>CM042697.1:430871509-432274066 GCA_023614405.1 Avena insularis | reverse complement strand
TATTTTTAATGGTGGAGCTGTGGTGGAGAAGCTGCAAGCGAAGTGTGATCGCGGGATCTACAACGAAGCGGAATACATGCCATTTTGCTGGTAAATCAGAGTTTGGTCGGGAACTTCATTGTGACTGTAGTGGCAGTTTCCAAAGTGCCATGGACCCCACTGGAATATTATACCTTGGTGCCGCCTTGCTTTAGCTAAGGAACAAGATATCATCGAATAAGCACATCAACACGCCCGTTTTCATATATTAGAATTATATAGCGAGATGGAGATCGAAGATTGCAATACACTCTGGATCAAACTTTTCAAAACCTTTTCACTTCCTTGTTGAGTCACCACTTATTCTGAGCACATTCTTGAGAGCATGGTTATGCGTTCTTAATTAACCAATGTGTTTGTCTCAAAACTGGTTAATTATGTCATAACTTTGATGCTTGTATCTCGATATCTTTACTTCTGATCTTCACTTGAACAGTGCCTTGGGATTCATGTTTTGCTCCACCAACAAAGGCAGCGAGATACCACTTTATCATACATTCTTATGAGCATTGCAATGTTGCTTATGTTTATGTTTCATGCTACTTATTATTATTGAGTTGGAATCTCTTCATAGTTTGCATTGTTATTGAGTAGACTTAGTTGCATACTTATTATGAATGGTCTAGTATCTACTCATGTGTTGAGAGATATATACATCATATAAACAAATGTGTTCATAGCCAGTTCTTTTCTCCTTTTCAGTTTTCAAAATTGCATTCGCGAGGAAAACAATAAGCTAATGTAGGGGGAGTTGTCGTCCAAAGCGTATCTACTTTCAGAAACTTTACTATTGTTTCTCCTCTAAACTTGTGTGATTGGATATATCTAACAATTTGTGTTTTCAGCGAAATTACCTTAGTGTCTAGTTTTGTTGTCTCAGCTGTGAAGGAAATCCAGGAAAATATGCCAAAATCCTATTTCACCGAAGACTCCGCAGTCCGGAGGAGGCAGGGTGGAGCCTTGAGGCTACACACTGACCATGCAGGCCAGTGGGGCACTTTGGAGGTGTGGCCGTGAGCACCCCCTCGCCTCCCTCTTAGCCTATAAATTTTCTCTTGACCTAAAACTAAGGGGTTTGACGTTTTTCTGAAAAGAATTCCTTCTTGTAGCCTACGAGAAACCATGATTGAACGAAACTCGTTCGCTCTTGAATGAGGGAATTTGAGAGGATCATAGCATCATCAACAACGCCTCTCCATCGACCATCATGTTCCCACATCCATGAGTGATAATCCCCCGCTGTAGGCTATGGGATGGTAGAATTGGATAGAGTTCTTTTCATGTCAATCGAATAAGATTGTTAGTGAAGGGATACAAATTAGGCTACACTAGCGCCTTAAATCAAAAAAAAATTCCTACCGCTGTGATACTTCAGGGATTCATCAAGAAAGTCCATAGATCATGCAGGTTATTGGCCACTAGACGCGTTAGGGGCTACAGAATTGATGAAGCCGCCACGAGGCGTGCACGCTCCACGCCCTCCTCCCTTGTCCTCGTCCCCACGAAAGCTCACTCATGCACTGGCAGCTAACCGCCATGCTGCCCTTTCTGAGATCCACACTCTCGAGGGTGCATCCACATGTATAGGGTGGAAGCGTCGGATGCCCGGGCCCTGCTAGAGTGGCATGTGATGCAACATACATGCATGAGGGAGTGGCCGGCTGGAATGACTGCCGAGGTCTAACCTGAGTGTTCAGCCCCAGTCCCTCTCTTATATAGGGCGTCCTAGTGGGCTTCTACATTCAGTATCCCATTAGTAGCTCTAAGCTGATCTAATTCGGATCAATCCTCATTTAAAACTTGGCCACTTAAGTGTGTAGCCTGACCCTATAGGTTCATATCACGTATAGACATGCCATAGATACACTTATTCCGTGTAATAGTTATAGTGACCTCTAGCAAGGACGTGCCAACTCCTCAACGACACTCAAGAGATCACATCGGACCAGAACCATCACAAGGTTTAGTACATGTATTTCCCCTTTGCCTCACGACATATTTGGTCTAGCTCCAAGTCTGACCTCCCTTTCTCGAAGCACTGTGATTCGAATCCCTTTACTAGAGTTAACTCTTAACTGCCCGTATGTAGTACTATGACCATGCATTTCTGGGATCTAATCACTTTCGAGGGGCTCAGAGATATCTCTCTCCAAGTAGAGAGGGGCGTCCTTATCTTGATTGACTCATGCCTATAAAGTATGCTTCGAGACAAACCCGAAGCTACCTTTATAACTACCCCAGATTCACGGTTTAGCATTTGATAGTCTTCCAAAGTAGGTCGATCCATTCATCTCAAGTACATGCGACAATCTCCAGGGTCTAAGGACAAATGCATTACATGATGTGTAGGAGAGAGAGCTTGCAACTAATTACCCGATTTCAGGTTGGCCGTCAGTCCAACCCCATGTTCATAACATGTGTCCATTATCATTGGTTTGACATCTCCATGTCTATGACTACATGAAACATAGTCATCAACCAATCGATGTGCTAGTCCTTAATATTCACGTGTGTCCTCACATGAACTCCGACTAGGGACAACTCTTAAATAACCATACAAGTAAGAGTTTCTTTACAAACAATTCGCCACAATTGCCAATCAATACAAGTTGCACGATATAGATATTCAAGGAACATTACAATAACTCATGGATACATATGAAATATAATTCATCTCTCTATGATTGCCTCTAGGGCATATTTCCATCCAGCGTCTCCCACTTGCACTAGAGTCAATCTAAAATGTATCTAATACCAATTGCTCTTGTAAAAATGCGCTTCATCTTGTGAGCCATGGAGAGGAAAAACTTAGTCAGGGATCAAAGCAACATTTGAGTCCGTATGTATTTTTGCATATCATGACACTTCACCATCCTCAACGAACTCCCTTTAATCTGATGGTAGCATATGCGAATATGTTTGTTCTTCCTGTGCCGAGTCTAACTCTAGGTTCCTTGGCTTGTGCTTGATACTTGCCATTGTTGTCACAATAAACATCCAAGGGATTGATTGGCCCATACTGAACCACACCGAGAAGCGTATCAGAAATTCCTAATCCAAAATGCCTTCACTTTACGGACCTCCCGAGAACATCAATATATTTACCTCATTGAAGGAGGTCCTTTGTATCTTGCTTGGAACTTTTCAAAGCTCACACATCACCACCATTCATGACAAACACATAACTCCTGTACGATTTGCGTATTTCTAATCATCACGAGTCAAGTTAAGGTAACGCATCTATGTAACCCTTTACACTCAAGTTCATCTCTCACCTCCATAAACTAGGAACACATCCTTAGTACTTTTCAAGTACTTAGGATGTTATTTATCGCTGTCGATGACCTTCACCTGGACCAGACTGGTATCTTCTACGAATAACACTTGGTGAGCATAGGGAAACATCTGGTAGAATACATATCATTGCATACATGATGGATCCAATGGCGAAGCATATGGAACCTCCTACTTCATGCTGCTCACCCTCACTGCATGGATCAGAAGGACCTTTGAGTCTTGCTGAGTTTTATGCCATGAGACATGGGCAAGAACCCTTCTTAGCCTCTTCCATGCTGTTGAATCGTTACATCCCAAAATTTTCCAAATTTTGAAATGTGAAAAATAAATAAACAAAATAAAAATTTGTTGAAATTTAGGGTGAAAAGAAACTTTTTGATTTCCAATTGGAAACATCAAACCTATTTTGATCAAATAGAATCCTAAAGGGATTTAAAAGGATAAACAAATAATAAATAAAGTTATAATAGTTGGAATCACCATTTTTGGATCTTTAAATAAAAAGATATGGTTTTTATAAGCAAAGGTAGAAATAATGAATAAGGACTATTTTTAAAAAGAGCCAAATTAATCTTGGCCAAGCATTTAAAATAAAATATTGTCACATCCCAAGATTTTCCAAATCTTGTTATGTGAAAAATAAATAAACAAAATAAATTATTGTTGAATTTTAGGGTGAAAAGAAACTTTTGTTTCTGAATGGAAACTTAAAATCCCATCTTGAACAAACTTTAATTAAAGTTTGAAACCAACAAAATCCAAATCAAGAGAAATGCATTCCTCATTGAATGTATCTTGAAATTTAAACACTTGGAAAATAAATCCAAACCCTAAACCCTAATGAAATAAAAATCATTTCCAAGTTATCTCCAAGCCTATGGATTTGATCCATATAAAAATTTGTCAACAAACATTTACAAATGATCAAGAAAGACAAATAGAAATATTATAAAGCCATATAAATTGGTTTCACTTAATTTGGAGCCATAGATAAAATCTTATGAATATAATAAAATAAGGAAATTAAATTTCCAAAGCTATTAAAGCACCTATCTAGAAATCCATACCAAATGATGAGAAATTAATCCTAAAAAGATTTAAAGTGATAAATAAATATCAAATACGATTTTACAAATTGGAATCACCAAGTTTGGACCTCTAAATAAAAGATATAGACTTTATAAGATGAAGAAAGAAATATTAAATAAGGATTATTTAAAGACCAAATTAAATCTTGGCCAAATCCATAAGCAAATGGAATGAAAATAATCCAAAACTCAAATAAAATAAATGGATAATGAATTTTCCAAAATAAAAATAAAGTGGCATTAACCAAATTTCATTTCCATTTGAATAAAGACAAAACCCCTATTAGAAATGATTAATTAAATCATGGGAAAAGATATTTGGAATTTACCCAAGTGGAATAAAAGTTGTTAAATTAACTTAAATAAAATAAAAGAAATCTTCCAAATAAATTTATGGAATTAAAACTATATTTAATATCATTGTAAATAAAATAAATACCCAATTCAGATGATTTATGAATCATATTAAACACTTTCCAAATGATTCTAGATGAATATTTTGACACCTATTAAACAAATAAAACCTCTTGAAAAGATTTGGAAGGTTTAAGAATTTAAATGGTGTTTGAAAATAGTATTAAATCTTATGTGATTAAAACAAGGGCCTTTTGAATAATTAAAAGACCCCAAAAGAATAAAATTTTATTCCAAAATTGACTTCAGATTATATTACTAATCAGTATTTAAACCTACACAAATTTTGGCAAAGGTTTGAATTATAATGAATGTTTAAATTGTTTAAACAAAATCAAAACATAAAAATCAAATGAGAAAAAGAAAAACAATCAGATCAAAAAAAAGAGAAGGTGCATTGCCCCAGCTAGCCCACTGCCCACAAGCCATCTCCCACCCCACCATGCGAACCGTTTTCACTCGCGAATGAACCCGCTGAGTCGATGACAGTTGGACCCCACCTATCCTCTCTCTCTCACCGCTAAGCGACCGCCAGTCATCGTCTTCCTCACCCTGGACCGCCCTCACCTTGCCGGCCGTTGCAGGCGATTAAAGCTCGGCAATTCACGTTAATCACGCCATAAACAGCCCCGCGACACCGCCTACTTAACCGCCTCCCTCCTCTCTCTGTTTCCCTCAATCCCACCCTAGTGCGCCCCAGTGCACTGATTTCACAGTTGCACCGCTTCTGTCTCAGCGAGCTTGAGAGAAATTTCGGCAGCTCTATGTCGCCCCTTGCCTCCTCGAGCACACAAGCGTGACCCCCAGACCCTGGCGCACCTCCCAGTGGCACCAACTCGTCCCCGCGCGCCCCAGAACCTCGGCAACGACGACGACCACCGCCGCCACTGTCTGCTTTCTCTCCGACGAAGCCTCTGGTAAGAATCTGACTGCGCCGTCCCTTCTCTGTGATGCTCCCCGCACCCCTAATCTTCTACGCATCTAACAGCTACCATTATTTTGCCTTCTAGGTGCACTATAGCCTCGCCCGTCGATAATAAGCCGCACCCGCGCCTTGAGAGCATCTCCGGCGAGAATTTCGACATTCCGTCACCTGCTGCCAAAGACCACCTTGGCTTCACCATACCCTGCGATCACTGTGAGCCTTCCTCTTCCTCCCTTGCTTCCTGTAACCACCGCGCCAGCGTAAGCCAGAGCCCTTTTCCCGCCGTTATCGCCCATCTCCAAGCGTGTTTATGCAGCGTTCGATCTTGATCTGGTGGCTGGGAAAGAAGCTAGCGAAGGGTAAGTAGCAATCTGTGCCGTGCGATGTAATTTAGATCCAACGCCTCACTGAGCCCGATCCGTGCTTGAACCGGTGCCAGCAAATAGAAACACGACCGCGTGGCCACATTAGTTGATTTAAAACAGAATTGATCTATTAGATGTTCCAATTTGAAAAAATCATAACTTTCAAACCACACGTCCAAATTTTGCAAATTTTATATCAATGGAATCAGCAAGACAAGTACTTTCTGGCCATGCACTTTTTTTAGTAAATTGATTCTATTAAATTGGTTGAATTTGCAGAAACTTGTGTAGGCATATTTAGAATATAAAAATTGTTCTAAAATGATTTTTGAGATAAAATCTTTGGCAAATGGTTTGTTTTGAACCTACTGACCCTAGGAATCAATTGGTGGTTTCAAAAATGTATTTGGTGAAGCAAAATAATAAACCTTTGATTTAAACCATTTCTAGTCAAATAAAAATATTGTTTATTTGTTAAAAATGCTTTTTGGAGAAAACCTTTGGGAAATGTTTTGATTTAAACTCTCTGACCCTAAACACCAAGTTTTATGATTTGAAAATGTATTTGGTGAACCCTATAAAAATTATTACTTTGCTAAAGACATTTTCAACCACATAAAATAATGACTTGGTTTAAAAATGGTTTATGATGTAAAAATCTTTTGCAAATGGTTTTGCCACTTTATGAAGTGACCATTAGGTGTTTTCAAATGTTTATGAACCATTAGAAACCACTTTTTCAAATAAAACAATCTTTGTCATGCTTGCATGCATCGTTTTGTTTCTATTATTTTATGTGATGAATTGCTTGAATGGTAGATTGAATTATTGTTTGCTTGATTGAATTGTAGTGATTTGAAGTGAGTGAACATTGCAAAGATCAAGGAGTGAACTTATACTCTTTACCTACAAGGCAAGTGATTCTTCATACTTTTGTCCCATTATTTTCACTATGCATTAGTGATATTTCTAAGTAGGACTTCATGGAATTTTGCTAAGTGTAAACTATGACATGGGAAATCCTAGTAGATGAAACCTTAGTAGAAATTTCCTGAGTTAAGATTCCTACTACTATCATGCTTAGCTTAGCTAATAGAAAACAAGGGTGGAATATATATTCATACTATGGAAAATTTCTAAGTCTGTGGACTTGTGTTTTGTTTAATAAAACAACTAAGTGAATGAATCACCTGGGTGGAATGGAAGGAATGGTTTGTGTTGAGTGGTTCACAAGGCCCATTTCTATGGTTTACCTTGTGTATCTCACTTGTGGATGGCCACCCAGAACAAAGAGGTTTGAGATGTCAAATGTTGAGAAGCTTCAAGTGCAGCCACTTGGCATTATGGGCTCTGCCTGGATCATATAGGTTGCAATAACTTAGCCAAATGGACAGTTGGTGGTAGGGATTTGATAGGTTGGAACACGTCCATTCTGGTCTAAGGGAAGGCTTCTGAAAGATCTTGTCTTGGTGAAACCAAGTCTTGTGGGGAAAGTGCAGCACCTCTGCAGAGTGAAAAATCTAAGTACTTAGCCATGTCCCTGGCAAAGGACAATTTGATCATCAAGACATGGAAGCTATCAAGAATCTCCTCATCCAAATTTCTAAGTTAAAAACTTGTGGTTGAACAAGGGTTGAAGGATCACCAATTTCTATTGGGAGATGCCTTGGGAAACATTTTGTCAAGCCAAAAACTTAGTGTTTTCAAATGATAAGTAAAATCTATTTTGAGCAAAGCAAGCCTAAGCTCCACTTAGCCAAGTGCATATAGATGATAGACTCCACTATACTACCACAGTATCACTTGCCAATACAATTCAAATGTATTGACCCACGCTGTTTCCATAACTTATTATGTTGCGTTTTGTTTGATGTTGGTGAAGTTTAATGATTAGGATTACAAGTCTACAACCAACATGTCTGCCTGTGGCACTTTGAAGATGAAGGACTCCATGCTATTGTTATATTCTGCTGCATTGTAATGAGATAGCCAAATGAGCTATGTAAGATGTAATAAATTATTTTATTCCTGGTTATAAAGTTGTATTATAACCTTTGTTTCTTGATATTACATCTTAACTATGGATGCTAGCTATTGATCCAGGGACTAGCATTGCAAACACGGGATCTCTACCTTATTAAAGGTTGGGAACCTTACAAATATTTTGTTTGATAAAAATAGTAAAGGTTTGTATAAAACAAAGAAACAAAGCAACCCAACCCATCTGGCCCAACTAAAGCCCAGCAGCACAGCCCACTCCTTTCCCACTCGCGAACCGTTTTTTGCAGGCGCACCCGCCCGATCAGCAGTGCGGACCCCACTCCTCTCCCCTCTCGGGGCATAGCGGACCACGCTATCAGTCGTCGTTTCCACCCACGCCGGCCGTTTCCCCTCGCTCAACGTCGTTCTGCCCCGAATCAATTCGGCGTTGTCTGGCGTTGATGGCTGAATTACTCCTCGCAGACCGCGCGCCTTTAAACGCCTCGCCCCCCTCTTCCATTTCCCCCAAGAATCACTTCCCCTCTGCCTCCAGGCTGCGAGAATCGCGAGCTCGAACCTCTCTGCCCCGACGAACTTCTCCGACCAATTCCGGCGTCGTCCAACCGCCTCTCACCTCCCACTGCACGCGAGCTTGCTTCCCCACTTCCTGCGCATCTCACAGTGCCAACCACTTGGCCTCGCCCGCTCCACAACGTCGGCAACCTCGACACCTGAGCGCTGTCGCGTCTGCCATTGCTCCGGCAAGCCTCCTGATAGCTAATCGCCCCGAACCCTCCCGATGATGCTCATGTAATCCCCACTCGCCCGCATCTAATCGCATGCTCCGTTTGTCTTAGCGCGCTCTCAATCTCGCCCGGCGACAACCCGAGACACCCGCGCCGCCCGACTCCGGCGAGCAATCCACTCTGCTCGGTCGCCCTCGACAAGACGACCACACCTCGAGCTCACCACGACCACGCGGCGCGGTGAGCATCCTCCTCCCTCCCTCGCTTCCTGAATCATCGTCAGCGCCACCGCCGAGCATGGGCTTGTGCCTGTCGAGCCGGCGCCGCCATTCTTGGCGGTGTGTTGTGGCCGATGTAGATCCAGCGATAGAGATAGAATCATTAAACAAAAGGGTATCGTGTGTTGTGTGCCGTGCGATTTCCATTAGATCTGACAGCCGGTGTTGCGATCCGTGCGAACCGGTACGCCGAAGTTAGATTCACCCACGTGGACTCAGATTTGAAATAGAAATTTGATCTATTAGATTTGCAAAATTGCAAAATTCATAACTTTAATTCTGCGTCCAAATTTTGCAAATTTCATATCAATGGAATCAGCAGAAGAAGTACTTTGAAACCATGCACTTTGTTTAATGTTTTGCTTCTGGAAAATTGGTTGAAATTGCAGAAACATGTGTAGGCATAGTTTGAATATAAAATTTGTTCTAGAAATATTTTTAAGATGAAATCTTTGCTAAGTGGTTTGTTTTGAACCTACTGACCCTAGGAACCAACTTATGGATTTAAAAATGTATTTTTGTGAAGTTAGGGAATAAATATTTGAATTAGAACATTTCTAGTCAAATAAAAATATTGTTTAAGTGTTAAAAATACTTTTTGAGTAAAATCTTGATAAAATGACTTGAGTTAAACTCTCTGACCCTAAACACCAAGTTTTGAGAATTAAAATATATTTGATGAACCCTATGAAATTATTACTTTGCTAAAAACATATTTTCAACAACATAAAATATCACCTTAGCATAATATTTGTTTATGAGATGAAACCGTTTGCAAATGGTTTTATCACTTTAGTAAATACCACTTTGAGCTTTAAAATGTTTAGAGCCTAATAGAAACCACTTTTCTAAATAAAACCATCTTTTGCATGCTTGCATGCATTGCCTTGTTTCTATTATTTTATGTGTGATAAATTGTTTGAATGTTGGTTTGAAAATGTGTTTGCTTGATTGAATTATAGTGAAGTTAGAGGAGTGTGATATTTGCAAGATCAAGAAGTGAATCAATATTCTCTACTAAAAATTCAAGTGACACTATCATCCAAGTCCTACTATTTTCATTACACTTAGTGGATTTTTGTAACATGCATGATATGACTACTATATTTTATGCTATGCTAAATCCTATTAGGATATCCTTATATCTACCTTAGTGAAAAACAATGTAGTTGTAGTATGCTTAGCCCTGCTATATATTTGGGATGGAATACATGATATGATTATATAAAGTGTTGGAAAATATATGTTTTATATAATAAAACAAGTACTCAATGAACCACCTGGGTGGAAAGAGGATACTCAAGTTTTGGACAAGGTGGCAACAAAGGGAACCATGTTTATATGGCTATCTTTTTGTATGTGCACTAGAAGAAAACCACCCAGGGACTTAGAGATTGAACATGTTTCTCGTACAGTGGCTTCCGTGTACATCCACATGCTAAATGGGCTCTGGCTTAGTCAACTACATAGTGGAAGACCCATGCATTGGCATCTTCAGGTTGACTAAATTGTGTGAAATATATCCCTACATTGGTGCCTGGTTGACAAGCTAGCATTGTGTATTGGGAGGACTCCTATGGAAAGACTTTGTCACATTCTCGATCTGCCGGTACTCCATTTTGGTGAGTATTTATCCAGTGGCCACTAGTGGCGTCAATACGAGATTGTGTCATGTGGGTAAAGCGTACAACTTCTGCAGAAGATCAAAATTCTAAGTACTTAGCAGTGTCCCCGGTTATGGACAACTCTGAGCAACTAAGGCCTGAAGCTATGGAAGATCTCGACATTCCAATTTCTCAAAGTAAAACTTGATGGTGACAACAAGGGATTAGAAGCACTTGGAGATTTCAAGGAGTTCGTAAAGATTTGACAAAAGATCAAAACTATTTTGAAAAGAGATAAAATTATATTGCTTTCTGCAAATGAGCCTAAACCCTACTTTGCCAAATATGCATGTAATGATAGGATCCATTTAATTCTACATAGTAGTGAAACTTGCCAATACAATTCAAATGTATTGACCCTTGTGGCTGCAACTTATTATGTTGCAGGTTTGTTTGATGTTAGAGAAGTGTGTTGAATAGGATTACAAGTCTACAACCAACATGATTGCCTGTGGCACTTTGAAGATGAAGGACTCCATGCTATAGTTATATGCTGCATTGTATTGAGATAGCCAAATGAGATATGTAAGATGTTGTAGCATCCCCTGCCTTTAATAAGGTAGGGTCCCCTGTGTTTACAATGCTAGTCCCTGGATCAATAGCTAGCATCCACAGTTTAGATGTAATATCAAGAAACAAAGGTCATAATACAACTTTATAACCAGGAATAAAATAGTTTTATTACATCAAACTTAGCTCATTGGCTAATTACATTACATTGCGGAATAACTATAGTCTTGGGTCCTTCATCTTCAAATCTACCACAGCAGATGTTGGTTGTAGACTTTGTAATCTAATCAATCAATATTCACTAAAATCAATCAAACCTGCAACATTACAAATTACAGCCACAAGGGTCAATACATTTGAATTGTATTGGCGAGTGATACTTTAGTATAGTGGAGTCTATCATCTATATGCATTTTGGCTAAGTGGAGTTGAGGCTTGCATTGCTCAAACAGATTTTCCTATCATTTTGAAAACACTAAGTTTTATTTGGCAAAAACCACCAAGGCATCTACCAATCAAGACTGAAGATCCTCTCAAGGCATCTACCAATCAAAGACTGAAGATTTTCTTGGCAAAAACAAATTTTCCCAATCTAAGATTTTGAGATCCTTGTACCAAGCCATCTCTCCATCAAAGATTGAAGAATTTCACACAACCCTTGTTCACCCACAAGTTTTAATTTAGAAATTGGAGTGATGAGATTCTTGATTGCTTCCATGTCTTGATGCTCAAATTGTCCTTTACCAGGGACATGGCTAAGTACTTAGATTTTACACTCTGCAGAGGTGGTGCACTTTCCCCACAAGACTTGGTTTCCCAAGACAAGATCTTTCAGAAGCTTTCCCTTAGACCATCATGGACGCGCTCCAACCTATCAAACACTACCACCAACTGTCCATATGGCTAAGTTCTTGCAACCTATATGATCATGGCAGAGCCCATATTGCCAAGTGGTTGCACTTGAAGCTTCTCAACATTTGACATCTCAAATCTCTTTGTTCCTGGGTGGCCATCCACAAGTGAGATACACAAGCCAAGTCCATGGCCTTGTGAACCACTCAACACAAACCATTCCTTCCATTTCCACCCAGGTGATTCATTAACTTAGTTGTTTTATTAAACAATTCACAAGTCCATAGACTTAGAAATTTTCATAGCATGAATATATATCCCACCCAGGTTTTCTATTAGCTAGGCTAAGCTTGATAGTAATAGGATTCTTAACTTAGGAAAATCCTTCTAAGGATTCATTCTACTAGTTTTCCTATAGCAAGGTCTATACTTAGCAAAATAAAAACCATGCAAGTTTTACTTGGCAAAAACACTAATGCATATTGAAAATAATGGGATAGATAGTATGAAGTATCACTTGCCTTTTTGGTAGAGGGTATATGTTCACTCTTTGTCCTTGCAATAATCACACTCTTCAAGTCACTACAATCAATCAAGCAAGGCACAAACTCAATCTACCAATCAAGCAAAAGAACACACATAAAATCCTAAAAGTCAAGGTAATGCATGCAAGCATGCAAAGATAGTTCTAATTGCAAAGGTGGTCTCCACTAGGCTTCTAAACTTTGTAAGTTCCAAATTGGTCATTTACCAAAATGGCAAAAGTCATTTGCAAAGGGTTTCACTACAAAACCATTTTCAAAACTAAGAGTCATTTTATGTGGTGTAGAAATATTTTTACTAAGGCTTTAACCTATAGGGTTCACCAAATGAGTTGCTATTGCAAAACTTGGTGTTTGGGTCAATGAGGTTTGGTTCAAAATATTTTCTCAAAGTTTTCTTTACAAAACATTTTCATAAACAAAACTATAGTTTTAGTTAGCTAGAAATGGACTAAACTAATTAATCCATTCTTTTCTTTTCCAAAATCATTTTCCAAAACATAGGTTGGTTCCTAGGGTCAGTAAGGTCACAACAAACCATTTTGCAAAGGTTTTAACCTTAAAATCATTTTTAAATGATTTTTCTAATGTTAGCAAGCACACAAAAGAATATGCAAAATTAAACAAGCTAACAGGTACTATTTGCTAAACTAAGGGCATGGTTGGTTAGAGCTTGTCTTGCTAAATCCAACGACATCAAATTTGTAAAATTTGGACGTGTGGATCCAAAGATACAAGGGTTTGAAGTTTGCAAAAGTTTACATTTTCTAATTCATTTAAAAGCAGAACTGGCCGGTGTGATATCATTGGTCGATACGGTTCGGCGGATCGTGGCTGTGGGCGTTAGATCTAAAGTGGATCGTGCAGCACAGGTTCATCCTTACCCCTTCAGTTAGTCATTCTATCCAAGCCGGTGGATCTGCATCCTACGGTTCCTATCGCTTGGCCAAAAAGCAGCGGCGCTGGCGGCGGTGGTTGGCGGCGGAGCGGTCGGTCGATGACGGTGCCGGCGATACAGGAAGCGAGAGAGGAAAAGGGGAGGCTCACCGAGTTCGCAGACGCTTGGGGAAGCTCAACGTGCTGATGGGGAGGCAGCGCATGGACGGGTTGGCAATCTCTCGCGGAGTTGCTGCGGCGCGGTGCTCTCGGGTTGTCGTCGTTGGCGTCGCTTCGACAGCGCTAAAGGCAAAGGAGAGGCGCGGTTAGGTGCGCAGGTCGCGGTAAGGGAGCATCAAAAAGGGCGAAATCTGTGCTCACCGGGGAAGTTTGCTGGAGTCGAGGCCGACGGTGGTGGCGAGTAGAGCTTGTCCTTGCCGACGTTGTGAGGCTCGCGCGAGTGAACTGGATGCACTAGTAGGTGCGTCTGGAGGTGGAGAAGCTGCTGGGGTGCTTAGGGATGCAAGGGGCGGTGGGGTTTCGTGGAATCGTCACGGAACATCGTCGGGCGGCTGCAAGTACAGAGAATTGAGGCGACCTAGGGGCAGAATGGAGGAGTGGTCTGGGGGAAATAACAGAGGAGAGGGAGGCGGTTAAATGGGCGTGGTCTCTGCGAGTTAAGGTGGCCGTGTTAAGGCGAATTGATGCTGAAATTACAGCGAAGCAGCTGACGAGGAGGGGGAAGAATAGGTCGTGTGGGTGTGGACGAAGAACAGTAAAGGTGGGGTCTACCTGTCAGCGGGAAAGGAAAGGAGGGAGAGGTCCACCTGTTAGTCTCTGCGTGGGTAGGTTTCTGAGTGGGGAAAAACGGTTCGGGGGAGGAGTAAGAGGAGGTGGGCTAGGTGGGCTGCTGCTGGGCCTTAGTGGGCTGGTCTGTTTCCCTATTTTTTTTTCTGTCTAAATCTTTTTCCTTTTCTATTTATATTTTCTGTTTTGAATTTCAAACAATTATTCAAGCATTCAAACTACACTCAAATCAATTCAAACAAACAACAAATTTTCATTTGAATTTGGTTCTGTTTGTTAACATAAACCAAATCTCAAAATGAAATAATAATTTTATTCATTTTTGGATCCATTTATTAATTAAATAAAATGGATCTTTAGTTATTTAATAAAATAGGGTTTGATTTAATTAATAAAATTTCCATTTGAATCCAATTATTTTCAAAACCAAACGAGAAGGTTTTATTTGAAAAATAAAAGAATACTTGGAAACTTATTTAAATAAATAAATAAGTTTTGGTGTTTTAATTAAAATGGGAAAGCCTTTACTTAAATAAAATTGGATATTTAAATCCTTATTATTTTATTTAAATAATCCTTTACTCATTTTAATCAAAGCAAAACCTTTTAATAAAAGATTTCAAAGTAGTAATAAAATACTTGGTGTTCATTTAAAATGGGAAAAGCCTTTACTTAAATAAAATTGGATATTTAAATCCTTATTATTTTATTTAAATAAACTTTTACTCATTTTACCAAAACAAAATATTTTATTACAAAAGTTTGGCCAAAATTAATTTGGCTCACCTTTTCATTTGAAAACAAAGTCTTTTATTAAAAGATCCAAATAGTCTTTCCAAAACAATTTATTTTTCTTTTATCAAAGGTTTATCTTTTTAAATCCCTTTAGGATTTTAGTTCACCAAATGGTATGGGCTTTTGGTAAGGGCTTTTAAAGGCTTTGGAAAATCAATTTCCTTATCTTATTATAGTCATAAGATTTTGTCTATGGTTCCAAACTAAGTGAAACCATCTCTAAGGTCTTTCTTGATCCTTTGTGATTATTTGTTGATCAAATTTTGGTATGGATCAAATCCATAGATTTGGGGTAACTTTGGAAAATGATTTCCTTCCATTAGGGTTTAGGGATTTGGATTTATTTTTCCAAGTGTTCAAATTTCCAGATACATTCATTGAGGTATGCTTTTCCCTCGATTTGGATTTTTGGTTGAATTCAAACTTTGACCAAAGTTTGTTCAGGATGGGATTTTAAGTTTCCTTTTAGAAACAAAAGTTTCGTTTCACCCTGATTTTCAACAAAGATTTATTTTGTTTATTTATTTTTTTCACATTACAAGATTTGGAAAATCTTGGGATGTGACACTTTACCCTTAAAATAAATCTCGTCCCGAGATTTGGGGAGGCTAGGGTTACAAGTTGGTTCAAACAGCTAGGGTACTACCACCCTTAAAAATTTTCCAACTAAACTACATCTTGGCTTGCTTGGAATCTTGAGGAAAACTTCTTCTTGGAAAATTTCTGCTTAGTGTCCTTTGTTTCCATGCTTGACTCATGGGCCAAGGTTGAGATCCTTCATAGGCTTGTTTATCTTGTTCTTCATCTTTTCTGGACAATTGCTTACATAGTGTCCTGGTTCCTTGCAATTGAAACGGTGGATATCTTGGAGTTCTTTACGTTGCTCTTGTGGACAAGTTGCTACGTAGTGGCCTGTTCCTTGCAGTTGTTGCACACTACTTGGCCGATCTCTTTATTCTTCGGGTTCTCTGGGCATCCACTGGGGTAGTGTCCCATTTCCTTACATTTACGACATTGCACAAGGCTCATGTCTTGCTTTGGTTTCTTGGGCTTCTTTGATCCTTTGAATTGGGTTGTCTTGTTTGGAGGTATAAGTGGTCCTTTTCCTTTGTCATCAACATTTTTGGCATACTTGGATCCTTCTTGTTTCCTTTGTTCAACAATAGCATAGATGGGGCATTGGATAGGGACATGGTCGTTTCCTTCACAAAGGTAACAAGTAACTTGAGATGTGGGGCATTGGCCAACTGGATGTTCCTCTTCACAATTGGGGCATTGATCTTCATGCTCCTTGGAAGTGTGATCCTTGTCTCCACAATTAATGCAAGCTGGGGCTCCATCTAGAATAATATTCTTGTCATCCTTGTTGTCATACACTCTTTTGGGATAGTTTTCTTCCATGCTGATCATTTGATTAGTCACCTTAAGCATCAGTTGGGATTGTTCTTCCAAAAACTTTTGCAAGGTAGGGTTTTTATCACTATTGTTGGCTATGAACTGAGTTGTTAGTTGGTTCAACTGGTGTTGGGTTGCTAGGAGTTCTCTCATGTTGACCTCTTGGTTGTTGTTGATGTCATCATCCTTGATGCTGGAGTCTCTTGGAGAAGTCATCTGTTTGGGTTGGAGGGGATTAGAATAGGCAAAAGATTTTTCTAAGGAATCAATTTTATTCACACACATCACAAATCACACAAGCAATGTGCAAGCAATCACAAACAAACACTCCACTCAAACAACAGTTTCAAGCACATACTTAGGCAACAAAATATTTTTGTTACACCACATAAGTTGGTGGGTTTGACTTAACTAAAATATGGTGGTACACCTATATGGTTCACTTGTGATCTTTCCATCCTTCTTGGTTGATTCTTCTTGATTGAGATCTTTGTATCCTTGGAGAATTCTTGTGTCTTGGTCACAAATCTTCAAAGGTGATCATGGTTTCTTCTAAGTTGTGTTTCCTTAATCTTCAAATCTTGAGCAAGATTTCTTGTCTCATTTGTAGTCTTTAGTGATATCCTAGGTTGAAGTCTTTGGTGAACATGTTGAAGATGTTGAAGTCATTAGAGTTGAAGGTATTGAAGAAGTCCTTCGCACATAGTGTAGTCTTTGGTCATGGGGTAGGTTTTTCCATCAAGTTTTGAAGTAGAAGAGAAGTAGAGTTGAAACCAGAATGGTTGAGGAAAGAGTTTACAAGATTGTTTTTGTAAATAAGTTTTGGAACAAATACAACTCCTATTTTTTTTTCTAAGGGGTTTTGTCCAATCCTAGGGTTACAAATCCTACAGGCAACACAATGCTCTGATACCATCTGTAGCATCCCCTGCCTTTAATAAGGTAGGGTCCCCTGTGTTTACAATGCTAGTCCCTGGATCAATAGCTAGCATCCACAGTTTAGATGTAATATCAAGAAACAAAGGTCATAATACAACTTTATAACCAGGAATAAAATAGTTTTATTACATCAAACTTAGCTCATTGGCTAATTACATTACATTGCAGCGGAATAACTATAGTCTTGGGTCCTTCATCTTCAAATCTACCACAGGCAGATGTTGGTTGTAGACTTTGTAATCCTAATCAATCAATCTTCACTAAATCAATCAAACCTGCAACATTACAAGTTACAGCCACAAGGGTCAATACATTTGAATTGTATTGGCAAGTGATACTTTGGTAGTATAGTGGAGTCTATCATCTATATGCATTTTGGCTAAGTGGAGTTGAGGCTTGCATTGCTCAAAACAGATTTTCCCTATCATTTTGAAAACACTAAGTTTTATTTGGCAAAAACCACCAAGGCATCTACCAATCAAGACTGAAGATCCTCTCAAGGCATCTACCAATCAAAGACTGAAGATTTTCTTGGCAAAAACAATTTTTCCCAATCTAAGATTTTGAGATCCTTGTACCAAGCCATCTCTCCATCAAAGATTGAAGAATTTCACACAACCCTTGTTCACCCACAAGTTTTAATTTAGAAATTGGAGTGATGAGATTCTTGATTGCTTCCATGTCTTGATGCTCAAATTGTCCTTTACCAGGGACATGGCTAAGTACTTAGATTTTACACTCTGCAGAGGTGGTGCACTTTCCCCACAAGACTTGGTTTCCCAAGACAAGATCTTTCAAGCTTTCCTTAGACCATCATGGACGCTCCAACCTATCAAACACTACCACCAACTGTCCATATGGCTAAGTTCTTGCAACCTATATGATCATGGCAGAGCCCATATTGCCAAGTGGTTGCACTTGAAGCTTCTCAACATTTGACATCTCAAATCTCTTTGTTCTGGGTGGCCATCCACAAGTGAGATACAAGCCAAGTCCATGGCCTTGTGAACCACTCAACACAAACCATTCCTTCCATTTCCACCCAGGTGATTCATTAACTTAGTTGTTTTATTAAACAATTCACAAGTCCATAGACTTAGAAATTTTCATAGCATGAATATATATCCCACCCAGGTTTTGTATTAGCTAGGCTAAGCTTGATAGTAATAGGATTCTTAACTTAGGAAAATCCTTCTAAGGATTCATTCTACTAGTTTTCCTATAGCAAGGTCTATACTTAGCAAAATAAAAACCATGCAAGTTTTACTTGGCAAAAACACTAATGCATATTGAAAATAATGGGATAGATAGTATGAAGTATCACTTGCCTTTTTGGTAGAGGGTATAGGTTCACTCTTTGTCCTTGCAATAATCACACTCTTCAAGTCACTACAATCAATCAAGCAAGGCACAAACTCAATCTACCAATCAAGCAAAAGAACACACATAAAATCCTAAAGTCAAGGTAATGCATGCAAGCATGCAAAAGATGGTTCTAATTGCAAAGGTGGTCTCCACTAGGCTTCTAAACTTTGTAAGTTCCAAATTGGTCATTTACCAAAATGGCAAAGTCATTTGCAAAGGGGTTTCACTACAAAACCATTTTCAAAACTAAGAGTCATTTTATGTGGTGTAGAAATATTTTTACTAAGGCTTTAACCTATAGGGTTCACCAAATGATTTGCTATTGCAAAACTTGGTGTTTGGGTCAGTAGGTTTGGTTCAAAATATTTTCTCAAAGTTTTCTTTACAAAAACATTTTCATAAACAAAACTATAGTTTTTAGTTAGCTAGAAATGGACTAAACTAATTAATCCATTCTTTTCTTTTCCAAAATCATTTTCCAAAACATAGGTTGGTTCCTAGGGTCAGTAAGGTCACAACAAACCATTTTGCAAAGGTTTTAACCTTAAAATCATTTTAAATGATTTTCTAATGTTAGCAAGCACACAAAAGAATATGCAAAATTAAACAAGCTAACAGGTACTATTTGCTAAACTAAGGGCATGGTTGGTTAGAGCTTGTCTTGCTAAATCCAACGACATCAAATTTGTAAAATTTGGACGTGTGGATCCAAAGATACAAGGGTTTGAAGTTTGCAAAAGTTTCTGTTTTCTAATTCTGTTTTAAAACAGAACCTGGCCACGTGGTGTGATATCATTGGTCGATACCGGTTCGGCCGGATCGTGGCTGTGGGGCGTTAGATCTAAAGTGGATCGTGCAGCACAGGTTCATCCTTACCCCTTCAGTTAGTCATTCTATCCAAGCCGGTGGATCTCATCTCTACGGTTCCTATCGCTAAAAGCAGCGGCTGGCGGCGTGGTTGGCGCGGCGGTCGATCGATAATGGTGCAGCGATCTGAGGCGAGAGAGGAAAAGGGAGGCTCACCGAGTTCGCGACGCTTGGGGAAGCTCAACGTCTTGATGGGGAGGCAGGGCGCAGACGGGTTGGCAATCTCGCCGGAATTCTTGCGGTAGCGGTGCTCTCGGGTTGTCGTCGTTGGCGTCGCCGGGACAGCGCTAAGGCAAAGGAGAGGCGCGGTTAGGTGCGCCACGGTCATGATAAGGGAGCATCAAAAAGGGGTGAGGAAATCTGTGCTCACCGGGAAGTTCTTTGAGTCGAGGCCGGTGGTGGCGGTAGAGCTTGTCCTTGCCGGCGTTGTGAGGCTCGAAAGTGAACTGGATGCACTAGTAGGTGCGTGAGGTGGAGAAGCTGCTGGGTGCTTAGGGATGCAAGGCGGTGGGGTTTCATCGAATCGTCACGGAACATCGTCGGGCGGTGATGCAGAGAGAATTGGAGGCAGCCTAGGGGCGAGTGGAGGAGTGGTGGAAGAAATAACGAGGAGGAGGCGGTTAAATGGGCGTGGTCTGCGAGTTAAGGTGGCAGCGTTAAAGCGAATTGATGCATGAGATTACAGCAGGAAACAGCGACGAGGAGGGGGAAGAATAGGTCGTGTGGGTGTGGGACGAAGAACAAGAAGGTGGGGTCTACACAGTCCAGGAAAGGAAAGGAGGAGAGGTCCACACTGTTAGTCTCTGCGTGGGTAGGTTTCGAGTGGGGAAAAAGCAGTTCGGGGAGGAGTAAGAGGAGGTGGGCTGCTTTGGGCCTTAGTGGGCTGGTCTGTTCCCTATTTTTTTTACATCTAAATCTTTTCCTTTTCTATTTATATTTTCTGTTTTGAATTTCAAACAATTATTCAAGCATTCAAACTACACTCAAATCAATTCAAACAAACAACAAATTTTCATTTGAATTTGGTTACATTTGTTAACATAAACCAAATCTCAAAATGAAATAATAATTTTATTCATTTTTGGATCCATTTATTAATTAAATAAAATGGATCTTTAGTTATTTAATAAAATAGGGTTTGATTTAATTAATAAAATTTCCATTTGAATCCAATTATTTTCAAAACCAAACGAGAAGGTTTTATTTGAAAAATAAAAGAATACTTGGAAACTTATTTAAATAAATAAATAAGTTTTGGTGTTTTAATTAAAATGGGAAAGCCTTTACTTAAATAAAATTGGATATTTAAATCCTTATTATTTTATTTAAATAATCCTTTACTCATTTTAATCAAAGCAAAACCTTTTAATAAAAGATTTCAAAGTAGTAATAAAATACTTGGTGTTCATTTAAAATGGGAAAAGCCTTTACTTAAATAAAATTGGATATTTAAATCCTTATTATTTTATTTAAATAAACTTTTACTCATTTTATCAAAACAAAATATTTTATTACAAAAGTTTGGCCAAAATTAATTTGGCTCACCTTTTCATTTGAAAACAAAGTCTTTTATTAAAAGATCCAAATAGTATTTCCAAAACAATTTATTTTTCCTTTATTAAATGTTTATCTTTTTATTCCCTTTAGGATTATAATTGTTCACCAATTGGTATGGCTTTTGGTAAGGGCTTTATTGGCTTTGGAAATTCAATTTCCTTATCTTTTTGTATTCATAAGGTTTTTGTCTATGGTTCCAAACTAAGTGAAACCATCTCTAAGGTCTTTCTTGATCCTTTGTGATTATTTGTTGATCAAATTTTGGTATGGATCAAATCCATAGATTTGGGGTAACTTTGGAAAATGATTTCCTTCCATTAGGGTTTAGGGATTTGGATTTATTTTCCAAGTGTTCAAATTTCCAGATACATTCATTGAGGAATGCTTTTCCCTTGATTTGGATTTTTGGTTGAATTCAAACTTTGACCAAAGTTTGTTCAGGATGGGATTTTAAGTTTCCTTTTAGAAACAAAAGTTTCTTTTCACCCTGATTTTCAACAAAGATTTATTTTGTTTATTTATTTTTCACATTACAAGATTTGGAAAATCTTGGGATGTGACAGATGTAATGAGTTATTTTAATCCTGGTTATAAAGTTGTATTATGACCTTTGTTTCTTGATATTACATCTTAACTATGGATGCTAGCTATTGATCCAGGGACTAGCATTGTAAACATAGGGATCTCTACCTTATTAAAGGTTGGGAACCTTACATGAACCGTTTCAACACTTTGTCAATGTATGTACTCTGGCTTAATCCAATTAGCCTCCTTGATCTATCTCTATAGATCTTGATGCCCAGAATATATGCCGCTTCTCCCAAGTCCTTCATCGAAAAACTATTTTTTAACGAGGTCTTAACAGACTCGAGCATAGGAATGTCATTTCCAATCAGCAATATGTCATCTACATATAAGATTAGAAATACCAGCGCTCTCCCACTTTCCTTCTTGTAAACACAAGGTTCTTGTTCGTTTTTGATGAAGCCAAACTCCTTTACAACTTCATCAAATCGAATATTCCAACTCCGAGATGCTTGCTTCAGCCCATAAATGGACTTCAGAAGTTTGCATACCTTTCCATCATTGTTTGGATCGACAAAACCTTTGGGCTGCATCATATACATGTCCTCAGTTAGGATTCCATTTAGGAAAGCTGTCTTGACATCCATCTGCCATATTTCATAGTTGAAATGTGCAGAAATGGCTAGAATTATCCGTATAGATTTAAGCATCGCTACGGGCGAGAAAGTCTCGTCGTAGTCAACTCCTTGAACTTGTCGAAAACCTTTTGCAACAAGTCGAGATTTATGGATGTGAACATTTCCATCCAAATCAATCTTCTTCTTATAAATCCATTTGCACTCGATGACTTTAAAACCATCAGGCAGGTCAACCAGGTTCCAAACTTGATTGTCCCCCATGGAATCTATCTCGGATCTCATGGCGACCAGCCATTTCTCAGAGTCTGGGTCCACCATTACTTCTGCATAGGTCGCAGGCTCATCATTGTCTAACAATAATAATTCCCGCGCTTTGCGGAGCCTCGCCGACCTTCGTGGTTGTGGTGCTTCTGTTGCCACGGGTTCCTCAACTTGTTCTGCTACAATAGCATCACTCATAGAAGCATCCCCAACTGGCTCATCTTGAACTTCTTCAAGTCGCACCGACCTTCCACTTGTTCCCTTTGTGAGAAACTCTTTCTCTAGGAAAACACCGCTACGAGCGATAAACACTTTGCCCTCCTCTCGGTTGTAGAAGTAATACCCTAAGGTTTCCCTCGGATATCCCACGAAAATGCACTTATCCGATTTGGGTGTTAGCTTGTCCAACTGAAGTCGCTTGACAAATGCATCACAACCCCAAATCTTTAGAAAAGACAAACTGGGATTCTTTCCAGTCCACATCTCATATGGTGTCTTAACTACGGATTTAGATGGTACCCTATTAAGTGTGAAAGCTGCCGTTTCTAGAGCGTAACCCCAAAATGATAATGGTAAATCCGACTGGCTCATCATAGATCGAACCATGTCCAACAAAGTTCGATTACGCCGTTTGCAGACCCCGTTTCTTTGAGGCGTTCCGGGCGGCGTAAGTTGTGGAACAATTCCGCAACTCTTAAGATGATCGCTAAATTCGTGACTCAAATATTCACCTCCACGATCAGATCGCAAGGCCTTTATTTTCTTGCCACGTTGATTCTCTACTTCACTCTGAAACTCCTTGAACTTTTCAAAAGTTTCAGACTTATGCCTCATCAAGTAGACATAACCATATCTACTGAAATCATCAGTGAAAGTAATGAAGTAGTGATATCCTCTTGTCGCTGTCGTGCTCATTGGCCCACATACATCAGTATGTATGAGTTCCAACAAGTCTGTCGCTCTCTCGGGTAAACCCGAAAAAAGGTGACTTGGTCATCTTTCCAAGTAAACAAGCCTGACATGTCTCGTATGATTCAAAATCAAACAAAGTTAGAAGACCATCACCATGGAGCTTGTTCATGCGCTTTTCACTTATATGCCCCAAACGACAATGCCATAAATAGGTAGGACTCAAATCATTAGGCCGAAGCCTTTTAGCACTAACATTGTAAACAGATGCATCATCAAGATTTAAAATAAATAACCCATTCACAATGGGAGCATTAGCCATAAACATATCATTCTTAGAGATTACACAACCATTGTTTGCACTAGTGAATGAATAACCATCCCTCATCAAACATGAAGGTGATAAAATGTTTCGACCCATATTAGGAATGTAATAACAATTATTCAACCCCATAATAAATCCTGACGGAAGGTGAAGTTGCATGACGCCGACGAACAATGCAGCAACCCTTGCTTTATTTCCGACGCGAAAATCCACTTCGCCTTTCTGCACTTCTCTAGTCCTTATTAGCCCCTGCATCGAATTGCAAATATGAGCAACCGATCCGGTATCAAATACCCAAGAGTTAACATAGGAATCAGCGAGAAGAATGTCCACAAAATTTACAACAAGCGTGCCTGAGTGGGAAGTACTCTTACTTCCACTCTTCTTAAAAGAAGCATGGTACTTGCTGTAGTTTCTCTTCCAGTGGCCATGTTCATGACAAAAGAAGCACTCAGTGTCTTCTACAGGTCCAACCTTTTGCTTGGGTGTAGACTTAGGGATCTTATCCTTAGGCTTGCCCTTCTTCTTCCAAGAAGTACCCTTTTTCTTGAAGCTAGGCTTGTTCTGCACAGCCATCACATGGCTATGCCCTGCACACTTCTTCATCTCACTTTCTGTTGTTTTAAGCATCCCACATAATTCATTAAGGCCCTTCTCCACCCCATGCAAATGGTAGTTCAAAATGAACTGCCCATAGCTGGATGGAAGAGACGCCAAAATGAAATCAGTGGCCAACTCTTGGCCTAGTGGAAAACCAAGCTTTTCCAAAGTCTGACTTTAACCAACCATTTTGATCACATGGGGCCTCTGAATTGCTCCCTCTTCTAGCTTGCATTCGACAAAGGACTTGGCAACATTGTACCTCTCAGTCCTTGCCTGATCTTGGAACATGTCCTTAAGCGCTACGATCATATTGTACACTTCCTGATCCTCTAACTTCTTTTGGAGTTCAGGTTCCATGCATGCAAGAATAAGATAGCTAACCTCAAGAGAATCATCACATGCTCTCTTGTAGGCGTTCTTTAGGGCAGCATATGCATTATCAGCAGGTTCATCGGGGATTGGGGTATCCAGAACCGTTTCCTTTTTATCAGACCTAAGAACAATTCTCAGGTTACGGACCTAGTCCAAATAGTTTGTTCCATTTAGTTTATCTTTGTCAAGAATTGAACGCAAAGAGAAAGGTGATGTAGTGTTCGGTGCCATTGATCTACAACAGAAAACATGCAAAATACTAAGCCATGTAACCATGAAAGAGTAAAACATATTAAACAATTTAATAGCATATACTCCCACTTAAATCAATATCCCTCTATTGATACTAAGTAATTCAAGATCCACAATTAACAAGTCGACTAGTGAGCTTTAGCATCACTGCTAGAAGAGAAGGTAAATCGGTAAGCAATACTTGCTAATCATATCACATATGACTCTTGTTGTTGGGTGACATCTCTATGCCAAAACTAGGCGCCCAACCTTTATGCCCCAAGGTCCTTAACTGTTAAGATGACCTTGTCAAGTTCACCAACCCTTATGTGTGTAGGTATCCGATACAAACCCATCCAGCCAAGGAAAACCGCAACACCCTAATTTCATAGGCCCACCAACGATTGTACAGGGCATAGGATGGTGCATGGTTTGGCTGGGAGGGCATGGTTTAACTTAAACTTTGTGAGGGATCGTTCTACTTCTATCATCTAAGCATGCATAGTAGTAAAACGCATAAGAATAACATTCACATAGATGTGACACAGTATGGCCCATTTTCTCATGGTGATCTCCATCGCCATAGAACCTGTCCACCATGATGATCTCCATCTTCATGTTCCATGTGAGCCATCTTCCAAGTGATGAGTCCTCCAAGAACTAATACAAGCTATTACTCCTTAACAGCTAGTAATCAAAATTACATAGTATTGGGATCATCACAAGTTGGCACGCATGCCATTACAATAAATGACAACACGTATGGCTCCAACCGTGTTGCCCTACTCATGACACGCAGGTCATGCAAAATTTCGTACATGCATCACATACATATATGGGCCATACTGATCACATACATCCTGCAAAAACAAGTTATGCATAGAATCGCATTCTACCGGATCATGTGTGTCACATCCCAAGATTTTACAAATCTTGTAATGTGAAAAATAAATGAATAAAATAAAACTTTGTTTGATTTTCGGGGCCAAAAGAAACTTTTGAATTCAATTGGAACTTCAAACCAAGTTGGATCAAATAAAATCCTAAAGGGATTTAAAAAGATAAAACATTTATTAAAGGAAAATAAAAATATTTAAAATTACTATTTTGGATCTCTTAAATAAAAGGATTTGGTTTTCAAATGGAATAGAAGTTTTATTAATAAAGATTATTTTATAAAGCCAAAATTAAACCTTGGCCAAAACTTTTGAAATAAAACATTTTGTTTTGATAAAACTAGTAAAGGTTAAATTAATTAAAATAGTAAGGATTTAAAATCCAAGTTTTATTAATAAAAGTTTTACTATTTCCAAAACATCAAAAACTTATTTATTCATTTAAAATAAGTTTTCCAAGTATTTTATATTCCCAAATAAAATCTACTGTTTTGGTTTTGGAAATATTTGGGTTTCAAAATGGAGTTTTGAATAAAACAAAATCTATTTTTTTGATTTATAAACAAGGTCTATTTATTTAATTAATAATGGACCCCAAAATAAAAATTATTATTTTGGTTTTGGAATTCTGGTTTATGTTGCTGAACAAAACCAAATCCAAAATTGCAAAGTTTGGTGATTGTTTGAATTGATTTGAATATTGCTTGTTTGTTTGAATTTCAAAACAGAAATTAGAAACAGAAAAAGAAAAAGGCATTTGAAAGAAAAAAATAGAATCTGGACCAGCCCAGCCGGCCAAGCCCAACAAGGCCCAAAACCAGCCCTTCTCTCCCTCCAGAAAGAAAACGATTCACACTCATTATCGAACCCGTGCAGTGAATGACTGGTGGACCCTCCCCTCACTCCCTTTCTCACTGACCAGCAGACCCCACTTTTCCAGCTCACCTTCTTCCTCGCGCAGACGACGCCGGCCGTTTCCTGCGGTGATTCCGCGGCTTCAATTCGTCTTAACGCGGCCACCATCACGCACCTTGACCATGCACGTTAAGACGCCTGTCCCTCCTCTTCATTTCCCCTCTGTCGCCCCATCTCGACACGCCCCCAGGCCGCCCCAATTTCTCCCCGAGCAGCTCTGTCTCCGACGACCCTCCTTGTCGATTCCGGCCGAGCCTGACCACTCCTTACCTCCCCGACCAAGCTCACACCTTCTCCACCTCCTGACGCATATGTCCGTGCCCCTCGTTCGACTGCGGGCGTCCCTGAGCGTCGACTCCGACAAAGCTCTGAGCGCCGCCGTCTGTCTCCAACTGCGACAACGTCTCCCAGGTAAACCAGACCGCCCCACGCCGTTTCATTCATGCTCCCTCACTCGCCTCGACCATGCGCAGCTAACCATGTCCTCTGTTTGTCTTCTTGTGACCCGTAGCATCGTCCTCGACCTCGACCGCGTGCAACCGTCGCCAGACCTAACTCCGGCGAGGAATTACGGCTGCCCCTGAGCGCCCCTTGTCAAGCCAACAGTACTTTGAGCATCACCACAGCCCTGCGATTCTGGTGAGGACTTTCCCATCCTCCCTCGCTTCTTGCAATCGCCGTAGCGCCACCGCCTGGCCATGCGCCGCCGCTACCACCATCGGCGCCGCTCACATTTGGTCAAGCAAACCAGCGTCGTAGGATCTAGATCGGGCGAGCAAGATTAGATCACTTAACAGCGAAGGGGTACGCGTCCTATGCCGCACGATCTGATTAGATCCAATGGCTGCAACTACGCGATCCGGCCGAACCGGTACCAGCGAATGACGACGCGACGCGTGGCCAAACTTGGGTTAGAACTGATTTTGAAATCTGATTAGTTTGTGATTTTCAAACCTTTGTAACTTTGGATCCACATGTCTGAAAATTACAAATTTTATATCATTGGAATCAGTGGAACAAGCCCTAGCCAACCATGCCTTTTGTTTAGCAAATAGTAACTGTTAGATGGGTTATTTTTGCAGAAACATTCGTATGCTTGTTTAGATTAGAAAAATGGTTCAAAAATGTTTTTGAGTTTGAAACCTTGGCAAAATGGTTTATTGTGAACTTACTGACCTTAGGAACCAACCCATGGATTTTAAAATAGTTTTTGTGAAAGTTTAGAAATAAAAAAACTTGGTTTAGCCATTTCTAGCCAAATAAAATATAATGGTTATGTTATGAAAATGATTTTGAGTAAAAACTTTGGAAAAATGTTTTGGACCAAATCTACTAACCCTAAACACCAAGTTTTGAGAAACAACAACTTATTTGGTGAACCACTTAAAGTTGTTGCTTGATAAAAATATTTTCTCACCACATAAAATGATAAATGGATTTGAAAATGGTTTATGGATAAAACCCTTTTGCAAATGACTTTGCCATTTTGGTAAATGACCACTATGGACCTTATAAACTTTAGAAGCCTAGTGGATACCATCTTCACAAATAGAAACATACTTTGCATGCTTACATGCATGACTTAGATCCCATTGTTTTATGTGTGTGAAATTGTTTGATTGATTATTGGTTTGGAATGCTAGTTGATTTTGTGTCTGCTTGATTGACTTGTAGTGAAGTTAGAAAAGTGTGAGACTAGCAAGATCAAGGAGTGAACCACCATTCCCTACCAAAAAGGCAAGTTACACTATCATCTAAAGTCCTACTATTTTCATTATACTTAGTGGATTTTGAAACATGCATGAAAAGAATTTCTATACTTATGCTATGCTAAATCCTAATAGGATACCCTATACATTCCTTAGTGAAAACAATGTAGTTGTTACATGCTTAGCCATGCTATATTTTGAAAAGAGATACATGTTGAGATTTTATGAAGTTGAGAAAAGGACTTGTGTTTTTATATAATAAAACAAGGACTCAATGAACCACCTGGGTGGCCAAGGATACTTTGAGTTTTGGAGAAGGTGGCAACAAAAGGAACCATGTCTATGGAAATCTCTTTGTGTTGTGCTCCAAAGGAAACCACCCAGGAAACTTAGAGATTGAACATGTTTCTCCAATTGTGGCTTTCGTGTGCAACCACATGCTATTATGGCTATGGCTTAGTCAACTACATTGGGAAGACCCATGCATTGTCTTCAGTTTACTGGACATGGGGACCTGGAATCCTACATGGGTGCTGAAGACAAGCTAGCAATGGTGTATGGGAGGACCCTTTGGAAAGACTTCGTCACATTCTCAATCTGCCAGTACTCCATCTTGGTGAGCACTAATCCAGTGGCCACTGGTGGCAACAAGATGGGATTGTGACATGTGGGTAAAGTGTACTCCTTCTGCAGAAGATAATAAAATCTAAGTACTTAGCCGTGTCCCCGGTTATGGACAATAATGAGCAACTAAAGTTTGAAGCTATGGGAGATCTCGACATTCCAATTTCTAAAACAAAAACTTGATGCACTTGGGGGTACCAAGGAGCTCAAGAGATTTGATAAAACTTGATGCACTTGGGGTTACCAAGGAGCTCAAGAGATTTGGTTGAACTTGATGTACTTGGGGTTACCAAGGAACTCAAGAGATTTTGTTGAAGACTTGAACACTTGGGGTTACCAAGTAGTTCAAGGAGATTTTTGATAACAACCTAAACCCTTGGACTTTACCAAGAAGTTTTCAAAGATTTGACAAAGGACCAAAAGCATTTTGAAAAGTCAGGATAAAATATTGCTTTATGCAAATAAGCCTAAAACTCTACTTAGCCAAATATGCATCCACTTATATTCAACATAGTAGTGAACTTGCCAATACAATTCAAATGTATTGACCCTTGTGGCTGTAACTTGTAATGTTGCAGGTTTGATTGTTTTTTTAGCGAAGATTGATTGATTAGGATTACAAAGTCTACAACCAACATCTTCCTGTGGCATTTTGAAGATGAAGGACCCCATGCTTATGGTTATTCTGCTGCAATGTAATGTAATAGCCAAATGAGCTATGTAATGATGTAATAAACATATGTTATTCCTGGTTATATTATGACCTTTGTATCTTGATATTACATCTTAACTGTGGATGCTAGCTATTGATCCAGGGACTAGCATTGTAAACACAGGGGAAACCACCTTATTTGATAAAGGTTGGGACACTCCCTCTACAGATGGTATCAGAGCATTGTGTTGCCTGTAGGATTTGTGAACCTAGGATTGGACAAAAACCCCTTAGAGAAATAGGAGTTGTGTTTGTACCAAAACTTATTTACAAACAATCTTGTAAACTCTTTCCTCAACCATTTTTGTTTTCAACTCTACATCTCTTCTATTCAAACTTGATGGAAAAACCTACCCCATGGCTCAAGACTACACCATGTGCAAAGGAATCCCTCAACACTTTCAACTCTAATGACTTCAACTTCTTCAACTCTAATGACTTCAACATCTTCAGCATGTTCACCAAGGACTTCCAACTTGGATAACCCTAAGGACTACATGTGAGACAAGGAAATCTTGCTCAAGATTTAGAGACTGAGGGAATGCAAAAAGTTAGAAAGAGATCACTTCACTAGAAGTCAAGGTAACCAAGAGTTTTTCCCAAGGAAACCATAATCTCATGAAAAGAAGAGTCAACCAAGAAGGATGGAAAGATCACAAGTGAACCATATAGATGGACCACCATATTTTAGTTAAGTCAAACACACCAACTCATGTGGTGTAACAAAAATATTTTGTTGCCTAAGTGTGTGCTTGAACTATGTGTTTGAGTGAAAATGTTTTGTTTGTGATTGCATGCACATTGCTTGTGTGACTTGTGATGTGTGTGATTAGAATTAATTCCTTAGAACTATCTTGCCTATTCTAATTTCCATTCAACCCAAAACAGATGACTACTCCAAGAGACTCCAACATCAAGGTTGATGACACCAACACCAACCAAGAGGACAGCATGAAAGAGCTCATAGCAACCCAACACCAGTTGAACCAAGTGACAGCTCAATTCATAGCTAACACTAGTGGAGCAGATCCAAAGCAAGGATTTTTGGAAACTCAAGGCCAACTGATGCTTAAGGTGACTGATCAAATGATCAAGATGGAAGAAAACTATTCCAAGAAAGTTTATGACAACAAGGATGACAAAAATGTTATTCTAGATGGAGCCCCAGCTTGCATTATTTGTGGAGACAAGGATCATACTTCCAGGGAGCATGGAGATCAATGCCCCAACTGTGAAGAGAAACATCCTGTTGGATAATGTCCCACTTCTCAAGCTACTTGCTACCTATGTGAAGGAAACAACCATGTCCCTATCCAATGCCCCATCTACTCCATTGTGGAACAAAGGAAACATGAAGGATCCAAGTCTAACAAGAAGGTTGATGACAAAGGAAAAGGATCACTTATACCTCCAAACAAGACAACCCAGTTCAAAGGACAAAAGAAACCCAAGAAGCAAAAGAAGGACAAAAGCCATGTGCAATGTCATAAATGTAAGGAAATGGGACACTATTCCGGTGAATGCCCAGAGAACCCGAAGAATAAGGAGATTGGCCAAGTAGTGTGCAACAACTGCAAAGAGCTAGGACATTATGTAGCAACTTGTCCACAAGAGCCACGTAAAGAACTCAAGGATATTCACTGTTTCAATTGTAAGAACCCAGGACATTATGCAAGCAACTGTCCAGAAAAGATGAAGAACAAGTTGAACAAGCCTATGGAGAAACTAAACCTTGGCCCATGAGTCAAGTATGTAAACCAAGGACACAATGCAAATGATTGCTCAAGGAAGTTCCCTAGGATCCCAAGAAGGACATTATGTAATTTTTGTTTGAAAGATTTTAAGGGTGGTAGTACCCTAGTGGTTTTGAGCCTACTTGTAATCCTAGCCTTCCCAAATCGGGACGAGATTTATTTTAAGGGTGGTAGCCTGTCACATCCCAAGATTTTCCAAATCTTGTAATGTGAAAAATAAATGAATAAAATAAAACTTTGTTTGATTTTCAGGGCCAGAAGAAACTTTTGAATTCAATTGGAACTTCAAACCAAGTTGGATCAAATAAAATCCTAAAGGGATTTAAAAAGATAAAACATTTATTAAAGGAAAATAAAAATATTTAAAATTACGATTTTGGTTCTCTTAAATAAAAGGATTTGGTTTTCAAATGGAATAGAAGTTTTATTAATAAAGATTATTTTATAAATCCAAAATTAAACCTTGGCCAAAACTTTTGAAATAAAACATTTTTTTTTGATAAAACTAGTAAAGGTTTAATTAATTAAAATAATAAGGATTTAAAATCCAAGTTTTATTAATAAAAGTTTTACTATTTCCAAAACATCAAAAACTTATTTATTCATTTAAAATAAGTTTTCCAAGTATTTTATATTCCCAAATAAAATCTACTGTTTTGGTTTTGGAAATATTTGGGTTTCAAAATGGAGTTTTGAATAAAACAAAATCTATTTTTTTTATTTATAAACAAGGTCTATTTATTTAATTAATAATGGACCCCAAAATAAAAATTATTATTTTGGTTTTGGAATTCTGGTTTATGTTGCTGAACAAAACCAAATCCAAAATTGCAAAGTTTGGTGATTGTTTGAATTGATTTGAATATTGCTTGTTTGTTTGAATTTCAAGCGAAATTAGAAACAGAAAAGAAAAGGCATTTGAAAGAAAAAAATAGAATCTGGACCAGCCCAGCCGGCCAAGCCCAACAAGGCCCAAAACCAGCCCTTCTCTCCCTCCAGAAAGAAAATGATTCACACTCATTATCGAACCCGTGCAGTGAATGACTGGTGGACCCTCCCCTCACTCCCTTTCTCACTGACCAGCAGACCCCACTTTTCCAGCTCACCTTCTTCCTCGCGCAGACGACGCCGGCCGTTTCCTGCAGTGATTCCGCGGCTTCAATTCGTCTTAACGCGGCCACCATCACTCACCTTGACCATGCACATTAAGACGCATGTCCCTCCTCTTCATTTCCCCTCTGTCGCCCCATCTCGACATGCCCCCAGGCCGCCCCAATTTCTCCCCGAGCAGCTCTGTCTCCGACGACCCTCCTTGGCGATTCCGGCTGAGCCTGACCACTCCTTACCTCCCCGACCAAGCTCACACCTTCTCCACCTCCTGGCGCATCTGTCCGTGCCCCTCGTTCGACCGCGGGCGTCCCTGAGCGTCGACTCCGACAAAGCTCTGAGCGCCGCCGTCTGTCTCCAATTGCGACGACGTCTCCCAGGTAAACAAGACCGCCCCACGCCGTTTCATTCATGCTCCCTCACTCGCCTCGACCATGCGCAGCTAACCATGTCCTCTGTTTGTCTTCTTGTGACCCGTAGCATCGTCCTCGACCTCGACCGCGTGCAACCGTCGCCAGACCTAACTCCGGCAAGGAATTACGGCTGCCCTGGCGCCTTGTCAAATAGCAGTACCTTGAGCATCACCACAGACCTACTATTCTGGTGAGCACTTTCCCATACTCCCTCGCTTCTTGCAATCGCCGTAGCGCCATCGCCTGGCCGTGCGCCGCTGCTACCACCATCGGCGCCGCTCACATTTGGTCAAGCAAACCAGCGCCATAGGATCTAGATCGGGCGAGCAAGATTAGATCAATTAACAGGGAAGGGGTATGCGTCCTGTGCCGCACGATCTGATTAGATCCAATGGCTGCAACTACGCGATCCGGCCAAACCGGTACCAGCGAATGACGACGCGACGCGTGGCCAGACTTGGGTTAGAACTGATTTTGAAATCTGATTAGTTTGTGATTTTCAAACCTTTGTAACTTTGGATCCACACGTCCGAAAATTACAAACTTTATATCGTTGGAATCAGTAGAACAAGCCCTAGCCAACCATGCCTTTTGTTTAGCAAATAGTAACTGTTAGATGGGTTGTTTTTTGCAGAAACATTCGTATGCTTGTTTAGATTAGAAAAATGGTTCAAAAATGTTTTTGAGTTTGAAACCTTGGCAAAATGGTTTATTGTGAACTTACTGACCTTAGGAACCAACCCATGGATTTTAAAATAGTTTTTGTGAAAGTTTAGAAATAAAAAAACTTGGTTTAGCCATTTCTAGCCAAATAAAATATAATGGTTATGTTATGAAAATGATTTTGAGTAAAAACTTTGGAAAAATGTTTTGGACCAAATCTACTAACCCTAAACACCAAGTTTTGAGAAACAACAACTTATTTGGTGAACCACTTAAAGTTGTTGCTTGATAAAAATATTTTCTCACCACATAAAATGATAAATGGATTTGAAAATGGTTTATGGATAAAACCCTTTTGCAAATGACTTTGCCATTTTGGTAAATGACCACTATGGACCTTACAAAGTTTAGAAGCCTAGTGGAGACCATCTTCACAAATAGAACCATCCTTTGCATGCTTACATGCATGACTTAGATCCCATTGTTTTATGTGTGTGAAATTGTTTGATTGATTATTGGTTTGGAATGCTAGTTGATTTTGTGTCTGCTTAATTGACTTGTAGTGAAGTTAGAAAAGTGTGAGACTAGCAAGATCAAGGAGTGAACCACCATTCCCTACCAAAAAGGCAAGTTACACTATCATCTAAAGTCCTACTATTTTCATTATACTTAGTGGATTTTGAAACATGCATGAAAAGAATTTCTATACTTATGCTATGCTAAATCCTAATAGGATACCCTATACATTCCTTAGTGAAAACAATGTAGTTGTTACATGCTTAGCCATGCTATATTTTGAAAAGAGATACATGTTGAGATTTTATGAAGTTGAGAAAAGGACTTGTGTTTTTATATAATAAAACAAGGACTCAATGAACCACCTGGGTGGCCAAGGATACTTTGAGTTTTGGAGAAGGTGGCAACAAAAGGAACCATGTCTATGGCAATCTCTTTGTGTTGTGCTCCAAAGGAAACCACCCAGGAAACTTAGAGATTGAACATGTTTCTCCAATTGTGGCTTTCGTGTGCAACCACATGCTATTATGGCTATGGCTTAGTCAACTACATTGGGAAGACCCATGCATTGTCTTCAGTTTCTTTGGACATGGGGACCTGAATCCTACATGGGTGCTGAAGACAAGCTAGCAATGGTGTATGGGAGGACCCTTTGGAAAGACTTCACACATTCTCAATCTGCCAAGACTCCATCTTGGTGAGCACTAATCCAGTGGCCACTGGTGGCAACAAGATGGGATTGTGACATGTGGGTAAAGTGTACTCCTTCTGCAGAAGATAATAAAATCTAAGTACTTAGCCGTGTCCCCGGTTATGGACAATAATGAGCAACTAAAGTTTGAAGCTATGGGAGATCTCGACATTCCAATTTCTAAAACAAAAACTTGATGCACTTGGGGGTACCAAGGAGCTCAAGAGATTTGATAAAACTTGATGCACTTGGGGTTACCAAGGAGCTCAAGAGATTTGGTTGAACTTGATGTACTTGGGGTTACCAAGGAACTCAAGAGATTTTGTTGAAGACTTGAACACTTGGGGTTACCAAGTAGTTCAAGGAGATTTTTGATAACAACCTAAACCCTTGGACTTTACCAAGAAGTTTTCAAAGATTTGACAAAGGACCAAAAGCATTTTGAAAAGTCAGGATAAAATATTGCTTTATGCAAATAAGCCTAAAACTCTACTTAGCCAAATATGCATCCACTTATATTCAACATAGTAGTGAACTTGCCAATACAATTCAAATGTATTGACCCTTGTGGCTGTAACTTGTAATGTTGCAGGTTTGATTGTTTTTTTAGCGAAGATTGATTGATTAGGATTACAAAGTCTACAACCAACATCTGCCTGTGGCATTTTGAAGATGAAGGACCCCATGCTTATGGTTATTCCGCTGCAATGTAATGTAATAGCCAAATGAGCTATGTAATGATGTAATAAAAATATGTTATTCCTGGTTATATTATGACCTTTGTATCTTGATATTATATCTTAACTGTGGATGCTAGCTATTGATCCAGGGACTAGCATTGTAAACATAGGGGACACCACCTTATTTGATAAAGGTTGGGACACTCCCTCTACAATGTGACATCGCAGCACCTAGTTACCTTAACGAGATACAAAAGGGGCTACGATTAAGGGGGGGTCTAGGGGGTCTCCTTCATGGGTTCAAGGCAGCCCTCAATGGAAAACCGTGAAAAATGAGAGATCGAATCTTCACAATTTTCTTTAAGGAATTTGATCGGCAAATCAAATTTACCATAAACCGACTCATGTCCCGATTCAATCAAACTCCTTTGATCACTGTACATCGATTTTAGATCTAGGTTTCGATTCGATCAATCATATTGATCTTCGCGTGATTCAACAAGATTTATGTGTCACTGTCTACCCCGATGGCGGAAACCGACGGGTAGGGGTAAGTCATTCGACAACCTCAGAATTACGATCACGGAAAGCAAGATCATAGATCAATCCTGAACCACCATCATATAAACGATCACATCATTCATATCAATCTGCATATCACCATATGCAAACATCCCGAACCTATAACTGAACAGCATCGGCTCTGATACCACTGAAGGGATATGGGTAGGCTACACTAGCGCAAAACAAAAAAAATTCTACCGCATATACCAGGATTACTGTTGTCATAGATCACGGGATTACCACTAGACGCGCAGTTGCGGAATTGATGAAGCGCGTCGAGGCAGTGCAGACGTTCCACGTCCCCACGAGCTCCCTTGCTGGCTCGTCCAAGTGCTCTGAATGCGGCGCCTCAAGGTATCCACGTCTGAGGTGGAAGCGTCGGGCTTTTGCTAGGTCCGATCTGGCCAGCTCGCCCCACCCTCTCTTATATAGGCGTCCCTAGTGGGATTCTACATTAGTAGCCCATTAGTAGCCTAAGCCTGGTCTAATTCGGATCCAATCCTCATTAGGCTTCCAGCCCCTTAAGTGTGTGACCCTATAGGTTCATATGCGTATAGACATGACACGAATACACTTATTTTGTCAATAGTTGGTAGCGGCCTCTAGCAAGACGTGCCAACTCCTAAACGCATACAAAGATCATATCGGACGAACCATCACAAGGTTTAGTACATGTCTTTCCCTTTGCCTCACGATATTTGGTCTAGCTCCAAGCTGACCTCCTTTCTCGATCTGGTGATTCGGAATCCCTTTACTAGGTTAACTCTTAACCATATGTAGCACGGCCATGCATTTCTGGATCCGATCACTCGAGGGACCTAGAGATATCTCTCTCAAGTAGAGAGGGGCAAATCCCATCTTGATTGACCATGCCTTGCAGCATGCTTCAGGACAAACCCGAAAGCTACCTTTATAACTACCCAGTTACGGTGCGCGTTTGATAGCCCCAAAGTAGGTCGATCCACATCTCAAGTACATGCGACAATCTCAGGTCTAAGGACAAAACGTACACGATGTGTAGAGAGAGAGCTGCAACTAATTGTCAGTCTCAGGTTGGGTCAGTCCAACCCCATGTTCATAACATGTGTCCACATCATTGGTTTGACATCTCCATGTCTATGACTTGCGAAACATAGTCATCAACCAATCGATGTGCTAGTCTAATATTCACGTGTGTCCTCACATGAACTCCGACTAGGGACAACTCTTAAATAACCATACAAGTAAAGAGTTTCACAAACAATTCACATAATTGCCAATCATTACAAGTTGTCTGATATAGATATTCAAGGAACATTACAATAACTCATGGATACATATGAAATATAATCATCTCTATGATTGCCTCTAGGGCATATTTCCATCAGTTCGAGCATGGTGCCTAGTATCTCTATTAGTGCTATTTGACTTTGTTGGAACTTGTTGTGCTTAATGATTGTCACTAGGGACCGAGTGCCATGATCTCAGCTCTAAACTTATTATTGAATCATTATGAAAGTATTGTTCGTGCTCTTATCTGCAAGTTGTGTACACATATCATTGTCCGGATCCAAAGGCCCCGAAGTGATAGAAATTGGGACAACCTGAGGGGATGGCTGTGATGTGAGGATCACATGTGTTCATAGAGTGTTAATGCTTTGCTCTGGTGCTCTATTAAAAGGATCACCTTAATTGACAGTAGTTCCCTTGAGGCCCCGCTGCAATGAGCTGGCAGGACAAAAGATGTTGTGCAAGTTCTCATTGCGAGCACGCTTGACTATATATGGAGCACATGCCTATGATTGTTTAGTACTTGGATGCTTATTCTTATTTATCTGCAATTGCCCTAGATCTTGAAGTTACATGTTTAGACTCGTCCATCAACGCCCGTCCATCCATCCCTATGCCTACCGCGCTCATATCCTACTATTTGCTACTACTATTACTATTACTCGTGTTTTGCTGCTGCTGTTGCTACTACCAAACGGTTGCTACTGATAAACTTCTGTGAGCAAGAACTATTTCCAGGTGCAGCTGAATTGACAACTCAGTTGTTAAGGCTTGCAAGTATTCTTTGGCTCCCCTTGTGTTGAATCAATAAATTGGGTAATACTACCCTTGATGAATGTTGCAATCCCCTATACTTGTGGGTCATCAGCTGGCAGTACAAAAGATGTTGTGCAAGTTCTCATTGCGAGCACGCATGACTATATATGGAGAACATGCCAATGATTATTTAGTACTTGGATGTTTTATCTTATTTATCTGCAATTGCCCTAGATCTTGAAGTTACATGTTTAGACTTGTCCATGCAACGCCCGTCCATCCATACCTATGCCTACCACACTCATATCCTACTATTGATACTACTGTTACTATTGATCCAGTTTTACTGCTGCTGTTGCTTTGCTATTGCTACTACAAAACTGTTGTTACTGATAAACTTCTGTGAGCAAGAACTATTTCCAGGTGCAGCTGAATTGACAACTCAGTTGTTAAGGCTTATAAGTATTCTTTGTCTCCCCTTGTGTCGAATCAATAAATTGGGTAATACTACCCTCGAAGACTGTTGCGATCCCCTATACTTGTGGGTCATCAGACGTATCGATCTATCTCTATAAATCTTTATGCCTAATATGTAAGCTGCTTCGCCAAGATCTTTCATTGAAAAACCATTATTCAAATAATCCCTAACACTATTAAGAAGGTCTGCACCATTCCCAATCAATAATATGTCGTCCACATATAGAACTAGGAATGCTACAGAGCTCCCACTCACTTTCTTGTAAATACAAGCTTCTCCATAAGTTTGTATAAAACCAAAACTTTTGATTACCTTATCAAAATGTAGATTCCAACTTCGGGATGCTTGCTTTAATCCATAAATGGACCGTTGAAGTTTGCATACCTTGTTAGCATCTTTAGGATCGACAAAACCTTTGGGTTGTACCATATACAACTCTTCATCAATGTCTCCACTGAGGAACGTCGTTTTGACATCCATCTGCCATATCTCATAATCATAATATGCAGCGACTGCTAACAAAATCCTCACAGACTTTAGCTTCGCTACCGTTGAGAAAGTCTCATCGTAGTCAACTCCTTGAATTTGTCGAAACCGTTTAGCGACAAGTCGAGCTTTATAGACAATAACATTACCATTAGCATTTGTTTTCTTGTAGACAATCCATTTGTTCTCGACAACCTTCCAGCCATCCGGTAAGTCCACCAAATTCCATACTTGGTTTTCATACATGGATCCAATCTCGGATTTCATGGCTTATTGCCATTTATTGGAATCTAGGCTCATCATCGCTTCCTCATATGTCACAGGATCATCAGTGTTGTCCACCAACATGACACTCATAACGGGATCATACCAATCGGGAGTGGTACGAGTTCTTGTTGACCTGCGAGGTTCCGTAGTAACTTCGACCGAAGTTTCATGATCAACATCATTAGCTTCCTCTCTAATTGGTGTAGGCGCCACAGGAACTACTTCCGGTGCTGCGCTACTCTCAAATCTGAGAGAAGGTTCGACAACCTCGTCAAGTTCTACTTTCCTTCCAGTCACTTCTTTCGAGAGAAACTCCTTCTCTAGAAAGGATCCATTCTTATCATAAGCTAATATTTTGCCCTCGAATCTATGATAGAAGGTATACCCAATAGTTTCCTTCGGGTATCCTATGAAGACGCATTTTTGCGCTTTTGGTTCAAGCTTGTCGGACTATAACTTCTTTACATAAGCTTCGTAACCCCAAACTTTAAGGAACGACAATTTAGGTTTCTTCCCAGACTATAATTCATATGGTGTCGTTTCAACAGATTTAGATGGTGACCTATTTAAAGTGAATGTGGCTATTTCTAATGCATAACCCCAAAACAATAGCTTATAAATCTATAAGTGACATCATAGAACGAATCATATCTAAGAGAGTTCGGTTACGATGTTCGGACACACCATTACGTTGTGGTGTTCCCGGCGGTGTCAATTGTGAAAGTATTCCACATTTCTTGAAATGCTCGCCAAACTCGTAACTTAGATATTCACCTCCACGATCAGATCGAAGAAACTTAATCTTGTTGTTACGTTGATTCTCTACTTCACTTTGAAATTCCTTAAACTTGTCGAAATTTTCGGACTTATGTTTGATGAAATAGATATACCCATATCTACTCAAGTCATCCGTGAAGGTAAGAACATAATGATAACCACCGCGCGATGATACACTCATTGTGCCACACACATCGATATGTATCATTTCTAATAAGTCCATAGCTCGCTCCATCATACCAGAAAATGGAGTTTTAGTCATTTTACACACCAGGCATGCTTCGCATCTTTCAAGTGATTCGAAATCAAGTGATTCAAGAAGTCCATCGGAATGGAGTTTCTTCATACGCTTCACTCCAATGTGACCAAGACGACAGTGCCACATATAGGTCGAGTTATCGCTCAATTTCGAATGTTTAGCTTCAATGTTATTAATATGTGTATTACTACAATCGAGATTCAACAAGAACAGACCATCTATCAAAGGTGCATGTGCATAAAACATATTACTCATATAAATGGACTTCTTGGTCCTAGCGCCGCAAAGCAGCAAAGCAGCAGCGCATCCGTGCTCGCACACACGTACAAGACACCGAGCAACCTCCACCTCCTCGCTCCAGCGATGCAGCGGAAGCACAACCCTTTCTTGCCGAATAGCCACCGGGAACATGTATCTCGCTAGTCCGAGACCATGGGAATAAATTCTAGAGGGGGAGAGAGATCCTTCACGAGGAGGTGTGAGAGACAAGTGAGAGGAGGGGCTCCTTTTATAGGAGGAGGGGGGCACCCAAGGGGGTGGCCGCCGGCCATGGGGGCTGCCCCCTCCCCTCCTTCATTCATGTGGGTGGACACTCCACTCACAAAATGGCCCTTCAATTTTCTCCACTCAAAAATCCACTCAAATTCCCATTAAATTTCCACCAAATTTAATGCAAACTCTCATTAAATAAAACTCTTTTATTTTATTCAGAATTTTGTCAATTACTTTAATGACAAACATTCACAAATAACCCCTTGCTATAATTCCATTTCACATGCATAACCTCTTTATGCAATTTCACCCGAAAACCTGTTTCGGTATCTAGTGAAATAAATTCCTGCGCTTGTTTATTATTTTGGCATGAAACATTTGCTCCAACTGGATGCCAGTGTCCCTTAAGTGTGTCACCCTACGGTTCGCGAATAATGGACATGATCGAGACCCTTCTCCGATCAATAATCGATGAAGCGGACTGAGATCCATATTGACTCCCACACATTCAACGATGACTTTTCCTGTGATCGTCGGAACCTTTTACGCTTGTATCTTAATCCCTTTGTTTCACGATATATTACATGTCCGAGATTCGATCATCGGTATCTCCATACCTAGTTTGATCTCGTTACTAACATGCACTCTTTTCTCGTTCCCGTGATATAACATTCTAGTGATCAAATCACTTGCTTGCAAGCTAACCAATGTGATATCACCGAGAGGGCCCAGAGCATATCTATCCGTCATCGGGATGAACAAATTCCACTCTTGATCCATGATTCTCAACATAACACTTTAGTAGCTTTGAAGCCATCTTTATAGTCACCCAGTTACGGAGTGACGTTTGATGTCAACAAGAAACTCTTTCGGTGTTAGTGATTGGCATGATCTCATGGTCTAAGGATTAGGACTACTTCGTAGTTTGTTTATAGCAATATAAACTCAATGACTTTGATCGTAATGCTATACTTCGGATGAATGTTCAGCACACCATTACACTAATGTTGTGATCTCGTTATTAACAACATCCAATGTCTATGATCAGGAAACCGTGATCATCTTGTTAATCAACGAACTAGTTTATGAGAGAGGCATAACTAGGAACTTTCTGTTTGTTTATTAAACACACATGTATTAACGTTTCCATATTAATACAATTATAGCATGCAAAATAAACATCTATCATATACTTGGAATACACATAAAAAACATTTTATTATTGCCTCTCTCGGGGCATATTCCTTCATCTCCCACTTGCACTAGAGACAATAATCTAGTTACATAGTGATGTATCTAACACCCATGGAGTTCTGGTGTAGATCATGTTTTGCTCTAGGGAGAGTTTTAGTCAACGGATCTGCTACATTGAGATCCATATGTACTTTACAAATCTTTATATCTCCATCCTTGACATGCTCGCGGATGGAGTGAAACCGGCGCTTAATATGCTTGGAATGCTTGTGAGACCTTGGCTCTTTGGCATTGGCAATGGCACCATTGTTGTCACAACAGATCACCATTGGGTCCAACGCGTTGGTAACCACACCTAGTTCGGATATGAACTCCTTCATCCAAATCGCTTCGAGCCGCTTCAAGCGGCAACATATTCGGCCTCCGTTGTTGATCCCGCCACCACAGGTTGTTTGGAGCTCCTCCAACTAACCGCTCCGCCATTCATGAGAAATACGTATCCGGATTGGGACTTAGAGTCATCCGGATCGGTGTCAAATCTAGCGTCGACATTACAGTTAGCGACGAGCGCTTCTTCACCTCCGTATACAAGAAACATATCCTTAGTTCTTCGCAAGTACTTAAGGATATTCTTGACTGCTTTCGATGTTCGAACAGATCCGATTGGTACCTACTAGTCAAACTAATAGCATGTGCCACATCCGGTCTTGTACATAGCATGGCGTACATTATAGAGCCTATGGCCGAAGCATAGGGGACCTTGTCCATTATCTCTCTTTCTTCCGCCAAAGCCGGACTTTGAGTCTTACTCAATGTCGTGCCTTGTGTCATAGGTAAGAACCCCTTCTTACTATCCTCCATTTTAAACTTCTTTAAAATCTTATCAAGGTATGTACTTTGCGATAGCTCTATTAGGCGCCTAGATCTATCTATATAGATCTTTATGCCTAATATGTATGACGCTTCACCTAGGTCCTTCATTGAAAATTTGCTGTTTAGATAACTTTTAACACTGTTTAAAAGATCTATATCATTTCCGATCAATAATATGTCATCCACATATAATATCAGAAATGCCACATTGCTCCCACTCACTTTCTTGTAAATACAAGCTTCTCCATACGTTTGGACAAATCCAAATTCTTTGATCACCTCATCAAAGCGGAGATTCCAACTTCGTGATGCTTGCTTCAATCCATAGATGGATCGCTGAAGCTTGCACACCTTGTTAACATCCTTAGGATCGACAAAACCCTTTGGTTGTATCATATACAACTCTTCTTCAATATTACCATTGAGAAACGCGGTTTTGACATCCATCTGCCATATCTCATAATCGAAATATGCAGCAATTGCTAACATAATCCTAACTGATTTTAGCATCGCTACGGGAGAGAATGTCTCATCGTAGTCAACTCCTTGAATTTGTCAAAACCCCTTTGCGACAAGTCGAGCTTTATAGACGGTTATATTACCATCAGCATCAGTTTTCCTTTTGAAAATCCATTTGTTCTCCACGGCCTTTCGGTCGTGAGGTAAGTCCACCAAGTTCCAAACTTGATTTTCATACATGGATTCCATCTCGGTGTAAGATCCCTCCTTTGTAAAGGAAAAGGATCCCTATGATTGCAATGCTAGTCCCTGGATCATTGCTAGCATCCACAGTTTAAGATGAAGTACACAGATACAAAGGTCATTTATTACATCCATTCCAGAGATAAAACATAGTCTTTACAACTCAAGGCCACAAGCCTAATACAAGAGTTTGGAATAAGTAAATAATTATAAGTCTTCATCTTCATGTGCCACAGGCAAACATGTTGAGTGTAGACTCATGACACCTAATCCTCATCAGAGTAACCTGCAACATCACAAGTTACAGCCACAGTGGGTCAATACTTTGGAATAGTATTGGCAAGTGATACCTTAGTAAAATTTAGATGGACTATATTACTATATGCATTTTGGCTAAGTGTAGCTTGGCTTGCTTTGCTCAAAATAGGTTTTTCCTATTAGTTGAAATCACTAAGTTTTTCTTTGTCAAAACTTTTCCCAAGAAACCATCAATAGACATTGAGGTCCTTCACCCTTGTTCACCCACAAGTTTTTACTTAGAAGTTGGAGTGATGAGATTCTTGATAGCTTCCATGTCTTGATGCTCAGGTTGTCCATTGCCATGGACTTGGCTAAGTACTTAGATTTTTCCATCTGCAGAGGTTGTGCACTTTCCCCACCAGACTTGGTTTCCCAAGACAGGACCTTTCAGAAGCCTTCCCTTAGCCAAATGGACGCGTTCCAACCTATCATCCCACTACCACCAACTGTCCAAATGACTAAGTTATAGCAACCTATGTGGTCCAGGCAGAGCCCATATTGCCAAGTGGCTGCACTATAAGCTTCTCAACACTTGGCCTCTAAAATCCCTTTGTTCCAGGGTGGCTTTCCACAAGTGAGATACACAAGGTAAACCATAGCCATGGGCCTTGTGTAACCACTCAACCAAATACCACCAATCAAGTCCCATTCCACCCAGGTGATTCATTGACTTAGTTGTTTTATTAAGAAAAACATAAGTCCAAAGACTTAGAAATATTTTCATCATAGCATGTATATTTTACCAACCCTTGTTTGCTACTAGCTAGGCTAAGCATGGCATAGATAGTACTTAACTTAGAAAATTTCCTAGCAATTCTACAACTACTTAGGATTTCCCATCATGGCATTTGGCAAAATAGTCACATGCAAGACTTAGCAAAATATTTCTAATGCTTGTGTAAAAATATATAGGGATGGAAATATTCATGAAGTACCACTTGCCTTGGTAGTTGGGGGAGTAGCACTCTTCACAATCACAATCACTAGCACCAAAGTCTACACAAAGAATGGTAGCACAAAATTACACACAATTCATATACAAACAAACAAAAATACATATGCATGCATGCAAAAAATGCTAAGTGATGATTTTTAAAACTCCACCAAGCAAGTGCATAGTACTGAATCATAACCAAGTTAAAAACTTGCTAAACCAAGTTTATTTTACACTAAAACAATTTTCTAAACAATTTCTATACTCAAAATAGTCTTAAAAAAGTTTCTGCAAATAAAGTCATTTTAACAGAACCTAACAACACTAAACACATTGCATAAACAGAAAGGGCTTGTCTCCCTGATTCCAACGGTATAAAATTTGTCAAATTCTAACGTGTGGATCAAAAGTTATAGCTATTTCAAAATTGGATCTAAATCTGATTCAAATTCTGTTTTAAAACTAAACCCTAGATCTAACTTACGCACACGGCTCAGATTGCCACTTACCCCTTCGATGCAGATCTAATCTAGAGCGCTAGATCTAGATCCTACGGCTCTCGATCAAGCGACCACGTTACATGGCGGCAGCGGCGGAGCGCTCTGTCAGTGGAGGCGCTGGCGTTCTAGGTCGCTCGGGGAGGGAAGGGTGTGCTTACCAGAACCGCAAGGTCGAGGCGAAGCTCAACATGGAGGTGGCTTGGCAAGGGGCGCACGGCAGGGGCTGCTGGAGCTCGTCGGAGTTGTGCACGGCGTCGGGAGGTTGCAGACGATGTAGTCGCCGAGGTTTCCCGTCGCCCTAGCACGAACCAGAGGGATTAGGAGACGCACAAGATAGTGGCGAACATCCTCGTATGCAAGAGGGTGCAAGGGGCGCGCTCTGCTTACCGTAATTGGTCGCCGGAGTTGAGCGGTGGCTCGGTCGGTTGCGGGCACGAACGGGGACGGTGTCCTGTGTCACGAGAATGCAAACAAAGAGTATCAGGAGATGCACGAGATCACGCGGGGCACGATAGTTTGAACCAGAGAAAGGGGGGCGGTCGAAGCTCACCGGAATCAGTCGCCGGAGGTCGTCGGTGCTGCGGGGTTTCGAGGTCGAATGCGCGCAGCCTGGTGGCGGAGTGAGCGAGGAAAGTGGGGGGAAATGACCGCGGCGGCGAGGGGTTTAAGTAGCCAGAAGCGGGGCGAGGATCACGCGTTGAATCAATGGAATTTAAGCGAGTTTAATCGCGGCGTCACTGCACGGTGGTAACGACGGAGTGGCGTCTGCGCGCGAGAAACTGGGGAGGACGACGCTAACGTGGAGAGGGCCTGCTCGTCAGCGAAATAAGTAGAGAGGGAGTGGGGTCTGGGTGTCAGCGACTTGCTGGGTGCGTCCGCGCGTGCGAGAGAGAGAGAGAGAGAGAGAGAGGTGGCCCGGGTGGGCTAGTTGGGCTGCTTCTGTTGATGGGCCAGATTCCTGGCGCCGACCCTTTTCCATTTCTTTATTCCTTTTCTTTTTCTGTTTTGATTTTCTGGATTGGTTTTCAAATGAATTCAAACTCTTTTTGAATTCAAATCTTTTTGGGATTTTTGCAGTGTGCAACAGTCACAAAACTTGGCATAAAACCATGTGGTCACTTTGAAAAGGCTTGGTCATTTTTGGAAAAACAAAATAACAGGGACATTGCACTAGGTTTGCAAATGTTTGAAAATGGTTTTTGAAACCATTTCTATTTTGTAAAATTTTGTTCAAACTCTACACTCAAGTCAAACAATATAGAAGCAACCAAACTTTGGTTTTTTTTAAAACACTAAGCTCTCAAGTGAGGATGGGCATCTGATTTAAGTTGGCTCACATAAAATGATAGCACTATGTGCTTCTGTTTTCTTGAAATGAGTTTGAAATTGATCTCAAAACTATATGCATGAATGAATGATATGCAAACTTTGAAATCATGATTTTAGGGATGTTACAAATCTAACCCCCTTAAGGTGAATCTCGCCCTCGAGATTCGGATTGGCTAGCAAATAGGTGAGGGTGGTCTTTTCGAAGATCATCTTCTCTTTCCCATGTTGCTTCCTCTTCGGAGTGATGATTCCACTGCACTTTGCAAAACTTGATAGTCTTAGTCCTTGTGACTCTTTCTGCAGTCTCAAGAATCTTGATGGGTTTCTCTTCATAAGTGAGATCACTTTCTAGTTGAACCTCCTCCAAAGGTATAGTATCCTTCAAAGAAGTTTCTTCCATCTCTGGATGACATTTCTTAAGTTGACTCACATGAAACACATTATGGACAGCTGACAGAGATTCTGGCAATTCAATTTCATAGGCAACTTCTCCTTTGTGACTCAAAATCTTGAATGGCCCAACATATCTTGGTGCCAATTTTCCTTTGACTCCGAATCTTTTCACTCCACGAAGTGGTGATACTCTAAGATAGGCTCTATCACCAACTTCGTACGTGACTTCTCTACGCTTAGGATCTGCGTAGCTTTTCTGTCGGGACTGTGCTATCTTCAACCTGTCCTTAACCAATTTGACCTTCTCTTCGGCTTCTTTGATAAGATCTGGTCCGAATAGACTTCTTTCTCCCACACCATTCCATAACAATGGGGTGGTACACTTTCTTCCATAGAGAAACTCAAACGGTGCCATCTCAATGCTGGCTTGATAGCTGTTGTTATAAGAAAATTCTGTGTAAGGAAGACTTTCATCCCAACTGGCTCCATAGTCTAAGGCACATGCTCTCAACATGTCTTCAAGAATTTGATTAGTTCTTTCTGTTTGTCCATCGGTTTGAGGATGAAAAGCAGTACTGAATTCCAACCTCATTCCCAATGACTCATGTAGCTGTCTCCAAAAATGGGAAGTGAATTGAGTTCCCCTATCAGACACAATACTCTTGGGCACTCCATGTAGACATACAATTCTACTCATGTAGATTTTGGCTAACTTAGCACTTGTATAGGTTGTCTTCACGGGTATTAAATGAGCCACTTTAGTTAGGCGATCCACTACTACCCATATGGAATCATATCCTGACCTGGTCCTTGGTAATCCGGTAATGAAATCCATACCAATTTTGTCCCACTTCCAATCAGGAATAGGTAGTGGTTGAAGCAAACCTGCTGGTTTCTGGTGCTCAGCTTTCACTCTACTACACACATCACACAAAGCAATATGTTCGGCGATGTCTTTCTTGAGATTATTCCACCAAAATCTTTCTTTCATGTCCATGTACATTTTGGTGTTACCCGGGTGAATAGAATACGGAGAGTTGTGTGCTTCATGCAAAATTAGTTTCCGTAGCTCCGGATCTTGTGGAACACAGATACGTTTCCCATGCCATAAAGTACCCTGTTCGTCTCCATGAAATTCTTTGGCTTTTCCTCTGCCAATCTTTTCTTTAAGCTCTTCAATTTCCTTATCAGTCTTCTAGGCTTCTCTGATCTTGTCCAACAAAGTCGGTTGAACATCCAACGACATGAGATGTCCTTCAGGCACAATCTCCAATCTGAGTTTTCTAAATTGGGTACACAGATCATCCGGCAATTCTCCTTTGGTAAGGCCATTCACAAAAACCTTATGACTTAGAGCATCTGCAACAACATTTGCTTTACCGGGGTGGTATTGTAAACTTAAGTCATAGTCCTTGATAAGCTCTAACCATCTTCTTTGTCTCATATTGATTTCCTTCTGGGTGAAGATATACTTCAAACTTTTGTGATCGGTGAACACTTCACAACGCTTCCCCAAAAGATAGTGTCTCCATGTTTTGAGTGCATGGACGACAGAGGCTAACTCTAAATCATGAGTAGGATAGTTTACTTCATGAGCTTTGAGTTGTCTCGAGGCACAGGCCACAACTTTACCGTCTTGCATAAGTACTGCACCCAAACCTTGATGAGATGCATCACAATATACTTGGAAATCCTTTTCCAAATCTGGCAGACACAAGACTGGTGCTGTCACAAGTCTCTTCTTTAACTCCTGAAAGCTGAGTTCACAACCTTCAGACCAAGCAACCTTCTTGTCTTTCTTTAATAATTCAGTCATGGGCTTAGCTACCTTAGAGAAATTCTCAATAAACCTTCTGTAGTAACCTGCTAAGCCAAGGAAACTACGAACTTCTTTCACGGACTTGGGAGATTCCCATTCAGTCATAGCTGAAACCTTAGCAGGATCAACTGCTACACCATCCTTTGTCATAACATGACCAAGAAAACCAACTTCCTCCAACCAGAACTCACACTTGCTGAATTTGGCATAAAGTTTATGCTCTCTTAATTTCTCAAGTATCAAACGTAAGTGTCCTTCATGTTCTTCTTTGCTCTTGGAGTAGAATAAGATGTCATCGATGAAAACGACAACAAACTTGTCAAGGAATTCCATGAACACTTTGTTCATCATATTCATGAAGTATGCTGGAGCATTTGTCAAGCCAAAAGGCATCACAGTATACTCATACAATCCATACCTTGTGGTGAACGCTGTTTTAGGTATGTCTTGTTCTCTTATCTTGAGTTGAAAATAGCCTGACCGGAGATCAATCTTTGAGAACACACATGCTCCTTCTAGATGATCAAACAAGTCATTGATTCTAGGCAAAGGATATTTGTTCTTGATAGTTACCTCGTTGAGTGAACGGTAATCTATTCATAACCTTTGGCTTCTATCTTTCTTCTCCACGAACAAAACTGGGGCTCCCCAAGATGAGGAACTTGGTTGAATAAATCCTTTCTGTAGCTGTTCTCCAAGTTGCTTCTTGAGCTCTTTTAGTTCATCAACTGACATTTTATACGGTCTCTTTGCTATTGGTCCAGAACCTGGTACCAAATCTATCAGAAATTCCACATCTCTATCTGGTGGCATTCCCGACAATTCTTCCGGAAACACATCCGGATACTCACTTACAATTGGCACACTGTCCATGCTAACCCCCTTAAGAGAATTAAGCATACTCCTTTTTGCTTCAAAGCTGGTCTTGAATTTGATCCTTTTATTTTCTGGAGTTGTGAGTGAAACAGTATGATTGGCACAATCTATCACTCCTTTGTACTTAGTCATCCAGTCCATTCCCAATATGACATCCAATCCTTGGGAGTTTAGAATTATCAGGTTAACGGGAAACTTATACTTCCCAAATTCTATGACTAGATCATGACATCCCGAATTCACTATCATTTCTCCACCATGAGAACTAACTTTTATAGGACACCCAATAGTTTCTACCGGTAGTTCATTTCTTTCAACAAATGCTCTTGATATGAATGAATGAGATGCACCAGTATCAAAGAGTACAAATGCTGGAATGGAATTGAGTCTGAACTTACCAGCAACAGCATCAGGCTCCTCATAGACCTCCTCCACATTGATGTGGTTTACCTGTCCCTTCTGGAAAGGATTGGGCTTGATAGGTCCTTCAACTTTCTTTTCAGGGCACTCATTTGCATAATGCCCCATCTTCTTGCATTTGAAGCATTCAACCTGACTGATGTCTCTCTTAACAGGCTGACTTCCACTTCCATTACCACTGTGGTGGCTCTTATGTCCACTCTTGTGGTTCTTGTACTTGTCATTGTCATGACTACGATGATGCTTGTTGTCATGACGGTTGTGGTTGTGGTGCTTGTTGAATTTCCCATGCTTGTGGGATCCTGAGCTTCCACTGTCATCATAATGAGATCGTTTGTGAGACGATCCCGAGATGTGCTTGTCGGAGTGCTTCCTCTTTCTACTCTCCACTTGCTTTATTTTGTTCTCCAAAATAGCAGCCTTGTCACAGAGCGACTGATAAGTGGGAACATATGCCACAGCCAATTGCAGATTCAGCTCATCATTCAAGCCTTCCAGAAAATTTTCCTTTCTCTTGGCATCGGTGTCCACTTCATCCGGTGCATAACGCGCCATATTATTGAACTCCTCAATGTATTCAGCCATGCTGCGGTGGCGCTGCTTCAGATTGTGGAACTCTTTCGTTTTCAGGCTCATTATTCCTGATGAGATATGAGCAGTGCGAAAGCCATCCTCGAAGATAGCCCATGTCACTTCATCTATAGGAGTGGTGATCTGGAAGTTGTCCCACCAAGTGGCGGCTGGCCCTTCCAAAGAGATGTCGCAAATCGACCTTTTCAAGATCCGCATTACGGTTACTAAGTCCTTGTTTACAGAACGTAGCCAATCATTGGCCACCATGGGATCAGTCGTCCCCGAAAACTTAGCTGGCCTCAATCTCAGGAACCTGGTGAGCATATCAAAGCCCGGAGGGTTGTTGTTGTTGTTATTATTGTTGTTATTGGGGTTGTTGTTGTTGTTATTGTTTTGGTTCTGGATGAATGTTGTCATCATCTGCATCAGCTGTGTTTGAGCAGTCATCATTTGTTGCATTTCTGGAGTGATGTTGTTGTTGGGGTTGGGGTTTGCACGACGGGGAGGCATCTGTGGTTTGTTCAAATAGAGATAAGAATGAGATACCCATAGATGTTTTCATGCACATTACATCACATAAGCAAACACAACATGCAACACAAGATAAAAGTTCAACAACATGATAACAAGTTCACAAAGTAAAACACACAAGTAGCAAGCCATCCACATGTCGGATGGTCCAATAACAAGTTCTCAAATAACAAGTATGATAATAAAAGATAAACGAGTAGTCAAGTCTACTCATCGGTGTTAATATCCTCCTCGACAAAGGTAAGACCTGCATTCTCCATCGCGGCCTTGTTCTCCTCGATGGTAGTGGTCAAGGACTCTATCTTGGCCTTGAGAGCCCTCTTCTGGGAACGAAGCGTCTCAATCACCGTCTGCTGCTGCTCTAGCTCGAAGTCCTTGGACTGCAGTTCTTCAGTCATATCCCGGATCTTCTTGTTCCTATCCTAGACATGCTTCTCCTGACTCTTGAATTTCTTGTCCTGGGTCTCGAACTTCGCCTCCATTTCCTTGACTATCTTGTCCTGCTGCGCGAAGAGCTTGTCCTTCTCGCGAAGCTGCACCTGGAGCTCATCATTGCTGAGCATGACATTGGTCCTGTCTGTGTCCACGTGCCTAATGAGAGACTCTAAGTCCTGGAGGTACAGGCGTATCGGCTCTGCTGCATCCCTCGAGTTGTCCTCGAAGTCGATGGACTCTCCATCCTCATAACGTCTTCCGAAGACGTGGAAGTGAGTGCCTCTAACCTGTCGGGAGTGTCGACCTAGCAAACGTCCTATATGGTCCTACATAACTACCTCCATGCCTCTCTCCCTATCATCGTGCATAAGCTTGAAGACGATGGCCTCCGTAGTAGGCTCTGTCTGGCGTCCGGGTTGGTTCACCTTGAAGCCCCGGAGGTCCTTCCTCTCGAACTTGGTGAGGGGGTGCACCATGATGGTGGGAAGAGGGAGATTGAGCAAGGTGGTAAGCTCAACGATACGAGGATCAAAATGGGTAACCTGGAATTCCTCAACAGTGCTGATGGTAATAGGCATCTATTTATAAGATAGAAAAGTTAGAACAATACAACTCAAGATAAAACAAAAGACTAAACATCACATACATATCCTTGGGAAGCAAAACACACAAGTCATGCATACATGAAACCATTACAATAACCAAGGTTCAAACTTTTTTTAAGCAACATTTTGGAAAATAAGGTGATAGGTGGTGGTCCAACTAACGAAGTACGTTTACAATCCTATCTCACTGGATCTGTTGGCTAACACAATGTTTCCAGAAGCAATCATCCTATCTTGCTCACATGATTCCATCACTAAGTCTATAAGTCTCCTCTTAAGGATTGGTTGGTAGCTTCCAACTCTTGAGTATGTTCCTTCTCTTTCTTCAAGTCTTTTTGGAGGTTGAGCATTCTGCACTAAGTTCTTTGATAGTCCTCCAAGCTGCATCTCTTGCTGACTCAAAGAATGTGGTGTGCACCACAGTGTTGGTGTACATGCAGAATCCTGTTTCCTTGTGGTTGTCTTCCTTGTTTTTGTACAAGTGAAGTTGCAGCCACCAGTACTCAACTCCTTCATCCATCACTGGAAAACCTTTGTACACATCTGCACCTTGTATCTCTGATGCAACCATGAGGTCCTTAAGAATTTTGGGAAACTCTGTCTCACACTCCAAGGTCATGGTCATGAGTGGTCCTTTCCTTACAGCTTCGTTGATGGAGTTCATCTACAAATAGAGATGAGAGAGAAGATTAGAAAAGTTTACGAGAGGAATAGGCAAGTGTAGAAATAGTTGAAAAAATTTCCTTAGTGGTTTCCAATCCTAGGGTCATAATCCTACAGGCAACACAGTGCTCTAATACCATCTGTAAGATCCCTCCTTTGTAAAGGAAAAGGATCCATGTGATTGCAATGCTAGTCCCTGGATCATTGCTAGCATCCATAGTTTAAGATGAAGTACACAGATACAAAGGTCATTTATTACATCCATTCCAGAGATAAAACATAGTCTTTACAACTCAAGGCCACAGGCCGAATACAAGAGTTTGGAATAAGTAAATAATTATAAGTCTTCATCTTCATGTCCCACAGGCAAACATGTTGAGTGTAGACTCATGACACCTAATCCTCATCAGAGTAACCTGCAACATCACAAGTTACAGCCACAGTGGGTCAATACTTTGGAATAGTATTGGCAAGTGATACCTTAGTAAAATTTAGGTGGACTATATTACTATATGCATTTTGGCTAAGTGTAGCTTGGCTTGCTTTGCTCAAAATAGGTTTTTCCTATTAGTTGAAATCACTAAGTTTTTTCTTTGTCAAAACTTTTCCCAAGAAACCATCAATAGACATTGAGGTCCTTCACCCTTGTTCACCCACAAGTTTTTACTTAGAAGTTGGAGTGATGAGATTCTTGATAGCTTCCATGTCTTGATGCTCAGGTTGTCCATTGCCATGGACTTGGCTAAGTACTTAGATTTTTCCATCTGCAGAGGTTGTGCACTTTCCCCACCAGACTTGGTTTCCCAAGACAGGACCTTTAAGAAGCCTTCCCTTAGCCAAATGGACGCGTTCAAACCTATCATCCCACTACCACCAACTGTCCAAATGACTAAGTTCTAGCAACCTATGTGGTCCAGGCAGAGCCCATATTGCCAAGTGGCTGCAGTATAAGCTTCTCAACACTTGGCCTCTAAAATCCCTTTGTTCCAGGGTGGCTTTCCACAAGTGAGATACACAAGGTAAACCATAGCCATGGGCCTTGTGTAACCACTCAACCAAATACCACCAATCAAGTCCCATTCCACCCAGGTGATTCATTGACTTAGTTGTTTTATTAAGAAAAACATAAGTCCAAAGACTTAGAAATATTTTCATCATAGCATGTATATTTTACCAACCCTTGTTTGCTACTAGCTAGGCTAAGCATGGCATAGATAGTACTTAACTTAGAAAATTTCCTAGCAATTCTACAACTACTTAGGATTTCCCATCATGGCATTTGGCAAAATAGTCACATGCAAGACTTAGCAAAATATTTCTAATGCTTGTGTAAAAATATATAGGGATGGAAATATTCATGAAGTACCACTTGCCTTGGTAGTTGGGGGAGTAGCACTCTTCACAATCACAATCACTAGCACCAAAGTCTACACAAAGAATGGTAGCACAAAATTACACACAATTCATATACAAACAAACAAAAATACATATGCATGCATGCAAAAAATGCTAAGTGATGATTTTTAAAACTCCACCAAGCAAGTGCATAGTACTGAATCATAACCAAGTTAAAAACTTGCTAAACCAAGTTTATTTACACTAAAACAATTTTCTAAACAATTTCTATACTCAAAATAGTCTTAAACAAGTTTCTGCAAATAAAGTCATTTTAACAGAACCTAACAACACTAAACACATTGCATAAACAGAAAGGGCTTGTCTCCCTGATTCCAACGGTATAAAATTTGTCAAATTCTAACGTGTGGATCAAAAGTTATAGCTATTTCAAAATTGGATCTAAATCTGATTCAAATTCTGTTTTTAAACTAAACCCTAGCCACGCGTCGCGCTCTGATTCGTCGGTACCGCTTCGCGTGGATCGACCAGCGTGGACCGTCAGATCTAACTTACGCGCACAGCTCAGATTGCCACTTACCCCTTCGATGCAGATCTAATCTAGAGCGCTAGATCTAGATCCTACGGCTCTCGATCAAGTGACCACGCTCACGGCGCATGGCGGCGGCGGCGAGCACTGTCGATGGCGACCGGCGTTCTAGGTCGCTCGGGGAGGGAAGGGTGTGCTTACTAGAACCGCAAGGTCGAGGCGATGCTCAACATGGAGGTGGCTTGGCAAGGGGCGGACGGCAGGGGCTGCTGGAGCTCGTCGGAGTTGTGCACGGCGTCGGGAGGTTGCAGACGATGTAGTCGCCGAGGTTTCGCGTCGCCCTAGCACGAACCAGAGGGATTAGGAGACGCGCAAGATAGTGGCGAACATCCTCGTATGCAAGAGGGGGCAAGGGGCGCGCTCTGCTTACCATAATTGGTCGCCGGAGTTGAGCGGCGGCTCGGTCGGTTGCGGGCACGAACGGGGACGGCGTCCTCGGTCACGAGAATGCAAACGAAGAGAATCAGGAGATGCACGAGATCACGCGGTGCATGATAGTTTGAACCAGAGAAAGGGGGCGATCGAAGCTCACCGGAATCAGTCGCCGGAGGTCGTCGGTGCTATGGGGTTTCGAGGTCGAATGCACGCAGCCTGGTGGCGGAGTGAGCGAGGAAAGTGGGGGGAAATGACCACGGCGGCGAGGGGTTTAAGTAGCCAGAAGCGGGGCAAGGATCACGCGCTGAATAAATGGAATTTAAGTGAGTTTAATCGCGGCGTCACTGCACGGTGGTAACGGCGGAGCGGCGTCTGCGCGCGAGAAACTGGGGAGGACGACGCTGACGTGGAGAGGGCCCGCCACAAATGAAATAAGCGAGAGGAGGGGTCCGTGTCGCGACTTGCGGTGCGTCACAAGGCATGAGAGAGAGAGGTGGACCGGGTGGGCTAGTTGGGCTGCTTCTGTTGATGGGCCAGATTCCTGGCGCCGACCCTTTTCCATTTCTTTATTCCTTTTCTTTTTCTGTTTTGATTTTCTGGATTGGTTTTCAAATGAATTCAAACTCTTTTTGAATTCAAATCTTTTTGGGATTTTTGTAGTGTGCAACAGTCACAAAACTTGGCATAAAACCATGTGGTCACTTTGAAAAGGCTTGGTCATTTTTGGAAAAACAAAATAACAGGGACATTGCACTAGGTTTGCAAATGTTTGAAAATGGTTTTTGAAACCATTTCTATTTTGTAAAATTTTGTTCAAACTCTACACTCAAGTCAAACAATATAGAAGCAACCAAACTTTGGTTTTTTTTAAAACACTAAGCTCTCAAGTGAGGATGGGCATCTGATTTAAGTTGGCTCACATAAAATGATAGCACTATGTGCTTCTGTTTTCTTGAAATGAGTTTGAAATTGATCTCAAAACTATATGCATGAATGAATGATATGCAAACTTTGAAATCATGATTTTAGGGATGTTACACTCGGATTTCATGGCTTCTAACCATTTGTTGGAATCCGGGCTCATCATCGCTTCTTCATATGTCGCAGGGTCATCATTTTCATCAACCATGAAATTCATGACAGGATTTCCGTACAGCTCGGGAGCTGCACGCGTCCTGCTAGACCTGCAAGGTTCGGTAGTACTCTCTTTTGGAGTTTCATGATCATTATCATTAGTTCCCTCTTCAACAGGTGAAGCCAACTCCGGAACAACTTCCGGCGCTGTGCTACTCGCCATACTTTGAAGAGAAGGTTCAATAACCTCTTCGAGTTCTACCTTCCGACTACTCACACCTTTCGCGAGAAACTCTTTCTCTAGAAAGGATCCATTCTTGGCAACAAAAACCTTGCCTTCGGATCTGTGATAGAAGGAATACCCAATAGTTTCTTAGGGTATCCTATGAAGACGCATTTTTCCGCTTTGGGTTCGAGTTTATCCGGTTGAAGTTTCTTCACATAAACATCGCATCCCCAAACTTTAAGAAATGACAACTTAGGTTTGTTTCCAAACCACAATTCATATGGTGTCTTTTCAACGGATTTAGATGGTGCCTGATTTAAAGTGAATGCAGCAGTTTCTAGTGCATAGCCCCAAAATGACAACGGCAAGTCCGTCAGAGACATCATAGATCGAACCATATCTAATAAAGTACGATTACGACGTTCCGACACACCATTTCTCTGTGGTGTTCCGGCAGGTGTGAGTTGTGAAACAATTCCACACTCTTTCATGTGAGTGCTAAACTCGTAACTTAGATACTCACCTCCACGGTCGGACCGTAGAAATTTGATCTTTCTATTACGATGATTTTCCACTTCATTCCGAAATTCCTTGAACTTTTCAAAGGTTTCAGACTTGTGTTTCATCAAATAGATATAATCGTATCTACTCAAATCATCCGTGAAAGTAACAAAATAACGATATCCACCTCGCGCCGACACACTCATTGGACCACATACATCAAAATGTATGATTTCCAATAAATTTGTCGCCTGTTCCATTGAACCGGAAAACGGCGTTCTAGTCATCTTGCCCATAAGGCATGGCTCACATGTATCAAATGATTCATAATCAAGTGATTCCAAAAGTCCATCTGAATGGAGCTTCTTCATGCGTTTAACGCCAATATGACCTAGACGGCAGTGCCACATATATGCGGATATATCATCATTTAGTTTAATCCTTTTAGCATTAACATTATGAATATGTGTAACATTATTATCGAGATCTAAAAGAAATAAACCATTCATCATCGGTGCATGACCATAAAAGATTTCATTCATATAAATGGAACAATCATTGTTCTCGGATTTAAATGAATAACCACTTCGCATCAAACACGATCCAGATACAATGTTCATGCTCAAGCGTGCACCAGATAACAATTATTCAAGTTTATTACTAATCCCGGCAAGTGGAGGCAGCATTCGACGGCGATCACATCAACGCTTGATCCATTGCCGACACGCATCTTGACCTCACCCCTTGCTAGGCGTCGCTTGTTCCAGAGCCCCCGATTCGAGTTACAAATATTAGCAACTGAACTATCAAATACCCAGTGCTACTGCGAGCACTAGTCAAGTACACATCAATAACATGTATATCATATATACCTTTGTTTGCCTTGCGGCCTTCTTATGCCAAATACTTGGGCGATTCTGCGCTTCGATGGCGGTCCCTTACAATAGTAGCACTCGGTATCAGACTTAAGTCCAACTCGGGGTTTCTTTTCAGGCACGGCAACAGGCTTGCTGCCCTTACTTCCCTTCCGTTTTCCCTTCTTGTCTTTCTTGAAACCAGTGTTCCTATTGATCATCAACACTTGATGTTCCTTTTTTATCTCCACTTCTGCAGTTTTAAGCATTGACAGAAGCTCGAGGAGAGACTTCTTCGTGCCTTGTATATTATAGTTCATCACAAAGCTCTTATAGCTAGGTGGCAGAGACTGCAGAACACGATGGATGCCTAAGTCAATAGGAATCGATATTCCCAAGGACACAAGATTATCGGCGTAACCCGACATCTTGAGTACATGCTCACTAACGGAGTTGTGCTCTTCCATCATGCAGCTAAAGAACTTTTCTGAAGCGTTGTAGCTCTCTACAGCAGCATGTGTGTCGAAAATCATTTTCAACTCACCCATTGTATCAAAAGCATTGCCATTTTCGAAACGCTTTCGAAGTTACGGCTCCAGCCCATACAATATGCCGCAATGAACTAAGTTGTGGTCCTCCTGACGAGTCTGATAGACATTCTTCTCCTCGTCAGGGGAATCCTCAAAAGGTGGGGGGCCTAGTGGCGCTTCTAGCACGTATTGCTTTTGTGCAGCAGAGAGGAGAATCCTCAAATTCATGGCCCATTCGGTAAAGTTGCTACCGTTTGTTGCAAGTTTCTCTTTCTCCATGAACACATTGAAATTAAAAGCAGGTGGTGCCATCTACAACAGAATTTGTAAAGTTTAGACTAAGTTTACGATAGATTGAGTTCAACTAATCCATATTACGAATGAACTCCCACTCAAAAACAACATCCCTCGTGCCTTTTTGGTGATTACATGAACCAAATCCACTACACCAAGTCTGATCATCACGTGAGTCGGTGTAGCTTCAAAGGCGAGCATCAAATGGGCATCATATCTAATATATGACTCATGCTTAACCTTTCGGTCCGTGTTCCAAGGCCATGTCTGTACATGCTAGGCTCGCCAAGTTAGAACCTTAGTATTCGCGTGTGTAACTGTTTTACACCCGAACTATGGTCGTGGATCCAAGAACACCCGATCATCACGTGATGTCTTGGGGCGACGAAAACATAATCGGTGCATACTAAAGGAAGAACACATTCTTATCTTGATATTTAAATGAGGGATCATCTTATTATGCTAACAAAGCGCTAAACAAGCAATATAAGATGCAATCAAACATCACATGTTTATTAGTGAAATGATATGGTTCCCGCATATGATCTCTATCATGTGCATCGTGGTATGATCACTATCATGCCTATATGTGTAAGTCCAAGGTCTATGGAGATTACATGTTATGTATGTTGTAAGAGTATCATCTCATACTTCTACTTACAACATCACCATATCATAACACTAGCCCAGCAACAATCTAAACTAGACGCCTCTAATTTATCCATTGCAAGTTTTACGTGGCTTAGGGCTTTCGAGATAGAACCGTTCTTACCTACGAACATGAACCACAACGAGGATAACCAAATTGTTGACAACTCGTTGCAAAATAGGTATTGACTATAGTAGGATAGACAGACACCCGCTAGCCACTTATGCAAACTAGTTGCATGTCAAGCGTGGAACAGGTCTCATGTGCGAGGACATGTAAAGTTTGTCCGGGCCGCTTCATCCCACTATGCCACCAATATCCAAAATTACAACTAAGGAGAAACAACATGATCATCATCGCCCACATACTCATATGTGTACTACCCGTGTAAAGCATCTACGCATAGATCCGGCTCTGATACCACTGTAGGGTTCGCAGCATAGAAAACAAAAAATTTCCTATGATGGGAACTATGTACCAAGATCTATCTACTAGATACAAACAATGGGCAGATGTATATCTGTAGAGAACATACCCTTGAAGACCGACAAAGCTTAACGAGTTCAACTCGTGGTTGATGTAGACAATCTCTTGCCGATCTCAAGATCGAGAGGAAGTCCTAGCCAGCAAAGCCAAGATCCGTGCTCGCACACACGTACAAGACACCGAGCAACCTCCGCCTCCTCGCACTAGCGATGCAGCGGAAGCACAACCCTTTCTTGCCGAATAGCCACCGAGAACATGTATCTCGCTAGTCCGAGACCATGGGAATAAATTCTAGAGGGGGAGAGAGATCCTTCACGAGGAGGTGTGAGAGACAAGTGAGAGGAGGGGCTCCTTTTATAGGAGGAGGGGGGCACCCAAGGGGGTGGCCGCCGGCCATGGGGCTGCCCCCTCCCCTCCTTCATTCATGTGGGTGGACACTCCACTCGCAAAATGGCCCTTCAATTTTCTCCACTAAAAAATCCACTCAAATTCCCATTAAATTTCCACCAAATTTAATGCAAACTCTCATTAAATAAAACTCTTTTATTTTATTCAGAATTTTGTCAATTACTTTAATGACAAACATTCACAAATAACCCCTTGCTAGAATTCCATTTCACATGCATAACCTCTTTATGCAATTTCACCCGAAAACCTGTTTCGGTATCTAGTGAAATAAATTCCTGCGCTTATCTATTCTTTCGGCATGAAACATTTGCTCCAACTGGATGTCAGTGTCCCTTAAGAGTGTCACCCTACAGTTCGCGAATAATGCGGACATGATCGAGACCCTTCTCCGATCAATAATCGATGTGGACACGGAGATCCATACTGACTCCCACACATTCAACGATGACTTTTCCTGTGATCGTCGGAACCATTTACGCTTGTATCTTAATCCCTTTGTTTCACGATATATTACATGTCCGAGATTCGATCATCGGTATCTCCATACCTAGTTTGATCTCGTTACTAACATGCACTCTTTTCTTGTTCCCGTGATATAACATTCTAGTGATCAAATCACTTGCTTGCAAGCTAACCAATGTGATATCACCGAGAGGGCCCAGAGCATATCTATCCGTCATCGGGATGAACAAATTCCACTCTTGATCCATGATTCTCAACATAACACTTTAGTAGCTTTGAAGCCATCTTTATAATCACCCAGTTACGGAGTGACGTTTGATGTCAACAAGAAACAATTCCGGTGTTAGTGATTGGCATGATCTCATGGTCTAAGGATTAGGACTACTTCGTAGTTTATTTATAGCAATATAAACTCAATGACTTTGATCGTAATGCTATACTTCGGATGAATGTTCAGCACACCATTACACTAATGTTGTGATCTCGTTATTAACAACATCCAATGTCTATGATCAGGAAACCGTGATCATCTTGCTAATCAACGAACTAGTTTATGAGAGAGGCATAACTAGGAACTTTCTGTTTGTTTATTAAACACACATGTATTAACGTTTCTGTATTAATACAATTGTAGCATGCAAAATAAACATCTATCATATACTTGGAATACACGTAATAAACATTTTATTATTGCCTCTGAGGGCATATTCCCTTCAGTTCTTCGCTAGTTTCCGTCTATTCTGCAGCAACTGTTTCGAGTTACAAATATGAGCAACCGAACCTGTATCAAATACCCAGGCACTATTACGACTACTAGTGAGATACACATCAATAACATGTATATCGGATATACCTTTATTCTTGATGTTGCCGTTCTTGAAATCCGCCAAGTACTCAGTATTAAAAGCACTCAGTATCAGGCTTAGGCCCAGCCTTGGTCTTCTTCACTGGTGCGGTAACTTTCTTACCGCCCTTCTTGAAGTTTCCCCTTTTCTTAGACTTGCCTTGCTTCTTGAATTTGGTTGTCTTATTGACCATCAACACTTGGTGCTCTTTATTGATCTCCACTTCCGCAGATTTTAACATGGAGAAGAGTTCAGGCAACAACTTGTCCATGTTTTGCATATTGTTGTTCATCACAAAGTTTTTGTAACTTGGTGGTAGTGATTGGAGGACACGGTAAATCCCCAAAGCATTAGGAATCACTATACCCAAGCTTTGAAGTTTGTTTGCGTGCCCAGACATTTTAAGCACATGCTCACTGACGGAGCTGCCCTCTTCCATCTTGCAATTAAAGAACTTTTCAGAAGCCTCATAACTCTCAACTGCCACGTGAGCCTCAAATATCATTATGAGTTCACGAACAATATCATGTGGGTCATGGTTCTCAAACCTTTTCCGAAGCTCCGTTCCAAACCATACAAGAAAGCACACTGAACTATGGAGTACTGATTCTTCCGAGCGAGGAAAACATTCTTCACCTCATCAGTAGCATCAGCTGCAGGTGGGTCACCCAGCGGTGCATCCATCACATAGGAGAAATTACCAGCATTGAGGATAATCCTCAAGTTGCGGAACCAATCCGCGAAGTTGATTTCATTGTTTTTCAACTTTTCTTTCTCTAGGAATGCATTAAAATTGATAGTAGGGGCCGCCATTGATCTACAACATATTTGCAACAGTTTAGACTAAGTTTATGACAAATTGAGTTCTAATTAATAGTTAAATTAATCTAGGTGAACTCCCACTCAAAACAATATCCCTCGCATTGTTTTCAGTGATCACACGAACCAAATCCACCACATTAAAACCGATCATCACGAGAGATGATGTAGCTTCAAAGGAGAACAATCAACATGTTCATCATATCTACTATATGATTCATGCTTTACCTTTTAGTGATCCGTGTTCTGAGACCATGTCTGTACATGCTAGACTCGTCAAGATCAAACCTTAGCTTCTGCGTGAGCAAATCTGGCTTGCTCCCGTTGTATACACTCCCGGAATCTAACACACCCGATCATCACGTGGTGCTTCGAAACAACAAGCTTTAGCAACATTGCCTACTAAGGACGAACACTTTATAACTTGATATTTTGTGAGAGGGATCATCTTATAATGCTACCGCCGATAACTAAGCAATACAATATGCATAAAAGGATTAACATCACATGCAATTCAAAATATGTGATATTATATGTCCTTTCTTCTTGTGCTCCCGATCTCCATCTTCAAGCACGAACATGATCTCCATCATCACCGGCGTGGCGTCAAGGTCAATGGCACTGCTCCATGGTTGTCGTCCACCAGCATGAACTATTACAACTACTTTGAATAATAAACACATAGGTCTTAACGAAATTAAAAGACAACCATAAGGCTCCTGTCGGTTGCCGACTTACAATAAGGAACATTATATACATCATATATAATCACAATCATGGACATATCACATCATAGCACACCCCTGCAAAACAAATTTAGACACCTCTAATTTTGTTTGCATGTTTTACGTGGTTTGGGGATTTTAATAAGTGTCGTTCTAACTTACGAACAAGAACCACAACATTGATACTAGTATTGTCAATCACCCGTTGTAAATTGAATATTCACTATGTTGGGAGAAACAGGCACCCGCAAAGCCACTTATGCAATACAAGTTGCATGTAAAGCATGGAGCAAGTCTCATGAACGATGTCATGTAAGGTTAGCCCGGGCCGCTTCATCCCACCATCCCGCAAGATGCAAAGTACACAAGAAGCAATCGACAACAAAAACATCAATGCCCACAATGACCATTGTGTTCTACTCATGCAACAGATCTACATATAGACACGGCTCTGATACCACTATAGGGGTTCGTAGGATGGAAAACAAAAAAATCTTCCGCATGAACACAAACAAGCCAAGATCTATCTACTAGATTATAGCAACGAGTCGATTAGAGTACTCACCCTTGAAGATTCCAAAGTGGTTAACGAGAGTAGATTCTCGTGGGTGATGTAGTCGTACACTTGCCGATCTCAAGATCACGCAGACGATCCTTCCGGCACTGCGTTCCGGCAGCGCTTCCACAGTCGGTCACACGTTCGGTACTCGATGAAGGTATTCTTCTCCCTTGTTCTAGCAGGCAGCAGAGGTTGTAGTTATCTCCTCGCGATTCCGGTAGCACGACGGTGTGGTGTTGGAAGTAGAGGGAAGATCCAGTAGGGCTTCGCCTAAGCCGGAGCAAGTTATGGTGGGTATTTAGGGTTTCCGGCGATCTAGAGTTTAGAGGGCCGGAGAGGAGGAGGTGGAGTCGGCGGCGGCTAGGGCGGCGGTGATGAACCGATGGCGGGGTTGCGGCAGCGGCGACAGTGTGGGGAGGGGCTGGTGTTGTGTCTCTTGGGGCACCCCCTCGCCTCTATTTATGAGAGGGAGGGAAGCTTGGGAGAGGGGGGTTTGAATACTTCCCCAACACCCTCTCCTAGTTGGCTTGTGGTGGAGGAAAATAAGGATTCTTTCCTTCCTCCACCAGGATACATTGTCCCAGTATGACTTTTCGAACTTGCCTTTTGACTTTCAATTTGGAGCTTTAGTTTATTTCTTACAAATGCCCAACCAAGTGACCTAGGACATGATTCAATCATTCCATTCATTCATGACACATTCATGTACCCTTCCCCTTCCGGTCCAGTGAACCTTCTAGACCCTTATAGATCATTCCGGTGAAAATACCGGAATCATTCCCGAACTCTGGAATTGGACTTTCCTTATATGAATCTTATTCTCCGGACCATTCCGGATCTCGTCGTGATATCCCGGATCCCATCCGAGACTCCAAACAACATTCGGTCTCCCTACTTACATTCCATATCTACTAAACAACATTGAATCCTTAAGTGTGTCTCCCTACGGTTCGTGAATTATGCAGACATGACCGAGACTCTTCTCCGATCAATAACCAATAGAGTAATATGGAAATTCATATGGTTCCCACATATTTCTATGATTAATTTGCGATCAAATGAACCACTTACATACGATACCAATTTCCCTTTGTCTCGCGATAGTTTACTTATCCGAGGTCTGATCGTCGGTATCTCTGCATACCTAGTTCAACCTCGTTACCGATAAGTACTCTTTTCTCGTTCCTGTGATATGTGATCCCTTGTGAGCCAGTCACATGCTTGCAAGCTAATTGGATGACATTCCACCGAGAGGGCCTAGAGTATATCTATCCGTCATATGGATGGACAAATCCCACTCTTGATCCATGTGCCTCAACACATATTTTTCGAACACTCAATGCCACCTTTATAACCACCCAGTTACGGTGTGGTGTTTGATGTCATCAAATCATCCTTCCGGTGATGGTGATTAGCATGATCTCATGGACGAAGGAATTAGGTTACTATGTATCTAAAGGCTTATAGAAAACGAACTATTGAAATGACTTGATCTTTATGCTACGCTTATCTATAGGAGTATGTCCATCATACCATTCACCTAATGATATGATCTTGTTGTTAACAACATCTCAATGTTCATGATCGGGAAACCACGATCATCTATCAACCAACATTTTAGTATTATAAAGAGGCTTTACTAGGGACACTAATTTAGTTTACAAATCACAGAAGTATTAATGTTTTCGGTTAATACCGTTATAGCATGAATGCAAACATTTATCATAAACACAAATATATAATAATAAATACTTTTATTATTGGCTCTAGGGAATATCTCCAACAATTCATGGGCGGGCAACAAGAAACTGCGAATGACAAACGCAAAGAACATAACCCAAAACCCTTCGGGTGGGCGCAGGATTACCTCTTGATCCGGCAGGATGGCGTCGCCCTTGGTCTTGGAAATCAAGCCGGCCTCACGCAGTTTGTGCAAGTCCGACTCCTGCATCTCCGTGTGCCTCCACCCGCCATCGGTGGTCCGGCTCAGAGCGGCAACCTTCTTGGTGGCGCCGGCGGCACTTGAGGCTGCTGCGGCGGACGAGCTTTTCTTCGGCTTGCCCATCGAGGATCGGCGAGCGCGCGGTGTGAACATAGAAAGAAGGAAGGGAAGACACAGAGGATGTATAGTGTGTAAGAGCTCAATGTAACATCCCATCATTTAGGAACCAACAAAGGGTAGATTTAGGAATCTGTGAAATTACATGCATTCATCTGTAAAAATGTGGGTAAATTTTTCTCCAAATAAAAACCTAAAGTGATCAAAGTTTCTTTCACTCTTTAAAGATTAGGAATAGTCTTGAAGAATGATCGTTATAAAATTTGATATGATCTTTGTGGATTAGTGTGTTTTGGGAAATGAAATTTGAATTTAAACTTGAGTATTGGATTTATAATTTAAAAGATTTAGAATTATGTTTGAGTAATTTGATTTAGTCAAGAGTTAATAATTAGTAACTCAAACTTTAAATAAGATAACATAACCAATAAATTGAATATTCATTCCATATCTTTATTCAATAGATAAGTTACAAAAGGTAACTTAATCAAGAATCTTTACAATAGTAAATGAAATAAAAGAACATTTATATATTGAGTAATATTACAATCTTTATTACAAAAGGATAAAATAAAGATTACAAAAGAATAAAATAAATATTACATGGGACTATTCTATAAAGAAAAAGAAAAACCTAGTCTAAATCTTGAATCTCCAAGTCTTGTACCTGCAAAATAAATCTGAAACTAAAAGAAAGAAAATCAAGGATTAAGATATGTTACTCTTAGTATTGACAGTGAGTTGCACTGTTCAACTTTACATCACTGAGTAATCTTTAAGGGGCACGTTTCACCAATATGAAAGAACTAAATCTTTCATCATTTTTAAGCCACAAGTCAAATAATTCCAATCAGCAAGAGGGGCAAGTTTCACTAGACAGGTAAATGTAATCAGATAAAAACAAGATCATTCCCTGAACATATCCATAAGGGGTGCAGCAGACACACAGGAAGCACACACACCTAAATGCATGGTCAAGCACAGCAGCCAAACCAAATCAAACCAGATCACACCAACCACACCCTTGATCATCTCACAAGATGGTGACATAAGGAGGGGGTAGATCAGGTGGATAGCAAGAACAAGGTCAAGCCAACAGGACCAGGGGGTGGATAGCAAGCTCAAGGACAAGTCCATGAGCTAGAAGTAGCAGGAGTAGCATCAGGAGAAGCACCAGATCAAGCTAGCCACACAACCAGCAAGATCAAGCCACAAGATTAACAAGTTGCAACCCCAGCAACTCAACTATTGTGGTGAGTAGTAAAAGACCATCACATGATTTATATGTCTAAGCTAGACAAGCATTCGTGAGTTGTCTCATACTCAACTTCTTAGAAAAACACCCAAGTGGGGTGAGTCCATCATTGAAGTTTTTCAAACACCAAAAGCAATCAGAAACTATATAGATCCAACTAGGATCTCAGAACAACCTCATTGATCCTAGCTATCAGGCTATATCTTAAATTTCAAGAATGAATATAGCTAAGATCTGAACTTCTAGGCACATCTCTTAAACAGGAGTGGCACCTTAGAATTTCTACATCTTATGGATCTATATAACTTAATAAGCCTACAAATCATTTTTCCCAACTTTAACTCAAGAATCGGTAGCTGGTATCATTACCAGAATAGATCCATGAGGAACAACAAGATCAGGACCTAGTCCCTAAACCTTAGACCAACATCATAGGCTTTAGGGATTCAAGGAAAGTAGTTTCCACTTATCTCTGATGCCAAGCTAATCTTAAGCTTAAACAAAATCAATCCAAGTAATAGAACCTAGTCTTGTGTGCCATATTAGGATGGTGTCACAAGAACAGCTTCTAAACCAAGCAGATTAGGCATCTAGCTTTCACAGATACACTCACAGCCAACTACAAATCATTTTCCTGTTACTTATCACAGGAATAATTTCAAGGAATATACATATACATAACATCACTGTAAGAGACAAATTACTCTCAAATTGTATATGAATCCATAAGTTAACAACTACTGATACAGTGACTTCATCACGCAAACATCACTGTCAATAACCAAGTAATGATAGTGGTGAGCTCTCAAATAACTAGAATCTCCAAGTAATGATTCTATAGTGACATTATCATCTAAACCATATCAAATTAACCAATGAAATTAATCTGGTAAGCCACTAGCCTCACCAAAGCCAACTATAAGCAGTAATCCACATCAAACAACCACTCATCATGCTTAGGGATCATCAATACATGATCCAAATCATCAGATATTTAATCAACATGGGGATATGAACCCTAATCATAACAAAAAAAACATAATGAGGATATGAACCCTAATCAGGGCATGACCACTAGCCAGGAGTAGCCACTACAAACACATAGCATAGTGTGGCATAGCATAGAGGACACGAGGGAAAGAAAGGACAACATACTGAAGGATGTTGCTATGGGCGAGAAGAGGAAGCAAAGGGTGTCGACGAGCACGGTGGCACGGGGAGCACCCCAAGGGGGCGCTACGACCCGCACCACGCAGAGGCGACGACCACAGCCACACCTGAAGGCGAGGAACACCACCACAGCACACAGGAGCAGCGGTGGCGGCAGTACCAGCATCACCCCAAACCCTAGGGTTCAGGATGGAGCCGGTCTGGCCACAGGGGGGCCCAGGTCCAAATCAAGTTGGATAGGAAGGTGGAGCAGGGTCAACAACCACCCCATGCATCACGGCGGCGGCGGAAGAGGTCCACGATGGCGTGAATCGCCGGCGGAGGCATCACCGACCACGGAGTCGGGGGAGGAGAAGAAGAGAGATGAGAACGAGAGTGTGACAGAGAGAGTGTGGGCCGATTGGGCAACACCCCTTCGGGGAGTCATTTGGTTCAGCCCAATTGGGCCAAAACGGCCCAATAAACCCAACACAGTCAGTCCAATAATCTAAAGCCAGTTTTAATATTAAGAAAAGACCAAAATGCCTGTGAATTTAAATAAATTCTAGAAAATCAAATAAAAATCCAAAAATTATAAATAAAATATTTTTGGATTCACAATAATCCAAGCTATCTAAATCAATTAAGAAATAAAATTTTAGGCATATAATTTTTATCAAGAATTTTATAATATATATTCCTTATGGAATTTTATAAAATTAAATAAAGATGATAAAAATAAATAAAAATCACTTTTATTATATACCAATATTGTAGTATTTTATAAAAATACTAAACAAATAATTTATACATTTTGTTAATAATAATTATTAAAGGAATTATTAAATAAGTAAAAGTTAAATAAAAGAAAATAAAATAAAGAATACAACATTCAATAAATCTTAATAATTTAAACTAATGGGGAGAATGCACACAAAACGAAATGATGCATTACATTACCTTGCATAATCATTTTGCTTCTTTAAATATTGTCCTTACTGGGCAATAATGATGTTTTGTAGACATAGAAGCTCAAGGTCCAGTGCAAGCATCTGACTTCACTACCTTGCAATCACAAGGAAAGTTCATCACTTGCTCATGTCGTTTGAATAGTCTTTATCAAGTATTTGCAAATTGTGGGTTATCATCTATATTCCAGAAAAAGAAGATATTATTTTCTCAAAATAAATAAATCTTAGATATCGTCCTAAGTGATGATATGCTGGAGCAATAGAACTTAGGTTTCTATGTGCAATAATGAAGAACAATTAGGGATTAATAACCCCTAACATCAGTTATTCTAGCGCCATATATTACGCGTTAGCCATGAGATTTGGAATGGGATGAAGAAGTCAGCTGTATCCTTTTCCTCTCGTATGGAGGCAAGACGACCTTAGCGTGACGTTGTGATTCCTTGTGTGGATCCAACATATGGGTGGGCACCCTTACGCCCCACACTTTTGGTGTCTAGATTATCTATGAATGGTGTTTAGGGCATCATGAGGTCATAGAGTCTTCGGGAACTCATCAGGGTTTTAGCCTGCCCGAACGGGGGCTTAACGGAGGTGAGCCAGCCTCGAAGGATTGTGCAGACATATGAGGTCGCGGAGAGGGCAGTGATTGGCTTGGACCAACTACTGGGTCCCACATCATGGAATTGTGGATGAGAAAGTACGCCCGGTTGTGCAACAAGGAAGTTGATCTCTCATGGGTAAAGTAACGCACCTCTGCAGAGTGTAAGAACTGTAACTTGTTACTCCCTGTTCCGGGAAGGACCTATGAACGCGGCAGGAAAGGAACTCCATGAAAGTTCTGGTCAACCTGTGAAGGCTGATGATCATAGACTTTCATAATAAAATCAATCTTTGAAGAAAGATTTACAAAAACTGCATAGTGCCAAGGACTGATAGTCCGAGGTGGTAGATAGAGCATCAAACTTCCCACCTTGCATATAATGAACTTGTTGGGTAACGCTGTTACTCATCCTTTCCTTTGAATCCTTGCTTAGACTCTGAGAATCCCGAAGATACTCCAATGTATGCAACTGAGAGCCAGGAGGAGGTCTTCTATGAAGAGCCCAACCTGTACGGAGCCGTAGAAGGAGAGGACTACGATATCGCCTACGGAGGAGAGTTCCAAGAGTCTGAATAATTACTATAGTTCTAAGAGCCACTTGAGTCGACCAACATGAACAATATATAGCAATAAATTGTTGAGCTCAATTTGGAGTTTAAGTTTTAAATTTGAAACTTCCGCTGAAACACTTATATTTTGGTTTGTAAGTTGAATCTTTTGGAAGTCTTGAACTTCTGGTATTGTAATAATAATAATGTGTGTATGTTTGTAATATGGACCCGCAATGTTTCTGTTGTACCGCTATGAGGGATGTGATATTTATGGAACGGTGTTCTATGGATGTCATGTCAACGACTATAGTGTACTACACATGCAGTGGTATGCTGGGTCACCGCACTCAAGAAATGGCAGCAATGGTGGAAGATAGAAGCAAATGACAAAGTGGTAAACTTCTCTGTTTTTTCCCCACGGTATAAAAGGGCGAGGACAATGAAGCAGAGCCGTCGATGCAGAAGCCCTAACGCGTGCCTTGGATCTCACCGTCCACGTCTCAACACCAACCTGAACCGTCGCAAGCACGCCGTCCACTATGCATGGGAATCGAGGAGACGCCATAATTTTTGCCATGATTACGCGTTACTAGTCAAATTCAAGTCAGGTGGTGGGACCCATGATTGTCCCGTTGCATTGTCTCTGCTGCCGCAGACGTTTGAGCTCACCAATCGCCAGCAAATGACATCATCAAAGCAAAGCCAGCAATGGCTCGAAGATTTCGACTGCACATAAAGTACTTACTCGAGTCTATGACTCAACCAACTACTCGGGGGCTACTCCTATCAGGAGCGCTCACCGCGCACCTGAGAAATTATAATGGTAACATCACCTCGAAGAAATCTTTGAGTCCTACGTCGAGTCTGCGACTCCAATACGTACTTGGGGGCTACTACCATAGGGAGCGCTGGTCGCGCATTCAAAAAAATGCATCCTTTGGACAGATAATCGAAGCATCCACAAATGAATGAACTAAAGTTCTTGCTCGATTATATGACTCGAACGGAAACTTGGGGGTTACTCCCGTAGGGAGCGCTGGTAGCACACCCTATGAACTATTCGAGTGAGATCCTTCAGATCAAGTACGATAAAAATCTTTTTGGCAACTCTTCCCAAATTAACGCTAAGCGAGAAATAGTCTCCTTGGTCACCCGAAGCATATTCGCGGTGAAAAACCTTCGGATGTTGTGTCTACGACACAAAGATAAGTCATTCGGATATAATCTGATGGCCTGGTATCGCACCTAACTGCACTCTGCCAGCAACATACCATGGCAGTAGGCACGATAAAAAATCCCGACATACGCGTTGGGTACTTAACTGAAAACACTGGGATTCGACTCCTATAAGACGTCAATGGCTTGAGTCGAATCACGATGGCATTGTTCCGGATTCGAGTCCAGGGACTCGAATCTGAAGAAGATCGTGTTGTTTTGTCCAATGACAGTTAATTGACCCTGATCCGTCGGGTGAGTCCGGCTCGAATGAGAAGCACCCGAGAGATTATAGAGTCTCTAGTCGAATCTACGATTCGATCGAATACTCGAGGGCTACTGACATGGATATACCCTATAGGTGCCTCACATTGGTATACCCGTTCCAGCCCAGGGGAGGCCCACGTGAAGACTTGCTGTCCAAGAAGATTTTGGGTGGCCCAAGTCCATTAAAAGTTTGACTCCTTGAAGGACACGACTAGCTATAGAAAGAATTTCAATGGGTTCAACCCTAACCTGTAACCGACTCGACCTATTCCGGGACCTGGCCTATCTATATAAAGGCCAGGAGGGTGATACGTCAGAAACGTATCTATAATTTTTGATACTCTATGAGGGACAAGCTGATTTCCACTATGCCATGTTTTTTGTATGTGAAACAAACAAACGTTTTTCAATGCATGTTATTCATGATCTTTGTTTGTAGCCTTTCATGTTGCATGCTTAGTTACTATGTCCTATTGTTAGAACTCCATATTTCATGCACATGTTTAGAGTTCTTTGATCCTAGCTTTCAATGCTTGCAAATGGTTAGATCTTTATTGTGAGGGTGCATGTCACCTCAAAAATTATTCTTTTTTATCACTAACCTACTCGAGGATGAGCAATAGTTAAGCTTGGGGATGCTTGATATGTCGGAAACGTATCTATAATTTTTGATGCTCCATGCTTGTTTAGTATCTACTTTGCCTTGATTTGTCTACACTTTGAAGTGCTTTTTACATGTTTTCTGGTACTAACCTATTAACAAGTTGCCACGATGTCGCTTGTTGCTTTTACGCTGTTTTTGGTTCCAGAAAAGCTAGTAAGGAAATATTCTCGGAATTGGACGGGACAAATGTCAAAGTCCATAACTTTCCGTGGGGAACAAGAAGTCCAGAGGGGAGACGGAGAAGAGGGCCAGGGTGCCTAGACCCCCCTAGGCGCGGGTGGGCCCTGCCCCATGCCTAGGCAGGGTGTAGGGCCCCTGTCCACCGCCTCGGCCTCCCCCTTCGCCTATAAGAAGCCCCTGATGCAGAAACCCTAAGTACCTGATCAATATTCCACGAAACCTTCTATAGCCGCCGGCATCATCGTCCCTAGATCGAGGGGTGTGAAATTCTTTCTGGCACCCTACCGGAGGGGAGATCATCCCGGAGGCCTTCTCTCCGGTATGATGCGTGAATAGTTCCACCTTGGACTATGGGTCCATGTAGTAGCTAGATGGTTATATCTCCTCCTTATGCTTTCATGTATAGATCTTGTGAGCTCCGTTCATGATCAAGATCTAATCTATTTGTAATCAGTCATGTTGTGTTTGTGGGGATCCGATGGATATTGAGATTATTATGTTGGTTTGATTAATGGTTTTTTATTTATGATTCTATCATGTCTATGTTGTTTGTGTTCTTGCATGCTCTTCGTTGTTAGTAGATATCTTGGCCAAGTAGTTGCTAGTGACTCCAAGAGGGGAATTTATGCTCGATAGTGGGTTCATGCCTCTAGTTTCCAAGGGAAGTGACAGAAATCTCTTCGGTTGTTGATGTGTTGTTGCTACTATGGAGAAAATAATGGTCTCTTGTTCATGGAACATGTGGACTGTTTACCTTACACACTTTGCTTAAAGCAGTTGTCTATTGCTTGCAACTTAATACTGGAGGGGGTTCGGATGAAAACCTGAAGGTGGACTTCTAGTCATAGATGTAGTTGGATGGCGGTCTATGTATCTTGTTGTATTTCCCAATCAAATCTCATAGGATCTTTCTGACTAGTAATTGCATTGTTATGCCTTTCTCAGTTCCTGTCAATTGTCCTGCTGTAATTTGTTTACCCTTCATGCCATGTTGTTTATCTAAGGAGAGCACCTCTAGTGAACTATGGACCCTGGTCCAATCTTTACCATTGATACATCTTCCATTGTTACTTGTTTACTTGTTGCAAACCACCATTACCTTCCACACCATATGTTTAATCCTTTGTTACAGCAAACCGGTGAGCTTGATAACCTCACTGTTTCGTTGGGACAAAGTCTCGAGTTTGTGTTGTGTAGGTCTCCACGTTGTTTGCAACACCTGTGTGATGTTTCTTTCCTCCTTCTGGTTCAATAACCTCAGTCTCAACTGAGGGAAAACTTGTTGTTGTGATCTTTACACCCTGCTCTTGGGGTTACCAACAAAGTGCCACGTCGAGCACCGTCACCTCTCTAGCCGCCGCCACCTAGGGTTCCTCCTCTAGTCACCAAGTTGGGGGCTTATCCCTAGCCCCTGGCCGTCGGCCACACCACCCCTCGGTGCCCTCTAAACTCTAGATCGTGGAGGCCCTCTTCTACTCCACCATACTCGCTCCGGCTTAGGCAAAGCCCTGCGGGATCTCACCTCTAAACTCCGACACCATGCTGTCGTGCTATCGGAATCGCGAGGAGAGAGCTACAACCTCTGCTGCCTGCTGGAACAAGGGAGAGGAAGGTCTTCATCGAGTTCCATACGTGTGACCGACTACGGGAGCGCTGGAGGAACACGGCGCCGGAAGGATCATCTACGCGATCTTGAGATCGGCAAGTGAATGGCTACATCACCCACGAGAATCTGCTCTCGTTAACTGTTTTGGATCTTCTAGGGTTAGTACTCTATTGACTTGTTGCTACAATCTAGTAGATAGATCTTGGCTTGTGTGTGTTCATGCGGTAGAATTTTTTGTTTTCCATGCTACGAACCCCAACAAATCTGTCACCCGTTCCATTGTACCGGAAAACGAGGTTCTAGTCATCTTGCCCATAAGGCATGTCTCACATGTATCAAGTGATTCAAAATCAAGTGGTTCCAAAAGTCCATCAGAATGGAGTTCTACATGCGTTTTACGCCAATATGACCTAGACGGCAGTGCCACAGATATGCGGATATATCATCATCAAGTTTAATCCTTTTGGCATCTACATTATGAATATGTGTATTACTATTACCGATATTCAAAAGAAATAAACCATTCATCATAGGCGCATGACCATAAAAGATATTATTCATATAAATCGAACAACCATTGTCTTCGAATTTAAAAGAATAACCGTCTTACAATAAACACGATCCGGATATAATGTTCATGCTCAACGCAAGCACCAAATAACAATTATTTAGGTTTAAAACTAATCCCGACGGTAGATGGAGAGGTAGCATTCCAACAACGATCACATCAACTCTTGATCCATTGGCGACACACATCGTGGCCTCATCCCTTGCTACCGGTCACCTGTTACGCAACCCATGATTCGAGTTACATATATTAGCAACCGATCCAGTATCAAATACCTAGGTGCTACTTTGAGTATTGTTCATTTTGCCCGCCTTCTTGTCAGCCAAATACTGTAGAGGTCCCAATCTGATAAGGTAGAGATCCCTATGTTTACAATGCTAGTCCCTGGATCAATAGCTAGCATCCACAGTTTAAGATGTAATATCAAGAAACAAAGGTCATAATACAACTTTTATAACCAGGAATAAAATAGTTCATTACATCTTACATAGCTCATTTGGCTATCTTATTACAATGCAGCAGAAATAACTATGTAGCATGGAGTCCTTTATCTTCAAAGTGCCACGGGCAATCATGTTGGTTCTAGACTTGTAATCCTATTCAACACACTTCACTAACATCAAACGAACCTGCAACATAATAAGTTACAGCCACAAGGGTCAATACATTTGAATTGTATTGGCAAGTGATACTATGGTAGAATAGTGTCATCTATCATCTATATGCATTTGGCTAAGTGGAGCTTAGGCTTTCTTTGCTCAAAATAGATTTTTCTTATCATTTGAAAACACTAAGTTTTTGTTTGTCAAAATCACCCAAGGCATCTACCAATAGAAATTGGTGATCCTTTAACCCTTGTTCATGTCAACACCCGGATTTTTAATCCCAGATGCCTGTTATGCCATACATCACAATCCCAGGATTACCATTCTTGCGAGACATAACAGAATTGGATACCACAGTACATCATCCATTACAAACCATACATAAGGTCTTACACAAATAAGGATCTCATGATCCAGTCTTAATACAACACAAGCAGCGGAATACGTAATAATAACGGTAGCGTAGGCGAAGCTCCATCTTCGGGGTCACAGGCAATGTTGACAATGGGAGATGATCCTAGTTGTCGTAACCTTCCTGGGGTCCATCCTCCAGGTACTCTTCTTCATAGTCTGGCCACGGGAATAGCCAGGGACAAAGCCATGAGTACTCACAAACTAATACTAACAAGAAAAAGGGGGTTTTGGTAATAGGACACTAGGCTCTAGGGTTGTTTTGCAAGAAGCCAGATTTATCTCTACTAAGTTCAGAAGCAAGAGAATCTAGTCAAAATGTTATAACTCCTAAGTGGGAACTTGTATATCATATCACAACCCTGTTGTGGTCAAGTCAAAGTCTCAATTTATTTCACAAGTAATTTTTAAAACATCTGACGGGGGAACAGTATGGCCACTCCAACTGTCCATAACCGCGAACGCGGCTATTCGAATAGGTTGACACTCTGCAGAGATTGTACACTTTCACCACAACATTTGATACATCCGTCAGGAACAAATCCTGAATTCACCATACTCAGTATGCGGATAATCAATCCTAACCTTTCAATTACACGCCCTAGTATAAGCACCTCTCCTGTGAGTTTGGCCTCCCAACCATGACCAACTATCCTCTTGGGTATTGCACAGGTGGACAATCTTCACAAGGTAGCCTCAGCACATACCTTGGCCGTGAGGGAACTAATACTAAGGTATATAAGTTTCCAGTCAAGCCCTACCCAATTCTCGGGTATTGTGGTTGTACGGTAAAATTGGAATGGTATCGCATCCAGACAACCATCGGTTTTATAAAGGGCTAAGGCTCATGCCTCAACATTTTCATCACCATAAATCATCTGGTGTTCGGAAACACATGTCCAAAACATTTCAATAGAATGATCCATCATTCCAAGGTTTTCATAACCATTTTCCACCAAGTATTCTCATCTAAAGTTGATCAAGTTTTATGCTTAGCACTAGCATCTACAAGTGGGGATAAGTACTAAGGAGGGGTGGTAAACTAGTGGAGTTTAGCTAAGTTCAACCTCATGCCTTAGGATGACATAAAGATTATCTAGCTTAGGCCAAATTTTATGCTCTTTATGCAACCTTCAATTATCTTTCTAGAATCTACAATTCACTTAAGTAAACTCTAAGTAATAGCTTTGATAAAGAAATAAAGTAGAAAGCTTGCAAGTAAAACTAGGATTGGGTATCATCAAATATGTCTAACCAAGCATGCTTAGTGCATTTCATAGGTTATCTAAATTTCATAGTTGCAAGTGTTAACTTGCAAGGTTAATAGCTTGCCTTGAGCAGAGCAGTGGTTGAAGTTCTCCTCGGCTTCTTCTTCGTAGTATCCTCCTTCTTCCTCGTATCCTTGGTCGGTACTAGCGTCTATAAAGAAATACGAGGTACACAATCACCAAACAATACTTAACTACTTGCAATTATCACACAAAAGGGTCCTATAGATGATCTAGCATCATCACTAACATTAAAAGATTAAAGCTTGGTTTAATCCCTTTTATTTTTAGAAAAGTAATTTCTACTCATTGAAAAACTACTTAAGATTTAATATTCTCCAAACCAAACATGGGATCATGTTGACACATGTCATCACCACATATATTAGTCCATGGGAATATGATTTAAAGTGGTGTCACAATTTAATAAGGTTTTACCCTTTTATTTTAATTAAATAAAGTGACTAGAAATGCCTATGTAGCATTCTTTTATTACTTGAACATTATTTCTGTAAGTAGACCTATATATTTTTATATATTCTGAAAGGTATGATCAATTGTGATTTTTGAGAGTTGGAATCAACTCAAAAGCTATTATGGTTTAAATTTGAAAAATGTTTGAATGCAGAAAATCTTCTGCCTTGTTATATTTACCAAGGGTGATCTATAGATCCAAATGACTTGAATCTAACGGGATTGGATTCAGCATTTCCAGACCTTTCTAACAAAATTGGTTTCATTCAATTTGGTTCACTGAATCGATCTGGGTTGATTTTTGAATCTAGGTGCAGAAGTGTGTTTGAAATAAAATGGAAAAGGTTAAATTCAAATGATTGGGCTGCGCGGGAAGCGATACTGGGCCGGCCTGCTAAGCACAGCGCTTACACGGGCTGGTTAAGTCGTTGTCCCCATGCGTCACTTAGAAATATCACTAATGCATAGTGAAAATAATGGGACAAAAGTATGAAGCACCACTTGCCTTTTTAGTAGAGAATATAGGTTCACTCCTTGATCTTGCAAATGTCACACTTCAAACTTCACTACAATTCAATCAAGGCACAAATTCAATCTAGCATTCAAACAATTCACTACATAAAATAGTAAAAACAAAACAATACATGCAAGCATGCAAAATATTGTTTTATTTGGGAAAGTGATTTCAAATAGGCTATAAACATTTTAAAACACCTATTGGTCATTTATAAAAGTGGCAAAACCATTTTAAATCAAGTTAGTGAGAATCGCCATTTAAATCATTTTTGTTTTGCTAGAAATGATTTAAATCAAAGGAATAATTTTTAATGTTAGCCAAAATGTTTTTAAACACCAATATTAATGTTTGTGGTCAAAGTGTTTTAAAACAAATCTATTTACAAAAGGTTTCACCCAAAATCATTTTTAAAACAAGCACCATTTAATTTTACTAAAAATGTCTTTATCAAAGTAATAATTTTTCTAGGTTTCATGAAATATATTTTTAAATCCCAAAAATTTGTGTTTAGGGTCAGAGAGTTTAAATCAAATCATTTTCCAAAGGTTTTACTCAAAATGTATTTTTAAATTATAATCAACATTTTTATTTAACTAGAAATGCTCTTATTCAAAGATTTATTCCCTAGTATCACAAAATATACTTTTAAATCTACAAGTTGGTTTTTATGGTCAATAGGTTCAGAACAAAACATTTACAAAAGATTTTACTATAAAAACATTTTTAAAATAAATTTTATAACCAAAATAGGCCTACACATGTTTCTGCAAAAACAACCATTTTTACAGAAGCAATTCACTAAAAAAGGGCATGGTTGGAAAGTATTCTTTTTCCTGATTCCAAAGATATAAAGTTTGCAAAATTTGGACGTGTGGATTAAAAGTTATGAATTTTATAAAATCAAACATCTAATAGAACATTTCTGTTTTTAAAACAACACCTAGGGCCACGTGTCTTCTTTTCATTGGAGCGTACCGGTTCGCACGGATTGACTAACGTGGGCTGTTAGATCTAAAGCGTATCGCATGGCTCATATTGATCCGTACATGTTCGATAAGTTAATCTATCGCATCCGTAAGATCGAAATATAACGGCCCTAATCGAATTAACCATAAACGGGAGGCGCTACGATGGTGGCTGGCGGCAGCGCGCTCGGGCGGTGATGTTGCCGGTGATACAGGAAGCGATAGAGAGAGGGAGATGGCTCACAGTGTTCGCAGTGGTGTGGAGAAGCTCAAGGTGGTCTTCAGAGAACAAGGGGCGCACGAGGATGGTGACAATTGCTCGCCGGAATTCCTTCTGGCGACGGGCGTGTTCTGGCGTTGTCGAAGACGAACCTACAGGCGCGCTAGGACACGAAATAGGCGGCATTAGATGCGCGAAGGAACGTAGAGTGTAGTGGTATTTTCCAGACAGAGAGGGAAGGACGGGGCTTACGGGGAGGGTCGCCGGAGTTGATGTAGTCGACGGTGGCTGTAACATCCCAAAAATATTAAACATGGATCATCAAACTCTAATCATCAAAACTAGGGTTAACAAAAAAAAATCCAACTAAAAATATGAAAGCATTCATATGTGTGTGTATTAAAATTTGGATTCTTTTGAATTGCCATGGTTCTGTGTTTCTTTGCTTGTAAAATGATTCTGAGGTGAAATATACATCATCTAAACAATCCCCAAACTTTTCCCAAAGACAAACAACTCAAAATAAACAAATGAAGTGAATGGTCACTTTGGCCAAATTAACTCTCATGCCTACTTTGGCTATCCCTAACTTTCAGAACTTAACAGAAACATCTGTGGATCTTTGCACCCCTTGTTAGTACTCATAATAAGGTACCAAGTCCCACTTTGTGATCATCCAAAAACATTCAAATGCTAAGTTTAAATGATAGTATAAAATTGAATCTATCTCATATGGGAAGATCCCATTATTTCAAAAACCACTCAAACAAGTTCAATTTTCAAAACCCAAGCACCCACAGAATCCTCAACACATGCCTAGCACACCCACCAAAAATCTTTTCAAAATTCAAAACTCAAGTTCTTGCGGCCATTTCATCAAACAGGTTACAGATTCAAATCAAACAAATCACAAACACTATTTTGAGCAGTTTTGGCCAACCTTGTCCCCTCTCTAGCTCACAGCAAACATCTAGTAGATCATCTAGCTTAGTTATGAACCTCTAGCATCACTGTGAGCTTGCCAATGCCATCAATGGTGAGCAGGCCGAGCGTCACCATGTCACCCCAGTGTGGACAGCAAGCTAGAGGAAGAACTAGCTGTGCCAACCTTGTCTGGGAGGTAGCCCATGCCTCACCGCCCCCACTCGACCAGCCCTAGCTCAAGAACAGAGACCAGAACTGCCAGGAACACCGCGCCCGCGCTGCTGTCGACCATGCCGACGCGCACCCCAGTGCACGCGCCGTTCCCACGCAACCCGACCACCTCGAGCCCTTGCCGCCCGCCAGCAGGCACCCCACCGTCCCAGGAGACCACCAGACATGTTTGTTTCATCGCCCATACCCCGTAGCCACGCTTGCTGCCAGTTCGCCGCCGCCGCACCGCAGAAATCGCGTTCCCGACCAATTGCCACCGCCCCTAAGATCACATTCAAGTTCTAGAGCATCGCCAGGAGACCGCCCGTCGATCGCCAACCGCAGCCATGCCTCTACCGCCCGTAGCCATGTCGCCACCGTCGCCTACCCATCCCTCTCGGTCTCGCCGACGAGCCTATAAAAGGAGGCGACCCCTAGCCGATTGAAGCACACCATTTCACTCCCCTCACCTCACTGATCATTCCACCCTCTAGCCGGAGCACGAGGCGCAGCAGTTCGCCGGAATTGCGCCGGAGCAGGCCGCCTCTAGAGAAGAAGGGAGTCGTTGATTTCAACCACCCCGGGAACTGCCTCGACCATCCCTGAGCTCGTCGTCGACCACTCGTTCGTTTGCCCGCCTCGCCGTCATCGCTGGAGCCCCGGTATGCCCCCTATGCACCCCCACTGGGCCGCTAGGGTTCGAGCTCGCTGGTGACATGTTCATAGTCGACGACGACCCTCAGTCGTTGATCTCACTTCTAATCCAACGAACCACACCGCCCCGTACCGCTTCGCATGTTATGAGCCACTGACTGGTGGAACCCCCTGTCAGCTGAGCCCCGCGCTGCGGAGTGACACTGGGCCGGCCCATTAACCCTTCCCGCGCAGCCCAAGCGTTTGAATTTAGATTTTTCTATTTTAATTCAAACTCAGTTCTGTACCTAGTTTCAAAAATCAACCCAGCTCGATTCAGTGAACCAAATTGCATGAAACCAATTTTGTTATAAAGGTACTAGAAAGATAATGGAAGGTTGCATAAAGAGCATTAAATTTGGCCTAAATTAGATACTCTTGATGTCATCCTAAGGCATGAGATTGAACTTAATTAATCTCCACTTGTTTACTACCCCTCATTAGTACTTACCCCACTTGTAGATGCTAGTGCTAAGCATAAAAATGGATCAACTTTAGATGGGAATACTTGGTGAAAATGGTTATGAAAACCTTGGAATGATGAGTCATTCTACTGAAATGTTTTGACATGTGTTTCCGAACACCCGATGATTTTGATGATGAAAATGTTGAGGCATGAGCCTTAGCCCTTTATAAAACTGATGGTTGTCTGGATGCGATACCATTCCAATTTTACCGTACAACCACAATACCCGAAATTTGGGTAGGGCTTGACTGGAAACTTATATACCTTAGTATAGGTTTCCTCACGGCCAAGGTCTGAGCTGAGGCTACCTTGTGAAGATTGTCCACCTGTGCAGTACCCAAGATGACAGTTGGTCATGGTTGGGAGGCTAAACTCACAGGAGAGGTGCCTATACTAGGGCGTGTAATCGAAAGGTTAGGATTGATTATCCACATACTTAGTATGGTGAATTCAGGATTTGTTCCTGATGGATGTATCGAATGTTGTGGTGAAAGTGTACAATCTCTGCAGAGTGTCAAACTATTCGAATAGCCGCGTCCGCGGTTATGGACAGTTGGAGTGGCCATACTGTTCCCCCGTCAAATGTTTTCAAAAGGACTTGTGAAATGAATTGAGACTTTGACTTGACCACAACAGAGTTGTGATATGAAATTCAAGTTCCAATTTAGGTGTTATAAAACTTCAACTAGTTTTTCTTGCTTCTGAACTTAGTAGAGGTAAATCTGGCTTTTTGCAAAACAACCCTAGAGCTCAGTGTCCTACTACAACCCCCCCCCTCCTTAACTTGTTAGTATTAGTTTGCGAGTACTTAAAGAGTACTCATGGCTTTGTCCCTGGCTATTCCCGTGGCCAGACTATGAAGAAGAGTACCTGGAGGATGGACCACATGAAGGTTACGACAACTAGGATCATCTCCCATCGTCAGCATTGCCTGTGACCCCGAAGATGGAGCTTCGCCCATGCTATCCTTATTATTACGTTATTCCGCTGCTTGAGTTGTATTAAGAATTGGATCATGAGATCCTTATTTGTGTAAGACCTTATGTATGGTTTGTAAAGGATGATGTACTGTGATATCCAAATTTGTTATGTCTCGCAAAAATGGTAATCCTGGGATTGCGATGTATGGCATGACAGGCATCTGGGATTAAAAATACGGGTGTTGACAAGTTGGTATCAGAGCCATCCTAACCATAGGAGACCCTAGTTAGACTGGACGTTTGAATCAAAAACTTAGTTTTAAAACCAAAGGAAGCAAATATTTACAAAAACTTATTCCCATTCTTATCACTTGGTTACTTTCATAAAAATTCATGTTCCTCAAAAAATCTTGCAAAATACATAAAATTTGACACACTTGATCACTCTACTAACTTACTCATACTATATTCTTATAGATGGACGTGAAGTACATCAAGTTTTATCAGTTGGGAAATGGAGGATACCTCATCTTTGAGCGGGATTTGGACCAGCTTTCGGAACTTCTGGAGCGTCCACACCCCGAGTGTTGGAGATATGCCCTAGAGGCAATAATAAAAGAAGTTATTATTATATCTTTGTGTTTATCATAAATGTTTACATTCATGCTATAATAGTATTAACACGGAAACATTAATACTTGTGTGATTTGTAAACTTAATCTGAAGTCCCTAGTAAAGCCTCTATATAATACTAGCTTGTTGGTTAATAGATGATTGTGGTTTCCCTATCATGAACATTGAGATGTTATTAACAACAAGATCATATCGTTAGGAGAATGATATGATGGACATACTCCTATAGATAAGCGTACCATAAAGATCAAGTCATTTTAATAGTTCAATTGCTATATGCTTTCTGATACATAGTAATCTAATTCCTTCGACCATGAGATCATGCATATCACCTTTACCGGATGGATGCTTTGATGACATCAAACACCACACCGAATCGGGTGGCTATAAAGGTGGCATTGAGTGTTCGGAAAGTATTGGTTGAAACACATGGATCAAGAGTGGGATTTGTCCATCCATATGACGGATAGATATACTCTGGGCCCTCTCGGTGAAATGTCATCCAATTAGCTTGCAAGCATGTGACTGGCTCACAAGGGATCACATATCACGGGAATGAGAAAAGAGTACTTATCGGTAACGAGGTTGAACTAGGTATGCAGAGATACCGACGATCATAACCTCGGATAAGTAAACTATCGTGAGACAAAGGGAAATTGATATCGTATGTAAGTGGTTCATTCGATCGCAAAGTAATCGTAGAAATATGTGGGAGCCATATGAATTTCCAGATTCCTCTATTGGTTATTGTTCGGAGAAGTGTCTCGATCATGTCCGCACAATTCACGAACCGTAGGGAGACACACTTAAGGATTCGACGTTGTTTTGAGTAGTTATGGAATGATGAGAAAGAGACCGAATGTTGTTCGGAGTCCCGGATGGGATCCGGGATATCACGAGGAGATCCGGAATGGTCCAGAGAATAAGATTCATATAATGAAAGTCCCGTTTCGGAGTTGGGGAATGGTTCCGGTGTTTTCATCGGGAATGTTCTAGAATGTTCCGGAATGTCCGGCACTCCGGAGGGGAAGGGTACATGAATGTGTTGTATCAAGTTGGTATGATTGCATCATGTACTAAGTGTCATCGCTGTTCCAAATAAAGGATTAATTCAAATCCTAGTTTGAAAAGTCAAATAGCTAAATTGAAAAGTCAAACGGCTAAATTTGGAAAGAGGAAAAGAGGAGGAAGGGGGAAACCGAGTTGGGGAGGAGTTCCCTCCTCCAACCGGCGGCGCCCCCTCCAAGCCGAGTTGGGAGGGACCTCTCCTCCCCTTGGCGCGGCCGGCCCCTCCACCTATATAAGGAGGGGCAGGGCTCCCTCCTCTAGACACACAAGTACCTCTCCTCCAAACCCTAGCCCCACGCCGCCGCCGGCCCTAGGGCAACCGCCACTGCCGCCTAGGTGAAACCCTAGTCGCCAGCACTAGCCCCTCCTTGGTGTGTCTAAACCCTAGAACACCGAGGGACTCTCTCATACTCCACCATACTCGCTCCGGCTTAAGGCGAAGCCCTGCGAGATCTCCCCTCTATTTCCGGTACCACGCCGTTGTGCTGCCGGAATCGCGAGGAGAGTGCTACAACCTCCGCTGCCTGCTAGAACAAGGGAGAGGAAGGTCTTCGCCGAACGTGACCGATCGACGGGAGCGCCGCTCTAACGCAGCGCCGGAAGGATCGTCTACACGATCTTGAGATCAGGAAGAGTACGACTACATCACCCACGAGAATCCGCTCTCGTTAAACACTTTGGAATCTTCAAGGGTGAGTTATTCCATCAACTCGTTGCTACAATCTAGTAGATAGATCTTGGCTTGTTTGTTTTTATGCGGTAGAAATTGTTTGTTTTCCATGCTACGAAACCCTACAGTGGTATCAGAGCCGTGTCTATATGTAGATCTGTTGCACGAGTAGAACACAATGGTCATTGTGGGCGTTGATGCTTTTATTGTCGATTGCTTCTTGTGTACTTTGCATCTTATGATGTTGGGATGAAGCGGCCCGGGCTAACCTTACATGACATCATTCATGAGACTTGCTCCACGCTTGACATGCAACTTGTATTGCATAAGTGGCTTTGCGGGTGCCTGTTTCTCCTAGCATAGTTAAGATCCAATTTACAACGGGTGATTAACAATACTAGTATCAATGTTGTGGTTCTTGTTCGTAAGTTAGAACGACACTTATTGAAAGCCCCAAACCACGTAAAACATGCAAAGAAAGTAGAGGCGTCTAACTTTGTTTTGCGGGTGTCTTGTGATGTGATATGGCCATGATTGTGATTATATTTGATGTATGCAATGTTCCTTATTGTAAGTTGGCAACCGCGTGAGCCATATGGTTGTCTTTAATTTATGTTAAGACCCGCGTGTCTATTCAAAGTAGTTGTAATAGTTGAAGCTGGTGGACGACAACCATGGAGAAGCGTCATTGACCTTGATGCAATGCCGGTGATGATGGAGATCATGTTCGTGCTAGAAGATGGAGATCGGAAGCACAAAGAAGAAAGGCCATATCATATCACATATTATGAATTGCATGTGATGTTAATCCTTTATGCATCTTGTATTGCTTAGTAGACAACGGTAGCATTATAAGATGATCCCTCATGCACATGAATTTCAAGTCATAAAGTGTTCACCCTTAGTTAGCACCGTTGCTAAAGCTTGTTGTTTCGAAGCACCACGTGATGATCGGGTGTGTTAGATTCCGCAAGTGTATACAACGTGAGCAAGCCAGATTTGCTCATGCGGAAACTAAGGTTTGATCTTGACGAGCCTAGCATGTACAGACATGGTCTCGGAACACGGATCACCGAAAGGTAAAGCATGAATCATATAGTAGATATGATGAACATGTTGATTGTTCGCCATTCAAACTATATCAACACTCGTGATGATCGGTGTTGATGTGGTGGATTTGGTTCGTGTGATCACTAAAACAATGTGAGGGATATTGTTTTGAGTGGGAGTTCACCTAGATTAATTTTAATATTAATTTGAACTCAATTTGTCATAAACTTAGTCTAAACTATTGCAAATATGTTGTAGATCAATGGCAGCCCCTACCATCAATTTTAATGCGTTCCTAGAGAAAGAAAAGTTGAAAAACAATGGAAGCAACTTCGTGGATTGGTTCCGCAATTTGAGGATTGTCCTCACAGCTGGTAATTTGACCTATGTGCTGGATGCACCGCTGGGTGACCCACCTGCAGCTGATGCTTCCGATGAAGTAAAGAATGTTTACCTCACTCGGAAGACTCAGTACTCCACTGTTCAATGTGCTATCTTGTATGGTTTAGAATCGGAGCTTCAGAAAAGGTTTGAGAATTCAGACCCATATGATATTGTCGAGGATCTCAAATTGATCTTTGAGACTCATGCGGCAATTGAAAGCTATGAGGCTTCTGAAAAGTTCTTTAACTGCAAGAAGAGGGCAGCTCCGTCAGCGAGCATGTGCTTAAGATGTCTGGGCACGCAAACAAACTTCAAAGCTTGGGTATTGTGATTCCCAATACTTTGGGGATTTATCGTGTCCTCCAATCACTACCACCAAGTTACAAGAACTTTGTGATGAACTACAACATGCAAAACATGAACAAGACGTTGTCAGAACTCTTTGCCATGTTGAAGTCTGCAGAAGTGGAGATCAAGAAAGAGCACCAAGTGTTGTTGGTCAATAAGACCACCAAATTCAAGAAAGGCAAGTCTAAGCTTCAAGAAGGGTGGTAAGAAAGTTACCACGCCGACGAAGAAGACCAAGGCTGGACCTAAGCCTGATACTGAGTGCTTTTACTGCAAGGGAGAAGGTCACTGGAAGCGGAATTGCCCAAAGTACTTGGCGGATTTGAAGAACGGCAACATCAAGAAGAAAGGTATATCTGATATACATGTTATTGATGTGTATCTCACTAGTACTCGTAGTAGTGCCTGGGTATTTGATACTGGTTCGATTGCTCATATTTGTAACTCGAAACAGGTGCTGCAGAATAAACGGAAGCTAGCGAAGAACGAGGTGACGATGCGCGTTGGAAACGGATCAAAGGTTGATGTGATCGCGGTCGGCACGCTACCCCTTCATCTACCATCGGGATTAGTTTTATACTTAAATAATTGTTATTTGGTGCCTGCGTTAAGCATGAACATTATATCGGGATCTTGTTTATTGCGAGACGGTTACTTGTTTAAGTCCGAGAATAATGGTTGTTCGATTTATATGAGTAATATGTTTTATGCACATGCACCTTTGATAGATGGTCTATTCTTATTGAATCTCGATAGTGGAAATACACATATTAATAACATTGAGGCTAAATGTTTGAAATCGAGCGATAACTCGACCTATATGTGGTAATCGCTGCCTTGGTCACATTGGAGTGAAGCGTATGAAGAAACTCCATTCTGATGGACTTCTTGAATCACTTGATTTCGAATCACTTGAAAGATGCGAAGCATGTCTGATGGGTAAAATGACTAAGACTCCATTTTCTGGTATGATGGAGCGAGCTACGGACTTGTTGGAAATCATACATACCGATGTGTGTGGTCCAATGAGTGTAGCATCGCGCGGTGGTTATCGTTATGTTCTTACCTTCATGGATGACTTGAGTAGATATGGGTATATCTATTTCATGAAACATAAGTCCGAAACTTTCGAGAAGTTTAAGGAATTTCAAAGTGAGGTAGAGAATCAACGTAACAAGAAGATTAAATTTCTACGTTCTGATCGTGGAGGTGAATATCTAAGTTACGAGTTTGGCGAGCATTTGAAGAAATGCGGAATACTTTCGTAGTTGACACCACCGGGAACACCACAGCGTAATGGTGTGTCCGAACGTCGTAATCGAACTCTCTTAGATATGGTTCGTTCTATGATGTCACTTACAGATTTACCGCTATCATTTTGGGGTTATGCATTAGAAACAGCCGCATTCACTTTAAATAGGGCACCATCTAAATCCGTTGAAACGACACCGTATGAATTATGGTTTGGGAAGAAACCTAGATTGTCGTTCCTTAAAGTTTGGTGGTGCGAATCCTATGTAAAGAAGTTACAGCCGGACAAGCTTGAACCCAAAGCAGAAAAATGCGTCTTCATAGGATACCCGAAGGAAACTATTGGGTATACCTTCTATCATAGATCCGAGGGAAAAATCTTCGTTGCCAAGAATGGATCCTTTCTAGAGAAGGAATTTCTCTCGAAAGAAGTGACTGGAAGGAAAGTAGAACTCGACGAGGTTGTCGAACCTTCTCTCGAAATTGCGAGTAGCGCAGTGCTGGAAGAAGTTCCTGTGGTGCATGCACCAATAAGAGAGGAAGCTAATGATGATGATCATGAAACTTCGGTTGAAGTTGCTACAGAGCCTCGCAGGTCAACGAGAACTCGTACCACTCCAGATTGGTATGATCCCGTTATGAGTGTCATGTTGGTGGACAACACCGATGACCCTGAGACTTATGAGGAAGCGATGATGAGCCCAGATTCCAATAAATGGCAAGAAGCCATGAAATCCGAGATTGGATCCATGTACGAAAACCAAGTATGGACTTTGGTGGACTTACCGGATGGCCGGAAGGCTGTCGAGAACAAATGGATCTTCAAGAAGAAAACAGATCTGATGGTAATGTTCATCTATAAAGCTCGACTTGTCGCAAAAGGGTTTCGGCAAATTCAAGGAGTTGACGATGAGACTTTCTCACCAAGAGCGAAGCTAAAGTCCGTGAGGATTATGTTAGCAATCGCTGCATATTACGATTATGAGATATGGCGATGGATGTCAAAACAGCATTCCTCAATGGAGACATTGATGAAGGGTTGTATATGATGCAACCCAAAGGTTTTGTTGATCCTAAAGATGCTAACAAGGTATGCAAACTTCAACGGTCCATCTATGGATTGAAGCAAGCATCCCAGTTGGAATCAACGCTTTGATAAGGTGATCAAAGTTTTGGTTTTATACAAACTTATGGAGAAGCTTGTATTTACAAGAAAGTGAGTGGGATCTCAGAGCATTCTTAATACTATATGTAGATGACATATTGTTGATTGGGAATGATGTAGACCTTCTTAATAGTGTCAAGGAATATTTGAATAATAGTTTTTCAATGAAGGATCTTGAAGCAGCTTACATATTAGGCATAAAGATTTATAGAGATAGATCGAACGCCAAATATCATTGTCACCTGAGTACATATTTGGACAAAATTCTAAAGAGGTTTGAATGGAAGATAGCAAGAAAGGGTTCTTGCACATGTTGCTAATACGACCTTGAGTAAAACTCAAAGTCCGACATCGCGGAAGATAGAGAAAGGATGAGTAAGACTCCTATGCCTCAGCCATAGGATCTCTAATGTATGCCATGCTATGTACTAGACCCGACATTGCATATGCCGTTAGTTTAACTAGCAGATATCAAAGTGATCCAGAGTGGATCATTGGACGTGATCAAAAACATCCTTAAGTACTTGAGAAGAACTAAGGATATGGTTCTTTCTTATGGAGGTGATGAACAGCTCGTTGTTAATGGTTACACCGATGCTAGTTGGAACACCGATCCGGATGATTCTAAATCACAATCTGGATACGTATTTATTTTGAATGGTGCAGCAGTTAGCTGGAGGAGTGCAAAGCAAAGCGTTGTGGCAAGATCTTCAACTGAATCGGAATACATGGCTGCTTCGGAGGCTTCACAAGAAGCGATATGGATGAAAGAGTTCATTACAGAGCTGGGTGTGGTTCCTAGTGCGCTGGACCCAATGTCTATCTACTGTGATAACATGGGTGCCATAGCCAATGCGCAAGAACCAAGGTCACACAAGAAGCTGAAGCATATCAAGCTACGTTTTCACGCTATTCGAGAACATATCCAAGATGGGGATATAAAGATTTGCAAAGTACACACAGATCTGAATGTGGCGGATCCGTTGACTAAACCTCTCCCGAGGGCAAAACATGACCAGCACCAAACTGCCATGGGTGTTCGGTATATTACCATGTAATCTAGATTAGATGACTCTAGTGCAAGTGGGAGACTGTTGGAGATATGCCCTAGAGGCAATAATAAAAGAAGTTATTATTATATCTTTGTGTTTATGATAAATGTTTACATTCATGCTATAATAGTATTAACACAGAAACATTAATACTTGTGTGATTTGTAAACTTAATCTGAAGTCCCTAGTAAAGCCTCTATATAATACTAGCTTGTTGGTTAATAGATGATTGTGGTTTCCCTATCATGAACATTGAGATGTTATTAACAACAAGATCATATCGTTAGGAGAATGATATGATGGACATACTCCTATAGATAAGCGTACCATAAAGATCAAGTCATTTTAATAGTTCAATTGCTATATGCTTTCTGATACATAGTAATCTAATTCCTTCGACCATGAGATCATGCATATCACCTTTACCGGATGGATGCTTTGATGACATCAAACACCACACCGTAACTGGGTGGCTATAAAGGTGGCATTGAGTGTTCGGAAAGTATTGGTTGAAACACATGGATCAAGAGTGGGATTTGTCCATGCATATGACGGATAGATATACTCTGGGCCCTCTCGGTGAAATGTCATCCAATTAGCTTACAAGCATGTGACTGGCTCACAAGGGATCACATATCACGGGAACGAGAAAAGAGTACTTATCGGTAACGAGGTTGAACTAGGTATGCAGAGGTACCGACGATCATAACCTCGGATAAGTAAACTATCGTGAGACAAAGGGAAATTGATATCGTATGTAAGTGGTTCATTCGATCGCAAAGTAATCGTAGAAATATGTGGGATCCATATGAATTTCCAGATTCCTCTATTGGTTATTGTTCGGAGAAGTGTCTCGATCATGTCCGCATAATTCACGAACCGTAGGGAGACACACTTAAGGATTCGACGTTGTTTTGAGTAGTTATGGAATGATGAGAAAGAGACCGAATGTTGTTGAGTCGGATGGGATCCGGATATCACGAGGAGATCCGGAATGGTCCGGAGAATAAGATTCATATAAGGAAAGTCCTGCTTTGAGTTGGGGAATGGTTCCGTGTTTTCATCGGAATGTTCTAGAATGTTCCGGAATGTCCCAAGACCGAGGGAAGGGTACATGAATGTGTTGTATCAAGTTGGTATGATTGCATCATGTACTAAGTGTCATCGCTGTTCCAAATAAAGGATTAATTCAAATCCTAGTTTGAAAAGTCAAATAGCTAAATTGAAAAGTCAAACGGCTAAATTTGGAAAGAGGAAAAGAGGAGGAAGGGGGAAACCGAGTTGGGGAGGAGTTCCCTCCTCCAACCGGCGGCCCACCTCCAAGCCGAGTTGGGGAGGGACTCCTCTCCCTCCCCTTGGTGCGGACGGCCCCTCCACCTATATAAGTAGGGGCAGGGCTCCCTCCTCTAGACACACAAGTACCTCTCCTCCAAACCCTAGCCCCATGCCGCCGCCGCCTCCAAGCCGCCGCCAGCCCTAGGGCAACCGCCGCCGCCTAGGTGAAACCCTAGCCGCCGGCACTAGCCCCTCCTTGGTGTGTCTAAACCCTAGAACACCGAGGGACTCTCTCATACTCCACCATACTGCCCGCTTAAGGCGAAGCATGAGATCTCCTCTACTTCCTGCCACGCCAGTCTTCGGAATCGCGAGGAGAGTGCTACAACCTCCGCTGCCTGCTGAACAAGGAGAGGAAGGTCTTCGTCGAGTAATCAACGCAGGACCGATTGGAAGCGCCGCCGGAACGCAGCGCTGGAAGGATCGTCTACGCGATCTTGAGATCGGGAAGAGTACGACTACATCACCCACGAGAATCCGCTCTCGTTAAACACTTTGGAATCTTCAAGGGTGAGTATTCCATCGACTCGTTGCTACAATCTAGTAGATAGATCTTGGCTTGTTTGTTTGTATGCGGTAGAAATTTTTTGTTTTCCATGCTACGAAACCCTACACCGAGTTCTTCGGAGCTCAGCTCAATGATCAGGAAGGAGAAGATCGGAAATGGCTAGTTGTTGCAAGTTTCCGAGGAAAGATTGAACCTCCCACTGTCGAGGTAATTCAGTTCACCTTAAGAGAGAACAACTGGCTCGATGGACTTGCCAGGGCCATGCAGGAAGCTCTTGCCCGTCTGTGTGGGCAGAGTATCAACCAGATCAAGGGTACCCACTTTGAGTTTTGTCCAAGGCGTGATGCTATGGGACAGCCACTGGAAGCCCCATATCACCACGAGCTGAAGACTCAGTTGGACCATCTTAGCTTCATGATGTATGATCAACAGCAAGAACTGGACAATGCCCGTGACTACTCCAACCACAAGTCCGCCATCATTAGGACGAAGGATCAGACCATCGCCATGCTATCAAAGGATCGCAAGTCTCGTCGCCGTCAGCTCGACAAGAAGGAGCGCATCATTGCGCGTCTTCTCCACCGTATCTTGGATTTGGAGGAGACCATCCACGGGAGAGACATGCAGTTGAAGGAAAGGGAGAATGCCGGAGAAGATCTTCGTGGAGACCCCTACTCCTATCTCAACGATGATGATGATTTTCTGGAGGATCAGGCCATGGACTTATTCACTGATGAGGAGGATTTCGCCTTCATCGATGACGATGAGGATGATGAGGATGACGATTACACCGACTCCGAGGAGTAGTAGCACTTGACCACTAGTGTAGTGAGTTGTATTCGGTCCCACTGTATCGTAGTTTCCAGAATGGTTCTTAAAACCATCTGTTTTCCTTTGTTGTGTTTTGTGTTGTATCGTGTGCTATGAATGAATGAATGAAAAGCAAGTTGCTAAAAAAATCTGAGTCAAGCTTCAAAAACTTTTCAAAGTCCCTGAACCTTAGAAATTTCCCTCTTTTCTCATGATCTATCTCAATCTTCAGATGCCTCGCAGAGGAAGTGGTTCATCCCCGGACCCGATGTTGCAGATCCTGCAAATGTTGGTTTCTGACTGTGAAGATGAAAGAGCCGAACGTCAAGCCAACTTAGCCACCCTTCAGCAGATAGCTCCGCTGGCCCACAACAATCAAGCCCAAGGAAATCAGGACAACCATGGATCTAAGCTCAAGAATTTCCAGAACACCAACCCACCCGTTTTCACTAAGGCGGAAGAGCCCTTAGACGAAGATGATTGGCTGCAAACCATGGAGAACAACCTAGAAGTCGCCAGAGTGGAAGCTAACGAGAAAGTTCTGTTCGCCACCCACTATCTAGCCGGAGACGCCAGAGCATGGTGGAACAGCGTTCGTGCAATGACCGGAGGGCAGATGATGACCTGGGAGGAATTCAAGGTCAAGTTCAGCAGAACCCATGTGCCACCCGGTTTGATCAAGAGAATGAGAGATGAGTTCGGAGAATTGAAGCAAGGAAGGATGACCATAGTGGAATACCGTGACAAATTCTTGTCATTAGCTAGGTATGCCCCGGATGAGATCGACACTGAAGCCAAGAAGAAAGAAAGATTCCTGAATGGTCTGCATGATGAGATGCAGACGGTGTTGGTCAATATCCCCTTTACTGATATTGAAGCCCTAGTCGACTCTTCCATCCAGATGGAAGGAAAGATCAACCAAGCCAATGAGAACCGCAAACGCCGCATGATGCATCAGCCAGGAACCCATCATACCCCAAAGTATCGCCCTAACCCACCTCTAGGATTTTCCCCGAGAACCAACAGACCTCCGATGAACCGTCTGACATATCCCAACCGTGGAAACCCAAGGCCCGGAGTAAATCACAACAACTCCGGCAACTCTGGCAATTTCAACCATGCACCACCCAAGTTCAACAACAACAATGTTGCTGCCAACACCAACACTGCCCCGAGGACTGGAAGCAATGTTGTGCCTGTTGCAGCAAAGGACAAGTCGCAAGTGACTTGTTATGACTGTGGAAATAAGGGTCACTACTCCAATGAGTTCCCCAAGAATAATGCCACAGCCCCCAATGCAAATGCCCCAGCCCAGCAGCAGCGTCGTGTTCAGCCCGGAAGAAGGTTTGCCCCACGGAATTCGCTCAACCGCAACGGTCGTCTTTTTCTCATGCATGCTAAAGAAGCCCAGGAAGCGCCCGATGTCGTGCTGGGTATGTTTGAAGGGTTTCGCGGCATAGTAAATCAAAATTTTCTACGGATGCGAACAGAAGGAAAGCCAAGATCTAATCTAGGAGATGAAAACAACGAGAGAGATTGGATTAGATCTTCATACCCTTGAAGATTCGCCTGACGGACCGTTAACGGACGTGGGTGATGTAGTCGTACTCGCTTCTCCTCCTCGCGATCCGATCCGATCTAGCACCACAAGTGGCGGTGCCTCCGTGAGATGCACACGTGCAGCACCTCGACGTATCCTCCTTCCTCGGACCAGCAAGTATGGTGGAGAGACGGATTGGATCTACAACATGACGGTGTGGTGTATATGGTGGAGAATTTCTGCAGCAGGGCTTCGCCTACAAACAGTCGGGAGGGAGAGAGGAAGGGCAGCAGGGCGGCTAGGGTTGGAGGGGAAGGTGTAGGGGGCTGGTGCGCCCCCAGCCCTCTATATATAGAGGGGTGGGCGCAGCCCTAGCCCCTACCCAAAGCCAAACCGGCGGCCCCAAGGAGGAGGAGTGGGGGGCAAGGAAACCCCCCCCTTCTAGAAGCTCTATCTCGAGTTTAAAACCCTCTTGGCCGGCTGGGCCCTATGGGGCCTTGTGCCCCTGGCCCAATGCGGCCAGGGCACTCCCTCATAGGCCCATGCCCCCTCCCGGAAGGTGGGGCCACGTTGGTCCCCTTCCGGAAGGTTCTAGAAGCTTCCGGTACAATACCGATTAACCCGGAACAATTCCGAACTCCAAAAACTGCACTGCCTTATATGAATCTTATTCTCCGGACCACTCCGGAACCTCTCGTGATATCCCGGATCCCATCCGAGACTCCGAACAAAAACTCATAAACCAATTATCCAATCTATCCTAGCGTCGAGACACGTTAAGTGTGTGACCCTGCGGGTTCGAGAATATGCAGACATGATCTTCTATCAATAATCAACAGTGGGGTCTGGAAACCCATATTGACTCCCACACATTCATCGATGATCATATCGGATGAACCACGATGCCAGGATTCAATCAATCCCATATATATATTCCCTTCGTCTCGCGATATTTTACTTGCCCGAGATTCGATCGTCGGTACCTTCATACCTAGTTCAATCTCGTTCATAGCAAGTACTTTACTCGTTTCGTAATCCGATATCACTTTGTGATTAACTCCTTAACCACATGCTTGCAAGTGGTGTTGATATTGATTACCGAGTGGGCCTGAAGTATATCTCTCCGACTTGGGAGGGACAAATCCCATCTCGATACATACAACCCAACAGATACTTTCTGATCACCTGAGAGACACCTTTATGATCACCCTCTCATAGGATGACGTTTGATGACCTCAAAGCTTTCTTCCGATACCAAGGAGTTGTATTATCTCATGGTCTAAGGAATACAATATTTGACATAAGAAAAGCTTACAAAAGACGAACACGATGACACGATCTAATTGCTTCGCTTAGTTTGGTCATCCACCATATCATTCTCCCAATGATATGATCTCATTATTAATCGACAACTCATGTCCATGGTTAGGAAACCTTAACCATCATTAATCAATGAGCTAGTCCATAGAGGCGTACTAGGGACACGGTGTTGTTCACAAACCACACAAGTATTAAAGTTTCCGCTTAATACAATTCTAGCATGGAATATAAACATTATCATGAACAAGAATTATAATAATAACAGCTTTATTATTGCCTCTAGGGCATAATTCCAGTCTCCCACTTGCACTAGAGTCAATAATCTAGTTTACATTTGGCAACAATCTCACACCCATGGCACGAGGTGCTGATCATTTTACGTGGAAGAGGTTTAGTCAATGGATCTGCGATATTCAGATCTGTATGTACTTTGCTAATCTTCAGATCTCCATCTGCTATATAATCTCGGATTATATGAAACTTGCGGTTGATATGCTTGGTCTTTGGATGATATCTTGGTTCCTTAGCGAGTGCTATGGCGCCAGTGTTGTCACACAATATCTCCAGTGGGTCCAATGCACTTGGAACCACGCCAAGCTCAGTGATGAAGTTCCTGATCCAAACTCCTTCACTTGGCAACCTGCGGCAGCCATGTATTCCGCTTCTCATGTAGATCCGCGATCACGCTTTGCTTGTAGCTTCTCCAGCTCACGCTCCTCCATTCAAAATATAAACGTATCACATAAAGATTTAGAATCATCCTTGTCGGTGTCGAAACTAGCATCGACGTAACCTTTTACGACAAGCTGTTCATCACCCCCATAGACTAAGAACATTTCTTTAGTCCTATTTAGGTACTTTAGGATGTTCTTCACGGCTGTCTAGTGTTCCACTCCTGGATCACTTTGATATCTGCTCATCAAACTAAGAGCATTGGACACATCCGGTCTAATACACAGCATGGCATACATGATCGAACCTATGGCCGAGGCATAAGGCACCTTGCTCATAGCTTCCCTATCATTTACCGTAGCTGGACACTGAGCCTTGCTCAATATCTTACCTGACAACATAGGCACTGAACCTTTCTTTGCCTTATCCATTCTGAATCTTTTCAGAACTTTGTCTAGGTATGTACTCTGGCTTAAAGCTATCAGGCGTCTTTGTCTATCTCTATAGATTTTGATGCCCAATATATAAGCTTCACCTAGGTCTTTCATTGAAAACACTTGTTCAAATAACTCTTCACATCGTTAAGCATGTTGATGTCATTTCCAATAATCAATATGTCATCCACATATAGTACCGGAAACATCCGAGCTCCCACTCACTTTCTTGTAGATGCAAGCTTAAGTAGCAATTTGGAACAAATCCAAAGCTCTTGATCACTTGATCAAAACGAAGGTTCCAACTCCGAGATGCTTGCTTCAGTCCATAAATGGAACACTGAAGTTTGCATACTTTATCAGCATCCTTAGGATCGACAAAACCTTCGGGTTGCATCATATACAACTCTTCATCAATGTTGCCATTGAGGAAAGCAGTCTTGACATCCATCTGCCATATTTCATAATCATGAAACGCAGCAATTGCTAATAAAATCCGAATGGACTTAAACATCGCTATGGGAGAGAAAGTCTCATCGTAGTCAACACCTTGAACTTGTCGAAAACCTTTCACAACAAGCCGTGCTTTATAGACGGTAACATTACCATCCGCGTCCGTTTTCTTCTTGAAGATCCATTTGCACTCAACGGCCTTTCGGTCGCTAGGAGGGTCCACCAAAGTCCATACTTGGTTTTCTCTCATGGATCCCAATTCGGATTTCATGGCTTCCAGCCATTTCTCAGAGTCTGGGCTCATCATCGCTTCCTCATAGTTCGTAGGTTCACTGTCTTCTACCAACAAGACAGTCAAGACAGGGTTGCCGTACCACTCAGGAGGGGCACACGACCTTGTCGACCTGCGACGTTCGATGCAACATCGTCCAAGCTTCATGATCCTTGTCATTAGCTTCCTCTATTATTGGTGCGGTGACCTTTGGAACAATTTCAGGAGCTGCGCTACTCTCCAATTCAAGAGAAGGTTCAATAACCTCGTCTAGCTCTACTATCCTCCCACTCACTTCTTACGAGAGAAACTCCTTCTCAAGAAATGAACCGTACTTCTGACAAACACTTTGCCTTCGGTTCTGTGATAGAAGGTATACCCAATAGTTTCCTTAGGGTATCCTATGAAGACACATTTCTCTGCTTTGGGTTCGAGCTTGTCCGGCATCAACTTCTTGACGTAAGCTTCACATCCCCAAACTTTAAGAAACGACAACTTAGGTTTAGCACCAAACCATAGTTCATACGGTGTCGTCTCAACGGAATTAGATGGTGCCCTATTTAAAGTGAATGCAGCGGTTTCTAATGCATAACCCCAAAATGATAACGGCAAATCAGTAAGAGACATCATTGATCGGACCATATCTAATAAGGTTCGATTCCGGCGTTCAGACACACCATTGCGTTGTGGTGTTCCGGGTGGCGTGAGTTGCGAAACAATTCCGCTTGCTTTAAGATGCGTGAGAAAATCATAACTCAAATATTCGCCCCCACGATAGGATCGTAGAAACTTAATCTTTCTGTTACGATGGTTCTCCACTTCATTCTGAAATTCTTTGAACTTTTCAAACGTTTCAGATTTATGTTTCATTAAATAGATATACCCATATCTACTTAAGTCATCGGTTAAAGTGGGAAAATAGTGATATGCACCACGCGTCGAAACACTCATCGGTCCGCATACATCGGTATGTATGATTTCCAACAAGTCCGTTGCTCGCTCCATCATACCGGAGAACGGTGTTTTGATCATCTTGCCCATGAGGCATGGTTCGCATGTGTCAAATGATTCAAAATCAAGAGACTCCAAAAGTCCATCAGAATGGAGTTTCTTCATGCGCTTTACACCAATATGACCTAGACGACAGTGCCACAAATAAGTAGTATTATCACTATCTACTTTGCATCTCTTAGCCTCAATGTTATGGATGTGTGTTTCATCCCTTTCGAGATTTAGAAGAAATAAACCATTCACAAGAGGTGCATGACCATAAAAGATGTTACTCATATAAATAGAACAACCATTATTCTCCAATTTAAATGAATAACCGTCTTGCAATAAACACGATCCAGAAATAATGTTCATGCTCAACGCAGGCACATAATAACATTTATTAAGGTTTAAAACTAATCCCGAAGGTAAAACTAAGGAGGCGTCAACGGCCATCACATCAACTCTTGATCCGCTGCAACGCCGCATCGTCACCTCATCCTCGCAAGCCATCTATTAGTAGCTCTGTTTGAGTTACAAATATTAGCAACTCAACCGATTATCAAATACCCGAGCACTACAACGAGGGCTAGTAAGGAAAACATCAATAACATGTATATCAAATATACCTTTGATGGTGCCACTTCTTGTCCGCTAAGTACTTGGACAGTTAAGCTTATAGTGACCCTTGTCCTTGCAATAGAAGCACTCTTTCCGGCTTAGGACCAGACTTGAGCTTCTTCTCGTGAGGGTAACGCGCTTGCCGCCGCCTTTCTTGAAGGGCTTATTTGCACCCTTACCTTTCTTAAAGGAGGGCTTGTTGACCATCAACACATGATTATCCTTCTTGATGTCCACCTCCGCAGCCTTCACTTTGAAGAGCTCGGTGATCGTATCATGGAACCAATCTGATTATGAGTCACTACAAAACTTTTGTAGCCGGGAGGGAGTGATTGCGAGAACCATCAATCTTGAGCTCCTCTGGAATCGTGCATTCCAGTTGCTCAAGGCGTTGAGTGTAGCCCGTCATCTTAATGGCGTGCTCACTAACGCAACTCCCTTCCTCCATCTTGCAGTTAAAGAACTTCTCAGAGATCTATTATCTCTTAGAACGGGCCTAAGTCTGAAACATGGTTTTCAGCTCTTCGAGAATCTCAAAGGGCCCGGGATAGTCTTCAAAACGATTTTGAAGTTCCGGTTCCATAGCAAACAACATGGTGCTCTTAATCACCATAATCATCTTTGCGTGACTGATAGACAGCTTTCTCATCAGTCGGCGCAGTTGCAGCAGGGGGGTCACCTAACGCTTTCCCAAGGACATAGTCCTTTTGACCGCCAGAGAGAATGCTTCTTAGATTGCGGAACCAATTGGTGAAGTTAGACCCATTGTTCTTATGCTTTTCTTTCTCAGCAAAAACGTTGAAGTTGAAGTTGGACTTAGCCATGTGATCTACAATATTTGCAAGTACAAATTAGACTATGTTCATGATAACTAGTTCAACTTTTAATCAAATTACTAGATGAACTCCCACTAAATTCAACATCCCTCAAGTTGTTTAGTGAACACGATCCAAATTCACCACACCTAATCCGATCTTCACGAGAAGAGATGTGGTTTCAATGGTGGACAACGAAGTGTCGATCATATCATTCATATGACTCATGCTTAACCTTTCGGTTCATGTGTTCCGAGGCCATGTCTGTACATGCTAGGCTCGTCAAGTTAGACCCAAGTATTTCCGCGTGTGTAAAACTGGCTTGCACCCGTTGTATGTGAGCGTAGAGTCTATAGCACCCGATCATCACGTGATGCTTGGACACGACGAACTTTCGCAATGGTGCATACTTGGGGAGAACACAGTTTTATCTTGATCTTTAAGTGAGGAATCATCTTATAATGCTACCATCGCGATCTAAGCATAATAAGATACATAAGAGGATAAACATCACATGCATATAACTTTAATGTGACATGGTATAGCCAATCTTCGCGCAATGATCTCCATCTTGTGCGTTCCGGCATGATCTCCATCACTCCACCATGATTGCCTCCACCACGAATAGCAACTACAACTATTGCTAACTACTTAGCGATAAAGTAAAGCTATTACATGGCGTATAAGAAGTTGACTCGCAGGTCATACACAATTATAAAGACAACCATATGGCTCCTGCCGGTTGTGTACTCATCGACATGCAAGTCGTGAAACATTACAAAACATGATCATCGCATACATTATACACATCACATCTTGGGCCATACCATATCACAGAAAACACTCCCTGCAAAAACAAGTTAGACGCCTCTACTTTGTTGTTGCGTGTTTTACGTGGCTTATGGGAGTAGATGCTAAGAACGATTCTTACCTGCGGAAAGCCACAACGGTGATATTATGGTTGCCAAACTCTGGTGTTAATCCCATGACGACTATAGTGAGAAAAACTGACATCCACCAGCCGCATGTGTGGAACAAGCCACACGTCAAGTGCGGAGCCGCTCTCGCGAACGACGTCGCGTAAGGTTGGCCTGGACCGCTTCAATCTCACTATCCCGCGTCATAAGAAGAACACAAACAAGAGGCTTGCAATAGAAAACATCAATGCCCGCAACAACCATGTTGCGTTCTACTCGTGAAACACGTCTACGCATAGATCTAGCTCTGATACCACTGAAGGGTTTCGCGGCATAGTAAATCAAAATTTTCTACGGATGCGAACAGAAGGAAAGCCAAGATCTAATCTAGGAGATGAAAACAACGAGAGAGATTGGATTAGATCTTCATACCCTTGAGGATTCGCACATCGGAACGTTCGTCGGAACGTGGGTGATGTAGTCGTACTCGCTTCTCCTCCTCGCGATCCGATCCGATCTAGCACCACAAGTGGTGGTGCCTCCGTGAGATGCACACGTGCAGCACCTCGACGCATCCTCCTTCCTCGGACTAGCAAGTATGGTGGAGAGACGGATTGGATCTACAACATGACGGTGTGGTGTATATGGTGGAGAATTTCTGCAGCAGGGCTTCGCCTACAAACAGTCGGGAGGGAGAGAGGAAGGGCAGCAGGGCGGCTAGGGTTGGAGGGGAAGGTGTAGGGGGTTGGTGCGCCCCCAGCCCTCTATATATAGAGGGGTGGGCGCAGCCCTATCCCCTCCCCAAATCCAAACCGGCGGCCCCAAGGAGGAGGAGTGGGGGGCAAGGAACCCCCCCCCCCCCCTTCTAGAAGCTCTATCTCGAGTTTAAAACCCTCTTGGCCGGCTGGGCCCTATGGGGCCTTGTGCCCCTGGCCCAATGCGGCCAGGGCACTACCTCATAGGCCCATGCCCCCTCCCGGAAGGTGGGGCCACGTTGGTCCCCTTCCGGAAGGTTCTAGAAGCTTCTGGTACAATACCGATTAACCCGGAACAATTCCGAACTCCAAAAACTGCACTGCCTTATATGAATCTTATTCTCTGGACCACTCTGGAACCGCTCGTGATATCCCGGATCCCATCTGAGACTCCGAACAAAAACTCATAAACCAATTATCCAATCTATCCTAGCGTCGAGACACGTTAAGTGTGTGACCCTGCGGGTTCGAGAATATGTAGACATGATCTTCTATCAATAATCAACAGCGGGGTCTGGAAACCCATATTGACTCCCACACATTCATCGATGATCATATCGGATGAACCACGATGCCAGGATTCAATCAATCCCATATATATATTCCCTTTGTCTCGCGATATTTTACTTGCCCGAGATTCGATCGTCGGTACCTTCATACCTAGTTCAATCTCGTTCAGAAATACTTTACTGTTCCGTAATCCGATATCACTTTGTGATTAACTCCTTAACCACATGCTTGCAAGCGGTGTTGATATCGATTACGAGTGGGCCCAAGTATATCTCTCCGACTTGGGAGGGACAAATCCCATCTCGATACATACAACCCAATGATACTTTACGATAACCGAGAGACACCTTTATGATCACCTCTCATAGGATGACGTTTGATGACCTCAAAGCTTTCCGATACCGTGGAGTTGTATTATCTCATGGTCTAAGGAATACAATATTTGACATAAGAAAAGCTTCGCAAAGACGAACACGATGACACGATCTAATTGCTTCGCTTAGTTTGGGTCTGTCCACCATATCATTCTCCCAATGATATGATCTCATTATTAATCGACAACTCATGTCCATGGTTAGGAAACCTTAACCATCATTAATCAATGAGCTAGTCCATAGAGGCGTACTAGGGACACGGTGTTGTTCACAAACCACACAAGTATTAAAGTTTCCGCTTAATACAATTCTAGCATGGAATATAAACATTATCATGAACAAGAATTATAATAATAACAGCTTTATTATTGCCTCTAGGGCATAATTCCAACAATGTTTTCTATTAACTCAGTACTTGCTAGAGTGTTGTTTGATTCTGGTGCATCGCACTCATTTGTCACCGAAGAATTTGCCTGCACTAGTAAGATTCAACCAACCAAACTGAAGCATGTTATGATTGTTCAAATTCCCGGTTCAACCACCAAAGCTAGGCAAATTTGCAAAGCCGTCCCTATCTAAATCCATGGCATAGATTTTTTTGCTAATATGATAGTACTCGGAACTAAAGGTTTGGAAGTAGTACTAGGAATGGATTGGATGTCCAAACATAAAGGATTAATTGACTGTGCCAAGAAAGCCATAACCATGACCAGTACAGCCGGAATATCAGTCGAGCATATATCTGAAACCTTACCTCGTCAATTCAAGTGCAACAAGAGTATAGCCCAGCCTACCATTGACCAAGTCCGGATAGTCTGTGAATACCCCGACGCATTTCCAGATGTTTTGCCCGGTATGCCCCTAGATCGAGATATCGAGTTTATCATTGAACTAATCCCCGGAACAGGACCCATAGCCCAGAGACCATATAGTATGAACCCGTCTGAACTAGCAGAACTGAAGAAGCAACTAGATGCCATGCTGGAAATTGGACTGATTCAACCAAGTGCCTCACCATGGAGACCACCTGTCTTGTTTGTGGACAAGAAGGATGGAGGTAACCGTCTATGTACGGATTATTGGAAGTTGAATGATGTCACTATCAAGAACAATTACCCATTGCCAAAGATAGAAGATTTGTTTGATCAGTTGACCGGTGCCAAAGTGTTTTCTAAGATTGATCTTAGAACTGGCTATCATCAACTCAAAATTCGCGCAGAGGATGATGGGGATATGCCTACCGGGGTATACCCAGCAGGACGTTTCCGACTGTCCCAGAAACTGGCGAGTGGGCCTGCAAGACGGCGACTGGAAGCTGAAGGCCCAGGCGAGTAGATAGGCCCAGTCGGATTAGGTTAAACAAGAACCGAAGCCTTAACTGATTTGGTTGAGATATGTAAACCCTAGGGGAGGTGAGCCTATATAAACCTCCCTGCGGGGCGTGTAGAGATATGTTCCATCATACACCCAAGCGACTCGCCGCCTAGCCGCCGAGCTCGCCCATTGTACCCCCTTCATAATACAATCTAGCAGGAGTAGGTCTTTACCCTCCGGGGGGGCGAACCTGGGTAAACCCCTATGTCTCCGCCCTCATCTCGCACCGCAGATGGCTGGCCGCCCTTGCCCCTCGTTCTACTACTCGCTGCCGATTGCAGCATCTGCCGTGACCATTCCCACGACAGTGGCGCCCACCGTGGGGCCTGGCCGGTCTGGCCGGTGTTCTGCGCGAGATCCAATCTGCCCATCAACGATACGGTCACCACCGGCCGCATGATAGCGATCGGTGAGATGCTCCAAATCTTGCCGAGCAGCTACGTCCTGGCGGCGCGACCCGTCACGCACAGCGTGATCCTGCCGGTCGGCACGATCAGCCTCTTCGTCGGCCTCACCGACGTCATCGTCTCGGAGGACTCGGCTCGCATCCGCGAAATCGCCGCCTGCGATCGGCTCTCGAGAGCCAGATCCGCCACGATCCATCGCCTCGCCTCGAGTACAACTCGGCCCACAACAACGTGGTCGAAAACTCAGCGGCGAAGACGTGGCCCTCAACGCGGCAGCCGACTGGCGACCCGGCGTCACTCGCCGGATCCATCACCGCGGCTTCACCGCGGGCTCCATCACCAGTGTCCAACGTGGGAGACTTGAGATCCCTCCATCCTCGGGATCTTTGACCCGACTCGGGTCGGAAAACTCCGCCGACCTCCAGCGGCGGCACGGTCGCCACGCGCGACCTACATGGCGGCCGGCACCGAGCGCCGGAGGACCCCTTCTCGACCCAATCTCTCCTAACGCCACGGCGACGGAGTCGAGAAATCCGCTGGCAGAGAAGCGATGCGAAAAGGAGCAAGCGAAAAATTCGCCTCGAGCGGTGGCGACGCAGAGCTATCGCGCTACCACCAGCAGCGGATCAGGTCGCGCTGAACCCCACCGTTCGAGGCTCGCCCTGAACTTCGGCAGCGAAAATGACCCAGCCGTGTGGCGGCGCGATCTGCTAGAACCGCCACGGGAAGCGCCGCCCCCGCCAGGTCGGCGGCGATGGGCGCCCACCTCCACCCAACCGCACACCCCTGAGGACCAGCGCGGATAGTAGTCTCCTCACGGGGCGAGGCGAAGCGGCCTCCCACTGTTCTCCACCCGATGGACAACCTCGTGGCAGGCGAGCAGCGGCCGACAACATCACGGCCATCGCGGCGGCGCCCTCTGATCCGATGCGTCGAGGCCCTGCTCGCAAAGGCCGTCGAGCAGCAAAACAGCGCTGACTTGCGGTCGAGTATACTCGCGTTCTTGGCGAAGCGGCCTCAGCGGCCGCCCAATGGCGCAAACACCCTCAGCGCCCGCAACGAGCCACTTCAGCTCCAACACCGACCCGAGCAGCCTCTCCTGCGACCCAGGCCAGCGACCAACTTTCGCCGCCAGCGGTCAACCATCGACGCCGCACCCACATCATCAACAACCAAAGTGGCGCGCCGCGCCAGTCCGGCGACCTGCAACACACCTAACCAATCGCGCGGAGCGCGAGCCCATGGTCGCTCGGTCGACTCGACCCCAAGTGCATCAGACCAATGATCGGCGAGAAGTACCCGCCAAACTTCAAAGCGCGAAGGAGATGAAAAATCGACCCTCGTCGACCAGCCGTCTGGCTTGATACATACCTCATGGCAATGGGGATCGCAGGCCACACTGACCTGCTAGCCGCCCGTTACCTCCCCCTGATGATGGAGGGGACATGCAGGCAGTGGATCAACACCCTCCCCCAGGATAGTATCGACTCACAGGAGGAGATCTGCGACATCCGTCGAGCACTTGAGTGCTCCTACACCGCGCCACCACCATCGAGGACCTGGGCGATCGTCCGGGGACCCAGCAGTCGACCATAGCTGGGTCCAACGGTGGCAGGAACTCTGGTACAACGCGGTCGGCATCCACCCGGACACCGCGATCCATTGCTTCAAGACCTCATGCCGCTACGAGCCACTGGTCGCCAAGCTCAAGCAACACTCTTGCACACTCGACAACATACCGGACCTCCTCGAGATCGCCAAACGGTATGCGGAGGAAGATCCAAACCAGGAAACCGACGACGAGTCGGGAGGTCAACGCCGCACGAGCGGCAACGACAGCGGACGATGGTCCGACCTACGCTACAGCAACACTCGCCTCACCGGCAAGCGCCGCTTGATGGGCGGTCGATTCGTCGCCAACGCTGGCACGAACACGCTGCGAGCCCAAGAGCTTCCGCCGCGATGGAGGACAATGCCGCGACGGCGGCAACTACAAGGCCAGGCCAAGGTTCGACCCCGCGGCCCTCCTTAACCAACCTTGTGTGTTTCATAGCAGGGAAGGGAAGCCAGCAACGCACACAACCGCCGACTGCCACACCCTCAGGGAAATCGAGAAGGCACGGCGAGCACGGGAGGACCCCGACAACGACCCGCCAAATGGCGGAAAGTTTGGCAAAGTGGCTGGCTCGCTCCACACCTTCACAGGCTTCAACACGAAGCGCGAGAAGAAGGTCATCGCCCGTGCTGTCGCCGTCAACGCGGTGGCTCAGGTGGACGTTCCCTAGTTCCTCAACTGGTCGGAGCAGCCCATCACCTGGAGCCGCCAGGACCACTCGCCGCGCATCGAGTACCCAGGCCGAGTCGCCCTCGTGGTCAAGCCAAAGGTGGGCGACTACTGGCTCCCCAAGACATTGATGGACGGCGGCAGCTCCATCAACATCCTATACCTAGACACCTTCAGGCGGTTGCGGCTCCCGCAGTCGATGATCGAGACAACCCACACCATGTTCCACGGCATCGTCCCCGGTTGGAAGGTGTACCCGATCAGCAAGGTCATGCTGCCAGTCACCTTCGGCACGCCAGCAAACTTCTGCACCGAGCGGATCGTCTTCGAGCTGGTGCCCTTCGATAGCCCCTACCACTGCGTCCTGGGGCGCCAGGCGTTTGCCAAGTTCATGGCAGCGCCACATTACGCGTACAACGCGATGAAGCTCCCTAGGCCGTGCGGCGTCATCACCATCAACGGCGACCCCGACATGGCCGCCGAGTGCGAGGCCAAAGGAGCCGAACTCGTCGATGCCGTTATCGCGGCAGAAACCAATCACGCCGATGAGCTCGCCAAGTACGCGAGCGGGGTCAACAACGACGACCCAACCATACTCAATAAGCCCAACTCGGAGGGCGCAAACACCTCAACCTTCGAGGCAACGATGCACACCCGCACCGTCGAGCTGGTCCCGGGCGACTCCAGCCAGACGGTGACGATCGAGACGGGCATGAGCCCAGCCTAGGAAGGCGCGCTCATCGAGTTCCTCCGTGAGAACAGGGACATCTTTGCATGGAAGCCCTCTGACATGCCTGGTGTCCCTAGGGAGCTCGCTGAGCACAAGCTAAACGCCGACCCCAAAGTGCGACCCGTCAAGCAGTCGCTGCGGCCCTTCAATGAAGAGCGCCACCGAGCCATCGCTAAGGAGGTGCAGCGTCTACTCGCTGCAGGCTTCATCCGGCCAATCAAGTACTCCAAGTGGTTGGCAAACCCATTCCTGGTCGAGAAGAAGAACGGGACTTGAAGGATGTGTATTGACTACACAAACGTGAACAGCGCCTGCCCAAAGGAGCAGTTCGTCCTCCCGCGGATCGACCAAATAATCGACTCCACCGCGGGCTCAGAGTCACTATGCTTCCTCGACGCCTACTCTGGATACAACCAGATCAAAATGGCTGTCGAGGACGAGGAGAAGACGGCGTTCATCACGCCATTGAACCTTACGCTACCGCCATGACCTTCGGCCTCAAGAACGCCGGGGCGACCTACCAGCGGTGCATGCAGGAGTGCCTCGCGAGCCAAATTGGCCGCAACATCCACGTCTATATCGACGACGTGGTCGTAAAATCCGCTTGCCAGGGTGGTCTCCTCGCCGACCTGGCGGAAACGTTTGCCAACTTGCGAAAATACAAGATAAAGCTTAACCCAGGCAAATGCACCTTCGGTGTACCAGCAGGGCAACTACTGGGTTACGTCGTCTCCAAGCGCGGGATCGAGGCGAACCCCACCAAGATCGACACGATCGCCCGACTCGGCAAACCCGAGTGCCTCCGCGACGTCCAGAAGCTGGCGGGCGATGGCGGCTCTCGGTCGCTTCATCCCCCCGCTGGCGAAAAGCGATGCCCCTATACCGTCGATGCGCGAAGAACCCCACCTTCCGGTGGGACAAGAAGGCGGACGGCGCACGCGACCTCAAAAGGTGCTACTGCCGCACGCTACTCGTCGCCCTGCCGACAAAGAACCCATGCTGGTCTCGTCGCGGCTTCCGGCGCGTCGTCGGCCGTCATGGTCGTCGAGCGCGGAGGAAGGAAAGGCCCAATACAGCGACGGTACTACATCAGCGAGGTCCTCACCGGTCGCGCCCGGCCATGATACCGAAACTGGTATATGCGGTCTTCAGAGCACGGCGCTGCCGCACTACTTCCGAGAGCACCCGATCACGGTCGTCTCCTCAGCACCGTTGCGAGACATCATCCGCAACCGTGGCGACAGGCGAAGTCGCTAAGTGGGCCATTGAGATCGGCGTCCACAATATCAAGTATGAGCCACAGCGATCAAGTCGCAAGCTCTAGCGGACTTCATCGCCCGGCCGGGAGGAGGCCCGGCAGCGAAGCTGTCATACCTCCATTACTAGAGCCACGCCGGCGGCTCCAAGAACACAGCGCGGGAGCGAGGATCGTGTTGACTTCCCGAAGGCGACAAGCTCCGCTCGTCCTGCCTCGACTTCACACCTGCACCAACAACATGGCGAGTATGAGGCCTTACTCCTGACATGCGATCTGCGGGGAGATGAATGTCAACCTCCCTCGCTGCTATGGAGACTCCGACCTCGTCATTGGGCAAGTCGGCACCTGCGACGCCGTCTCCCCACCATGGAGGCTTACCGCCAAGCGGTGGACAAGTTGGGCGGACACTTGAGGCTACTCCATCGGCCGGATCGGCAGGCGGAAGAACGAGGAGGCGCACTCTCTCGCATTGGGTCGACTCGCACCACCCGCCGGTGTCTTCCTCGACACGATCACCAAGCCATCAGTCTCTCCCCGAGAGATCGACATCGAGTCCCGTTACAGCGGAGTCAGCCCTGGTCGCTTTTCGTCAGCGAGCGGCTGGACCAAGCCCTACGTCGCCTACGGAGATCGGCACCTTGCGGCAGACGAGCAGACGCTCGGATGATCGCCGCCCGATGCAAGTCCTACACCATCATCGACGGCGAGCTCCACAAGCGCGGCGTCACGGCGTATTCAACGCTGCGTCCAACCGCGAAGGGCGCAAGATCCTCCACGACATCCACTCCGGCTGCGGCCACCATGCCGGCGCCCGCTCTCTGGTCGCCAAGGCTATGCGGCATGGTTTATACTGGCCTACCGCACACGCCGATGCCGTCGACATTGTCCAACGGTGCGCCGGGTGCGGAAATCGCCAACAGACGCGCGCGAGCTCAGCGCTCAAAACAATCCCCATCACCTGGCCATTCGCTGTATGGGGCATGGACATGGTAGGCCCCTTCAAGAAGGCTCCCTCCGGCTACACCCACCTCCTGGTCGCGGTTGACAAATTCACAAAGTGGGTGGAGGCCAAGCCAGTCCGAAAGTGCGACGGGAAGACCGCCACCAAATTCCTCTACGAGCTCATATATCGCTCGGGTTCCCAAACAGCATCATCACGGACAACGGCACCAACCGCCAAAGGCCATGGCGAATTCTGCGAAGAGCACCACATCGGCTCGACCTCGCGTCGGTCGCCCACCGAATCCAACGGCCCAGGCGAACAGGCCAATCAAAGCATCCTCCACGGCTGAAGCCGCGACTCAAGTACCACTCGGCGTACCGTCGGGTGTTGGGTCGAGCTGCCCTCCGTCATCCGGGGATCCGCACCTCGGTCAGCAGGTCGACGAGATTCACCCCTTCTAATGGTGTCTGGCGCAAAGCGATCATGCCCACCGACCTCGAGCACGACTTCGCCGCTGGTCGTCCACTACACGAGGCTGCAAAGCGAACTTCGCCCGCCGGGGCGGAGTCGATCAACTCGGCGAGGCACGTGACCTCGCTCGGTCACGCACCGCCATCTACCAGCGAGGACTCCGCCGCTACCACACGGCGGCGGGTGGAAAACTTCGCACCTTCCAAGAAGGCGACCTGGTGTTGCGCCTCATCCAGGACAAGAAGGGCATGCACAAGCTCTCCCCTCCGTGGGAGGGACCATTCGCCATCGGGCGAGTACTCGGCAACGACACCTACTACCTCATCGACGTCCGCGGGGACGGAGAACTCGACGTCAAGCGACCATGGAATGTAAACCTCCTACGGAAGTTCTACCCCTAGAACCCCACATATGTACTCTCCAATCGCTGTGAAATAAAAAGAATTGGTTACCGCAAATTGTGCCTACTCTCCGTATCTTGTGCCACTACTTTTCGTAATAACAGCGTCAAGCTAACAGAAGTCAACCTTTGGTACAGCGATCGGCACGGCTAAGTAGTGCGGTGCAAAACCTTTGAGTCACCTCAGGTCTTGCACCGTCCACGAAAAACGCCTACCCGGAGCCCCATTGGAGTCGCCCAGCCCGACTAGCTCTACGAGCCAAGACAACTGCCTTCGCTTCTTACAGCGACCATGATCCTCCGCATCCTCGACATAGCGACTCGAACGGCCAAGTACCACGCTCGGGGACTGACGACCAGTTCAACACGAGCGGCTCGGGAAAACGCTAAGTATGAGAGCATGTCGGGACTACGCCATTGACCCATGAGCCAGGCTGGAGTGACGCCAGAACCAACGCGCCAAGTCCTCACCCACCCTCGAGTCGCGCCTAGAACAACCAAGTACCACGCTCGGGGACTCGGCCACCCGACCCCGTTCGCGCAAGGGAAAACGGAAGTACAGAGCGTTCAAGGGAGTCGCCCTGCGACTGGCTCTTCGAGTCCAGGCGAGTAGACCACAATAACAAAACATTCAAAAACCACAAACAAATCACACACGAGGTAGACCCCACAAAAGGGCGGACGCGCTCGGGGATTCGTTCAAACCTCAATCACAAAACACATGACAAATCCCAAAACAGACACGACGTCTCATTCAATAGCATGTAGCATTGTCTCAAATTACAAAATATGCCTAAACGGCAGACCTGCTACTAACGCCCCAGGGCAAACTATCCTATTCTGCAGGCTTCGACGACGACTCACCAGCACCCTGGCGATTGCGGATGAATGGCGTGTACGGGTTTGACGGGTACGTCGTCAGTTCACTCGCCATCGCCGCGCGGAAGGGCTGCTCGACCTTGAAGTCCCGATGCTGCGGCTCGGGGTCGTTGGGCGCGACGACCGTCTCCTGGTACGGAAGGAGGTCGCCCATTGCCCAGACACGCTCGAAGTACATCGTGGTGCGGTCCGTCAACTTGAGCACCTCGGACAGCTCCACTGCGCCAGTCATCGACGGGTAGCCACTCGTCACGTCGTCGATGTCGAAATCCTCCGGGAAGTGAGCAAGTCCAAGGCTAAGCATCGTCGCTGCTTCGTGCCGAAACGCCGATCGCGTCATGAACTCAACGACCGAGGGCGCCTTCTCCAAGTACTTCCACACCTCGACGAGGTCGCTCGGAATTACTTCCGTGGGTGATATCTCCTGGAGGTAGGCTCGGATGCACGTCGCCGACAACGTTGCCGAGTCGACGAGCGTGGACACACACTGCCACGCGTCGAACGAGCTCGCCTCTTCCGCGCTATCAAGGATGCGACCTGCGAACGGAAGATAACAATGAGTACATCGGGCACCACAACAGAACACACGTTATTGGCAGAGGCAGATACACTCACCAATCAAGGGGCGGGAGAGATCCGTGATGAAGCATTGAAGCGAAGTATAGTCGTCCTGAAGCCCAGCAACAAGGGCGTCGGATAATTTACGATCCTCTGCGGCGGCGGTAATAGCGGCCTTGGCTCGCCCATCCGCCGAGTTCGCTTCCTCCTTCGCCTCCCTCAGCTCGCGCTCGAGTTCGGCGATCCGCTTCTCAGCCAAGCTCAGTGCTGATTGAGCCACCGCCAACTCACCCGCTGGGACAAGCCCCTGGCGAGCTTCCTCCTTGCCAGCAACCGCTGAAGCCCCTTGTTTGCCTCACGGGCGGCGGCGGTTCCTTCTCCGGCGGCGCTGCCAATCGGTCAGCTGATTCACGTTGCAGACCCTGCACATCATTCAAACAGTTAATCAAAGCAACATCCTAAGTGCCCACCCGCTGAAATTCAGGGAGTGCGCACTCGGGGACTGGCAATCAAAAAAAACTCCTAAGTGCCCACTCGCTGAAATTCAGCGAGTGCGCACTCGGGGACTGGCAATCAAAAAACTCCTAAATGCCCACCCGCTGAAATTCAGCGAGTGTGCACTCGGGGACCGGCAATCAAAAAACTCCTAAGTTCCCACCCGCTGAAATTCAGCGAGTGCGCACTCGGGGACTGGACGCGAAAAATAACAACTATACACTAAAAGAATCAGACCGCTGCAACACACCGACCTGATCCTCGGGGACTGGACATACCTGGATGGCTGCGCCAAGCATGCCATGAAGTTGTACGCGTCCACGGACGCGAGGAGAGCTGGCGTGTGCCCACGACGCTGCTCGACTTCCGCATCGGCGACCCCAGGTGCACGGCTCGAGGGCGAAGTTCCACTCGCTGTGGCCGCTTTGGCCATGAAGCACGGGAATGTCGCGATGGAGGCACCCGCACCAAAGGAGGTCGGCTCGGCCGCTCCAGGCAAGGGAGTGCCCTCCTTCGTGGATGCGGCCGCCTCTGGTGCGGGTTCGGTCGGCGCGACCGCCGTGTCGTCAGGGATCGTGACGACATCGTCGCCCTTGGCCTTCTTGCCACCATCCGCAGGGACGACGAACTCGTCCGCCTTCCTCTTACGGGAAGGATCCTCCTCGCTGACGACGGATGGCACCTTAGCCACGGTCGGGTGGCCCATCTTCTTCACTCTGGTCCTGTAAATCAATCACGTAAGCAAGATAATTCGAACTGCTATGGAAGACAAAGGTAGGTGAGCAAACTCACTTGGCGACTGGAATGAAGCGCAGCCCCGTGCGGAGGCTGGCCGGCTTCTCCAGTTCAGGGCCCAGTCGGCGGCTGAGCCCCATCTCCAGGACGTCACGTGCCCAAGACATGGATGGCTTCTTCGTCGTCAAGGCTGCAACGGGAGCCTCTGGGACATCTTCGGTAGGAGCTTCCCTGCGAGGCGAAGCCGCCGCAGCCGGAGCATCCCCCAGCCCAGAGACTAGGGCGAATGGCGGGGGCATCGAAGCCAGTGGCACCTCGACAGTGGCCGTGTCCAGCGCGGCTACCGTCGGTGGCGCCTCGTCCTTGGCCGGGCTGGGGGCGTCGGAGCTGCTCGCCGAGTGCGGTGGCGAGGCCGGCCTCATCGGCTTCGTTTTCTTCTTCGGAGGGGCCTTCGCCTCCTTCTCTTTCTTCTTCTTCTTCGACGGAGTAGCCTGGCGGCGTGAGGTGGTCTCCGGAAGTTCTTCATCGTCATCATGACGCTCGAGGCTTTTGCTCGCCTCAAGATCGCGTTGACATTGCCCGCGGGTCTTGCGGACCAGCGGGGCGACCTCCTCCTCGGACTCGTCGTCGCTGTTACTCTCGTCGCTCCCGGCGTCGCCCTTGGCGGGAGGCGACTCGCCCATGTCCTGGACGGACGAGCTTGAATTCTCGTCGTCCGAAGGCGGTAGCCACCCTTCCACCACTTGGAATAGCTGCAATGAACGCAAGATGAAATTAGAATGACCACGACTGCAAAAACTGCGACTGCGAATGATGCGAGGTGATTACCGTTGGGGCTGGACGCTTTGCGGTGTAGGGGGCGACCCCAGCCTGTGCGTCCAGGTACACCGCCTGGGTGATCTTCTTCAGTGCTGCGGTATAGTCCTCGAGCTTCCACTCGGCTAGGCTGGACTTCGTCGAGTCCTCCCGGCCCATGTATTGGTACATGTAGCGGTCGCGCCAAGCCAGAGGGACGAGCCACCGCCCGAGCCAGCAGTTATATAGGTTGATCATTTGGAGGCCCTTCTTCTTCAAACCACGGATGGTTTGGAGCATTTCGTCCACGACCATCCGCTGGTCGCTGGGGAGCTTGCCGACTTGAAGACGGCGCGGCTCGGACCGGTTGGCGGAGTACCGTGGGATCGCCGTCTCGCCCTCCGGGGTCGCCTCGGCAACATAGAACCAAGACTTCTTCCAGTCGCTCGCTGCCTTCGCGGGCAGCATCAAGTCAAAGAATGAAGCCTTCGACTTCAGCTGGAAGGTTAGGCCGCCCGCGGCGAGCATTGGGCCGCCCGCTTCCTCGCGGCTAATCCGTCCGTGGAACAGATCTTGCCACAGAGGGAAGTAGGGCCGGCAGCCCAAGTAGCACTCGCAAAACGCCACGAAGATGGCGAGCTGCTCGATGCTGTGAGGACCTAGGTCCGGCTGGATCCGTAGTAAGCGAAGCGCCGGAAGAACAGGACGTAGGGAATCCTAGCCCCTGTTCCAGGTGGCTGGTGAAGCAGATGAATTCCCCCTCGCGCGGGTTCGGGGTCACATCTCCGGCCGCGGGGATGCGCCAACAGCCGGCGCGCAGGATCCCGGCCTCCTCGAAGGATGCCAGCTGCGCCCTCGTACACTTAGATCTACCCCAAGGCTCGGTGGAGAGGGCCATGGCGGAAGGTTTTGTGGGGGGTCGGAAGATTTCAGGTCGGCTGGATCGCGATGCGAAGGAAGGCGAGAGTGCGTGCAATCGGAGGAAATGGCGAGAAGGTGCTTCTCTGATCGCCTGCCATCCCCCTTATATAGCAGTTGTTACCCGCCAAATCCGGAGGCCGTTACTACGCGGTGATTACGCCAAAAGTTACCGTTGGATAACCCCAGCGGCTAGTTTGACCATGCCTAACGGTCCAACTTCAGCCACTCGGCTCGCCGACCCGATCACTATGACAGTGTTTCGCCAACTCGACTCGCCAAAGCTATGATCAGGATGACTAGTTATATCCTTTATACAGGAGCCCGCCGACGATTCGACTGGATGTCTGCTCTGAAGCCGTATACTTCGACTGCCAGCAGCCACCTACGCCTAATCAACGACGGCCTCGGGGACTACTGATGGGGATATGCCTACCGGGGTATACCCAGCAGGCGTTCCGATCGCCCGGCCGGCGAGTGGGCTCGCAAGACGGCGATCGATCAAGGCTTGGTGTAGATCCAAGCGATCGAAGTCAAGGCCCAAAGTAGTAGATAGGCCCAGTCGGATTAGGTTAAACAAGAACCGAAGCCTTAACTGATTCGGTTGAGATATGTAAACCCTAGGGGAGGTGAGCCTATATAAACCTCCCTGCGGGGCGTGTAGAGATACGTTCCATCATACACCCAAGCGACTCGCCGCCTAGCCGCCGAGCTCGCCCATTGTACCCCCTTCATAATACAATCTAGCAGGAGTAGGTCTTTACCCTCCGGGGGGCCAAACCTAGGTAAACCCCTGTGTCTCCGCCCTCATCTCGCACCGCAGATGGCTGGCCGCCCTTGCCCCTCGTTCTACTACTCGCTGCCGATTGCAGCATCTGCCGTGACCATTCCCACGATAGAGGATATTCCAAAGACTGCCTTTACCACCAGATATGGATTATACGAGTATATTGTCATGTCTTTTGGATTAACCAATGCCCCCGCTTATTTCATGAATCTCATGAATAAGATTTTTATGGACTTCCTGGATAAGTTTGTCATTGTTTTCATTGATGACATTCTGATTTATTCCAAATCAGAAGAAGAACATGATCTACACCTAAGGACCATTCTTGTAACCCTTAGAGAGCATCAGTTGTATGCCAAGTTTAGCAAATGTGAATTCTGGTTACAGGAGGTAGGATTCCTCGGTCACATTGTATCAGTCGGAGGAATTGCCGTTGACCTGCAAAGGTGAAAGATGTCGAAGATTGGCAAGCCCCAACCACTCAAACCCAAGTTCGTGCCTTTCTTAGATTGGCGAGATACTACCGCAAGTTCGTAGAAGGATTCTCGAGTATAGCCAGACCCATGACCCAAATGCTGAAGAAGGACAAGAAGTTTGAATGGACGGGCAAATGTGAAGCGAGTTTTCAAGAACTCAAGAGAAGATTGATTTCAGCCCCAATCTTAATCATGACAGATATCACGAAGCCCTTTGACGTGTATTGTGATGCATCCAAGATCAGTCTCGGATGTGTGCTAATGCAAGAAGGCAAAGTTATATCTTATCTATCTCGACAACTGAAACAACATGAGCAGAACTATCCAACCCATGACCTCGAGCTCGCAGCCGTAGTTCTAGCCCTAAAGACATGGAGGCACTACCTGGTGGGAAACCGTTGTGAGATCTATTCGGATCACAAAATCCTGAAGTATATATTCACTCAGAAGGAGCTGAATATGAGGCAGAGAAGATGGATTGAGATGATCAAAGATTATGATCTAGACATTCACTATCACCCCGGTAAAGCCAATGTGGTAGCAGATGCCCTTAGCAGATTGTCGTGCCGCTTGAACTCCATGATTTTGAAGGAGCAACCAAGCTTGCACAAAGAGATGGAAGATTTTTGAATGGAATTAGTGAGTGAAGGATTTCTGGATAGCATAGAACTTCAACCCACTTTGATCAGCCAGATCAAGGAGGCGCAGAAAGGAAATGCTAGTATCGACAGAATCAAGCGTCGTATCGGTACAGGCAAAGTACCCGGATTTACCGAAGACGAAGAAGGAGTTCTGTGGTACAAAGGACGCCTTTGTGTACCAGCAGATTATGAGTTGAAAGAAGTTATTCTGAAGGAAGCTCATGATACTCTTTATTCTATCCACCCCGGGGGAACAAAGATGTATCAAGATTTGAAAGAGCAATTTTGGTGGCATAAGATGAAGAGAGAAATCGGAAGCTATATCGCCAAGTGTGATATATGTCAGAGAGTCAAGGCGGGACATCAAATACCCGCTGGATTGTTGCAACCCCTGCAGATTCCGGAATGGAAATGGGATTCCGTTGGAATGGACTTTATCACCGGATTGCCTACTTCTAGTAGGGGAAATGACTCTATCTGGGTCATAGTGGACAGATTGTCCAAATTCGCCCATTTCTTACCAATCAGGACCACATATCAGAGTTCGAAGCTAGCGGAGTTATACATCGCTAGAATCGTCAGTTTGCACGGAGTCCCCAAGAACATTGTATCAGATCGAGGAACTCAGTTTACCTCGAGATTCTGGAAGAAAGTCCAAGAACGTTTAGGAACCCGACTAGATTTCACCACAGCTTATCACCCTCAGACCAACGGACAAACGGAGCGAGTAAATCAAATACTCGAAGACATGTTGAGAGCCTGTGTGTTAGAATATGGATCTAAATGGGAAGACTGTCTGCCATTTGCAGAATTTTCATACAACAACAGTTATCAAGCTAGTTTGCAAATGGCTCCATTTGAATTCATGTATGGAAGTAAGTGCTGCACCCCTTTGAACTGGTCGGAAGTAGGAGAGAGTCAGATTTTCGGACCCAACATCCTACGAGAAGCAGAAGAGAAGGTTCACAAGATTCGTGAGCACCTCAAGACCGCTCAGTCAAGACAGAAGAGTTCCGCCGATAAGAGACGTCGAGACCTCGCCTTTAACATCGGAGATTTTGTGTATCTGAAAGTGTCTCCATTGAAAGGAATGCAACGTTTCCAGCTCAAGGGAAAGTTAGCCCCCAAATATATCAGACCCTTCAAGATTCTGAACCGTCGAGGAGAAGTGTCGTATCAATTGGAACTGCCTGAAGAGATGTCAGCCGTGCACAATGTGTTCCATATCTCATTACTTCGCAAGTGCCTCGAAGTTCCGGAGAAGACGGAAGTGTTCAAGAATATTGATCACCGGACCATAGAGATCAACGAGGACCTGACCTATCCTGAAGTACCCATCCGTATTTTGGAACAAGCTTTCAGAACTACCAGAACCCGAAGCATCAAGTTTATCAAGATCCAGTGGAGCAACCACACGGAAGAGGAAACTACCTGGGAGCGCGAAGATCACATCAGGACAGAGTTTCCCGATCTCTTCAAATCCTAGGTAATCTTTTTCGTCCTTTTTCAAATCTCAGGACGATATTTTGTTTAAGGGGGTAAGGTTTGTAACATCCCAAAAATATTAAACATGGATCATCAAACTCTAATCATCAAAACTAGGGTTAACAAAAACTTTTCCAACTAAAAATATGAAAGCATTCATACGTGTGTGTATTAAAATTTGGATTCTTTTGAATTGCCATGGTTCTGTGTTTCTTTGCTTGTAAAATGATTCTGAGGTGAAATAAACATCATCTAAACAATCCACAAACTTTTCCCAAAGACAAACAACTCAAAATAAACAAATGAAGTGAATGGTCACTTTGGCCAAATTAACTCTCATGCCTACTTTGGCTATCCCTAACTTTCAGAACTTAACAGAAACATCTGTGGATCTTTGCACCCCTTGTTAGTACTCATAATAAGGTACCAAGGCCCACTTTGTGATCATCCAAAAACATTCAAATGCTAAGTTTACATGACAGTTTAAAATTGAATCTATCTCATATGGGAAGATTGTTGGAGATATGCCCTAGAGGCAATAATAAATATAGTTATTATTATATCTTTGTGTTTATGATAAATGTTTACATTCATGCTATAATAGTATTAACAAGGAAACATTAATACTTGTGTGATTTGTAAACTAAAATAGAGTCCCTAGTAAAGCCTCTTTATAATACTAGCTTGTTGGTTAATAAATGATTGTGGTTTCCCTATCATGAACATTGAGATGTTATTAACAACAAGATCATATCGTTAGGAGAATGGTATGATGGACATACTCCTAAAGATAAGCGTAGCATAAAGATCAAGTCATTTTAATAGTTCAATTGTTATATGCTTTCTGATATATAGTAACCTAATTCCTTTGACCATGAGATCATGCATATCACCATTACCGGAAGGATGCTTTGATGACATCAAACACCACACCGTAACTGGGTGGCTATAAAGGTGGCATTGAGTGTTCGGAAAGTATTGGTTGAGACACATGGATCAAGAGTGGGATTTGTCCATCCATATGATGGATAGATATACTGGGCCCTCTATGGAATGTCATCCAATTAGCTTGCAAGCATGTGACTGGCTCACAAGGGATCACATATCACGGGAACGAGAAAAGAGTACTTATCAGTAATGAGGTTGAACTAGGTATGCAGAGATACCGACGATCATAACCTCGGATGAGTAAACTATCGTGAGACAAAGGGAAATTGGTATCGTATGTAAGTGGTTCATTCGATCGCAAAGTAATCATAGAAATATGTGGGAGCCATATGAATTTCCAGATTCCTCTATTGGTTATTGTTCGGAGAAGTGTCTCGATCATGTCCGCATAATTCACGAACCGTAGGGAGACACACTTAAGGATTCGACGTTGTTGAGTAGTTATGGAATGATGAGTAAGAGACCGAATATTGTTCGGAGTCTCGGATGGGATCCGGGATATCACGAGGAGATCCAGAATGGTATGGAGAATAAGATTCATATAAGGAAAGTCCTGTTTCGGGGTTGGAGAATGGTTCTGGTGTTTTCATCGGGAATGTTCTAGAAGGTTCCGGAATGTCCGGCACTCCGGATGGGAAGGGTACATGAATGTGTCATAATAAGTTGGAATGGTTGCATCATGTACTAGGTGTCATCGCTGAACAAAATAAAGGGATAAATCAAATCCTAGTTTGAAAAGTCAAACGCCAATTTGAAAAGTCAAACGGCTATTTTGTTTGGTGGAGGGAGAGTAGGAAACCTACTTGGGAGGAGTTCCTCTCCACCGCCCACCTTGAGACCGAGTTGGGGAGGACTCCTCCCTTGGCACGCCTCCACCTATATAAGGAGGGGCTGCCCCTCCAAGACCTACACCTTGCCCCTCTAAACCCTAACCCTAGCCGCGGCCCTAGGGTTTCTCCCAAGCCGCCGAGTTGGGGCTTCTAGTTACCCTAGCCGCCGGCCTAGCTCCTTCTACTTGGTGTGTCTAAACCCTAGATCACCAAGGCTCTCTCATAGTCCACCATACTCGCTCCGGCTTAAGGCGAAGCCTCATGAGATCTTCCTCTACTTCCTGCATACCACGCCGTCAGTCAGCCGGAATCGCGAGGAGAGTGCTACAACCTCCACCGCATGCTAGAACAAGGGAGAGGAAGGTCTTCGTCGTAAACGAACGTGTGACCGATGGAAGCGCTTGCCGAACGGTTAGCCGAAGGATCGCTCACGCGAACTTGAGATCGGAAGAGTACGACTACATCACCCACGAGAATCCGCTCTCGTTAAACACTTTGGAATCTTCGAGGGTGAGTTATTCTATCGACTCGTTGCTACAATCTAGTAGATAGATCTTGGCTTGTTTGTTTGTATGCGGTAGAAATTTTTTGTTTTCCATGCTACGAACCCCTACAGTGGTATCAGAGCCGTGTCTATATGTAGATCTGTTGCAGAGTAGAACACAATGGTCATTGTGGGCGGTGCTTTTATTATCAATTGCTTCTTATGTACTTTGCATCTTGCGGTATGATGGGATGAAGCGCCCAGCTAACCTTACATGACATCGTTCATGAGACTTGGTCCACTCAACATGCAACTTGTATTGCATAAGTGGCTTTATGGTGTCTGTCTCTCCCATTATAGTATAGATCCAATTTACAACGGGCACTTGATAGTTCAAACATCAACGTTGTGGTTCTTGTTCGTAAGTTAGATCGACACTTATTGAAAGCCCCAAACCACGTAAAACATGCAAAGAAATTAGAGGCGTCTAACTTTGTTTTGCAGGGGTGTGCTGTGATGTGATATGGCCATGATTGTGATTATATTTGATGTATGCAATGTTCCTAATTGTAAGTTGGCAACCGGCAGGAGCCATATGGTTGTCTTTAATTTCTGTTAAGACCCGCGTGTCTATTCAAAGTAGTTGTAATAGTTGAAGCTGGTGGACGACAACCATGGAGCAGCGTCATTGACCTTGATGCAATGCCGGTGATGATGGAGATCATGTTCGTGCTTGAAGTTGGAGATCGGAAGCACAAAGAAGAAAGGCCATATCATATCACATATTATGAATTGCATGTGATGTTAATCCTTTATGCATCTTGTATTTCTTAGTTAACGACAATAGAATTATAAGATGATCCCTCATGCACATGAATTTCAAGTTCTAAAGTGTTCACCCTTAGTAAGCACCACGTGATGATCGGGTGTGTTAGATTCCGCAAGTGTATACAACGTGAGCAAGCCAGATTTGCTCATGCGGGAGCTAAGGTTTGATCTTGACGAGCCTAGCATGTACAGACATGGTCTCGGAACACGGATCACCGAAAGGTAAAGCATGAATCATATAGTAGATATGATGAACATGTCGATTGTTCGCCATTGAAGCTACATCAACTCTCGTGATGATCAGTTTTGATGTGGTGGATTTGGTTCGTGTGATCACTAAAACAATGTGAGGGATATTGTTTTGAGTGGGAGTTCACCTAGATTAATTTAACTATTAATTAGAACTCAATTTGTCATAAACTTAGTCTAAACTATTGCAAATATGTTGTAGATCAATGGCGGCCCCTACCATCAATTTTAATGCGTTCCTAGAGAAAGAAAGGTTGAAAAACAATGGAAGCAACTTCGCGGATTGGTTCCGCAATTTGAGGATTGTCCTCAATGCTGGTAATTTGACCTATGTGCTGGATGCACCACTGGGTGACCCGCCTGGAGCTGATGCTACCGATGAAGTAAAGAATGTTTACCTCGCTCGGAAGACTCAGTACTCCACAGTTCAGTGTGCTATCTTGTATGGTTTAGAATCGAGCTTGAAAAGTTTTGAGAATCCATACCAACATGATATTGTCCGTGAACTCAAATTGATCTTTGAGACTCAAGCAGCAGTTGAGAGTTATGAGTCTTCTGAAAAGTTCTTTAACTGCAAGATGGAAGAGGGCAGCTCCATCAGTGAGCATGTGCTTAAAATGTCTGGGCACGCAAACAAACTTCAAAGCTTGGGTATAGTGATTCCTAATGCTTTGGGGATTTACCGTGTCCTCCAATCACTACCACCAAGTTACAAGAACTTTGTGATGAACTACAATATGCAAAGCATGAACAAGCAGTTGCCAGAACTCTTCTCCATGTTGAAATCTGCAGAAGTGGAGATCAAGAAAGAGCACCAAGTTTTGATGGTCAATAAGACCACCAAATTCAAGAAAGGCAAGTCTAACCAAAAGGGACACTTCAAGAAGGGTGGTAAGAAAGTTACCGCGCCGACGAAGAAGACCAAGGCTGGACCCAAGCCCGACATCGAGTGCTTTTACCGCAAGGAGAAGGTCATCGAAGCGGAATTGCCCAAAGTACTTGGCGGATTTGAAGAACGGCAACATCAAGAAGAAAGGTATATCCGATATACATGTTATTGATGTGTATCTCACTAGTACTCGTAGTAGTGCCTGGGTATTTGATACTGGTTCGGTTGCTCATATTTGTAACTCGAAACAGGTGATGCAGAATAAACGGAAGCTAGAGAAGAACGAGGTGACGATGCGCGTGGGAAACGGATCAAATGTTGATGTGATCGCGGTCGGCACGCTACCTCCTCATCTACCATCGGGATTAGTTTTATACTTAAATAATTGTTATTTGGTGCCTGCGTTAAGCATGAACATTATATCGGGATCTTGTTTATTAAGTAGACGGTTACTTGTTTAAGTCCGAGAATAATGGTTGTTCGATTTATATGAGTAATATGTTTTATGCACATGCACCTTTTATAGATGGTCTATTCTTATTGAATCTCGATAGTGGAAATACACATATTAATAACATTGAAGCTAAACGATAACTCGACCTATATGTGGCACTGTCGTCTTGGTCACATTGGAGTGAAGCGTATGAAGAAACTCCATTCCGATGGACTTCTTGAATCACTTGATTTTGAATCACTTGAAAGATGCGAAGCATGTCTGATGGGTAAAATGACTAAGACTCCATTTTCTGGTATGATGGAGCGAGCTACAGACTTATTGGAAATCATACATACCGATGTGTGTGGTCCAATGAGTGTAGCATCAAGCGGTGGTTATCGTTATGTTCTTACCTTCACCGATGACTTGAGTAGATATGGGTATATCTATTTCATGAAACATAAGTCCGAAACTTTCGAGAAGTTTAAGGAATTTCAAAGTGAGGTTGAGAATCAACGTAACAAGAAGATTAAATTTCTACGTTCTGATCGTGGAGGTGAATATCTACGAGTTTGGCGAGCATTTGAAGAAATGCGGAATACTTTCACAATTGACACCACCGGGAACACCACAGCGTAATGGTGTGTCCGAACGTCGTAATCGAACTCTCTTAGATATGGTTCGTTCTATGATGTCACTTACAGATTTACCGCTATCATTTTGGGGTTATGCATTAGAAACAGCCGCATTCACTTTAAATAGGACACCATCTAAATCTGTTGAAACGACACCGTATGAATTATGGTTTGGGAAGAAACCTAAATTGTCGTTCCTTAAAGTTTGGGGTTGCGAAGCCTATGTAAAGAAGTTACAGCCGGACAAGCTTGAACCCAAAGCGGAAAAATGCGCCTTCATAGGATACCCGAAGGAAACTATTGGGTATACCTTCTATCATAGATCCGAAGGCAAAATCTTCATTGCCAAGAATGGATCCTTTCTAGAGAAGGAATTTCTCTCGAAAGAAGTGACTGGAAGGAAAGTAGAACTCAATGAGGTTGTCGAACCTTCTCTCGAAATTGCGAGAAGCGCAGCACCGGAAGAAGTTCCTGTGGTGACTGCACCAATAAGACAGTAAGCTAATGATGATGATCATGAAACTTTGGTTGAAGTTGCTACAGAGCCTCGCAGGTCAACGAGAACTCGTACCACTCCTGATTGGTATGATCCCGTTATGAGTATCATGTTGGTGGACAACGCCGATGACCCTGCGACATATGAGGAAGCGATGATGAGCCCAGATTCTAATAAATGGCAAGAAGCCATGAAATCCGAGATTGGATCCATGTACGAAAACCAAGTATGGACTTTGGTGGACTTACCGGATGGCCGAAAGGCTGTCGAGAACAAATGGATTTTCATGAAGAAAACAGATGCTGATGGTAATGTTACTGTCTATAAAGCTCGACTTGTCGCAAAAGGGTTTCGAAAAATTCAAGGAGTTGACTACGATGAGACTTTCTCACCTGTAGCGAAGCTAAAGTCTGTGAGGATTATGTTAGCAATTGCTGCATATTATGATTATGAGATATGGCAGATGGATGTCAAAACAGTGTTCCTCAATGGAGACATTGATGAAGAGTTGTATATGATGCAACCCAAAGATTTTGTCGATTCTAAAGATGCTAACAAGGTATGCAAACTTCAATGGTCCATCTATTGATTGAAGCAAGCATCCCAAAGTTGGAATCAACGTTTTGATAAGGTAATCAAAAGTTTTGGTTTTATACAAACTTATGGAGAAGCTTGTATTTACAAGAAAGTGAGTGGGAGCTCTGTAGCATTCTTAATACTATATGTAGATGACATATTGTTGATTGGGAACAATGTAGACCTTCTTAATAGTGTCAAGGAATATTTGAATAATAGTTTTTCAATGAAGGATCTTGGCGAAGCAGCTTACATATTAGGCATAAAGATTTATAGAGATAGATCGAGACGCCTAATATCATTGTCACAAAGTACATATTTGGACAAAGTTCTAAAGAGGTTTGGAATGGAAGATAGCAAGAAAGGGTTCTTGCCCATGTTGCCCAATACGACCTTGAGTAAAACTCAAAGTCCAACAACGGCAGAAGATAGAGAAAGGATGAGTAAGACTCCCTATTCCTCAGCCATAGGATCTCTAATGTATGCCATGCTATGTACTAGACCCAACATTGCATATGCTGTTAGTTTAAATAGCAGATATCAAAGTGATCCAGGAGTGGATCATTGGACAGCGGTCAAAAACATCCTTAAGTACTTGAGAAGAACTAAGGATATGGTTCTTTCTTATGGAGGTGATGAACTGTTCGTTGTTAATGGTTACACCGATGCTAGTTGGAACACCGATCCGGATGATTCTAAATCACAATCTGGATACGTATTTACTTTGAATGGTGCAGCAGTTAGCTGGAGGAGTGCAAAGCAAAGCGTTGTGACGAGATCTTCAACTGAATCGGAATACATGGCTGCTTCGGAGGCTTCACAAGAAGCGATATGGATGAAAGAGTTCATTACAGAGCTCGGTGTGGTTCCTAGTGCGCTGGACCCAATGTCTATCTACTGTGATAACATGGGCGCCATAGCCAATGCGCAAGAACCAAGGTCACACAAGAAGCTGAAGCACATCAAGCTACGTTTTCATGCTATTCAAGAACATGTCCAAGATGGGGACATAAAGATTTGCAAAGTACACACAGATCTGAATGTGGCAGATCCGTTGACTAAACCTCTCCCGAGGGCAAAACATGACCAACACCAAACTGCCATGGGTGTTCGGTATATTACCATGTAATATAGATTAGTTGACTCTAGTGCAAGTGGGAGACTGTTGGAGAAATGCCCTAGAGGCAATAATAAATATAGTTATTATTATATCTTTGTGTTTATGATAAATGTTTACATTCATGCTATAATAGTGTTAACAAGGAAACATTAATACTTGTGTGATTTGTAAACTAAAATAGAGTCCCTAGTAAAGCCTCTTTATAATACTAGCTTGTTGGTTAATAAATGATTGTGGTTTCCCTATCATGAACATTGAGATGTTATTAACAACAAGATCATATCGTTAGGAGAATGGTATGATGGACATACTCCTAAAGATAAGCGTAGCATAAAGATCAAGTCATTTTAATAGTTCAATTGTTATATGATTTCTGATATATAGTAACCTAATTCCTTTGACCATGAGATCATGCATATCACCATTACCGGAAGGATGCTTTGATGACATCAAACACCACACCGTAACTGGGTGGCTATAAAGGTGGCATTGAGTGTTTGGAAAGTATTGGTTGAGACACATGGATCAAGAGTGGGATTTGTCCATCCATATGATGGATAGATATACTCTGGGCCCTCTCTGTGGAATGTCATCCAATTAGCTTGCAAGCATGTGACTGGCTCACAAGGGATCACATATCACGGGAACAAGAAACGAGTACTTATCAGTAACGAGGTTGAACTAGGTATGCAGAGATACCGACGATCATAACCTCGGATGAGTAAACTATCGTGAGACAAAGGGAAATTGGTATCGTATGTAAGTGGTTCATTCGATCGCAAAGTAATCATAGAAATATGTGGGAGCCATATGAATTTCCAGATTCCTCTATTGGTTATTGTTCGGAGAAGTGTCTCGATCATGTCCGCATAATTCACGAACCGTAGGGAGACACACTTAAGGATTCGACGTTGTTGAGTAGTTATGGAATGATGAGTAAGAGACCGAATATTGTTCGGAGTCTCGGATGGGATCCGGGATATCATGAGGAGATCCAGAATGGTACGGAGAATAAGATTCATATAAGGAAAGTCCTGTTTCGGGGTTGGAGAATGGTTCTGGTGTTTTCATCGGGAATGTTCTAGAAGGTTCCGGAATGTCCGGCACTCCGGAGGGGAAGGGTACATGAATGTGTCATAATAAGTTGGAATGGTTGCATCATGTACTAGGTGTCATCGCTGAACAAAATAAAGGGATAAATCAAATCCTAGTTTGAAAAGTCAAACGCCAATTTGAAAAGTCAAACGGCTATTTTGTTTGGTGGAGGGAGAGTAGGAAACCTACTTGGGGAGGAGTTCCTCTCCCTCCACCGCCGGCCCTTGGAGACCGAGTTGGGGAGGGACTCCCCTCCCCTTGGCACGCCCCCTCCACCTATATAAGGAGGGGCAGGGCTGCCCCTCCAAGACCTACACCTGGCCCCTCTAAACCCTAACCCTAGCCGCCGCCCACCATAGCCGCCGCGGCCCTAGGGTTTCTCCCAAGCCGCCGAGTTGGGGCTTCTAGTTACCCTAGCCGCCGGCCTAGCTCCTTATACTTGGTGTGTCTAAACCCTAGATCACCAAGGCTCTCTCATAGTCCACCATACTCGCTCCGGCTTAAGGCGAAGCTCATGAGATCTCCTCTACTTCCGTACCACTGTCAGCCGGAATCGCGAGGAGAGTGCTACAACCTCCACCGCATGCTAGAACAAGGGAGAGGAAGGTCTTCGTCGTGTACCGAACGTGTGACCGACTGCGGAAGCGCTGCCGGAACGAAGCGCCGGAAGGATCGTCTACGCGAACTTGAGATCGGGAAGAGTACGACTACATCACCCACGAGAATCCGCTCTCGTTAAACACTTTGGAATCTTCGAGGGTGAGTTATTCTATCGACTCGTTGCTACAATCTAGTAGATAGATCTTGGCTTGTTTGTTTGTATGCGGTAGAAATTTTTTGTTTTCCATGCTACGAACCCCTACAGTGGTATCAGAGCCGTGTCTATATGTAGATCTGTTGCACGAGTAGAACACAATGGTCATTGTGGGCGGTGGTGCTTTTATTATCAATTGCTTCTTATGTACTTTGCATCTTGCGGTATGATGGGATGAAGCGGCCCAGGCTAACCTTACATGACATCGTTCATGAGACTTGGTCCACGCTCAACATGCAACTTGTATTGCATAAGTGGCTTTGCGGGTGTCTGTCTCTCCCATTATAGTATAGATCCAATTTACAACGGGCACTTGATAGTTCAAACATCAACGTTGTGGTTCTTGTTCGTAAGTTAGATCGACACTTATTGAAAGCCCCAAACCACGTAAAACATGCAAAGAAATTAGAGGCGTCTAACTTTGTTTTGCAGGGGTGTGCTGTGATGTGATATGGCCATGATTGTGATTATATTTGATGTATGCAATGTTCCTAATTGTAAGTTGGCAACCGGCAGGAGCCATATGGTTGTCTTTAATTTCTGTTAAGACCCGCGTGTCTATTCAAAGTAGTTGTAATAGTTGAAGCTGGTGGACGACAACCATGGAGCAGCGTCATTGACCTTGATGCAATGCCGGTGATGATGGAGATCATGTTCGTGCTTGAAGTTGGAGATCGGAAGCACAAAGAAGAAAGGCCATATCATATCACATATTATGAATTGCATGTGATGTTAATCCTTTATGCATCTTGTATTTCTTAGTTAACGACAATAGAATTATAAGATGATCCCTCATGCACATGAATTTCAAGTTCTAAAGTGTTCACCCTTAGTAAGCACCACGTGATGATCGGGTGTGTTAGATTCCGCAAGTGTATACAACGTGAGCAAGCCAGATTTGCTCATGCGGGAGCTAAGGTTTGATCTTGACGAGCCTAGCATGTACAGACATGGTCTCGGAACACGGATCACCGAAAGGTAAAGCATGAATCATATAGTAGATATGATGAACATGTCGATTGTTCGCCATTGAAGCTACATCAACTCTCGTGATGATCAGTTTTGATGTGGTGGATTTGGTTCGTGTGATCACTAAAACAATGTGAGGGATATTGTTTTGAGTGGGAGTTCACCTAGATTAATTTAACTATTAATTAGAACTCAATTTGTCATAAACTTAGTCTAAACTATTGCAAATATGTTGTAGATCAATGGCGGCCCCTACCATCAATTTTAATGCGTTCCTAGAGAAAGAAAGGTTGAAAAACAATGGAAGCAACTTCGCGGATTGGTTCCGCAATTTGAGGATTGTCCTCAATGCTGGTAATTTGACCTATGTGCTGGATGCACCACTGGGTGACCCGCCTGGAGCTGATGCTACCGATGAAGTAAAGAATGTTTACCTCGCTCGGAAGACTCAGTACTCCACAGTTCAGTGTGCTATCTTGTATGGTTTAGAATCGGAGCTTCAGAAAAGTTTTGAGAATCCATACCCACATGATATTGTCCGTGAACTCAAATTGATCTTTGAGACTCACGCAGCAGTTGAGAGTTATGAGGCTTCTGAAAAGTTCTTTAACTGCAAGATGGAAGAGGGCAGCTCCATCAGTGAGCATGTGCTTAAAATGTCTGGGCACGCAAACAAACTTCAAAGCTTGGGTATAGTGATTCCTAATGCTTTGGGGATTTACCGTGTCCTCCAATCACTACCACCAAGTTACAAGAACTTTGTGATGAACTACAATATGCAAAGCATGAACAAGCAGTTGCCAGAACTCTTCTCCATGTTGAAATCTGCAGAAGTGGAGATCAAGAAAGAGCACCAAGTTTTGATGGTCAATAAGACCACCAAATTCAAGAAAGGCAAGTCTAACCAAAAGGGACACTTCAAGAAGGGTGGTAAGAAAGTTACCGCGCCGACGAAGAAGACCAAGGCTGGACCCAAGCCTGATACTGAGTGCTTTTACTGCAAGGGAGAAGGTCACTGGAAGCGGAATTGCCCAAAGTACTTGGCGGATTTGAAGAACGGCAACATCAAGAAGAAAGGTATATCCGATATACATGTTATTGATGTGTATCTCACTAGTACTCATAGTAGTGCCAGGTATTTGATAATCGGTTGCTCATATTTGTAACTCGAAACAGGTGATGCAGAATAAACGGAAGCTAGAGAAGAACGAGGTGACGATGCGCGTGGGAAACGGATCAAATGTTGATGTGATCGCGGTCGGCACGCTACCTCCTCATCTACCATCGGGATTAGTTTTATACTTAAATAATTGTTATTTGGTGCCTGCGTTAAGCATGAACATTATATCGGGATCTTGTTTATTGCGAGACGGTTACTTGTTTAAGTCCGAGAATAATGGTTGTTCGATTTATATGAGTAATATGTTTTATGCACATGCACCTTTTATAGATGGTCTATTCTTATTGAATCTCGATAGTGGAAATACACATATTAATAACATTGAAGCTAAACGATAACTCGACCTATATGTGGCACTGTCGTCTTGGTCACATTGGAGTGAAGCGTATGAAGAAACTCCATTCCGATGGACTTCTTGAATCACTTGATTTTGAATCACTTGAAAGATGCGAAGCATGTCTGATGGGTAAAATGACTAAGACTCCATTTTCTGGTATGATGGAGCGAGCTACAGACTTATTGGAAATCATACATACCGATGTGTGTGGTCCAATGAGTGTAGCATCAAGCGGTGGTTATCGTTATGTTCTTACCTTCACCGATGACTTGAGTAGATATGGGTATATCTATTTCATGAAACATAAGTCCGAAACTTTCGAGAAGTTTAAGGAATTTCAAAGTGAGGTTGAGAATCAACGTAACAAGAAGATTAAATTTCTACGTTCTGATCGTGGAGGTGAATATCTACGAGTTTGGCGAGCATTTGAAGAAATGCGGAATACTTTCACAATTGACACCACCGGGAACACCACAGCGTAATGGTGTGTCCGAACGTCGTAATCGAACTCTCTTAGATATGGTTCGTTCTATGATGTCACTTACATTTACGCTATCATTTTGGGGTTATGCATTAGAAACAGCGCATTCACTTTAAATAGGACACCATCTAAATCTGTTGAAACGACAAGTATGAATTATGGTTTGGGAAGAAACCTAAATTGTCGTTCCTTAAAGTTTGGGTTCTTGAAGCCTATGTAAAGAAGTTACAGCCGGACAAGCTTGAACCCAAAGCGGAAAAATGCGCCTTCATAGGATACCCGAAGGAAACTATTGGGTATACCTTCTATCATAGATCCGAAGGCAAAATCTTCATTGCCAAGAATGGATCCTTTCTAGAGAAGGAATTTCTCTCGAAAGAAGTGACTGGAAGGAAAGTAGAACTCAATGAGGTTGTCGAACCTTCTCTCGAAATTGCGAGAAGCGCAGCACCGGAAGAAGTTCCTGTGGTGACTGCACCAATAAGACAGTAAGCTAATGATGATGATCATGAAACTTTGGTTGAAGTTGCTACAGAGCCTCGCAGGTCAACGAGAACTCGTACCACTCCTGATTGGTATGATCCCGTTATGAGTATCATGTTGGTGGACAACGCCGATGACCCTGCGACATATGAGGAAGCGATGATGAGCCCAGATTCTAATAAATGGCAAGAAGCCATGAAATCCGAGATTGGATCCATGTACGAAAACCAAGTATGGACTTTGGTGGACTTACCGGATGGCCGAAAGTGTGGCATCCCGCAAAAACCGCTACTAGAAAATCGCGTTGAATTTGTGCATTGCATCGTCATCATCATGCATTGTTTGCATAAAACTATTTTCGCAAAGCCCGTTTTGTTTTCTAAAACGCCCCATCTTTATTCAAATATCAAACCCCGGGTCTCCGGATGATTTTTGTTTGTCTGTCGGTTTTGCAAACGGTGTTTGTAAAACAAATAAAATATTTATTATTTTAGCGGGCGGTGAACGGGCGTTTAAACGACGACCACCCCAGGAATTTACAAACGGTCCACCCCTTAATCCTATAGCTACCAACTAATCTACCCACACCCCCTCCACCTCACCCCAGCCACTCGCGGCTTGCCACCTCACCCTCTTCCCTCTCCCTAGCCTATCAGACGCTGACACATCACCCCCCACTCCTCTCTCTCTCACCTCTCTCCTCACACCCACACACAACACCACGCACGCCACCTCCCCACACCGGATCCCCCACCCCGCTGACCCCACGCCTGGCCCACCCCCTGGCGAGCCCCGCGACCGCCCGAGCCTCCTCCCAACACCCCCTACCACCTCGCCTCCCCTCATGACCCCCGCTTAACCTCTTCCTCGCCTCCGGCCTCCTCCGTCACCAGCTGTCCGGGCCTCGGACCCCGCTCCTCCGCCTCCATGCCCGCCCTCCTCCCGCCTCCGCTGGACTCCAGCTGCTCCTCCCCTGCCTCCTCGCCTCCCGAGCCGCCTCGCCACTTCCACGGCGCTTCCCTCGGCCTCAGCCTCCGCCTCCTCCCCACCGCAACGCCGCCGCTCGCATCCACCCACCCTCACCCCGGCAGCCGGCCACAGGTCCCCCGCGGCCGCCTCCTCTCTGCGCTTCCCCGACCTCGCTCGGCAGGAGCTGCCGCCCAGCCACCCCCGCCGCCTCCGGCCGCGTCCGCCCGCCTGCCGAGCCTCGCCTCCCGCTTCGCCGACCCTCCAACCGCCGCGGCCTCCTCTTCCCAGCCGGCCTGCCCGCCTCGCCTCGCCCCCTCCGCCGCGCCGCCCGCAGCCAGATCGCTGAAGCGCCTCCGGCGCCGCCCGAGCCTCTCTCCCTCGCCTCAGCTTCTGCCGCTGCGGCCCGTCGACCTCCCCGCCTCCGGTCCGCCACCAACGCGTCTGGCCCGACCTCCGCCTGCCACGCGATCCGACCACTGTCTCGACGGCCTCGAGCCAGCTGCCGCCCGCCGCCTCGCCTCTGCACTGCCTGCCGCAAGCGTTCCTCCTTGGCCTCGACGCCTTGAGCTTGACCGTCTGCGTGCCTCGGCCCGTGCATGCTGCTGCTATATGTTTAAGTACAGAATAAGTTGGGATGTGCCTCTGCTGTCGATGTAAGCTCGACCAAGTTTTCTGACAATCTTCGACATGGATATGCCGAGGATGCTATGGTGCTGAACAAGATCGGTCCTGGAATTGGTGCGCCTGTATAAAGAACGACACCGGTGCCGGTTGCAAGTCCACACCGACAAGGGATTTTGGAACTGCCAAGATCTCCGTCCTAGAACCCGAAGACCGAACCCGAGCGCCAAGGTCGCCTTCCCGGACCCCTGAAGATCGATCCGAAGCGCCAGGACCCGAACCTGAAGGACGCCAAGATCGCCACGAGGACGACAAGTTCTTCTTCCTGAACGCCAAGACCGACCCGATACGAGGGCCCGACAAGATCTTCGTGACAACAAGATCGGCACCGACCCGGAAGAATCCGATGCGCCCCGACACCGACCCAAGTCCTGCTTCCCGGATGCGACAAGATCTGCCCCGTTGTTCGAGAATGTTCCCGTCGATACCGATCCGTCGAACCCTGAACCCTGAGACCGACCCCGAACCCCGGAACCAAGATCGTCGAGCCCTAATGTGTGACCCTTTCTCGAGCCCTATTTTATAAATATAACATTACCTGTTGCATATTAATTTGTTCATGCATGCCTGCTTGTCATGTGGTTTGGGGGCATTATGCCGATTCACCTAATAATTAAATATGGGGCCCATATGCGGACAAATCTAGCCTTATATTAGCCTCATTTAAATTTGTGCATCGAACCGTTGTCATATCTTGCCTTGTTAAAACAACATTTAATTTGCGGGGTAGATAAACAACTTGAACCATCTAACTAATTGTCGGGACCCCGGTTCCGCTTAATCTGGCCTAATTGCATCGCATCTTGCCATGTCATACATCATACATGCATCATGCCCGATCTTTTGCCATAGTATTAAATAGTGCATCCGGTGTTCCTTCTAGTGTTTTGCTTCTTCGCGGATAAGGCCGTCGAGTTGATGCGAGTGTCGACCCGATCTACGGATGAACCTTCGGCAATGTTTTTCAGGCGAGCACCTCCCTCCTTTCTACCTATCTTACTTTTATAGTATTTATTCCCTCCTGTTGATCTATTGCTATCTGTGTTGCGATGCTCTAGTTTTCGTGCCCGTGATATCCCTTGCAGACTCATATTGCCTTGGACACCCTATTACCTGTTGTTTGGTAGATAGTTGGACTTCATGCGTAGTCGCTTGCTCAAGTGCTGTTGCGTGTCGTCAAGTGCCACAGTCGTTGATGTATTGCCGCATGTTGATGTTGGAGATGATCATAGTTTTACTTATCGCTCACTTTAATTCCTGTTTAACAACTAAAATTGAAATAAGCAGAGGCATCGGTGGGTGATAGATAATATTTGGTTTCGAACGCCCACTTGTGTCCGTGGGACCCCGAGTACTTGATACCTGTTCCTTGAATATTCGCTATCCACATCCGGAGGCTTATGGACCCCCACGAGCCGAGCTTGATTCATTCTTATTTCTTGGGGCCACAAACTAGTTTGAGGTTTTATTTACTATCCTGTACTTATGCCATGCTTTACTGCTTTATTTAAATTGTGCGATGGATAGCACACTGTACTGTTTAGGTAAGCGGAGTGTTTTCATGTGTCGACAAGCCCAGTTTTGGGTTCCCGATCGTTCACAGCCATTGGCATAAACCTTGAGTCCGCCTCGAGTCACTAGCCGTTCTTGGTCTACTCAATGGGGTGGCCCCCTGAAATATTTCTGAATCCTGTGATCGCTTTGTCGTGACTGCCTCGTTGGGTTTTGATTTGGTTTTTCCGAGGCATATCGAGTGTGTGTTGCTATTTGTGCACCCCGGCCGGGTTAAAACTTTCTGAAAGCCGTGTCCGCGGTTATGGACGACTTGGAGCACAGTATCTCGATCATAGACAACTATAACTAAAGTTTATTGCTATAAATTTGACTTTATAATGACTAGTAATCAGCTTCACTATAATGGAATGGCTAAATAAAACTGCCAACAATTGCTTGTTTGGGTGTCGCTTGCGACCATTGTACCTGACTAGTAAGTATTGCAACTACAACGGAATGGCTAAATAAAAGTACCAACAACTGCTGGGTTTTGGGGTTATCTCATGCTAATTGTATCTGACTAGTAAGTGTTGCCACTATAACGGAATGGTTAACTAAAAGTGCCCACTGCTTACTTTACCAGGATGATTATCTAAACCTGACTAGTAAAGTGCCGCAACTATAACTGGATAATTAAAACTGCCAACTGTGTGAGTTCCTCGGTTGACTTCCTCGATTGGTCTCGAGGGGGAAACACCAGGATGGGTTTGTTTGATGGTAGAATCAGGTTGGATCCGAATAGGTCTTTCTTACCCCTCTCTGATTGCCGCCAGTTGTATCGAGTCTCTATAGGTTGATTAGTGCATGCTGCCGCTGCCGCTTCAGTCCACCATACCTATGTAGGCGAGGACCGAATTCTAGACTCAGCTGTCATGGCCTCAAGATCGACTCCTCTTTTTCCTTTGCCCTTTCGGCACCCTTTGGTTTAAGCAGGTTTTGAGATCGACGTCGTTAGCAGGGTTACCCTTCCGGCTTGGCCTGGGCAGGGTTATGGACGCCATTGGTTATTCTTCAGGGCTCTTAGCCCCATTTGCATTTTGTCCGTAGCTGGACGCTGTATCGTTTTCAAGGTGATTTGGATCTTTGTATATTATATCTGTATTCTTGACTCTTTGAGTCATGTTGTATATCTCATTACGTGGGTCCCATCGAGGACTGTTGTGTAATGTTATTACTTGCCGTTTTCCACCCTTGCGAAAGTGCTGGTGGCACCTTTGAATCGTTTCTATCGGGTTTGGCGGGTTTCGCTAAAACTTGCATAGGTCCGATTCTGAGGGTGTTCTGAGTGGTATCGAGCTCAGCCGATTGCGATACCCCACAAGTCCAGCCTGTAGGATAACCTAGCTAACGGCAAGTAGAGTGTCAAAACTATTTTGCAAACCGGTTGGATAGTTCGATTAGGTCTGATTTTACTCCTTACCCCTCGCTGCTCTCCTCTCACCTCTGCGTGTTTTGAATCCGCTCTCTTCTCTCTCTTGAGTCCGAGATTTCTCGTGGTTGGGTTCCGCTACCTTCGTGGTTTCGCTTCCTCCTTTGTTAACGGTGTTGCTACATCTGGTCTTCATGTTGTCCGAGGAATCCTTCGTCGGTGGACTTCTCTTTGTTCCTTCTCGTGCCTTCCGGTGTTTTCCGACGCGACGACATCATCTACGCCAGATCCGATGCAGAGTCTGCATCATTCTTTTGTTCCCGAACCTTGCTTGCCGAGATCTACGATCTGAATTCTGAGAGTTGGTTGCATAATTCTCGTATTCATGTACAGAGTAATGCTTTGAGTGCGGGATGGAGTCGCGACCATACCACTACTCTTATCATTTGCTTTGTATATTGAATGGTGGATCGATGCAATTTTACTCCGTCCACGGAAGCTAGAGGTGGCTTTATTTGTTGATACCTCTACCTTCGACCTTTTGTTTCCGGAGTGTTTCCCTCGACGATCACGAACAACGACCTCTTGTTAGTGGTGTCGCGAGGATCTACACGAAGCGAGAAAGCGCGAATCTTTCCTTCCGGTACCATGAGGCGGATCTCGAGGGCGAGATCCATTGTTAGTGGTGTCGAATTGTGGCATCCGCAAAACCGCTACTAGAAAATCGCGTTGAATTTGTGCATTGCATCGTCATCATCATGCATTGTTTGCATAAAACTATTTTCGCAAAGCCCGTTTTGTTTTCTAAAACGCCCCATCTTTATTCAAATATCAAACCCCGGGTCTCCGGATGATTTTTGTTTGTCTGCTGTCGGTTTGCAAACGGTGTTTGTAAAACAAATAAAAATATTTATTATTTTAGCGGGCGAATCAGGCTGCTTTCGACCAACGACCACCCCCAGGAATTTACAAACGGTCCACCCTTAATCCTATAGCTACCAACTAATCTACCCACACCCTCCACCTCACCCCCAGCCACTCATGCTTGCCACCTCACCCTCTTCCCTCTCCCTAGCCTATCGACAGACACATCACCCCCACCTCTCTCTCTCACCTCTCTCCTCACACCCACACACAACACCACGACGCCACCTCCCCACACCGGATCCCCACCTCACGACCCCACGCCTGCCCACTGGCGAGCCCCCACACCGCCGAGCCTCCTCCCAACACCCCCTACCACCTCGCCTCCCGCCTCCTGACCCATAACCTCTTCCTCTCCGCCTCCTCCTCCGTCACACAAGGTCTCGCCGGACCCGCCTCCTCCTCCCCGCTGCCCTCCCTCCGCCTCCGACTCACGGCCTCCTCCCCGCCCTCCTCCGCCTGCCCTTCCCCACTGCCGCTTCCCGCCTCCTGGGCCTCAGCCTCCGCCTCCTCCCCACTGCAACGCCGCTGCGCCTCAACCACCTCACCCGGCAGAGCCGCAGGTCCCCGCTGCCGTCCCTCCTTCGCGCCTCGACCTCGGCAGAGCGCCGCCGAAGCTTCACCTCGCCTGCCCGGCCTCTGCCTGGCTGCCGCCGAGCCGCTGGCCTCCTGCCGACCTTCCCCAACCGCCCGCCTCTTTCTTCCCCAGCTGCCTCGCCACGCCTCCCTCCGCCCAAGGCCAGCCTCAGACGCTGAAGGCCCGCGCCGCCCGAGCCTCTCCGTCGCGCCTCTCCAGCCGCGCCACCTGACCTCCGCCTCCGTCTGCCTGGCTCCTGGCCTGACCCGCTCAGCCTCGCGCCGCTTGACCGGCTGCGTGCCTCGCCTGCGTGCATCTGCTGCTATATACGTTTAATCTGAATAAGTTGGGATGTGCCTCTGCTGTCGATGTAAGCTCGACCAAGTTTTCTGACAATCTTTGACATGGATATGCCGAGGATGCTATGGTGCTGAACAAGATCGGTCCTGGAATTGGTGCGGCCCAGAAGCAGTAAAACGACACCTCGGTGCCGGTTGCAAGTCCACACCGACAAGGGATTTTGGAACTGCCAAGATCTCCGTCCTAGAACCCGAAGACCGAACCCGAGCGCCAAGGTCGCCTTCCCGGACCCCTGAAGATCGATCCGAAGCGCCAGGACCCGAACCTGAAGGACGCCAAGATCGCCACGAGGACGACAAGTTCTTCTTCCTGAACGCCAAGACCGACCCGATACGAGGGCCCGACAAGATCTTCGTGACAACAAGATCGGCACCGACCCGGAAGAATCCGATGCGCCCCGACACCGACCCAAGTCCTGCTTCCCGGATGCGACAAGATCTGCCCCGTTGTTCGAGAATGTTCCCGTCGATACCGATCCGTCGAACCCTGAACCCTGAGACCGACCCCGAACCCCGGAACCAAGATCGTCGAGCCCTAATGTGTGACCCTTTCTCGAGCCCTATTTTATAAATATAACATTACCTGTTGCATATTAATTTGTTCATGCATGCCTGCTTGTCATGTGGTTTGGGGGCATTATGCCGATTCACCTAATAATTAAATATGGGGCCCATATGCGGACAAATCTAGCCTTATATTAGCCTCATTTAAATTTGTGCATCGAACCGTTGTCATATCTTGCCTTGTTAAAACAACATTTAATTTGCGGGGTAGATAAACAACTTGAACCATCTAACTAATTGTCGGGACCCCGGTTCCGCTTAATCTGGCCTAATTGCATCGCATCTTGCCATGTCATACATCATACATGCATCATGCCCGATCTTTTGCCATAGTATTAAATAGTGCATCCGGTGTTCCTTCTAGTGTTTTGCTTCTTCGCGGATAAGGCCGTCGAGTTGATGCGAGTGTCGACCCGATCTACGGATGAACCTTCGGCAATGTTTTTCAGGCGAGCACCTCCCTCCTTTCTACCTATCTTACTTTTATAGTATTTATTCCCTCCTGTTGATATATTGCTATCTGTGTTGCGATGCTCTAGTTTTCGTGCCCGTGATATCCCTTGCAGACTCATATTGCCTTGGACACACCCTATTACCTGTTGTTTGGTAGATAGTTGGACTTGCGCGTCGTAGTCGCTTGCTCAAGTGCTGTTGCGTGTCGTCAAGTGCCACGATTGATGTATTGCCGCATGTTGATGTTGGAGATGATCATAGTTTTACTTATCGCTCACTTTAATTCCTGTTTAACAACTAAAATTGAAATAAGCGAGGCATCGGTGGGTGATAGATAATATTTGGTTTCGAATGCCCACTTGTGTCCGTGGGACCCCGAGTACTTGATACCTGTTCCTTGAATATTCGCTATCCACATCCGGGAGGCTTATGGACCCCCCAGGCGAGCTTGATTCATTCTTATTTCTTGGGGCCACAAACTAGTTTGAGGTTTTATTTACTATCCTGTACTTATGCCATGCTTTATCGCTTTATTTAAATTGTGCGATGGATAGCACACCATCGCTTAGGTAAGCGGAGTGTTTTCGCGGTGTCGACAAGCCCAGTTTTGGGTTCCCGTCGTTCACGACCATTGGCGCAAACCTTGAGTCCGCCGAGTCGGCTAGCTAGCTTGGTTCTACTCAATGGGGTGGCCCCCTGAAATATTTCTGAATACTGTGATCGCTTTGTCGTGACTGCCTCGTTGGGTTTTGATTTGGTTTTTCCGAGGCATATCAAGTGTGTGTTGCTATTTGTGCACCCCTGCAGGGTAAAACTTTCTGAAAGCCGTGTCCGCGGTTATGGACGACTTGGAGCACAGTATCTCGATCATAGACAACTATAACTAAAGTTTATTGCTATAAATTTGACTTTATAATGACTAGTAATCAGCTTCACTATAATGGAATGGCTAAATAAAACTGCCAACAAGTGCTGGTTTGGGTGTCGCTATACCATTGTACTGACTAGTAAGTATTGCAACTAACGGAATGGCTAAATAAAAGTACTAACAAACCTTTGGTTTTGGGGTTATCTCATGCTAATTGTATTCGACTAGTAAGTGTTGCCACTATAACGGAATGGTTAACTAAAAGTGCCACGCTTACTTTACCGTGATGATTATCTAAACCTGACTAGTAAAGTGCCGCAACTATAATCGGATAATTAAAGCGCCAACCGCGTGAGTTCTCGGTTGACTTCCTCGATTGGTCTCGAGGAAACACCAGATGGGTTTGTTTGATGGTAGAATCAGGTTGGATCCGAATAGGTCTTTCTTACCCCTCTCGATTGCCGCCAGTTGTATCGAGTCTCTATAGGTTGATTAGTGCATGCTTTGCCGCTTCTTGATCCACCATACCTATGTAGGCGAGGACCGAATTCTAGACTCCGTGTCTTGGCCTCGATCGACGCTCCTCTTTTCCTTTGCCCTTTGTGGCACCCTTTTGTTTAAGCAGGTTTTGAGATCGGCGTCGTTAGCGAGGTTACCCTTCCGGCTTGGCCTCAGGGTTATGGGACGCCATTGGTTATTCTTCGTGGCTCTTAGCCCCATTTGCATCTTGTCCGTAGCGGACGCCGACTTTTCAAGGTGATTTGGATCTTTGTATATTATATCAGATTCTTGACTCTTTGAGTCGCTGTATATATCTCTGCTCATGGGTCCCATCGAAGACTGTTGTGTAATGTTATTACTTCGTTTTCCACCCGCACGAAAGTGCCTGGTGGGCACCTTTGAATCGTTTCTATGCGGGTTTGGCGGGTTTCGCTAAAACTTGCATAGGTCCGATTCTGAGGGTGTTACAGAAAGGCTGTCGAGAACAAATGGATTTTCATGAAGAAAAACAGATGCTGATGGTAATGTTACTGTCTATAAAGCTCGACTTGTCGCAAAAGGGTTTCGAAAAATTCAAGGAGTTGACTACGATGAGACTTTCTCACCTGTAGCGAAGCTAAAGTCTGTGAGGATTATGTTAGCAATTGCTGCATATTATGATTATGAGATATGGCAGATGGATGTCAAAACAGTGTTCCTCAATGGAGACATTGATGAAGAGTTGTATATGATGCAACCCAAAGGTTTTGTCGATTCTAAAGATGCTAACAAGGTATGCAAACTTCAATGGTCCATCTATTGATTGAAGCAAGCATCCCAAAGTTGGAATCAACGTTTTGATAAGGTAATCAAAAGTTTTGGTTTTATACAAACTTATGGAGAAGCTTGTATTTACAAGAAAGTGAGTGGGAGCTCTGTAGCATTCTTAATACTATATGTAGATGACATATTGTTGATTGGGAACAATGTAGACCTTCTTAATAGTGTCAAGGAATATTTGAATAATAGTTTTTCAATGAAGGATCTTGGCGAAGCAGCTTACATATTAGGCATAAAGATTTATAGAGATAGATCGAGACGCCTAATATCATTGTCACAAAGTACATATTTGGACAAAGTTCTAAAGAGGTTTGGAATGGAAGATAGCAAGAAAGGGGTCTTGCCCATGTTGCTCATCGACCTTGAGCAAAACTCAAAGTCCAACAACGGCAGAAGATAGAGAAAGGATGAGTAAGACTCCCTATTCCTCAGCCATAGGATCTCTAATGTATGCCATGCTATGTACTAGACCCAACATTGCATATGATGTTAGTTTAAATAGCAGATATCAAAGTGATCCAGGAGTGGATCATTGGACAGCGGTCAAAAACATCCTTAAGTACTTGAGAAGAACTAAGGATATGGTTCTTTCTTATGGAGGTGATGAACTGTTCGTTGTTAATGGTTACACCGATGCTAGTTGGAACACCGATCCGGATGATTCTAAATCACAATCTGGATACGTATTTACTTTGAATGGTGCAGCAGTTAGCTGGAGGAGTGCAAAGCAAAGCGTTGTGATGAGATCTTCAACTGAATCGGAATACATGGCTGCTTCGGAGGCTTCACAAGAAGCGATATGGATGAAAGAGTTCATTACAGAGCTCGGTGTGGTTCCTAGTGCGCTGGACCCAATGTCTATCTACTGTGATAACATGGGCGCCATAGCCAATGCGCAAGAACCAAGGTCACACAAGAAGCTGAAGCACATCAAGCTACGTTTTCACGCTATTCAAGAACATGTCCAAGATGGGGACATAAAGATTTGCAAAGTACACACAGATCTGAATGTGGCAGATCCGTTGACTAAACCTCTCCCGAGGGCAAAACATGACCAACACCAAACTACCATGGGTGTTCGGTATATTACCATGTAATATAGATTAGTTGACTCTAGTGCAAGTGGGAGACTGTTGGAGAAATGCCCTAGAGGCAATAATAAATATAGTTATTATTATATCTTTGTGTTTATGATAAATGTTTACATTCATGCTATAATAGTGTTAACAAGGAAACATTAATACTTGTGTGATTTGTAAACTAAAATAGAGTCCCTAGTAAAGCCTCTTTATAATACTAGCTTGTTGGTTAATAAATGATTGTGGTTTCCCTATCATGAACATTGAGATGTTATTAACAACAAGATCATATCGTTAGGAGAATGGTATGATGGACATACTCCTAAAGATAAGCGTAGCATAAAGATCAAGTCATTTTAATAGTTCAATTGTTATATGCTTTCTGATATATAGTAACCTAATTCCTTTGACCATGAGATCATGCATATCACCATTACCGGAAGGATGCTTTGATGACATCAAACACCACACCGTAACTGGGTGGCTATAAAGGTGGCATTGAGTGTTTGGAAAGTATTGGTTGAGACACATGGATCAAGAGTGGGATTTGTCCATCCATATGATGGATAGATATACTCTGGGCCCTCTCGGTGGAATGTCATCCAATTAGCTTGCAAGCATGTGACTGGCTCACAAGGGATCACATATCACGGGAAGGAGAAACGAGTACTTATCAGTAACGAGGTTGAACTAGGTATGCAGAGATACCGACGATCATAACCTCGGATGAGTAAACTATCGTGAGACAAAGGGAAATTGGTATCGTATGTAAGTGCTTCATTCGATCGCAAAGTAATCATAGAAATATGTGGGAGCCATATGAATTTCCAGATGCCTGTTATGCCATACATCGCAATCCCAGGATTACCATTTTTGCGATACATAACAGAATTGGATACCATAGTACTTCATCCATTACAAACGATACATAAGTTCTTACACAAATGGGGATCTCATGATCCAGTTCTTAATACAACATCAAGCAGCGGAATACGTAATAATAACGGTAGCGTAGGCGAAGCTCCATCTTCGGGTCACAGCAATGCGACGATGGGAGATGATCCTAGTTGTCGTAACCTTCCGGATCCATCCTCCGGTACTCCTCTTCATAGTCTGCCATGGGAATAGCAGGGACAAAGCCATGAGTACTCTTTAAGTACTGCAAACTAATACTAACGGTAAGGGTTTTGGATAATAGGACACTAGGCTCTAGGGTTGTTTTGCAAAAAGCCAGGTTTATCTTTACTAAGTTCCAAAGCTAGTCACAATTTTATAACTCCTAAGTGGGATCTTGTAATTCAGGTCACAACTCTATTGTGTTCACGTCAAAGTCTCAATTCATTTCAAAAGTCATTTTAAAAGTCTGACGGGGGAACAGTATGGCCACTCTAATCGTCCATAATCATGACGCAGCTATTCGAATAGTTTGACACTCTGAGAGATTGTACACTTTCACCACAACATTCGATACATCCGTCAGAACAAATCCTGAACTCACCATACTCGATATGGATAATCAATCCTAACCTTTCAATTACACGCCCTAGTATAAGCACCTCTCCTGTTAGTTTGGCCTCCCAACCATGACCACTGTCATCTTGGGTACTGCACAGGTGGACAATCTTCACAAGGTAGCCTCAGCTCAGACCTTGGCCGTGAGGGAACTAATACTAAGGAATATAAGTTTCGATAAGCCCTACCCAATATTCGGGTATTGTGGTTTATGCGCTAAAATTGGAATGGTATCGCATCCAGACAACCATCAGTTTTATAAAGGGCTAAGGCTCATGCCTCAACATTTTCATCACCAAAATCATCAAGTGTTTGGAAACACATGTCCAAAACATTTCAATAGAATGATCCATCATTCCAAGGTATTCATAACCATTTTTCCACCAAGTATTCCCATCTAAAAGTTGATCAAGTTTTATGCTTAGCACTAGCATCTACAGGTGGGGGTAGTAATAATGAGGGGTGGTAACTGGTGGAGTTTCACTAAGTCCAACCTTATATCTTAGGCTGATATCAAGGTTTCTAGATTAGGCCAAATTTTATGCTCTTTAAGCAACCTTCAAAGACTGTTGTCTAGTATCTACCAAACTCTTAGGTAGACTCTAAGTAAGCTTTGATAAAGAAATAAAGTAAGAAGCTTGCCATAAAACTAGGATTGGTTTAGCAAGTAGGTATGATCACATATGCTTAAGGCATAAAGTAGTCATCTCACAGGTATGGGTTTTTGGCATCAGTAAGGTATCTTGCAAGTGTTAGCTTGCACATTCGCTAGTAGTATTAGGCTTGCATAGTAATTAGCTTGCATAGGTATAGTATCTTGCAAGTGTTAGCTTGCACAGGTATAGTATCTTGCAAGTGTTAGCTTGCCTTGTGCAGAGCAGTGGTTGAAGTTCTCCTCGGCTTCCTCTTCGTAGTATCCTCTTTCCTCCTCGTAGTATCCTTGGTCGGTACTAGCGTCTATGAATAAATACGAGGTACACAATCACCAAACAATACTTAACTACTTGCAATCATCAAACACAAGGGTCCTATAGATGATCTAGCATCATCTCTAACATTACAAGGTTAAAGCTTGGTTTAAAACTTCTTATTTTTAGAAAAGTAATTTCTACTCATTGAAAAAATTACTTAAGATTTAATATTCTCCAAACTAAACATGGGATCATTTTGACACATGTCATCACCACATATTGTAGTCCATGGGAATGTGATTTAAAGTGGTGTCACAATTTAATAAGGTTTTACCTTTTTTATTTTAATTAACTAAAGTGACTAGAAATGCTTATGAAGCATTCTTTTATTCCTTGAACATTATTTCTGCAAGTAAACCTATATATTCTGAAAGGTATGGTTAAATGTGATTTTTGAGAGTTGGAATCAACTCAAAAGCTTTTATGGTTTAAATTAGAAAAATGTTTGAATGCAGAAAAGCTTCTGCCTTGTTATTTTTGTTATGGGTGATCTACAGATCCAAATGTCTTGAATCCAACGGGCTTGGATTAAGCATTCACAGACCTTTCCAACAAAATTGGTTTCATCCAATTTGGTGCAATAAATCGATCTGGGTTGATTTTTGAAGTTGGGTACAAAAGTGTGTTTGAATTTAAAAAGAAAAAGGTTTAATTTGAATTGCTGGGCTGCGCGGGAAATTCTAACGGCCCGGCCTGCTAAGCGTAGTGCTCCCGCGGGCTGCTTAAGTGGGTGTCCCCATTAAATCGCTGACACGGGCGGCGGTATGGGGCAACGTGGATCGTTCGATCTAGTTCTAATCCAACGGCTGAGGGTCATCGTCGACGCGAGACAGCTCCGGCGAGAATGAAACCTAGCGCGGCCAGTGAGGGGTGCTGGGGGCTCACTGGGGTACGGGCGAGGGTCGGCGAGGCGGGCGAACGACAAAGTCGATGACGGCGAACCTCCTGGTACCGGTGTCTTCTCCTGGGGCGGCTCCAATCACTGGCTCCCTTCTTCTCCGGCAGCGGCAGGCTCTAGTGAAATTCCGGCGAGGTGGTGCTCGGCTTGCTCTGAGGATGGTGTGGCACGGTCAGTGGGGAGAGGGGAGTGAGATGGTGTGAAGAAATCATGCGGGGGTGGCCTCTATTTATAGTCGAGCGAGGGGACCGTCGGGGCGCACGGTGAGCTCCTCGGGGGCGACGCGTTCTGACTATAGGCATGGGCATGGGTAGGGGACGGTGCTGTGTCTCCTGGCTATGCTCAACGACATTTTCGCGTGGAATGGGGCGGTGCGGTTTGGTCTGGAAGGGGCGGCGCTCTGCGTAGGGCGGCGTCTTGACGGGCGGGCGGTATGTATATGGCACGGGGCGGCAAACGGGGGTGTCTGGCGGTCTCCTGGGTCGGTGGTGATCGTGCATGCACGAGGTGAGGGCGGTGCGCGGTCTGTGGGTGATGGTCGAGGGTGGCGCTCTGGCGCATGCTCGGCATGGTCTGGGCGTGTCTCGTGCGCGTGGTCCAGGGCTTGGCAACGCTCTCGGCTGGGACAGGCAGTGGCGGTGGACAGTGGGCTGCCTCCCAGACAAGGTTGGCACGGCTAGTTCTTCCTCTAGCCTGCTGTCCACAATGGGGTGACATGGGGGTGCTCGGCTGTTCACCATTAATGACAATGGCAAGCTCACAGGGGTGCTAGTGTTGGGCTAATCTTTCTAGATGATCTACTGGGTTGTGTGTGAGCTAACTAGGGAACAAGTTAGGCTCAAAACACTGCACACTATAGTGTTTGATGTTTTGTTTGATTTGTGTCTGCAACCTGTTCGATGAAATGGCCGCATGAAATCAAGTTTTGAATTTTGAAATGAATTTTGGTGGGTTTGCTAGATTGGTTCTGGTGAGTCTGCAGATACTTGGGTTTTGAAAGTTGAGCTTGTTTGAGTGGGTTTTGAAAAAGTGGGATCTTCCCATATGAAGAAGATTCAATTTTGAATTGTCATTTAAACTATGCATTTGAAAGTTTCTGGATGATCACAAAGTGGGCCTTGATACTCTGTTATGAGTACATTCAAGGGGTGCAAAGATCCAGAAAAGTTTCTGTTAGGTTTTGAAAGTTTGAGACAGCCAAAGTAGGCATGGGAGTTAAATTGGTCAAAATGACCATTCACTTAATATATTTGTTTTGATTTACTTGTCTTAAGGAAAAGTGTGGGAAATGTTTTAGATGATGTTCTTTTCACCTAAGAAACATTTTACAAGCAATGGATCACACAAACAAGGTGGTTTTTAAAGAAATTCAAAATCCATGCATACACATATACATGCATTCATGAATTCATTTAGAAAAGTTTTTGTTAACCCTAAACTTGATGATTAGTGTTTTGATGATCTAAGTTTGATATTTTTGGGATGTTACAATCTAGCTTAGTTATGAACCTCTAGCATCACTGTGAGCTTGTCAATGCCATCAATGGTGAGCAGGCCGAGTGTCACCATGTCACCCCAGTGTGGACAGCAAGCTAGAGGAAGAACTAGTTGTGCCAACCTTGTCTGGGAGGTAGCCCATGCCTCACCGCCCCCTCTCAACCAGCCCTAGCTCAAGAACAGAGACCAGAACTGCCAGGAACGTCGCGCCCGCACCGCTGTCGACCATGCCGACGCGCACCCCAGTGCACGCGCCGTTCCAACGCAACCCGACCACCTTGAGCCCTTGCCGCCCGCCAGCAGGCACCCCACCGTCCCAGGAGACCACCAGACATGTTCGTTTCGTCGCCCGTACCCCATAGCCACCGCTCACACGGAGTTTGCCGCCTCTGCCTCGTAGAGCACCGCACGTTCCCGACCAATTGCCACCGCCCCTAAGCTCGCATTCAAGTTCTAGAGCATCGCCATGAGACTGCCCGTCGATCGCCAACCGCAGCCATGCCTCTAGCCGCTTGTAGCCGTGTCGCCACGGTCGCCTGCCCATCCCTCTCGGTCTCGCTGTCGAGCCTATAAAAGGAGGCGACCCCCATCCGATTGAAGCACACCATTTCACTCCCCTCACCTCACTGATCATTCCACCCTCTAGCCGAAGCACGAGGAGCAGCAGTTCGCCGGAATTGCACCAGAGCAGGCCGCCTCTGGAGAAGAAGGGAGCCGTTGATTTCGACCACCCCCGGAGCTGCCTCGACCATCCCTGAGCTCGTCGTCGACCACTTGTTCATTTGCCCGCCTCGCTGTCGTCGCTGGAGCCCCGGTATGCCCCTTATGCACCCCCACTAAGCCGCTAGGGTTCGAGCTCGCCGGTGACATGTTCATCGTCGACGACAACCCTCAGCCATTCATCTCACTTCTAATCCAATGAACCACACCGCCCCGTACCGCTTCGCGTGTTATGAGCCACTGACTGGTGGAACCCCCCTGTCAGGTGAGCCCCGTGTTGTTGAGTGACACTGGGCCGGCCCATTAACCCTTCCCCCGCAGCCCAAGCGTTTGAATTTAGATTTTTCTATTTTAATTCAAACTCAGTTCTGTACCTAGTTTCAAAAATCAACCCAGCTCGATTCAGTGAACCAAATTGCATGAAACCAATTTTGTTAGAAAGGTACTGAAATGCTTAATCCAAGCCCGTTGGATTCAAGTCATTTGGATATGTAGATCACCCTTGGTAAGAATAACAAGTCAGGAGCTTTTCTACATTCAAACATTTTTAAAATTTCAACCATAATAGCTTTTGAGTTGATTCCAACTCTCAAAAATCACATTTGATCATACCTTTCAGAATATATAAAAACATATGGGTTTACTTACAGAAATAATGTTCAAGTAATAAAATAATGCCACATAGGCATTTCTAGTCACTTTAATTATTTAAAATAAAAAGGTTAAACCTTATTAAATTGTGACACCACTTTAAATCACATTCCCATGTACTAAAATATGTGGCGATGACATGTGTCAACATGATCCCATGTTTGAGTTGGAGAATATTAAATCTTAAGTAGTTTTTCAATGAGTAGAAATTACTTTTCTCAAATTAAAATAAATAAGACAAGTGCTTTATTCTTGTAATATAGTGATGATGCTAGATCATCTATAGAACACCTTTGTGTGATGATTGAAAATAGTTAAGTATTGTTTGGTGATTGTGTACCTCGTATTTATTTATAGACGCTAGTGCCGACCAAGGATACGAGGAGGAAGGAGGATACTACGAAGAAGAAGTCGAGGAGAACTTCAACCACTGCTCTGCACAAGGCAAACCAATACTTGCAAGCTATTAACTTAGCAAGCTTATACTGATACCTACGCAAGAAAATACTTGCTTGTTACCATGACAACTATATGCCTTAAGCATATGTGATCATACCCACTTGATAACCCAATCCTAGTTTTACTTGCAAGCTTTCTACTTTATTTCTTTATCAAAGCTTTCTCTTAGAGTTTACTTAAGTGAATTATAGATACTAGAAAGATAATGGAAGGTTGCATAAAGAGCATTAAATTTGGCCTAAGTTAGATACTCTTGATGTCATCCTAAGGCATGAGATTGAACTTAATTAATCTCCACTTGTTTACTACCCCTCATTAGTACTTACCCCACTTGTAGATGCTAGTGCTAAGCATAAAACTGGATCAACTTTAGATGGGAATACTTGGTGAAAATGGTTATGAAAACCTTGGAATGATGAGTCATTCTACTGAAATGTTTTGACATGTGTTTCCGAACACCCGATGATTTTGATGATGAAAATGTTGAGGCATGAGCCTTAGCCCTTTATAAAACTGATGGTTGTCTGGATGCGATACCATTCCAATTTTACCGTACAACCACAATACCCGAAATTTGGGTAGGGCTTGACTGGAAACTTATATACCTTAGTATAGGTTCCCTCACGGCCAAGGTCTGAGCTGAGGCTACCTTGTGAAGATTGTCCACTTGTGCAGTACCCAAGATGACAGTTGGTCATGGTTGGGAGGCCAAACTCACAGGAGAGGTGCCTATACTAGGGCGTGTAATCGAAAGGTTAGGATTGATTATCCACATACTGAGTATGGTGAATTCAGGATTTGTTCTTGGCGGATGTATCGAATGTTGTGGTGAAAGTGTACAATCTCTGTAGAGTGTCAAACTATTTGAATAGCCGCATCCGCGGTTATGGACAGTTGGAGTGGCCATACTGTTCCCCCGTCAGATGTTTTCAAAAGGACTTGTGAAATGAATTGAGACTTTGACTTGACCACAACAAAGTTGTGATATGAAATTCAAGTTCCCATTTAGGTGTTATAAAACTTCAACTAGTTTTTATTGCTTCTGAACTTAGTAGAGGTAAATCTGGCTTTTTGCAAAACAACCCTAGAGCTCAGTGTCCTACTACAAAAAAAACCTTAGCTTGTTAGTATTAGTTTGCGAGTACTTAAAGAGTACTCATGGCTTTGTCCCTGGCTATTCCCGTGGCCAGACTATGAAGAAGAGTACCGGGAGGATGGACCGCAGGAAGGTTACGACAACTAGGATCATCTCCCATCGTCAGCATTGCCTGTGACCCCGAAGATGGAGCTTCGCCCACGCTATCCTTATTATTACGTTATTCCGCTGCTTGAGTTGTATTAAGAACTGGATCATGAGATCCTTATTTGTGTAAGACCTTATGTATGGTTTGTAATGGATGATGTACTGTGATATCCAAATCTGTTATGTCTCGCAAAAATGGTAATCCTGGGATTGCGATGTATGGCATGATAGGCATCTGGGATTAAAAATTTGGGTGTGGCGCTCTGTCGGAGACGTTGTCGAACCTCTAAGGCACGCGCGGGCGAGTGGTTGGTACTGGGAGAAGAGTAGGGAGGTGGGGAATGTTCTCGTGGAAACTAGGAGGCAAGGGGAAGGTCGTGCTCGCCGGAATCGGGGAAGAGAGTTCGTCGGGGCAGCGAGGTTGCAAACGAAATCAGGGCAGTCTGGGGGCTCCGGTGATGTGATGACTGGGGGAAACAGAGAGGGGAGAGAGGCGGTTAAGCGAGAGTAATCGCGGGGAGGAATTAACGCGGTGTTATGGAAAATTAAGCCTGCGGAATCAAGGCCAGAAACGGCGATGGGTGGGGGGAAGAACGAGTCGCGCGGGTGAAGACGGAGAGCTGACAGGTGGGGTCCGTTGTCAGCGGTAGAGAGGGGAAAATGGTGGGGTATCCAAGTCAGCGACTGAGTGGGTGCGGGTCTGAGTAGAAAAACGATTCACAGGAGGGCTGTCAGGTGGGCTGGCTAGTTGGGCCTGCGCTGGGCTGGGGTTTGTTTTCTATTTTTTTCCTGTTTCTTTTTCTTTTTCTGTTTCTTTTATTCTGTTTTGGATTTATCCAATTGATTCAAATACTTGTTTGAATTCAAACTTTTCTCAAACTTTCAGTAAGTTTCTATTCTGTTTAAACATGTATTTTAAAGACCATTTTTGGAATAATTCTTTTATTCATTTATGGTCTATTATTTATTTAAAATAGGCACTTGCTTTTATTAAAATAAGATTTTAATTATATTTTCAAACCCTTATTTAAATTCTAATTTTCACCAAACCTTTTTCAATAGGTTTTATTTATTCATTAGTGCAAATAATTCACTTTGAGTTATTTAAAATATTTTAATATAATTTATTAATCATTCAAATTGGGCATTTGTCTTTATTCCAATAAAATCAAATATGGTTTTTAACCCATATAAATTTTATTCAAATAATTCCTTTATTTTATTTGGATTTGGATTATCTTTATTCCATTTGCTTATGGATTTAACTCAAGATTTAAATTGTCTTCTAAATAATTTTATAAGGATTTATTATTTAGTTTAGGCATATTATCTTTATTTAAATAAGATTGGATATTGTTCAATCCTTATGATTTTATTTAAATATTATTTTATTCCTTTTTATTATTCCATAATCTTTCATTTCATTTGTTTCGCCAAGATTTAATTTGGCTTTTAAATATTCCTTATTTATTTATTTATTTCCTTGTCTTATAAAATCCATATCTTTTTATTTATGGATCCAAACTTGGTGATTCCAATTTGTATGATTTTATTTAATATTTGATTATCCTTTTAAATCCTTTTAGGATTATTTTTCTCACAATTTGGTATGGATTTTAGATAGGAGCTTTATTAGCTTTGAAATTTAATTTCTTTATCTTATTAAATTCATAAGTTTTTATCCATGGCCCCAAATTGAATGAAATCAATTTCTATGGTTTTATAATATTTTTGTTTGTCATTTTGATCACTTATAAATGTTTGTTGACAAATTTTTATATGGAACAAATCCATAGTCTTAGAGTAATCTTGGAAATGATTTCTTTCATTAGGTTTTTTGGGTTTTGGTTTAGCTTTTTCCAAGTGTTTAAATTTCAAGATACATTATTGATGAATGTATTTCACTTGATTGAAATTTGTTGGATTCCATTTTATTCAAATTTTGTTCAAGATGGATTTTGATGTTTCCATTTGGAATCAAAAGTTTCTTTTCACCCTAAATTTCAACAATTATTTATTTTGTTTATTTATTTTCACATTTCAAAATTTGGAAAATTTTGAGATGTGACAAATACTTGGGGAAGTTGTGCTTTGAGTGGCCAGTCCCCTTACAATAGTAGCACTCAGTATCATGCTTAGGGCCAGCCTGGGTCTTCTTCACGGGCGCAACAACATATTTGTTGCCCTTCTTAAAGTTACCCTTCTGTTTACCCATTTTTGTCCTTCTTGAAACCAGTGGTCTTATTGATCATCAATACTTGATGTTCTTTCTTGATCTCCAATTCGGCTGTAACATCCCTAAAATTCAAAATTCCAAAACTCATTCATATCATCCATGCATCCATCATCATCTAGGGTTGTGAAGTATTCACCGATCATAAGAGTTTGAAGTATATCTTCACCCAGAAGGAAATCAATATGAGACAAAGGAGATGGCTAGAACTTATCAAGGATTACAACTTGAGTTTGCAATACCACCCCGGTAAAGCAAATGTTGTAGCAGATGCTCTAAGTCGTAAGACGTTTGTAAATGGCCTTACCAAAGGTGAATTGCCAGATGACTTGTGTAAGCAATTCAAGGAACTCAGGTTGGAGATTGTGCTAGAAAGACATCTCATGTCATTGGATGTTCAACCCACTCTGTTGGATAAGATTAAAGAAGCTCAAAAGACGGATAAAGAAATCGAAGAGATTAAGGAAAGGATTAGCCAAGGGAAAGCTAAAAGTTTCCATATAGACGAACAAGGTACTTTATGGCACGGGAAACGTATTTGTGTTCCACAAGATCCGGAATTGCGGAAACTGATTCTACAAGAAGCCCATAACTCTCCATATTCTATTCACCCGGGAAACACCAAAATGTACATGGATATGAAAGAAAGATTTTGGTGGAACAATCTCAAAAGGGACATCGCCGAACACATTGCTTTGTGTGATGTGTGTAGTAGAGTGAAAGCAGAGCATCAGAAACCAGCAGGTTTGCTTCAACCACTGCCTATTCCTGAATGGAAGTGGGAAAATATTGGTATGGATTTCATTACCGGATTACCAAGGACCAGGTCGGGGTATGATTCCATATGGGTAGTAGTGGATCGCCTAACCAAAGTGGCTCATTTTATACCCGTAAAGACAACTTATACCAGTGCCAAGTTAGCCAAAATCTACATGAACAGAATTGTATGCCTTCACGGTGTGCCTAAGAGTATTGTGTCTGATAGAGGAACTCAGTTCACTTCTCACTTTTGGAGACAACTTCATGAATCTTTAGGAACGAGGTTGGAATTCAGCACTGCTTTTCATCCTCAAACTGATGGACAAATAGAAAGGACTAATCAAATTCTTGAAGACATGTTGAGGGCATGTGCCCTAGACTATGGAGCAAGTTGGGATGAAAGTCTGCCTTACGCAGAGTTAACTTACAATAACAGTTACCAATCTAGCATTGGGATGGCACCATTTGAGTTTCTCTGCGGAAGGAAGTGTACCACCCCATTGCTATGGAATGGTGTGGGAGAAAGAAGTTTGTTTGGACCAGATCTTATCAAAGACACCGAAGAAAACATCAAATTGGTTAAGGACAGGTTGAAGATAGCACAGTCTCGACAGAAAAGCTACGCGGATTCTAAGCGTAGAGAAGTCACCTACGAAGTTGGGGATAGAGCTTATCTTAGAGTATCACCACTTCGTGGAGTGAAAAGATTTGGAGTCAAAGGAAAGTTGGCACCAAGATATGTTGGGCCATTCAACATTCTAAGTCGCAAGGGAGAAGTTGCATATGAAATCGAACTGCCAGCATCTTTATTAGCAGTCCATAATGTTTTTCATGTGAGTCAGCTTAAGAAATGTCACCCAGAAATGGAAGAATCTTCTTTGAAGGATACCATACCTTTGGAAGAAGTTCAACTAGAAAGTGATCTCACCTATGAAGAAAAGCCTGTCAAGATTCTTGAGACCGCAGAAAGAGTCACAAGGACAAAAACTATCAAGTTTTGCAAAGTGCAATGGAATCATCATTCCGAAGAGGAAGCAACATGGGAAAGAGAAGATGATCTTCGGAAAGACCACCCTCACCTATTTGCTAGCCAATCCGAATCTCGAGGGCGAGATTCACCTTAAGGGGGTTAGATTTGTAACATCCCTAAAATTCAAAATTCCAAAACTCATTCATATCATCCATGCATCCATCATCATCTAGGGTTTTTCTCAAAATCACTTTAGAAATAGGAGCATTTGTGGCTCATTATTTTATGTATGAGAACCCTAGCCTTTGTGCTACTTGTTGTTGAGAAAAGTACTTTTATTGTTTAGAATCCAAACACAAGTGATTTCAAAACATTGAGCAAAGTATCAAAGCAAAATATGAATTAAAACAAATTGTATGCCTATTTCATAAAGGTATAGTTTTAATTTATTTTCAAAAAGACCCAAGTGTTCTAGAGTGTTCAGATGTGTTTGACACTTATTTTAGAACAAGATTTATTGTACAAAATTCCTATAAAGCTTTGGTTTCAAACAGATTTGAATTTGGGTTTAAAAACCATTTCTAGAAATTCAATCAGAAAAAGAAAAGGATTTAAGAGGAAAAAAAATAGCCAAACCAGCCAATCTGGCCGACCCAGCCCAACACGGCCCAAATTGCAGCTCTCACCCATGAACTGCTTTCTTTACCCACCCCGCACCCACCAGCTCAACGTGATGTAAGGACCCACTCCCTTTTCCCTCTATCACGACAACGCGGCCCACTTGAGCATCGTCGTCTCCACCCGCACGACCAGTTCATCCCCAAATTAGCGCGGCCGTTTCCTGTTTTAATTCGCAACTTCAATTCGTATCAATGCTCGAGTAATTCTCGCTCACGACCAAGCTACTTAAACCCCCTCTGCCCCCTCTCCCTTCTCCCTCAAACCCCGAACCCAGAGCGCCACCAGGCTGCGTGTATTGCTCCCTGTAGCCCCGCCGTCTCCGACGAGCTGCAGCCACGATTCCGGTGAGTTCCGAGCTCCCCTCTGCCTCTCATTCATGCTATCTGTTTCAGTGAGTCTCTGCGTACCTACTGACACACCCCATTTGCCTCTGCATGAACCGTAGCTCTAGCAAACGTCGACGACTGGCCGCCACCGTTTTCGGTTTCAACTCCGACGACCTCCAGTGGTAAGTTCAGACCGCCCCAAGCCTTGTCTTTCACACACGCGTGTTCTCCGTGATCTTCTGCATCTAACCACACCCTCCGTTTGCCTCCTAGTGATCGACAACGTCGCCTTCGACCTCGAACAGAACCACCTGTCGCCAGACTCAACTCCGACGAGGAATCATCGCCGTGACAGCACGCCCCTTCGCAAACCGACGCTACCTTGAGCTTCAGCAGCTTCCTGCGAACCTGGTATGACCCTTCTCCATCTCGCGGACGACCTGGAACGCAAGCGCCGCCGTAGACCGAGCACTCTCCGCTCGGCGGCCACGCGCCAGACATGGTCTCTCGTCTCGTTGGATCTTGATCCAAGCGTTAGGATAGATTCATTAATCGGCGAAGAGGTACGCAATCTGGAGCGTACGATCTGTTTAGATCCTACGGCTGCAGAGCTCGATCCGGTGCGAATCGGTACGCGCCAGTGATACCGCGACACGTGTCTAGGGTTAGATCTAAAAACAGATTTCAAATCAGAATTTGATCCAAATTTCAAATGCCTATAACTTTTGATTTCCACATTGGAATTTTGCAAACTTTATACCGTTGGGTTCAGTGAATCAAGGCCTTTCTGTTTATGCAAAGTGTTTAACAAATAGTAACCATTAGAACGACTTTATTTGTAGAAACATATCTAAGGCTATTTTGAGTATGGATTTAGTTTAGTAATTTGTTTTAGGGTTAAATAAGTTTAGTTGGCAATTTTTGTGACTTGTTAAGTTTCTGTAAACATGCACATGCATGGTAGAGTTTTCAAAATCCCCACTTAGTAAATTCATGCATGCATGCATATTATTTTTGATTGTATATGAATTGTGTGTAATTGTATGCTACAATTTTGTGTAGATTTTGCTAGTGATTGTGACTGTGAAGAGTGCTACTCTCCTCATTACCAAGGCAAGTGATGCTTCATATTTTTGTCCCATTATTTTCACTATGCATTAGTGATATTTCTAAGTAGGACTTGCATGGAAATTTTGCTAAGTATAAACTATGCTATGGGAAATCCTAGTAGATGAAACTTTAGTAGAAATTTCCTAAGTTAAGATTCCTACTACTATCATGCTTAGCCTAGCTAATAGAAAACATGGGTGGAATATATATTCACACTATGGAAAAATATTCTAAGTCTGAGGACTTGTGTTTTGTTTAATAAAACAACTAAGTTAATGAATCACCTGGGTGGAATGGAAGGAATGGTTTGTGTTGAGTGGTCATGCAAGTCCAGTATGCTGGGGAAAACTTGGGCATCACCAAGTCCAGTATGCTGGGGAAAACTTGGTGTCTCACTTGTGGATGGCCACCCAGGAACAAAGAGATTTGAGATGTCAAATGTTGAGAAGCTTCAAGTGCAGCCACTTGGCATTATGGGCTCTGCCTGGATCATATAGGTTGCAATAACTTAGCCAAATGGACAGGTGGTGGTAGGGGTTTGATAGGTTGGAGCGCGTCCATTCTGTCTAAGGGAAGGCTTCGAAGATCTTGTCTTGGTGAAACCAAGTCTTGTGGGGAAAGTGCACCACCTCTGCAGAGTGTAAAATCTAAGTACTTAGCCATGTCCCTGGAAAAGGACAATTTGAGCATCAAGACATGGAAGCTATCAAGAATCTCCTCATCCCAATTTCTAAGTAAAAAACTTGTGGTTGAACAAGGGTTAAAGGATCTTCAATCTTTGATTGGTAGATGCCTTGGGTGATTTTGTCAAAACAAAAACTTAGTGTTTTCAAATGATAAGGAAAAATCTATTTTGAGCAATGCAAGCCTAAGCTCCACTTAGCCAAATGCATATAGTATTATAGTCCACTTTAAATAAGCTAAGGTATCACTTGCCAATACTATTCCAAAGTATTGACCCTCTGTGGCTGTAACTTGTAATGTTGCAGGTTACTCCGATGATGAATAGGAGTCATGAGTCTACACTCAACATGCTTGCTTGTGGCACATGAAGATGAAGACTTATGTTTATTTACTTATTCCATAAACTCTTGTATTAGGCCTTTGGCCCTGAGTTGTATAAGACTATGTTTTATCTCTGGAATGAATGTAATAAACGACCTTTGTATCTGTGTACTTCATCTTAAACTATGGATGCTAGCATTGATCCAGGGACTAGCATTGCAATCACAGGGATCCTTTCCTTCATAAAGGAGGGGTCTAACATCGGCAGTCTTAAGCGTAGACAAAAGCTTGGGAAGAGTCTTCTTCATGCCCTGCATGTTAAAGTTCATCATGAAGCTCTTGTAGCTTGGTGGCAGATATTGGAGAACACGATGTATGCCTAAGTCAATGAGAATAGTTATTTCCAAGGAAACAAGCTTATCAGCGTACCTAGATATTTTGAGTACGTGCTGACTAACAGAGTTGTTCTCCTCCATCATGCAGCTAAAGAACTTTTCTAAAGTACCATAACTCTCCACAACAGCATGGGTATCTAAAATCTTTTTCAATTCACCCATGGCATCAAAGGCATTGCCATTCTCGAAACGCTTTCAGAGTTTCGGCTCTAGCCCATACAGTATGCCGCAGTGAACCATGTTGTGGTCCTCCTGACAACCTAAGTAAACAATCTTTACTTCGTTGGGAGCATCATCAAGTGGTAGGGGGCCTAGCGACGCTTCAATCACATATTGCTTTTGGGCAGTAGTGAGGAGAATCCTCAAATTCATGGCCCAGTTGGAAAGTTGCTACCATTCGTTGCAAATTTCTCTTTCTCCATGAACACATTGAAATTAAAAGCAGGTGGTGTCATCTACAATAGAATTTGCAAAGTTTATTTAGACTAAGTTTATGATAGTTTTGAGTTCAACTAATCCAAATTACAAATGAACTCCCACTCAAAAACAACATCCCTCGTGTCTTTTTGGTGATTACATGAACCAGATCCACTACAACAAGACCGATCATCACGTGAATTGGTGTAGCTTCAAAGGCGAGCAACTAGATGGTCATCATATCAACCATATGAATCATGCTTTACCTTTAGGTTCCTGTTCCTAGGCCATGTATGTACATGCTAGGCTCGCCAAGTAAGAACCTTAGTACCCGCGTGTGTAAAACTGTCTTACACCCGTTGTATGCGAATGTTAAGTCTATCACACCCGATCATCACGTGGTGTCTTGAAACGACAAACTTTCTTAACAGCGCATACTAAAGGAAGAACACATTTTATCTTGATATTTAAAAGAGGGATCATCTTATAATGCTATGAAAGCTCCAAACAAGAAATATAAGATGCATACAAACATCATATGCTAAAAGTGATATGATATGGTTCTTGCACTTGATCATTATCTTGTGCATCTTGGTATAATCTTTATCATTCCTATATGTGTAAGTCCAAGGTCTATAGAACTTACACTTTGGCATATTATAGTTTCCAATAGTATCAATCCATACTACAAATTATAAGACTACCATATCATAGTACTTGCCTGGCAAAACCAAAAAACTAGACACCTCTAATTTATCTTTTGCATGTTTTTACATGACTGAGGGCTTTCGGAGATAGAACCGTTCATACCTACGAACATGGAATCACAACGATGATAATCAAATTATTGGCAACTCGTTGTAAATCAGATATTGACTATAGTAGGAGAGACAGACACCCGCAAGCCACTTATGCAAAATTAGTTGCATGTCAAGCGTGGAATAGGTCTAATGTGCGAGGACATGTAAAGTTTGTCCGGGCCGCTTCATCCCACTATGTCACCAATATCAAAAATACACATAAGAAGCAATAACGTGACCATCATCGCCCACATAACAATATGTGTACTACCCGTGCAAAGCATCTATGCATATATCCGGCTCTGATACCACTATTGGGTTCACAGCATAGAAAACATTTTTTTCCTATGATGGGAACTATAAGCACCAAGATCCATCTACCTAGATACAATCAACGGGTGGATATACATCCATAGAATACATTGTCGGAGATATGCCCAAGAGGCAATAATAAAATGGTTATCATTATATCTTTGTGTTTATGATAAATGTTTACATCCCATGCTATAATTGTATTAACCGGAAATATTAATACTTGTGTGTTTTGTAAACATAAAAGATTCCCTAGTAAGCCTCTTGGTAAACTATCTTATTGATCAATAGATGATCATGGTTTCCTGATCATGGACATTAGACGTTATTAATAACAAGATCATGTCATTAGGAGAATGATATGATGGACACACTCCTATAGTTAAGCGTAGCATAAGATCAAGTCATTTAGAGTTTGTTTGCTACAAGCTTTTCAAATACATAGTAACCTAATCCTTTGACCATGAGATCATGTTAATCACCATCACCGGATGAATGCTTTGCTGACATCAAACACCACTTCCATAACTGGGTGGTTATAAAGGTGGCATTAGGTATTCTGAAAGTATGTGTTGAGGCACATGGATCAAGAGTGAGATTTGTCCATCCATATGATGGATAGATATACTCTAGGCCCTCTCGGTGGAATAACATCCAATCGGCTTGTAAGCATGTGACTAGGTCACAAGGGATTTCATATCACGGAACGGGTAAAGAGTACTTGTCGGTAACGAGGTTGAACTAGGTATAGAGATACTGAAGATCAAACCTCAGATAAGTAAAGTATCGTGCGACAAAGGGAATCAATATCGTGTGTAAATGGTTCATTCGATCACGAAGTCATCATAGAAATATGTGGGAGCCATAATGGATTTCTAGATCCCACTAATGGTTATTGATCGGAGAGGTGTCTCGATCATGTCTGCATAGTTCATGAACCATAGGGAGACACACTTAAGGATTCAATGTTGTTTAGTAGATATGGAATATGAGTTGGATATCTAATGTTGTTCGGAGCCTCGGATTGTACCCATGACATAACGAGGAGATCCGGAATGGTCCAGAGAATAATATTCATATAAGGAAAGTCAATTTCCAGGGTTCGGAAATGTTTTCGGTGTTTTGACTGGAAGCTTCTAGAAAGTTCTAGAAGGTCCACCACCCCAGGAGGGGGTACATAGAATGCACCATACCCTAATGGGGTAGGTGCATGGACCACTAGGTAAAGTCGTCCAAGGACAAGGAAGAGAGAAACAAACTCTAGTTTGAATAGTCAAATCCTAGTTTGAAACGTCAAATCCTAGTTTGAAAGTCAAAGTCCTAGTGGAGGAAGGAGAGGATACTTTGAGGGAAAAGGTTTCCCTTTCCCTCTCCATTTCCACCGGCCAAGGGGAGTTGGGGGTGGACTCGGCCAGGGCGGGAACCCTAGCCGCCGCCCATCCACCCATATAAGGAGGGGTGGGGTGCCCCTACTCCCTCACCCAAAACCCTAGCCGCCAGGCGCCTCCCTCTCTCCTCCATACAGTTGCTCTGGCTTAGGCGAAGCCCTGCAGTAATCTCTTCTCCGCCACCACCACATCGTCTTGCTATTGGGATTTCGTGGAGATCTACAACCTCCGCTGCCCTGCTGGAACAAGGGAGAGGAAGGTCTTCATCGACTACCATATGTGTGACCGACTACGGAAGCACTGCCGGAATGTGGTGCTGGAAGGATCATCTATACGATCTTGAGCTTGGCAAGTGAACGACTACGCCAACCACGAGAATCCGATTTCATTAAACGCTTTGGATCTACGAGGGTTAGTACTCTACAAACTCGTTGCACCGATCTTGTAGATTATATCTTGGCTTGTGTGTGTTCCCGCGATAGAATTTTTTTTGTTTTCCATGCTGTGAATCCTTCATACATACCCTTTAAGAATGACAAAGCTTAACGAGGTTAGACTCGTGGATGATGTAGTCATTCGCTTGTCGATCTCAAGAACGGTCTTGTACTAGCGAGATACATGTTCCCGGTGGCTTTTCGGCAAGAAAGAGTTGTTGCTTCCGCTGCATCGCTGGAGCGAGGAGGCGGAGGTTGCTCGGTGGATCAGACATGTGTGCGAGCACGGATGCGCCGCTGATTTGTGGCGCTAGGACTTCCTCTCGATCTTGAGATCGGCAAGCGTTCGTCTACATCATCCACGAGTATAACCTCGTTAAGCTTTGTCGGTCTTCAAGGGTATGTTCTCTACGGATGTATATCCTCCCGTTGCTTGTATCTAGTAGATATATCCTGGTACTTAGTTGTTCCCATCGTAGGAAAAAAAATTATATGTTGCGAACCCTACATATAGTTACCCTGTTACGGTGTGACGTTTGATATTATTAAGCTACTCTTTCTGTGTTAGTGATTGACATGATCTCATGGTCTAAGGACTAAAGTTACATTGTAATGATGCTATAGCAATTTAAACATAATGACTTTGATCATATTACTATACTTAGGATGAATATTTATCACATCATTCCACCAATGTTGTGACCTCGTTATTAACAACATCCAATATCCATGATCAGGAAACCTTTGTTCATATTGTTAATCAATGAGCTAGTTTATATGAGAGGTATAACTAGGAACACTTTATTTGTTTATTAAACAAATATGTATTAATGTTTATTTTAATACAATTATAGCATGCAAAATAAACATCTATCATATACTTGGAATACGATAATAACAACTTTATTTTTGCCTCTCGGACATATTCCCTTCAAAAAGGGATGTCTCATGGTAAGGAAGGTCCAACCAGGATGAGGCGCCAGGCAGAAGGATAGCGGGAGTACACGGGACGGATTTGGAAAGGGTCTGTCCGACAACGTTTCGGTCTCGAGTGACAACGAAATCAACTGAATGCATGGCCATGGTTGTCGGATAGCTCAGCAACAATGGAGTAAGAGGAGGTCCTGCCTGTGGGACTCCTCCGACAAAACTATTGGCTAGAACATGCTCTAAATGCCTAGGAGGTGTACCCTTGCGACCTGTTCTTAGGATATCTCTAACCGATCCCCTAAAATGATTAGAGGAGTAAAGAAGGTAAGGGACGCACCTAACCGACCCCCAAAATGGTTATAGGAGTAAATATTTAGGAGTTGAAGGAGTAAACTTGGCCGCTGAGGAGTAAATTTAGGAGTCGGACGTCACTTTAGAAAAAACTCTTGCCTTCCCTCCATCGGTTCCCGTCCTCCGCCGTTCTTGCCCGCCCACCTCCCCGTCGATTCCGATGTCGTCGCCTCCACCCGAAATCTACGCGCAGCTCCTGGCCACACCTTCAACGGCCATCCCCGGCGCCTCTAATGCCCCAACAATGTCGCAATCAAACATATCCACCACGATTGCGGGGAGGAAGAGGTTGGGGACCAACAACGTGGCCCGGTCGGCGATGAATCCCTCCAGCAAGGCAGGAGGCAAGCGCATGGAGGATCCAGAGGAGGTGCCTCGTCCTCCGCTAGCTCCAGTGGACGGCGGGCGGCAGAGCAAGCCAACTCCCACGAAAGTGGCTCTCGCGGAGGCGGTGACCAACAAGAAGAGGAAGAAGGAGAAGGCAGCGCTTACGAAGGCTACACCGACCCCTCTGACTCGCAAGGCCTCGCCGGTGAACCCTCCTCGAGGCCTAACCACCCGTTCTACCGTCGTCAATGTTGATGACCGCGAGGTGTTCGATGTAACGCCAACAAGGTATGATTTTTTGTTTTCTCCTTGCAGGTGGATTTGGTGATGGTTGTAGACACACAATGATTTTATTACGATGATTCGTAGCGTGGAGAGGAGGTGGCCGACTTCATGATACAATTGGAGGGTATCCATGCCGCCGGGATCGATTGCCTCCACTTTGACGATGAAGAGGTTGAGTCCACCAAGCAACAAGAGGTGGAGGAGGAAGAGGTCACCGAGCAACAAGAGGTGGAGGCGACACAATGAATCACAAAGAAGACAAGAGCCGCCAACTATAGTGAGAAGGAAGACCATGGAGGAGGAGAAGTGGAAGAAGAAGATGGCCAACGAAGAGAGGAAAACCATTGTGGAGGAGAGGAGGATTTCACTTGAGAAGGAGAGGATAGCAAAACAGAAAGATATCGATGAGCCATTATGGACCCAAGAAACATGGATGTCAGGGCAAGGAAGTATTGGGAGCTCACTCGCGCAAAGATCCTTCAAAGATCTTTTGGTGGTGGTGATGGAGTTGGCCGAGGAGGAGAGGTGATGGAGGAGGTGGGGATGAGTTCGTAGGAGGTTGAGATGAGTTCTTCGGAGATGGTCTTTGAGCTATTAGGAGATGGTCCACAACATATGAGGTGATATGTTGGTGTTTTTTTTGGATCAAACAAGGTCGATATGCTTATTTTTGGGTGACCTTGATCGATGTGGCGATGGAGTCTACTTTTGGATAAACTCTATGCATGTTTTATTTTAAATTGTCCATATGTTTGAATTTATTGTATGAACTCTATTTTATATGTATGAATGCATATGTGGAGTGCTAGAAAGAAATGTGACAAAAAAAATTTACTCCTCTAAATATAAGGATTCGGTTAGGAGCAGCCTACCTTTAGAGGAGTATTTTTACTCCTCTAAGTTTTTCTCATCCGTTTGCTACTCTAAAAATTAGGGGATCGGTTAAAGATTCCCTTAAGGTTGCTCCTTACCTTTGCTGAGTGTGGTTCATGTTTGAGGTGCGTCGAAGGGGGCGAGGGCGAGAAGATTTGGAGCAGCTGTCACCGGACCTAGTTTGCAGCTGTCGTCGAAGGTGTCGTCTTGTCCGGTATTGTCTCCCCCAATTGTTCGGTAAATGCGCTCCTCTCCGTGGGCACATATTGACTTGAGGAATAGATTGAAGGTAGTTCTTGATAATGTCTAGCATTGTTAATTTTGAAGGGTGCAGGGCTCACGTCGGGATGCACTCCAGCCTGACCTACGGCACCACGATTCACCAAGGCGAGCGGCGTCCACGCCTGGATGAACAACGCGGTGGAGGGCACCTTCATAGGCACGGCGGTCCTACTGATTTCTGACAACGCACCCTAGGAGTAGGTTGTGAAGTGCACCATCACCGATGCAATGCACCGTTGGCGGCAACCTGATCTTAGATTGTTTTTCAAACATGATTCTTGGAATGGTTAGTTATATACGATTGGGAGAGGAACAGAAGCGACCAATTTTTTACTTTGGATCAGAGAAACCCGATCGACTGATTTTTAGTTATCCCAAGCTTATTCTCAAGTGGGAAAAAGAGCGGTGGGGCCACTGAAAAAAAGCGATGTGGCGGATGCTTGCAATTCTCAGGGAGCACGAATTAGAGCATTGGGAGCAGGCAAGCCCTGTCCAGTAAGTCATTCTAAAAAATTTCGTGCCTCTGGTAAACAAGAGATCATCGACTGCACATAGAGAACCCTTGCAAGAAAAAGTCGACTGCATTCAGTGCTTATGGTGGTGAACTGGTGATTGGCTTGGTTTTGATTATCTGCAGTTCCCATAATTAGACCATGGCCACCTTCTGGTCCCATGGGGATCATATGCCGACACTGGAGAATGTAGGATCAAATCAAAAAGGGGTGTCAAACTTAAAATCTTAAACTAAATATCATGTATTAATACTTTAGCACATGTAATTGGCCCAGATGCTTCTAAATTAAGCAAATTTTTACTTTTTAAGGGGTGCATACATCCATGGCACCCCCACTAGGTACGCCCATGTATGCCGACCTCCGAGGTATGCGACATGCACACGTCGCTGCGCTGCAACATTGTCAAGGGCAGTTTCACAATTTTTCACCGCTAATTCGTGCTATCAAGCAAATGCTAGGTGAGCCTTTGCATTTGGTAAGGTCGCTTTCGTGTCGAAGCAAGTTATTTTCTAACAAATCAGATTCCTGATAAAATAACAAATCAGATGTGGTTTCTTTTCTATACATGTTGATGCAACGAGATGTCCCTCCAACCTCGTAACATCATGTTTATCCTCGGATCTCGTTCAGGACCGACGACGTAGCCTATGAGCGGTGACACCTCCCTTAGACGAAAGAAGGCACATGTGGTGCTAACGGTACCTCGCGGGTTCTCGTCCCCCCTCATGGTAAAACACGTTGTTTGGGGGGAGCATGCCAAGCTGCCCCTCCGTGGACATGTGGACCATCACCCCCCACCTCTAAAAATTCCAACTTACTTGCTCCCTTGATTTAACCAATCTTCTCACCTGAAGTATATATTTACCTTATTTATTTTCAACCATATAATTGCGTTCTAGTCATAGTATAATACTTGATCTCATCGTGATTGACGATATTGTAAAACTATTTGGATTTTATGTGAAGAATTTCTATACATCGTTTATAATTTTTTTATCTAATTATGTGTGAGTATTCCTCACGGACTGAGGGTTGATGCCTAAACCTCGCATCCATATATGCATCTTTTGATATGGGATTGTTATGTTCTTGATTCAATCTAGATTTGCATTTGTATCTTTGTCTCCTGGCTCAGTTAAGGACTTGTGAGGTGCCCAAGACCCGAGAATCGATAACGCTGTTTTTGGATGTATGAATTTGAGCTTGGAATTGAATTGTACTGGAGATTCCAAATCCAAGATAAAAAGGAAATGACCTAGAATTCTAATTATGTTGTTTGGTTGCGTATAGAATTTGCTATTAGAATAAAGGGGTAGCATCCAATTCCATTTCATGTTTGGATGTACAAACCATGAAATCAAATGCTTTGTTGAGTTTAGACCATATAAACTTGTTTTTGTTTGAAATCCAATCACACAAATATGTATACTCAGAGCATACCCACTACATAAACCAATCGCATACCATATTTCATATTCATTTTGAAATATCCAAGCATAGACATGAAGAGGAACAACACATGTGTATATTGCACAAATTCATATCTCAGATCATAGAGTAGAAAAAATGAAGTTTTTATATCTTCAACTGAACTCAACACCTACTTATTATTCCTAGATTTTGCAGTTCAAAAAATCAAACATATGAATAATTGAGAAGGCAAAATAGGAAGAAATTGGAAGGGCCGTGGAAATTGGGAGATCCAGGGGTGTGGCTGCTTTTCCCCTCCCGTCGGCATTCTCCTCCCATCATCGTTGCCTTGTCATCAACGTTCTCCTCCCATCGTCGTTCCCTTGTCACCGCCTCTCCTCCCTCCGGCGTTCTCCTACAGTGCTTGATCTAGGGTTTGTGGCCGAAGCCATATAGTGCACGGTCGGCGTCGCTGCCGCCGGCTTGCTTCGAAAAGGCGGGGAAGGGAGAGGAGGGATGTGAAGAGGGGAGGAAGGGAAGGAGTCATTGGAGCCACTACCGCCGGCTAGCTATAGGTCGCGTGCGGTCGTCGCTGGCTCGCGTGGTCGTGTTCCGTTCGAGGGAGTAGCGAAGCAGTATGCTGGGGCGTTTCCGCGCGGGGAAGCCCGGAAACTCGCGAGGCAGCGCGTACACTAGCGGGAGGGGGTCTCGGAATTGCTTCTAGTTTCCACACAACTATTCTGTGGCCACCCCAAACGGCTGAATTCGGCCTAGAGATTCCAAATGGACAATTCCAAGGCCAAACTACTACATCCAAACACATGGTAAAGGTAATTAGGTGAGAGGAGGGTGATTTGCAGCTACGTTGTGAAAACCTACGAGAGTTAGGAAAGTATCGTAATTTTTTGAGATCCATTAGGAAATCATGATGACGTCACGTATCCTAAAATTTTGGTCTCAAGGTCTTATTCGACATAAAAAGTATCCTAACAAAGACACTACGAAGTATCCTAACGAATACACTACCAAGTTCTCAAGGTCTTATTCGACATAATCTTACACAAAGAAAATTCTTTCCATCGAATAAACTTAGGTATACTAGGAAACAATAAGCTATAATATATCTGTAATCCTAATCGAGGTATCAGCCGCCCTCCTATCTCAATATCACGCCCAACGGGAGCACCGCCGCCGCCGCCGTGCCACGCGTGCTTTGCCCAGAGACACCTCTTGCGACTGTGAAGAGAGGGGAGAGAGGTCATGCCGGAGATTCTGAACGGCGGCGATGATTTCCCCGGTGCATCGCGGTGCCGCTGCACGGGGTTTAGGTTAGGGGGGGGGGGTCTTGGAGGGTGCGGGTTATGACCCATGCATCTACTATGACTTGGCATTAATTAAACATGTTGATCATCTCGATCATGCGACATAAGAGTGCAATCCGATGATAATAACTTATTTTTTAAGAAAAGGCTCCGGGCCTGCTCATATCGAAAGCATTATCAATGACAATAATTTATTTGGAATCAATATTAACATTAATTTATTAATTATCCTGAGCATATCCTTAATCGTTTTTTTTTACCTTAGCAGCCGGCACAAGCGGGCGAATATGCGGCTCTTGCTTTCTAAAGCAGTCGAACATCACTGGGGATATGCTACTCCGGTGCCATCCGCAGACCAATCTTCCACGCTCTCGCAAAGAAAAACATATCCCTGCCGCCTGCCGGAGCTTCTCATCTTTCGCGGCACGTTCGCGATCATCATCACCATCATCATGCGTTCACAAGGCAAGTCAATCTTCCTCTTCAAACTCCAAGCACGACTATGGAGACCGTTCCTGCAAATACGCACCGACGGTCTCTCGCCTGAACAAGCCCATGAATTTTGGGGGTATCTGCGCGCGAATATGCGAAGGATCCTGGTCGTTTTCCCCGAGAGTCCGTCCGGACCGTTGGCCACGAGCTCCGTCAGTTGAGCAAATCTAGCCCACCAGGCTGGCGGTTGCTGCCTCGGGCAGTTGAGATCGATCCGGGGTTCAGGACAGCCTCTTCTCCCCGTCGCGTCTGTTCCAGAGAGCAGAAATCGAGGACTGAGAAGCTTCCAGCGGTCCTTTTGTGCAACGGATATTCCTTGCTTGATTCTTTTCATATACGGGTGACGACAACGACGGTTGGTGATTTATCTTCTGGCAGCGAGTCATCTTTGATCGGTAAATTAGAGAGAGGATAAAGCTAATGCCATAGGTGTATTCTCAGTCGGAGAGAAGGTTCATTGTCCTCCAAAGACTACCGGAAACTACAACATTTTGCCGTTTGACTTCAGTGCATGTGGTACAAAATGATTATTACCAATACTACTTATCACAGTTTTTCTTACATTTTATTTCATTTCACAAGCGCGTTGCTTACAATGTAAGCAGATTTTGTTCCACACATATACTCCCTCCGTTTCAAAATATAAGATGTTTACAATGTAAGCAGATTTTGTTCCACACATATACTCAACCTTTATTTAGTCGTAGCGAGTTATCTTTGATCGGAAAATGTGTGTGTGTGTGTGAGTGAGAGAGAGAGAGAGAAAATGATTATTCTTGTTTTGTGTGATTTTATGAGCATGAGGAAAAAGCATATTATGCTTTAAGTGTGGTGGAGGCGGGAGGGATGATAAGATAATATGCAGTCGGTATTAACTAACAAAATACTTATCATGTACTCCCTCCGTTTTCAAATATAAGATATTTTAGGTTTGTGAAGAAAATGTATCTAAAGTTGTTTTAGTGTATAGATTCACTTCAAACTTGAGTGAACCCAATGCTAAAACTAGTATAGATACATTTGCTTCACAAAGCTAAAACATTTTATATTTTGAAACGGAGGGAGTATAATAGTATTTGAAGTAAAGTACCTGATTATATACGATTTAATGCATGGTAGATATGATTTTAGGCTTTGTATAAGATAATATGTAATAACATCATTGTTCAACTCCATAAACGTGAAGAATGTACGCAAAAAACAAAAATTAAGAAGGATATTCCCACAAGATACGATAAACTAAAAATAGGAGAAAAGTCACACATAGTAGTCATCCGCGTGGACTAAAAATTGACGAAAGATAGCATGTAAAGGACAACAAGACATATTATAGCCATCACGTAGACCCATACATAGATGCACTTGTACTTTAACTAACTCAACTAGTAGTATCTCATTCTTACTTAAAATAGTGAAACAACCACCCCGATTTTGTTAAAATAAGCAAGCGGGCACCTCCACACGAGAAACCGTGAGAAGTGCACTGCATTGTAAGTGAAAATCTAACAGAATCCATTTTTCTCAACGTTTTATATCTTGAAAAAAAAAACATTTCGAGGGTCATGTTTTCTCGTGGTTTTTGTCGACCGGGCGAGAGAGGGGGAGACTGACCGAGGGGACAGAGGAGGACGGGCGCTTTAAGGCGGGAGGGACAGTGACGCGCAGAGGATCTGGTGGACATATCCGGTTGGATATTCCGCCGTGTCCCAGGCAAGGAATTATGCTCCGAATCTTCCATCGCTGCAAGTGCAAGCTCATGCCGTGTGCGTGCTCGTTTGGGGAATGGAACTGGTGTTTCTCTCGGGATCTTCTGTGGCGCGCGGGCCGTGTTGTAACCATGCGTACTATAGCTGTTCTTCACTACGTTTTGTTTTCAGAATACGTAGCCTATAGGTTGTCGTTTGTTCCATGCTCGTGCAACTTAGCCGCGTAGCCGCATCACATATGGGAACCGAGAATTGGTGGCGGTACATATACATGTGCCATTATATGGGTGGGGATCACTAGAGACGAATTGGGCTACAAATAAGTATTGTAGTCAGCGTTGGCGCCAGGTCTGCCATCAACTTACTCATGAGCTTGTCTCTTAGGTGAGTCACATCCACGTGGAGGCTAGTGTGTCTGTGTGACACGTCTTCATATGAACAGGTAACCAGGGTTCCCATCATGTAATTGCTAGGAATATTCCAGTGCATATCTCATGTTCATCTTAACATTGACGAGTGGCTCTTATCACTTCATTTTTAATCATTTCAATGCTTCACTCTCCTCTCCCATGGACTCCTAGTATTTACTATTTGCCACTCACTTGGAAAAAGTAATCGACCGTTTCCGTGCAAGATAACAATTTGAACGATCCATGCTCATTTGGCCAGATAATATCATATTTCCATTTTTGCTAAAGAGGCTATTCAAATAATGGACGGCCAAATGGCTCTTTTTTTATGGCTGCTCCGAATACTATCTATCCGTCGTCTATAATTTTTTTATCTTCTTTTCATAGATTTTTTATTAACAATTTATTTTAAACCAAGTTGCAGGTGTTGGGAGCAATATTTTTGTACCAATTTGATCTCATGATCATGAAGAGCCCCGCCATTTGAGATGACCTTACCCGTAATAAGTTGGCATGCAGATTAAGAAGTTGGGTTAAGCAAAATAACCACATGCAAATAAGAAATCTCTCGAGTGGGACATGAGGCGACAAATGTGCATTATGAGCTAGGTGCATGGTTGGAGCGTCAAAGCAATACATACGACGCTATTAATTGTATAACTTCGCTTTTGATGAGATATGATCCTTCAATTAGTTATCATGGAAAGTTTTAAAAAAACATACCCTAGGGCTTTTCAACTAGTAATATACAATCTAAAAAATCCTGTAAATAGACCCATTTTATGCTGCAAGTGGGGTTTACAAGAATTACGAGGACTTGCAATGGAAGTCCTTCAACTACCACCATTTCCACACTTGGCTCCCTCAACTGTGGTTTCCATGTAATAATCATGTGTTTCTAGACCATTGCATCTTTCTCATTCTTCCATATGTGTTGTTTCTTGTCAAAAATACGATGACATGGATATTTGATGTGGAAACTGGGTGAGGAGAGGTCTGGATCCTGACATGGTCCTCTTCCATAACATGTGAACACCAGTACATGCATCCACATATATGCAAGTTACTATCTCATTTTTTTTGGCGGGAGTACCATCTCATGTTGATAAGGATAGCTTATCGGGTTATTGAAAGTTTACATGTGAGCCTATGTTGTTGTTTTCCACAAAAGCGCGTTCGTCTCAACGTCCACCTAAGCTCAGTGGTCACACTTGCCGCCACCACAATGAGTTTTTTTAGGAGAAACCTAAAGATTCTAGAGAACACATGATATGAAAAATACAGGATTGTGATGTCGTGGCTAGGACGATTATAGGAAATGGAATTGCATGAATACGCAGAATGTACCTTTTCAATGTTCGATACAAATCATACAAGATTTTTGAAAAGGAATACAACTTGTGGGTATAAAAATATATTTTCATGGAGCCCAACCTCTGGCAGTGAATGATATAAGGTTGACATGTAGAAAATCAATCCCTCCGAAAATTTGGTAGCCTGTTTCTTTGATCTAGATGACTTTTATACAGAAGGTCCCATGAACTGAAGTCCAACAATATTTTTGATAATCCCACGATCTGAAGAGACCCTTGCCGCTTTCCTTCCCACAATCTATTCATTCTCTCGGCCCTTGATAGGAGTGTTTTCACATGTATAACTACTATCTTGTTAAATTTAGATGTGTGTTAACAAGATATATACACTTGTGAACTGTGGTGCTCTTATTGCCTGATATGTGTACGTGGTCTCACTATTTTTTTGAGGCAAAGCCACAAGTGGTCTTGCTTTTTTTTGTGTGTGTAGAGAAGGCACTTGTGATCTTAAAAAAAAAAAAGAACCCACGAAAACTGAAGCCAAGCGAGCAGAGAATAACCACAGGCGCACACCGCAAATAATAATATGCTCGAGTCGCGAATATTCCGCTCATGCCTTCCCCCTCTCCGCATATCCTCCTCTCCCTTCCCTTTCCCCTCTATTTCATCACCCCATCCGCCGCAAGCACGCCCCGCACAATCCCTTAATCCGCCACCGCCCCATCGTCATTGGAGATCGAGCGAGGGTGCGAGAATCCAATCACGTGAGAAGACTCGCGGGATGAAGTTCGGCAAGAGCCTGAGCAGCCAGATCGTGGAGACGCTGCCGGAGTGGCGCGACAAGTTCCTCTCCTACAAGGACCTCAAGAAGCGGCTCAAGCTCATCGGCGGCATCGGCGCCGACGGGGAGGAGCGGCAGGCCAAGCGGGCCCGCGTCTCGGAATCCGCCGCGGCGGATGGCGAGGAGGCCGCGGCGGCCGCGGCGATGACGCCGGAGGAGGCGGAGTTCATGCGCCTCCTCGAGGCCGAGCTCGACAAGTTCAATTCCTTCTTCGTCGAGAAGGAGGAGGAGTACATCATCCGCCAGAAGGTCTGCTAGCAATCCGCTCGCTCAATTCGTCATTTTATTATTTCCTATATTGCAATTCGCCGAGTCCCGTGATCTGATTGGGATTGCCGGTGGGTGGAGCAGGAGCTGCAGGACAGGGTGGCCAGGGCGGCCGGGATGGAGTCCAGGGAGGAGTTGCTGCGTGTGCACAAGGAGATCGTCGACTTCCACGGCGAGATGGTGCTGCTTGAGAATTACAGCGCCCTCAACTACACCGGTGAGCATTTCCCCACTATCGATGCATGGCGTCACATGCAGGCAGTTGTTATGTCTTTTCGGAATTATTAGTACTTTTAAGGATGTGTTGGCGCTTATCTCCTTTTGGAATTGCTTGTGCGGGTAGTGGGTGGGAAAAGAGAAGGGAAGTGGTTCAAATTTGGGTAATCAAGTAATTTAGGGTACTCAAGAGTGAGCCTCCTTGAACATGAGTCAAGGAAAGGGTGACTTCCCGTGGCTCTGAATAGCTATGCCTCTCTTGTCAGTGAGTGGAGCACTCGTGTCACTGTCAACGCGAATGGATCCTCGTTGCGCCGTTGAGCGCCGTTGAAGTTACACGTGCACTTCCCTGACTATTAACAAATATAGAAATGCTTGACAAGAAATCGCATTGGCGTGATATAACAACAGTTTGAGATCTCGCGAGAAATCGGCGATTTGTCGCACGCGTGCAGATATTTTGTTCATTTTGAAGCACACTATGCTTCTCTCTCCCGCGTTATGGAATGGCCCTGACCCCTGATAGGATTTACATCTGTTGGTGTGAACATGATTTTATCTGCCTTGCTATAGAAATCAATTAAATACCCTAGTAGAGGGTCTAGACAGTATAACCGTGAGAAATAAATATAGTAGAAAATAAGTTATTCTTCTCAATGGACCAATATGCATCTCTTGTTGTAATATGGCTTCGGAATTCATACTACATTCAACTTACTGCCATTCAAAATGGAGCCATTTCCTAAAAAAATGTTGACCAACGGGGGAAGATCCCTCCCTTGGTTATAAATTGTTAGTTAGATGAGACCTCTCCAACGTGTATTTTAACACGGGATAGCAACCTGTTGGTGAGCACTTCTGCGGCTCGAACCTGGGTGGGCTGGCTCGGGACCCTGAGCTCTAGCCACCAAGCCAGCTTGGTTCTCAATGGAGCCATTTCCAGACCGTCTTACAAGTTACAATCAGCATATGTAGTGCATGTGCAAACTAGGCCTTCGGTGTTTTGCTTTACTGTTGAGTAACTCTATCTCCTCTTTGTCAATAGTTATGCGTCGAATGTGAAAATAACTGATCTGAAAATTTTCCATGTTATCTGTGTTGCTCAAATTCTTCTATAATTCGAAGTGTTATATGAGCGGTCATAACTGCGCCTACAATGCATGATCTATTTTCTAGTGCTACTTCGGTCCTCTGCTTTTGTAAAATCAAAATTTTGCTGTTACATGTGCGATTGCACAGTGGCTCTAGTGGACATGCTGTGACCAGGGCACTCGCGCATATACTAGCTTCTAGCTCCTGCAATGTGCCTTTTCAGCTATGCAAGTTGATGGGATCACAGAGCTATGAGCCACACTTTTATGATCTGTCCGTGTTCAAAAAGTACACCACTAATTCTGACTCATGTTGCCGGTTGACCTTAAGGAAATGAAGTGTTTTTTTCTAGGATGGAGCATGTCATGGCTCAAACTTTTTTTGCTGTAGAGAACAATTTGCTCCTACAAGTTGACTAAACATGAAGCACTTCTATTATAGTATCAAGCATCTGCCTGTAAACATTTGTTTGTGAGACAGTCCACTAATTTTCAATAAAGCGACTTAAAACTTCTGATTAAATTTGGATAGTCAACTAATAAAGTCTGTTCACTTTCTCAAAGTTCAGTTCCCTTGCTGATTGTGAGTGTGACACATATAAAGCTTTGCCATTTTGAAGTTCTTGTGGGACTATGACAGCATTTTCTTGTATATTTTAACTGAATATTTCACCATTTGTGCTTGTTGCCATATTTTCTTGTGGTGCTAATCTGCCTACATGCTTCTATGATCATGAAACTATTTCTAGTGTTCTGTAACTGATTTAAATTATTTAGTCACCAAATTTGCCTGATGTAATGTTGGTCTATTTTATGATTTCATCTGAACTGGCTACACAATGCTGTGACATTAGCTTTCCTGAACAATACTTTTCCTATCACGCTCCTCTGAGGAATCATATTTAGATTGTTGTGCTGTTTCAAAAGTGCAGCTTGTTAATGAACCGAAGAAATACATTCTATGCCAAATGTTGTTTCCTGTCTTTCTCATTTTCTGCAGATTTCACCTAATCTACTTCTAAAAACTGGCCGGGTATAAAAGTTTATTGAGTCTAAGCTCTATGAGTATTCTAGATTTTCTAAAAGCATAACTCAGCAATCCTCCTCTCAGGGAGACCTTCCCGGAAAATAGGCGACAGAAGGAAGTGATCCAATTCGCCATTTGAAATATGTCAAAACCTTCTACTTTTCTGGCCACCTGTGCTCATTTAATAATATAGTCGGTCTAAGCTATTACAAAAACCCTTAATGCCTTTGATTTTTCATTATCTACGATGCTTATGTTCCCTTTTGCCATTGCAGGACTGGTCAAGATTCTCAAGAAGTATGATAAGAGAACTGGGGCCCTGATCCGTCTGCCCTTCATCCAGAATGTGCTGCTTCAGCCTTTCTTCACCACTGACCTCCTGTACCAGCTTGTGAAGGAGTGCGAGGCCATGCTTGACCAGCTCCTACCATCAAACAAGCTGTCTGTATCAAATGAAGATATCAACACCGAGGACAAGCCTCTGAACCCCAGTTCTTCTTTGGGTAGCAGCAGATGCATTCCAGAGCTTGATGAGATCGAGTTCATGGAGAGCATGTACATGAAGAGCACGGTCGCGGCGCTTAGGTCTCTGAAAGAGATCCGGAGCAAAAGCTCAACAGTCAGTGCGTTCTCCTTGCCACCTCTTCAGGGCAACAATGCACCAGAGGAGCAGGAGAGGTGGCAGAAGATATCTGTGATCGAACAGGCTGCCAAATGACAAGACCGCCACGTGGCATAGAACTTTAATCTTACTCATTACGACTTTAATCTTGACGATTGCTGAAAGATAGAACTGGGATCTCGTTCCCTGTTTCATATTCTGTAATTTGTAAAATTCGAGGATTCCTAACGGCTGTAAATGGTGGAAATGTTCGTTATACATTGGTAAATCATATAATGCCATCATAATCATCAGAGCGAACCTATAAGGTTTAGTTCACTAATGAGAATCAAATCTATACTTTGCTGTTCTTTGTGTCTGTTCCTTCAGTCTTGTTTGGTACATAGCTGGTTTATGGATTACACACATAGGCAGGGGCAGAGGCAAGTCTAAAGCCACTATTCATGCATCAGGCAGGGCTCCGTGAGTTACAATATCCAGACCGCAAACAGTGCCCAAAAGAGAACTGGTTGAAAAGCTTACTTTCTTCATGAATCGAATTTAGTGCTATTTGATTTGCTGGTTTAGACATGCAAACAGTAAAAACTCAAGATTGCAATGCTGTGTCAAGTGGATCCCACAACTTTGAGTCAATTCAAAAATTTCAAAGAAACATACACAGTTCTTAGAAGATATTCCAATAGAATTCAAACCTAAAAATCAAACAACATAAAAATCCACAAGTATTTTAATTGCTATAATTTCCTACTACTAAGATCACTTCGATCAAGGTGCACACGCATTATCTGGTCTATCTATATGTCACAAAATTTCATAGCGAAACCTAACATGTTGCGAGAAACTAAAAGACATGTTCAACGAAGATAGTGTTCATGGGTTGAATTAGCATCCGAATTTCAACTAGTTACTTGACATGATTGATACATATAATATATATGTCATCATTTCTAATTCGATTTTCTCATGACTTTTATCATGTGTTTTTTGGATTTGGAAGTACCGATAGTACCTTATGCATGAGTGCGTTTGGTTAGTTAAAACAGGAAATAAAATGCAAATCAAACACGTTTTAGGGTTAACTTATTTTTAAACCTTTTACTGTAGGGAGGCCCCCCAACCTTTTATTAATCTCCAAAGGAAATTACAAACTATGCACACCTATGTACAAAAAAACAGAAAAGAAATTTTTACATGAGGTTGAGGTTGTGTAGCACCCCGGGTAAACCCTAATTATAATATCGCCTGTTGTCATATATTTTGTGCACCATCTTTGCATCATGCATTTATTTTTGCCTCTCAAAATGTTTTGACCAAAGCTATTTTGTTTACTGCAATACCTCTTCTCTTGTTTCAAAACAAAATCCTATATTTATTTGCTAAACTATTTGCCTAAAAACTATCTGCAAAAATATTACAAAACAAAAATAATATTTTATTAAAATAATAAACCTAAAAACCTAGCCCTAAACCGGCCAGGCCCAAAAGGCCCAACCGGCTGAAACCCTGGCCAACCCTAACCCTACCGAAGCAAACCCTAGCCAATCCCCACACCACCCTGCCGCCACTTCCCACACGAACTCACACCGTCCACCCCGCCCGCAACATGCACCCGACCCACCTACACAGCGCGACCACCACGCGGTCAACCACCCGCCCACGCGAACCCCAACGCATGTCGCTCCCGGCCCCACCCTACTCGTGTTCTCCCCTTCCTCCCGCATCTCTCCCCGCTCGCCAGGATCCCTTCCTCTGCCTCGATGGCCTCCTGCCGCCGTCAACTCTTCCCCAGCCGCCACCTCCTCTGGCCCATGGCCCGAGCAGCCCGAGCACGCTGCGCCCCCGCCGCCATGGACACCTCGCCACCGCCGCCACACCAGCGACCAGCCGCGCTCCTTCGTTCTGGCCATTGTGCTCGCTGGCCACCCCCTCCTCCTCTGGCCGCTTGAGTCCGAGCTCGCCGCCCTCGACCTCCCCGGCACCGGCTGCAGCGTGCTCTGCTTCCCCGACTTCCGCAGTGCCTCAACACCCCAGCCGCGTGTGCGCGTCCCTGCAGCCGCGACCCCCTCGTCGGCCTCATCCTACAGCACCCTCGCCAATCGCCGAGGTCAGCGACTCTCCCCGGAGTGCCGCTCTCCTCGAACTCTGTCGCTGTCCGCGTGCCTCCCCATGGTCGCCCCTTTTCGTCCGCTCGCCGCGTGCGCAAGGTCTCTATCGAGCCTAACGTGTTTGCTGTTGTCCCGTTCTGCTTGTTCTATGTTGCTGCCTGACGTTGTGGGAGTGCAAGCCCGTTGGCTCCTTGGTGCTCTAGTGACGCCGTTTGTGAAGCCTATGGTCTACCGTGTGTGGCCAGGGCTTCTTGCTGTCAAGATCCACAAGTCCAAGCCAGGAACTTCGAATTGTTTCGCGAGGAGCGTTGCCCTTGGTCCCCTACAACATCTCCTGGGGCAAACCCCGTCTTGATGTCGTCAAGATCTTCCGAGGATCCTACCCAAGTTCGTCCACGAGACCCGATGCCGATCCCAAGATCGCCACCGACAATGGAACCGCGACACTCCAAGTTCTCCGTCCCGGCGTCCGAAGACCGTGAAGCGTCGAGACCCCCTTCACGGATATGAGACCCCAAAGCCCCGTCCCCGGATCCGATGGTCGAGACCCTGAAGACCGATTCCCCGAACCCTCGGAATCCCAAGATCGCCATTCGATGTGTGACCCCTATCCGAGACCCCTCATATTTTTATAATATATGATATTGATCTTGTTGCATATTAAATGAACATGTTGCATACATATTGTGGGTGTTTGGGGGTATCTAGATGATTCACCTAAATTAAATATGGAGGCCATATACGGACAAATCTAGTCTAATATTGGTCCCATTTAAATTTGTGCATCGAACCGGTGATATAATTTTGGCCTGTTAATACAACATTAAATTGTGGGGTATCTAAACAACATGAACCATCTAACTAATTGTCGGGACCCCGGTTCCACTTAATATTGCCTAAATGCATCGCATCCTCGCCATGTCATACATCATACATGCATCATGCCGATCTTCTACCGTGGTATTAAATAGTGCATCCGGTGTTTCTTCTAGTGCTTTGCTTCTTCACGGATTAGGCCGATGAGTTGATGCGAGAGTCGACCCGATCTTCGGATGAACCTTCGGCAATGTTTTCAGGTGAGCATTCTCTCCCTTTCTACCTATTTTGCTTTTATAGTCTTTATTTTCTCCTGCTGATCTATTGCTATCTGTGTTGCGATGCTCTAGTTTTTCGTACCCGTGATATCCCCTTGCAGCCTTATATTGCCTTGGACACATCCTATTACCTGTTGTTTGGTAGATAGTTGGACTTGCGTGTCGTAGTCGCTTGCTCAAGTGCGGTTGCGTGTCATCAAATGCCACAGTTGTTGGAAGATTGCCGCATGTTTAATGTTGGAGATGATCATGGCTTTAATTACTGTTTAATAACTAAAATTGAAGTAAGTAAATAATGCAGAGGCACAGGTGGGCAATAGATGTTATTTGGTTTTTAACCGTCACTTGTGTCCCGTAGGACTCCGAGTACTTGATACCTGTTCTTTGAATATTCGCACTATCCTCATGTGGGACCATGAATCCCCCTAGCCAGAGCTTGAGTCATATTTATTTCTTGGGGCCACAAAGTAGTTTGGGGCTTTATTACTATCATGTACTTATGCCATGCTTTACTGATTTATTTACGATTGCGTGTGGAGCGCCTGTACTGTTTAGGTAAGTGGAATGTTTCCACGGTATCGACAAGCCCAGTCACACTTTCGGGTTCCCAGTCGTTTACAGCCATTGACACAAACCTCTGGGTCCGTTTCGGAGCCGGCCAACTTCGTCGCGGGTAGCTTGGTGGGGTGGCCCTCTGAAATTTATATGAATCTTGCAATTGCTCTGTCATGATGCCTCGTTGGGTTTTCATTTGGTTTTTCTCGAGGTTGATCGTGCGTGTGTTGCTATTTGTGCCCCCCTCAGGGTAAAACTTTCTGAAAGCCGTGTCCGCGGTTATGGACGACTTGGAGCATAGTATCTCGATCATAGACAACTATAACTAATGTAGTGCTATAAATTTGACTTTATAATGACTAGTGATCAGCTTCACTATAATGGAATGGCTAAATAAAAGTGCCAACAATTGCTTGTTTAGATTGTCACCTGTTACCATTGTATCTGACTAGTAAGTATTGCAACTACAACGGAATGGGTAAATAAAAGTACCAACAACTGCTGGGTTTGGGATACCTCATGCTAATTGTATCTGACTAGTAAGTGTCGCAACTACAACAGAATAGTTAACTAAAAGTGCCCACTGCTTATTATATCAGGATGACTATCTATACCTGACTAGTAATTGCTGCAACGATAACTGAATAAATAAAACTACCAACTGTGTGAGTTCCTCGGTGGACTTCCTCGTTTGGTCTCGAGAGGGAAATACCAGGATGGGTATGCTTGGTGATAGTTTCAGGTTGGATCCGAATAGGTCTTTCTTATCCCTATCTGATAGTCGCCAGTTGTATTGAGTCTCTATAGGTTGTTTAGTGCATGTCGCTGCCGCTCACCACCATACCTATGTAGGCGAGGACCACGAATTCTAGTCTCGCTGTCTTGTCCTCGATCGACCGCTCTCTTTTTCCTTTGCCCTTTGTCGGCACCCCTTTTTGTTTAAGCAGGTTTTGAGATCGACGTCGTTAGCAGGGTTACCCTTCCAGCTTGGCCTGGGCAGGGTTATGGACGCCATTGGTTATTCTTCAGGGCTCTTAGCCCCATTGCATCTTGTCCGTAGTCGGACGTTGTATCGTTTTCAAGGTGATTTGGATCTTTGTATTGTAAATCTGTATTCTTGACTCATTGAGTCGCTGTTGTATATATATGTTTTGTGGGTTCCATCGAGGACTATTGTGTAATGATATTACTTCGTTTTCCACCCGCATGCAAGTGCCTGGTGGGCACCTTTGAATCGTTTCTTTGCGGGTTTGGCGGGAAGCGCTAAAACTTGCATAGGACCGATTCTAAGGGTGTTACAGGTTGTCAATCCATGATGACAAAAGGGGTATTGAGCTCTTCTTCATTCTAAACTTAAGTGGAGTGACGTCAGCAACAAACATAGTGCCTACCAAGACCTAAAGGAGGGACGAGTGCCTTCACAGATTTTATTGTTTCTTTCAAATATGCCACCAAGCAGCAATGACAATCTCCACCAAACATGGCCGAGAGAAACTTTTCTTAGCAGCCACTACTGCATTAAAACCTCCCCAATGTTTTATCTGCAGATAGTTTCAAATACGATCACTTAAATTACGGTCAAAGAAAAGATGCGTCCAGTCTTCTAGAATCCTACAGGGACAAGTGCACAATTATTATCATCAGAAACTTCCAATATCTTCAAAGTAACATCTTCTTTGTGTTAATCCTGTAATAAAGAAGTTTTAGGATTAACTTGATCGATTTTGCTAACTCTCGGTTGCCTAGAATTTCTTTGTTCTGAGTTGTATTGAGAAGAGTCCATTCGATGTTAAGATCCATGAAAGGTTTGAACTATTACCAAAACGTCTTATATTTGAAACGGAGGGAGTATCATTTAAAAAACTTTGATTCCTTTTCATGTATAGGGCTCTTGTGGTGACTTCCCTGTGTTACAAACTGCCAAAAATTTACCAAGCGTGTAAATATGTCAATACTATTTTCCTCTACATATTTGTGGAAAGGATTCACTCATATTGTTAATTATATTAGCTCAACATTATTATTATTTTCTGCAGCAACGCTTTTTTCAACTAATGTTTACTAATTGTCATGGTACGTGAGCGTGTGTACGCAATAATTATTTTGGAGTATTTTGGTACCTGAAGATGAAAATAATAATTACGTGGTATTCCCTGGAGAGTTTTACCTTTCTATGTTTTTCCATTTTAATACAAACCCAGGCTCTAAATTTTGCAACGAAGACTGTCCTAGGTCTAGTTTGATCTATTATAGTATAAGCCCAGTGTTCAACTGCTGATGATGTGAGTTTTCCCTTGCATTGCATACAATTTTGAGAAGTAATCAACTTGTAAATTATGTAGATGCAAAATAGTCTTGCAGTATTCATAAAAAGAATCAATACAAAATCAGAGTACTACTCCATGCCCTCTATCCCAAATTACGTGTTTTTTAGATACTTATGTATCTAGATGTATTTTAGTATAGTACGAATCTAGACAAATTTGTGACATAATTCGGGATAGGAGTATTATTTTCATTTTTCACTCATATTCCCTGGCGACCCATGGAGAGCACTTTTTCACATAATTTTGCAGATTCATGTACATGTATACCAAATCTGAGAATTTCTTTTCTTTTTCCTTTTTTTTGGGGGAATTTTTGAAACGAAGATATCGCCAAAGCCCAAGAGCGCAATTTTGTTTCGGCCCATAATCTTGGACTAGTTTTTCGTCTCTCCTTTAGATAGCCCAAATGAAGTAACGGGCAGAGCAGTCACCAGACAGAAAACCCTCCTACCTCACCTGCGGCCGCACCGCCGCCCGCTCCTCGTTGCCGCCGCCATGCCGCCGCGCAAGCGCCCCTTGGAACCATCCTCGGGCATGCCACCTGCACCGGAGGTCAAGCCCGTCATCCCTCCGCCGTCCAAGTCCCCCGACGCCCCCGTTCCCTCCGACGCCCCGGAGCCCGAGGTCCCGCCCATATCTGCCGCCATCCTCAACAACCTCCCCCCGTCCGAGCGTGATGTCTACAAGCGCATCTACGCGGCGGGCAACAAGGGCATGTGGAGCAAGGACCTCCGGTACGCGACGAACCTGTCCGCCCCCCTCCTCGGCAAGCTCACCCGCGCCCTGGTCCAACGGGGTATCCTCAAGGAGGTTACGGATGTCCGCCACCGCTCGAAGAAGGTCTTCATGGACGCTCGCATCGAGCCCTCCGCAGAGATCACAGGCGGCACCTGGTTTCACAACGGCCAGCTCGATACCGACGCCGTCGCCGCCGTGCGCCGCAGGTGCCTCGATCAGGTCGACAGGCTGGGCGCCGCCACCCCCGACATGGTCCACAAGGGCGTCGAGAGGGCTGACCCCAAGGCGGGGTACATGATCGACCAGATCAGGGAGATACTGAAGACGATGGCGCTCGACAGGGTTCTCGAGGAGTGCAAGAGCACTGGGGAGGGCGAGTTCAGCGCGGTCAGAGCTGGGAGGATCTGCTACCGGAGGGGTGGCGCACCACAGGGCGGCATGATGGAGGGGATCCCGTGCGGGGTTTGCCCCAGGATTGATGAGTGCTCGCCTGATGGGGTCATCTCGCCGACCACCTGCGTCTACTACAAGAAGTGGCTGCAGTTGGACTTCTAGGTGGTGAGCCCCCTTCTGCATCTCAATTGTGCTTGGATGGATTGCTGAATCAAGTTTAAGATTGCTGAATTGGTGTTGGTATACACTTGTGTGGGACTGTGGTAGTTCTGATCGCACAGTGTTGTGGTGCGAGGTCTAGGACAGGGTAGACATGTCAGGTGGTGGCGTGTTAAGTACTCCCTCCGTCCAGATGGGGGAGTATTTATATTAAAAATCATTTACAGACCTGCAATCTATTGTTTGCAGTCAGTTTAGAAGTCTGTTCAATATCAACGTAACAAATGCCTAAGTGTATTTATCTTTAGCGGATAGAAAATTTGTGAAAATGTACAAAATGTGATGTTCCCAAGTGTTCAGTATAGCTTCTCAAAATGTTGCAGTACTGCTGTAGAAAACCCCAATAGCTGTAATAGACATTGTCCACCATGGCCAATCCTGTATCTACCACCTGCCGACCACCAGCGTCTACTACAAGAAGTGGCTGCAGATGGACTTCTAGGCGGTGAGCCCTCTTCTGCATATCAATTGTGCTTGGATGGATTGCTGAATCAAGTCTCAGATTGCTGAATTGGTGTTGGTGTCTTGTGGGACTGTGGTAGTTCTGATCGCACAGTGTTGTGGTGAGACAGGGTAGACATGTCAGATGTGTGCATACCTAATTTAAGTATTTGTATTAGGAATCAATTAAAGAGCTACAATCTATTGTTTGCAGTCAGTTTAGAAGTCAGCTACAATCTATCACAGTTTAGAAGTCTGTATGAAATTTGATGTGCCCAAGTGTCAGTGTAGCTTCTCAAAAAGATGCAGTACTGCAGCTGAAAACCCCAATAGCCATAATAGATTTTCCACCATGGACTAATCCATCTGCATTGCCCAACTAAGTTGTGGATTATAAACTTTGACTAAAATTTGGTCACCTCGCAACTGTGATATAAATTATATCTTTGGTTAATGTGCTGTTTTTATAGCCAAGATGTCATATATAAGGTCCCAGTTGCCCACATAATGAGGGGATTTGCACATTTGCCACACTTTGTTTTTTTGCAATTGCATATTTGCCACAGGCTGTCACTGGCATATGGCAAATATGCAAAAATCCCCACATAATGTACCATGTATTGGCTATTTTCGTGCATTCGGTGAAGCCTTTTCTGACACAGATTTACCACACCGCACATACCACACATGTTGGTTCTGGATGAACTTGTAAGTAGTACTTTTGCTATAACTGCTAAATGGCTATTTCTGTTGATTAGTGTTAAATTTGTGTAATTGGTGTAGACTTTAAAGCAATTGAAGCGTTAAGGCATTTTTCTTTTTGAGGAACTTACAGCAGGAGAGGCTCCTACTGCTCTATAATAAATAAAAGGAATATTTACAAAATGTACATACCTTAACAAAAGATAAATTACAAGTGCAAAGCTAGAAATAAAATTAGCTGAAAACTCGTGATGCTCAGATTGCACTCGAAACTCTGGAATCTGAACATCATATACGAAATCTCAGGGGGAATCCCGTCAAAATATTTGTGGTTTTGTTGCTTACATATAATCCAGGCCCCTAGAATCACAATCTCCATAAACAACTGCCTGGCCCAATCATGTTTAGCACTAGAGATCATATCCTCCAGAGGAAATGTCAGGTTCCAATGAATACCAACTAGTGTCCAGCAAGATGCAGCAAAATCGCACCTGAAGAAAAGATGGTCCCGTGTTTCATCAACTGGCAATTGACAGAAGATGCAACTGAAATCAGTACCAATATTATAGTGCCCATTGATGTAGCATGTCTCTATTAGAGACAGTCGACCAGGAGCAGCCAGGCGAAAACTCGGTGCTTCAATGTACACTTGGAGTTCCAGACCCAAAGTATATACCCAGGAGGATGGATGTCTCGAAGATAAACTACTCCGTGTAAAATTGATGTGGCCTATATGCATCAGCATGCCACTGAAAAGACCAACACCTAGAACATGATTAGAAAGGTTTCACTGATGCTACCAGCTCCTGAACCTGAAGGAGCTCATCATATGCTTCCATAGAAAGAGGCAACTGAAATAATAACGCAGGATCAGGAGCATCAGCAAACTGCTGAATGTGATGCCTTCCTCCAGGGCAAAAGAAAACAGCTGAGCATGTGATACTTGGAGGATATTATCAGCCCAGAGGTCCTTCAAGAGAAGCACAAGTGAACCAGATCCGAGATTGCACTTAGTAATATCATGATAAACACCCATCAGGCTAGCAACATACTTGGAGGATATTTTCCATTGAATGAATAAAATTAAAGTCGCCCAGAAAAAGCCATAAGCTATGATTAGGGATCTGAAGCTGCTCAAACCATTAATAAAAGCCATATGATCTGGACCGGTGCATGAACCATAGACATTAGTCAGATTCCAGGAACAATTTGACTGAACTGATGAGAAAGCAATGGTAACAGCGCCGTTCTTTAAATAAGTTGGCCAGAGAAAACTGAACTGCACCAAATAACAACTAACCCTCCCGAGGCAACAAGAGAAGGAACTTATTCAAATTGATCAAAACAGCGAGGACTGAATTTGCGAATAAAAGAGTGGTCAAAATGCACTTTTTATTCTCCTGTAAACAGATAATTGAACATCTGCTCTCTTCAATTTTGTTTTTAAGAATGACATAATGATTCTCTGAATCTAATCCCTTTATAGTCCAGCAATGGATAGACCAAAATTTATTGGAAGACATAGACTAGTGAGACAGACATGCAGGCTGAGAGCAAACACTTAAGTGCTACCGGGCTCCTCTTAGATCAGCTTGGAGCAATGCATCAGTGACTTCCTCTGGGGGGATACCGCAATTGATCCCAATGGATTGAATAACAGCAACAGGGTTGGCTGGTGGGACAGGGGGCATCATCGACTTTGACAATAAAGGCCTCACTGCTAGAGGCTATCACAGGGACTGACGGAGCAACCACAGCCTTGATTGGATCAACACGAGAATACGACGAGCACGGTCATAAGACTTTTTCTTGTTACTGTCACCGATTATGTTATTCTTGAAGCCCATGAAACGATTCGAGCGATCACTCAGACTCAGGTCAGCAATATTTACAGGGGCAGTACACGACGCTTGCATGCAACAAACTATTCAACCTGCGAGGTAATTTCTTCCTCCTGCTCCTGGACCACATTATCTATCAGACAAACTGGTGTTTCAACATAAGCAAAAATATGAGCAGGCTGGGTATTAAAAACTGTAGCAGTAGGCATTTTATGTACTCTATCTATTGGTGTAGATCTTTACTGTTGTAATTATTGGATTTGACTGATATGTCTTGTTGCTTTTACAATAAAGCATAGGTGTCATACGTACTTCCTGTATAGGATTGTTTAATTGGTGGTTGATTGTGTTCTTTTCACATAATTTGTTGTCTATTAATGGAAGTAGGCCCTCTCTTAAGATTTTTTTTATTGGTCTCATGTTCCTTTCACATGACCAGCTTCCTATCATCTATGTGATTCTTACCCTTAGTGGAATTGAAAATATAAGTTCAGAGTCCGATTCTACTGATTTGATGGGCTCAATTTAGTGCCTGCTTGTGATACTATTTGTTAGCTTGACACAAGATCCAAGTTCAAGATACCTTAATTATCAACCTCTTGTTTGATTGCATCCATGGCGGCTTGAGACATGCTTTGTGAATCGGCTTACATACTTCGAACGCTTTATAGGAAAGTTTAAGGACTTGAAGTCAGAGTGCACAAGGTACCACTATTTTCAGCACACAAAGTACAACACCTACTCCTTGTTCACAAACCAAAACGAAATCATGCAATTCTTCCTCTCTTTTTTGTTGTTCCAAACCTGAAAGGCTTGGGTGATGCTTTGTTCTTATGGCCTGATGAGTTGTGAAAGCAAATAGGGAAGATCTTAGTAGACCACTCCCAGTCTTCATGGAATTGGATTTTTTTCTAGGGATAAATGGGATGTTTTTAATCCACTTCCAACTTCAACCCCAACACAAATATGAAATCCTATGCTGCCACAAAAATGGATATTTTGATGGCTGAAACTTGAGAATCAGCACTGGATCTTCTTTTGTGACTATCTGTTGATGTATGTAGAACATTCCCTGCAACCATGAATGGGAGCTGAGAACCAGGCACTGGCTTGACCTCACGGTGGTGAGCTCGCCCACATGGGTTCGAGTCGCAGGTGCGACTGAATCAAACAGGGTGTTATTTAGCGCGTGTAAATCTGCCGCTAGAGAGGTCTCATCTTATGAATGGGAGGAATCCGTCCCCCTAGGGGTCAACGTTTTATGAATGGGAGCAAGTATTTCTTTATATCATAAGGAGAGCATGCTCACGTAAAACATGAACTGAACTAGCATGCTTTAGGGTTTGGTATTCCAGACAGAGCGAGTTCAGTATGAAGCTTGAGAGTACACTTAGCCTCACCTATTAGTAATTATTCCCTGCATCACAATGTACAACAGGTCTATGGATGACATAAATTATGTACTTTGTTTATCTTCGTCTTGTCATACTTTTGAAAACGGTGAAAATGATTGTTCCCTGAGAAAAGAAAAGCTGAGCTCTTATTTAAACAAAAACTATGAAAGGTTGGGGCCGTGGTGTTGGACGGCTGCCGAGGTTATACTTTAATATTGGTTGACCTCAATCTACATTAAGTGTCATCGTGCTATAGACAGTTGGAATGTGAAATCAAGCTTAGTTGTGTAACACTTGGTCCTGTAGAGATTTCTTATATTTCTCTTCCTCTATTATTGTTGTAAAAAAGTAATTTTATAAAGCCTCCTCGATCCTTTGTCAACTGGAGGGAGGCTGGGGGTATGCTGGAGATAATGTATCAAAAATTTTGAACTCTTTTTATAACTCACCCTATCGAATATTTTTCTCCAATTTCTTTTGCTCCGTGTGAACTAGAACTGAAAAAACAAATTCACTGTTCAGGACTTCAGGCAGCAGTCGTTTTAGATATGCCAGGATAAGTTCAACAGATTATATAAAGTGTGCACATGGTAACATTAAGCATTTCCTGTCAAATCCTAGGAGTGGTTGTTTGTCTGTTCTTTTCAGCTTGTGACCATCAGGGTATTTGCAGGCCCATGTGCATTTGCAGTTTGAATATTGTTTGGCAGGATCAAACTAACATGGCCTTGAGAGTGAGATGTGTCCCCTCCTTCAGGCCAAGTCCAGGAACCCCATCTTCAGTCTGTATCCCTGGCAGTATTTTTGTCTCCAAAGATACGGGGGTTGACCTGAATCAACTCTCATGATTTGTGCTATCATTTGCTTTACGTGTACGTAAGCTGTACTATTGTTATCATTCTGTGCATGATCTTCTACCCAAAGGTGTACCTGCTTCATCTGAAATCTGATTATATATATAAAAAAATGTGAGGTCAAGGCTATCGAGCTTCTTTTTCAGCTATCTATGAATATGGTCTCTCTTCGCACGGTCTACTCTTCTATTGTGTTCCACGAGAACTACTTACAGTTGGCAAAATTGTCCGTCGCTGCTATTGTAGGAATGTTGGCATTGTTTTACAACCAAGTTTCGTGCTTGCCTTCACCTGTAGTAGATGGCTGGAAGTCTCTGTACGTCCTTGTTTATGACCCGCACCGTGTTCTTGCAGAGTAGTAATTTAATTTGGTGATCCTTGGATGTATTTGAGCGCCACCACTCCAACTGTGTTTGTAACAAGCACTATACAGATTATTGCCGACATAACGGAGCAGCAGCTAATGGCGTATCTGGAAAATGCTCTCTCTGAACACGGGTGCAGCAAGTGTAACCACATGCGTCAGTTGTTAGCGGAAGTCACATGTGACCAATTGACCCCTATTTCGCTGCTACCGTTCTTCATCCTCTATATGGGTACGTACGTACGTTCTCCAGCAAGTTGATGCCGTTTTGTCGATGCTAGTCCTTGTTTCTTTTTCTGAAAGAAGAAGGCGCGGAGAAAAAACCATTGCGGGTCCGTTTGGAGTCTAACCCAAAGGGGAAAAGCAGCAGAACCTCCGGGTCCGAGGGCAGGGGTCCTGGACCTGGATGGTACTACCTTCCTCAAAAAGTCTCATCGTGTATCTTCCTGGAACCCGTTGCGAGTTGATTATTAATTACTTGCTAGCTAATCCAAGTTGCAACGTGCTAACACCATCGCGACCTGGCCTTCGCTTCGCCCCTGCGCTCCCGAGGGAGAGTCCCTGTCGACTCCTCGTACGCATGGCGTGGCGCTTTCTTGCACGCTAGCTGTAGCTTCTAGTACGCCGCGATATCTGAATCGGGGTCACCACGCCTCACGCCTTGTCGCTTTGTCAATCCGGGAGAAAGTGACGGTAAATTTTCGTATTGTACTGCTATTTTCAGGAGATGGTGGGGTAGAAACGGAACGCGATGATGGCGGCCACGGCTGCGGCCGTGAGAAAGACGTGTGCGCTTTCTACCTGCTGCTGAATTTGGAGACGCGCGCGAGCGTCGTGCCTGCGCGCACCTGACGGTACGTTGCATGCATACAGATTGAAGAAGCAGCTCCGAAGGTACACTGCCCAAAAGCGCTCTTGCCAAAAAAGAGTTAGATTAACAATATCGCCGGCCGTGTATAAATGCCACGTTTCAACCTAACCTGTGGCTAGCTACTATTTCCGAAGGTTCGTGACCCGTGCTTAATCATCATATGTTTATTTACCCATTCATGTTCAATACTAGAAAATACTTGTCCACGATCGAGGCCGTCCCTTGTTCTCGTCGAAGTCTCGTGCTATGGAGGGCACGAGGTCGTACGCCCGGCCGGTACCATATCTGCCGGTCGAGCTCCGTCAATCAAAGAACAAGAAACGTTGCTCAGGGCCCACCCTCATACGATCATCGTCTCGCCTTCGAAAGTTCTTCCGCCGGTCGGGTCAAGCCGTCATCGCGGTTCACGACACGCAGGGCGGTCTCCCCTCGCGTGCTTGACCTGTACGAATGTCCTACTTGTCCTACATCCCCCGTTACGTGCATGCATGCACCACCCCATCAGAATGACACCCTGGCCCCCACACCCAGGAAGGAAGGAAGAGTTCACGCCACGACGCTGCTAGCTAAGCGCGCGCGCGACGGATCGCCGGCCGGCCGTCCGCTGCCGCTGAAAAAAATATGGAAGAGAAAAATTAAACTAAAAAGTGCATGTTTCAACTTGTAATTCGCCACCGGCCGGGGAAGAGAGATCGCCACGCAGAGCTAGCTGCTAGATCCATGGTACCAGTCGATCCCCCGTTCCTTCCTTAGTCGTGTCCATGGTTGCGCTTGCGCGAGCTGACTTTGGCGGCCCTGGGGAGCCAATGGCGCGAGGTGAAGTGCTCCACGTCGCCGTCCGTCCGCCCGCCCGCCTGCCCCCGCTCGCTCATCGCCGACGTGGACACAAAAAGTAAAATACCACGACGGTCGTCATGACGCATGCTCTGCTTTTTAATTGATTTTTCGGACGGTTCGTTGGCCCGGGCCTCTCTACCTTGCCCGGGGGGAAGATACGCATTTGTCAAAAGGGTTGTTGCGTCATATATGGGGGCAGGATCTGCTGTGGCTACCAAACCCAAACATGATTGTTGTACATTGTAAAAAAAAGCATTATCACTGCACGATTAATTAGTAGGAGTCTAGGAGATTAGGTGATGCAATCCACATGGGTTTCTTCTAGGGAAACGTCGAGGAACTAAACTTACATATATAGATATGGAGTAAATTTTGAAGAACAACTTTTTGACCTAGTAGACAAAATTAAAGGACAATAATGTTGTGTTGAGCACATTAATAACCACAATAGTAGTTACCGTCTTAGTGTTGGCTCTGCCTTTCACCACAAGCTTCATAAGAGGATTGGTACATGTGGTGCTCCTCCATCAATCGTCATGCGGTGAACCCCGCAAGTTTAAATCTGGTGGATGATTTGTGCAATATCATACTGCGGGCGTGTCGGATTGGTACATGTGGTGCTCCTCCATCGATCGTCGTGCGGGTTTGGGCCAACAAGGCGAGCGGCGGGCGACATGCGGTGAATCCCGCAAGTTTAAATCTGGTGGATGATTTGTGCAATATCGTATTTTACTATTTTTTATATTATGTGTCGGTGCTAGTTAAAATGTTTGCTAACGGTGGGAGGTCACAACAAATAATGTGGGGGTAGGCACGTTACAGGTCTGTAAGAAGTCGCGTCTCGACACAAATGCAACACAGAAATTTCAAGGCTTTGCTCCACCCTCTACGTCTTCTCCATTCCTCTTGTCAACATGTATGGGTAATCGGCAGAGCATGCCTCTAAACTATGTCTCTTCAGATCCTGTAGTGGAGAGAGACGATAAAGTTTTTTCAGGAGTAATGACCGCTCGCACGGCTCTATCGACTACTTTCACCAATGTTGTTGCCCACTGCTCCATGGGTGCTCCAACTGACCATTAATCCAGTATTGCCACCTCCAAAGCCGCTAGAAGGATACTCAATTCATCTGCTTTTATTCTAAGAATATGGATTATCTCGAGTATTTTAGGACTAACCATTGTGAGAAATATGCTGTTTTTATTTATCTAACAGGTTGCATATCTAGTTCACTTACAATTTTGCTAGAATGTTGGGTATGGTTATCTGTTTTATTTATCGATTAAACCTTATGAGAAAATGCTGATATATTCAACACGTGTAGTTGTGGCTACCAAACATCATATTTGTCTTGTAAATAAATCGAGGTACGTATTACACATCAAATGGGTTTGCTCTAGCTGTTAAAAAAAAGGGATGGTGGAGTGTCGACAAATGCCACACAACTGGGGCTGCGAAGACGCGACCACACCGGATGAAAGATGAGCACGTGCCACGCCTCAACGCTCTTGTCTCGTTCGAGATTATAACCTTAAAATAAATCAAGCGGCCACGACGGTGTCCATGGCTATATAATCCATTCTGCCCCACAGCAACGATGATAGATCGGTTTAACCTCTTGCTGTCGCCCTCAGATCATCGGTGTCCGCCTCAAGTCAAGTCGCACCTATCCATTCCTTCTTCACCGCGCGCGGTAGCTGTATCGATCCGTCGTCGTCGCCGTCGCCAGCCCGTACGTCCTTCCTTCCATGGCCGCCACGAGCTACGACGGGGACGTCCGGCATAGGGCCCTCGGCGTGCACGGCGCGTCGCGGAAGATCGGCAAGCCGGTGTCGTCTCAGGCGCAGCAGCAGAATCGGAAGCCGGTCATCATCTACATGGTGTCCCCCAAGGTGATCCACGTGGAGGCCCACGAGTTCATGTCGCTCGTGCAGCGGCTCACCGGCCCGGAGGGCGCCGGGGACGACAAGCAGCAGGAGAAGGCGTCGACGTCACCGAGGGGGACGACGGCGACGGAAAGAGCGGCGCAGCCTGTGCGCGTCAAGGCGCGCGCCCTTAACCGGCCGGGCCCCGCGGTGTCCGTCTCGGTGACGGCCACGAAGCTGCAGCAGCAGGCCGTGCCGCCGTCGTGGGCGGGGCCGTCGCCGTCGCCCACGACCGGGTTCCTGTTCACCGACCTCAGCCCGCTCCGCGGCGGCGCGCTCAAGGGCGAGGCGCCCATGATCTCCCCCTGGATGCACCAGGTCAGCGACCATTTCATGAGCCCCGCCGGCGCGCAGGCGCTCGGCTCGCCGTCCGGCTTCCTCGACATCTTCGGGCCGCTGTCCTCTCAGAATCAGTGATCGGATCAACACCTCAGCCGGCCTGCAGTGAGTACACGTGGTCAGAAGCCTTTTGAACTCAATACGCATTAGGGTTTCTGTCGGATGATGAACTCGCATGCATGCTCCTCTCACACGATGATCAAATTAGCCCGGTGTCATCTAGGGTGGTTCGCAATGCTGTAAATTAATAGTGTAGGTTCTTGCGGTATTGATTTGATGTGTTTGGTGTTAATCTTTGTTTTGGTTGCAGTTCTTGCTGTACATTAATTAATTGTAATAACATACTGGTGCATCCTCACGAGATATATGAAATTGATTTATTTGTTGATTCGCTTAGCTTGTGTGCAAGGTGTAATATTCACAGGGAGAGGGTTGCAATTGCAACAGCTGGTTAATTAACTCATGAACTATGTGTTTGACTTGACAGGATGTATATTGTGCTAGCTCATTGCGTACATGCAAACCACTTCTACTCGAAGAGATTAAGCAGAACTCTCGTTGATCCACTTACGATATCTAGCTAGTTATGTACAGCTTCATCACGGTGGCCAGATTTGAGAGAGTTGGCATACGCGGTATCAGTTTTCCTGCTGAGGGGGATTAATATATGAGATTCTAATGATGTTTCCTTTCTTTTACCACATAACATAACATGTACTAACTGGAGCAAGAAATTTAGACTTATATGTGGAACTTTTACTTTTGAGATGTTATATGTGGAAGTGTTAAACACATGTGTGGTCTATCAAATTGCCACACATGAGCGCACACCAACTGGAAAAATGCAAACTATCGGCACGAAGTTGTGCGGACTTTTCTCCGTTAGTCATTCCGCCAGCCATGTTTAGCGTTAAATAGCTGATGCGGCTACATGTTTTTTCAAATACCCTCTTATAATGTTATTTCCTCTAATTATTAGGTCATTTTCTCCACTATCCTATGGTTGGATCGTCAAAATAGATGTAGGATCCACTTTTCAGCCTCTTCACCTCGACTCTCTCCTAGAAATTTCTATCAAATACCTCTCGCCGTGCACCAAGTACACATCAGGGAAGCCACCCGTCAATCGCCATGGCCAGCAGGGCTGCGCATGTCGGCTACGAGCCAGCCACGCAGCAACAAGGCCGCCCTCCCTGCAAGTACGGTCTGTTTCAGAGCACTTATTCGCCACCATGACACGGTCGAGGTCAACGAGATCAAGGGCGTACATGCTCTACGAGCACACGTATCCACTCATGATGCATTAGCAGCATGTACTGCTTCTGAGCATGGTAAAGTTATTGACCTTCTTCAGAAACAATCATTCCAAAATCTTGTAGATCAACGTTTTCCTATCTATAGAGAGAACAAAACAGGATTAATTACCTCTCGAGTTGTTCCTACCTTTCTGGAATCGTACATGTGCAAAAGAGGAGCAACAATGCAGCATAGAGGCCCGGGAGAATTCAGCAGCTGCACAAAGTTTACCTTGTGGGGAAATTCCAGCTTTGATACTCTATCCGGTGACACGACCATCCCACAAAAGTGACAGGACTAGCGCGAGCACGGCAGGAGGGCAAACGAAGATTGGTCTACGCAGTTTAAGGGAAAAGGGACCTAACAATTAGAAGAAACTAAATTTTAAGGGGATATTTGCAAAAAACAGATAGCTACATCAGCAACTTAACGACAGACGTGACGGAATCACTAACGGGGCACACCACACAACTTCGTGATCGATAGTTTGCATTTTCCGAGTTAATGACCATTGCGCTCATAGATGGCAACTTGATAGCGACCACCCGTGTGTTTAACTCTATGTGGAACTCTGCGTGGGAGTATAATCTTGATATTTCTTTGAACATATAAATCATTCAAGGGGTAAGACCTTCACCAAATAAAGAGATGGAGTACATATATGAACTGCTAGGGTGAAAGACATGAGTGAGAGATGTGTTTCTTTCATGGAAGGAGCAATTCTTGTATTGCGGTGCATAATATGGTTAGTGTCAACGATCAGTAATTAAGGTGTATAGAATTATGCTCAGCACACAAGGGCACTTGCTAAGATGGTTAGTGTCAATGAATCAATGAGAACGGGTATGGGGCAAAATGCACTGTTCATTTAATGACTTTTAATTAAAACTGCAGAGCCAAGTAAAGCACACAAGGGCATTTGGTCTAGTGGTATGATTCTCGCTTAGGGTGCGAGAGGTCCCGAGTTCAATTCTCGGAATGCCCCATTTTTGTCTTATTTTGTTGAAACAGATGTTCTATCTGTAGATCCCTTTTAGATTTTGTTCCCTTCCAGCTTAATAGCAGCACACCTGTTGCAACGCTTTATTATTCCTGGCTCTTGTAGACTTGCAAAGTAAACAATGAACCGTTTGTGCAGGTAGATTAGTACTCCTAGCTGTCTGTAGGATTCCAGACCAACTTCATCGATATATGAAACGACATCAGTTTTCAGGCAAACGTGCGGAAGTGCCATGACAGAAAACCAACTCGAAGCCCTGGCCACATAAAAATGGTTTAATAGTAAGTTGTCTGACAGAAATAAAACGCAGATGCTTCTGATGTCTACAGCAGCTAGCTTAGGTCTTTTTTTTCTCCCCGTCAAACCAGCAGCCAATTCTTCACAGAGGCCCGAAATTACCGATGTACATCATCCTCTCTCTTTTTTTTTTTTTTGGATCTGAAGCTACCGATGGATCCATCCGTTCTACTCCAGTAAACAAACTCACCTGCTGGACCTTGGGCCTTAGACAAAAAGAGGACGTGGCTGTCTGCGGATACTGGGCCAGCAACCCATGGCTTGCCCTCCTCCTTTTTTACTCAGCGAATCGTACCAAAATAAAGCTTGGATATTTGCATCGGTTGGGGTGCGCCGGGCCAAGTCTGTAGTGCAACGACTAGGCGACGCTCGAGAGCCCCGATAGCAAGCTACCGTAGAATAGGTGGCCTGATTTCCCCTGTCTGGCCCAGAGTAGAACGTGGAAGCTCCCGTTGGCAAAAAAAAAGGTATTTACATCCTATACCAGAGAAAAGAAGATTCGTTCTCAAAGAAAGATTCGCCTCGAAAATAAAATAAGAAAAATACGGTCAAGCTACGTATTACTCAAGTAGTCGTGAAAATACCCTCCAAAAAATAGTAGATCGTCAAAATAGTTCCTCGGGTAGACTACGATTGTTTCTTCATACGCGTGGAGCAGCTAACATTGTTGGAATTGATCTCTAGCTAACAGAGTAAAAATATAATCGTGGTGACCACATTTTCCTCATAAGTACGTGCCTGATCGGGGGTACCCCCAAATTAACTTGTTTTGATTCCTTCCCGGAAAGAAAACTTGTTTTGATTCCTGGTTTCACAATGGCAAATATATAAAGTGGAGGCTAGAATTGTCGATAGACACATGTACAGAGGAAAATCCCACACTCCCGACGACCGATCATGTAAGGATGCCCAAGGGATTAGAAGATCAATCACCACCGTCGGCCACCACAAGGTTTAGTGCTGCCGGCGCCCCTACTCTAGGTGATTGCTCTCTCCCTGCCTGCATCATGCCAATGGCCGTCTGAGGTAGACAAGTTTTCATCTTACTTTGGTGTTCTAATGCGAGATTGATAACGGTTTTAGGTTAATCAATGGTATCAGAGCAAGTTTTATCTCCTTCAGAACCCTAATTAGATCATGGTTAGTGACCTCATGTTAGCACATGATGATCACGTCTAATGCCTTCGTTAATGCTAACGCCTCCTCAGATTAATGTCAAATTTGGTGTACTATGATATGTCCTAATGATCATGTTTTACTATTGGCTCATTGCAATCTTAGATGTTAATGATGAAATTATGTGTTAATTTTCTTCATGTTATGATAATCTTGTCAATATTAATACCCAAAATTACAATATTGTTTTCATTAGCACTTGTTTTTAGCTCGGATAGCAATTACAGTGAGATGTCTTGGCACAGTTTTGGAACAAAAATCCCAAAATCATGATGAACCATAACCCTAATGTTGATTATTTTCCCATTGGTATGAAATTGAGTTCCCATATTCACCAGAAGAGACGTCGTGTTCTCATATTTCCTTTCGGGGCCCTCATGGCACCCACCGATGTGAGAGGATGATAATGTCACGATGCTCCCACTCCCGATGGAAGGACTAGCAAGAGGACACGCTTCGGTGCAAAATGGAAGGAGGGGTCATCGACCTCTACACCGTCACTACCACCGCACGGCTATGTCGGCCCGACGTCGGCCAGCACACCCTCTATGGAGTATATCAACGTTGCATGGATGCAAAGACGGTAGTCGTCGTTCCGCCTCTCATGGCCATGTGTGCTTGGCGCGGGATGTTCCGCTCGACGGAGCCATGCACAGGGATAACCGCTGCATGCCAGCGCAGGCGAGGAGAGCCACTGTGTCGTCATGCCACGCACCCGACACTCATTGTGTCTCTCAATGGCTCCGGGGGAATCGGGAGCAAGGAGGACGAATGGTGACTAAGGTTTGACTTGGGGCTGGTTTTGCTCCACTACAAGCGTTGACAGTCGTTGGATCTAATCCAATGGTCGATAATGAGGCATGCATAATGGATGGCTTATAGGAGTTAAAAGACCTATTTCGGTTGTGGGCTGCAGTCTAGGCTTACTTGTCCCATGGAAAAGTTTTTTCTAATGCATGCTTGGGCAGAAATTTTTGTGTGGCCTTCCGTTGGTTGTTGGGTCTAAATGTCTTTAGATACTTTCTTTTTCCAGTGCATTTTGTGTAGTTTAAATTTTATATATTAATATGAAATGCACCAGTTAAACAGGAAATGGAAGAAACCTAAGAGGGGAATATTGCGTATGTTTGATGAGAAATGAGAAACAAGAAATGCCATATGCAAATATTCTCGTACGATCAACAATGATTCCATTTGGTCCCATACAAAAAGAATGATTCCAATTTATGGCATCTTTATTTAAGTTCTCTTTTTTATCATTTGGTGTTGAAATACAATTTTTTATAAAAGATAGTGATACTGAGAAAATTTATGTGTGACTCTCTTAAGTTTATGAATATTTTGTTTGGGAATTTTATTTGAGCTTATTATATTATCATAATTTTATTTAGTGATATGGTTATTAGTGATGTTTTTATGTTGATGCCATGATTATGTTGTTTTCTAATGATGTGGTCGTCAAGGATGGGTAGATAGAAAAGTTAATGTCCACATTGTTTGGTTTTCCGCACCGCACCATGTGTCATAATATTGTTGAGTCATTATGCTAATGTATTGTGTGAGTGCAGTTTAGGTGTTTTGACATGTACTAGCTAAAGATGATGAAGACTCATAATGATGTTGATGAAGTTATGGTTAATTCTTTGCACAGGGATGTATTTGTCTAGATAATTATTATGTGATATTTAATATCATGATTATGAGTATTCATTTACTTGACTATTATTGTTTGCCAATTATTTGGCGGACCATGGTGTAATTTAATGTCCAAATTTCATTTTGAGAAAATACCAATGCCATTTTTAATGTGAATGATAGTCTAATATTTACTCACTAAAATGCCATTTTTAATGTTGAGAATGAATGGTCTTTTGTACAATGCCTTGAAGGTTCTAATGATAAACTTTGACACATTTGATTGATGCTGTTGAAACTATGGATCATGGATGTACTATAAATCCATGTGTCTAAGAAACATAGTGAATTGCATTAAATTGATCTTTTATGTAAATGTTGGCTATTAATTTTGAAAATGATCTTGCTGTTTATCATGTGATTTAAGTTTCATTAGTTAAAAAGGAACTAACGGAAAGTTTTGATTAGAGAATTTATTTATGAGCATATGAATTATGGCGTATGACAATGATTTGACCAATGTTGATTGTTGGCATGCCCCATTTTGTGTATGTCATGTTCTTTTCTTTTTTAGCCCAATGGTGTTATAGATTATTATATTCTATGTTTAATGAAGATTATCATAAAATGTGGTCCTTATTTCAACAATGGGCAAGAGTTTTCATATGTAGAAATTATTATTTTTTGAACAAGAAACAACTCGAAGGCCTGGGAAGCTCCGTTCAAAGCAGTGGTTACATTATTGCACACATACCCCTAAAGGATAGGGGATTAATAGAGAAGTTTATAAATTTTACAAAAAACTAGGGCAAAAATCTGAAAGCAATCAAGTCCCTAGCCTTCTCCACCTCAATTGATCGACCTGCCGATATGGGTGCCGCCACCACTGGGGAACAAGCCACTTAGCGCAACAGTGACCACGAATCTCATACCGATGTCCAGGAAGTTCCTCCCATATGGCATGAGGCCAGGACGAAGAAGGATCACCTTACTGTGGTCGATGAGGGTCACCCTTCGACCGTGAGATGCAAAGGCATGATTGTACACACCATCACACTGTGTCCCCCGCTGATGAATTCACTGATCCCAAAAAATAGCTCCCAATCACCCTAGTCACCCAGTCACTTCCCTATTCTCTCTCACAACCAAAGTCGGCCGAGAAGGGGAAGGCGACATCGATACTTGGCAGCAAAACTGGAGACGCTTTGCTCTTGACGATTCGCACCTCGAGCTCCTAATCTGCCCTCCCTCCATGGGAGCATAGTAGAGAAGCCGACCGAGGATCGCCTGGAGCCGTGCCACCACGTCAACACATATGGGCTCCGAGCCTTATTGGCGGAGATCCTTGCGATCCCATCCTCCCGACGTCGCAACTCACTCCCAAGCTAGGTGGAGAGGAAGAACATGCATAAGATGTACCAAATCCGGCTCCAACAATCTAGTTCTCAGAGGCCACGAAGGACAACCTACTATCTACACTACGAACAGTGGTGCCTCGCCTCGGTCGCTCCCAGACGGCATCGCCACTGACTAGAGCTTCAGTTTGGCCCGAAAAATCTAGGAGAAATCCCAAGTACCGTAACGAAGAGAAAGCGAATGAGAGGAGGGAAATGGGAGCGCATATATGTAGACTCTATGGATAAAGCATTAGAAAAACATTTGCCTTTTTCATATGAATATTTTGTTTTTGTAATGACATCATTTAATGTTTGTCTCAACACATAGTGATAATATTTATGTTCTCAATGAAAGAATGTTTTGTAGTAATTATATGTGTGCTATGGCACAATTATGATGTAAGAAGCTGGATAACGAGACCCCGTCGAAATTGTGGTCAAGTTTACCATATTTCGAGGGGGAGAACGAAATGTCTGATTAAGTATGGGATGGCATGCTGACGTTTCCAAGCATTATGGATGTGTTGATTTTCAAGTACTCCCTCTGTTTCAAAATATAAGATGTTTTAGGTTTGTGAAGAAAATATATCTAGACTTATTTTAGTGTGTAGATTCACTCTAAACATGACATCATTTGATGTTAGTGTCACTGTCACCACATGGTGATAATATTTGTGTTCTCAATGAAATAATGTTGGGTAGTAATTATGTATGCTATGGAACCTCGTCGAAATTGTGGTCGAATTTACCACATTTCGAATGGGAGAACGGAATGTCTCATTAAGTATGGGATGGCATATCCTCACTTTTTCAACAACTATGAACATGTTGATTTTTCAAGTAGGATGTAAGCAACGAGAACTCGTATTTGGAGAGTAAACGCTAATTGCTCAAATGTAACACTTTAGTTTGGTGCATTATTTGCACTGAGGGTGGGATTATGATGTTTGTTCATGTTACAATCAGGGGGAGTGGAATTTGATCACCATCTAACAACCAAGAGTAAAAATAGGACAATGGTTGGCCATGTTCCCCTCACACGCGCGTGCCTGATCGGGGCACCCCAAACCAACTAGTTTTGGTCCCTGGCCTCACAGTGCCACATATATAGACAACGAGCTAGGATTGTCGATGTGAGAGACACATGGAGGGGGGAAATCCCACACTCCTAACAGCCGATCCTGTAAGTGCGCCGAAGGGATCAAAAGATCGATCACCACCGCCGGCCACCACGAGGGCTAGTGCCGCCAACACCCCTACTTCAGGTGCTTTTTGTCTCCCTCGATCCTTTCTCCCCCTCCAATGGTAGTCTAACGTATACATGTTTTCATCTTACTTTGGTGTTCTAATGCGAGATTGAAATGCGGTTTTAGGTTAATCTTATACTTCTTAATGCCTCAAGTCAACAATAATTTCCTTAAGTGACGCCCAACACATAAAAGGGCAAAAAAGAATACGTTGAAACATTATCACTTCGAATTCGTTTGTTTTGATGTCACGGTCAAAGCAACATGTAATTCGACCGAGGCATAGTGACACTGTCCGACACGGTAGTAGAGCACCCGCTCGTGCAACTTTCTTCATCGTGTCAAGCACAGTTCTGTTGAACACGCCACCAGGAGATAAATAGAAGTTGTTGGCTACCGGGCAAGAGGTTCGTCATGAGCGGAAAACGCACGGAAATATAGGACTTGAAGATAAAATAAATATAAATATTGGACTGAAGATAACGGTAAGAAGAGGAAGCTCATGTCTAAGATGATGACGACGCTCTCTTAATGCAGCGGATAAGTCCCTGATGCTCCCCAGTCCCCACCTTAATACCCTGTCACAAGATTGAGCAAAGAAATTCGGCTCAAAAATCTCATGTGTCTAGAAGAGACCTTAAAAATCTTAGGTCAAGAAAAAAATGATTTGTTGTCGCAATTGTAAAAAAATCCTGGCAAAATAAATTTAAATAATGAATCTATTATAAAACAATTTTAGAAGAATTACATATTAGGGTTTCCCCTTTGATAAGGGCAGGGTCAGGGACTCAGGGGTGCTAAGAGCATCTACACTCATGTTTCTAGGACGTCGAATCCAAGTCGATTTTTTGGTCCGGACGCCGAAAATTGGCTCAGCCCGTTTCGAGGATTCTGGTTCAGGATCCCTGAGAATGCCAGACGAAAGGAATACAACGGGAAAAAGAACATATCCAGAATTCCGAGAACACCGGACGAAAGGAATACGGAAAAAAAACAGCCGACGGCTGGAGTGGACCCACCAAATCAGCTAAAGTCCGCCTATATTTGCCAAGGTTTGTCTATATTCGACCGTATTGCCCAAAGTTCACCTATATTCCCAGACCGAAAAATAATGGGATGGTCTGAGCTCTCTTTTTTTCACTTAGCCAAACGTACTAAAAAAGGGTTGGATATTGCATTGGTTGGGGCGCGCCGGGCCAAGTCTGTAGTGCAACGACTAGGCGACGCTCAAGAGCCCCGATAGCAAGCTAACGAGTTGGGCTCTCCCCCCAAAAAAATTAATTTAATATCGTGTGGACACAAGGGTCCACATATCAGATATTAAACTGATAAGAACAGATACTACACTTGATCTTAGCCAAAAGGCCGAGAAAGGTATGATTTTTTCAGCTGCCCGGGGTCTCGTTATATGGAGTGTTTGTATCACGCGTTGGCTGTCGCTTGCCGGGGTGGGACTAAACGAGCAGAGGCAGAAGCGTGACGCGTTGTGTTCGGGAAACTGGGGCCGTGGTCTGAGATGAAGCCCAGTGTAACAGGTTGGCTTGTTTCTCCTGTCTGGCCCAGAACCGAACGTGAAAGCTTTTGTGGCCAGAAGAAAAAACGAATTTTATTCCTCGAGTAGAAGATGGTTTATGTTTCCTTGATCGTACAGCCATACAGGCAAGGCAAGAGCAGCCATTCATTTCGGTCCCGTCAAGAAAAGAGAAGATGTCGGCAGTGTTCCGCTTCTAATTCGGTCGCCATTGATTTCACGATCACAGCAACAAAGAAGGAAAATAATACTATTCTCTCAGGGGATTTCGTGTTTCCATCCCCCGGGTCAACACGTCGCTCTCCTCCACGCCCACGCCTCCCTCCCGCAGGTCCACACCCAAGAAACCGCCTCCTTATCCTTTCCCCTCCTCTCGTTGTTTCTCGCATCTTCTGTAATCCCAAGGAACGCCATGAGAGACCAGAGAGCTGGCAGCCTCTTCCCCACCCAAAGACACCAAACCACGCCACCTCACCACACGCCACGCCACCTCCAAGCCACCACTCAAATCGACTCAATCCCTAATCCCCAATCCCACTAGCCATGCCCTCTCTCTCCAACCTCCGACAAGGACCGGTGCCTCGAGGTGGTGCCTCTTCGTGCTACTGCTGCCAGAGGGATGTCGGCCTTGCTACCGGGAGGGCACAGCTTCGCTATAAATGGCAATCTGCTTTGCTACTTTGGGTGCTCCCCACTGCTACGAGAAGCCACCGGCCTTGCTATAGAGCCATGGCGGCGTCTTCTTCTCCGGCCACGGTGTTGCTACAGAGGAGCGACGACGTCTTCCCCGGCGAAGATGTATTTGCTACAAGCGGAGGGAGACACTCTACAAGCGGCGCGACCCTTTGCTACTGAGGCACGGCGAGCTTGCTACAGAAGAACGATAACATTTTCCCCGGAGACGACATCTTGTTGTCTTCTCTAGCGATGACGTCTTTGCTACAAGCGGATGGAGACACTGCTACAAGAAGCGTGAGCCTCTGCTACAGAGGCACGGCGACGTCGTCTTCCCCGGCGACGGTGGACGTCTTCTCTGACAACGGTGTCTTTGCTACAAGTGCAGGGAGACACTGCTACAAACGGAGGGAGACACTGCTACAAACGGAGGGAGGCGCTGCTACAATAGCGCAAATTTATTGCTACATGGTCTCCGTGAGGTCTAACGGCGAAAACCTCCTACGAGTCTCCGGCGAGATCAAATATGCTACATTAGCACAAATTTTTTGCTACATCTGTTTTCTGAGTTTTCTACAATAGCGCAAACTTCTTGCTATGAGGTCTCCGGCGAGATCTCCGGCGAAATTCTCCGGCGAGTCTAAGACGGAGTGAGTTTTGCTACATTAGCACAAATATTATGCTACATAGTCTCTGGCGAGGTCTCCGGCGAAGCCTCCGACCAGATCTGTCTTTTTTATTTGTCTCGTGGGCCGCGTTTTTGCTACTGATGTAGCAAAAGCGGGGCAATATGTAACAAAAGCGGTCAGGTGTAACAAAAGCGGGATTGGGTGGACATGTGTCAGCACGAGGACCCGGGGATCAGAAGTTTTTATCCCGAGAAACGCGTAGCACTGTCCAACAAAGAATTCGTACGCAATACCCAGAGGATAATAATGAAAAATTAAGACGTTGCTGATGCACACTGAAACCGCCCAGCTAGCTAGCACGGAAGAATGGCATCGTACGTGCAACTGCAACTTGCTTTCCTGCCAAAAGTGGACAAACACACTTCACCTAAATAAAAAGAAAGAAGTCCAGATAATTTCCTATGTATTGGATTTGGGACGCTAACCCTTCTTATGTTTAAATTGGGCTATTTAACCTCTATCTTTATAATACTAGACAACTAACTTTCCTAGTCTGTGTAGGCTGTTTTGATCGGTGATTTAGGTCACGTGGAGATTGGGTAGTTGCCACGGTGGCAAAGTGAGGCTGGCTAGGTCCAAAAATCACGAACTTGTTCTTCCACGCATGGACTCTTCATCCCTATTCTCGAACGTAGCTACGACAATTCCTCCAAGACATCGGCGACTGGTGGATGATTAGCGATTTGGTGTCTTGATTAGAGTGTTGTTACATCTCGAATCAAACTGGGGAGTGGATCTGGTGAATTTTCGCAGATAATGTGTGAAGAAAATAGGCTCACTGCCCTGTTTAATTTCTTGTGTAGCTACAATTCTAGGACGCTCCGGCCATCCTGCAACATATACATGTTTGTGGTATAGAATTGCGCTTCCTCCTGGTGGCCTCCACCAATGAGTGAAGGGAATCGCAGCATAGTAAATCAAAATTTTCTACGGATGCGAATGGGAAAGCCAAGATCTAATCTAGGAGATGCAAACAACGAGGGGGGTAGATGAGATCTTCATACCCTTGAAGATTCGCACAGCGGAACGTTCAACGGAACGTGGTTGATATAGTCGTACTAGCCTTCTCCTCCTCGTGATCCGATCCGATCCAACACCGCAAGTGGCGATGCCTCCGAGAGATGCACACGTACGGCACCTCGACGTCTCCTCCTTCCTCGGTCCAGCAAGTGGGGTGGAGAGATAGATTGGATCTACAACACGACTACGTGGTGCAAAGGTGGAGAGTTTCTGCGGCAGGGCTTCGCCTACGCGTAGTCGGGAGAGAGAGAGAGAGAGAGAGAGAGAGAGAGAGGAGGGTAGCAACTAGGCGGCTAGGGTTTGAGGAGGTGTGGGGGAGGGTGCGCCCCTGTCCTCTTTATATAGAGGGCTGGCCGGCTGCCCCCTTGCCCCTCCTCCAAGCCTAGGGCCGGTGGCCACATGGGAGGAGTGGGGGGCAAGTCCCCCCTTTCTAGAAGCTTTCCCTAGGGTTCCCCCTAGGGCTTGGCCGGCTGGGCCTATGGGGCCTTGTGCCCCTGGCCCAATACGGCCAGGGCACTCCCTCGTAGGCCCACGCCCCCTCCCGACAAGTGGGGCCACGTTGGTCCCACTCCGGAAGGTTCTAGAAGCTTCCGGTACAATACCGAACAATCTGAAACAATTCCGAAATCCAAAAACTGCTTTCCCTTATATGAATCTTATTCTCCGGACCATTCCGGAACCTCTCGTGACGTCCTGGATCTCATCCTAGACTCCGAACAAAAACTCATAAACCAATTATCCATTCTATCCTAGCGTCGAGACACATTAAGTGTGTGACCCTACGGGTTCGAGAATATGCAGACATGATCTTCTATCAATAATCAACAGTGGGGTCTAGAAACTCATATTGACTCCCACATATTCATCGATGATCATATCGGATGAACCACGATGCCAGGATTTAATTAATCCCATATATATATTCCCTTCGTCACACGATATTTTACTTGCCCGAGATTTGATCGTCGGTATCGGCATACCTAGTTCAATCTCGTTCACAGCAAGTATTTTACTCGTTTCGTAATCCGATATCACTTTGTGATTAACTCCTTAACCACGTGCTTGCAAGCGGTGTTGATATCGATTACCGAGTGGGCCCGAAGTATATCTCTTCGACTTGGGAGGGACAAATCTCATCTCGATACATACAACCCAACAAGTACTTTTCGATCACCTGAGAGACACCTTTATGATCACCCTCTCATAGGATGACGTTTGATGACCTCAAAGCTTTCTTCTGATACCAGGGAGTTGTATTATCTCATGGTCTAAGGAATACAATATTTGACATAAGAAAAAGCTTCGCAAAGATGAACACGATGACACGATCTAATTGCTCTGCTTGATTTGGGTCTGTCCATCATATCATTCTCCCAATGATATGATCTTATTATTAATCGACAACTCATGTCTATGGTTAGAAAACCTTAACCATCATTAATCAATGAGCTAGTCCATAGAGGCGTACTAGGGACACGGTGTTGTTCATAAACCACACAAGTATCAAAGTTTCGCAATACAATTCTAGCATGGAATATAAACTTTATCATGAACAAGAATTATAATAATAACATCTTTATTATTGCCTCTAGGGCATAATTCCAACAGTCTCCCACTTGCACTAGAGTCAATAATCTAGTTTACATCTGGCAACAATCTAACACCCATGGAACTAAGGTGTTGATCATGTTTTGCTCGTGGAAGAGGTTTAGTCAACGGATCTGCGACATTCAGATCTGTATGTACTTTGCTAATCTTCAGATCTCCATCTGTTATATAATCTCGAATTCTATAAAACTTGCGGTTGATATGCTTGGTCTTTGGATGATATCTTGGTTCCTTAGCCAGTGTTATGGCGCCAGTGTTGTCACACAATATCTCCAGTGGGTCCAAGGCACTTGGAACCACACCAAGCTCAGTGATAAGTTCCTGATCCAAACTCCTTCACTTGACGCTTCTGAGTCTCAGATTCGCTTCTACTGTAGATCCCGCGATCACGCTTTGCTTGCAGCTTCTCCAGCTCACATCTCCTCCATTCAAAATATAAACGTATCCTGTCTGAGATTTAGAATCATCCTTGTCGATGTCGAAACTAGCATCGACGTAACCTTTTACGACGAGCTGTTCATCACCTCCATAGACTAAGAACATTTCTTTAGTTCTATTTAAATACTTTAGGATGTTCTTCACGGCTGTCCAGTGTTCCACTCCTGGATCACTTTGGTATCTGCTCGTCAAACTAAGAGCATTGGACACATCCGGTCTAGTACACAGCATGACATACATGATAGAACCTATGGCCGAGGCATAAGGAACTTTACTCATAGCTTCTCTATCGTTTACCGTAGCTGGACACTGAGCCTTGCTCAATATCTTACCTGACAACATAGGTATTGAACCTTTCTTTGTCTTATCCATTCTAAACCTTTTCAGAACTTTGTCTAGGTATGTACTTTGGCTTAAAGCTATCAGGCGTCTTTGTCTGTCTCTATAGATTTTGATGCCCAATATATAAGCATCTTCCCCTAGGTTTTTCATTAAAAAACATTTGTTCAAATAACTCTTCACATCGTTAAGCATGTCAATGTCATTTCTAATAATCAATATGTCATCCACATATAGTACCAAAAATGTCACTGAGCTCCCACTCACTTTCTTGTAGATACAAGCTTCGTAGCAATTTGGAACAAATCCAAAGCTCTTGATTACTTGATCAAAATGAAGGTTCCAACTCCGAGATGCTTGCTTCAGTCCATAAATGGAACGCTGAAATTTGCACACCTTATCAGCATCCTTAGGATCGACAAAACCTTCGGGTTGCATCATATACAACTCTTCATCAATGTTGCCATTGAGTAACGCAGTCTTGACATCCATTTGCCATATTTCATAATCATGAAACGCAACAATTGCTAATAAAATCCGAATGGACTTAAACATCGCTACGGGAGAGAAAGTCTCAGCGTAGTCAACACCTTGAACTTGTCGAAAACCTTTTGCGACAAGCCGTGTTTTATAGACAGTAACATTACCATCCGCGTCCGTTTTCTTCTTGAAAATCCATTTGCACTCAACGGCCTTTCGGTCGCTAGGAGGGTTCACCAAATTCCATACTTGGTTCTCGCTCATAGATCCTAATTCGGATTTCATGGCCTCTAGCCATTTCTCAGAGTCTGGGCTCATCATTGCTTTCTCATAGTTCGCAGGTTCACTGTTGTCTACTAACAAGACAGTTAAGACAGGGTTGCCGTACCACTTAGGAGGGGCACGCGACCTTGTCGACCTGCGACGTTCAGTAGTAGCATCGTCCGAAGCTTCATGATCCTTATCATTAGCTTTCTCTATTGTTGGTGTAGACGGCACTGGAACAATTTCAGGTGCTGCGCTACTCTCCAACTTAAGAGAAGGTTTAATAACCTCGTCTAGCTCTACTTTCCTCCCACTCACTTCTTTTGAGAGAAACTCCTTCTCAAGAAAGGATCCGTTCTTTGTGACAAACAATTTGCCTTCGGATCTGTGATAGAAGGTATACCCAATAGTTTCCTTAGGGTATCCTATGAAGACGAATTTCTCCGCTTTGGGTTCGAGCTTGTCCAGCATCAACTTCTTGACGTAAGCTTCGCATCCCCAAACTTTAAGAAACGACAACTTAGGTTTAGCACCAAACCACAGTTCATACGGTGTCGTCTCAACGGATTTAGATGGTGCCCTATTTAAAGTGAATGCAGCGTTTTGTAATGCATAACCCCAAAATGATAACGGCAAATCTGTAAGAGACATCATTGATCACACCATATCTAATAGAGTTCGATTCCGGCGTTCAGATACACCATTGCGCTGTGGTGTTCCGGGTGGCGTGAGTTGCGAAACGATTCCGCTTGCTTTAAGATGCGTGAGAAAATCATAACTCAAATATTCACCTCCACGATCGGATCGCAGAAATTTAATTTTTTCTGTTACGATGGTTTTCCACTTCGTTCTGAAATTCTTTGAACTTTTCAAATGTTTCAGATTTATGTTTCATTAAATAGATATACCCGTATCTACTTAAGTCATCAGTAAAAGTGAGAAAATAGCGATAACCACCGCGTGTCGAACCACTCATTGGTCCGCATACATCGATATGTATGATTTCCAACAAGTCCGTTGCTCGCTCCATTATTCCGGAGAACAGGGTTTTGATCATCTTGCCCATGAGGCATGGTTCGCACGTGTCAAATGATTCAAAATCAAGAGACTCCAAAAGTCCATCAGAATGGAGTCTCTTCATGTATTTTACACCAATATGACCTAGACAGCAGTGCCACAAATAAGTCGTATTATCACTATCTACCTTGCATCTCTTAGCCTCAATGTTATGGATGTGTGTTTTATTACTTTCGAGATTCAGAAAAAATAAACCATTCATAGCAGGTGCATGACCATAAAAGATGTTACTCATATAAATAGAACAACCATTATTCTCCGATTTAAATGAATAACCGTCTTGCAATAAACACGATCCAGATATGATGTTCATGCTCAACGCAGGCACATAATAACATTTATTGAAGTTTAAAACTAATCCCGAAGGTAAAACTAAGGAGAGCGTGTCGATGGCCATCACATCAACTCTTGATCCGTTGCCAACGCGCATCGTCACCTCATTCCTCGCTAGCCGCCGTCTATTCCGTAGCTCCTGTTTCGAGTTACAAATATTAGCAACTGAACCAGTATCAAATACCCAGGCACTACAACGAGGGCTCGTAAGGAAAACATCAATAACATGTATATCAAATATACCTTTGATGGTGCCAGCCTTCGTGTCCGCTAAGTACTTCGGACAGTTGCGCTTCCAGTGACCCTTGTACTTGCAATAGAAGCACTTAGTGTCCGGCTTAGGTCCAGACTTGAGCTTCTTCTCAGCAGGGGCAATGCGCTTGCCGCTGCCTTTCTTGAAGGACTTCTTTGCACCCTTACCTTTCTTAAAGCTGGGGGATTTGTTGACCATCAACACATGATTATCTTTCTTGATGTCCACCTCCGCAGCTTTCAGCTTAGCGAAGAGCTCAGTGATTGTACCAGTGGAACCAATCTGATTATGAGTAACTACAAAACCTTTATAGCTAGGAGGGAGTGATTGCAGAACTCTGTCAATCTTGAGCTCCTCTAGAATCTTGCAGTCCAGTTGCTCAAGGCGTTGAGTGTAGCCCGACATCTTAATGGCGTGCTCACTAACGGAACTCCCTTCCTCCATCTTGCAGTTAAAGAATTTCTCGAGATCTCATATCTCTCGAGCGGTCCGAGTGCGAAACATAGTTTTCAGTTCCTCAAGAATCTCAAAGGGCGGGAACTCCTCAAAGCGATTTTGAAGGTCCGATTCCATAGCAAACAACATGGTGCTCTTAATCACACCATAATCATCCTTGCGCTGATAAACAGCTTTCTCATCGGTAAGGCGCATATCTGAGGCGTCACCTAAGCGCTTTCTCAAGGACATGGTCCTTTTGTCCGCCAGAGAATGATTCTCAGATTATGGAACCCGATTGGTGAAGTTAGACCCATTGTTCTTAATCTTTTCTTTCTCAGCAAAAACGTTGAAGTTGAAGTTGGACTTAGCCATTTGATCTACAAAATTTGCAAGTACAATTTAGACTATGTTCATGATAACTAGTTCAACTTAATCAAATTATTAGATGAACTCCCACTAAATTCAACATCCCTCAAGTTGTTTAGTGAACATGATCCAAATTCACCACACCTAATCCGATCTTCACGAGAAGAGATGTGGTTTCAATGGTAGACAACAAAGTGTCGATCATATCATTCATATGACTCATGCTTAACCTTTCGGTTCGTGTGTTCCGAGGCCATGTCTGTACATGCTAGGCTCATCAAGTCAAACCTAAGTATTTTCGCGTGTGCAAAACTGGCTTGCACCCGTTGTATGTGAACGTAGAGTTTATAGCACCCGATCATCACGTGATGCTTGAACACGACGAACTTTCGCAACGGTGCATACATGGGGAGAACATAGTTTTATCTTGATCTTTAAGTGAGGAATCATCTTATAATGCTACCGTCGCGATCTAAGCATAATAAGATACATAAAAGGATAAACATCACATGCATATAATTTTATGTGACATGGTATAGCCAATCTCCGCGCAATGATCTCCATCTTGTGCGTGCCAGCATGATCTCCATCACTCCACCATGATTGCCCCCACCACGAATAGCAACTACAACTATTGCTAACTACTTAGTGATAAAGCAAAGCTATTACATGGCGTATAAGAAGTTGACACACAGGTCATACACAATTATAAATACAACCATATGGCTCCTGTCGGTTGTGTACTCATCGACATGCAAGTCGTGAAATATTACAAAACATGATTATTGCATACAACATACACATCACATCTTGGGCAGTGGCAGAGCCAGCTGAGAGACATAGCCTGGGCAAAGTACGAAGGCTCCTGGCCAACGGCATTTTGCCCAAGAAAATGTTGATTAATCCTTCATTAGCAGCTACCACTTTAGCAAAAGATTTCAAAGAGAGCTCGGGCCCGGGCATGCCGGGCTGAAGCTCCGCCACTGATCTTGGGCCATACCATATCACAGAAACACTCCCTGCAAAAACAAGTTAGACGCCTCTACTTTGTTGCTGCATGTTTTACGTGGCTTATGGGAGTAACAAGCTAAGAACGATTCTTACCTACGAAAATCCACAACGGTGATATTATGGTTGCCAACATCCGGTGTAAATCCCATGACAACTATAGTTAGAGAAACTGGCATCCACCAGCCGCATGTGTGGAACAAGCCACACGTCAAGTGCGGAGCCGGTCTCGCGAACGAGGTCGCGTAAAGTTGGCCTGGACCGCTTCGATCTCACTATCCCGCGTCATAAGAAGTACACAAACAAGAGTCTTGCAACAGAAAACATCAACGCCCGCAACAAGCATGTTGCGTTCTACTCGTGAAACACATCTACGCATAGATCTAGCTCTGATACCACTGAAGGGAATCGCAGCATAGTAAATCAAAATTTTCTAAGGATGCGAACAGGAAAGCCAAGATCTAATCTAGGAGATGCAAACAACGAGGGGGGTAGATGAGATCTTCATACCCTTGAAGATTCGCACAGCGGAACGTTCAATGGAACGTGGTTGATGTAGTCGTACTAGCCTTCTCCTCCTCGCGATCCGATCCGATCCAACACCGCAAGTGGCGATGCCTCCGAGAGATGCACACGTACGACACCTCGACGTCTCCTCCTTCCTCGGTCCATCAAGTGGGGTGGAGAGATAGATTGGATCTACAACACGCCGGCGTGGTGCAAAGGTGGAGAGTTTCTGGAGGCTTACGCCCTCTGTGATCGGAGAGAGAGAGAGAGAGAGAGAGGAGGGCAGCAACTAGGCGGCTAGGGTTTGAGGAGGTGTGGGGGGAGGGTGCGCCCCTGCCCTCTTTATATAGAGGGCTGGCCGGCTGCCCCCTTGCCCCTCCTCCAAGCCTAGGGCCGGCGGCCACATGGGAGGAGTGGGGGGCAAGTCCCCCCCTTTCTAGAAGCTCTCCCTAGCGTTTCCCCTAGGGTTTGGCCGGCTGGGCCTATGGGGCCTTGTGCCCCTGGCCCAATGCGGCCAGGGCACTCCCTCGTAGGCCCATGCCCCCTCCCGACAAGTGGGGCCACGTTGGTCCCACTCCGGAAGGTTCTAGAAGCTTCCGGTACATACCGAACAATCCGAAACAATTCCGAAATCCAAAAACTGCTTTCCCTTATGTGAATCTTATTATCCGGACTATTCCGTAACCTCTCGTGACGTCCTAGATCTCATCCGAGACTCCGAAAAAACTCATAAACCAATTATCCATTCTATCCTAGCGTCGAGACACGTTAAGTGTGTGACCCTACGGGTTCGAGAATATGCAGACATGATCTTCTATCAATAATCAACAGCGGGGTCTGGAAACCCATATTGACTCCCACATATTCATCGATGATCATATCGGATGAACCACGATGCCAGGATTCAATTAATCCCATATATATATTCCCTTCGTCACGCGATATTTTACTTGCCCGAGATTCGATCGTCGGTATCGGCATACCTAGTTCAATCTCGTTCACAGAAAGTACTTTACTCGTTCCGTAATCCGATATCACTTTGTGATTAACTCCTTAACCACGTGCTTGCAAGCGGTGTTGATATCGATTACCGAGTGGGCCTGAAGTATATCTCTCCGACTTGGGAGGGACAAATCCCATCTCGATACATACAACCCAACAAGTACTTTCCGATCACCTGAGAGACACCTTTATGATCACCCTCTCATAGGATGACGTTTGGTGACCTCAAAGCTTTCTTCCGATACCAGGGAGTTGCATTATCTCATGGTCTAAGGAATACAATATTTGACATAAGAAAAAGCTTCGCAAAGATGAACACGATGACACGATCTAATTGCTCTGCTTGATTTGGGTATGTCCATCATATCATTCTCCCAATGATATGATCTCATTATTAATCGACAACTCATGTCTATGGTTAGGAAACCTTAACCATTATTAATCAACGAGCTAGTCCATAGAGGCGTACTAGGGACACGGTGTTGTTCATAAACCACACAAGTATCAAAGTTTCCGCTTAATACAATTCTAGCATGGAATATAAACTTTATCATGAACAAGAATTATAATAATAACATCTTTATTATTGCCTCTAGGGCATAATTCCAACAATGAGTACACATGCGACAGGTCGTGAACGTCTTCATTGGGGTGCAGGCAGTAAAAAACAAGGACATGAAGGACCAGTCAAACTGATCTTGGTCATTTGGGGCCGAGCTTAAGGCTCCGTCCATGCCTCTCTCCGTGGATATGTCCACGGCAACTGCGGCAACACGAGCAGTGCCAGTGTTGCTCCGGTGACAAGGAGGCGAGATGCAGTGCATCAGTGGCGGGTGGGTAGGGCCGAAAGTGGGAGGCCGCGGCAAGGGGCGGGCATGGGCGTGCGGGGGCAGCGGCAGCCGTCGACCGTCGTGTCGGCCGACACTAGGATTCGACGACGAGGAACGGGCATGGGTGTGCGGGGACGGTGACGACCGTCGACCACCGCGTAGGGCGACACTAGGATTCGGAGGCGAGGGGCGAGGCCGGGCGGGAGTCTTCGGACTAAGCCGGCAGCAAGGGCAGGCAGCTGCATCAGTGGTAACGCCCGATAGCGAGGGACGGAGCCAGGTGGGATTCTTCGGACTGAGCCGATGGCGAGGGGCTGGCGTGACCGACCGCTTTGCCCAACCGGAGTCCACCGTATCCTAAGCCAGTCTCCACATGTCCAAAACCACGTATCAAAACAACAAACACTAGTCCGGGGGGTAGTTATCCGGTATTGCAGAAGATAGGGGGTTAATTGGCCCAGTTCAAACATGGGTGTGGTTAGCGCTCTAAATTCAATAGATAGGGGTTGTTTGGACTTCTTTCAAATAAAAATACAAGTGTCAATCACACTTCTGTTTAACACGCTAAATCCTTCTATAATTACCGCAAGTTAGAGCCAGTAATAATAAATAAATAACTTTTGCTGGTTGGGGAAAGGGGGTTCGTCACGAGCCCGTATTATTTTCAAGGAAATAATAGACTGGAGATAAGTATAGGCAGCTCCTGTCTAAGATGATGAATCGATGATGACGCTTTTATTAATGGAGTAGATAAGTCCTTGATGCTCCCCACCTCAATGTCCCATCACAGGAACTAAATATAGTTGAAAAAAATAAGTGAGGTATCGCCGGCACAGTGTGATTGTGTGACACCGACACCGTTCTGGCAGAATTGAATGGAAAACCGACTGTGCCACCCTTTCAGCTTCCGTGTGTCCAAAATGTCAACCTCACGGTGGAACAGTAGCCTGAAGCAACTTATATTTTCTCCATAATGTCGTACTAGATGGATCAAAATTTAAATAAACCTATACACTATTTTGTATTCCTTCAACACATATTATTTGACTAAATTTGTCTAGATTCATATGCATTTAGTTAAGTATCTAGCCTATATGCATTCGTATCTAGACAAGTTAAGTCTACTAATATGGATTAGAGCGAATATATAAATGCATTACAAATTTCCGACATCAAAATATTGGCCCTCGCTCATTATTTTCTCTAGGTCCGCCCCTGACTGTGCCACCGCTCAACTTCTGTGTGTCCAGATGCCGACCTCACCCTTTTCTTTTGAAGGTAAGCTCTTTCCTGTTTTTGTTTAAAACGCCATAGGGTGGAACCGTAGCGTGAAGCAAGGCACAGTGTGATTGCGTGACACCGACACCGCCCTGGCAGAATTGAATGGAAAACCGACTGTGCCACCCGTTCAGCTTCTGTGTGCCCAAAATGCCAACCTCACGGTGAAACAGTAGCCTGAAGCAACTTATATTTTCTCCGTAATGTGTACTAGATTGATCAAAATTTAAATAAACCTATACACTATTTAGTATTCCTTTTGACATATATTAGTTCACTCAAATTTGTCTAGATCCATATGCATTTAGTTAAGTATCTAGCGATAAATGTATCCGTATCTAGAAAAGTTAAGTCAACTAATATTAAATCAAAGCGAATATATAAATGCATTACAAATTTCCGACGTTAAAATATTGGCCCCGCTCATTATTTTCTCTAGGTCCGTCCATGACTGTGACACCGCCCAGCTTCTGTATGCCCAGATGCCAACCTCATCCTTTTCTTTTGAAAGGTGGAACCGTAGCGTGAAGCAAGGCGCTGGTGACATCCAGAGCTGTAACGTGTGCGCTTCTCCTACATTTCCACCCAGCGTCGGTGCGTCACACGCTCCTCGGTCTAAATGGTTTGTTTGTCACTGTGCGAAGCGATCCTAGCCGTGCCGTCTCGTCCCTTTTCCATTGTTTCCTTGCACAGCCTCACGGTCACGGAAAGGGGCTGTTTCATCATAGTACAAAATGCTCTCTAGTCGCTGAAGTCGCTCAAATTTGTTTTATTTAAGCGACGCAACAGCTGGTGCGGGGAATCTCGGACTAATGGTCTGTTTCTTTTTTTAGAACGTAACGAGAAGATGATTGTACTTTGTAACGCTAATGATCGGCTTCACCATAGTACAACGGAATAAAAGCTGATGGGACGTTCACATCAATGCTACTATGTCAACTATGGTTCTCTTTTTCCAATAAAAACCATATGGTTACGAGAACCAATCCGTGGTTAGATGGTTAGAAGGGTAGTGGTACTTCCAGCCACAGTTTAAACCTCAGGTTTGACTCTTTGGTGTCTTATAAAGACAGAATATTCTTTGGTGTCTTATAAAGACGGAATATTCTTGTAATGGGAGGCGACGTTTCCGTCGATAGCGAGGCGCGTGCGGTGATTTCGTCAATCTTAAGACCCGCAGGCTCAGTCTCTCGGAGGTGCTCATAGAGGTAGGGTGTATGTGCGTGTGTTCATAGGGGTGAGTGTATGTACGCATTGTGAGCGTCTGTGTTTGTACCGTGTTTCTAAAAAAACATATGGTTATCTTTTCTTGAGGGCCTCCAACCGTGCTTTCACATAAAGGTCATCAGAAGAAAAGAAAATTACATATAGGATCATATGTTTTAGAGAAAAACGTTAATTCCGTAGCACATAAACTTGCTCCACGTTGGATGCTTTAGTTACAAAGTAGGTTTTGCTGAAATCGGGGCAGGAACTTGCCAAAAATGTGCATATATATATTAGCCACTCCGTATTGAGCAGATGTTAGTTTGCTGACGTGGCGAAAACTATTTATTTTGAATAACACCCTAGAAATGTGTTCCTGGGTCCTGGGCCAACGTGTAATGGATCTAGATGGATGAAATATTTCTTGGACTTTATTTATTTGTGTGGTCACACATCGTACAAGACTTCACAAGATGGGTCTTGTCGGGCTTACAGAGATATCCCGCGAGATTAGATGAAACTAGGGTTTATGCCTACATAGTATGGATTTTAGGACTTCGAATGTGCTTCAACTTGAATTGGAGAGATGGTCTTCCATGTATATATAGGCGTAGTTAGTGGGAGTCTTCATGGCACATGCTAGGGCTTGGTTGTCCTGCATGTTAAGTTGATCTTGTAATCTTCATTCGATAATTGTCTGATTCCGAGAGTCACGGTAGATGTCCTTGTGTACCACGACTGATTAGGTTGGCAGGTCTATTTGTGTGGGTCTTTCCTCCTAGACGTTGTGGGATGGTTGGGGCACAAGATCATAGACCAAAGGAACACAAGCATGCACCATATGTTTCAAACAATGCTCCCATATATAGTCTTAGTAAAAATCGATCATAACACTTACACGAAGTAGCTACACAATGTAATTACAAAATCTTAATATTTACATGCCGCCTCTCAAGTGAAATCCTAGTCCGAAGAGCTTTAATAAAGGTATACATGTTCTTCTGATTCATATAGGATAGGAAAAATATATGATTGGAAAACATATAGGATTGGAATGCACTATTTACTTGAATCCTATGGGAACAAAATTTTTCCTTAACTGTAATGAAGGAATTTACCATGAGATCCGACCTAATGCTATTTTCCTTTAAAATTTACACCGAGACTAGTTCCTATGGGATATGATCCCATGGTTCAAATAGTTCTACATGAAATTTTCTATAGGATCTCAATCCTACAAAAAAAACATGTTAAAACCCCATGAGTCAAAGGAGACCCAAGTGAAGGAAGGTACTAGCACTACACTACACAAAAACAAGATATGGCTCCTTGATTTAGAGCAAATTTTATAGAAATTTAGGAGGATTCTACTATGAAAGGACCAGTATGAGTGACTAGAAGGGGAGAGGTGAATAGGCTCTAATCAATTTTTAGCTCTTCTTCAACGTAGGCTTGACACAAAGTAAAATTCTCTAGATACGAACTATGTGAATTTACCTATATGGCAAGCAAGCATACACACAAGTATACAACGATACAAGTAAGTAAAGTATAGAAATAACTACAATGGAGACTCGAAGATGTATTGCCGAAGTTCCTTTCTTTTGGAGGGAAGCACGTCTCTGTTAGAGATGTGTGGCGTCACAAAGCCACCAATGCCACTAAAGCTCACATTTATTCTCCCATGTGCACACAACCAAGGCGGGCACACATTGACTATGCGGTAGCCTTGAAGGAGGCAATGAAACCTTTACAAAAAAGGTTGAGAAAATCTCTAGAACTCAATTGGAGACTCCCAATGTGATCACGAAGTCTCACCACAGTAAGGATGAGCTTCGGGGGCGACTTATTCTAGTTAGGGTTCCAATAACCCAAGAGTAACAATTTCCTCAATAAAATATGGGGGAAAGTAAAATTTATTTTGTAGAAGTGTAGATATAGGTCTTATCCCTCAATTCCAAACGGGCATCAAGATTGAGTGGCTAGGGAGAGGGATTTATCAAGTTTGAGCTCAGAAGTAACGAAATAGAGAGAGTGGAAGTCACAACCTCTCCTTGGAGAAGAAGCGTGCCTTTTATAGGTACCCTACAAAAGTAGCCATTGTATGAAATTACCGGAGTCTCCGACCTGGATAAAATGGAGTCTCCGGCCAACACCGGAGTCTCCGGTCTAGGAAGACGGGAATCTTCAACCTGGACAAAGTCTCCTGGCCAATCTCCGAATTAGGACTCTAGATTGACAACAGAGGCTTGTATCGCTTGGGTTGCTAGGAAGGAGTCCTTGGGCCAGAGACTTTGGGTGCTTAGGTTGGAGTCCCCGGTGTTGACACATCAGACTCTTTGGCCAGGATTCTCACAACTGGTTTTTGAGAGTTCTTCTCCATTGCGTATAGGAAGTCTTATTGAGTTCAAACTGTTTTGTGTACGTGATTTGATTTCACCCTTACCTTCCATAGAGAAACCCCTCTTGATAGTTCAGATTTCCTATAACTCAAAACAAACAAAAAGCCCAGTGAGACCTTCTTGATCTTTTCAAATTTGAGTTTTCGATCACCTTCTTGTGTGCTTTTCATGGAATGAACCTAAAACTCTTAGCACACGGTTAAACTCAATTTGATGTCAACATACACCCAAACCGTTTTTGTAGTCCGAGTGTTTCCAGTGACGATGGTTGCTTGCTTCGTTGCTAAATTGGTTTGGGGGGACATGATCCTTTTCTTCCTTTATTTTATTAATTATAATAATTTGTCCATCGGTATCCTTGATGCTCGATAGTTTGACGTCACATTGTTGCACCTGCGCATAGGAGGAGAATTTGACTACTTGCTGCCGGTAATCTATTTAGCGAGGAGAGGAGAGGGGTCGACCATGGCCTTTGGTAGTTTGGTTGGATACCAAGGAGAGAGGTGGCCTTTAGTTTTTTTTGGGTAACATACTTCTTTTGTTTCATATTTAGTAAAAATACCTCTCGAGTCTCGGAGTTACAAATTGTTGTAGAACATACTTCTGCCTTCAGTTGACAGAAGAGATATCCTAATATTACCTCTTGAGTCTTGAACTTACAAATTATTGTGGAAACATACTTATTTCGTTTCATATTAAGTATCGCTGATTTAGTACATATTTAGCCCTCGTTTGGCATCAAAATATTTTTTAAATATTGAGAAAATACTTTGGTTTCTAAAAAAACTGAAGTATCAAATATTGTGAGGTGTTTGAATCCAATAAATAATATTGTTATAAAACTAAAGTATTCTTCAAAACTATCGCTTTTTTTTGAAGTAAGAAAGATGGTAGACCCTCTTTTTTCCAAAAGTGAGAAAAGAAAAAAAACTAAAATATTACTTTGCTAATCACTAAAATATTATGGTATTACTTTCTTTGACCTATATTAGTTGATTCAAATTTATCTAGATACGGATTTGACACTAAAACTTAACTAGATACATACGTATCTAAATGATTCTAAGTCAACTGATATGAGTCGATGAGAGAGTAATATATTTTAGTTTTAGAAAAACTTTGCCTCGAATAGTATTTTTATAAGTATGTAATTTTTGTTTTATATCGAGAGGCCTGATGCGAATCTCAACGGGTCCTAGAAGTCGGCAAATATTGTCACACAGGCCCTTGGTCGAAGCATAAAGAAATGGACGGGACCGTCGCCCCACTCGCCGTCACGTGACGACCCAATGGCCTCCGGGCCCATCCGTCATGCCTCTCCCATCCCCTCCCGTGGAACCCTTGTCAGACACAGGACCCCACGACTCGTATCCGTACCCCATGCTCGTTGGTCCCGCATGTCATAAGCACACCCTCGAGGCGGCCTCGACCTCTCTCGTCTCTCGTCTCGTCTCGCGTTACCCATCGTCTTCCTCGAGAGCCGAAGAGAGAGCCTCACCCGCACGCCATTGCCGGCCGTTCCAATCCACCCCCACCCCCACCCCCAACCAACCAGAGCGCGATTAAAAATCAGGCAACTCCAGTATTCTATTCACAGCCCGCCCCCCCTCCCCGCGCTTACGCCCCCCCCTCCTCGCTCTCGTCGCGCCAACGCCGCACTCCAAAGCAACCTCCCTTCCCCTCCCCCACCCGAGCACGTCCCTTTCGCCACAGTCGACTCGACCTCCCCGGCACGAAACCCTAGCGCTATAAGAGAAGTCTCCATGGCTCCCGCAGCAGCATCAGCATCCCTGACCACCATCACCCCGCGCGCCTCCGCCTCCGTCGCCGTCGCCGTCGCCGGAAGGAACAACAGCAGCGGCCTGTCCGTCTCCATCGGCGCGCGCCGTGTGCCGGGGATTTCCGTGGTCCACTCGCAGCAGAGGAGGATGGTGGCGGCGGCGGCGGCAACCGAGATGGCCCCCGCGGCGAGGGGGGAGGAAGGGGGCAAGCCCTTCGTGGAGGAGATGAGGGCCGTCGCCATGAAGCTGCACACCAAGGACCAGGCCAGGGAGGGGGAGAAGGAGCCCCAGGCGCCGCCGGTCAACAGGTGGGAGCCCACCGCCGAGGGATACCTGCGCTTCCTCGTCGACAGCAAGCTCGTCTTCCAGACGCTCGAGGACATCGTCGACCGCGCCGCCGTCCCCTGGTGTGAGTGACCGCAAACCCTCTCGCTATTGGTCTACTTCCGTGTCTTACTTTTTGACCTGTTGAATTTTTGCGGCCTCTGTGCGACTGCTAATGTGTGGTTTGTAGCGATTTCGTGCTACAGTTTCCTTTTGCCAGAACAATCCATCCTAGCTATTTTTGCTAAAACTAAAATCGTATATGTACAGACGGGGAGAGCCAGGATTGAATATATAGACAGGCAATAACAATTTTTGGCTGGGTTTGTTTTGCCTATTTTTGGTGCGGTCTAATGTTTGCAAAAGTTATGTGTTCCTAATACCACTCATGTTTTACTATTCCAAATTAAGGTATACATAGATTTTAAGCTCATGATTATTGCATATGCTTCCAAGGAAATTGATGTTTATTTAAAACCAGGTATCAGAAGTTTTTAATTGCTGTAGTATGATTTTTTGTTTGCTATTGCAAACCTGTGATGAGCAGCACATCTAGTGTTTGCAATGGAGTTATCTAGCTCAAGTCAAGATTGGATCTAAGAAAATTTGGTAATGTTTACCTGTTGTGAAGAGACACGCTGGATGGTGGCAGAAAACCAGTGGCGTATCCAAAGATATGCCCTGGAGGGCGTCATGTTCGATTTTATAGGTGTTTCAATAGCGTTTATGATTTATGTATCTAAAATGCTCTAGATGAAACATTTTGCTTCAATGTTTCACATTTCCCAGTTTGAATGATTTCATCAGCAATTTCTAATGATGACTAAACAATGATAATATAACTAAAAAGTATTGGGTGGCAGTTCATTTCCAGTCACAGTTGCTTGTGATATGGATGGTTTATTTGTTTGCTTCACATATAATTGTAGTGGCTAGTGATTTTTTCTTTTTGGCAAACCTGTTGAAATCTTCTATGTGTCATCTTATTCATGCATGGTGAAATCTGATCTGTCGATCGAAGGCATTTTCCCATCACTGACTTTTGTTTCAATGCCTTTTGCAATATTTATCTTTGAAAATCAATGCTCTAAAGGGCCTTAAGCATTATGATGGCGGCAGGATGGTGCTTAGCGGGATGGCTGAGACCTTTTACAACACTGTTTGCAGTGCAAACCCTGTCTCCCTGTTTGTTTTGACATTCTTAGCTGCAATTCTTATGCATTATGACAAATGGGGGAAATTGTGTGTTTTACTTTTCTATATAATTCATTGTGAAACTTGAAATCAGAAGTCAATGTATTAACTCTTTGACATAAGCACATAACATCAAATTATCTAGGTAGGATTCAGGGTCGTGATACGAACCATTTATTCCAGGCACTACAGAAACAGTTCTCCATACTATTGGCATCCTGCTAGAGCTATATGATATCAAGCAATGGACAATTGCTTCATTTCTGAGCTGTTTGAAAAGGATAAAATATATTTGCTGAAAATCATGGAGTGCAAATTATGCGATTATGATAATAATTTCACTTGTGTCTGTAAGGGACCTTTCCCTCGTAGCGTGTCATGCTGTTATAATGTTTCCACCAGATATTGGTTATGGATTGGTTTGGTCGGCTTGGTGTGAGGAACTCTGGTCTTGTTAATTATTCTGTTTTTTTGCAACGAAAATAATAGTAGCTTTGCTCAAAACTAGCAATAAACAAATGATTTAGATTGATAACAGTACCTATTACAGTTGTAGTTTTTAAATTAAGATTGGCCATATCTGGTTTGATGTATGGATGTTTTTTCTTCCCTGTTTTATTTGAACTTGTGGAATTCGTGGTTGTTGACTTTGACACACCTTCAGTTGTGCACAAGTAATTTAGGAACAAATTATAGGTACCTTTTTTTTTTTTCGAGAGCACACCGGAGGCGTGCCTTATCTTTATAGAAGGCAGAAAACTCAAATACAAGAAAACCAGATTCCCAATTGCTAACAATTGGTCTGGCTGAACTCCCACACACGCACGCACACACACCACTCCAGGAACCTACGACAATACAACTAAGATGCAAAAGAGCCTGTCCTAAGAAGATCAGCATCGCTGCGTCTCAACCGACGCCGGTCACTCCAAAGAACAACAACTTGAACCAAACTTCCCTCGTCGACGCACCATCCACCCTTGAAGCCAAAAAGGATGTGGCAGATAGATGGACGCATAGTAACTCAGAGTTCTGTTAACGGTACCACTGTGTAATAACTATGTTGGAACGGAAAAGTTTCAGCTCAACTAATTGTACTTTGTTTATTCTGTTTATAATACTGAAATCTCATAGCGGTTCTGTGACAGGTTATGTAACTTGTCTCTGCATGTAAACTGGAGTACTCTAGGAAGAAGCTGGGACGTTTCTTTCGTCATTGTTGGCTAGATGCTGCTATTTGACATTCTAATTATCTATGCCTTTCAGATGCGGAGTTCCGGAATACTGGATTGGAGAGATCAGAGGCACTGAAGAAAGATCTGGAATGGTTCAGCGAACAGGGTCACACAATTCCAGAACCATCTGCTCCTGGCACTACATATGCTTCCTATCTGGAAGAGTTGTCTGAGAAGGACCCCCAAGCATTTATCTGTCACTTCTATAATGTTTACTTTGCTCATACTGCTGGAGGCCGGATGATTGGCAAAAAGGTACCACTTCTCAGAAAATAATCTTGTACCAAAGCATTCGTTTGATGTCAAATCGTGTGTGTTTGCATTGCTTCCTGTATTGTTATAAAGAATGCGTTGTTGACACTGGTTCTTAAATCTCATTCTTCTGGTTTTGCTGATTGAAATTCCAACGGAACGTAGTAGTGTGTTATTACTGTATGTGCTCCATTGAGGATCACCTTATCACATATCTGTTTTATATCTCGGACTTCTGCTATGTAGGCACTTTTACATTCATTCTATGACTGGCCATTTCATTTTGGAGCATCAATCCTTATATTTTACTTATCCAAATAAGGGTATCATGGCAGCCTGTAATCTGTCTTTGTAGTGTGATTGAGAGTTGTCGGTTGCTCCATCAAATCAATATCCTTTAACATGGTAATCATGCCGTCTGTTCATCTCAGGTTGCTGAGAAGATTCTGGACAAGAAGGAGCTGGAGTTCTACAAGTGGGAAGGTACCCTGTCCCAGCTGCTGCAGAATGTCCGTGACAAACTTAACCAAGTTGCTTCTGTAAGTCCAAGAGCCTCGATTTTAAGCTCTTATTTTTTATCTTCTCATTTGTTCTCAAGCTGAATAAGTGAATAGGTCTCTTAACCCGGTTATGTTTCTGCTCAGAGCTGGTCCCGGGAAGAGAAAGACAACTGCCTGGAGGAGACCGAGAAGTCGTTCGCCTATTCAGGACAACTCCTACGCCAAATATTCACCTGAACCAAGAACAATCTCCATTCTCTGTTACGATAAACACTGTAAATATTAAGTCATGTCTGCGCACCGGGGAGGAACATGCTCCACCGGGCCTGAACTGCCTTGCAATCGAACTGTCATGTACTAATAATCCTTTATTGCATCTGTCTCGGCTTTGCTTTTTAAAGATCCATTTACTTTGCTTTGGTCTATGGGCGTCACTATTGATCTCAATCTCTGCCTGCTTTTTTTTTTTTTGGCAGTTCCTCGCTTTTTTTTTGGCAGTTCCTCGCTTTGTGCGTAAGCAACTTTCACAATGAAGGGTCTCTTAGAGCATCCCCACTCGTTGGGCGTGCTTAGGCCGAAATTCGGACCAAAATATGGCTGAAGGGTCTCTTACGCTGTGTTTGGATGTCGGAATTTAGCCTTGGAATTAAATTGAAGTATAAATTTCAAATCCAGGATGGAAAGGAAATGACTCTCAATTCGAATTCTATTGTTTGGATGTGTTTGGAATCTGCTATTAGAACAATTCCAGTTCCTGTTTGGATGTATAAACCATGAAATTGAATATTTTGTTTAGTTTGAACAATATAAAGTTCTATACATGTATGAAAAACAGCATGTGTATATTAGAGTGTTTATATATTATTTTTTACACATAATAATGTAGTATTTTAATAAAATCAAAAGAACACCGCATGACCCAGAATAGTTTTTTCAGCCTCGTTGATGTCATAGTTCCGCAATCTGAACAACTAGGATGAAGGCAACTCAGGCGTCAGCAAGCTTCAACTTAGATCCAAAAAAAGAAACATACGTGTTCTAGTCTGATGGAAGACACTGCAATATACTCCACACAAGATCTATTATCTGATAGAGTAGCTATACGAGATTATTGTGTACTAAGAAACATTTACACCTGACCCGGCCGCAGATGAGATGCGTGTCCTCGGCTACACGAGATTATTGCAGATAGAGTAGCTACACGAGATCTGTTACGTCAATACCAGCCCCGGCTGCAGATGAGATGTGTGTCAAATGCACATGTCAATTTCCATATAGGAAACACAAATTTCAAGAACAGCTAACTATATGAGAAGGAATTGAATGGAAAGATGGCCAGGTAAGAAGCCGGCTTAGGAAGGAACAACTCTTGCAAATTCTCATGTGACCTGCAGATCAAACAGATCACATATTAGACAATGTAACATTTTGAGAAAACTCAATCGGGAGGAACAACTTCAGCAACCCGGAAGTGGGCGGGAAGAGGCCAGCTTGGGGAGGTCCAGCCGTCGTCGTCGTTCACCTTCTGCCGCCGTTCCCCGCCGCCAGTCGACCTAGGGTTAGGCGGGCTCACGGAGAGGACGGACGGCGTCGCACGACTAGGCCTGAGAGGAGGCGAGGAGAGGGAGGATGGGGAAGGGAGAGAGGCGGGGAGGGCTTACCGGAGCCGCGGCTGCCGTTCCTTCAGGTCGTGGTCTCCATCTCCATTGGCGGGAGCTCCAGTCGTGGCTTCGCTTACATTCGAAAACGCAGCGCCAGTTTCAGCGTTTCGAGGTAGCGACCTCTGAATCGCGGGTGGGGTCGGACACAGGCGCGAGGTGGGATCGGAATTTGCCCCGGTTTCCAGGCCTAGATTCTAAACGCATCCAAACGGCAGAATTGGTGGCATGAATTCCAGATTTCATGATTCCGAGCTCCAATTCATACATCCAAACACAGCGTTAGAGCATCCTCACTCGAAATTCAGATCAAAATATGGCCAGACGAAGCTCATTTTCGGCCTAGGAGCGCCGAGTTCCCGGGATGTCCTTTTCCGTCAAATTCGGCTCAAATTCGTCTAGATTTTGGCATAGTTTGGCATAATATGAATACAGAACATTGTTCGGCCTAGTTCAACATACAATCGACCATAGTTCGGCGTACAATGATAATACAACATATTTTAGCCAGTTCATGTTCAGCATCTACGTGTTGCCCCTGCGTATCCATATGTGCTCAACCAGATCATACCGCAGTTGCTGATGCATCACCGAATCTCCTCGCGCATGGCGTTGAAGGCAGCTCGGGCTCCTGGCGCATGGCGTTGAAGGCAGCTCGGGTTGGAGGCACCTGATGATTAGGCTCGGCAAGAGGTCCCTATTTGTAGTATGGCTCGTTCTGCTCGACCAAACTCACTGGATCCTTCCTCTCATCCTCAATGATTATGTTGTGCAAGACCATACAACAGTTCATCACTTCTCATATCTGATCTTTTTGACCAGGTCATAACAGGGAACCGGACAACTGCAAACCTCTGTTGGAGCACACCAAATGCCCGCTCCACGTCCTTTCTGCAAGCTTTCTGTTCCTTGGCAAACTAAGAATGCTTGGGGAGCATTGGACTTGAGATAGTCTTCACAAATGTTGGCCATCTTGGATAGATGCCATCTGCTAGATAATATCCCTTGTAGTGGTGCCCGTTGATCTCAAAGTTCACAGGGGGAGCATGACCCTCAACAAGCTTGGCAAAGACATTTGAGAAGTTGAGGACGTTGATGTCGTTGTTCGATCCTGCCATGCCAAAGAAGGAGTGCCAGATCCAAAGATCATGTGTAGCATCTGCCTCGAGTATCACAGTGCAACCTCCTTTGTGGTCTTTGTACATTCTTTGCCATGCAAATGGACAGTTCTTCCACTGTCAATGCATAGAGTCTATGCTTTCAAGCATCCCAGAAAATCTTCTACTTTCATTGACTGCCATGTCTTCAGCAGTGGGTGTTCTCAAGTACTGTTTCCAAACACTGCAATCACTGCCCTGCAGAACCTGTACAAGCAATGAATGGTGGTGTACTCGGTCATGCAGAGATAGTCATCGACACTATCACCTGACACTCCATATGCAAGCAACCTCATCGCCACCGTGTACTTCAGCAGTGAGGAAAACCCAACCATGCCGGTGCAATCCTTCTTGCACACAAAATAGGGGTCAAATTCACGGATGGCATGCACGATCTTGAGGAAGAGCTCCTGGCTCATCCTGAAACGACGTCTAAACACGGCCTCTTCGTGGAGCGGCTCGTCGGCGAAGTAGTCGGCGTACAACATGCAGTAGACCTCTATCCTTTGCCTCGCCTTGCACTTCCGGCGACCCTTCGCCGAACCTCTGCGCTTCGGCTTCGCCGTCTGCAGGTACAGCTAGGCGAGGGAGGCGAGGATCTGCATGTGCTCTGCATCTTCAGCGACAACGGCGTTCTCCTCCTCCAGAAACACGGCGAGCATCTCCTCGTCATCGGAGTCCATGGCTGAATCGACAAAACGCCAAACACTTGGCAGGCGAGGCGGCGGGAGCTCGCATCGAAGCCGAGCTATGACGAAGATTGGGCCGCGAAAGCGGCGGGAGCTCGCAGCGAAGCCGAGCTATGACAAAGATTGGGCCGCGAAAGCGGCGACAAAAGGGGCGGCGACTACAGCGAGCCTATCTAGAGGCATGGGCATGTCTCGGCATGGAGGAGCTCCGCCGGCGAAGCCATGGCGGCAGAGGCAGCTGGGGAGCTCTTCGCCGCAGTCTGGGCGAGTGGATGTGGGGGGATTCGGCCTTCGGTTGCCAACAGAGATGACCCACGCCCGTTTTCATTTTGTCTGGCGTTCCCAGGATGCTGGGAATGGCCTAGGAAGTCCAGAACAAAGTTCGTCCAAATCCGGATGAAACCGGGTCCTGGGAACGCGACTGGGCCAATTTTCAGCGTCCGGACCTAAATTCGCCTTGGGATTGGCGTCCTGGGAAGCCGAGTGAAGATGCTCTTAGCACCTTATCATAGTACTCCCTCCATCCCAAGGCAGGCTTATAACTTTTTAGAAAATCTAAGCTATGTAAAATTTGACCAAACTTACAAAAAACTATCAAGAACTATTATATTATATAGATACCATTTGAAAATATGTTTCATAATGTATGAAAGGATATGAATTATGTATTGTAAATATTAATATTTTTATTTAAAAACTTGATCAAATTTTAGATAGTTTGACTTTTGAAAAAAAGTTATAGGCCTTAAGCCTTGAGACGAAGGTAGTAGCCATTAAAATTTAAGAAACAACAATCACAATAGAGTACTCTCTCCATACTAGATTAATAGGCAAATTTGATGAAGCAACAATGGAGTATATATATCTTGAATGATGTTTTTGTATTTAATGATTTTAGTCTCATGTATGTGTGTGGTTGGACTAGCTAAGTTTTTTTCTATGATAACGTGCAAGGGTTGTACTAGTAGGAGTAGATAAGATAGACCAACCATCTATTTTTTCATTAGATGACATGCCACATAAACAAAGTATCTAGATATAGCGCTAAGAAACACACATTGTGAAAGGACTAAGCTAATCAAAAAGCAGGTTGATAGGGGATATTTGATGTGGCTTAAACTTCTTATAAGAATAGAGTGACGTCTTCAACCAAAAGAATATAAGATATAGTAATAGTAATATATTCTGGATCAAATCTATACTTTATGATAACTCTATTAATATTGATTTGATATTTATAAATATTTATATTTTTGTCTATAATCTTGGACAAACCTAGAAAACATTAATTTTTAATTAAACCTTAGGCGCCTTACATTTTGACACGAAGAGAGTAAGACATAATACTGACAACGAGTTTCCAGTGATCTTTAGAAAAAGACGTTTCCGAGTTCTAAAAAGTTTTGAAAAGAAATTACAGCATATCCAGCGATGTACACCACAAACGCGCTGTCGTGGCGTGGAATACGGCAGAGCCATCAGGGATGGTAAAGAAGGGACACACGGATGCATTCGGTGGCTCACGCAACGGGTTGGGCATGGTGCACTGCAAACACTAGGACGTACCAGGTTCGGGGCCCTCTTGGCGAGGTAACACCCCTACTCTTCAAAATGAACTATGTATGGAAACTTGATGCTCGGTACAGATGCTCCTTAAGCTGTTTTCTTAGCTACTATCGATGGCTCGAGGAAGATGGGAGCTAGATGCTAATACTTCTCTTCTTCTATTGTTGCCTACCTAGAACCCTGGCTCTGCCCTCCCTTATATACTGTTCTGGGGGGCAGATTACAGATCGGGTCCTAGGGTTTACTGTTTGGATATGAGTTTACAGGGTAGGGCCGGCTGCAGGGCCCAGCCGGTGGGCCAGGACCCAGTCCGCCCTTCTTTTAGCGTCATCCTTCTCTTTAGTGGTCACCCGGGCATCCTTTGGGGCGTCACCCTTCTTTTAACGGTCATCCGGACCGCTTTCGCTAGTCCAACTAACCGTCTTGCTTTATCTTCGTCGGGTAGCGCTGGTCATGACGGCATGCCAGCTTCCTTGATGACGAGGGAGAGCCAGAAGCGTACCCCGCATGTAGCATCGGTCCTTCCGTGCTCTCCATCGAATCTGAGGTGAGCCGGGTGGGAACGGCCACCCGGCCGGTTCTTCTGGCCACCGGCTAGACGGCCAGCCGGGAAGGTTATAAGCCCAGCCGGGCTTGCTTGTCAGACGGCTAGAGTTGTAATTCCTGGAGGCCAGACGGCCTGCGTCTTTTAGAGCCGACCTACTTATGCCTGGCTTTCCCCACCCGGGGGTCATCCCCCGACACGCGCAAACTATAAATTAAAAATAAACATGTAGTTTGAGCTACACAAAAATAATATGTAATTTGAGCTACACAAAAATGACAAAAATTAGATCCGCAATTTTGCCATTTTTATTTAGCCCATAAGAAAAAAAGAATTCACGTTCTAATTGTAATTTTGCATGCTTCTAGGATATATATTATGACAACTAGAATCATTTAAATATTTTATAAAACTTACAAATATGATTTCTCAATTTATAATATGAAAAAATCACTTGTACTCAGGAGCCAAAGAGACTTTTTTTTGACACCAGCCAAAGAGACTTGCCCTACAAATGATCCACTCTTGCCATGTTCTTGAAACAACCTTCAAGGTAGTGGATAATCCTCCTATAAAGCAGATTCCGGGATAATCGTACAACAGAAGCCACGTTGAAAATGCCAAGAGGTGAAAAAACAACACGACTACAAAGCCGGGCATGAACATCGAGATGCCAGGACAAGCCACGTCATGCCCCTGGACACCTGAGCTCCACGACAATGCCCCCAAAAGGGTAACGACACAAAGCGTCGCCGCCACCAAGTCCAAGGAGGATCTCGACGATATCCTCAAGAGGATAACGACACCCGTCGGCATCACCGTCATAAGTGTTGAAGCACAGAGCTTTCGCTCGGTAACTCCCTCGTGACACAAAGAGGGCCGAAGGGCGCACTTGAGACTATCCGACATCCAAGTCTAGATCTGGGCATTGCCACGACAAACCACGCCTCGGCCACCCTCCATTGCAACCAATGCTGCACGCATGGCCAAAAAGATGCATCCACCACCGCCAACAGGGTGCTCGCCCGAGATCCATGCAGGGGTTCGTAGCATGGAAAACAAAAATTTTCTATCGCATACAAACAAACAAGCCAAGATCTATCTACTAGATTGCAGCAACGATTCGATAGAGGAACTCACCCTCGAAGATTCCAAAGCGGTTAACGAGAGCAGATTCTCGTGGGTGATGTAGTCGTACTCTTTCCGATCTCAAGATCGCGTAGACGATCCTTCCGGCGCCACGTTCGGCAGCGCTCCCGATCGGTCACACGTTCGATTTTCGAAGACCTTCCTCTCCCTTGTTCCAGCAGGCGGCGGAGGTTGTAGCACTCTCCTCGCGATTCCGGCAGCACAACGGCGTGGTACCGGAAGTAGAGGGGAGATCCCGCAGGGCTTCGCCTTAAGCCGGTGCGAGTATGGTGGAGCTTATGAGAGAGGCTATCAGTGGTCTAGTAATTAGACACACCAATTAGAAGGCTCTAAACCAATTAGAAGGCTCTAAACCGCTGGCTAAAGCAATTAGAAGCTCTAAACCAAAACGGCTCTAAACCGGAGGTAGAAGATAGGAACTTGTGTGTGTTAGGAGGGAGCCCTGCCCTCCTTTATAGGTGGGAGGGCGGCCAAGGGAGAGAGTCCCTCCCAAGTCGGCTTGGTGGGCGCCGCCAAGGGAGGAACCCTCCTCCAATTCGGCCTCCACCAATCCTCCTCTCTTCCCACTTCCCAAAATTGCCGTTTGACTTTCAAACTAGCCGTTTGACTTTTCAATTTAGGATTTAAATAAATCCTTTATTTTGGACAGCAAGAACACCTAGTACATGATGCAATCATTCCAAATTACAATGACACATTCATGTACCCTTCCCCCTCCCGGAGTGCCGGACATTCCGGGACCTTCTAGAATGTTCCCGATGAAAACACCGGAACCATTCCCCAACTCCGAAACGGGACTTTCCTTATATGAATCTTATTCTCCGGACCATTCCGGATCACCTCGTGATATCCCGGATCCCATCCGAGACTCCGAACAACATTCGGTCTCTTTCTCATAATACCATAACTACTCAAACAACGTCGAATCCTTAAGTGTGTCTCCCTACGGTTCGTGAATTATGCGGACATGATCGAGACACTTCTCCGAACAATAACCAATAGAGGAATCTGGAAATTCATATGGCTCCCACATATTTCTCGATTACTTTATCGAATGAACCACTTACATACGATACCAATTTCCCTTTGTCTCACGATATGTTACTTATCCGAGGTTATGATCGTCGGTATCTCTGCATACCTAGTTCAACCTCGTTACTGATAAGTACTCTTTTCTCGTTCCCGTGATATGTGATCCCTTGTGACCCAGTCACATGCTTGCAAGCTAATTGGATGACATTTCACCGAGAGGGTCCAGAGAATATCTATCCGTCATATGGATGGACAAATCCCACTCTTGATCCATGTGTGTCAACCAATACTTTCCGAACACTCAATACCACCTTTATAGCCACCACATTACGGTGTGGTGTTTGATGACATCAAAGCATCCATCCGATAAAGGTGATATGCATGATCTCATGGTCGAAGGAATTAGGTTACTATGTATCAGAAAGCATATAGCAATTGAACTATTGAAATGACTTGATCTTTATGCTACGCTTATCTATAGGAGTATGTCCACCATATCATTCTCCTAACGATATGATCTTGTTGTTGATAACATCTCAATGTTCATGATAGGGAAACCACAATCATCAATCAACCAACAAGCTAGTGAAGTATAGAGGCTATACTAGGGACTTCAAATTAAGTTTACAAATCACACAAGTATTAATGGTTTCCTTGTTAATACTATTATAGCATGAATGTAAACATTTATCATAAACACAAAGATATAATAATAACTACATTTATTATTGCCTCTAGGGCATATCTCCAAGTCTCCCACTTGCACTAGAGTCATCTAATCTAGATTACATGGTAATATACCGAACACCCATGGCAGTTTGGTGTTGGTCATGTTTTGCCCTCGGAGAGGTTTAGTCAACGGATCCGCCACATTCAGATCTGTGTACTTTGCAAATCTTTATATCCCCATCCTGGATATGTTCTCGAATAGCGTGGAAACGCAGCTTGATATGCTTCAGCTTCTTGTGTGACCTTGGTTCTTGCGCATTGGCTATGGCGCCCATGTTATCACAGTAGATAGACATTGGGTCCAGCGCACTTGGAACCACACCAGCTGTAATGAACTCTTTCATCCATATCGCTTCTTGTGAAGCCTCCAAGCAGCCATGTATTCCGATTCAGTTGAAGATCTCGCCACAACGCTTTGCTTTGCACTCCTCCGCTAAGCTTCTGCACCATTCAAAATAAATCATTATCCAGATTGTGATTTAGAATCATCCGGATCGGTGTTCCAACTAACATCGGTGTAACCATTAACAACGAGGTTCATCACCTCCATAAGAAAGAACCATATCCTTAGTTCTTCTCAAGTACTTAAGGATGTTTTTGACCATTGTCAATGATCCACTCTGGATCACTTTGATATCTGCTAGTTAGACTAACGACATATGCGATGTCGGGTCTAGTACATAGCATGGCATACATTAGAGATCCTATGGCTGAGGCATAGGAGTCTTACTCATCCTTTCTCTATCTTCTGCCGATGTCGGACTTTGAGTTTTACTCAAGGTCGATTAAGCAACATGGGCAAGAACCCTTTCTTGCTATCTTCCATTCCAAACCTCTTTAGAACTTTGTCCAAATATGTACTTTGTGACAATGATATTTGGCGTTTCGATCTATCTCTATAAATCTTTATGCCTAATATGTAAGCTGCTTCGCCAAGATCCTTCATTGAAAAACTATTATTCAAATACTCTTTGACACTATTAAGAAGGTCTACATCATTCCCAATCAACAATATGTCATCCACATATAGTATTAAGAATGCTACAGAGCTCCCACTCACTTTCTTGTAAATACAAGCTTCTCCATAAGTTTGTATAAAACAAAAACTTTTGATTACTTTATCAAAACGTTGATTCCAACTTCGGGATGCTTGCTTCAATCCATAGATGGACCGTTGAAGCTTGCATACCTTGTTAGCATCTTTAGGATCGACAAAACCTTTGGGTTGCATCATATACAACTCTTCATCAATGTCTCCATTGAGGAATGCTGTTTTGACATCCATCTGCCATATCTCATAATCATAATATGCAGCGATTGCTAACATAGTCCTCACAGACTTTAGCTTCGCTACCGGTGAGAAAGTCTCATCGTAGTCAACTCCTTGAATTTGTCGAAACCCTTTTGTGACAAGTCGAGCTTTATAGACAGTTACATTACCATCAGCATCTGTTTTCTTCTTGAAAATCCATTTGTTCTCGACAGCCTTCCGGCCATCCGGTAAATCCACCAAAGTCCATACTTGGTTTTCGTACATGGATCCAATCTCGGATTTCATGGCTTCTTGCCATTTATTGGAATCTGGGCTCATCATTGCTTCCTCATATGTCTCGGGGTCATCGGTGTTGTCCACCAACATGACATTTATAACGGAATCATACCAATGCAGGTAGTGCGATTTCTCGTTGACCTCCGAGGTCTCGTAGCAACTTCAACCGAAGTTTCATGATCGCCATCATTAGCTTCCTCTCTTATTGGTGCAGCACCACAGAACTTCTTCGATGCTGCGCTACTCGCAATTTCGAGAGAAGGTTCGACAACCTCGTCGAGTTCTACTTTCCTTCCAGTCACTTCTTTCGAGAGAAATTCCTTCTCTAGAAAGGATCCATTCTTAGCAACGAAGATTTTGCCTTCGGATCTATGATAGAAGGTATACCCAATAGTTTCCTTCGGGTATCCTATGAAGACGCATTTTTCGCTTTGGGTTCAAGCTTGTCCGGCAGAACTTCTTTACATAGGCTTCGCATCCCCAAACTTTAAGGAGCGACAATTTAGGTTTCTTCCCAAACCATAATTCATACGGTGTCGTTTCAGCAGTTTAGATGGTGCCCTATTTAAAGTGAATGCGGCTGTTTCTAATGCATAACCCCAAAATGATAGTGGTAAATCTGTAAGTGACATCATAGAGCGAACCATATCTAAGAGAGTTCGATTCGACGCTCGGACACACCATTCTGTTGTGGTGTTCCCGGTGTCAAGCTGAAAGTATTCCACATTTCTTCAAATGCTCGCCAAACTCGTAACAGATATTCACCTCCACGATCGTAACGTAGAAATTTAATCTTCTTGTTACGTTGATTCTCTACCTCACTTTGAAACTCCTTAAACTTCTCGAAAGTTTCGGACTTATGTTTCATGAAATAGATATATCCATATCTACTCAAATCATCCGTGAAGGTAAGAACATAACGATAACCACGCGATGCTACACTCATTGGACCACACATCGGTATGTATGATTTCCAATAAGTCTGTAGCTCGCTCCATCATACCAGAAAATGGAGTCTTAGTCATTTTACCCATCAGACATGCTTCGCATCTTTCAAGTGATTCAAAATCAAGTGATTCAAGAAGTCCATCGGAATGGAGTTTCTTCATACGCTTCACTCCAATGTGACCAAGACAACGATTGCCACATATAGGTCGAATTATCGCTGATTTCAAACGTTTAGCCTCAATGTTGTTGATATGTTTATTTCCTATCTAGATATTCAACAAGAATATACCATATATCAAAGGTGCTTGTGCATAAAACATATTACTCATATTAATCGAACAACCATTATTCTCGGTTTAAACAAGTAACCTTCTCGCAATAAACAAGATCCCGATATAATGTTCATGCTTAACGCATTCACCAAATAACAATTATTTAAGTATAAAACTAATCCTGATGGTAGATGAAGAGGTAGCGTGCCGACTGCGATCACATCAACCTTTGATCCGTTTCCTACACGCATCGTCACCTCGTTCTTCACTAGCTTCCGTTTATTCTGCAGCTCCTGTTTCGAGTTACAAATATGAGCAACCGAACCAGTATCAAATACCCAGGCACTACTACGAATACTAGTGAGATACACATCAATAACATGTATATCGGATATACCTTTCTTCTTGATGTTGCCGTTCTTCAAATCCGCCAAGTACTTTGGGCAATTCCGCTTCAAAGGACCTTCTCCCTTGCGGTAAAAGCACTCAAGATCGTCGCTTGGGTCCAGCCTTGGTCTTCTTCTTCGGTATGGTAACTTTCTTACCACCCTTTTTGAAGTGTCCCTTCCTTAGACTTGCCTTTCTTGAATTTGGTGGTCTTATTGACCATCAACACTTGGTGCTCTTTCTTGATCTCCACTTACAGACTTTAACATAGCAAATAGTTCGCAACTCTTTGTTCATGTTGCATGTTGTAGTTCATCACAAAGTTCTTGTAACTTGGTGGTAGTGATTGGAGGATGCGGTAAACTCCCAAAGTATTAGGAATCACTATACCCAAACTTTGAAGTTTATTTGCGTGCCCAGACATCTTAAGCACATGCTCACCTTGGCCAGACTACCCTCTTCCATCTTGCAGTTAAAGAACTTTTCGAAGCTTCATAACTTTCAATTGCCGCATGAGTCTCAAAGATTAATTTGAGATCCTCGACAATATCATATGGATCGACTCTTCAAACCTTTTACGAAGCTCGATTCTAAACCATACAAGATAGCACACTGAACTATGGAGTACCGATTCTTCCGGCGAGGTAAACATTCTTTACTTCATCGGTAGCATCAACTGCAGTGGGTCACCTAGCGGTGCATCCAGCACATAGGTCAAATTACCACCGTGAGGACAATCCTCAAATTGCGGAACCAATCCATGAAGTTGCTTCCATTGTTTTTCAACTTTTCTTTCTCTAGGAGCATTAAAATTGATGGTAGGGCTGCCATTGATCTACAACATATTTGCAATAGTTTAGACTAAGTTTATGACAAATTGAGTTCAAATTAATTAATGAAATTAAACTAGGTGAACTCCCACTCAAAACAACATCCCTCACATTGTTTTAGTGATCACGAACCAAATCCACTACATCAACACCGATCATCACGAGAGTGATATAGTTTCAATGGCGAACAATCATCATGTTCATCATATCTACTATATGATTCATTCTTTACCTTTCGGCGATACGTGTTCCTGAGGCCATGTCGGTACATGCTTGGCTCGTCAAGATCAAACCTTAGCTAACGCATAAGCAAATCTGGCTTGCTTACGTTGTATTCACCATGGAATCAAAGACACCCGATCATCACGTGGTGCTTCGAAGCAGCAAGCTTTGGCAACGGTGCATACTAAGGGTGAACACTTTAGAACTTGAAATTTATGTGCATGAGGGATCATCTTATAATGCTACCGTCGTCTACTAAGCAATACAAGATGCATAAAGGATTAACATCACATGCAATTCATAATATGTGATATGATATGGCCTTTCTTCTTTGTGCTTCCGATCTCCATCTTCAAGCACGAACATGATCTCCATCATCACCGGCATAGCATCAAGGTCAATGACGCTTCTTCATGGTTGTCGTCCACCTGCTTCAACTATTACAACTACTTTGAATAGACACGCTGGTCTTAACAAAATTAAAGACAACCATATGGCTCCTGCCGGTTGCCAACTTACAATAAGGAACATTGCATACATCAAATATAATCACAATCATGGCCATATCACATCACTGCACACCCCTGCAAAACAAAGTTAGACGCCTCTACTTTCTTTGCATATTTTACGTGGTTTGGGGCTTTCAATAAGTGTCGTTCTAACTTACGAACAAGAACCACAACATTGATACTAGCATTGTTGATCACCCGTTGTAAATTGGATCTTTACTATGCTAGGAGAAAGCGAGCACCATAAAGCCACTTATGCAATACAAGTTGCATGTCAAGCGTGGAGCAAGTCTCATGAACGATGTCATGTAAGGTTAGCCCGGTCCGCTTCATCCCAACATACCGCAAGATGCAAAGTACACAAAAAGCAATCTACAATAAAAGCATCAATGCCCACAATGACCATTGTGTTCTACTCGTGCAACAGATCTACATATAGACACGGCTCTGATACCACTGCAGGGGTTCGTAGCATGGAAAACAAAAATTTTCTATCGCATACAAACAAACAAGCCAAGATCTATCTACTAGATTGCAGCAACGAGTCGATAGAGGAACTCACCCTCGAAGATTCCAAAGCGGTTAACGAGAGCAGATTCTCGTGGGTGATGTAGTCGTACTCTTTCCGATCTCAAGATCGCGTAGACGATCCTTCCGGCGCCACGTTCCGGCAGCGCTCCCGCAGTCGGTCACACGCGTTAAACGAAGACCTTCCTCTCCTTGTTCCAGCAAGCGGAGGTTGTAGCACTCTCCTCGCGATTCCGGCAGACTGGCGTGGTACCCTAAGTAGAGGGGAGATCCCGCAGGGCTTCGCCTTAAGCCGGTGCGAGTATGGTGGAGCTTATGAGAGAGGCTATCAGTGGTCTAGTAATTAGACACACCAATTAGAAGGCTCTAAACCAATTAGAAGGCTCTAAACCGCTGGCTAAAGCAATTAGAAGCTCTAAACCAAAACGGCTCTAAACCGGAGGTAGAAGATAGGAACTTGTGTGTGCTAGGAGGGGAGGCCCTGCCCCTCCCTTTATAGGTGGGAGGGCCGGCGGCCAAGGGGAGGAGAGTCCCTCCCCAAGTCGGCTTGGTGGGGCGCCGGCCAAGGGAGGAACCCTCCTCCAATTCGGCCTCCACCAATCCTCCTCTCTTCCCACTTCCCAAAATTGCCGTTTGACTTTCAAACTAGCCGTTTGACTTTTCAATTTAGGATTTAAATAAATCCTTTATTTTGGACAGCAAGAACACCTAGTACATGATGCAATCATTCCAAATTACAATGACACATTCATGTACCCTTCCCCCTCCCGGAGTGCCGGACATTCCGGGACCTTCTAGAATGTTCCCGATGAAAACACCGGAACCATTCCCCAACTCCGAAACGGGACTTTCCTTATATGAATCTTATTCTCCGGACCATTCCGGATCACCTCGTGATATCCCGGATCCCATCCGAGACTCCGAACAACATTCGGTCTCTTTCTCATAATACCATAACTACTCAAACAACGTCGAATCCTTAAGTGTGTCTCCCTACGGTTCGTGAATTATGCGGACATGATCGAGACACTTCTCCGAACAATAACCAATAGAGGAATCTGGAAATTCATATGGCTCCCACATATTTCTACGATTACTTTGCGATCGAATGAACCACTTACATACGACACCAATTTCCCTTTTTATAACGATATGTTAGTTATCAGAGGTTATGATCGTCGGTATCTCTGCATACCTAGTTCAACCTCGTTCTTGATAAGTACTCTTTTCGTTCGTGATATGTGATCCTTGTGACCCAGTCACATGCTTGCAAGCTAATTGGATGACATTTCACCGAGAGGGCCCAGAGAATATCTATCCGTCATATGGATGGACAAATCCCACTCTTGATCCATGTGTTTCAACCAATACTTTCCAAACACTCAATACCACCTTTATAGCCACCCTGTTACGGTGTGGTGTTTGATGACATCAAAGCATCCATCCAGTAAAGGTGATATGCATGATCTCATGGTCGAAGGAATTAGGTTACTATGTATCAGAAAGCATATAGCAATTGAACTATTGAAATGACTTGATCTTTATGCTACGCTTATCTATAGGAGTATGTCCACCATATCATTCTCCTAACGATATGATCTTGTTGTTGATAACATCTCAATGTTCATGATAGGGAAACCACAATCATCAATCAACCAACAAGCTAGTGAAGTATAGAGGCTATACTAGGGACTTCAAATTAAGTTTACAAATCACACAAGTATTAATGGTTTCCTTGTTAATACTATTATAGCATGAATGTAAACATTTATCATAAACACAAAGATATAATAATAACTACATTTATTATTGCCTCTAGGGCATATCTCCAACAATCCACCCATGCGACCCGCCTTCCGGGACCGCCGCCCCGACATCCGTGAAACAACCCGCTATGAGGCCTATGAGACACAGGAGGTAGACATAGTTGGAATGGGAGGGCGATAACAATGCAACCACTCAGAGGGGACCATCCTCCGCCTCCATAGGCGGTTGCCGACCATACGCGGCAACATGTGCACACCAGGCCTAAACAGGCCCAACTGGGCCAGATCGAACCCGTAAAGTCCTCGCCACGACGCTTCAGCAAGCCGTCTGATGTCGTTGCTACCCTCCAGTTCGAGTCGCACCACCAACTCGAGGAGGTGCCGCCGTCGTGCACAGACTATCCCGGCCGAAGCCCGGATAACCCAGACCAGGCTCGTGCAGGCCTAGATCTGGGCCGCAACGATCGACCACTGCAACACCTCGCCTCTGCCAACTGATGGCCATGCGCAACACCTCGCCCCAGTTACCGCCAGTATGTGACGCTGTGTCGTACCGCCGCCACCGGTCCGAGCTCACCTTAGCAAGCAGTGCACCGTCACTTGTCGAGGCCTCCCCGCGTGGACCGCCAAGCACACTAAGGGCGAGCCCACTGCCGGCGGCACCACCCAAGATTTTCCCGGTGGCTCCCGCCGGCGGTGTCCGGGAAGGGAGAGGACGAGATTGTGGAGGAAAGGAGGCGACTGCGTCGCCCCTGCGTCGCCCTCGGAGGGCGAGCAGGATCACGAGCGAAACAGTTTTTTCTGGATGCTTTAGAGATAATTAGATACGTTCTATATTGCTAAGTGGTGTAGATATGTTCTATATAGCTATGTCACTAGCTGTATATATATATTCTATATTCTATACTAACATGCTTCAACCTTCTAAGCACATGATCTGATAGTTCCATATAGTTCCATTTTGATAGATGAGTCCAACAAACCAACTAGTTCTACAGATATTTTATATTGTTATGTGTTGTAGAGATGTTCTATATTGCTATGTCACTAGCTGTATAGATATTCTATAGTAACATGCTTCAACCTTCTAAGCACATGATCCGTGGTTCCATTGGGACGGATTAGCCCAACAACCAACTAGTTCTACAAATGTTTTTTATTTGTTATGTGTTGTAGAGATGTTCTACATTGCTATGTCACTAGTTGTATAGATATTGTATTGTCTATGCTATCATGCTTCAACCTTGTAAGCACATGATCCGATAGTTCCATTGTGACGTGTGAGCCCAACAAACCAACAAGTATTGTAGTTATTATTCTCTCTGTCCGAAAATAAGTGACCCAGATTTTTCTAGATTTGCAAGTATCTAAATAGATTTTAGTTACATATACATGCGAATCTAGACAATCCGAGTCCTTAATTTCCACAGAGAGAGTATGTTACATATAATCAGCCCATCCGTCAGCCAAAGCAGAAACCATTATGGTCTTACATTCCTCTTATATATGCCCGTACTATTTAGAAATTATGACTTACCCCTCTCTCTCTCTAGCGCCGAAAAGCTGGCTTGGAGTAAGTACAATAAACCGGAGTAAACATACTATAAGAGATAAGATAATATATTTTTGTTGAGTTGAAGGAGAGAAAACATGAGAGAGAAGTGGCTTTTGGTTAAGAGTCAACTACGTCACATGTTTCTAAACACTATGTAAGAGCATAAAATGGCATTACTAAATTAATATATTTTTATACCTATGTATTTTAGATGTTGACTATATAATATAGATAACACAACAATAATTTATAGCCAAGAGTTGAATTTACCTCTATGATAAGGAACTTAGCTGGCCAAGCTTAGCTAGACTAGACAAGATCGTTTTAACTATGGCCTACCTAGGAAAGGCTACTTGTTTGGTTTTGTAGCTAAGTTGCCAGCCGCCATATATGAACACGTCCTAGAGGTGGTGTTCATTAGCAAGGAAGCAGTAAAGCCCTTTTTTTTGGTTTCTTGCCATAGGAGGAGAGCCAAATTGGCTCGCTCGGTGGGGCAAGGCCTTTCTAGCCCATTTGGCTAATTTATTTAGGAAAATTGGTTATCCATCTCACACCAAACGCATAGACTTTCTTACTAAGTCCCTAATAATCGGTTAGAAGAGTAAAACTTTCGCTTCAAACACGGACCTAGCCGAACTCTTAAAACCGTTAGCGGAGTAGATCTTTTACCGTGCCTCCGCCGACCCCTAAATATAGTCGACCTTAGCCTTCACAGAAAAAAGACACACACCTGCGCCGCCAAACTCCCTCGACCGGCATGCACCTTGGCTGGCAACGCCACTGCTGACCACCATAGACTCCCCCGAGACCTCAACACCTCCGCCACCCTCCCGTCCAACTCCTAGTTGCTCGCCTATCCCTATTGGCGCCGGAATCGAGTTGTAGGTCCGCCCGCACCACCACGTCGATCTAATCCAATTCACCGCCGCCGCTGTTGCGATTCGGCCGGTCGTCGTTGCTCCTCTCCCACCATCGATGCCACGTGGAAGCGTGCCCTCTTCTCCTTGCCCACCGCAGATTCTGCGAGGCCTAGGGTTGGCTCCGCCCGTCATTGGATCACCGGTACCTCCGCTCGCAAGCGGTCTAGTCTCTGTGCGGGATCTCTGGTCGGAGTTGGAACATGCAGTGACAGTCTCCACGAAAGCTCTGGCTGGAGCACCGATACCGCCGCCCGCAACCAACACATTTGGCAAGAAAAGGTGAATTTACCCTCTTTTTCTTTTTCATAAAATGAAGTAGAAGTTGTGGCTTGTTGGATTTTTTTACAAATGAACTAAAATAAACCCTAAATGGACCGAGGAAGATTAAAACAATTTATATTTTTCATGGAACCATCAAGGGCTTATTGATAAGGCATTATACGAAAAGAGTGACGTTCATCAACCATTGCAACAATTTTGAGAAAAAAATCATGAGAATTTTAAATAAGACAAGAGGAGAAGGTAGATAGCTATCATCGATCTTTAATAGATGACACATTCTTGTTATTCATTCTAATGCATAACTTGGACACTATGGTTTGTATCGGATTGTATCGGTAGGTATTCACTATGTATCAATTTTATCGGCATGTACTGTGTTGTATCGGTATGTATGCACTACTAATATATGATTATATATATGTATATACAAACAAATTTTATTGTAAATAAGAAGGATAGAGAGTCGTTTTACTGTTCTTAGTTTTGGAGATAGGTTAGAGATGCCTCAAAGCTATTGTGGGTCTTGCCAAGGACCAAGCGTTCCAACTACTTGTTAGATTAGTCGTAGTGATAAGTAGTTTAAACTAGTAACATATATATATATATATATATATATATATATATATATATATATATATATGCAAAATAGTGGGATGCCTATGATGGCAGCTGTACACCCACATACGGTCGTTGGATCAGACTATAGGGCATTTTCCACCCTACATCTTGTAACGGCGTTAGCGGGCCGTCCATTGTTTTTTCTCCTCCGCACCGAGAGCCATGACCATCCCCGCACCTGACCACCTCCCACGGTTCCCTAATCCCCACCCTCCCGACCTCCCGGACGTTGGTTCCATTCGGCGCGCCTCCCGGCCGCCAGTGGGGACTCACCCGCCTCGCGTGCCCTGGACGCCGGCAGAACCCACACACATCTACGTCTCACGGGCTCCGCAAGATCCCGTGCTCCTTCTCCGCACCATCGGGGGGTAGAGGAGGTCGAGTTGTGCTCCCCCTCAGTGCCCAAACTGCGGCTTGGCCGGCGGCCATCGTCGAGGCCCCACACCGCCTTCTCCATGCCCAGGAGCCGCCCACGACCTACCTTTTATCGAAAACAAAAAGACCCGTGGTCCACTCCCCACCTCCCCCGTCGCCCCTTGTTCCAACACCGGGCGAGCTCCCCCGCTGCGCCGGCTAGGGAGACCCCCGCGCCGCCGCCCCATCCCAAATCTTACTGCCTGCATCAGCTCCGCAGGTCAGCGCTCCCTACCGAAATCCGCCAGGCCATCGTCGCCCTACCCCAAATCCTAGTGCCTGCCGTTAGCCCAGCAAGCGGCGCCCCGTCCTTCACCTGCATCCTAGGCACGTGGTGGTCGACGGCTTGGCGCAGGTCTGGTGCGCGGTGTTGGATGCAAATTCTGTAGTGCCGTTTCCCCATTGAGTTTGTCCTTTTCATTTATCGATCTTGATTTGTTTCATCTCGTTATTTTTTCCGTGGATTTGTTCCCCATTGAGTTTGTCCTTTTCTTTTCTCGATCTAGAGGATTAGTCTGCACGTGGATTAAATCGTTTGTCTTGAGATACATTGATTTGAATTTTGTTCGTTCTCTCTTTGTAATTAGAAGGATTAAATGTTTATCCACGATCTGAATTGATGCTTTGGCACCAAGCTGATTCCCACTTGCCACACTGGCTCTGTCTCTAGCGATCGGTCGACCGCCACAAGGTAATCTGACCGTCGACGCAAGTTGGAGGCGGTGGCCCTCTCCTCCACGACCGGAGCAACACCCTACCCCGCCGCTGCAAGTCAAACCGGTGGCGTCTTGTATCCTGAACCGGTGGCGGTGGGCATAGACCAGTGCCCCGCGCCACGGCATATCCTTCCTGGCCGGCGCCGAACTCCACATGCGTGGGGCAAGGGACCTGTGGCTGAGCGGGGAGAGAAGATTTGCCGCTCTCCAGTCCTCCCTTCAGCACCGACGGACGTCCCTCATCATCCATTACCAGGGTCTCCACCCCTCTCCCTTCTTTAATTTTTTATTACAACATTTGTAAGATTCAATTTTATCCCATTTATGAGAAATTGAGTACAGGATTTTCCAATCCATTCCATTTCCCCACTTGCAAATTTTCTATAGTTTATTCAGGTGTTCTGTTCCATTGATTGTTCACGGGTGATTTGTTGCTTTTGACCATGGATCTGTTGAAATTCTAATCACGGTGGGGTGGGTTCATCCCCGTGCCTCGTTCATCTTCTTGATACTTCGATTCTCTCTAACCAAAACTCGAATGGAGTTCCATTCGTGAGAGGCATGCAGTTACATTTTAAGCTGTAATATTTTTTTATGGTGGATGGTTGGGTAGGCATGGGGTGGTTTATTTTTTGCAGTTCCTTTTTTGTTTTAATTTTGTCGTAGACAGCGATTTTATCAAGTGGATTTTTTCTGAAACTCGGATCATCCAGCGACCGGGGTGCCCGAGATGCAACCCACCGTATTTTCTTCTGATATTTTTTATTTCCTTTTTACAACAATATTTTAGACCTAGCGACAGCACGCAAATTAAGATTAAGCCTACTATGGCGTGGACCCATCTTTTTTCTGTCGGGGTCTCAGGGATGCATGTGAGACCTATTGCTGTTAAGTGGCCGTTAGTTGTCAGTTTGAGATAGAAGGATCCAACGGCTCTTAAGGTATGCACTGCTACCACCCCGGGCATAAAATATATATATATATATATAAAATAAAGGAAGGAGTGTTTTTTATAGTACCTACACTTTTTTGGACGATTTTACCCTTTGACCAAAAAATAAATTACCCATCAATACCACCTGTAAGTGAAAAAGAAAAAAAATACGTTTTCGTCCGTACGTTAATAAAGTTACGTTCAGCTGGTCACGAGTCATGAGTCATGTACGACTCATGAGTTATGTACGACTCGCGAGTCATGTATGGGTCATGTATTTCCTAATAGGTCACGAGTCCCGTAGTTCGTGGAGTCTTTTTCCAAGTAATGAGCGAGCGTATAATGCATGGAGTCTTGGACGGTTAGAATAGAAGATAGATAAAATAATTCTGAGTTATGTACGACTTGCGAGTCATGTATGGGTCATGTATTTTCTAATAGGTCACGAGTCCCGTAGTTTGTGGAGTCTTTTTCCAAGTAATGAGCGAGCGTATAATGCATGGAGTCTTAGACGGTTAGAATAGAAGATAGATAAAATAATTCTGGCTACTGCCCGGATCTCCTGCCTGACAGCACACATACCACAGCCATATTCCATTGCAAGCCTGATGAAGATCCATTGCCGGGCTGATTTAACTTACCTACGTAAACATGGACAAGAGCTATCGGAGTAGTAACCGACTTGGAGTTGTGCGTGTCGTGGGCTTCTAAATTGTGTCCTGGTTGTTTCTTAGCTTTCCTGATCGAATCCTATGGATGCACGTGACCTCGGTGAGTTAGGATGACGTTGGAGGTGTTTGTCGATCGGGCAGATGCGAGATCCAAACGTCCGGTCTTCAAACGGCCACTAACAGCGATGGCGTCCAGCTTCAGTACGATCCCGTGGATCTATTGTCGCAATCAACACAGAGTAGGGGAAGACGGGCACACCTATTGATCCAAAAGGCGGGATCGATGCCGATCTCAACACGCGTGTGCGGCTAGAGTCGCTGGACCTATCCTCCAATCTCAAACTTCACGAGTAACATCGATCTACAGAGGGCGCCGACTACGTTGCGGGCTAGACGGCAGCCTCGGCACACTACGAGCCTATGCCATTGTGCGGTACAAATGAAATGTTGATCAAAGACTCCATGACATTTGGATTCGATCGACTGCGAATTTGACGATATGAAACATTATTAATTTGATTTGGTGTTGTGCCGTAGCAACGCACGGGTTTTATGCTAGTATATATATATATTACTAGTCAATGTTACCTCCTTCATAGCGAGCAATAATATATGTGCACCGTCACGCAAGATCTCATTAATTAGGCTGTAAACTTTATCTTGATATGTGCCATGTTACCATTTTTTATCATGCCATGCCATCAATATACTTTGCTGACATTACATTAACATGCATGCTACTAGCTAAGTTATTTCCACTATGACTAGTCGAAGGAAGATTTCAATCTATTGAGCTCTAGCAAATCATTAAGGACGTGTTTGGTAGCCGGCATCGATTTTCCGCACCGGTCGGGCAGTGCTGGGGTGGGCACTGCCACACTCATCCGACCTTTGAGCCACATTTTGAATCTTGTTTGATAGCCTGCATTGCATGAGGACAACAACAAATGCATGTGGTTTCCTATACCGGATTGCTTGTCACACTAATATGCACACACCTAAACCGTCATTAGCAGCTCTTGTTCTTCATGTTTGTGCCCGGCGACAGAGGGCGGCGGGATAGGTGTTGTGGCTGCGCCGGTGACGAAGGATGGCAAGACAACTGTTGTGACTGCGCCGGCGACGAAGGTTGGCGGGACACCTCCTGTGGATGCGCTGGCGTCGCAGAACGCAAACATGACGAGACACAATACTGTCGTTCGATGGCGTGATGGACTTGAAACTGCTCGATCTTGCTCCGTGTTGGTGCACCTGCCTGCGGCGTCCAATAACTCAAGCTCGCACACGATGGACTATATTACCTGGAATATGTATGCGTCGAAGGGGACCTCAACGCGGTCACATGCGCGATCGACAACGACGAAGGGGAGACCGGCACGGCCATGGGGAGCTCCGCACGGTCACAGCCAAGGTCGATGATGACGACGTCCCTGGCCACCCTCTTCTTGTACGCCCCGTCCATTCATCTTCTTCCTCAACGTCATCTTCTTATTCAACCTCACGTACAAGTTAAGAATCTACATATGGATTCCTTTACCTTCGTCAAAACAAAAAACTTGTAACATAAGAGTTGTGGGGAATAATAAGATTGTAACACCTTCGGTCACTCCGGACCGATGACTGTCACTTCTGGCAGCTTAATGGGATCTCTAGACTAACCCCACAGACCAACACTAGTCTTTTCTGTGCACTTTGTCCTTACTCATGCGCACCCGGTACCCACTTCCCGGTCGGTCATCCATCCTAAAATTGCTCTAGGCCAAGCACACTTAACCTTAGAGTTCTTTTCAGATGAGCTTTTAGAAAATAAGTTGCAACTTGTTGGTATGGGTTTCCTATCAATCCTATTGAGTCATGCGTTAGGATCTCGCATACACCCACCCTTAGAAGATCGACGTCCTCGTCGATCAACCACAATCCAGGAACGTCCCCTCTTGGCACACGTCTGTGCGTCCAGTGCCGGCACATTGCCATGTCGTACCCACTCTGGGCCACAGGCGTCATGCTACACATGTCCGCCACTGGCCCGCACACGCCCATGTAACCGCAAGGGTCGGCTTTGATACCACTTGTAACACCCCCGATCACTCCGGACCGACGGCTGTTGAAAGGATCGTATGGGCACCTAGAGGGGGGGGGAATAGGTGCTACTTCAAATTTTCTTCTTTATCAAATTAGGGTTTGACAAGAAAGGTAAATTCTCTAGATTATGCAACTACGGTGAATTTACCTATATGTCAACCATGCACAAACTAACACAACACTAAGCAAGAACAAGTAAGTAAAGTGCGGTAAAGGATAGAAGTAACCAAAGGAGTGGACACGGAGACACAAGGATTTGTTTCCCGTAGTTCCTTCCTTTTGAGGGGAAGTACGTCTACGTTTGGAGAGGGGGTGGTTTCAAACCACCAACTCCACGAGAGGCCTCCCTTGTTCTCCGATAAATCTCACCCCAACGGGATCGATCCACCTTCCACTATATCGGCAACCTTCGAGGTGGAAGCCGACACCTTTACAACAAGTTCGAGGCACACATCCACAACTTAATTGGAGGCTCCCAAATACAAGCAAGCTGTCAAGACAAATCAAAGACAAGCTTTTAAGAACCAAATCAAAGTTAGGGTTTCCAATGAAACACTAGAGCTTGGGGGCCCTCAAGTGAATGAGGGGGAAATGAAGATCTCTCTTGGTGAAGATGTAGATCAAGGCCTCCTCCTTCGATTCTCCAAAGATCAATGACTTTGGATGGTTGGATGGAGAGATCTTGTAGATTTGGTGGCTCTAATGGAGTTGGTGTTATTGAACAACTCGAGCAACTGGAGGAAGAAGATAAGGGTCCCTTTTTATAGGCAGCCCCCTCCACGAACCGTTTTCTGACCGTTGTAGAAAAGTCACACCGGAGACTCCGGTCTACACCGGAGAATCCGGCCAATCTCTGGACCAGCCTCCAGACCGCCCATCTGAATGACCCAGACCAATCATGACCCAGCAACACCGAAGACTCCGGTCTTCCAACACCGGAGACTCCGGACTAAGCAAGAACCGAAGACTTCGGAGTATCCTCCGGTGCAGGCTCCGGACCCCTAGTCAGTATGTCCCAGCCCAGATCCTGAAGACATCACCGGAGACAGATCCGGAAACTCCGGACCACACCGGAGACTCCGGTCTTGGCAGACCGGAGACTCCGGTCTGGAGTTTCCAGACATGTGTCAAATGAGTGTGGACTTTTCCCAAGTGTGAGGGTGCTTTTCACTTATCATAATATCAACCTGTGGACAGTGACAAACTGTAAAATGATCTACTTGTTGTTACCGAACACCAAAAGTGATTATGACAATAAATGCCCTTTCAGCTGTCACTTCTGATAGCTCAATAGGATCTCTAGACTAACCCCACAGACCAACACTAGTCTTTTCTACGCACTTTATCCTCACTTATGCGCACCCGGTACCCACTTCCCGGTCGGTCACCCATCGTAGACTTGTTCTAGGCCAAGCACGGTTAACCTTAGATCCTAGTGAGCCATGCGCCAGGGTCTCACAAAGATCAAGCTACTCCTCAAAGGAGTTTTCGAAAGATTGATTGTTGATACGTCGGAAACGTATCTATAATTTTTGATGCTCCATGCTTGTTTACTATCTACTTTTCTTTGCCCTGTCTACACTTTGAGGTGTTTTTATATATTTTCTGGAACTAACCTATTAAAAAGTTGCCACAGTGCGAGTTGCCTGTTTTCTTCTGTTTTTGGTTCCAGAAAGGCAGAAAATCAAAATTCTCGGAATTGGACGGGACAAAAGCCAAAGTCAATATTTTACCGTGGGCGACACGAAGTCCAGAGGAGAGACGGAGAGGCGAGCCAGGGCCACCACACCCCCCTAGGCGTGGGGGGGCCCACCCCACGCCTAGGCAGGGTGTGGGCCCTCTGGCCGCCTCCCAGCCTCGCCTCTTTGCCTATAAGAATCCCCCGATGTAGAAACCCTAGGAACCCGATCAAAACTCCACGAAACCTTCTGTAGCCGCCGCCACCATTATCCCTAGATTGGGGGGGATCTGAAGTTCTTCCTGGCACCCTGCCAGAGGGGAGATCATCCCGGAGGCCTTCTCTCCGGTATGAAGCATGAGTAGTTCCACCTTGTACTACGGGTCCATGTAGTAGCTAGATAGTTGTATCTCCTCCCTTGTGCTTTCATGTATAGATCTTGTGAGCTCCGTTCATGATCAAGATCTAATCTATTTGTAATCATGCATGTTGTGTTTGCGAGGATCAAATGGATATTGAGATTACTATGTCAGATTGATTAATAGTTTTGTCTATTTGATACTATCATGTCTGTGTTGTTTGTGATCTTGCAGCTCTCCGTTGTTAGTAGCTATCTTGGCCAAGTAATTGCTAGTGACTCCAAGAGGGGGTATTTATGCTCTATATTGGGTTCATGCCTCTAGTTTCCAAGGGAAGTGACAGAAATATCTTCGGTTGTAGATGTGTTATTGCCACTAGGGAGAAAACAATGGCCTCTTGTTCATAGAACAAGTGGATTGTTTACCTTACACACTTTGCTTAAAGCAGTTGTCTGTTGCTTGCAACTCAATACTGGAGGGGGTTCGGATGATAACCTGAAGATGGACTTCTAGTCATAGATGCAGTTGGATGGCGGTCTATGTATATTGTTGTATTGCCCAATAGAATCTCATAAGATCTTTTTTCTGGTATTGCATTGTTATGCCATGCTTAGTTCATGTCAATTTCCATGCTGTAATTTGTTTACCCTTCATGCCATGTTGTTTATCTAAGAAGAGCACCTCTAGTGAACTATGGACCCCGATCCAATCTTTACCATTGATACATCTTCCACTGTTACCTGTTTACTTGCTGCAAACCATTACCTTCCACACCATACAGTTAATTCTTTGTTACATTAACCGGTGAGATTGACAACCTTACTATTAGTTGGGGCAAAGTCTTGAGTTTGTGTTGTGTAGGTTTCCACGTTGCTTGCAACACCTGTGTGACGTTTCCTTCCTCCTAATGGTTCGATAACCTCGGTTTCTTACTGAGGTAAGACTTGCTGTTGTGCTGCTTCATACCTTGCTCTTGGGGTTCCCAACAGACTCCACATCAACCGAGCCATCAATTGTGTGCAACGAATCTGAAGAAAAATTTCCAAAAAACTCTAACTTTGACCACAAATAGGAGAATATATGGATCACAAACCTTGAAGCCGTTGGTCAGAATAAAACCCCATCACCGATTCACATCTTTTTCATGTACAACTCGACTTGATTTAAAGCTTATATCTGCTAATCACAAGCGGTTTGGATGAATATATTTAAGAGAGGAGAGAGAAAGTGGAGGAGACATAGCTGCACGAGTTGGTGTACTTATGCACTTGGTGTGGCCTGCCTCCAGAGTAAGGACCGATTCGAGCATTTCTCTTGGGACTGTCCGTGGGATGCTTTAAGAAGCATGCTGGCATATCCCAAACGTCCATGCAGGGGCGGAGCTGCCACCGGTGCTACTCGGGCTATAGCACCGGTCCAGCAAATCAGCACGCTTTATGTATTCAGGCCAGAAATGCAAAAACTAGTAGTGCATGACCAATAGGAAGTAGTGCATGGAGAAGGTCTGCTTCGTGCCAGGCTCGTCTTCTACTTAGTCTCCCCTGATTCAAAAAAGATATACCGTGCGGCCTAGACAACGGCATGTAGTATTTACTTGAATGATGCAACATTCTGTCATTTTTTCAATCTTTGGTGTTCTCGTAGACTATTTATCCCTTGTGTTAGTGGAAATGTAGTTTCGTTATCTTTTTTACTGCAAACTATCAAACAATTTTGGTGCATTTTTGCTGCTAACAAGCAATTTAAAAAAACAATTGATAAACTATTGTATGTCATAAGTAAGCACCCCTCTTGCTCCGTTCCCGGCTCCGCCACTACATCCATGCATGAAACTAAACGGCCGATTTCTTCTCCGCTGGGTCTGTCTGGGCTTCATGTAGACTATCAAACACGCCTTAAGACTGGTCATAGTGAGTTTTAACTTAGATTAGAAACATTAATTAATTAATTAATTAATTAATTTTAGATCCATTTTCGGAAATCCACTATGAAACACACCTGTGTGACGTTTCCTTCCTCCTAATGGTTCGATAACCTCAGTTTCTTACTGAGGGAAGACTTGCTGTTGTGCTGCTTCACACCTTGCTCTTGGGGTTCCCAACATGCTCCACATCAACTAAGCCATCAACAAGTTTTCTGGCGCCGTTGCTAGGGAGGCTAAAGACGTCTTCACAAGGGGAGTCCTCCTCAACCTTTCTCTTTACTTTGTTTTTGGTTTGCTTAGTTTCTTTTGCTTGGTTTTGTCTGCTTCTTTTTATCATAAACTCCAAAAAAATTAGTTTAGTTTGGTTTGCTTTCTCTTATCAAAAACACACAAAAATAGTTCCTACTCTAGTTGGTGGTCTGTTACTGTCTTGCTTGGTCATGCTTTCTATCAATGGATGGTTTCTTTGAAACTAGTTTTTATTGGAAATGTGGGTTCATGGAAGAACAAAAGTATTATTATAAGGAACACCGCTTGTCACAAAAATAGAAACACTTATGGGAACAAATTGATAAGTTGAATACTATTGCTAGAGAGGTGTGCTCTACTTATAATGTTACTTATTGCTTTGATAAAGCTTGTTGCTATAGGAGGTATAAACACCTCCCTTTTCAATGTGAGTATAATGATAATTTTATCATATACTCTTATGCTAAAGGAAATTATGACTTTTATGATGTGGAACAAATTTCAAAATTTATTGCCTTCAAGGGTGCATTTGAACTTGCCAGTTTGCTTGAAAATACTGATGATGCACCTTATGAACACGAGGTTTAAGATATACTTAAATTTTGCTTTGATAATTACAAGGAATAAAATAGCTATATCCTTGAATATTTTAATAGGTTGTTTCCACAAATGGAAGAGACTAATGCCTTGCAGGAGCCTATGGAAGAAGAAATTGTTGAAACTGGAAACTCATTAGATGAAAAAGAGGAGGAGAGTGATGAATAAAAGGAGGAAGAATGGATTATCTACCCATGCCTACCTTCTAATGAGAGTAACTATTTATCCATTACATTATTTGATTGTCCCCCATGCTTACCAAAGGAGGATGAATGTTATGTTCCGGTGGATCCTTTTGAAATATCTACTTTGGGTAAAAACCTGTGAAGGTTTTAATCCCATTATTTTTGAGCTTGATAGAAATTATGTGTTTGTAGATCATGAAAAGCTTGCTTTATGTGATAGTTATATTGTTAAGTTTATTCATGAGGCTACTGAAAATTATTATGAGAGAGGAAAATATGGTTATAGAAGTTTTCATGGTACTGGAACACCTCTCTATATGCTGAAAGTTTTAAAGTTACTCTTGTTTTATCTTCCTATGTATGTCACTTTGTTCTTTGAGAATTTATTTTCTTACAAGATTCATATGCATAGGAAGTGGATTAGACTTAAATATGTTTTTAATTTGCTTCTTGATGCTCTCTTTAACTTCAATTCATAATTCTTATGTGAGCATCTTCTCAAGCTATCAAGCCTAACTCAAAGGCGTTAAAGAAAAGTACTTGTTGGGAGATAACCCAAGAGTTTTCTTGAGTCTTGGAAGTTATAACTTCTGTAATGACCTCTCATTATCCTTTTTGTTTGTTTTTTGTGCCAAGAATGACCTCTAATAAGAGAGAAGTAAGATTTGGGGAGTTGCTGTCCCGAAACAGATTTCTGTCCTCCATCATAAAAATTCGTGAGGAGTCTCTGTAAGTCGGATTGAGATGAAAATTTACGAATAAATCCCCCAGTATGTTAGATAACTTTAATTAGTTCAACACTTTTTGATTTGAGCAAAAGAAGATTTTCGAAAAAATCGACTTCTACCTCCTGGTCTGTTTTGACAGATTTCTGCCATTATTTGTATTTGCTTCTTATTGGTTCTTTTTTTAGTACTCTTTTGGAAATTGAGCTTTTTGAAGGAGTTGCTACAGTAGCTTGTGTTTTAGTGAAAAGTTTTGCTGTTCCAAAGCTAAACCCAAAGGTCTATTATCTTTTGAATACACTAATGTTGCTAATAAAGATTGTGTGGAGTTTTGTATGAAGAAAAAATTTTAGGTGTAGAGAAACAATGACGTAATGAAATGAAGAATGGACAAAATCTCAATCTTGGGGATGCCACCCCGGTGTCACCCCAAGAAATATCCAAGAGATACAAGCGTCAAAACTTTCTTCATCAATAAAAAGCTCAGGTCTGTCTAGACACTTTGTTTTTATTGTTTCATGCACAATTGTGTTGTTCTTGGAGCGTCTTAGTTTTTGTTTGGTTTGCTTAGTTGTTTAGTTTGCTTGAATAAAGTAGTTTGGACCCCTGTTCTCGCTGTGTTTTTGCAAATAAGTTGCTTGGTGTTGGAAAGGAGTAGGAAGTTTCTGCTTGAAAGTGCAAGAGGAGCTTGCATTGACTGCGACTTAGACTTTAGCATGACATGCTAGGTGTTGTTTTGACCTTATGCTTAGTGATTATTGCTATAGCATGTATTGTTACAAACAATTGAGATTGCTTAGTGTGCCTTGAAGAAATCATGCGTTGTTTTAGCATACAAAAGCATAGTATTGTGGTATTCTCCTTTGATGTTTTGTTTGGGTTGACTTGGCACATGTTCACACCATGTTATGACTATGAACAAGTCACCATAGCCTCTATGATCATTTAGTCCTTGACTTGTAGTACCACTCTATGCTTTGATTAGTAATGTTTTGTTGCTCTGCATGATTATGGCCATTATTGCTCTCTTAATTGGTTGCTCCCAGTCTTCTGCCAGCCTCCACTTGTATGAGTAAGCTCTACTCATGCTTCCAACTCCCAAGAAACCAAGTTATTCCAAAGTGTCCACTATAAAATCCTATGCATGGTGTGTTACTCCATTCCAAGTATATTCTTATTTTTAGCTATATTCCAATTAAAAAGTATTTTGTTATGTGAAAACTTAGTGATTAAAGCCCTCACGAACTTGATGGCACACTTTATATTCTTTGCCCCTAATAAACGTGAATAATTATGTCATCTATGTTGTATATGCTTGCACTTATACGTTGGAATTAGCAGAACCGTGCTGTCACAGGGAACGTTTTCAACATTGAACTTGTACTTTGTACACAGTTGATATCATGCTCTTTTGTCTATGGATGTCACCGGTGTGAAATAAAGAGGGAGCTTGTAAGTCTATGGAGTTATGTATTTTGTGTTAGAGAAACGCCTGGGCCGCTAGCCTAAGCCATGCCTAATCATGGTGGAAACTTGCAGCATCACCATAATGAGCTATCTGTGAAGCATCCTCAATAAAAAGCTATGCACATAGTAAATAAAAAGATCACTGAGATGCTCATTGTCTGATTGCCTTGTCATTTTGGTTATGGGATAGCTCCTGTACCATGTGCAAGGGGTACCCCGTTGGCGGTTCTCTAGATACACATATACTTACTATGACAAGAACTTACAGGTGACTGAAGTTGAGTAGCATGAGGTGTGGCTCTCGTATTCAAGGGACTTGAGATTGCCAACTTATAATTTTTCAAGCATATACTCCATAGTTTGTTCACTTTAACTTTAATCACTTCAAGATGCTTATGATAGGAGCAATGAGGGCTGAAAGCTAACAAGTACCATAATTTTTGGAAGCTCTTTTTGAAACTTGAAATCCCTGCTTCCCGTTGTGAAGGGCCTTTCTTCCACCATTATTTGAGTCTCCACATTCTGCCTTTAGGCACCATTAAGAGAGCATAGTTGCCATTCTGTGTGTAGTGTCCCAAAACTTATTGATTGATGGATATTGTGATATTACTTGTTCTTGTGCTACTTGTATCTAGTCACTCTTATGAACTTTGAAGGTGTCCTATGCATCTATTTGCAACTCTATGAGGGACAAGCTGAATGCCACTATGCCATGTTTTCTGTATGTGAAACAAACAAACGTTTTTCAATGCATGTTATTCATGATCTTTGTTTGTAGACTTTCATGTTGCATGCATAGTTACTTTGTCCTATTGTTAGAACTCCATCTTTCATGCACATGTTTAGAGTTCTTTGATCCCAGCTTTCAATGCTTGCAAATGGTTTGATCTTGGTTTTGATGGTGCATGTCACCTCAAAAATTATTCTTTTTATCACTTACTTACTCGAGGACGAGCAGGAGTTAAGCTTGGGGATGCTTGATATGTCGGAAACATATCTATAATTTTTGTTGCTCCATGCTTGTTTACTATCTATTTTGCTTTTCTTTGTCTACACTTTGAGGTGTTTTTATATATTTTCTGAAACTAACCTATTAACAAGTTGCCACAGTGAAAGTTGCTTGTTTTCTTCTGTTTTTGGTTCTAGAAAGGCAGAAAATCAATATTCTCGGAATTGGACGGGACAAAAGCCAAAGTCAATATTTTACCATGAGGGACAGGAATCCAGAAGACAAGACGGAGACGCGAACCAGGGTGGCCAGACCCCCACTAGGCGCGGGTGAGCCCTGCCCCGCGCCTGGGTAGGGTGTGGGCCCCCTGGCCGCCTCCCGGCCTCGCCCCTTCGCCTATAAGAAGCCCCCGATGCAGAAACCCTAAGTACCCGATCAATATTCCACGAAACCTTCTGTAGCCACCGCTACCGTCGTCCCTAGATCGGGGGGATCTGAAGTTCTTCTCGGCACCCTGCCGGAGGGGAGATCATCCCGGAGGCCTTCTCTCCGGTATGATGCGTGAGTAGTTCCACCTTGTACTACGGGTCCATGTAGTAGCTAGATGGTTGTATCTCCTCCCTTGTGCTTTCATATATAGATCTTGTGAGCTCCGTTCATGATCAAGATCTTATCTATTTGTAATCATGCATGTTGTTTGCGGGGATCCGATGGATATTGAGATTACTATGTCAGATTGATTAATGGTTTTGTCTATTTGATACTATCATGTCTGTGTTGTTTGTGATCTTGCATGCTCTTCGTTGTTAGTAGCTATCTTGGCCAAGTAATTGCTAGTGACTCCAAGAGGGGGTATTTATGCTCTATAGTGGGTTCATGCTTCTAGTTTCCAAGGGAAGTGATAGAAATCTCTTCGGTTGTAGATGTGCTATTACCACTAGGGAGAAAACAACGGTCCCTTGTTCATAGAACAAGTGGATTGTTTACCTTACACACTTTGCTTAAAGCAGTTGTCTGTTGCTTGCAACTTAATACTGGAGGGGGTTCGGATGATAACCTGAAGGTGGACTTCTAGTCATAGATGCAGTTGGATGGCGGTCTATGTATATTGTTGTATTGCCCAATCGAATCTCATAAGATCTTTTTTCTGGTATTGCATTGTTATGCCATGCTTAGTTCATGTCAATTTCCCTGCTGTAATTTGTTTACCCTTCATGCCATGTTGTTTATCTAAGGAGAGCACCTCTAGTGAACTATAGACCCCGGTCCAATCTTTACCATTGATACATCTTTCATTGTTACCTGTTTACTTGCTGCAAACCATTACCTTCCACATCATACAGTCAATCCTTTGTTATAGCAACCGGTGAGATTGACAACCTTACTATTAGTTGGGGCAAAGTCTTGAGTTTGTGTTGTGTAGGTTTCCACGTTGCTTGCAACACCTGTGTTACGTTTTCTTCCTCCTACTGGTTCGATAACCTCGGTTTCTTACTGAGGGAAGACTTGCTGCTGTGCTGCTTCATACCTTGCTCTTGGGGTTCCCAACAGACTCCATATCAACCGAGCCATCAATTGTGTGCAACGAATCTGAAGAAAAATGTCCAAAAATCTCTAACTTTGACCACAAATATGAGAAGATATGGATCACGAACCTTGAAGCCGATGGTCAGAATAGAACCCCATCATCGAATCGCATCTTTTTCATGTACAACTCGACTTGATTTGAAGCTTATATCTGCAAATCACAAGTGGTTTGGATGAATATATTTAAAAGAGGAGAGAGAAAGTGGAGGAGACATAGCTGCACGAGCTGGTGCACTTATGCGCTTGGTGTGACCTGCCTCCAGAATAAGGACCGATTCGAGCATTTCTCTTGGGACTATCTGTGGGATGCTTTAAGAAGCATGCTGGCGTATCCCAAACGTCCATGCAGGGGCGGAGCTGCCACCGGTGCTACCCGGGCTATAGCACCGGTCCAGCAAATTAGCACGCTTTATGAATTCAGGCCAGAAACGCAAAAACTAGTAGTGCATGACCAATAGGAAGTAGTGCACGGAGAAGGTCTGTTTCGTGCCAGGCTCGTCTTCTACTCAGTCTCCCTAGATTCAAAAAACATATACCGTGAGGCCGAGACAGCGGCATGTAGTATTCACTTGAATGATGCAACATTCTGTCATTTTTTCAATCTTTGGTGTTCTCGTAGACTATTTATTCCTTGTGTTAGTGGAAATGCAGTTTCGCTATATTTTTTACCGCAAACTATCTAATAATATTGGTGCATTTTTGCTGCTAACAAGCAATTTAAAAATACAATTCATAAACTATTGTATGTCATAAGTAAGCACCCCTCTTGCACCGTTCCCGTCTCTGCCACTGCATCCATGTATGCAACTAAACGACTGATTTCTTCTCCGCTGGGTCTGTCTGGGCTTCATGTAGACTATCAAACACGCCTTAAGACTGGTCATAGTGAGGTTTAACTTAGATTAGAAACATTAATTAACTAATTAATTAATTAATTAATTTTAGATCCGTTTTCGGAAATGCACCTGGGATCTCGGGTGCAATGCTCCTGCTAGTTGATTTTCCTTTTAAATGTCAAAACATTCAGATTTTTTTGGCACGTACATCTTGACACTCTATATACTCATAAAGTCGTTTCGTGGAAAACAGATATATTTTGTGTACTGTATGAGAAAGATAAAAAAATGTCTTGTTACTCGTATTTTTAAGCGTCAAATTTTGTATTTTTACACATGACACAGAACTTATCGGTTTTCCGTAAAACGACTTTGTGAGCACATAAAATGTCAAGATGTACTCATGGAATATTTTGTTGATTTTCTTTTAACATTTTAACTTTCATTTAAAATTCAATTAAAAAACGAGAGCATATGCTTCCAGGAGCCAAAACACCCCGTCCATTTTACATTGGAGAGCGTGACGTGATAGTAATATATGATTTTACTCTATTTGTCTCTCTCACTATTAATTGCTTGCAACATTACATTTTTTAAGCTAACATGCATATTATCACATATTATGACTATAACATGCATAGTCTTATACGATATATCCACTTATCCGACGACAGCTCTAGCTGCTGGTCAAACGTCCCCGCAGGAAACCAACAACTCGTCTCCTGCTCATTCTGCTCGGAACGCAATGCTCGGAGAATCTCCATTGGGCATTGGAGACGATAAGGTTTCGGTGTCCGCACAAGCACCAGAACACAGGACAAATGGGAACTGTTCAGGACTTCAGGTAGAGATGTTGCATGTATGGTGCCGACGTGAACAACGAACTGGGAGTCTGGGATATGAGCCATATCTGTCTCCCAGTTATGTCTGCGCGAGATAATAGGAGTATCTCGACCAGGAGCAAATGGCGCGTCACGCTCACGGTCACAGTTGCCAACTCTCACGTGTCCACTAGCTGCGCGCAATATCATGAACACAGCGACCCGTCAGGAAAAGAACCCCGAGCAAGCGGACAATGAACAAGAGATGCCATCCATTCATAGCTGTCCTCGTGCTCGTGCGATTTAATTCGTTTCCTAGAAATCTTTGAGCAAATAAATAAGAAAACTTCTCAGTCGACACACTGTTCATCGACGGGGGCCTGCTTTTTCAAAAGGAACTGGATCTCAATCCCCCATTTCTTGTCCACATTATTGTTCCTTGGCTTTAGCGGCATATATAAGACAAGACCCTGCCAACAAACAGTTCGAATATATATATACACCACTCACGTGTTCATGTCTAGCAATTGGTGTATTTCCATCAGCGAACCCACGCATTATATAGTGGTTCTTCTTCCCGAACTGTGCCGGTGCGAGTGCGCTGCCGCCGATCGATGGAGGTGGAGAACCGGTACGTGGCCGTCAGGCACCACGTGGAGGGCTCCCCGTCGGAGGAAGACTTCGAGGTGAAGGCGGCGACGGTGCGGTGGACGCCGGGGTCTGGCGAGGTCCTGGTCAGGAACCTGTACGTTTCCGTCGACCCCTACCAGCTCAACCGCATGAAGCGGCACAGCGCGTCCCACCACTCCGTCGAAGTCATCGTGCCAGGCGAGTCAAGTAGTAACTCGCCACCGACCGGCGGCGACCCTGCCGTGATCTATTGTTCAGGTTCGCTGGAATCTAGTCGGTGGGACTTACTCTTCTACTAGTTGTCTTTGTTCGTAGAGGATATCGGCGTACGGAGCCGGCAAGGTGGTGGCGTCGGCGTGCGCGGAGTACAAGGAAGGCGATGTGGTCGTCGGCGTGCTCGCATGGGAAGACTACACCATGTTCCGGGCGTCCCCCACCACGCTCATCGGCAAGGTCGACGACGCCTCCTCCGGCTTCCCCTTGTCCTACCACATCGGCGTGCTAGGTGACAAGTTGACAACTGGCCCACTTCCCGGCACCCGCGTTTTCGTTTCTTGAGGATCGCTGACCACGCTTTGCTTGCTTGCTGCCTCTGCAGGAACCAGCGGGATGACGGCCTACGGCGGGTTCTACGAGGTGTGCAAGCCGCAGCGAGGGGAGAAGGTGTTCCTGTCGGCGGCGTCGGGCTCCGTCGGCAGCCTCGTCGGCCAGTTCGCCAAGCTCGCCGGCTGCTACGTCGTCGGCTGCGCCGGCACCCAAGCCAAGGTACTTGCAGATCAGGAAGCCTCACACATTCTGAACTTCTGACCATTACAACTCATGAATCATCAACCAACAGGTAGACCTGCTGAAGGACAAGCTGGGGTTCGACGACGCCTTCAACTACAAAGAGGAGCCCGACCTCAAGGCCGCGCTCAAGAAGTGGGTGCTGCATTGCATTTGCAACCTTTTTCCCACAACGTAATTAACCCGAAACAAGTTTCTTGCTAAAACGCGTCTCGATCTGAAATCCAACAGGCGTTTCCCCGACGGGATCGACATCTACTTCGAGAACGTCGGCGGCGAGATGCTGGAGGCCGTGCTGGCCAACATGAACGCCTACGGCAGGGTCGCCGTCTGCGGCGCCATCGCCGAGTACGCCGGCCAGGGCCGGCGTGCCGCGCCCGACCTGCTGGAGGTGATCTACAAGCGCATCACCCTCAGAGGCTTCTTCGCCTTCGATTTCCTGACCAAGTTTCAGGAGTACGTCGAGACCATCGGCGGTCTGATCACCGAGGGCAAGATACAGGTGGTCGAAGACATATCCGACGGCCTGGACAGCGTCCCGTCGGCTTTCATTGCACTGTTCCGTGGCGAAAATGTTGGCAAGAAACTTGTGAAATTGGCATAGTGATGTGGAGGGTTTAGGGTGGAGGGAAGTAGATTTGTTCTATCGAGCTGAGAGCATGCTTAAAAGATGACGAATTCACCTTGTGCTACATCCCCAGTGTCAAGGTATGTTTGGTTCATATAGCCGCACATTGCCGAACTGTGCTACAATTTTGTTTTTACCTCGCCACCTAGCTGCCTGTCGCTACTGTTGTTTCACTGCCACACCGTGGTACTCCAACATTTGCCAACTCTTGTGGTCCATTTCTACACCACGCTTCTAATTTGTGGACCGAAAAGTGAATTTTGTGCAAATAGTCGTCAGTAAAGAAGCGAGTCCAGCTAGACACCTAGGTTCAAATCCTCGTGGACATAAAACTTAGCTAGAGCTAACCCCAGCAAGCTGCTTCTATGACCGTGATCTATATTTCTTATATATCCTCCCTAGCAATCTCTACTAAATAATCATCTAGACAACCAGGGATAGCATGGAAAGTTCGGTTTTCTTGCCGGGATTTCTTTCTTAGTTTCTTGGTCGGTTTTCACGTGTGGTTTTTTGTCGTTGGTTTTCCTATTTGGATTTCCTAAACAATTCAGATTTCATTTTTTTTTCAAAAGTTAGATTTTTAAAAATGTTTAGATTTTGAAAACTGTTCATTTTTAAAAAAAACTTAGTTTAAAAATGTTAAGATTTGAAATGTTCAAATTTTGAAAAATATTAGGATTCAAAAATATTTGGATTTAAAAAATGTTCATATTTTAAAAATATCCAAATTATTTAAAAAAGTACGTGTTAAAAAATGTGTAGAATAAAAACTTGCATTTGAAAAAAAAACAACAAAAACAAGAGAAAGAAAAAAGAAAAGGCAGCACGAGCCGGCCCAACATCATCCGTCTGGGGTGTTTGGCGCAGGCACCGGGCCGCACGTCGGTGTATAGGCGTCTCCGATAGCATGCTACCGAAAGCTATCTCTAGGCTTGATGTTGTGTTAGTAGGCCTTGTTTTCAGTTTATTTTTTGATGGTATAGGCTGGTTTCTTTATTATGATCTTTTATGCAAGGTGGAGAATGTGTGATTCCGGTCCATATTAATAGTCTCAATTTTGACTAGATATGAATACATCTATTCTAAATACTTAACTAGATAATACGAATCTAGATAAAAATGAGAGCATTAATATGAACCAGAGGGAGTATCTAAGAGCAAGTTCAATAATATAGCCCGTTGTTGGCTATAAGAAAGTATCGTGTCATCTATAGAGCTTTATAGTCCACTTGTATAATAGTTAGCTACAAAAATTTCTTACTTAATTAATATGTGGCATACATTTCACTCACACAAGCTCCCTAGGAGCACGTGCTAGAGCCGGCTGTTAACTTGCAACTCGCTTACATTCTAGCTAGCAAGTTGGCTATATGAGATTGCCATGTCATCAAGAGCTAGCTTGTATAGTAGTGTTGGCTATAAGGTGGACTATTAGATTAGTACTAATTGATATCTTCTCTCTTTCTCTTTTCTCTCATTTAATGTTTGTTACCTAGGAGCAAGTGTAGAGCTGGCTCTTGTATGAGAGCTAACAAGTTGCATTTTTCTTTATCTCTCTTCTCCACATAGACAAAAATGCCTAATCAGCAGGCTTATAACCCACTATTGTACTTGCTCTTATCTTTTCTCCATATCACTAAAACTATAATATTTAAATTCTTATAGTCAGCTGACTGTATCCTATTATACTTGCTTTAAAAAGTATGTAAGCATATGAACAATGCACAGACAGCCTTTTCACGGTTTGTGTTTAGGGTCCTTTTTAGAAAAACTAGGGACTATCTTGTTATGGTGTATCTTTGTGTGGCCCTGGTTGCAAGTTGTACCTGCCCCGTACGATATATAAAGTCAGTATCCAGGCCCTTCGGCCGGCTACTTGTTCCAGAAAAATCAAACTGAGATTGTGGGCAAGCATTAACGCAAAGAGAAGAAAAACAATCAGGGCAGACGAAGAATATCCATTGCAAGAACTGAGACCGAACAAACCAAGCATTTGGCCACACCATCTACCTGCCTTGGACAGTGAAAAGACTTGGGTGCCTTTGTTTGAGAGGACCGATGAGGGACATAGTACTGAGTAAAATGTGTGGATCGTGAACAGGACACGCGAAGGGATAAGACGAGTGAGACACGTGAGGGGATAAAATAAGAACAAAAGTGTTTTTACTTGTTAAACAGTGGTTTGGTGGAAACTGGCTCAACGCATCTGGTGCGTGGCCTATCACATATATATGGGTACCAAAGGGTATAATACAGATACAGTTATAATTGTGTTACAAATATACAGTCTAACACCCTCCCTCAATCTTAACTGTGGCCTGAAGTAGTCGGTAAGTTAAGATTGCGTCTACAGCCTATGAACAACGGGAGGACCAACGGTTTGGTAAAGATATCAGCAAGTTGATCTTTGGAGGAGATGAACTTGATCTGCAGGAACTTCTTTGCAACACGTTCTCTCACAAAATGATAGTCAACTTCGATGTGTTTCGTTCGGGCATGAAATACCGGATTCGACGCGAGGTATGTAGCACCGATGTTATCACACCAAAGGACAGGAGGCTGACTGTGAGAAATCTTCAACTCTCGAAAAAGGGACTGGACCCAAATAAGCTCAGCGAGAGCATCAGCAACGCCTTGTACTCAACCTTGATTACTACTGAAACCGTAGCCTGTTTCCGAGCACTCAGCGATCAAATTAGGACCAAAGAATACGCATATCCCCGTGGATCACTGTCGTCGGATTACCAGCCATCCGCATCCTTTGAAAGCGAGAGCACACCGGAGGGTGCCGGCGGAGATGCGATCCATATGAAATAGTGGACCGAACATAGCGAAGAATACGCTGATGCGATCAAGTGAGGCTCTCGAGGGCATGAAGATCTTGTGAGACACGGTTAGCGCATATGAAATATCAGGTTGTGTGATGGTAAGATCTTGAAGAGCCCCAACAAGACTTCAGACTCGTAGCACCATCAACGAGAGAGCAGTACCATCATCGGCAGAGAGAGGCGTAGTGGAAGACATGGGAGTAGTAGCAGCCTTACAATCCAGCATGCCGACCTGCAGCAGATCTGAGAATACTTCTCGAGAAAGGGTAAGACCATCATGTGGATAAGTGACCTCCAAGCCAAGAAAATAATGAAGTTTGCCCGGATCCTTGACAGAAAATCAGAACTGAGAGCCGGAACCAAGCGATCGATCGCCGCAATGAGGAGCTGACAAGGATGATATCATCAACATAGACCAGAATGTACATGGTGACTTCTGGCCGCTGAAGGATGAACAATGAAGTATCAGCAGTTGAGGGAACAAACCCATGAGCACGAAGCACAGAATCCAGGCGAGCATGCCAAGCTCGAGGAGCCTGTTTGAGACCATACAACGCTTTCACCAAGCGACAGAGGTGTTGAGGGCGATCGGGATCAACAAACCTAGGAGGCTGACGCATGTAGACCTCCTCCTCAAGAACACCATGCGAACGCATTACGAACATCCAAGCGGCGAAGGGACCAACCTCGAGTGACATCAAGTGAAAGGAGCGGCAGAATCGTGGTTGGCTTGACAGCGATCTTGAAAGTATCCTCATAGTCAAGACCGTACCGTTGCTTGAAGCCTTTAGCAACCAGCCGAGCCTTGTACCGCTCGATAGAGCCATCTGCATGCCGTTTGACCTTGAAGACCCATTTGGAATCAATGACATTAATACTTGGGCGAGGAGAGACCAACTGCCAGGTGCCATTCCAACGAAGAGCCTGAATCTCGAGGTCCATAGCAGTACGCCAGTGAGGAATACTCATCGCTGCTTGATAGTGTCGGGGTTCAGCAGTAGGATCGGACTGCGCTTGAGCTAAGCAGGCAGCGATCCATGCAACAGTGTCGCCGGTGCGTTCCTTGGGCCGATGAATACCACTCTGACTGCGTGTATGCGGACGAGGCGCAACAGGGGCGGGAGGCGGCTCATCGACGACCTCATCGGTAGAGAAAGCGTCTTTGCGAGAACTCCGGCGGAGGCCGCAGACGGTGGCGAGCCGGCCAGAGGCGTTAGCGACGGTCGGGAAGAGGCCAGCCAGTGAGCGGCGGGGCGACCAGGCGGTGGTGGCCGGCCCGATGAAAGCGGCGGTGGCGGCGCCTTGATGAAACTGTGGCGGCGAGAGGCGAAAAGCGGCCACGGCCGTCCGTAGCGACGGCTGGGCGAACGGATTCGAGAAGGCGGCCTCGGGGCATGATGATCCATGCAGCGATCAACGTCGCAGCCAGCAGGAGCGAGTCTGGCGACTCGGTTCATGAAGGAGCTCGGCGGCGCCACGTCCGCACACGCACCGTGTTTAGGCAATAACACAGGCGAATATGCAACATCCTCAAGTTGGTCAGGCGAGACAATGGAGTTATGAGTATAGGTAGACAACGACTGAGAGGATGGCATATTCGAAAAAGGAAATAAAATTTTGTCAAACACGACATCACGAGAAATATATACTCTATTTGTTGGAACATGGAGACACTTGTACCCTTTGTGAAGAGCACTATACCCAAGGAAGACACACTTTTTGGAGCGAAACTCAAGCTTACGACTGTTGTAGGGGCGAAGATGGGGCCAACAAGCACAGCCAAAAACTTTAAAGAAAGTGTAGTCAGAGAGTTCATTAAACAACAGTTCAAGCGGTGTCTTCATTTTTAACACTCGAGTGGGAGTACGATTAATTAAGAAACAAGCAGTGGTAAAAGCATCACTCCAAAACCGAAAAGGCATGGAGGCATGAGCAAGAAGTGTAAGGCCAGTTTCAACTATGTGTCGGTGCTTGCGTTCGACAACACCGTTTTGCTGATGTGTGTGTGGGCATGATACACGATGAGATATCCCAAGCTTATTAAAGAAAGAATTAAGGTTGCGGTATTCACCCCCCCAATCCTACTGAACATGAATGATTTTATGCTTTAGGAGTCTCTCAACATGCAATTGAAATTGTAAGAACACATTAAACACATAGGCTTTGCTTTTGAGGAGATAAAGCCACGTAAAGCGACTGTAGGCATCAATGAAACTGACATAAAATTTATGACCACTGACAGAGGTTTGGGCAGGGCCCCATACATCTGAAAACACAAGCTCTAAAGGTATAGTAACAACTCGAGAGGAAGACACAGACGGAACTGATGACTCTTTCCTTGTTGACATGCATCACAAACAGCTAAACTTTTATTACTAGACGAAGTAGGGAGCTCATGTCGATGCAAAATATGGCTGACTATGGGAGACGCAGGATGACCAAGTCGAGCATGCCAATTAGACACCGATGTGCGGACAGCGTTGAAGACCTCTGGAGTAGACGACGCCTCCAACGCATACAGGCCTTGATGTATGCGACCGCTAAGCAGAACCTCCCGTGTGACCCGATCCTTAACAAGGAGATAAGACGGGTGAAATTCACAAAACACGTCATTATCACGAGTAAACTTACGAACAGATAGTAAAGGACGAGTGACAAGTGGGACACGAAGAACATTACGAAGGCGAAGCCGACGAGATGAACTAGACAGAAGGGAGGCCTGACCAACATGAGTGATGGGCATACCTGAGCCGTCAACGGTGCGAACGTGGTCGTGGCCGCGGTAGGGCTCCTGCGCCTGAAGATGACCAGCCGCGTTGGTCATGTGCTCCGTGGCACCCGTGTCGAAGTACCAGGCGGGGTCGATCGGGTACGACGGGGTGTACCCTCCTCCGCCGGAGTAGCCACCGCCGGAGTAGCCACTCTTCTCGGCGATGGCGGCCTGTTTCTCGTTGCCGATGCCGAGGAAGTCCTTCTTGAAGCGACGGTGACAACGAGAGGCGTAGTGCCCGTGGATGCCACAGAGCTGGCAGTCGACATTGGGGCGGCCGCGACGATCGGTGGACATAGGAGGACCACGGGGCTGCGGCGACGGAGGAGGCGGGCGACCACCACCTCCCGTGGGCAGGCCAGCAGGGGGCGCGGCTGTTTGTAGCCACCAGGAGCGGCCCCACGGTAGACCGCGTTGGCGTGGGGGTCGCCTTGCAGCTCAGCGTGACATGGGCGATGTCCGGCCCCGGACCGCCTTAACCAGGTTGTCGTAGTCGTGGTCGAGGCCGCGGAGAACAAAGTCTGTGAACTCCTCATTGTGAAGCGGCTGCCCGATGGCGGACAGAGTGTCGGCAATTGTCTTGATCTTGTTGAAGTAGACGTGTGCCGAGGAGTCGAGCTTTTTGCATTCGAGGAGTTGTTGGCGAAGGGCCGACGCATGAGCCGAGGAGTTGGCGGAGAAGCTGTCCGCCATCGTCGCCCAGACGTCGTGAGACGTGGCAGCAAAGACGACTAAGCCAGCAACACCTTGGTCGGCGGACGATTGGGCGCGAAAGGATGGCTCGATCTGCGCAACCCAGTGCGATGCGGGTTCTTAGCCGAGACCCGGGCGCCGGTGGTCGTGACGGCGGAGACGTAGCGGGGCGGGCACGGGTGACTCCCATCGACAAAGCCCTCAAGGTGACGACTGTGGAGGAGGGGGAGGATCTGCGCCATGTCTGAAGTTATCTGCGAGGCGCACCGTGATGAGGTGCGTGAGTTGGTAGGGACCAGTGCTCGGACCGTCGGCGACCGGGGATCCAGCGGGGACGGCAACATCGGCCCCGGTGGAGACGAGGGGCGGCGCTGCAACCTCGACCGCAGCCGAGGAGAGGCCGATCGACGGCGAGGCCGAGGGCACCGATGGCACCGATAGGGTGAAGCGGTACCGCAATAACGGGCACCAGCGCCGACACATAGAACGGCGGTGGCGGGAGGAACCGAGCGACTGCGGCGCCGAGGCAGCGCGAGGTTGAGGCAAGCCATCGGCTTGTGGTCTTGTGGCGGCGGATCGCAATGAACTGGGAATCATGGCGAGGGGGACGGCGGAAGAGGCCGAGGAAGCCGGAGGAGCTCATGATGGCGATCTTGGCGTGGCGGCGCGACCGAGAGAGGCGGCACAGCAGGACTAGGGTTTCGAAACCTAGTCTGATACCATGTTAAACAGTGGTTTGGTGGAAACTGGCTCAACGCATCTGGTGCATGGCCTATCACATATATATGGGTACCAAAGAGTACAATACATATACAGTTACAATTGTGTTACAAATATACAGTCTAACATTACTAGACAAACAAGTAAAGATTTGTGTTGTCGTACAGAATCATCCCCATTTGTAGTATTGGGACGAATGGATTATTCCTCTAAATTATGATGGACCAAAATATTCTCAAATTGCTTAAAATAGTTAAACGTGTTGCTTGCTAAAAGACAGGAGGAAATGAATATCCGGGGTTGCTAATTGGTCCATGCTGTCTGAAATATATTTAATATTGTGTTCCATCGTTTTGTTAGATACACAAAAATCTGTAAATACAAATTGACGGAATTGAAAGAGCGAGAATTGGAGAGTTCATAAAATGTCGGTGCAAACCGAAGAAATAAAATTTTTAGAGAGCACTTCAAGTTGATATGTACAAAGTCAAACCAGACGTTTCCTTTAAACTTCTCCTGCACTGTTTACTCTGTTGGGTGAGAGAATGGAAAAAAGAAAGAACAAAGCTAAGGGTTACACATGTAGGTTGATTTTGGGGGAAATTTAGGTCATGTCAATTATTTCTATAAGCTGATGTTTTTACTTGTCCAGTGCTTTTATTTTTCCGGTGCAATCGCATGGTCACATTCCCTACATAAATATAAAAGGCACAACTTTTGCCTTGTCTAAGAAAATTGTACACAACGATCCAGTGACTTGTTGTATTTTCTTTATTTTTGAAGGGTGTCTGTGCTGCTAGTTTGATGAATAATAGACCCGAAGGTCTTTCTCGCACGCGAGGTGTGCTTCGGTCCCCTCCTCCCCCTAAACTTAAGATGTATGGGCTATTTTTTTGGACTCATTGAAACCCATATCCAGGTCACGTATATCTTCGTATATGTGTATTCGGTCGAACTGGGTATAATCCACGTTTCGGTCGGCTGATCCCACCTCCTATTATCGCGATCTACGTCTTTGCATGTCATATTTTTTTAAAAAAATGATGTTATACAACTTTCAATTTTCGCTTTCCGCAGACATATGAGTATACGTATGCGGTGAGTATATGTCTAAGAGGACCATACGGACTTTCGGTGGCTTCGTATAGTCCTCTAAACAATCGGTATCGAGTTTTTGTTTGTCAAAGTTTAAAAGAAGGGGAGGCGGCCGAAGCAAAAGTGCTCGCATAAAAGATGGTTACACCGACAGAAAAGAACCAAGCAAGAGAACAAAGAACAAGAGGAACCATTTCGATCAGAGTGCGTACAAATCTCTGAGCAAAAGCATCTCCACCGAAACTCCTGCCGAATCATTTAACCGAGGAGCGCCCTCCCATTTGGTTTTTTGTCCTCATCCTTGGGTTCAACGAGCGGCATCCAAACGCATCATCTCCAGGACAAGACCCCGCCTGCTAATCCAATGGATATATAACGGCCACTTGTTCTTGTCCGGCAATTCATCCAGTTCGGCCTGCAAACCCGAGGATCTATCAGCTCTTGCCCTCTTTTCTTCTCGATCGAACCGTGGGTTGCCGCCGATCGACGGGTCGATGGAGGTGGAGAACCGGTACATCGCCATCAGGCACCACGTCGAGGGGTCCCCGTCGGAGGACGACTTCGAGGTGAAGACGGCGCCGGTGCGGTGGACGCCGGAGTCCGGCGAGGTCCTGGTGAAGAACCTGTACCTGTCCATCGACCCCTATCAGCTCAACCGCATGAAGCGCCAGAGCGCGTCCCACCACTCCGTCGACGTCATCCTGCCCGGCGAGGTAATCAATACTACTAGTATAAGACATAAAGCGGCCCGCCGCCGGCTGCCGGCCGGCCGTGGTCTCACGTTTATCAATCCTGGTTTGTCTTGGTGCAGAGAATCGCGTCGACCGGAGTCGGCGAGGTGATCGCGTCGGCGTGCGCGGAGTACGAGGTGGGCGACGTGGTCGCCGGCGTCCTCGCGTGGGAGGAGTACACCCTTTTCCGGCCGTCCCCCGCGGTGCTCATGGGCAAGGTCGACGCCTCCTCCGGCTTCCCCTTGTCCTACCACGTCGGCGTGCTGGGGACGAGCGGGATGACGGCCTACGGCGGGTTCTTCGAGGTGGGCAAGCCAAAGAAAGGGGATAAGGTGTTCGTGTCGGCGGCCTCCGGCTCCGTCGGCAGCCTCGTCGGCCAGTTCGCCAAGCTCGCCGGATGCTACGTCGTCGGCTGCGCCGGCACCAAAGACAAGGTAACATATTGTTGTCTCCGCTACAGAAATCTCAGGCCGCCCGACTGAGAAACTCTGACGTCCTCGGCAACATTCTGAATCTCTGACCATCATCAAACTCGTGATTCAATTGGCAGGTCGACATGCTGAAAGACAAGCTGGGGTTCGACGACGCCTTCAACTACAAAGAGGAGCCTGACCTCAAGGCCGCGCTGAAGAAGTCAGTTCTGATTCTGCCCGACCCCAAAACTTGACAGAAAAAACAGTGTCGTTCCTGCTAACAAGTAAAATGCGTCTCTGAATCCAATGACAGGCACTTCCCCGACGGCATCGACATCTACTTCGAGAACGTCGGCGGCGAGATGCTGGAGGCCGCGCTGGCCAACATGAACACCTACGGCCGGGTGGCCGTCTGCGGCGTCATCTCCGAGTACACCGATGCGGGGAAGCGCGCCTCGCCGGACTTCCTGGAGATCATCTACAAACGCATCACCCTCAGAGGCTTCTTCGCCTACGATTTCATGGGGAAATTCCACGAGTACATGGGGATCATCGGCGACTGGACCCGCGAGGGCAAGATCCAGGTGGTCGAGGACGTGTCCGACGGGCTGGAGAGCGTGCCGTCGGCTTTCGCTGCGCTGTACCGCGGGCAAAATGTTGGGAAGAAGCTCGTTAAGCTCGCATAGAGTAAATTCATTGGAGTCGTCTCAGCTCTGGAGAGTGAAATCTAAGTTTGTTCCGTCGAGCTGAAAAGTGTGCACAAGAGACAGTGAATTCCACATTTGCTCCTACTGACCGATCCATTTCGAACACCAGAACAATCGTTTGAGCTTTGGGAGGACATAAATGGAACGGGGTGCCCCATTTGCCCCTGTCCATGTCCCTGTATTTTTGCAAAATCTCGTTAATAATCATCAACTGTGGTTAAAAATGACCTAAAAATAATAAAAATTATCAATAGGTCAAAGAATCACCTAGCGACGGCTATAAAAACTAGTGCGAGCCAAAGGCTTGCCGTCATCCTCGTCCCTCTAACACCGGAGCCGAGCACTTGTCGTAGTAGAATATGTTGTAGTAGATAGATGGAAAATCGTCGTGCTAAGGACCAAAGGACAAGCGTACTACGGCAGCAATCATTGTCAATGATGACATTCGTAGATTGAAAGAGACTGACCTGAAATCACACTAATGGACACGAAAAACTAGATATGCTGAACACACGACTTCACGCGTCCTTCGTCGGCGCTAGATGCACCATCGGAGCGAGAATAGGACGGAGAAGACCTTATTCTGACTTTAAGATGTAGCCATCACCTCACCATCTTGAAAAAGACACAAAAAACAGTCTAACCAACGAACAGAAACCTCATGCCGGCGCGAGGCTGTAGTCTGCCACACCTTCAAGGCCTCAAGGGCACCGAAGGCGGAGTGGACCGGCGGCATCACCGGCTAGGGGAACGAAACCCAAGATAGAGTTTTCGCAGCAGTCGTCACCTCTAAAGTCACGTATCGTTAAGCTATAATAAACAACAGATTTTGCAATCAAATAAATTTAAGCATTGTTGCATAGGTTTGCAATTACAAATAACTTCAAATAAAATAGGTTTAAATAAAAGTACAGAAAATATTCCATTGGAAAAAGGAGAGGCTCGCTCGCTCTCCCCCTCCCCTGCGGGTGAAGAGCGGTCACCACCCCATCACCCCGCCCCAGACACCCTCCCCTTCGTCTCTCCGGACGCCACCGCCGGCGTTGCCCGTGCACGTACGGCTGGCGGTGGTAGGGTGGTGACATATAATAGATTGCGAGACAAAGGTAATTAAGATACTAGCGTATAAGGTTCTCACGATCACAAGAAGTCATCATTGAATGTGTGGGATTCAATATGGATCTCCAGGTCCCGCTTCTGACTATTGATTTGAGAAGGGTCTCGATTATGTATGCTTTATTCGTAAACCATAGGGTGACACACTTAATAGACACTGACACCATTTGGAACAAATAGTTTCTTGACAAAAAGATTTACAAAGCACAGGAATTTATTTCACTAGACACCGGAATTGTTTTGGTTGAAATTGCTGAAATTATTTCTGCATGTAAAATAAAATACTAGCAAGGGGTTTATGTGAATGTTTGTTAATTAATGTAATTGACAAAATTCTGAATAAATAAATAAAAAGAGTTTTATTTAAAGAGAGATTACATTAAATTTGATGGAAATTTAATGGGATTTTTGAGTGGGATTTTGAGTGGAGAAATGAAGGGTCATCTTTATGTGAGTGGAGCTCCCTCCACATGAATGAGGAATAGGAGGGGCACCCTCCATGGTGCACCGGCCATGGGAAGGGGTTGCCTCCCTCCTCCTATAAAAGGACCCCTCTCCCTCTCTCATACTCACATCTCCACGCGAAGGATCTCTCTTCCCCTCTAGTTTATCCCCCATGGTCTCGGACTAGCGAGATACATGTTTTCGATGGCTTTTTGTTGAGAAAGAGTTGTTGCTTCCGCTGCATCGCTGGAGCAAGGAGGCGGAGGTTGATCGGTGGCATGTACATGTGTGCGAGCACGGATGCGCCGCTGATTTGCGGCGCTAGGACTTCCTCTCGATCTTGAGATCGGCAAGCATTTGTATATATCATCCACGAGTACAACCTCGTTAAACTTTGTCGGTCTATAAGGGTATGTTCTCTATGGATGTATATCCACCCGTTGCTTGTATCTAGTAGATAGATCTTGGTACTTAGTTGTTCTCATCATAGAAAAAAATGTGTTCTCTATGTTGCGAACTCCTACAATGGTATCATATCCGGATCTATGCGTAGATGCTTTGCACGGGTAGTACACATATGTGGGCGATGATGATCATGTTATTGATTCTTGTTTGTACTTTGTATATTGGAGGTATAGTGGGATGAAGCGGCCCGGACAAACTTATATGTCCTCGTGCATGAGACCTGTTCCACGCTTGACATGCAACTAGTTTTGCATAAGTGGCTAGCGGGTGTATGTCTCTCCTACTATAGTCAATATCTAATTTACGACGAGTTGTTAATAATTTGGTTATCCTCGTTGTGGTTCCATGTTGAAAGAACACATGGGCCCCCATGTGTGGTTTTGGTAATTAATGATAATCTTTATGGACTAATGTGTGTATTAAGTTGCACTTGTAGGATTTGTCCATTGGCCTCGCTTGGAGCACGTGTTGGCTTCAAGGTCGATGAAATGAGGAGAAGATGTGTTGTGCAAGATCAAAATGCGTCATCTCTAGAAGATCTCATGTTTTATGCTTGCCATCCTCGGTGATCATGGATCGATGATGAGGAATCAAGAAAGGCGTTCCATCTTGAGAAGGTCAAGTTCGTCTACATAGAGCTCAAGTGAAATGCTCAAGGCAAAGAAATAATCTTGATAGGTTTTCCCTTTTGCCGGTGTCATGTTATGTGTGGGAGACCGGGTTTAGGATAGATAACCGTACTATCAAGAGGGGCTCTTGAATGAGTAACTCGGTCACATCGTTCGGAGAGAGCTCAAACCTTTGCATACTTGCATCATTGTATTTGGTTGTTATTTGGTCTTGTCCATGTGAGGATATAGAGATTGTGGTAATATTCATCACAAGCTCTTGTTCATCAAAATCAGATTTCCCTTTTATATCTTATTGCATTTTGATCTTGGAGGTTTTACCCGTTTGTATTTTAGAGATAGGTAAAACCTTACATTATTTGGTTCTTACTCATGTGAGGATTTATAGCTAGTGTTAATCTCCATGACAAACTCTAGTTCATCGAAAACGGATTTCATATGTATTTTCTATTACGTTTTTTATGTTGGAGGTTTTATCGGTTCGTATTTTTGAGAGAGGTTAAACCTTTCGTCATTTGGATCTATCCTACCTTGATGGACTATGATGTTTCTTTGCATGATCTTGTATAGCTTGTTGTCCTCTTCGAAACGAGCCCAATATCATCAAAATCGGAGTCCGGATGCAAAAGTTATGGCCGTTTTCGTTCAGGGGTGACAGGTAGTACCGGACCAGGGTCTGGTAGTACCACCCCTTAGTACCGGTTGATACTAAATAAGGTGCGTTTGACGTCCTGGGATCCCCAGGGAATGTCCGGTAGTACCGGGATTCGCGTTTTTGGGCTTCAACGGTTGGATTTTGGGGGGACCTATTTAAGGGGCCTTCTTCCCCAATGGTTCTCCAACTATTCCTGCAAGTTTTCCCCTCCATTGTTGACCTTCCAAAGCTTGCTATCTCTCAATCCCTCCAATGATTCTTGCCCATATTTGAGTGGAAGAGAGAGGAGATCTAGATCCACATTTTGACCAAACCAAAACATCTCTTTGTGAGTGTATCCTTGGGATCTAGATTTTGGGGGATTTTGTGTTCCTCTTTGATTCCTCCTCTATTGTTACCCCAATAGATTTAGTAGCTTTGTTGGAACTTGAGAGTGAGGGATTCGAGCACCTTTGTGGTGTTCTTGCCATTTGCATTCGGTGCATCGGTTTGAGTTCTCCCCGGAGGATTTGGTGAGTGAAAGTTGAGAAGCTTTTTACTCTTGGGTTCTTGAAACCCTATACGATTTTGTTGTGTTGCAGGTTGAGGCCTTGGTGGCATTTGTTGGGAGCCTCCAATTAAGTTGTGGAGAAGTGCCCCAACCTTGTGGCCTTTGTGGCGTTTGTTGGGAGCCTCTAATTAAGTTGTGGAAATGTGCCCCAACCTTGTGAGAGGTTCCGGTTGCCACCGACAAGTGCACCGATAGTGGAAGCATGGATCAATCCTGTTGGGGTGAGATTCACCGGAGAATAAGGGAGGCCTTTTGTGGCATAGGTGGTTAGATACCACCCCCTCTCCAAACGAGATGTACTCCATGTTGGGAGGAACTCGGTAAAATATCGTCGTCCCCGCGTGCCTCGTTTATCTCTATACCCGAGCTCTTATGCACTTTACTTTGTGATAGCCTTCGTGCTTGAAGTATATATCTTGCTATCACATAGTTGTTTGTCTTTCTTAGCATAAGTTGTTGGTGCACATAGGTGAACCCTAGATTGTTGTTTTGTGCTTGACAAAGTAAATGCTAGTTTAATTCCGCCTTTGTCGATCCACTCTCGGAAAAGTTTTAATCGCCTATTCACCCCCTCCCCCGTCTAGGCGACATTTGTATCCTTTCAATTGGTATCAGAGCCCGGTCTCTCATTTTAGGCTTTACCGCCTTGAGAGTAAAGATGTCGACTAGGGGATTTGAGAACGATTCCTTCTATATATTCGATGGCACAAATTATGACGTTTGGAAATCTCGCATGCTTGATTATTTTCGGCACATTCACCCAATTATCAAAGAATATATATATATGGGTTTCTCTTCTCCGATGGATCCCCAAAACGAATCTTTAGAGGAGAAGATGGACTCTCATATAGATGCTCAAACTACTAATATTCTTTTATTTGTTATGAGCAATGTAGTTCTTTCTTCTATCATGCCTTATTCGAGTGCTCATGAAATATGGACCAAGCTTCAAGATAAATATAGCAAGTCCAACATTATTGAGGATGATTGTGTTTCTTCCACTTCCGATCGAGATGAGTTCTCATCGTCCACCACTTCACCAACATGTGATTTTTCACAAGGTAATGATACGATGAGTGGTGATAGAAATTGCAATGTGGATAGTGTGCTTACTATTTGTAATCCCTCATCCCTATCTAGTTGCAATGATCTATCTACGGACCTTAACACTTCTAGCACTCACAACTCCTTACATGCTAGTGTTGATAGTCCTTGCATTTCATGTAGTAATGGCTTGAATAAATCTCATGATGATATGCTTGTGTTATCTTGTTGCCATGATAAAAAATGCTTATATTTCCTCTAGTGCTTGTGTTGCTAACCATGTAGAGGAAAATGAAGATTCTATGGGCCAAGACAAGGTCTTGAATAGAGCTACAAGTGCAATCTCATCATCACCTTCCTCTGGTTCTCACATATGCCTTATGGCTAAGGGAACAAAGGTAACTCTTTGGATCCCATTGTATCTCATGATGATGATGATGATGAGGTTGAGAATGATAATCATGATTATCGAGGTAAGTATGATATTACCTCTATTAAGAAAATGGGAGAGGTTGTCTATAGCGCTCTCTTCAAACATAAAATTGCTTCCTCCAACTTTATTGAAATCTTGAATTATACTATAGAAGGCAATGATCTCATTGAGGAGCAAGAAAACTTAATTGATGTACAGTTTGCGCGTGAGCGTAAGTATGCTAATGAAATTGCTCAACTAAAGGACTCCCTTGAAGAAGAACAAACCACCAAAGAATCTCTTGAGGAGACTTTCACTCTAGAATTATCTAGAGTAAAAGAATGCCATGATAGAGAACTTGTGGTGGCAAACTCCTTTAAGATTAAAAATGATGAACTTGAAGTTGCTTATGCTAAACTTGTTGAGGATTTTAAGCACCTCGAAAATGGCTCTCGGGTCGTTAAGAGGGAGATCATCAAACTCACCGAGTCGCATGAGCAACTTAAAGCTTCATATTCCAAAGAGCTTGCCAAGTTGCCCTCACCTCTCGCCAATAATGATGATGCTTGTGCTACTAACTATATTTCTTGTGAAGCATCTATTTTGAAGGAGAATGTTGAGCTAAAGGCTCAACTTGCGTTGCTAACTAGCAACTATGGGAAATTAGAAGAAAGTTATGTTAAGCTCTCAAGCTCGCATGAGGATCTTCTAGTCTCCCATGGTAGGCTAAAGTTAGCTCATGAGGCCATCATGTCAAAGGTAACATCTAGTGGGCCTCATGTGGACATTAACACTATATCTACTTCAAATGTTAAATTACCATGTGCTAGTCCTTGTAGTTCATCCTCTCACAACCATGATATATCTCGTGATGAATTACATTCCGTTCCTTGTTGCTCTAACAATGTAGCATCTACTTCCTCTAGTGTTTTTGTTGAAACTAACCATGTAGAGGAAATAAAAAGGCTCAAGGCTCAAGTCACTTCTTTGAAGAATGACTTGAAAAAGGGTCATCAAGGGAAGGTAGCACTCAACAAAATCTTCAGTGTGCAAAAATCCCCCAATGACAAGAGTGGGCTTGGATTCAACTCCAATGTCAAGAACAATTCCACTATCAAGTTGAAGCACAAGGACAACAAGAAGAATGGCCAATATCAAGTCAAGAATCCATCCAACATTTTTTGCTTTAAGTGCAAGGAAGAAGGGCACCATGTTAGATCTTTCCCATTGAAGAAAAAGCCTCTTAGTATGAAACAACACAGGAAGCGGCCTCAAGCTCCACCTCAAGTCATTAATGGGCCTCTTCCTAAGAGGACTACTTGAGCTCTTCCTCGAGTTGTGGATTCACCTAAGAAGAAATATGGCAAGAGTAGAACTTGCTACATATGCCGTAAGAAAGGGCACATTTCTTCCTCATGCATTATTGGTATCTCCTCATCCAACCCTATCATTATTGATGATGCTTATTCTCTTTGTAAGGATGAGGTTGGCAATGTGTTTGCCAAATTTGTTGGTGCTCAATGTGGTTTCAAGAAAAAAACCATTTGGGTTTCCAAGCCTATTTTGACTAACCTCTTAGGACCCAACTTGGTTGGGTACCAACAAGCCAAAACTTGATCAATAGGTGTTAGTTGGAGGGAATTGGATTCTTGGCTACATTGTGAAGAACTGAGGGATCTTCATAAATTATTATTGTCAAGCCAAGCCATTTGTATTATCATGATTATATTATATTTCCAATGTTCCTCCTTGCGGTAACATATGCTAAACTATTTACATTGAAAGTTACTCGCCCCCTTGTACATGTGTTGGTTTTTTATCTTCCATGCTTTTGTACATGTTGTGATTTCCAGTTAATTATCTTGAAGAATCAAGTATATATGTGTATGATTAGGTGGCACACCATGTATGTGTGTTTCTTGTGTTTGAGCCTTACTTGGTTATATTTGGTATCTTATTTGGCTCTTTTGAGAGATTAATGGATTATCCCATTTTGGGGGAGTGTTATGCTTGGGCATTCCACAATCCTAAAATTGTGTGTACACGAGGAATACCACCTAGTATTTATATTGGATTATTTTCTAGTCTCTATGTGGTATAATTCTCATGAGAAATTTAAGTTTTATAATGTCCATTAATTATCTATATTTGTATCCTTTTGCCTCGTGTTGGTTTTATGGTAGTATCACATTATGGGTGAGTCATATGCTTAGTGCATATTACAATCCTAGAAAATGTGAATATTCGAGGTTGTGTCACTTAGAATTGATATTGATAATTTTCTAGCACCTATGTGACACATTTGCTCATACAAGTTCCAATTTGCTTGAATGCCTTTATTGATCTTATTTTGGATCTTGTATATGAGACTGTTTCTTGGTATGTGTTTCCTCATATTTAGATATATATATCCTCATGGAAACCATTTGCTTCAAGTTACTCTAATCACTAGTGATTGTGTGACTATTGGAAGCTACCAAGAATCTTGTTCAAAGTATCATGCTTAATTCTTATATTTAGTTATATGCTTCTTGTTGCGACTATGATCTTGGATATCCATGCAAGCTACCTTGGGAAAATTATTCCCAATATTTCTTGTGCTTGGACAATGAGTACTAAATTTATGGTAGAATTTATTGATCATATTCACTTTGGCCTTTTCTTAATCTTGTCTTATCTTTGGCCAAGTAAATGTTTTGTGTGATCCCATGTATTCCTTGCTACTTTTGGATCTTCTTATTTTATTGGTGTCATCTTGTGTTTTATTTAATGTAGGTAGTAGTGATGATCCCATTTGTGTGCATCTTGCATTCAAAAGAAAATTCCATATAATGTACTACCTCCGATCCTAAATAAGTGTCGCCATTTTGAACTAGACTTAGTTCAAAACCGTGACACTTATTTAGGATCGGAGGGAGTACTACTTATGGTGAGCTCTCCTATATTATCTAGAAAAATCCTTTTATGCTTCCTTGTTTGATCCATATAGGGTTTTATGTGCTTGGAAGTTTGATCTTTTTGTTTTGGTATTTCGTGCCATCATGAAAAGTTTGGAGAATTTGGTTTACTTGTTGGAACCTTACTCTTTTTGGGAGTTGGTTTTGTATCATTCCTTGTTTCACATTTTGACCATTTTAGAATGAGATAAATCCTTGAGCATTTGTATTTTTATCTATCTTTTTCTCTTTGGATTTTGCCTAGATCATTTTTTGAACTTATGATCTTTCATGTATTGAATTGGTTTTTTGATACAATTTGGACACCGCTTGTCTTGTCACACTCTTGTGTGTGCCATCTCGGTTTACTTGGTGTTTTTGTTCAAATTGTATCTCATTTTTGGTTCTTGAAAGCCTTGTGCATGCATATTTACTACATATCTATATTATGGCATGTTTGCTTTCTTTGATCTAATATATAGGGGAAACTCCATCAAATCCCATCGGCTAAGTTGTGCATGAAATTCAATTTCATATCAATATGCACATATTTATGTGGAGTATCTCCTATGTATTGTAGTTGCACTAACTACTTTAAATTGGAGGCAAGCTATAGGATGATCAATGAATTCATATCCTCTACATCCTACCAATTATATCTTGGTAACAAGTATCTCTTTTTCATGCATATTTATCTTGCTTCCAACCTTTTGTAGGTTGCATCTTGGCATGAATTGTTGTAGTTGTATTTGTGTGGTTCTAGCCTTGGTTTTAAGAGAACTCTCTATTGTAAATGTGTATAAGTTGAGATGAGTGCATTTATTTGGGACTATACAAAATCATGCATATGATCCACCAATCCCAAATAGGTCAATCTATCAATTTTATTGCCCATCCTTTCCTAAACTTCTCTCATGTACAATAGTGAGATTTTGCTAGTTTTAGTGATACTTGTTGCCTTTCTCCATATATTACAACTTTCTCCTTTTTCCCTTGGTGATAGTTGTAATATATGTAGTGTGTTGGTGTTTGAAGTTCATTAATGTACAATAATATAGATTTGAGCCTTTGGCCATGCTTTGAAGCAAAAATCTTATTGATATATTATTATGACTTCATTTTTTCTTTTCATATCCTTCTTGTATATCTACTTTATGTGTGCATATTTCTTTGTTGGCATAGGTCTCTGTGATGTTTTCCACTTATATGCATATACACGTATGAGAAGATAATTTTAGTTGATTTTTAATTCTTGGAGACCACCTTTCTATTCCTTTTGATTCTTCGGTGGCTTCCAAATTTAATTTCCTATGAGTGTTAGTTCCTCTTGTTTGCATCTTTGGGCACTCATATTTGTTCTCTCATGCCTTGCATTGTTAAATGAACTTGGACGAGTGAGGATTCCATGATTATGCACCTTGTTCCCAAATACAATTATCATAATTAGTGCATTATCTTTGGGGAGCTCATCTAATTCATTTAATAATGCTCATTTGTCTTCTTTCTCATTTATTGTGCCTTAAATGTTTATGGAGAAGTGAGGATTCCATATTTGTGCATTTCTGTATTGAAATACAATGATTCTAAAGTGTGCACAAATCTTGGGGAACTTCTCTATTTTATTTAATCATTTATTTGATCTTTCATTTGTTGTGTTTTAAATGATTATGGGGGAGCGAGGATTCCATATTTGTGCAATTTGTATTGAAATGCAACTATTTTAAAGTTTGCACAAATCTTGGGGAGCTTCTAAATTTAATTTAAGCATTTATTTGATCTTTTATTTTGTTGGGTTTTAAATACTTACGGGGGAGCAAGGATGCCATATTTGTGCATTATGTATTCTCATGCATTTATTTTAAATTGTGCACAAATCTTGGGGAGCTTCTCTATTAGTTATTTAAAATACTCTTTTGCTCATATCATAACATCTTGTTGTTTCCATTTGGACTCATTTGTTGTTTCCAATTTGTTTGTAGGACCTTGTATTTGCTTGCATCATTTGACTTTATTTTGGCAATCTTTGGGTCCTCGATATAGTTCTATTCCCTCCCAAGTATTCATCATTGGATAGGTGCGAAGGCACACCTTTAGAGGAATTATTACTATATTTTCCTTCTAGAATTTGTCACCCATTTCGGCAATCGATGCCAATGGGGGAGAAGTTTTAGAGGGTTTAAGGGAAGTTGGTTTATGCATTGAGTTTGTTCTTAAGCATTTTCCTTTCATGCTCTTGCATCTTTATGTTGCCTAGCATGTGGTATATATAGAGGAAACTCCACCAATGATAATGACTAGCAATATATGCAATGAAATTCAAGTTCATCACACATGCATAGATTGTGGGGGAGTTTGTTCTATATATGGTGGTGGTACCAATATCACATACTTATGTAGTATTTGATATTGGTTCTACCATTTTATTTATTAATATTCCTTATATAAACCCTCTTAAAGGGATCGTCATCAATTACCAAAATGGGGGAGATTGAAAGAACATGTGGGCCCCCATGTGTGGTTTTGGTAATTAATGATAATCTTTATGGACTAATGTGTGTATTAAGTTGCACTTGTAGGATTTGTCCATTGGCCTCGCTTGGAGCATGTGTTGGCTTCAAGGTCGATGAAATAAGGAGAAGATGTGTTGTGCAAGCTCAAAATGCGCCATCTCTAGAAGATCTCATGTTTGATGCTTGCCATCATCGGTGATCATGGATCGATGATGAGGAATCAAGAAAGTCGTTCCATCTTGAGAATGTAAAGTTCGTCTACATAGAGCTCAAGTGGAATGCTCAAGGCAAAGATATAATCTTGATAGGTTTTCCCTTTTGCCGGTCTCATGTTGTGTGTGGGAGACGGGGTTTCGGATAGATAACCATACTATCAAGAGGGGCTCTCGAATGAGTAACTCGGTCACATCGTTCGGAGAGAGCTCAAACCTTTGCATACTTGCATCATCGTATTTGGTTGTTATTTGGTCTTGTCCATGTGAGGATATAGAGCTTGTGGTAATGTTCATAACAAGCTCTTGTTCATCAAAATCAGATTTCCCTTTTATATCTTATTGCATTTTGATCTTGGAGGTTTTACCGGTTTGTATTTTAGAGATAGGTAAAACCTTAAATTAATTGGTTCTTACTCATGTGAGGATTTAGAGCTTGTGTTAATCTCCATGACAAGCTCTAGTTCATCGGAGTTAATTGGATAAAACTACCACAATTGAGGCTGTCGGGACGGGTCAGTACCACTTTTGGTAATTTTGGCACGTCAGTACCAACACTTGGACGCTGAAACGCTGACTGCGCTGATTCGCGGTTGAACACATCTCTAACGACGCTGGCCCACATTCTGCACTGAGTGGACAAACGGCCGTTTCCTCGCCGTCGCAAAAAACACCACCATATTTTTTTTTACAAATTTTGCACTGGTCAATGACCCGCTCAGGACGAACACGCGCTTCAGCATCATCTCCTTGTCCAGCTTGCCCGCCACCGCCACGTTGAGGATGGCCTGCAGGTTGGCGCCCTTCTGGGCCCTCACGGCGGCGAGCGGCCGAAGCTTCTCGAGCAGAGACAAGGAGGCCCAGCGTGATGGCGGCTGCCGCAGGCGGCTTCTCGACCGAGCTGGAGAGGGCGCACATGGCGATGCAGTTGGTGAGGCGGCCCTCGGACGCCAGGTTGGACACCATGTGGCGCCACTGGAGCTCCGCGGACTCATCGTGCTCGCCCTTGAGCGCCGCGGCGACGATCTCGTGCGGCAGCACCGCGTCCGTCGAGATCTTTGCCATGCCGGCGCGCACCTCGTCGAAGAAGCCGACGATGTCCGACTTGTCGTGCTTCTGGAACGCCTCCTTGTACTGGCGCATGGCGAGGAACGGCACGCGCGTAGGGGAGCTCGTCCCACTTGTGCGCGCTCATGTACACCTCCGGGAGCTCCAGGACCTTGCGCAGCTCGCGGCGGAGGTGGTCGCGGACGCAGTAGGCGTAGTGCTGGTCGGGCATGGCGAGGTACTCCGGGCTCGAGTCGCGCGGGAAGATATGGCGTGCGATGGCCTCGCAGAGCAGGGTCAAGCGGTTGTACGAGGAGAGGAGCGACGGGCACCACTTGGCGGCGAGCGTGAGCTTGGCGACGTCACCCGCACGCAGGTGGGCAAGGTCGGACTTGAGCAGCACGGCGAAGAGCTCGGCGACGCCATTGTAGAGGAGGCAGAAGCTCTCGTCCGAGTCGCTCCTGAGGTAGTCTGCGAGCTTGGGGAGCGAGCCCACCTGGCGATGCGCGGCTGGGCAGTCTGCATCGTCGGCGAGCCACACGCGCACCTTGCCGTCCTGGTGGCCGGTGAAGATGCGCCCATCGTCCGCGACGACGATGGCCTTGACGAGGCCTCTGGCCATCCGGAACGACCCCGCGAGCTCGCGGTTGTCGCACCACACGCGGTTATCGCGCTAGACGCGAGTCGATGCCGGTGTAGAGGACGTCGCCCATGGCCGCGAGCGAGTAGACATGCCCATCCCCCTTGACCAGCGAGCTGCATGCACGGGGCGGGGTGGAAGAGCATCAGCGGTATATATATCGAGTGGAGCCACCGCGCGCAGTAGGAGAAGAAGCTTGCGAGGCAGGGCGGCAAGCGCGAGCGTCGCTAATGAGCGTATGATTGGCAAGCGGGGGAGACGAACTGGCCAGCAAACGGTGGCGACGAGCTGCAGGGCATGGCAGCCGGCGAGTGGTGGCAACGAGCTGCAGGGTGCGGCAGCCGGCAAGCACGAGGCAGCAAGCTCGCCAAACGGGGCACGCCGGTGAGATGCATGCATTGGGCGGTGGCCAGCGAGCAGCAACAAACTGCATGTGTTTTCCGGTACAACCTACAACAAGGAATAGAAATTGAAAAAAAAATATGAAGGTGTTTTTTTTCGACGGCGAGGAAACGGCCGTTTGTCGACGTGATTACAGAATGTGGGCCAGCGTCATTAGAGATGTGTTTAACCGCGAATCGGCGCAGTTAGTGTTTCGGCGTCCGAGTGTTGGTACTGACGTGCCAAAATTACCAAAAGTGGTACTGACCCGTCCCGACAGCCTCAATTGTGGTAGTTTTATCCAATTAACTCAGTTCATCGAAAACGGATTTCATATGCATTTTCTATTACGTTTTTTTATGTTGGAGGTTTTATCAGTTCGTCTTTTTGAGAGAGGTTAAACCTTTCGTCATTTTGATCTATCCTACCTTGATGTACTATGATGTTTCTTTGCATGATCTTGTATAGCTTGTTGTCCTCTTCGAAACGAGCTCAAGATCATCAAAATCGGAGTCCGGATGCAAAAGTTATGGCCATTTTCGTTCAGGGGTGACCGGTAGTACCGGACCTGGGTCTGGTAGTACCGCCCCTTAGTACCGGTTGGTACTAAATAAGGTGCGTTTGGCATCCTGGGATCCCTAGGGAATGTCCGGTAGTACCGGGAAAAAGTCCGGTAGTACCGGGATTCGCGTTTTTGGGCTTCAACGGCTGGATTTTGGGGGGACCTATTTAAGGGGCCTTCTTCCCCAATGGTTCTACAACTATTCTTGCAAGTTTTCCCCTCCATTGTTGACCTTCCAAAGATTGCTATCTCTCAATCCCTCCAATGATTCTTGCCCATATTAGAGTGGAAGAGAGAGGAGATCTAGATCCACATTTTGACCAAACCAAAACATCTCTTTGTGAGTGTATCCTTGGGATCAAGATTTTGGGGGATTTTGTGTTTCTCTTTGATTCCTCCTCTCTTGTTACCTCAATAGCTTTAATAGCTTTGTCGGAACTTGAGAGTGAGGGATTGGAGCACCTTTGTGGTGTTCTTGCCATTTGCATTTGGTGCATCGGTTTGAGTTCTCCCCGGAGGATTTGGTGAGTGAAAGTTGAGAAGCTTTTTACTCTTGGGTTCTTGGAACCCTAGACGGTTTGTTATGTTGCAGGTTGAGGCCATGGTGGCATTTGTTGGGAGCTTCAAATTAAGTTGTGGAGAAGTGCCCCAACCTTGTGGCCTTTGTGGCGTTTGTTGGGAGCCTCCAATTAAGTTGTGGAGAAGTGCCCCAACCTTGTGAGAGGTTTCGGTTGCCACCGACAAGTGCACCGATAGTGGAAGCGTGGATCGATCCCGTTGGCGTGAGATTCACCGGAGAATAAGGGAGGCCTTTTGTGGCGTAAGTGGTTAGATACCACCCCCTCTCCAAATGAGACGTACTCCATGTTGGGAGGAACTCGGTAAAATATTGCCGTCCCCGCGTGCCTCGGTTATCTCTACCCGAGATCTTACTTATGCACTTTACTTTGTGATAGCCTTCGTGCTTGAAGTATATATCTTGCTATCACATAGTTGTTTGTCTTGCTTAGCATAAGTTGTTGGTGCACATAGGTGAACCCTAGATTGTTCTAGGTTTTGTGCTTGACAAAGTAAACACTAGTTTAATTTCGCCTTTGTCGAGCCACTCTCTGAAAAGTTTTAATCGCCTATTCACCCCCCCCCCCTCTAGGCGACATCTGTATCCTTTCACATGTTCATAGGTAAAACTTGCAATGGATAAATTAGAAGCGTCTAGTTTAGATTATTGCTGGGCTAGTGTCATGATATGGTAATTTTGTAAGTTGATGTATAGTTGATACTATTACAACACACCTAACATGTAAGTTCCATAGACATTGGCCTTACACACAAAGGAATGATAAAGATCATACCACGATGCACATGATAGTGATCAAGTGCAAGAACCATATCATTTCACTATTCACATATGATGTTGTTGCATCTTATATTGCTTGTTTGGCATTTTATTAGCATAATAATATGATCCACTCAAGACATCACGTGATGATCGGGTGTTCTTGAATCCACGATCATATTTCGGGTGTAAGACAGTTTTACGCACGCAAATACTAATGTTCTTACTTGGCGAGCCTAGCATATACAGACATGGCCTCAGAACACGGACCGAAAGGTTAAGCATGAGTCATATATTGGTATGATGTCCATATAGATGCTCGATTTTGAAGCTACACCGACTCACGTGATTATCAGACTTGGTGTAGTGGATTTGGTTCATGTAATCACCAAAAAGACACGAGGGATGTCATTTTTGAGTGGGAGTTCATTCGTAATTTGGATTAGTTGAACTCAATCTATCATAAACTTAGTCTAAACTTTACAAATTCTGTTGTAGATGGCACCACCTGCTTTTAATTTCAATGTGTTCATGGAGAAAGAGAAAATTGCGACAAACGGTAGCAACTTTACCGAATGGGCCATGAATTTGAGGATTCTCCTTTATGCTGCACAAAAGCAATATGCGCTACAAGCGCTGCTAGCCCCCCCCCCCCCCACCACCACCACCACTTGATGAAGCCCCTGACGAGGAAAAGAACGTCTATCAGACTCGTCAGGAGGACCACAACTTAGTTCATTGCGGCATATTGTATGGGCTAGAGCCAGAACTTCGAAAGCGTTTTGAAACAGTAATGCCTTTGATACAATGGGTGAGTTGAAAATGAGTTTCGACACTCAGACTGTTGTAGAGAGTTATAATGCTTCTGAAAAGTTCTTTAGCTTCATGATGGAAGAGAACAACTCCGTTAGTGAGCATGTACTCAAAATGTCTAGGTACGCTGATAGGCTTGTGTCCTTGGGAATATCGATTCCCATTGACTTAGGCATACATCGTGTTCTCCAATCTCTGTTACCTAGCTACAAGAGCTTCGTGATGAACTATAATATGCAAGGCATGAAGAAGTCTCTCCTCGAGCTTCTGTCAATGCTTCGGACTGCAGAAGTGGAGATCAAGAAAGAACATCAAGTGTTGATGATCAATAAGACCACCGGTTTCAAGAAAGACAAGAAGGGTAAACAGAAAGGAAAGAAAGGTGGAAAGTCTGTTGCCGCACCTGAAAGGAAATCCCGAGCTGGCCCTAAGTATGATACCGAGTGCTATTAATATAAGGGGACTGGTGATTGGAAGCGCAACTGCCCCAAGAAGGTCAAAAAGGCAAACAAAGGTATATATGATATACATGTTATTGATGTGTACTTGACTAGTACTCGCAGTACCACGTGGGTATTTGATACCGGATCGATTGCTAATATTTGTAACTCGAATCAGGGGCTACGGAACAAGCGACCACTAGCAAGGGGTGAGGTAAAGATGCGTGTCGGCAATGGATCAAGTGTTGATGTGATCGTCGTCGGAACACTGCCTCTCCACTTACCGTCGAGATTAGTTATAAACCTAAATAATTGCACTGAGCATGAACATTGTATACGGATCGTGTTTGATGCGAAGTGGTTATTCGTTTAAATCTGAAAGCAAAGGTTGTTTGATTTATATGAATGATGTCTTTTATGGTCATGCACCTATGATGAATGGTTTATTTCTATTGGATCTCGATAATAGTGTTACACATATTCACAATGTTGGTGCTAAAAGGATTAAACTTGATAATGATATATCCGCATATATGTGGCACTGCCATCTAGGTCATATTGGCGTTAAACGCATGAAGAAACTCCATTTAGATGGACTTTTGGAATCACTTGATTTCAAATCATTTGATACATGTGAGCCATGCCTTATGGGCAAGATGACTAGAATGTTGTTTTCCAGTTCAATGGAACGGGCGACAGATTTATTGGAAATCATACATTCTGATGTATGTAGTACAATGAGTGTATCAGCGCGAGGTGGATATCGTTATTTTGTTAATTTTATGGATGATTTGAGTATATATGGTTATATATACTTGATGAAACACAAGTATGAAACCTTTGAAAAGTTCAAGGAATTTCAGAATGAAGTGGAAAATCACTGTAATAGAAAGATCAAATTTCTACGGTCTGACCATGGAGGTGAGTATCTAAGTTAAGAGTTTAGCACACATATGAAAGAGTGGAATAGTTTCACAACTCACACCTGCCGGAACACCACAGCGTAATGGTGTGTCGGAATGTCATAATCGTACTTTATTATATATGGTTCGATCTATGATGTCTCTGACTGACTTGCCACTGTCATTTTGGGGCTATGCACTAGAAACCGATGCATTCACTTTGAATTGGGCACCATCTAAATCCATCGAAAAGACACCGTATGAATTGTGGTTTGGAAACAAACCCAAGCTGTCATTTCTTAAAGTTTGGGGTTGTGATGTTTATGTGAAGAAACTTTAGCCTGGTAAACTCGAATCCAAAGCGGAAAAATGCTTCTTAATAGAATACCCTAAGAAAACTATTGGGTATTCCTTCTATCACAGATCTGAGGGCAAGGTTTTTGTTGCCAAGAATGGATCCTTTATAGAGAAAGAGTTTCTCGCGAAAGGTGTGTGTAGTCGGAAGGTAAAACTCGAAGAGGTTATTGAACCTTCTCTTCATAATATGGCGAGTAGCGCAGCGCCGGAAGTTTTTCCGGAGTTGACTTCACCGAATGAAGAGGGAACTAATTATAATGATCATGAAACTCCGAAAGAGAATACTACCGAACCTCGCAGGTGAAGCAGGACGCGTGCAGCTCCAGAACTGTACAGAAATCATGTTATGAATTTCATGGTAGATGAAATAGATGACCCTGCGACGTATGAAGAAGCGATGATGAGCCCGGATTCCAACAAATGGCTAGAACCATGAAACCCGAGATGGAATCCATGTACGAAAACCAGGTTTGGACCTTGGTGGACTCACCTCATGACCGAAAGGTCGTGGAGAATAAATGGATTTTCAAAAGAAAAACTGATGCTGATGGTAACATAACCGTCTATAAAGCTTGACTTGTCGCAAAGGGGTTTCGACAAATTCAAGGAGTTGACTATGATGAGACATTCTCTCTCGTAGCGATGTTAAAGTTAGTTAGGATTATGTTAGCAATTGTTGCATATTTCGAATATGAGATATGGCAGATGGATGCCAAAACTGTGTTCCTCAATGGCAACATTGAAGAAGAGTTGTATATGATACAACCAAAGGGTTTTATCGATCCTAAGGATACTGACAAGGTATGCAAGCTTCAGCGATTCATCTATGGACTGAAGCAAGCATCCCGGAGTTGGAATCTCCGCTTTGATGAGGTGATCAAAGAGTTTGGATTTGTCCAAACTTATGGAGAGGCTTGTATTTACAATAAAGTGAGTGGGAGCAATGTGTCATTTCTGATATTATATGTGTATGACATATTACTGATCGGAAATTATGTAGATCTTTTAAACAGTGTTAAAAGTTATCTAAACAACAACTTTTCAATGAAGGACCTAGGTGAAGCGTCATGCATATTAGGCATAAAGATCTATAGAGATAGATCAAGGCGCCTAATATGGCTATCACAGAGTACATACCTTGATAAGATTTTAAAGAAGTTTAAAATGGACGAAAGTGAGAAGGAGTTCTTACCTATGTTGCAAGGCAAGACATTGAGTAAGACTCAAAGTCCGGCTATGGCGGAAGAAAGAGAGATAATGGACAAGGTCCCCTATGCTTCATCCATAGGCTCTATAATGTATGCCATGCTATGGAAGACCATATGTGGCACATTCTATTAGTTTGACTAGTAGATACCAATCTGATCCAGGATCAGAACACTGGATAGCGGTCAAGAACATCCTTAAGTACTTAAGAAGAACTAAGGAAATGTTTCTCGTATAAGGAGGTGAAGAAGAGCTCGTCGCTAAGTGTCATTTTGACGCTAGATTCGACACCGATCCGGATGACTCTAAGTCTCAATTCGGATACGTATTTCTCATGAATGAAGGAGCGGTTAGTTGGAGGAGTTCTAAACAACCCGTGGTGGTGGGATCAGCAACAGAGGCCAAATATGTTGCTACTTTGGAAGCGGCTCAGGAAGCAGTTTGGATGAAGGAGTTCATAACCGAGCTAGGTGTGGTTCCTAGCGCATTGGACTCAATGGTGATCTATTGTGACAACAATGGAGCCATAGCCAATGCCAAGGAACTAAGGTCTCACAAGAATTCCAAGCATATTAAGCGCCGGTTTCACTCCATCCGCGAACATGTCAAGGATGGAGATATAAAGATTTGTAAAGTACACACGGATCTCAATGTAGAAGATTCGTTGACTAAAACTCTCCTTAGAGCAAAACATGATCAACACCAGAACTCCATGGGTGTTAGATTTATCACTATGTAACTAGATTATTGTCTCTAGTACAAGTGGGAGACTGAAGGGAATATGTCCTGAGAGGCAATAATAAAATTGTTATTATGTATATTCCAAGTATATGATAGATGTTTATTTTGCATGCTATAATTGTATTAATACGGAAACATTAATAAATGTGTGTTTAATAAAAAAAATGGAAAGTTCCTAGTTATGCATCTCTCATAAACTATCTCGTTGATTAACAAGATAATCAAGGTTTCCTGATCATGGACATTGGATGTTGTTAATAACGAGGTCACAACATTATTGGAATGGTGTGATGAACATTCATCTGAAGTATAACATTAATATCAAAGTCATTGTGTTTATATTGCTATAACATCATACGAAGTAATCCTAATCCTTAGACCATGAGATCATATCAATCACTAACACTATAAGAGTATCTTGATAACATCAAACATCACACCATAACAGGGTGACTATAAAGATGGGTTCAGTGCTACGAAAGTGTTATGTTGAGGCTCATGGATCAAGAGTGGAATTTGTGCATCCCGATGACGGATAGATATACTCTGTGCCCTCTCGGTGATATCACATTAGTTATCTTGCAAGCAAGTGATGTGATCACTAGAATGTTATATCACGGGAACAAGAAAAGAGTACATGTTGGTAACAAAATCAAACTAGGTATGGAGATACCGATGATCGAATCTCAGACATGTAATATGTCGCGAGACAAAGGGATTAAGATACTAGCGTATAAGATTCTCATGATCACAAGAAGTCATCGTTGAATGTGTGGGAGTCAGTATGGATCTCCAGGTCCCTCTTCTGATTATTGATCTAAGAAGGGTCTCAATTATGTTTGCATTATTCGCGAACCGTAGGGTGACACACTTAAGAGACACCGGCACCATTTGGAACAAATAACTTTTGACGAAAAGATTTACAAAGCGCATGTATTTATTACACTAGACACCGGAATTGTTTCGGGTGAAACTGCTGAAAAAAAATTTGCGTGTGAAATAGAATACTAGCAAGGGGTTTTATGTGAATGTTTGTTAATTAATGTAATTGACAAAATTCTGAATAAATAAATAAAAAGAGTTTTATTTAAAGAGAGATTATATTAAATTTGGTGGAAATTTAATGGGATTTTTGAGTGGGATTTTGAGTGGAGAAATGAAGGGTCATCTTTATGTGAGTGGATCTCCCTCCACATGAATGAGGAAGAGGGGCTGCCCCCCTCCATGGTGCGCCGGCCATGGGGAGGGGCTGCCCCCTCCTCCTATAAAAGGACCCCCCTCTTCCTCTCTCATACTCACACCTTCTCGCGAAGGATATCTCTCCCCCTCTCGTTTATCCCCCATGGTCTCGAACTAGCGATATACATGTTTTAGGTGGCTTTTCGTTGAGAAAGAGTTATTGCTTCCGTTGCATCGCTGGAGCAAGGAGGCGGAGGTTACTCGGTGGCTTGTACATGTGTGCGAGCATGGATGGGCCGCTGATTTGCGGCGCTAGGACTTCCTCTTGAAATTGAGATCGACAAGCGTTCATCTACATCATCCACGAGTACAACCTCGTTAAACTTTATCGGTCTACAAGGGTATGTTCTCTATGGATGTATATCCACTCGTTGCTTGTATCTAGTAGATAGATCTTGGTACTTTTTTTCAAGGATACGTCCTGGGAGACGTAACGTTTTCATAGAAGAAAGGCCAGGCGGCCAAGATTTACAATGCACCATGGCACATGCGCCAAAGATGCAACTCCACGCTGCCTCAGGGACAACAAACACAACCTAAGAAACTACTCGCGGCATCTCCACTTATCTACCTGCCCTAGATAGTCGCAGAAAAGCCCTGCGGCCCTCCAGAGGTCTGCCTCCGTGGCAATCTTCCGGATGACCTCGCTGGAAGAAGGAGGGGCCCCTTCGAAGACTACGTCGTTCCGATGACGCCATAGCATCCAGCAAACCAAGGAGATCCCTATCCAGAGGTCGCACTCGTGGCCTTTGCCACCTCGCCTATCTTGGAGCCACGTAACGAATTTGGAGTCATCCTCTGGCATCCAATGCCTCTTGTTCCACCAGCCCAGGCAGGCTACCCAAACCTCGCGGGCTAGGACGCAACCCATAAAAATATGGTCGATGGTTTCTCCACATTGGTCATAGAAGGCGGTAGCCGGATGTCTTTGAAGGCCACGCCGGCCACGGCCAATGTCCAAAGATCTTTCTCACGGCTAACCAAAGCGTTACTTCACGGTGGCAGGGCTCGGGATCGCCAGATCTGAAGAGCTCCGCCATCAAGTCCGCCAAAAAAGAGCCTAGTAGCAAGTTTGCTCGGGTCCCAGTTCCACTTGAAAACGTCCTGCGTCCCCTCTGTCAGGGTGATTTCTTCGACTCGATCCGCCACCTCGAGGAGCTCCCTGATGGCTGCTGAAAGAACATGTGGTCCCCCATGTGTGGTTTTGGTAATTAATGACAATCTTTATGGACTAATGTGTGTATTGAGTTGTACTTGTAGGAATTGTCCATTGGCATCGCTTGGAGCATGTGTTGGCTTCAAGGTCGATGAAATGCGAATAAGATGTGTTGTGCAAGCTCAAAATGCGTCATCTATAGAAGATCTCATGTTTGATGCTTGCCATCCTCGATGATCATGGATCGATGATGAAGAATCAAGAAAGGCGTTCCATCTTAAGAAGGTCAAGTTCGTCTACATCGAGCTCAAGTGGAATGCTCAAGGCAAAGGTAAAATCTTGATAGGTTTTCCCTTTTGCCGGTCTCATGTTGTGTGTGGGAGACCGGGTTTAGGATAGATAACCGTACTATCAAGAGGGGCTCTCGAATGAGTAACTCGATCACATCGTTCGGAGAGAGCTCAAACCTTTGCATACTTGCATCATCGTATTTGCGTGTTATTTGGTCTTATCCATGTGAGGATATAGAGCTTGTGGTAATCTCCATAACAAGCTCTTGTTCATCAAAATCGGATCTTCCGTTTGTATCTTGTTGCGATTTTGATCTTGTCGGCTTTTCGGTTTCTCACCAAGTGAGGTATATCCATTATATTACTTGATACATTCTCACTTGGTGATAACCAATATTGGAATCGGGTCTTATCTGTTATTCGATTGGGATGCCCTTGTCGTCCTCTATCCAACGCAATTGGAATCGGGTCAATCGGAGTCACCAATCAAAAGTTATGAGCGTTTGAATATTTGTGTGTTATTCGATTTAAAAAGAAAAGGAAAAAGTTATTTTCTGGGCTGTCCGGTACTACCGGGCCAAGTACCGGACGCGCCTGGTGCGTGCAGCCCATTCCTGTATGACCCGGTACCTTCAATCGGTTCTACCAGACCGGCCCGGTAGTACCACCCGGATGGACCGATACTACCGACCGGACCACCTTACTTCCCAGGTTTACCTGCCCAGCAGCGCATCCCTGGCCCAGCTTGCTTATCCGCCGCCGCCAGTTCGCTCCGGTCCATTGCGCTGCACCCGGCCCGCGCGCCTCGCGTTCGCTCGCGCGCTGCAGCCGCCGGTCCCCCGCGCGCGTCGCCCGCCCTGATCTCCCGCGTGCCCGCTCGATTATCAGCAGCCGCGTTGACCTGCTCTGCTACTGATGTTGTTGCGGCACGCATGCACTGTTGCTGCACGCTCTGCCTGGGTGGCTGCCACGCTGCTGTCTGGGCTTGCTGCTCGCGTGCTGCCGCTGGCCTGCTGCTCGCCCGCGCGCGCCCGCGATGCTGCACCGCCCCGCTGTCGCTGCTAGCTGGTCCCACTCCCCTGCGCGCGTATGGCCTGCCCCAGATCCGCTTTTGCTCGCGTGCGTTGCTGCTTCACCTTTTCCTGGAACTTACGGTACTACCGGTTAAATCCGGTAGTACCGGACCGTTCCGAAAAATAGCTCCAATGGCTAGATTTTTGGGTCCCTATTTAAGGCTTTGTCCGTTTTGAGTTTAGTTTGCTTCTTCCTCATCTATTAGGCTAAGCTTTGTCCACACTTGCTCTAGATCTTGAAGCTTGCCTAATCTTTTCCGTTCTGATGATTCTTGCCCATATTTGAGTGGAAGAGAGAGGAGATCTAGATCCGCGTTTTGACCTACCCGATTCATCTCTTTGTGAGTGCATCTTTGGGGATCTAGATTTTGGGGGATTTTGTGTCTCTCTTTGATTCCTCCTCTCTTGTTCCCCCAATAGCTTTAGTAGCTTTGTTGGAACTTGAGAGTGAGGGATTTGAACACCTTTGTGGTGTTCTTGCCATTTGCATTTGGTGCATCGGTTTGAGTTCTCCTCGGAGGATTTGGTTCGTGTGACTCATTGGAGCTTGTCCCTCTTGGGTTCTTGGAACCCTAGACGGTTTTGTGGCCTTGGTGGCATTGATGCCTTTTGTGGCATTTTTTGGGAGCCTCCAATTGAGTTGTGGAGAAGTGCCCCAACCTTGTGAGAGGTTTCGGTTGCCACCGACAAGTGCACCGATAGTGGAAGCGTGGATCGATCCCGTTGGGGTGAGATTCACCGGAGAATAAGGGAGGCCTTTTGTGGCGTTGGTGGTTTGATACCACCCCCTCTCCAAACGAGACGTACTCCATGTTGGGAGGAACTCGGTAAAATATCAGTGTCCCCGCATGCCTCGGTTATCTCTATACCCGAGCTCTTTACTTATGCACTTTACATTGTGATAGCCTTCGTGCTTGAAGTAATATATATCTTGCTATTACTTTGTTGCTTGTATTGCTTAACATAAGTTGTTGGTGCACATAGGTGAACCTTGGTTGTTCTAGGTTGTTCTTAACAAAGTAAACACTAGTTTTATTCCGCCTTTGTTGAGCCAATCTAGGAAAAGTTTTAATCGCCTATTCACCCCCCCTCTAGGCGACATCTGTATCCTTACAGCTGCTGCGTTGAGGTCTGGTGGGACATCATGCAGCCAGCCCCCTCCTAGACCATCGCGCACACGGCGCATGGCGGTTACATTTGGTGGGACAGCTGCGAAGAGGTTTGGAGCGACGTCGCAGAGCCGCCCGCATGGTAGCCACCTGTCTTTCCAGAAAAAGGTAGTTGCTCCGTCCCCTAGCACCGAGGTAGTCGCCGCATCGAAGAGCCGCCTTGAGAGCTCAGGGACACATACGTCGAGGTCGTGCCATGGCTTGTCCACCTCCAAACGCTTCAGCCACGGCCATCTGGCCCTCAGCGCAATGTTCATGAGGCGCAGGTTGGGGATGCCAAGACCCCCCCCCCCAACTCCTTGGGCATGCACACCCTGTCCCGTGCCACTAGACAGTGCCCGCCATGCACGTCCTTCCTCCCCTTCCAAAGAAATCCGCAAATAATTTTCTCAATGGCGATGATGGTTTCAATGGGAATGTCGAGGGACATCATGGTGAAAATAGGTATGGAGGATAAAGTTGTCTTAACGAGTTCGAGCCGCCCTCCTCTGTTGAGCATGGAGGCTTTCCATGATGGCAGCTTGGCGGCCACCAGATCTACCAGTGTCTGGAGTTGCGCCACTGACGATTTATATAGGGAGAGCGACAACCCTAGGTAACGAAGGGGGAACTGCGTGATAGGGCAGTGCAACTCCCGTTCCACCAGATCTATGTCCTCGGCTGAGCACCTAATCAGGTTTGCCGAGCATTTATAAAAGTTGGTACGGAGGCCGGACGCCTCCCCAAAGTCCTCGATGATCCTCGAGATCACTTGGAAATCCACCACTGATGGCCTCAGGAAAGTGACCACATCATCTGCGTAGATTGATGTACGGTGCTGGAGGCCTGTGGCTACAAGTCGAGTGAGTATCCCCTGTTCTTCTGCCTTCACGACCATCAGATGGCAAACCTCCATGATCAAGATAAAAAGATGCGGGGAGAGTGGGTCTCATTGCCGTAGTCCACGCCTATGGGCCACCTTCGCCCCTGGGCAACCGTTTAACAAGACGCGTGTGGAGGCCGTGGAGAGTAGGGCACAAATTCACGCGAGGAGGCGCTCTCCAAAGCCTAGCTTCTTCAGCACTTCCAGTAGGAAAGACCAGTCCACAGTGTCAAAGGCTTTGGTGATGTCCAGCTTGAGAAGCACATTGGAGTCTTCAGTGTGCACCACGGTTGTCCCTACACCATCATGAAGTTGTCGTGCAAGCACCGTCCACGCACAAAAGCACTTTGATGCACCCCCCACCAATTGTGGGAGGATCGGGGCTATTCGGTTGGCGATCACCTTTGCCACCCATTTAGCGATCCCGTGAATCAGGCTGATCGGTCGGAAGTCCCGCACTTCCTCGGCGCCCGGTTTCTTGGGCAAGAGCGTAATCAGAGCACTGTTCACCGATCCAAATCCATGGTTGTCTAGCCTAGAGAGTGAATGGAAGGCATCCATAACATCCTCCTTGATGATGCTCCAGCAAGATACGAAGAAGCGGGCAGAGAAACCATCAGGCCTAGGGCACTTATCCAACGGCATGCCTTTGATGGCCGCCAAAACCTCCTCCTCTAAGAAGGCTCCGTCAATGTGTTCAAGTTCCATCGATTGGACCCCCAAGAAATCCAAGTCCAGGGAGAACGGTCGGTCACCTGCCACACCGAGCAGGTTCTCGAAAAAAGAGTCCACGACTTCTGCCTTCTCCACGTGGTCCGAGATCCGCATGTTATCTACTAGGAGGTGACTAATGAAGTTCTTACGCCTCCGATGGATGGCATGCGTGTGAAAGAAGCGCGTGTGAAAGGATACGGATGTCGCCTAGAGGGAGGTGAATAGGCGATTAAAACTTTTGCTAGAGTGGCTCAACAAAGGCGGAATAAAAGTAGTGTTTACTTTGTTAAGCATAACCTAGAACAACTAAGGTTCACCTATGTGCACCAACAACTTATGCTAAGCAATACAAGCAACAAAGTGATAGCAAGATATATATTACTTCAAGCACGAAGGCTATCACAATGTAAAGTGCATAAGTAAAGAGCTCGGGTATAGAGATAACCGAGGCACGCGGGGACACCGATATTTTACCGAGTTCCTCCCAACATGGAGTACGTCTCGTTTGGAGAGGGGGTGGTATCAAACCACCAACGCCACAAAAGGCCTCCCTTATTCTCCGGTGAATCTCACCCCAACGGGATCGATCCATGCTTCCACTATCGGTGCACTTGTCAGTGGCAACCGGAACCTCTCACAAGGTTGGGGCACTTCTCCACAACTCATATGGAGGCTCCCAACAAACGCCACCAAGGCCACAAACCGTCTAGGGTTCCAAGAACCCAAGAGGGACAATCTCCAATGAGTAATTCAAACCAAATCCTCCGAGGAGAACACAAACCGATGCACCAAATGCAAATGGCAAGAACACCACAAAGGGGCTCAAATCCCTCACTCTCAAGTTTCAACAAAGCTACTAAAGCTATTGGGGGAACAAGAGAGGAGGAATCAAAGAGAGACACAAAATCCCCCAAAATCTAGATCCTCAAAGATGCACTCACAAAGAGATGAATCGGTTAGGTCAAAACGCGGATCTAGATCTCCTCTCTCTTCCACTCAAATATGGGCAAGAATCATCGGAGGGAAAAGATTAGGCAAGCATCAAGATCTAGAGCAAGTGTGGACAAAGCTTAGCCTAATAGAAGAGGAAGAAACAACCTAAACTCAAAACAGGCAAAGCCTTAAATAGAAACCCTAAAAATCTGGCCGTTGGACCTATTTTTCGGACCAGTACCGCACAAGTCCCAGGCCGAGCAAAGAAATCAAGGCAGACAAGGAATCTGGGGACGCGAGAGGGGCAGCGCAAGCGAGCAGCAGCAGCCCGGCCTGGCGTGCGTGGCAGAGCAGCAGCTCGCAAGCGAGCGAACGTAGCAGCAGTTGCTAGACAGCAGCTAGGCAGCTAGGCAGGGTGGCGCCAAGCAGCAGCAGCAGTGCAGCGGCAGCAGCTAGCAGCGCAGCAGCAACATCAAGTCAACGCGCGCGCGCATGCGGGATGCGGGGCCAGCGGGCGAGCGAGCGGCGCGGGAAACAGGGAGCAGGCCCAGCGCGCAGTGAGGCGGCAGGCTCGCGGGGGGCGCGCGCGCGTGAGCGGCAGCGGGCGGGCGACGCGCGCGGGAGCGGCAGTAGCTGGTCAACGCGGACGAGATCGGGCGCAGCGGCTGGGGCGATGAGCGCAGATGTTTTCTGGGCCGGCCGGTACTACCGGCCCACCCGAGCGGTAGTACCGGACCGGTTGGTAGTACCAGATTTAGGTACCTAGCGAGGCAGGAAGAAAACAGGCCGCTCTCAGGGGCGGGTGGTAGTACCAGCCCGTCCGGGCGGTACTACCGCTCGGCCCAGAAAACAGATTTCCGTTTTTCTTTTATAAATAAGACCGACAAATATTCAAACAGCAATAACTTTTGATTGGAAGCTTCGATTGACCTAATTCCAATTGCGTTGGATAGAGGACGACAAGGTCTTGGTGATCCCAATTACCAAGTGAGAATGTATCAAGTAGAATAATGTGAGATACCTCACTTGGTGAGAAACCAAAAAGACGCATAAATCAAAATCGCAACAAGATACAAACGGAAGATTCGATTTTGATGAACAAGAACTTGTTATGGAGATTAACACAAGCTCTATATCCTCACATGGGTAAGACCAAATAACAACCAAATACGATGATGCAAGTATGCAAAGGTTTGAGCTCTCTCCGAACGATGTGAAAGAATTACTCATACGAGAGCCCCTCTTGATAGTACGGTTATCTATCCTAAACCCGGTCTCACACACACAACATGAGTCCGGCAAAAGGGAAAACCTATCAAGATTATACCTTTGCCTTGAGCATTCCACTTGAGCTCGATGTACACGATCTTGCCCTTCTCAAGATGGAACGCCTTTCTTGATTCTTCATCATCGATCCATGATCACCGAGGATGGCAAGCATCAAACATGAGATCTTCTATAGATGGCGCATTTTGAGCTTGCACAACATATCTTTTTCGCATTTCATCGACCTTGAAGCCAACACATGCTCCAAGCGATGCCAATGGACAATTCCTACAAGTACAACTTAGTACACACTAGTCCATAAAGATTGTCATTAATTACCAAAACCACACATGGGGGGCCACATGTTCTTTCAGCGTGCATGCATCCCCCTCTCGCAGCCAGAGAATCCTCGATCTCTGCCGCGCTAGCGTCCTTTTAAGGGAAGCTAGACCCAGGAGCTTCTTCTTGAGGAGGCACCGTAATCCACGCTCCTGGGGTGACAACTGCCTACTCTCCATGGCCACATCAAAGCGGAGGATCAACTCTAAGGCTAGAAGGATCTGTAGCTTGACATTCCCGATGAATTTGGAGCTCCAGCAGGAAAGCCTCTTAGCCACAACTCGTAATTTCACATCGAGTCTCTTGAAGGGGTTCGGCTCCCACTGTTGAGAGTTCCACGCTTCCTGCACCACTTCGAGGAAGCCCTCGACTTTGGGCCAGAAGGATTGGAATTGGAAACGACGTCCCCGCTGAAGATCTGGGGCCAGGCATAACAGCAGGAGGCAGTGATCGGATGGGCCCGAGGACAAAGCCGAGGAGCAGCGTCGGTAGCATGCCTCCCACCACAACGCAAAACCCTGTCTAGCCTCTCCAGAGTAGGTCGTTCCCGCTCATTTGTCCAGGTGAACCTGCGGCCATTGAGGTAGAGCTCCTTAAGCTCCAGAGATGCGAGAGTCTGCCTGAACTTGGTCATCATGCGGCGATGGAGGCCTCCTTGGTTCTTGTCCTCCGGGTTGAGGATGAGGTTGAAATCGCCGGCAACGATCCACGGACCGGCGTGCAGGTCCCTGATGTCTTGCAACTCTTGAAGGAAAGCAAGCTTGTCCACGTCGTTTTGGGGCCCGTAGACACCAGTGAACCACCAGCTGTGATCCACTCCCATCGAGATGCGAGCAGTGGTTGCATTGTCGTAGTAGTGGGGGTGGGTGACGGAGACCATGCAGGATTGCCAAGCAAGGAGGATTCCTCCACGGGTACCTATCGCCGGCAAGAAGAAAAACTTATCATAAGAGGGGCCAAGGCATTCCCTCACCACGCGGTCGGAGATCACTGCCATCTTGGTCTCCTGCAGGCACACCACCGCAGCCTGAGCTAGAGACAGAACTCGCGAGATTGCTAAGCGACGAGCCGGGGAATTCAAACCACGCACGTTCCAAATTCTGATGGAGAAGTCAGTACCATCCATTATTACAACAGAGAGAAAAAGGAGGAAGGATTAGTCACTACTCAGACTAGGCACTCCACTGGTGCATCATCGAACAGAGGCAAGGCATCATGCATCCATCTGAATAGGCGAAGGACCACGTCAATGTGTTGTTGTCATAGGGGCCTCGCGAACAGGTCCAGGTAGGCATCGAGAGCCTCGTCTCCAATCACCTCGCCCTCCCTAGCAATCCCCAGCCTGGTGATGAGGGTGCGCTGCTGCTCTCTGATCGGGGTGCTCGAAGCAAAGCGTCCACGGATACGCGCACTCCTTCTCATCGGCCCTGAGTACTTCCTTTTATTGCGGCAGCGCTTGGCTACCGGCCTGCTCAGGACAGTGTTGATGGGCTGCTTACAGGCTCCACGGAAGGCGATGGGGCTGCAAACCCCCACTGGTGTAGCACTAGCGGCCATGGCCCCGGGCCCAATTCGCTGATAAAGTCCACGTCCGCCGAGGACAGATTGACCAAAAAAACATCCATTAGGTCGAGCACCGATCTAGGGGAATCCATCTGGACAGAGGACACTATCCAACACGCATCGTCGGGTGAAGAGATCAAGCCAGGCGACACCAACTGACATACCGATCCAACTTGAAACGAACCACTTAGGTCCACAGACTCGGTCGTCAGCGTCTCTGAGCACGACCAGGCCGTTCTCGCGATCGGCCAGACATATGCGGTGCCACCGCGAGCAGCGTACTCGGACGTGGGCATATCTCCACTTTTTTGTTGCATGGGCACGTCTCCATCATGGTCCACCAGCGCGCGTTTTTAATCCAGTTCCCACTTCTCATGCATGCAAAGCTGTAGTTGAGGAAAAGGTACACCAGTGGGTCCCGCCGGCCGAAAAAAAGACCAGTCCGCTCCACATCCACGCTGTTGGGCATCCCACGAGGCGACAAACCAACGGCCTCATCCCCTTGGTCAAAAGCGATCGTGGTGACGGGGTGTCGTGACGCGTTTTGACCGGGCATGCGTTCTAGGTTGGCCCCACCAGAAAAACTTTCCACGTCCTATGATTCGTGGTCCTCGTATTCAACCTCCGGCCAGGGAACTGTGTCCAGCGGAGCGTATATGGCGACGCGGCGTCTGCCGCCCCAGTCCTCGCCGGCCGGCCGCCGATGGTGCGCCTCACCTCCACGCGTGTCCCGGGGTCCTCTAAAGAAGCCGCCAGCGCCTGGCCGGCCGTCATCATGGCCGACGCCACCGCATCAGCCGCGACGCCTGTCACAGTCGGCCCCGCTGTCGCTTCCTCCACCTCCCGGAGCTGGCCCGTCTTTGTCCTGCATCATGTCTTCGGCCCTGACCAGTCGGATCTTCACGATGTAGTGCAGCATGAACTTGTCTAGGGGCACAAGGGCGTCGCCGGGGAGCTACAGATCTTGGTACTTAGTTGTTCCCATCGTAGGAAAACTTTTGTTTTCTATGTTGCGAACCCCTACAACACCCGGGGTGATTTACCCGGGTAGGTGCATTCAGATTCTGTTACGACGCTCCCGTGAAGCACCCGGTTCGGAACCCGTCGAGCCTGCTAATCCTGAAACCCGTGGGACCGATAGTATCCCCCGGGGAAGGTACTGCCCGCGTGGATGGCGGTGCCTCGCACACGAGGGTGATGGACCGATTTTGCTCCCGGGTCTATCATGAGGCTTCTCGGGTCTCCGCCTAGGAACACATGAAGGTGATCCCAGAGTAGAACCGACAGGACAGGTCCTCTCCCTGGGAGATCCCAAAAGCCGCACTAGGTAGTTAATCATGGATCCCATACGGAACCCGGTAGCATCCCTTGGCATATTTAAACGGCCCCGCGGGGTGCTTCCATCGGTGCACTGTCTTCCTTCTTCTTCCCTTCTCGTAAATCCATGGGCGCTTCACCGCTCGTCGACCGTGCTTTGGTCCTGGGGAGGCTGCTTATATTGGCACCGGAGGGCTGACTCCCTCTGGGCGTCGGCGAGGCAGGTCGCGGCCGAGGTCGGCGAGGAGGAGGCCGCGGGCGTGGCCGCTGCCTAGAGATCGATCGTTCCCCTTCGGTGATGGCACCTTGGGACTCTTTTCCGGATTTAGCCAGCTTCGAATTTTATGTGAGGGTGCATCGCGAGAACCTCTTTGAGAACACCCATTGAAGAAGAATATACAACTCATATCATGTCACAGAACACAATGAGAGGATATTCTAGGATCTTCTCATATCATCGCCAACTCGTAGATGCGCGATCTTCTCTTGCTACGGCGTTCACGTCGCCAGCCGTAGTCATCTTCCTCCTCCGAGTGCGCTCGGTGGACGGAGTCCTCGCCATCTACCCACCTGTTGGCGATGTCCATGAGGTGGTCGAGTGTCTTGGGCTTGACGCTCCCAAGTTCTTCCTTGAAGTCCTGGCGCTTGACGCCATCCTTGAAGGCGTCGATAGCTCTCTCCTCAGAGATGTGCGCCGTGGAGTTCTTGGTGTTGGATTCGCCCGTTCGTTGGGTGCAGGCCCGCAGCTCCTCGATCGAGGCTGGCCTCTTGCTGGTGCCTTTGAAGTTTCGGATGAAACTGTACGCCAGTTCCTCCCAGCTTCGGATGGATCCCGAGGATAGGCTGTTGAGCCAGATCTGGGCTACGCCTGTCAGCTGCAGCTGAAGGCATTGCAGGGCGGTGTCTTTGTTTCCGCCGTGTAGTTTGACGGACGACAGGTGGTCGCTGAGCCACGCCTTGGGGTCCTATGTGCCATTGAACTTCGGAGTGTCCGAAGGAAGCTTGAAGTTCCGTGGCATCCGTGTCTGCCGAATGGATCTGCTGAAGCATCGGGCTCCGCAGAGTTCTCCTTCGTCATCGTCCTCCTCGGATTCGGATGAGCAGACGCGCTTGGCGTGCGCTTTGTCGATCTTGCGCTGGGTGAGCTTGCTTCGAGCGTCGTAGTCGCGGCTGCGGTGGCGCGAGCTCTTGTGCCTTCGAGGTAGGTCGTGCTCTTCATCCTCGGATGAAGGCGTGGGGCTGCGGTTGAATCTGACTGCAGCCTTCTTCTTTGGCTCCGCAGGAGCTTCTCCGTGGAGCGCAGCTCCAATGAGTCCTAGTACAGTAAGCGCGGACTTGTGCATGGAGCTTTTCGGGTCCCCCACTGGAGGTGGATGGTACGCGAGGTATGTGGTGGCTTCCATGATCGCAGCTTGCGGTGTCTTCGGGATGACATTGTCGTCGGCATGCATCTCCATGAAGGACGTGTTGAGGGTCCGAGTCACCTCGCAACGTGCCTTGGGATCCATGTTCTCCATGCGAGAATGGTGCTTGTTGCCATGGTTGACGTGCGAGATTGAGCCGCCCATGGTGGAGAGCGCAGCTCGCTGCGCACTGGACTCTGAGGCTGCTTGCTTGCGTTTGTCAAGCACCTCTTGCATCTTCACCGCTTCTTGTGCTCTTCGATTAGGAGCATGTGGTACGCCATCAGTAGGTCCCGTGAGGCACCCACGGGCAGGATCTTGTTGCCTGCAACGGCTTCGCGTGCTTGAGCCCATCCTTCCTTGCTGAGGTGGATGATCCGATTGGGATCGGTGTCGTCCTCGTTGGGCGGGGGGACTGGTTTCTCCTGTTCTCGCCGTTCCTACCCTGTGGGTTAGATGGCGGGTTGGGTGCGTGTTGTTCCACGTCACTCTGGATGACTACGGCGCATTGGTAGCGCTCGTAGATCGGATCGCTGTTGCCATAGCTTTCGGATCCGGAACTGTAGGTCCCTTCCTCCGATGGTGGATCGCACAGATCTGAGTTGCAGCTGCTGCTGTCATAGGAATCATCTGTCGATGGCGATGTGCGTAGCACGGGGTGTGGAGCCCATGAAGCGGGCCTGGTCGATGGCAGGGGCACCCTCTCTAGGAGATGGAGAGTGTTGGTCTGCCCCACCTGGAAGCAGAAGCTCCCGAACAGGATCTCGAGTCCGTTGCCAACGGGCTCGAAGTCCTTCAGGGTGGCTGGCGAGTGGACGGTGAAGTCGAAAGCACCGAAGAGGAGATGACTCTCCGTCGCCGCGGAGTTGTAGATCGCTTTGGTTGGGACTGTCACGATCGCACAATCAGCACCCTTCCCACAGACGGCGCCAATTGATGAGGTTTAATCTCGTCAATGCCCATTGTTATGAGCTTGGGTTTTGGAGAAGATGGGGATGCTGGAGATCTCGGAACGGTTAGCAAACAAGCAACACGGGGACACGAGGTTTACCCAGGTTCAGGCCCCCGGAGAGAAAACCCTACTCCTGCTTGTCTGCTCTTGATTACGGCGGAACCGAAAAGTATAGTGCAGATGCAATCTGGCGTGGAGGTGTGTATCTGGTGGTATCGAAGTGCCCTCCTTGTGCCCTCCTAGCCTTTATATAGAGATAGGCAGGTCCTGCATGAATCGAAGTCGATTCTGTGTTTTAGGGTTTACCCCTTTGAATATTCTATCTACTCTAGTCTTGTTCTCCAAGGATCCGAAGGCGTCATGGGCCCTGGCCACCCGAAAGTCTTCATGGGCTGGCGCATGTTCTCGTGGGCCTTCCTTGGGCTGGACAAGGTATGCTAAGGTCGTGTACCCGCAGGGTATAACCATGTCACTTGGAAGTATCGATTGCATGCACAGGTCATGAAGAACTTTCCTTTTGTTCGGCAAGGAATGTACAAAGGTCATAAAGGATTATGCATTGTGGTACTTGAGGTAGTGGCATATCAAGATTTGTGGATTTGGCAAGCTTTGTTTGGTATAGCAAGATCTCACAATGACAGCAACTTGCTGTAGTGCTCGAATGTGTTCGTCAAATTTGTTGAAGGTCATGCTCCAGCGTGCAACTATGAGATCAATAACCACCAATACACCAAGGGATACTACCTAGCGGATGGAATATATCCATGATGACCGACATTTATGAAGACAATCTCAGACCATGTTATGGGGGAAATGGCTTGGTTTGCTTAGTGCCATGAGGCTTGTAGGACGGGTGATGAGCGGGCATTTGGTATGCTCTAAGCTTAATTTGCTATTGTCCAGTACCTCAGTCTTACAAGTCGAATGGGAGGTCATGAATGCATGTGTGATCATGCACAACGTGACCATTGAGAGTGAGTGTGCTACTCCCGTGCTTGATAGTGAACAATACTGCATGCAAGGTCCTCTTGAGGCAGTTGATCACCATGTGTCAACAGAGTTTGTTGCTTTGGACGTCACGCGTTAGAAAATCCGGGATGCAAGTACTCATCGCCAACTGCAAGACAATCTGGATTCGTGAAAGCTGAAAGAAAACGGGTCGTTTTCTTTACGTGTTTAAAATTGTGATTCAAAACTTGTAGAAATACCTTATTGAGTTTGTCTTCTTAAACTTGTTGAATTTTTATTTATTTATATGATCAAAACTTATTTTAAAATATGGTTATTTGTGAACCAAAACATTTATAAACATTGTGGGGACTTCTCGTCCAGCCATGTGCCTCGGCACAGCACCCGCACCCCCATACGGCACACTTGACTTCAGAAATTTATTATTTGCCACGCTGATCACCACGTGTCAGTGACACATGTTGTGACAAATAATAAAACTGAAAAATACAGTGTGACAAATTATAAAATCCCCCAAAAAATAGACTACTGCTGGTGTCCTTGCAGTAAAACAATCCGTCCGGAGTGAAGTCGAAGTCCCTTGATTTGGACGGCTCGTACGAGGTTCTGGGGACTGTCGTTCGTGTCATTCTCCCCAGTTTGCAGTAACCATCACGTCCGCACGTACGCACACCGACTCGTTATATATGAACGTAGCCGAGCAAGTAGACAATGCACAACGGGAGATTTCATGGTTTCGACGCCTGAATCTAGTTGTCTCCACGAGATTTTGTTCCCTACTTGGGAGATCGAAATATGCACAAATTTCTTTTTCTTGGAGAATCTCTACCTAAACAAACCTCTACAATGGCATCTGCGATCTATCCAAGCTTCCATCTCCTGTCCTCCTTGGGTTTACCAGGCAACATCCGAAGGTACTATCCCCAACGACGTTTATATAACACGTTCTTGCCGCTCGTAACTGGCAATCCACATCCAGCTCGTTCTTCTTCCCGATTGTGCATTCCCACCGAGCGATCGATCAATGGAGGTGGAGAACCGGTACGTCGCCGTGAGGCACCACGTCGAAGGTTCCCCGTCGGAGGACGACTTCGAGGTGAAGTCGGCGCCGGTGCGGTGGACGCCCGAGTCCGGCGAGGTCCTGGTCAGGAACCTGTACCTGTCCGTCGACCCGTACCAGCTCAACCGCATGAAGCTCCACAACGCATCCCACCGCACCGTCGACCCCGTCGTGCCAGGCGAGGTAAGTATAACCAGCCACATCCGACAAGCGCTGAAGCCGGCCGGCGGTGCTCAGGTTTCTTGTTTCTGGCTGTGTTCGTGTAGAGGATCGACGCGACCGGCGCCGGAGAGGTGGTGGCGTCGGCGTGCGCGGAGTACGAGGTAGGCGACGTGGTCGCCGGCTTGCTCGCGTGGGAAGAGTACACCCTGTTCCGGCCAGGCCCCGCCGCGCTCATAGGCAAGGTCGACGCCTCCTCCGGATTCCCCTTGTCCTACCACGTCGGCGTGCTGGGGACGAGCGGGATGACGGCCTACGGCGGGTTCTTCGAGGTGGGCAAGCCGCAGAGAGGGGAGAAGGTGTTCGTGTCGGCGGCGTCGGGCTCCGTCGGCAGCCTTGTCGGCCAGTTCGCCAAGCTCGCCGGATGCTACGTCGTCGGCTGCGCCGGCACCCAAGCCAAGGTGCAGCTTGGGCATCTCACTCAGAGAGAAAAATCAGGCCGTGACATACTGAAATTCTGACCATGAAGTTCATGTATCAATTCAGGTAGACATGCTGAAAGACAAGCTGGGGTTTGATGACGCCTTCAACTACAGAGAGGAGCCTGACCTGAAATCCGCACTCAAGAAGTCAGTTCTGCGCCTCTGGACTCTTCCAAAGACTAGAAAAACATGTTCATTTCATTCTAAAATGCGTCTCTAAATTCTGACAGGTATTTCCCCGAAGGGATCGACATCAACTTTGAGAACGTCGGCGGCGAGATGCTGGATGCCGCACTGGCCAACATGAACACGTACGGCCGGGTCGCTGCCTGCGGAGCCATATCTCAGTACACCGACCCAGAGAGGCCCGCCATGCCGGACATGGGGGAGGTGATCTACAGGCGCATCACCATCAGAGGCTTCTTTGCCTACGATTTCATCGCGAAATTCCAAGACTACGTCGCAATCATCGGCGACTGGATCCGTGAGGGAAAGATCCAGGTGGTCGAGGACGTAGCTGACGGGCTGGAGAGCATCCCGTCGGCTTTCGCGGCACTGTTCCGCGGCAAAAATGTTGGCAAGAAGCTGGTTAAGCTGCCATAGAAACAAATTAGGGTACTTCCAGATATCCACTGGAATCAGTACTCTGGAGAGTGAATTACAAATTGTTTCTTCCAGCTGAAAGCATGCATAGTTTAACTTCGAAGTGATGTATGCACCACACTGAAGCAAAAAGATATACACAAATGAAAAACCAGTAAATCTGGTCTAACGCTGCTCCCCTTTCATACCAGTCAAGTCAGTCAGATAATTGACACTGGGTTTACCACAATTCACACAACACAGGCCAAAATCACCAGCTTTAACGTGTTGATAAAAAATTGCCCAGCACGAAATGTATGCATATTTACCAAAGTGGAAAAAAGAACAATGCAACTGATTCAGTATACTCAGCAGTGGGAGAAGGAAAACAAATCAAAGAATACATATACGCAGCCAAAATGTACCAAATTTACCCTGAGGAATCCACAGTAAATACAACGAAATCTCACATCTGCAGATGGCTCAGTAAATAGATCGGGTCATGTGGTTTCTAAGCAAAGAATGGACTACCTGCAGCGCTGAGAAAACGAAGGTTCCAAAATTATTAATGGTTGGGCTGATATAATAATCTTCTAACATAACCTAATGAGCTATTAGTGATGTATAATCTCTGCTGCTACTGCCGTGGTCTCCTGCTGTACGGTAACTCAACTCAGGCGGTTGTCTATAAGAATACCTCCTATCAGACCATTCCATCAATGCGGATTTGACGCTATGTGCTGCTTCCTCAGCTAGTACAATGACTAGCTAGTGGCTCAAGCGCCAGACTTTTTTATCAAGTAGCCTACCCAGAATCATCAAGTTTCATACGCAATGCTTGTCATCATAGCCTTCCTGGGTGAGCAAGCCTTTGACGAGTTTCTTTAACCTGTCCGCACCAGGCCCTGGGCGGAGGTCTTGCACACGCTCGACCTTGAAGTGTTTTCCTTTCACTGTTGTTGTATTCAACAGATCCAACCATCCACCAGGCACAAACCCATCAGGTTGACGGCCCAGTATTTCCTGATCAATCTTGTCTAGGACAGGGTCTTCTCTTCCAAACTTCCTTGCAAACGGAGCATTGCTGTTAAGCATACCGTCAAAGTCATTGAGGGTCAGGTAATGAGGATGTTGCTTTGGTGGGTTATCCCATGAAATGAAATGTAGATCATGGTTGACTGTGGTGTTGCGGAACTCTGGGACATTGCAGATGACTGTGTGGAAGTAACCCTCTGGCGAAGAGAGAAAATTGGCATAATACATCAGGACTGTCCTTGGTAGGTTGTCCCATCCCCATATGCAGTATTCAATAAAATGGTGAGTAAGCATCATCCACGCTGAGCCTGAAACAAGATACATGGAGAAAAACAAGTGCTCACATTACTCGGGATGAAAGTATGTATAAATATGAAATCCAATGTAAGAAAATGAAATTACACAAGAAACAATTAGTAGGGATGCGATGCTGAGATGCTTCAACTAGCTTAGTCTGGGGGTCATAGGGAAGTAGATTTTAATTTTTCAACATCACTAAAAGCAAAAATATCAAGACGGTTTCAGGAATAAAGAGCAGCACCATGGTAGCTGCCTAGTTGTCATGTACAACACAATGTAATAATGAAAGTCAGAATTACGGCCTAAAATATATTATGGCATGGGAAAACACAATCTTAGTCTCGTTATAAGCTATATATGGCTTGATGAATGAGTGCTCACCAAGCCTCCCTAGCAACAATGATTTTAGCTGCAAAGCCAGAACGTCAATTTCACCAAAGCAAGATGAATAGTAGATGATAACTGCTGAAGATGATGTTGTGGGCTGCAGACACAGGGAAGGACTAGGCAAAAAGCATACTACCACAGCCACAGCAGCAGGACTAGCAGTAGGAAGTCCAAATAGAGGAAGATTACGAGTCTTCTATGAAATTGTAAAATTTAGGAAGCTTAGGACAAAAGGTATGTTAGGAAGTCATATTGTCATAGTGGAGGCTTAAAAGCTACACTACAGCTACACATCCATTATATAAGGATGTCATGTATTTCACAATGAATTAAGCAACAAAGAACCAATATGGCCATGCTGCCAGGCAGGGGTGGAGCTGCACTAGAGCCACTCCAACTCAAAAGATTTTCCTTTCAATAGCTATGTATATGTGGTGTATTTAGGTTTATACACTAACACCACATAATTACTTAGATAATCATCTTGGTGATTATTAAAAAAGTAAAAAGCACATCAGTTTGGCCCATTTCCACTCAGTTTTGGGTATCTTCCCTTTGTCCTCACCAAATTCTAGCTTCCCATTTTTTTTACCCACCTCTGTTTTGTTGAAGTTCCATCACTGCTGCCTTGGCTTTCTTCAGCACAGTTGTTATCCCCATGTGAGTCCAGGCTCACAACTGATGATTGGCAGTGCTATCAACCTACCTAAATGTGCTATCTCTGATGCTTATTATTACAAAGATCCCATCCTAGTGATTCAAAAGCAACCAAAGTACATATTCTCTACACATTCCTATGAGCCACCAATAAAATGACAAGTTTTCTAGTGATCCAAGCAATTAATGGAATTTATTATCTTCTAATGAGAGGAAGGCCCAAGTGCAGTGTACAGTTTAGATGCCAATGTCTTGATAATACTAGAACAAACGAAATTTGCATGCAGAGAAGGGTGTCTAAATGTTTAGACAACTACGACTTGTCGAAAGTTAATCCAATATATTATAAAAAACTATATATCCCGAAATGGTTAATTCATTCATGTTGCTGCTTACTGAACAAGAAATAAATAACCACTTTTGTCCTCTTCCAATCAAGTCGGTCTATCTCAATAAAGAAAATATATATTCTATTCGGAAGACAACCGTGGCATCAAACCATCCACTGCACTGGATACTCCAAATGTGCTCTTTGGTTTCAAGCAGATTTTGTAAGCCTAGAGAACTACGAAATAACATTGCATGGCAGGGGCTTGGAGAATTACATCCTACAGTGAAGTTATTCAGCGCCATCTCAGCTGCTAACCTCTAAGTATATTATCGTTTTCTGGTGGATAGGCTGAGGTGTTCAATCTGTTTCTGAAATAATTACTAATCATTCATTGGCACTTGGTAACACGAGATTCTGGCGATGGAGCAAGTGAGATTATATTCCATTGACATGTGAGTCCCCAGAAATAGTAGGTAGTAGTGTTTAGTGGCATTAATAGATGGAACATTACACTAGTAGAAATCTTAACAGCTGAGCTAGTCAAACAGAGAACACTATCTGACATAAAAGTAATGGTATCATGTCTCACACTCACCAAAAAGAGCAAGCCATATTAGCTTAAATTGTTGGAACGTTACCCAAGTAGAGCTAACTTTTCAATTAGGCACTATGTCTTAACAGCTGAACTGGTACAAACAAAGAACGCTATCTATCATATAATTGTAGTATCATGTCTCGATCTCACCAATTTGGCACTATGTGTCTCACCAAAATGTCTCCTTGAGGCAAAGAAGTGAAATAAAAGTGTTCCTTCTGCATGTCTCTCAAGCATTCAAGTATATGCAACAATAAAGCTTATAGCATTTACCTGTGAAGAGCTTGAATGCAGTTGGCACACTCCTTTTCTCTGTAATCCAGAAAACATCAGACTTCTGCAAGCTGTATAGCCCTGGGTCGACGATCACAGGCTTTGCCCTCTGATACCTGCACAGAAGACATTTAGCCACTGCCCAACTTTCATGGACAAATAGCAGAAGTTTGAGCGATGCTTACTCCTTCCATCCGATGTCACTGGTATGTTCAATGAAGTTAAGGTCCCTTGGAAAGTCAGAGAGCGCGTAGAGCAGATCTGCAACAAATGCAAAAGAAGCCAGATTAACAGAGAGCCGTGTAATAACTTCCTAAAGCGTCAGGTTCCTGAAAGACAAATCCGAATAAATAATCCCGGTGAGCCAGTAGGCATAGGTCAGCATCCCAGAAGAAAAGAAACATGAGCCCAGGGCAGATACCGGATTTGGAATGGCTCGCTTTATCTCCAGGAACAAGTAGAACAATCCAATTCAGGAAAAGAAGGCAAAGCAAGATTGGTTTCAGGAGAGCAGATCAGTACTAGACGCATCCAAAAGAAGAAAGAACACGCCCGGAAGATGTGCCTTCCTCATATACCGCCTAGAACTTGGCGGAAGTAATCAATCCAAACAAAATCCCCAATGTTTTTGGGAGGAACTGGCCATAAATAAATTAAATAAAACCAAGTAGGCATCGGAAACGTATAAAAATCGCATCTTTTCCCCCCAACTTTTCGACCCCAACCACCGCTTCCAATTTGAAAATTCGATTTCGCCCAAATCGGCACCGAAGATCGGCACGAAAGATCGGCACAGAAGATCGCCCGTGGAATCGCGAAATTTGGATCGGGGGTCGTGCGTTTGCACGATCGAATCGCGGAATTGGGGGTGGAGGAGGAGCAGATCGCATCTGCGCTTACCGTCCTGGGAGACGAGCGGGTAGTCTGATGCGGAGAGGTTGATGAACCAATCCCAGTCGCCTCCGTCGCGCAGCAGGATGGCCGCGGCGTGCAGCGTGTTGGCGACCATGGTCGGCCCCCGGTATGTGACGAGGTTGGCGCGCGTGACGACCCTGACGTTGCGGAAGCGCGAGTAGACGGGGTCGGCGCGCACCGCGTAGGCTAGCTCCGCGCGCTCCGCGGCTGGCGCCTCGAGGTCGAGGTGCAGGACGTAGCGGTTGGCCGGGTGGTAGAGCGCCCTGAGCGTCCGCCGCAGCGCGACCCCGTCCCCCGCGGAGCCCGAGATGAGGTAGGCGATCCTGGGCACGGCGCGGTGCGGGCGGTCGTTCCGCATCTGCTGCTGCTGCTGGCGCAGCTTGGCCTCGACGAAGAGCGGCTCCCCGGAGGCCGCGGAGGGGAGCGGGGAGAAGGAGAGGAGGAGGGCGCGGGAGGAGGAGAAGAAGAGGGAGGCCGAGATGAGGATGGAGGAGAGCAGCACGGACGCGAGCAGCGGCGCCGCCCACCGCCGGTGCGCGTGGGACGCCGCCGATGCCGAGCCCGGCGACGGCGGCTTCGACTCCATCATCGCCCTGCCGTCCGGCCGGCGAGGATCGCGATCAGTCGACGCGGCGGCGGCGGTGGTGGTGGTGGTGCGGGATTAAATGTGGCCGACGACGGTTGGTGTTGGGCGTTGTGGCGTGTCGTGGTGGAGGGAGGGAGGGAGGGGGGGGGGGTGGTGGTGGTGAGGTTACCGCTCTGCAGGCAGGGGCTGGCGAGTCACGAGAGAGGAAGAGGGGGAGAGAGAGAGAGGTTGCGCGGAAGGAATTAATCGCAAACAAATCTTCCGAGCGAAAAAAAAAACAGTGGCGCGACCACCCGGTTGGTGCTGACCAAACGAAACGAGTTGGGTTTGGCCAATGCGCACCGCGGGAGAGACGGACGAAAGGTGGAAGAGTGAGGTGTTGGGTTTGGAATAGTTGATCGATGCTGATTCGCGACGAATTTCCTTGCCTTTTGGAATCGATTCTGGAGTCGAGTCCAAGAGGTTTGGTTTTTTGGCTGCTGCCTGGCTCTCCACCTAGTCCGTACACCAGCTTACAAGAGCACCTAGTCAGATGACAGTTACTAGGGGCGATTAATTTCCACTGGAGACAGACAGACATTGGAGATAAGGATGTGTACGGTAACGGTAGGATGATGCTAGTAATAAGTGAAATTAATACGAGTACCACGCAACTGACCGTTACAGCTTATTTTGGGGACAACTACTACTTGACACAATTGACAAACGAAACTACTTCACGTACGAACTTAAGTGTCCGATGCGTGTACTACACCGAATCCTACGGCTGCACTGCTGTTTGCGCGACCACGGCAACGGCTGTACGTCTGCGTCGTATAGAAATCGGACATTTTCTGTCGTACGTGTAGCAGCGTTGATTGACAAACATGGAGATAAGGACATGCTTCTACGTATGCAGTGAGATAGGTGTCACAGAAATTAATGTGACCATCGGATGGCAATTGATGGTTACCGAGTTATTTTAGGCCAAAGAGAAGATATGGATAAGGATAGCTATGCATGATGAGATGATGCTAGTAATTGAAATTAATGTTACCGTCACAATTATTACCTTCCTATGGGCACATTGGACCAAAGATAGACACTAGGATAAGGACGTGTATAGTAAGTTTTCCTAATTATTTTAGACATACTATTTATTTGGGCAAAAACTTTGCTCAAATCACTATTCTCTACATCTCAAATTAATTGACACAACTTTGTGTAGATACGCATATATATAAACGCGTAAGTTGAGTTTATTTGGGACTATGGGAGTAATTACGCCAAAAAGAATTATCTAGTTAATCAACGATAATCTCTCTAAACATATTACGACCATAAACTCTCAGGCTCATGCTGTCATGCAACACCACATCTCAAAGGATACCCACCTTAAAACACATGAACAAACACCTCGAAAGTTGTGAACCATCCATCAAGCAGCTACAAACGTCTTCCTTGCCGCACCATTCTTTTTGCTTTTACTCATGGAGACTTCTCATCTTCTTGATTATGCGCCTTAAAGCCTTCCATGTCCAAGTATAATTGTTGGTAATTTTAGTCAATGGAAGATCTCTAAGTCCATAAAAAAGTGTTTTACATTTTGCAAAATATCATTTCCACTAGTTTTTCTAGGCGTCGAGGGAGAAAAACCTCAGGGGTCACAACTATGTCATCATACTCATTTGAACACGTGAAATTTGTAGCCACGAGAGCGCTCAGATCAACGGATAGAACTTTTGGGACGCAAGCATTGTTTGGGCTCCAGCCTTACTCTTGTCGCATATGGTGTACGAAGAGGCATTACAATGTATAGAGGGACTCGATGAGATTGAGAATATGATCTCGATGAGGTTATCGTGGACGAAATAGGGTTTGAGTTCCCTAGATCGGTTTGGCTTGTGGATGTTGATGATGATAGCGGCACTACTACATAGGTATTTGATCACGTAGCCCTTCCACGACCCCACGAGTCCGCTTTTATATAGGATGTCATGGTAGGTGAGTCCTCGCGTCTATGTTTGAGTCGTGGCACATGACAAGGTTTGTTGTGATCTCTTTCTTCTCCTTCAAGACATTCCTTTTAAACCCGTATTTTACCTTTCGTAGAGGATCCGGTGGGAGGCTTCTTCGACTTTTTGCAGGGCATCCCGCCTTACTGGCTTGGAGGGTACAATATTTGTTATCCGACGCATCTATGCACCGACAAGTCCCCGATCAACATGTGTAATGTAGCCGTGACGGAATAGCTTAGAAAATTCATAAGAATTACACACGGGGGAGTACTAATTTTAGCGGAGGGGGTCTTCGAGGTGATGAAGACTTGGCTTCATAGGTGTTGTTGTTCGGATCCAGTTCAGATACGGCACACGTGAGCCTGGTGGTTGATGACTTGCAGGGGCAGCCTCGGCAAGTGCGTGATAGCATGGTAGGAATTCTAGTTTGGTAGCGCTCCTCGAGCGCGGAGTCTTGACTTTCAGAACGAAAACTTAAGGGCTGATATTCACTAGTTGTGTCTAACAATGGCCTTTTTACGAGGATATAAACCTCCTAGACCTGTGATCGAACGATGATGACGCTTGTATAGTGTATCGCTTCTTGAAGGCATCCGGATTTAGAGAACCTTTTTTGTTTACCCGGTGTTGTATTTGACGATTTGAACCAATCAGAACAGACGTTTTTGAACTTTTGTATTTGACGTTGGTTTGTAGGACGTTGTTGCGAGGAGTTAATCACCGTGACAAGTCCCCGATCAACATGTGTAATGTAGCCGTGACAGAATAGCTTAGAAAATTCAGAAGAATTACACATGGGAGTACTAATTTTAGCGGAGTGGGTCTTCGAGGTGATAAAGACTTTGCTTCATAGGGAGTATAAACCTCCTAGACCTGTGATTGAACGATGACAACGCTTGTGCAGTGTATTGCTTCTTGTAGGCATCGGGATTAGGAGAACTTTTTTGTTTACCCGGTGTTGTATTTGACGTTTTGAACCAACCAGAATATACATTTTTTAACCTTTGTATTTGACGTGGGTTTGTGGGACGTTGTTGCCAGGAGTTAATCACTGTGATGAATTCTTTTTCATGTTGTGTACATACGGGATGTATTTTATGACATATGTTATTGGTGCAGAAATATGGTGTAATTGTTTTTTCTTCGTATATACTACTATAACATATTCTTTTTATCGAAAATATATGACACGACTCACACGACCATACGGGAGGCAAAGCACACGGATCGGAACCGCTGACGCCAGGTTTCACTTCACCTGTGAAGAAAAGAAACCTCGCGGGCATGCACGCACGTGTCGCGATCATGGGTTCGATCCCTGTACAGTACCTGTGTGTCTGTGTAGACGAGCGAGGCTAGTACTTTTTAAAATGCGAGTACAAGTCCTCTTTTGCTCGCTTCTTCATCTGCGTGGCTAAACTGACGCCATCCACGTGGAGACGCTTCCAGCATCTCACGGAGACCCCGGCCATCATCAGAAAACAAAGCACAGGTCGTGCTGGACTCGGCATCTTTCTGTCCATCCGTGGCACATACTCCGCAAACAGTGTACATCTAGTTTTGTCTTAAATTAAAGTTAGTAAAGTTTAATTAACTGTATAGAAAAATATAGCATTATTTATAACACTAAATTAATATCATTAGATATATTTTTAAATTTAGTTTTATAATATATTAATTTGATGTAATATATATTGTTACATTTATCTATAAAATTGGTCAAATTTGATAAAAATTGACTTGGATAAAAGCTAGAAGTACAATTGTTTGTGGACGGAGGGAGTACGCTCATCGAGATCGAGCGTGGTGGGGGTGGCCCTAGCATGCAGAAGAGTGACCAGGAGGAGGGTTGGTGTAACCGAGTTTAGTGTGACACGGATGGACCGGCGATGTAGTAATACTACTAAAATACTGCACGAGTGTGGCTAGTAGTAGGTCCGTACGTACGTACACGGCGTGTAGTATACTACTACTAGTACTACCAGAAGTATTGAGCAGCTGGGCCAGCTCTCCGCCTCTACCGAGCCATGAATGATCCTCTCCCAAATCAACTTGTCCTGTCCCTTCCACATGGTGGACGAGGCATGCGCATACGAGTCCAGCACCACGATCACCGAACCATATACCGTACGTCATCACGGCATCGATCAGGTAGAGGCGTACAGTAGAGCAGACCAGAGAGAATAATCGATGATCATTGGGCTCACCCCCACTCATGAGAGGCACTTGAAAAAGTCGTCCTCCCTGGCCGGTGGTACGAGCGAATTCAGATTACACTTGTCCTGGGGAGGTTGGTTGGGCCGGCAGCGTATCTCTATCCAGCCGTTTGTCTACTAGCACTACAATTCGTCATTTCCCTTCAGAAAAAAAGTTCAATGTACTCTATAAGAAGGGGCCCACGCAGTTGACACGTGGGCAGGTTGCGCTTTGGGTCTCAGATCACTGCTGCTACCTCCGTTTCAGGCTTAAGGCGCACACGCTTTTTAAAGCAAAGTTTGACCGAAAGAATTGAATAACAATTTTTTTTACGTATTTAGAGTAATTCTTGGTCAAAGAAAAAACACGCAAAACGAGAACGTCTTAAGCCTCGAAACGGCGAGAGTACTAGTAGTACATGTTTCATTCATCGCATTTGGCGTGATGTACTAGGCGGGTCTCTTATGGCTTGGGCGGGCAGTGCATCACGCAGGTGAGGTGAGGTGAGCAGCGAAGACGCGTGCAGAATCGCCCAACCAGATAGGAGGAGGAGGGGCTCGTGTATAGGCGTGCGTCGCTCTACCATCCTATACGGATTTTTCCACCGGCGCTGGGCTCCACGTGCACGACGATTTATCGACACTGTCGTGGGTAGAACACAACAGTGTCATCGGCGATGACAAAAAAGGGACACTCGGATGCATTCGGTGGCTCAAGCAATGGGTTGGACACGATGAACTGCAAACACAGCGACGTACCCAGGTTTGGGGCTTTCTTGGCGAGGTAACACCCCTACTCCTGCAAGATGAACTATATGCGGGGGCAAACGTCCAGTACAGATGCTCCTAGAGATGTTTCCTTAGCGACTATTGAGAGCTAGAGGAAGATGGAAACTTGATGCTAACACTTCTATCCTTCTATCGTTGCCTACCTAGAATCCTAGCTCTGCCCTCCCTTATATACTGGTCTAGGGGGCAGATTACAGATCGGGTCCTAGGATTTACTGTTTGGATATGGGTTTACAGGACAGGGCCAGCTGTAGGGCCCAGCCGATGGGCCAGGACCCACTCCGCCCTTCTTTTAGCGTCATCATTTTCTTTAGCGGTCACCCGGGCTTCCTTTGGGGCGTCATGCTTACTTTAACGGTCATCCGGACTGCTTTCGCCAGTCCAACGGACCACCTTGCTTTATCTTCGTCGGGTAGCGCTGGCCATGACGGCATGCCAGCTTGCCCGATGATGAGGGAGAGCCAGAGGCGTACCCCGCACGGAGCGTCAGCCCTTTCGTGCTCTCCATCGAATCTGAGGTGAGCCGGATGGAAACGGCCACCCGGTCGGTTCTTCTGGCCACCGGCTAGACGGGCCAGCCGAGAAGGTTATAAGCCCAACCGGGTGTGTTCGCCAGTTAGCTAGAGTTGCCCTTTCTGAAGGCCAGGCGTCCTGCATCTTTTGGAGCCGTCCTACTTGTGCCTGGCTTTCCCCACCCGGGGGTTATCCCCCCGATACTAGTCCCCGAGCACGTATGGGCTTGGTCGGTGGGCAAGATCTTCCGTGCTCCTTTTTGTCCTAAAAGAGTTGTTTTGTTGCATCCGGCTGTGGCTTTTGCTTTTGCTTTCCGGCTGGATTTAACCGGCTGCGGAATCGATGTCCGTCCACTGGGTGTAAACAGCGAAGGCAGATACCGGCTAGCACAGCTGAAGATGAAACGTTTAGTTTGATGACGTCGTTGATGTCGTCACCCATGACTGCGGCTCTGGCGCACGTCGCGTCAGTTGGACTTACGCGTCGCTGCGTTAGTTTTTGGCAACTGCGCACGCAACTTGCCGCAGCGGTTTCTCGAGGCGAGCGCGCACGCCTCGTCTCCTGGTAACACCCGCAGATCTTCTGTGGCGATTATGACGACGCAAAGGATCTGGAGCCGAAGCGTCGTGTGGCTGTGGTTCCGTGATGCCACGCATCGCGCAGGAGCCGAAGAGGCGACGGTGCCGTCCCTGGGGATAAATAGAGCCCTAAGAGGGATCGGTTCCCACACTTCTCCATCCTCCGGCTCATCTTCCCCTCGTACTCCAGCGCCCTTTGCTCTTGCACGCCTTCTCCTTGCCGTCGCCGGCCACTTCTTACCCGTCCACCATGGCCACCTCTTCTGCCGAGATGCTGCCAGAGCAGCGCGGCGGCTGGTGTGGGTCCTTTTTGATCGACGAGCTTGTCAACAAGTACCGGCGGGGGAGGTTTCTTCCCTCGTTGATGCTCGTGAAGCATCGGCCCGCGCTAGAGGGGGAGCGGGTGCCGGATCCTCGGTCGAGGGAGCGCGTCATCTTCATCGCGCACTTTGCTCGTGGCTTCGGTCTTCCCGTCGGCCCTTTCCTCCTCCAACTCTTTCTCTTCTTCGATCTCCAGCTTCATCACCTGGGCGCCAACGCCATCGCGCAGTTGTCGCATCATGCGGACTGTTGCGAATCATATCTTGGGGTGTGGCCCGAGGTGGCGAACTTTCTTAAGTTCTTCCACTTCAAGGCCCAGAACACCTCCAAGGGTGGTCCGCGGACGCAGACGGGATGCTGCGCCATCTACCCACGGTCCTCCTCGCCAATGTCGCGGTTCGAGCTCCCCGACACCGTCAAAATGTGGCAGCGCTCATATTTTTATGTGAGCAATGCCACAGAGATTGACTGGATCTGCCTTCCACCTTTCGCCAACTTGCCCTCGACGCAGAAGGCCTGGGCGACGAAGGGCATGGGCGCGACGGTGGACCTTGACCGGATGGCCACCCGGCTGGAGACGATGGTGGAGACGGAGAGGCTCACCGCCTGGGACATCACATTGTCGTGGATGGTGCTTCGCGTGCTTCCGCTGCAGAAGCGGTCGCACAAGATGTGCCACATATCGACCGCCAATGATCCAATGAGGACGTCACGGAAGGATGTGCCCTACCAGGACCTGCGGAACTGGGTCTCCATGATCTCCAAGTTCCGTATGGAGGCCATCTGGGCGTATTCCCGCCCTCCGTACCATCGCGGCCGCCTGCCGCCTCGGGTAAGTTTTTCTCTGGCTATATTGCGTCTTGTTCCTTGTCGTCGCTAGCTTTCCTTGGGTGCCTTATGCTCCCATTTTTTATTAGTTGTTCACAGCGCAGCTAGCCGAGGACGGTATGGGTGACTTCCCGCTTCCGTCCTTCTTGGAGGACAGGAAGCCGAAGAAGTACCCCAGACGGAGCCCGAAGGGTTTCCTGTCCTGGCGGACGACGGCCCCTCGAATCCTCATGGTAAGTTACCGACTGCAGCTCTTTCCTGCATCCTGGTTCTTGAGGTTGTGGTCTTGATTCGTTGATTGTGTCACAGTCGATGTCACCGACGAGGAGGGTGGCCGAGAAAAACCCGTGGCAAGAGCCCGGGGAAAGAGGGCGGCACCTATTGTCGCTCCCGCTCCAGTTGAACCAAAAAAAACGTGCCGAGGGCATCAAGTCGTTGCTATGCCGTCAGTCGTCGGGTTAGTATCCTCCCAATCGCTTTGTGATTCTGCTGGTACTTCCTCTTATTCTTCACCCCATGCAGCGAGGCGATGCTGCTTGGCGATGGTGGCGCTGCCGTCATTGCTCCTCTCCCTTCTCCGCCGGTTGAGGAGGTGGCGAGGTCGCCGGCTGCTGACATGGTTATACCCTACGGGTACGTGACTTCAGCATACCTGGTCCAGCCCAAGGAAGGCCCACAGCAGATATACGCTGGCCCATGAAGATTTTCGGGTGGCCAAGGCCTATGACGCCTTCGGATCCTTGGAGAGCAAGACTAGCGGAGATAGGAAATTCAAAGGAGTAAAACCCTAGAACTTGTAACCGACTAGGACTATGCCCGGGACCTGCCTAAGTCTATATAAAGGCCAGGAGGGCACGTCCTAGATCCCTCGACTCATAATCTGCAAACACGCATCCACGCCAGATCGAATCTGCGCACCCTGTAACCTTCGGTTCCGCCATAATCAAGAGCAGATAAGCAGGAGTAGGGTTTTCCCTCCGGGGGCCTGAACCTGGGTAAATCTCGTGTCCCCTGGTTGCTTGTCTGTTAACCGTGCCACGATCTCCAGCATCCCCATCTTCTCCAAAACCCAAGTCCATAACAATGGGCATTGACGAGATTAAACCTCGTCAATTGGCGCCGTCTATGGGAATTGGGGCTGCTGATTGTGCGGTCGTGACGGTTCCGACCCGATCGATCTACAACTCCGCAGCGACGGAGAATCATCTCCTCTTCGGCGATTTCGACTTCACCGCCCACCCGCCGGCCACCATGAAGGATTTTGAGCCCGTAGGCGACGGACTCGAGATTTTGTTCGGGAGATTCTGCTTCCAGGTGGGACAAACTGGCACCCTCCGCCTCCCTGAGAGGGTGCCCGTGCCGTCAATCAGGCCCGCCTCATGGGCTCCACACCCCGTGCTACGCACGTCACCATCGACAGATGAGTTCTACAGAAGAAAATGCAACTCCGATCTGTCGCGATCCACCTTCGGATGAAGGACCCACGGTTCTCGATCCGAAGCTACGGCAGCCAACCAATATGCAACGCTATCTATGCGCGCCGATCATCCAAACCGACGAGGAACGCCTAACCCGCCCAAACCAAACGGCGAAAATGTAAGAAGCCGCCCCCACCCAACAGGGAAAACAACAGCCACGTCATCCAACTTAGCAAAGAAGGATGGGTGTAGGCGCGCCGCGCTGTCGCAGGCGACATCGTCTTACCTGCAGACGCCTCACGTGACCTACTGATGGCATACCACTACCTCCTCATCGAGGAGCACAAGAGACAAGTCAAGATGCAGGAGACGCTCGACAAACGCAAGCAAGCAGCCTCTGAGTCCAGCGCGCGACGAGCTGCGCTCTCCGCCATGGCACCCGGCTCTAGCACAAACGGAAACCAGGAAAACAAGCACCGCTCTCGGGTGGAGAACATGGATCCCAAGGAACGCCGTGACGTGACCTGAACTCTCCACACATCGTTCATGGATATGGATGCTGACGGCAACATCATCCCGAAGACGCCACAAGCTGCGATCATGGCAGCCACTGCGTATCTCGCAGCTCACCCACCTCCGGAGGGGGACCCGAAAAGGGCCATGCATAGGTTCGCACTTACCGGACTAGGACTAATCGGAGCTGCGCTCCACGAAGACGCTCCTGCGGAGCCAAAGAAGAAAGCTCCGGCCAGGCGCGACCGGAGCCCCACCCCCTCATCTGCAGAGGAAGAGGAGCACGATCTTCCTCGAAGGAAGAAGAGCTCGCACCGCCATAAACGTGACTACGACGCCAGAGACAAGCTTACACAGCACAAGATCGACAAAGCACGCGCCAAACGCGCATGCTCGTCTGAATCCGAGATGGATGAAGACGAAGGAGAACTTTGCGGGGCACGATGCTTCAGCAGATCCGTTCGGCGAACACAGATGCCACTCAACTTCAAGCTTCCTTCGAATACTCCGAAGTTCAATGGCACACAAGATCCATAGTCCTGGCTCAGCGACCATCTGTCATCCGTCAAGCTTCACGGAGGCAACAAAGAGACCGCCATGCAATGCCTTCAGCTGCAAATGACGCTGCGGTCCGGGCTTAGCAGCCTATCATCGATCCATCCGGTGGGAGGAGCTCGCCATAGCTTCATCCGCAATTTCAAAGGCACCAGCAAGAGGCCCGCCTCAATCAAGAATTGCGAGCCTGCACTCGAGAACGGGTGAATCTATTCGCCAGACATACTACCGGTCTACAACCAAAAACTCCGCACACATCTTCAAGAGCGGGCCATTGACGCCGTGGACGGCGTCAAGCACCCAGACTTCAAGGAGGAACTTGGCGTGTAAATCCCAAGACACTCGACCTCATGGAAATCGCCATGCCAGCAGGTGACGGCGAAGATTGCATCCAACGAGCACAATCAGACGAAGAGGACGACTACGGCCGAAGACGTGAACGCCGCAGCAAGAGGAGATCGCGCGTCTACGAGGACCGCGACGGACCCGACATGGTCGCGGCCAGCTACGCCGACCGCCACAATCCACAACAGCATAATGGAGGATACCGCGGAAACTTCCGCGATAACGGACGACCAACGCGGTCGTGGCAACGCCACATCGACAACGGACCCTCAGATTCGACAAACTTTCGGGTCCATGCACCATCCACTTCTACATCGACAAACAGGATGGCAAAAAGAAAGCCAGCCACATGCTCAAGGACTGCCGCGAGTTCCAGAAACTCAGCGAAGGCATGGTGCAGATGAGGCAACAAGCCCCAATCCCTGCGTTTGGAAACGCACCTGCGCCAGGTGAAATAGCACACGGAGCTCCTCCACCGCCTATTGAGGCCCAAATCAACCAACGCACCAATAAGAAACAACGTCGGGTCCCATACCCCCACCAAAGGGAGCACTAAATATGATCCAAGGGACGCCCACCAACAGGTGCGTAAGAAAATCACCCGACAAATCAACTTGGCCGTGGCAACTCCACTGCAATCCCCGAGTACCTCGGGATCGGAGTCCTGCATCACATTCACTCAGACGGATCACCCTTGCGGATCCTCGCCCAGTCATCAGCCTGGTGCCGAGGCGCAGACGGAGGCTTCGAGATGAGTCGCGTCTTCATGGACGGCGGTAGCGACATCAACCTAATGTTCGCAAGCACTCTAGCAGCTATGCGGATCCCGCAATGCAGCCTGGAACAATCAGACACAATGTTCCACGGCATTGTCCCAGGAAAGGGCATATTTCCCCTGGGCAAAATAGGGCTCGACGTCATCTTCGGGAAGCCGGACAACTTTCGGCAGGAGCGCCTAGAATTGAAGTGGTGGATCGGTCGTCAAGACCACGCCATCTTGGGGCGTGTAGCATTCGCAAGGTTCCTGGCCGTCCCACACTACGCATACCTACTACTCAAGATGCCAGACCAAGGCGTCATCACAGTCCACGGGAGCTTCACCCGATCGGACCAATGCGACAGGGATTTCAACAAAATCTCCCAGTCTTTCGGCATGCAAGACGAGCTCGTAAGGCTCCGCGAGATGACGGACAATGGGCTACCCCTAGTCACAAGGCAGAACGCACCTGACATGTCCTTCGACTCCACCGTCAACACCAAGAAAGTGCAGTTCCATCCGACGGACGCCTCCAAGACAGCGCTGATCGCCAATGACCTCAAGATCAAGATAGGAAGGCGCGTCCGAATTCCTCGTGAGCGCTGGAAATCTTACCGGTGTCCTGCGGACATGCCAGGAGTTCCCAGGGAATTCGTCGAGCATGCACTCAATGTCTTTCCAGACACCAAGCCAGTCAAGCAGTCCATCCGAAGACTGTTAGAGCCACGAGCCGAAGCTATCGGCAAGGAAATCAACAGATTACTCACAGCAGACTTCATCCGGGAAATCAAGGAAAGCGAGTGGCTGGCAAACACGGTGATGGTTCCAAAGAAGGACACGGACATCCTGCGGATGTGCGTAGACTTCACGTCACTAAACAAACATTGCCCAAAGGACCACTTCCCTCTTCCTCGGATCGATCAGATCATCGATTCGACTGCAGGATGTGAGAAACTCTCCTTCCTCGACGCCTACTCAGGCTATAACCAGATTCGACTCAAGGTCGAAGATCAAGAGAAAACGGCGTTCATCACACCGTTCGGAATATACTGCTACAACACAATGCCCTTCAGGCTAAAGAACGCGGGTGCCACGTACTAGCGGTGCATGCAGGCCTGCCTCAAGGACCAGATCGGTCGCAACGTCCAAGTCTATGTCGACGACATAGTAATAAAAACCAAGGAGGCAAGGACACTTATCGACGATCTCCGTGAGACGTTCGACAACCTTGATCGCTACAGGATCAAGCTCAATCCGGAAAAGTGCGCCTTCGGCGTCCCCTCGGGCCAGCTGCTCGGATACTTCATCTCTCAATGAGGGATTGAGGCGAACCCGAAGAAAATCAGAGCCATCATGGCAATGGAGAAGCCGAAAAACCTCAAGGGCGTCCAGCAGCTCGCAGGTCGAGTAGCGACATTAAGCAGGTTCATCAGCCGTATGGGCGAGAAGGCCCTACCATTCTACCAGCTACTGCGCAAGGCGAACAAGTTCGAGTGGACACCAGAAGCCAACGACGCATTCGAAAGCCTCAAGCGGCTCCTCTCCACCTCGCCCGTTTTGGTCACGCCAAAGGAGCGCGAGCCCTCTGCTGTACATAGCAGCCACACACCAGTGGTCAAGACTGCACTCGTGGTCGGCGACCAAGAAGGCAAGACCCATGGGGTCCAAATACCAATTTACTACCTCAGCGAGGTAATCGACACCAACAAAACAGCGGTACCAGACTACGAAGCTAGCCTACGGCGTGTTCATGACGGCTCGACGGTGAGCCACTACTTCCAGAGCATCGGTGATGGTCGCCAACGAGGCACCCCGAACAAAGATCCCGAATAACCCAGAGGCCACAGACGCTGCGGGCCTGGGGGCATCGAACTATCACCCTTGGACATCGCTCACGAAGCGACACGCAATCAAATCCCAAGTCCTTCCGGACTTCCTGGTGCACGGGATGGAGCTGCAACTGCCAGACACCCCAGAGATGTCGCAGTCCTGGACAATGCATTTCGACGGCTCCAAACGCGAAGCCGGAGCAGGGGCAGAGTCATCGACCTCCCCGCAAGGTGACAAGATGAAGTACGTTCTTCGGATGAAGTTCAGAGCCTCCAACAACGGCCGACTGAAGCCCTCATCCACGGCATGAGGATGGCAAAATATGCGGCGAACGCTACCTGGTCATCTACGGTGACTCCAACCTCGCTGCTCGTTCAGCAGACGATGAATGAGTGTGACGCACACGCCGAAAACATGATCGCGTACCGCGCGCTCTACAACGCACCCGAAGGAGAATTCGACGGCTGCGAGCTTCGGCACGTCGGAAGAGAAAGCAACGAGGAAGTCGATAGACTCGCCAACATCGGCTCCACTTGCGCAAAGGTGCCACCAGGTGTGTTCCTCGAACAGATCTGCGTGCCATCCATCAAACAGAAATTCCCCAAGGGATCACCCGAAGAAGCAGAACACTCGGGGGCTACGCTACCCGAAGGTCATGAAGGACCCGAAAAGCTGGATACCGAAGTTGCCATGGTCAACCTAATGCAGGTCATGGCAGTCGAAGCAACCTGGACACGTCCATACCTCCAGTTCCTGATAAACGGAGAATTGCCTGATAGCCCGACAGATGCCCGGCGCATATCTCGTCAGTCAAAAGCCTTCACCATCATCAACGGCGAACTGTACAAACGCAGCATTACGGGTGTACTACAACGGTGCGTCACCATCGACGACGGCAAGGCCATACTCCAAGACATCCACGAGGGCATCTGCGGCCACCACGCAGGCAGCCGCTCCCTTGTCGCCAAAGCTCTACGAGCAGGATTCTACTGGCCAACGGCCATGAGCGACGCAAAGGACATCGTCCGAAGATGCAACGGGTGCCAACGGTTCGCCGACAAACCGCACGCACCTGGGTACGAACTTAGACCCATACACATAGCTTGGCCTTTTGCTTAATATTGCCTCGACATGATCGGCAAACTGCCAAAGTCCTCGAAAGGGGGACACGTCTTCCTCCTGGTCGCAGTCGACAAATTCACCAAGTGGATTGAGGCCATGCCAGTCACCAACCAGAAGGGCAAAACCGCCGTCAAATTCTTCGAATCCATTGTCTACAGGTTCGGCGTGCCACACAGCATCATCACCGACAACGGATCGAACTTCATCTCCGAAGAATTCCAGGACTTCTGCGAACGCCTCGGGATCAACATCACGTATGCCTCAGTGACACACCCGCAAACAAACGGGCAAGTGGAAAAGGCCAACGGTCTAATCGGCGCCGGCATCAAGAAGCGCCTCATGAGCTCACTCGAGCACAAAGCTGGAAACTGGACGAAAGAGCTACCGTCTGTCCTGTGGAGCTTACGGACTACACCAAACAGCTCCACCGGCTACACACCGTTCTTCATGGTGCACGGAGCTGAGGCCGTGCTACCAGCCGAAGTACGCCACCAGGCTCCACGAGTCGTCGCTTACAGCAAAGCCGAATCCACGGCTGCACTCGAAGATGCCGTCGATACACTCGACGAAGCACGGGATATAGCAGCAGCTAGATCAGCGGTGTACCAGCAAAGTCTCCGCAACTACCACAGCCGCCGGCTGCGCCCAAGGTCCTTCGTCGAAGAAGACCTCGTCTTACGACTCAAGTAAAAGCGACCGAATAAACTCGAGTCACCATGGGAAGGACCCTATGTCATCACCGAAGTCATCCCAGGTGGCGCCTATCGCCTCAAGCACGTGGAGTCTGGAGTCACATACTCCAACCCATGGAACATCTCGCACCTGCGACGATTCTACCTGTAGCAAACTACCCCCTTTTACTTTCAATAAGGCTTACAGCCAAGGCTACTCAGCCGAACCATGTACCTCCTCCATTATAATATAAATAAAGCTAAGTGTCTCGCCCCCAACCTTCGGTTGACTATTTTTCTGCAACTTTATTACATGCTACAAACGCACTCGGGGGCTCCCCCACCTCACGATTTCATCGACTGAGGACCAAACGTGTACACCTGAGTAGCTGACCACGTCAGGCAAACGAAAAGGACACGTACCCAATCAAAGCACTGCGTGCTCACAAACAAGCAAACCTTTACAATAAAGGGCACAAAACGCCCAGCCGAAATATACAAATTTTACATCTCTCTGTCTATTTTCAGGTCCTACCTATTTTGAAGAATAACCTGAGCACGCTGCTCAAACAAATCTACAATCTGTTCGGCATATTGCCTTACAGCCGCGTAATGCGGACGCATGTTCCACTCGCCACCATCCGGTCGAAGAGGTGGCCCAGCGCGCCAGCCAAATCCACGCTGTATGTGCACCTCACGAGAGACAGGGCAGCCTTCACTCCTGCGACGAGCTGCTGCCGCACCAGCTCCTTGACATTGTTGGCACTCCGAAACCTCGACAGAAGACTTGCAAGGGTCGTCGGCACGGCATCCAAAGGAAACATGACGTGCAACACCGAGGAAAGTGATGTCTGCACCTGGCGGAGCACCCGCGAAACTTGATAAACACGATCCTGCAGCGTCGCCAGAACCATGGCGCGATCGCGATCCATCCAGAAGAAGCCGCCGGCCTCCATGTCCTGTTGAGTCAAGCAGTTGACCCAAACAGCGACACGCTCTTTTTCTTCCCTCGGAGCAAGATTCGCACCTGCGACAACCGCACAAGACAAGAATAAGGCCAGCAGGCTCATCCGAAGAACTGAGCTACAACCTAAAAGAAAGATCAACTTACACTACAATTGCTCGGACAACCGACCCAGCTCCGCCATCAAGTACTCCTCTCTGGCTGCGCCACGATCCGCCTTGGATTTCCAAACATCGGCACGACCGCGTAACCCGAGCAATTCCCTCTCCAAGCTGCGCACGCGATCTCGAAGGAAAGCGAGCTGCGAGGAATCATCCAACGATGGTCGCAAGGGCTTTGCGGATGAAGTGTCAACCGGGTCAGCACCCGAAGGAACCTATAGCAGCAGAAAAAAGAAGGCACAAAGACATTCAGCCAAGGATAGAGCACAACTCGGAGGAATTCATTAAATATATAAGGCCACTGCGTGGCACAAGGATGGTACTACAAAAGATATTTACAACAAAAGTAAACTACATAGTACCCTACATCTACTATGCCTAAGGCGCAGGGCACTGAGTCGCCTCAGGCAGGCATCGCTTAGCTTTGGCCTCGCCGTAGTAGTGCGATTTAGACAGCAAGTCAATGAGCTTGGGCCCATATCGTCTGCAGCGAGCGGAGTAGGCAACGAAGGCTACCTCGGATCCATCCGCAGCCGTCGGCATCCGAGAGGTGATGTGGGGCAAGTCCAGCTCCGCCCCAGCCGCCATGGCCATCGCTAGCCCGACGGACGCGCCGATGCCCTTTCGCTTGCCAGCCGCAGCGCTTCGCCGACAGAGCCTCTCGCCAGGCATCCACATCTTCAAGGGCTGCGCCCTTCGGGAAGAGCTCCTGGTAGAAGCGACCAAGGACCTCTTTCGCCTTGGCAAGGGAGTTGACGACGGTGCCGCAGCGGTCTTCGACCGCCACAGTGGCATCCTCTAGAGCACTCCCGTGCTCCAGAGCACCGCGGTCGAACTCGATGCCTGCGGCATCTGAGACAAAAATGAAGAAAAGCATGAAGAAAGCAGCATCGAAGAAGACCCGTAGAAAAGGAAGCAAGTACAAAAATCAAGCACTCACCCGAAATAGCCTTGGCAGCAGCCATGAGCTTCGCTGCCACCCCTCTTTCACGAGAAGCCGGTGGCCCTGCTCCCTCACGATCTGCGGCCTCGCTGCAGACGCCTTCGCTTGGCCGCCTTCGACAACTCTAGCTCAAGCGCTTTTGCCTAACGGCGGCTTTCGCTTTCATTGGCCAAGGCTCTTTTAAGAGCGTCGACCACGGAGAGAGTCGTTATGCTCCTCGCATTTAAGACAAGCAAGTGTCAAAGAACAGGACAGGACAAACAAGAGAGGTACTAAAAGGCGACGAATACCTTGAAGCTGCCATAGCTTCCTCCAACGTGCTCCACCAGCCGCTTGGCCTCTTGGACAAAAGGCTGCAGACAAAGGCAATAGCAAGAAGAATAGACTTGGGGGCTACGCCCAACACAAAGAAGCAACAACAACATCAAGACACGAAGACACTAGGGGCTCCCCGTGACATGAAGCGTAACAACTTACGTGCTCGACGGCGACCGAAGGCCCGATCAGAAATTCGAGGCGCAACCACCAACCCTCCCGCACAGAGGATCTGAGCGGCGCCACCAAGTTGCCACCGTCCCGAGGAGGAGGCGACGCAATGTTCGACTTCCCCATCATCTCCCGCACCATCACTAGAGCCGCCAGAGGATTGCTCGCATACAAACCAATCAAAGACAAGTGCATCATGAAGGGAAAAGGACAACAAGACAACAAGAAAACTTACGAGCCCAATGCGCTCAGTCGAAGATAGGAGAAGCCCTTCGGCCCTCTTCTCCTCTTTCTTCTCTTCCTTCTTCTCCTTCTTTCTTCTTCCGCTTTTCTTCCGCAAAAGTGCGGAGCAACAGCTCGCACAGGAATAGCAGGAAGGGGAGAGGAAGAACCTCCATGACCATCACTATGACGCTCAAGGCCCAGAGGATTTCTGGGTGTCGGAGGAGTTGAAGCATCCGAAGACTCGCTCGAGTTCGTGATCGCTATGCCAGTATGGTCCTCACTCGACTCGTCGGCATCCTCCGCCGGAGATTGCGCCGAAGGAAGCTCGGACACGGAATCAACCACTTCATTATCCGGGGCATTCGGATACCTTTCGGGCAATGGTGGTACCATGCCTGGCACTTTGAAGCTCTACAAGATGAGAAGGAACTTTGTTAGCAAACAAAGGAAGCAAACACACACTCAACAAAAAAAGGAGGGGGCACTACATGCACAAATCTACACCTTCGGCACAACCAACGTCGAAGAAAAAGGAGGAGTCAGCGACTTCCCCGGGATTTCTTCTCTGGCCTTGAACTTCAGCAGCACGCGAAGATCCTTGTCAAGATTCCCCTCGGAGATTTTCTCACTCGAAACCCTCGTCGGATCACGGCGCCCAGAATAAAGAAACATCGGGTGCGCCCTCGCTTGGAGAGGTTGCACCCGACGCTCAAGAAAGGTCTGGATGATGTCCACGCCGTTCACCTCCTTCTCAGGAATCAGATGGAGATCCTCCACCCGACGATAAAGGGCCTCTATCTCCGCCACCTCACCGTCTAAGATCTGGTTTTTCCACGACCTTTTCTTCTCAATCTTTTGGGAGGGGTCAAAGGGGACAAGACCAAAATCTTGCCCAGGCAAAACAGAGTCGCGGATGTAAAACCATCGCCTCCGCCAGTACTAGACAGATTCGGACATGGAAAAGGAAAAGAATTGCACATTGGGACTGAGGGAGATGATGAAACCCCAATGGGATACACACCATCCGAACCAGACTGCCTCTTCACGGAATAAAGCTTCCGGAAGAGGCCAAAGTGCGGCTCAATGCCAAGCCAACACTCGCACAATGTGATAAAACACGCAACATGGAGAAGAGAGTTGGGAGACAGATGATGGAGTTGAACCCCATAGAAGAAGAGCAGTCCACGAAGGAAGTCGTGGACCGGAAAAGAAAACCCGCGAATCACGAAGGCAACAAACATAACCCGGTACCTAGATGGGGGACGGGGGATTACCTCATTGCCGGGGAGTCTCACGGCCGTCGTATCTTGCGGGATCAGGCCCCGCTCACGCAGTTTGCGGAGATCGCTCTCCCGCGTCTCTGATCACCGCCAGCCACCATCGGTGACACGAGCAGCGGTGGTGCCCTTCTTGCCTTCGGCGGCGCTGGTCCCAACCGCAGACGAAGACTTCTTCGCTTTCCCCATGGCGCTACGGCGGTGGTGGCGCTGCCAACGAAGAAAGAACGAAGGAAATGTGGAAGAAACTCTCAGCACGCAGCAAGAATCGCTCAAGAACAAGGAGGCAGTGAACAGATGAACTGGTGCGGTGAAAAACAAACCACGATTTCACCAAGGATTATAACAGCGAAGACGACGCACGCTGAACGTCCATCGAGAAGACCTAGCGCCAACGGTAGATCTGGCCGTATACGTGTCAGCATCACAACGAACCGTCGTTACCATGCCGTCCACTATGCGCGGAAATCGAGGAGACGCCGTAATCATCTCCACGCCGCGCATGACTGGTCAATTCAAAGTCAGGAAGTGGGACCCACGCTTCGTCCAGTCATCTCCGCATAGCGACGCTGAGGTCATTGATCGTCAAGATCGACGCTATCAAAAGCTATACTAGCACCAACTTCAGCCACAAATTAAGAGTACTCACTCGAATCTACGATTCGATTAAATACTCGGGGGCTACTCCTATCAGGAGCGCTGGCCGCGCACCCGAAAGACAAATGAGGACAAAATTACTTCTCTGAGTCCTACGTCGAGTCTACGACTCCACTACGGACTCGGGGGCTACTCCCATAGGGAGGATGGATTTCAGCATCCGAAAATTTTCGAGTCCTGCGGACTTAACAACTGAAACAATGCTTGAACTAAAGTCTCCGCCGAGTTCACGACTCAATGCAGACACTTGGGGTTACTCCCATAGGAGCGGTCGCGCACCCTATGAAATCTTCGACTGCGATCTTCCGGATCAACACGCAAAAACTTTTTGGCAACTCTGCCCCAACAAAACGCTAAGTGAGCAACAATCTCCTTGGCCACCCGAAGCACCTCCGCAGTGACAAACATTCGATGTCGTATGCGACACAAAGATAAGACCTCAGATATCATCGATGGCCCGCAACGCACCGATCGCGCTCGCTAGTATGAAGCCGCATCAGCAGTACGATGAAAAATCCCGACGGACGCGTTGGGTACACCAATTAAAATCACCGAATTCCACTCGTAAGTCCTCCGCGCCCGAGTCGAATTACGCCAAGATATGTTCCGTGTTCGTTGAGGGACCCGAACCTGAAGAAGATCGTGTAGTTTCGTCCTAAGACAGTTAACTGGCCCTGATCCGTCGGGTGAGTCAGGCACACGCATCAACAATCCCTACGCTCATATACTATTAAGATATAGTTGCACCCGAAGGATGGAATCTACGATTCGACTGAACACTCGGGGGCTACTGACATGGTTATACCCTACGGGTAGGTGACTTCAGCATACCTGGTCCAGCCCAAGGAAGGCCCACAGCAGATATACGCTGTCCCATGAAGATTTTCGGGTGGCCAAGGCCCATGACGCCTTCGGATCCTTGGAGAGCAAGACTAGCGGAGATAGGAAATTCAAAGGAGTAAAACCCTAGAACTTGTAACCGACTAGGACTATGCCCGGGACCTGCCTAAGTCTATATAAAGGCCAGGAGGGCACGTCCTAGATCCCTCGACTCATACTTTCGCACACGCATCCATGCCAGATCGAATCACAAGACCTCAGAACCTTCGGTTCCACTGTAACCAAGAGCGCAAGCAGTGAGTAGGGTTTTCCTCCGGCCTGAACCTGGGTAAATCTCGTGTCCCCTGGTTGCTTGTCTGTTAACCGTTCCACGATCTCCAGCATCCCCATCTTCTCCAAAACCCAAGTCCATAACAATGGGCATTGACGAGATTAAACCTCGTCAGCTGCGCCCGCTCCGACTGCGGTCGGCCCGACTGCGCCTGCCGCGCCATCTCCGCCCAGGGCCCCTCAGGGCTCCCTGATGACAGGGTTGTTGCACCAGGCGCCTACATCTTCGCGGTTGGGGCAGTTGTTCGCGACTGCGCAGAACCCGGAGACCCCCATCCTTCATCCTGGGGCTGGCATGAACCCGGCCTGGAGCGATGCTCTAAGCAGCTCTGCCAGACCCATGATTACAGAGGTGATGGAGGAGGATAGGGCTACGCATGCGGCTGCGGTGAATGGCGGCCAGCCGGGTGCTTCCGCGCCAGCTGGGAGGGAGTTGGTGGTGGCTGCGCCTTCGGGTGCGGCTATCGATGATGACGAGGTTATTGTCACCGGCTCGAGGCCGGCTCCGGTTGTGCTAACGCCTGGTGCGATCCTTGCCTAGCTCTCGGGCGCGACACCCATCGCACTTAGCCAGGTTCGCCACCTGGTTGAGGGAATGGAGAAAGGCCTTGGCGAGGCCAAAAATTTGTTTGTCTTGATGGAGGTAGGTCGTTGCCCTTCACACCTTTCTGTTCTTCCAGCCGGTTTTCCGCTCTGTTGTTCATTTATTTTCTTGCTGCAGAGAGATTTTGCGGAGTCTGTGAAGAACACCAAGGATCTTGGCCGTAAGATTGCTTCTTCAGATCTGTCTTGGCGATTGGCTCCCTTTTCCCTTTTTTTGTTGACCATCGGGTATCCTCCTACAGCCATGATCCAGGACAAGGAGAGGGAGGTGGAGCGCCTCAAAGCTGAGGTCGACCATCTGGAAGAATCAAACAAGGCGCGACAGGCGCAGTTCGATCAACTTGCCACGGCCAAGCATCAGCTTGAGGTTAGCGTGGAGCAGGGAAAGAAGGCAGCTGACATCCGGGTGGAGACGCTGAAGAATTTTGAGACGATATCCACCCAACAGGAGGAGACAATCAAGATTCTTCGCTCCTGGGAGGGGGAGCTGACTCAGCACCTCCAGAGCATCTCGGAGATGGTCATCAGTAAGCTCTCCAGTTTCCTTCTTCCGTTGTGTCGTGGCTTGTTCGATCTTGTCTAATTATTCTGCTTTGCGCTTGGCTGCAGCTCATTATCGTGAGGCGACCGAGATGGCCGTAGAGAAGCTGCCCTTAGAGGATGTTGGACGCGACCTGACTGCCCTCGACCTGGTTAAGGTGCTGGCGGAGGAGAGCAATGGCCCGCGCGCTGTTGGCAACAATCTCTTCCACTACATTTGGCTGGATGCGAGCGAGGTGCACGACATTACCAGCCTGGCTGTTGCTCTGTCCAGAGGCATCGAGGAGTGGGTTACTCGATGCGGGGTGGAAATGGCTCTAGCCCTAGTGAAGTCGTGGTACCCGGGTGCCGACCTGAGCGTGCTCACTCGTGGCTTCCGTCTTGGTACGAGCTACGAGGGCCTTCGTGCCAGCACTCTGGCGCTCCAGTCCTGTGGGGTGAAGATTGGCACCTATGTGGACTTGGAGCACGACTTCAGTGCCCCCGGAGATCCACGGCCGTTCCACTGGCCCCCGGTGCCTTGGAATCCCATTGACGTCGCCTCCAGCAGCCAACCTCCTGCAACTGATGTCGGTGCTGCTCCTGCTCCTGCTCCTTCCGCCGCTCCGGCTCCAGAGTCTTGATCCTCGGGATGTCGGGTGTACTTGTTAAACTATTGTTTTGTTGTTGGTATAGTGTGGCTGTCTTTTGCCAAATTCTAAACATGTGCGGAGCCTTCGTGCTCCGTTTTATGGCTTGGTGCCTTTTTTTTCTTGTCTTTGGTGCTTATATGTTTACACCTTTGTCATTTGCGATCTTTGAGGTTCAGGACGGCTGGGGTAGCCAGCCGGGTGGCCGGCTGGGGTAGCCAGCCGGGTCGAAGCTCTTTTGTCGTCTTGACTTGATTTTGTGAGTGCGCGGGAGCGCGTCCACTGGGTGTAGTTCCCGAGGTTTGGGCCGGCTGGGGTAGCCAGCCGGGTCGAATCTCTTTTGCTACCTTGACTTGAGTTTGTGGGTGCGCGGGAGCGCGTCCACCGGGTGTAGTCCCCGAGGTTCGGGCCGGCTAGGGTAGCCAGCCGGGTCGAAGCTATTTTGCTATCTTGACTTGAGTTTATGGGTGCGCGAGAGCGCGTCCACTGGGTGTAGTCCCCGAGGTTCGGGCTGGTTGGGGTAGCCAGACGGGTCGAAGCTCTTTCGCTACCTTCACTTGGGTTTGTGGGTGCGCGGGAGCGCGTCCACTGGGTGTAGTCCCAGAGGTTCGGGCCGGCTGGGGTAGCCAGTCAAGTCGAAGCCCTTTTGCTACTTTCACTTGGGTTTGTGGGTGCGCGGGAGCGCGTCCACTGGGTGTAGTCCCCGAGGTTCAGGTCGGCTGGGGTAGCCAGCCGGGTTGAAGCTCTTTCGCCACTTTAACTTGAGTTTGTGGGTGTGCGGGAGCACATCCACTGGGTGTAGTCCCCGAGGTTCGGGCCGGCTGGGGTAGCCATCCGGGTCGAAGCTCTTTCGCCACCTCGTCTCCGTAAAAAGAAAATGGAGGCACGCCCCTTCAAGTTAGGCCGTTAGCAGCTCCCCTTTTCTCAGCGAGTATTGGCCCTTCGAGCGTTGTCCTTGCCGGCTGGCAGACGGGTTGCGGTCTGCAGGCAGAACCGAAGGAGTGGCTACGCTGGCGTGGCTCGCAATACTTCGGTTCGTTGTTGTTGGCTTAGCTCATGCGAGGCGCTACCGGTTCGCCTGGAGGCCCTTGCTTTCTGCGTTGGCATTTTCTTGCAGCGTGTGCTTTGAGTTTTTGCTCTTGCTGGGTCGACAGCCAGCGTGCGGTCTGAAGCCGGAACCGAAGAGGTTGCTCTAGGCACCGTGTGCAATATTATGCCGCCTGTAGAAATCATGGGGCCTAGGCCAGCCGGTACGAAAATGCAGATGGTGTGCGGAATTGGGACAAAGTCCTCAGTGTCCTGCCGAGGCTTTCAATCTTGTTCACTTATTACATGAAAAGGGAAGATACATACACTTCTTTGCCTAAGTGTAAAATGGCCGGAGTAGGCTTGTGTCCCATGGGCATTCTGTCTCCTCGTCTGAGCGATCTGCCTTGTCCTTCACCGGCTGCTGGGCTTTGGTCAGATAGTATGAATTGTTGTGGAGCGCTCGGCTGACGATGAATGGGCCTTCCCATGGTGGGGACAGTTTGTGCATTCCTTTGGTGCTCTGGACCAGGCGCAGCACCAGGTCTCCCTCGCGGAAAGAGGTAGGCCGGATCCGGCTGGCGTGGTATCGGCGCAGGTCTTGCTCGTAGATTGCTAATCTAGACAAAGCCAACTCGCGTGCTTCCTCGATCAAGTCCACGCTGTCCTCTCTCGCCTCCTTAGCTTCCTGCTCCGTGTAGAGCTGCTTGCGGGGTGCGTCGAACTGGATATCCGTGGGGAGAATTGCCTCTGCCCCATAGACAATGAAGAATGGTGTGAAACCGGTTGAGCGGTTGGATGTGGTGCGTAGGCTCCAAGGCACTGCTGGAATCTCCTCTATCCATCATCCGGGTGATATGACGAGCGGTTCGACGAGCCTCGGCTTGATTCCGGCTAGAACCAAATCGTTAGCGTGCTCGACCGGCCCATTGACCGTGGGTGCGATCGATGCCAGTTCAGCGGATCCTTTTCCCGCAGTAAACGGCGAAGACTCCTTTCGCGAAGTTGGTTCCATTATCAGTGATGATGCTATGCGGGTAGCCGAACCGTATGATGATGTCCGTGAAGAACTTGATCACCGTCGCTCCGTCCAGCTTTTTGATCGGTTTTGCCCCGATCCACTTGGTGAACTTGTCCACGGCTACGAGCAGGTGCGTCATGCCGGATCGAGCTGTCTTTGTTGGAGATATGCCCTAGAGGCAATAATAAATGTAGTTATTATTATATCTTTGTGTTTATGATAAATGTTTACATTCATGCTATAACAGTATTAACCGGAAACATTAATACTTGTGTGATTTGTAAACTAAATTAGAGTCCCTAGTAAAGCCTCTTTATAATACTAGCTTGTTGGTTAATAGATGATCATGGTTTCCTGATCATGAACATTGAGATGTTGTTGACAACAAGATCATATCATTAGGAGAATGGTATGATGGACATACTCCTATAGATAAGTGTAGCATAAAGATCAAGTCATTTTAATAGTTCAATTGCTATAAGCTTTCTGATACATAGTAACCTAAATCCTCGACCATGAGATCATGCTTATCACCATCACCGGAAGGATGCTTTGATGACATCAAACACCACACCGTAACTGGGTGGCTATAAAGGTGGCATTGAGTGTTCAGAAAAGTATGGGTTAAGACACATGGATCAAGAGTGGGATTTGTCCATCCATATGACGGATAGATATACTCTGGGCCCTCTCGGTGGAATGTCATCCAATTAGCTTGCAAGCATGTGACTGACTCACAAGGGATCACATATCACGGGAACGATAAAAGAGTACTTATCGGTAACGAGGTTGAACTAGGTATGCAGAGATACCGATGATCAAAACCTCGGATAAGTAAACTATCGTGAGACAAAGGGAAATTGGTATCGTATGTAAGTGGTTCATTCGATCGCAAAGTAATCGTAGAAATATGTGGGAGCCATATGAATTTCCAGATTCCTCTATTGGTTATTGATCGGAGAAGTGTCTCGATCATGTCCGCATAATTCACGAACCGTAGGGAGACACACTTAAGGATTCGATGTTGTTGAGTAGTTATGGAATGATGAGTAAGAGACCAAATGTTGTTCGGAGTCTCGGATGGGATACGGGATATCACAAGGAGATCCGGAATGGTCCGGAGAATAAGATTCATATAAGGAAAGTCCTGTTTCGGAGTTGGGGAATGATTCTGGTGTTTTCATCGGGAATGTTCTAGAAGGGTCCGGAAGGTCCGACACTCCGGAGGGAAGGGTACATGAATGTGTCATGACAATGTGGAATGGTTGCATCATGTACTAGGTCACATGGCTGGGCAAAATAAAGGAAGAAATCAAATCCTAGTTTGAAAGTCAAACGCCAATTTGAAAAAGTCAAACGACAAGTTTGCTTGGTGGAGGGAGAGTAGGAAACCTACCTGGGGAGGAGTTCCTCTCCCTCCACCCGCCGGCCAAGGAGGCCGACTTGGGGGAGGACTCCCTCCTCCCAAGCCACACCCTCCCACCTATATAAGGAGGGGCAGGGCTGCCCCTCTCCCTCACACCCAACACACCCCAAAACCCTAGCCTTAGCCGCCGGCCTCCTCCAAGTCGCCGCCGCCCCTAGGGTTTCTCCAAGTCGCAGACTTGGGGCTTTCCCAAGCCCTAGCCGCTGGCCAAGCTACCCCCTTGGTGCCTCTAAACCCTAGACCACCAAGGCCTCTCTCATAGTCCACCATACTCGCTCCGGCTTAAGGCGAAGCCCTGCGAGATCTCCCCTCTACTTCTGGTACCACGCCGTCGTGCTGACGGAATCGCGAGGAGAGTGCTACAACCTCCGCTGCCTGCTGGATCAAGGGAGAGGAAGGTCTTCATCGAGTACCGAACGTGTGACCGACTGCGGAACGCAGCGCCGGAAGGATCGTCTACGCGATCTTGAGATCGGCAAGAGTACGACTACATCACCCACGAGAATCCGCTCTCGTTAACCGCTTTGGAATCTTCGAGGGTAAGTTCCTCTATCGACTCATTGCTACAATCCAGTAGATAGATCTTGGCTTGTTTGTTTGCATGCGGTAGAAATTTTTTGTTTTCCATGCTACGAACCCCTACAGTCTTGAATGGCCCAACCATGTCCAAGCCCCAGACCGCGAACGGCCAGGTGATTGGTATTGTCTTGAGTGTCACAAACGGTGTGTGCTTCAGCTGGCTGAATCACTGGCAGCCGTTGCATGTCTTGACTATCTCTTCGGCGTCCTTCAGCGCTGTCGGCTAGTAGAAACCATGCCGAAGGGCCTTGGCTGTTATTGCCCTTGACGAGGCGTGGTGGCCACTCTCGCCCTGGTGTATGTCCATTAGGAGCTTGGTTCCTTCTTCCTGGTTGACGCATCGTTGATAGATGCCCCCGACACTGCGCTTGTACAACTCGTTGTTGATGATGGTGTAGGCGCTTGCCCTTCGCCGCACTTGTCGTGTTGTCACCTCTTCTGTCGGGAGTTCGCCTTTAGCCAGGAAGTCCATGTACGACTTTGCCCAGTCGGGCGCTTCCCGGATGGTGTACACCGTCTGTATGATGAGCTTGATCTCCTCACAGTTCGGCCGGCTCCGGAACGTTGGGAGGCCTGCCGGGTGGAAGCGTGTTGATGTTGACCATGGGCCGCGTCGCGGTAGCACCCGGGTGTGGCGAGGCAGTCCCCGGGTGCGGAGAGGCAGTCCCCGGGTGCGGCGAGGCACCAACCGTTCCTGGATCCACGCCTCATAATCTTAGAAAAAGAGAAAAAGCTTACATGTATTTTGTATCATTTACTTTCTTTCTTGTTGCCTCGTAAGCTTAGTATTCTTTATTTAAGATCTTTTGTGTCTTCAAGGAAAATTGCAAGTTTGGCTTTATTACTTGTATGTTTGTTTGTTTCTATCAACTCTCTTGCTTGCTACCCAACCTTGCTAGCCAAAAACCTGTTTTGAGAAGGCTTACTTCTCATGTTTCCAATCCCTTTGAACCAAAACCTTTGCCATCTGTGTCCACTATATCTACCTAGTAGATTTTGCCAAAAACCTGTTTTGAGAAGGCTTACTTCTCATGTTTCCAATCCCTTTGAACCAAAACCTTTGCCATCTGTGTCCACTATATCTACCTAGTAGATTTTGCTATTCCAAGCAAATTCTCAAGCTTCATCTACCTTTCGAATTAAAAAGTATTTTGTTATGTGAAAACTAGTTAGTAAAGTTCTCACGAACTTGATGGCACACCTTATTTTCTTGCCCCTAATAGACTTGAACCATTGTGCCATCGAAGTTATATATGCTTGCATCTATACGTTGGAATTAGCAGAACCGTGATGTCACGGGGAATGTTTTCAACATTGCACATGTACTTTGTACTCAGTTGATATCATGCTATTTTGTCTATGGATGTCAATGGTGTGAAATAAAGAGGGAACTTGTAAGTCCATTGAGTTTGTATTTTGTGTTAGAGAAATGCCTGGGCTGCTAGCCTAAGCCATGCCTAATCATGGTGGAAACTTGCAGCATCACCATAGTGAGCTATCTATGAAGCATCCTCAATAAAAAGTTATACACATAGTAAATAAAAAGATCGTTGAGATGCTCATTGTCTGCTTGCCTTGTCATTTTGGTTATGGGATATCTCTTCTACCATGTGTAAGGGATACCCCGTTGGCGGTTCTCTATGATACACATGTACTTACAATGACAAGAACTTACCGGTGACCAAAGTTGAGTAGCATGAGGAGTGGCCTTCGTATTCAAGGGACATGAGATTGCCAACTTATATTTCGTCAAGCATATACTCCATATTTGTGTACTTTAATCTTAATCATCTCAAGATGCCTATGATAGGGGCAATGAGGGCTCAAAGCTAGTAAGTACCATAATCTTTTGGAAGCTCTTTATGACTTGTAATCCCTGCTTCCCTCTATGAAGGGACCTTTCTCCTAGTTACCAGGTTGAGTCAGTAAACCTACCTCCTCTCTATCTCCAGCAACCATTTGAGTTGTTGTGTTTCAAGCATTCATATGGTGATTTATTAAATCATGTTCTTTATCTTCCTTGTTTGCACAAGACTCTTACTTATTGAGTATTGCTTTGAAAGCCTTCACTTGTGAAAAACCTTTTTGAGCAAAGGGGGCTCCTGTTGTAAAACTTCTACAAAAAGCTTTTTGTGAGACTGTTTGCCAGTTGTTCTCTGACCAGGAACAAGAGTTTGCCAATTCCAATTATGATTTATATTTATGCATCCCTATTGTGACTACTCTACTTGGTTGCAAGCTAAGTTATATAATGGTGAGTTGCTTTCTTCTATGAGTTGTGTAATGGTAAGTGTGATGCTTCTTGTTCGTATTCTTTTATCGATACTTCACTCCATAAACCTTTGGACATGTTTACTGAGCTCAGTTTTCCCTTGGGGACAAGAGAAGGTCTAAGCTTGGGGGAGTTGATATGCCCAATTTGCATCACCTTTCTATATCATAATCTACCACTATTCATTCATATTTGTCTTATTATGAGGTATTACTTATGTCTTTTCCACTGATTATGCATGTTGGATGATTCTTGGAGGATGGACTGTCGGAGTCTGGATTCTGATGGAAAAAGGGCGTTTTGATGCAATTTCACGAAGATCAGAAAAACACCAGAAAAATATGGGAAAATATTATTTTTCTAGAAGGTTGAGGAAGCCAGAAGGAGGGACGAAGAAGGGCCACAGGGGGCCCACACCCCCTAGGCGTGGGACCACCTGCCCGGCTACCGACTCCGCCCCTTCGCCTGTATCTTCCCTACAGAACCCTAAGGCTTGGGGAGCGACCACAGATAGATTTCAGCCGCCTCTGGGGGCAGAAAACACCGAGAGAGAAAGATATCTCTGGCAGACATATTTCTACTGAGGGAATTCCTTCCCGAAGAGGGGAGATCGTCGCCATCAACACCATCATCAAGCTAGGCTTCATCGGGATCATCATCATCATCCACACCATCATATCCACCAGCACCATCATCACCACTCCGTCCCGCTATAACAATTGTGTTGGATATTGCTTTAGTTCTTAGGGAAAACTTTGGCGGTGTTAATTACTATTGTAGTTGATGCTTGTGAGTGGAACCATTGGATTATTGTTTATGTTTAGATTGTTATCCATTATCATATCATCTTTTATCTTGATCCATATGATGTCTTGTGAGTAGTTCGTTTAGTTCTTGAGGATATGGGAGAAGTCATGTTGTTATTAGTGGATTTGTGTTGAGTTATTATTCAATGGTTTAGTATTTAAGTTATGGTGCTATTCTTCTAGTGGTTTCATGTGAACGTAAACTACATGATACTTCACCATTTATGGGCCTAGGGGAATGCATTGTGTATTTGACTACTAATTATGGGGTTGCCGGAGTGACAGAAACCTGAACCCCCGTTAGGACACCTTTGCACAAGGGAGCATAGGATCTCAGAGTTTAAGGTCGTGGTTAGGTTTATATCTTAATTACTTTCTTGTAGTTACGGATGTTTGCAGGGGATTTAATCACAAGTATGTATTAGTCCAAGTAAGGTCGGTACATTAGCACAAGTTCACCCACACAACCTTACAACACCAAAGAAGAGTACTCAGCTATTTGAAGCGAAAGCACTTGACAGAATTCCCATGTGTCCTTGAGAACGTTTGGTCTTTATAAGTATTTCCACTGGCTTGTACTTTGCCAAGAAAGGATTGGGCCACTTGTTGTGTTTGTTCTTTATTACTTGTTCTTTGTTTTGTTGCCTTATCAGAAAACCCCTAAAAGTCTGTTTGCTAAGTATTTGTAGAGACTTCCTGCTTCGTACCACTAGTCAACACCTTCTGCTCCTTGTTGGGACCGATACTCCTATTTATCGAAAGTACCGCGATACACCCCCTATACTTGTGGGTCATCAATAGCCGCAACACTTTCCCGCCAACCGAGATTCGATGGCGCGCACATCGCCGGCCCCGACCGCAACCCCGCCTGCGAGCTTCGACGGCGTGCATGTCACCGACCCCAACCGCGTACCATCCAGCTCCGGTCCTCCCCACACCTCGCTACCCCTTCAACTCTCGTCCCGTGCGAGCTTGCTAGCCGGAGACGACACTCATTGCCGGCGGGAGGTCGTGCTCGATACCGATGGGAGAGCAGGTGGGAGAAAGGAGAGGGTTAAAATAAATAAAAAAGGATGAACAAAGCTACCCACTGCTATGTGGGATCTACATGTAGTGCTAGTTTTGGGTAAGAAAATATGGGTAAACTGAAAGTGGATAATATTATGGTTACCTATACACTCTCTCATCTTACCTAAACGATTTTTTCTTAAGCTGTTGGAGTTGTTCTAAGCGTGTTGACCGTCATAAATGATAGCTAGAATGCCTCAAGAAAGCATGATGGACCACAAGCCCCACAAATGGGTTGGGTCATTGGATGCACCTACACCGCCGGGGTGAACAAAGGCATGTGCTCCCTGCTCGTAAACAGACATATTCAGACACTTTGCATGTCCAAAATATGGTCACCGTTAGAGTTTTCCATACATGATAGAGCTAGGCACTGTAATGTAAGTCTACACAAAAAGTCGCTTTGGATCTGAAGCTACGGATAGATACACATTTAAATGCTCCAAGATATTTTTAAACAAAGTAGATGTACACGAGGATGTATAATATACGAGCGTGTACAATCTCAATGGAAACATCTCACAATTTGGGCGACACACATTCAGACAAACTTTGGGACTTTGAAAATATACATTGTACACTCTATTAAGATCCATAATTTTATCATTTTCATGTAACTCAAAGTACAAGGTACCCCTTCCGATCCATAATAAGTGTCGTGTCGTTGATTTAGTACAGTAATATGGATCATAGGGAGTATTTTGTATTAAGATTCTTCACACTTTGTATGATACATTATTAACTACATCTAGACTTTTTTTCTTAGAATTTTTAATATCTTTGAAACACGATTTTAATTTTTGTTTTTCAAAAAATGAGCTAGCTACGTATCCTTTGAGTTTGTTGTGGTATTGCCAACGAGTACGCCATGGAGGGGTCCTCACAGTGCGTGTTTAGAGACGTGGAGTAAGGCGGACGGTTGACGGGTACGAGGTAACACAGCTTACCCAGGTTCAGATCCCACGACGGTGGCGGAATCCTACTCCTGCTATAAATCACTATAAGGGCAATACGAAGTTCTGAGAGATAGGTTCGCTGTGCGAGGTTGTATGAATCGATGCCCTAAAGGCTCCCATAGGCCCGACTTATATAGTCGCCAGGTCCTAGGGTTACAGGAAAAAGTCCTAGCCGGACAGGTTACAGAGTCCTACACCGTCTATCACTAGTCTTGTGTAACTTGCACTCCAAGGCTCCGGGTACGTTGGTGACTCCACCGTAGCCTTCCTTTATCCGGCATGGGCCTCCTTCCGATCCACCTAATCGGGTCACCAGCAGGCCACAGGCCATGCTACCGACTATGGGCCACCCGGGTTAGTCGGATAAGAGACATGCTATAAGGATATCCATATAGCATATCCCCAACAGAGTTGCTGCCAGAAACCATGATTCACTTTCACATGATCACATTTCAGAGATACTTTGTCGTGATAATCCAGCCTATATATGCAACCAGCATATGATACGGCCATACGGGTGGCAAAGCACACGGATCAGAACCGCTGCAGTGTACACTCTTTTCTGGTTCACCTGAAGAAAGGAAACCTCGCGGCGCGAGCATGCACCCGTGTTGCGATCATGGGCTCGATCCCCGTGTTAAGATTTATTTAAATGTGTAAATAGGAGATAATCCTTGTTGTAACTGCAATGTGTTTTACTCTCTCCTATTCCCACGATCGGGGCTTTCTTGTGCCCGTTCCCACGATCGTGTATGTCGGTTCCCTTGTATAAATACCCAAATCATCGATGGAATAAAGATGGTTGATTCATTTGTCACTTTTACTTTCACACGTTATCAGCACTTTGTCTCTACCGAGAGCACAAGAGGAGAACTCCGGCGATCACCGGAGTAGAACGAACGGAAAACAAGAAGAGAAGAAGAGAAATCTTCTGAAAATTCAATGGAGGAGAGAATTTGTTTAGCGGACAGTGGTGCCTCTAACACCATATTACGGGAGGTTAAATACTTCCAAACTCTCAGAAAGAATAAGGGGGTGTCATGACTATTGGTGGTCACGACACTGTCATTGTTGGTTCTGGTCAGGCCACATTTACACTCCCGAATGGTACGAAGCTTATGATCCAGGAGGCATTATTGTATTCGGATTCAACTCGTACATTGCTGAGTTTTAAGGACATCCGGAGTAATGGCTACCACATCGAAACTCATGAAGATGGTGAGGTTGAAAGCCTACTCATAACTCAGAAAAAAGGTTCCGAAAGAAAGACCCTTGAGAAACTTCCTGCTATATCTTCTAGATTATATTATACATACATAAAGCTAGAGCCACATTTGGCGTATAAAATAATTTTCCAAAATCTTGATAAATTCAAGATATTGCATGATCGCCTGGGTCATCCTGGTGTTGGGATGATGAGGAAAATTATTGATGGTTCTATTGGACACAACATAACGGTTGCTAATTTCCCTCAATCTTCGGATTTTGTTTGCACTTCATGTGCAACTGGGAAATTAATCACTAGACCCTCATACCTGAAGGTCAAGAATGAACCACTAAATTTTCTTGAACGCATTCAAGGAGATATATGTGGTCCAATTCAACCGTTAGCGGGACCATTCAGATATTTTATGGTACTCATTGATGCATCTACAAGATGGTCAAATGTGTGTCTCATATCAACAAGGAACCATGTATTTGCAAAGCTGATTACTCAAATCATAAAAATGGGAGCTAATCATACTGAACATAGGATAAAATCCATCAGAATGGATAATGCTGCTGAATTTAGTTCACGAGCATTCAATGATTACTGCTTAGCTTTGGGCATAACTGTGAAGCATTCTGTACCGTATGTACACACACAAAATGGTCTTGCGGAATCACTTCTCAAGAGGATCAAGTTGATAGCAAGACCGCTCCTACAGAATTGTAATATCCCAAATTCATGTTGGGGACATGCGGTGTTACATGCCGCGGAGTTGATACAAATTCGACCAACTGCATACCATACGGCCTCCCCGTTGCAGTTAGTACGTGGAAATCGACCAAGTATTTCCCACCTTCGAAGATTCGGTTGCGCTGTGTACGTGCCGATATCACCACCTCAGCGTACATCGATGGGTCCACATAGAAAGATGGGTATTTATGTGGGATACACTTCTCCGTCGATTATAAAGTACCCGGAGCCTCTAACAGGGGATCTCTTCATAGCCCGGTACGCTGATTGCATCTTCGATGAGGATAATTTTTCGGCATTAGGGGGAGAAAAGGACCACAAAGAATGCCGGGAAATAGATTGGAATGTTGAAGGCATCCAGTCTTTAGATCCACGTATGAACGAATCTGAACTAGAGGTTCAGAGGATCATAAATGTGCAAAATATTGCAAATAATCTACCAGATGCATTTACTGACTATAAAGGTGTCACTAAATATCATGTTCCCGCTATGAATGTCCCAGAGAGATTTGAGATAGCAAAGACCACTCAACTGCCCAAGAGAGGGAGAAATCTAGACAAAAAGGACAATGCTTCTCAGAAGCGTCCGCGGGGAATGAGAATCTCTCAAACAGTAAATGTAGGTCAACCACGGGTTGACGTTCAACCAAATGTTGAAGAAAGACACATAAAGGATGTTCATCATCCAGGACCTAACACAAGTGCGCACACAAATATAGGTGCTGGGACATTGGAACACCTCAATTCAATCGTTGAGGGAAATCATGATGAGTCTGAAGGTATTGAAGTCCACAAACTATGTTGAATCAGGAGAATCGTTCAACAGAAAGTCTACAAATGTCGACATATTTTTCTCCTCAAAGATTGCAGATGACCTGGCATTGGACCGTGAACCTAAGATCATGGCAGAGTGTATGAAACGCTCGGACTGGTCTAAATGGATGGTTGCAATTGAGGATGAATTGCGCTCGCTTACCAAGAGAGGGGTATTTACTAAAGTGATACCTACTCCTCGGCACGTTTCCCCGTAGGGGCGAAATGGGTTTTTGTTCGAAAGAGGAACGAAAACAATGAGGTGGTGAGATATAAGGCGAGGCTTGTAGCACAAGGGTTTACACAGAAACCTGGCATCGATTACGATGAAACATATTCTCCTGTGATGAGTGGAATCACGTTCCGATACTTGATATCGCTGGCAGTGCAAATGAATTTGTATATCCAATTGATGGATGTGGTGACCGCATATTTATATGGGTCGCTGGATACAGATATCTACATGAAAGTCCCCGAGGGAATGAAGATTCCAGATCCAAAGGTTGATCGTAAAATGTATTGCGTAAAGCTACAAATGTCGTTATACGGCTTGAAACAGTCGGGTAGAATGTGGTACAACCGACTAAGTGAGTTCCTTTTGCAGAAAGGGTACTTAAATGATGATGATTGCCCTTGTGTGTTCATCAAGAAATCTACTGATGGATTTTGTATAATCTCTGTGTATGTGGATGATTTGAATATCATTGGTACTACACAAGAGATAAATGAGGCTAGTAATCATCTGAAGACGGAATTTGAGATGAAAGATTTGGGTAAGACCAAATTTTTTCTCGGTTTGCAACTTGAACATATTTCTTCAGGAATATTAGTTCACCAGTCTGCGTACATCCAAAAGATATTGGAGAAGTTCAATATGGATAAATCATACCCGTCTAAAACACCTATGGTTGTTAGGTCTCTTGATAGAGATAAAGACCCTTTTAGACCTAAGGATGACGATGAGGAGATATTGGGACCTGAGTTCCCATATCTTAGTGCAATTGGTGCACTAATATATCTAGCAAACTGCACGAGACCTGATATATCATTTGCAATTAATCTCTTAGCTAGATACAACGCATCGCCAACGAAAAGGCATTGAGTTTGTGTGAAGAATATTCTAAGATATCTTCAGGGCACCAAAGATCTTGGTTTGTTCTATCAGAAAAATCAAGGGAGAACCATGGTGAGGTATTGTGATGCTGGATACTTGTCAGATCCCCATAATGCTAGATCACAGACTGAATTTGTCTTCTTACATAGAGGTACAACCTTCTCTTGGAAGTCGACAAAGCAAATATTGGTGGCTACATTCACGAGTCATTCTGAGATAATTGTTTTGTATGAAGTATCACAAGAATGTGTATGGCTTCGCAGAATGATGAACTTTGTCCAATGTTCGAGTGGGATTGGTTCGCTAGAATCGCCTACCATTATCTATGAAGATAATGCTGCTTGTATTGTACAGATGCAGACAGGTTATATTAAGAGCAATATTACAAAGCACATTGCTCCTAAGTTGTTTTATCCCCATGAGATACAAAAGAGTGGGGAAATAAATATTTTGCAAACGAATTCATGTGATAACCTCGCTGATTTGTTTACCAAGTCATTACCAAGTTCGTTGTTTCATAAATATGTACATGGAATTGGTATGAGAAGACTTCGTGACTTGCAAAGTTCTCGGGGAGAAATCTCACAGGTTAAGACCTGTTGAAGATCATCAGATCTTCGGTATTGCACTCTTTTTCTTCGTGAGTTTTTCCTAAATGGTTTCTCACGTAAGGTTTTTAATGAGGTAATATCAGAACAAGCATGAATGACATATGTCATTTTCTCCTTATTTTTCCACGGGGTTTTTGAAAGAAGTTTTTCATGGCATATTGTATCTTTCTCCTCTATTTTTCTCACAGGTTTTTTTGAGAAGATTATTCCTAGGATGATCGGTCGCAAGGACAAGCAAGGATTAGGGAGAGTGTTAAGATTTATTTAAATGTGTAAATAGGAGATAATCTTTGTTGTAACTGCAATGCGTTTTACTCTCTCCCGTTCTCACGATCGGGGCTTTTTTTGCCCGTTTTCACGATCGTGTATGTCGGTTCCCTTGTATAAATACTCAAATCAGGAATAAAGACGGTTGATTCATTTGTCACTTTTAATTTCACAGCCTGGACCTGTCTGTCTATACAAGCCGCCTTTGCCCGCTTCGTCTGCGTGGCTAAACTGACGCCATCCAAGTGGAGACGCTGGCCGTCATCATCAGAAAACAAAGCACAAGTGTCGTGCTGGACTCGGGCATCTTCCGTCCCACTTCTGTGTGTCATCTGCGGCACATTCTCATCAGGGTCGAGCGTCGTCGTGGCCATTGCGTTGTCGTACTATATACTCCCTCAGTTCTAAAATACTCTCTCCATCCAAAAATAGATGTCTCAAATTTGTTAAAATTTGAATGAATTTAGACACTATTTAGTATATAGATCCATCTAAAATTTGAAAAACCTAAGACATATATTCTTGGACGGAGTGAGTATAAGATGTTTTAGGTTTGTAAAGAAAATATATCTAGACTTGTTTTAGTGTATATGTTTGTTTCAAATATAAGTGACCTGCATACTAAAACTAGTCTAGATACATTTTCTTCACAAACCTAAAACATCTATATTTTAAAAGAAATAAATCTACTATATAAGTTTTCGTTCGCGTTGGTTCTTTCGTACGTCGTCAACGTTAAAAATCGGGCCGCACAACCCGCACCAAAAATCCCGGATGGAAAAATATATCCATATCAGTTTCAGTTTCAAACACCTGGCTCACCTGAGGAGATCAAAACGGATGGCATATGCCCCCTCCCTCCCACCCATATAGAGCTAGGGAACAAACTAGGCCAAGCCTCCTCCTCTCGATAACAGAACGAATCACATCAAACGAATCCGTCTGCCACCTCGATTTCCCAACAAAAACCCTATCGTAAGAGAGTTTCTACACCTCCGCTCCCTTGATGCACGCCAAGGATTCTTATCGCCGCTGCTACTTGAAGGACATCACCGAGCGGCTCTTTGTCTTCATCTATTGTCCGTTCAACAAAAAAAGGCAATCATAAGTGCCGGAAGAGTGCAGTCGCCCCTAGGGCTTCTCTGCGTTCTGCTCGCTGGCCATCGGGCACCATGGCTGACGAACTTCGACCAGATCTTCGAGGTGTCCTGGGAGGGCGGCAACAAATACAGTCCAACATGGCGGCACGCTGCCGAGTACTGGGAGTGGCGTCCGGACAATGATCTCTATCACATATACGAGGAGGATCCTGCATGACCCGACGGAGAACGTCTGGAAGCTGGCAGAATTCTGAAAACCAACACTTTTCCATGCATATGATGCGGTCAACGTCTGTTGTTCTGTGGATTAAATCAAGCAGAATTAATGAAAGGGCGTCACGTAATGATTGGTAATTAGAGGGTTCTCGGATGGATTGATTGATCACTGAGCATGAACCTTTATGAAGTGTTGTTATTTGCCACTGTTTTTTTATGCTACATGGAAGCAAGGAGACGTGGAAGAAGAAAGAAAGAAGCGGAGGTGAAGAAAAGAGATGTGATAGCACTACCGCCTCTCTGAATCTTCTAAAACAAGCCCTTGCCTTGTGGACATGGAGTACTACATCTCCATTGTCAAAGCATAGCATTTGCTTCATGAGCGGCTACTGTAATTTGAACCACATGTTCACCAAGGTCTGTTTAAACTTAGTTGCCAATCCAATCTCCGATTATATGTCAGGCGGAGGATATTGTCACGCCCTGCCAGATATATGGCAAAGCCCCGGTCGCGGTGGAAGTTTATGTGCAAGCCTTTTTATTGTGAGATCTAGGGAAGCCTAGCTTAGCGAGACTATGTGACTTTTTTACAAACGAACCAAACACACCCTATATATAGATGCATAGACCTTCCTGGTTTGGCTTCCAGATCGACTGAGATCGTACGGGTTTCGATGGAAGATTCAGCGCCGACAATGAGGAAGGAAGTTAGGATGATGATGCTGAAGATGGAGGAAAAGCACGGATACATCCATTGGAGAAGGATAAAGGATCCTTGCGCTCCACTGTCTGACAACAAGCTCCACGCTACCACAATACCTTCACCTTAGAGGACGTTGATCATGAGGGGTGCTCGCACAATACAAGGAGGAATAGCCGTCTATCGGTCGATAGTTGACGTAGGGGACAAGGGTGCTACTAGCCCACCTAGACCTTCAAGGCAGCACGAGTCACGTGAGATATGGAAGTTTCCGGCAGTCACTAGGGTTCCACAAGATTGCAACATGCACGAGTTACACATTTTATACACGAACAACCCATAGCAAAGAACGGACATTCAACTAGTACTTACTAATATATCATAATAAAATACTGCACGGGTGTGGCTGGTACAGGGTTCGTACGTACACCGCGTATACTAGTACTAGAACTAACGAAGCCGGCAGGAGGAGGAACATGGGCGGGCAGCTCTCAAATCCACATGGTGGACGAGGCATGCGCATACGAGTCCAGCCGCCATGAGAATAATCGATGATCATTGGGCTCATCCCCACTCATGAGCGGCACTTGAAAAAGTCGTCCTCCCTGGCTGGTACTTTACGAGCGAGCGAGATTACACTTGTCCTGAGGAGGTTGGTTGGGCCGGCAGCGTATCGTTATCCAGCGGTTTGTCTAGTGGCACTACGTACATTTCCTCCAGAGAGCCAATGTATCTACTTGAACAGATGGCTCCACATCCTCAACGGGCAAATTAAAGTTCTAAATTAAAAGTCAAACGGAAAGTTTGAAAAGTCAAACTGAAATAATGGTTTTTTAGTGAAAGAAGAAACAAGTTCTTCTCTCAATTCAACTTGGGTTTGGGTTTGGATTCAAACCCACCCCTCCCAAGGCTGCCCCTCCCTCTTATAAATAGAGGGGGAGGGCTGCCCCAACACCACAAGCCCTAGCCCCTCTTCACCCGAGCCGTCGCCGCCGGTTCGTCGTCGCCGCTCTAGCCGCCACCGACACCTCCTCCTCCTCCCGGTCTTCTAGGGTTCCTCCTCCTCCCGGTCTTCTAAACCCTAGATCACCGGGAAACCCTAATTCCACCATAACTCGCACCGGCTTAGGCGAAGCCCTGCGGGATCTTCCCTCTACTTCCGACACCACGCCGTCGTGCTGCCGGAATTGCCAGGGGAGAACTACAACCTCCGCTGCCTTCTGGAACAAGGGAGAGGAAGGTATTTATCGAGTACCGAACGTGTGACCGACTGCGGAAGCGCTGCCAGAATGCATCGCCGGAAGGATCGTCTACGCGATCTTGAGATCGGCAAGTGTACGACTATATCACCCACGAGAATCTGCTCTTGTTAACCGCTTTAGAATCTTCGAGGGTGAGTGCTTCTATGGACTCGTTGCTACAATCTAGTAGATAGATCTTGGCTTGTTTGTGTGCATGCGGTAGAAATTTTTTGTTTTCCATGCTACGAACCCCTACAAGAATAAACTGTCAAGCTTGTTAGAGAGGAAGAATTTATGAGAAGACCATGGTCAAGAGTTCCTTTGAGATAACGAAGAATGCGTTTGACATGAGAGAGATGAGGAACACGAGGATCATGCATGAAAAGACAGACTTGTTGAACAGAGTACGATATTTCTGGACGTGTTAAAGTAGCATACTGGAGAGCACCAGTGAGACTGCGATAGAAAGTAGGATCAGAGACAGGTTCACCATCGGCAGAAAGTTTAGAACCAACATCAGCAGGTGTACGGGAAGGCTGGCAACCAGTCATCCTGGCGCGAGAGAGTAAATCAAGAATATACTGACGCTGAGAAAGAAAAAGAGAGGTGGGAGTACGAGAGGCGGTGACACCAAAAAAATGATGTAGAGGTCCGAGATCAGTCATAGAAAATTCAGTATGAAGAGACAAGATGATTTGCTGTAAGAAGGAGTCGGCGGAGGCAGTGAGAACAATGTCGTCAACATAAAGGAGAAGATACGTCGTGTGTTCGTGGGAATGAAAGAGAAATAGAGAAGAGTCAGATTTTAAAGGAGTGAAGCCGATGGTTTGAATGAAAGAGGCAAAGCGATGAAACCAGGCGCGAGGAGCCTGTTTTAGACCATAAAGAGACTTGTGAAGGAGACAAACAAAATCAGGAGTGAAGGAGTTCTCAAAACCGGAGGGTTGTTGACAGTAGACAGTTTTGTTGAGAGTGCCATTAAGAAAAGCATTTTTGACATCAAGCTGGTGAATGGGCCAGGAAGAAGAAACAGCGAGACTAAGAACTATACGAATGGTGCTGGGTCTGACGACATGAGAAAAGGTTTCATCGAAGTCAATCCCATGTTGCTGGGAGAAACCACGACATACCCAACGAGCTTTATAACGAGCGAGAGTGCCATCAGAGTGAAATTTATGACGGAAGACCCATTTACCAGAAACGACATTGGCGCCAGAGGGTTTGGGAACGAGAGACCATGTGTTGTTTTGGAGGAGAGCATCAAATTTCTCACGCATAGCAGAATGCCAGAGAGGGTCGAGAAGAGCATGTTTGTAGGTTGTTGGGATTGGGGAGATAGGTGTGGTAGTGGTGGTCACAGAAAGATTTAGAAGGCGACGAGGAATGTGAAAACCTTGTTTTCCTCGAGTACACATAACGTGATCGTTCTCGGTAATGGTTGTGGGAACAGCATTGGGAGGAATCAGAGGTGGTGTAGGCGTGGGAAAAGATGGTGTGGAGGAGGTGAGAGAGCTGTCGGACGGTGGAGGGGAGAATTCTGTTGCGGCAGAGGAGACAGGGAGAGATGCTGCCGTGGCAGAGGAGGGTGTGAGCGCTGCCGCGGCAGAGGAGAGAGGTGTTTTGGCTGCCGTGGTAGTTTAGGGTTGTTTCGAAATAAGTGGTTGTAGGGTCGAAGTTTGTAATATATTTCGTATTTTTAGTTAATTTTTCATATTTTGTTTGATCTATTTCGTACACAAAAGATGATCAAAATGTTGTTTGCGTCGTGCTACGCGCTGCATAATGGAGCGCCCGGCGAAGGAACTTTTTTAGCGCCCGAGCACGCACTGCATAATAGAGCGTCCGGCGGGAGAGAATTCAGCGTAGCGCGCGGCAAACGTTTACAGCGCAGTCACAATGACATATAGCGCGCCGAATTTTAGTACGTCTGTTGGAGATGCTCTTATTCTACAACACAAACCCTTGCCAGGACAATACCAGAAGTCAAAATTCTTCACAATCGACGTCTCCAAGAGGAACTTCACAATCGACGTCTCCAAGAGGAAAACAACAGTAAACAATGCGCAAACGCGTTACCGTTCGATAATAGATCTTAGGTTTTCAACTTATAGAAAGTCAACGCTCTTAAAATAAATTTTTACTATATCTAGACTTTTTTCTTTTGAGAGTTTTTAAAACCTAAAAAGACGGCTTCAATTTTGTTTTCAAACCTAAAAAGACGGCTTCAATTTTGAGTTGCTGCAGAAAAAACATGATTCACTTCCACATCATCACATTTCGGAGATACTTTCTCGTGATAATCCAGCCTATATATATGCAACCAGCATGATACGACTATACGGGAGGCAAAGCACACGGATCGGAACCGCTGGCATGATACGTTAGTTTCACTTTCTTTGATTTCACCTGAAGCACACGGATCATGTGTTGGATGATCCCTGTACCGGTCTGTCATTTCGAGCGAGGCTGCCTTTTCAAATGCGAGCGTACAAGTCCTCTTTCGCTCGCTTCGTCTGCGTGGCTAGAACAGACGCCATCCACGTGGAGAGGGAGAGGCGTCCACCATCTCACCATCATCAGAAAACAAAGCACAGGTCGTGCTGTACTCGGCATCTTCCGGACCATCTGCGGCACATTCTCATCTACTCCATTGCGCAATGTACTGCACAGCAGAAGCTGTCTCTCCGTTGCGCAGTACAAATTTTTTTACTCCCTCGGTCTCATCATAGATGTCGTCGGTTTTTTAAATTTTGGATAAATCAATATACTAAATAGTGTATAAATTTTAACAAATTTGAGACATCTATTTTGGAAGTATAATTTTTGGGATGAACTGAAGAACATCAGAATGGCCAGGAGCAGAGTTAGTGAGACCGAGTTTAGTTAAACATAGATGGACCGGTGACGTTGTAGTAATATAAAATACTGCGCTAGTGTGGCTAGTAGGTCCGTACATACACCGTAGTATATAAGTACTACTGTACTGGAACTAACGAGTCGAACATGGTGTAGGATGCGTGTCCAGGCATATTCCGCTCACCATGATCACAATATTATATACCGACGATTCCCGTACGTCACCACGGCATCGATCAGGTAGAGCAGACCGGAGAGAATATGATCATTTGGGCTCACCCACTCATGAGCGGCACTTGAAAAAGTCGTCCTGGCCGGTACGAGTGAGATAAGGTTGGGCCGGCAGTCGTATCTTTATCCAGCCGTTTGTCTACTGGCACTACTACGTACATTTCCTTCAGAGGGCCACTGTATCTACTTGAACAGATGGCTCCACCTCCTTACAATAAGGGGGCCACGCAGTTGACACGTGGGCAGCTTGTGTTTTGTGTCTCAGATGATCACTCCTACTACTCCATGTTTCATTCGTCGCATTCGTCGTGCATCCCTGTCGCGTGATGTATACGGGCCTCTCGTGGCTTCGGCGGGCAGCGCATCACACAAGTGAGGTGAGCAGCGGAATCACCCAACCAAGATAGCAGGAGGGGGGGCTCGATCGTGTCTCGGCGCCGCTGTACCATCTTGTACGGATTTCTCCACCAGCGCTGGGCAGAGGCTACACTCAGCACGGGGGATTCGTGGAGCGTCTTTTGGTACTGCACGAGTCTGGTACCGTGCGCGCGGTAGAAAAATGTAAACTCACATGAACAGGACCAGTAGTAGTCCCTATTTTCTGAAAGGGTAGCCCTACGCGTCCTTCAGAGGATTTGAGTTTTTTATTCCTCGGGTCCCAGCTAACCACGTATTCTCTTTTTATCAAAATCCCGTTTTTGCTATAAAAGTGCCGTTTTTGCTATAACTAGTCCCGTTTTTGTTATAATGTAGCAGAAAACAGTTTGGCCTAGAAAATAGACTGGACCTCGCCGGAGATTTCACCGGAGACCTCGCCGGCAACCGTGTAGCAAAAAAAGTGCTAATGTAGCAAACCCGACCTCACCGGAGATTCGCCGGAGACTTTCGTCAGAGACCTCGCCGGAGACCATGTAGCAAAAACTTTGTGCTAGTGTAGCAAAATTACAAAAATATTGTAGCAATTTTTTTTACAAAATGTAGCAAAAATCCATTTCACCGGAGATATTGTCAGGACTTTGTAGCAATTTTTTTTGCTACCATAGCAAAACTTACTTAGTCGGACGTCTTGTAGCAAATTTTTTACAATACTGTAGCGAATAAGTAAAACAGTTCTAGCAAAACAAGTACATGTATGTAGCGAATCCCACCACAACACAAAAAAATCCTAGAACACAATCCTCGCAAGAGAGCATCTCCGGACCACCGTGAGCAAGTCGGGTACTTAAGTAGCAACTGTGGCTTGTAGCAAGCTGGCAAAGACGGGTCAGCCGTGATAGGAAGGCAAGCTGCTAAAAGAGGAGGAAGCAATGAGTTCGGTGGCGAGCCCTCTCGTGGCCACTATCTCCGCCAAATGCATCGCACAATGTAGGTGGAGGAGCTGCTCCGCCAGGCAAGAAGCGAAGGAGGTAGGGGAGAAGTTGCTCCGGCCAGCGGCAACAAGACAGTGTAGGGAGAGTCCTCCGCCAAAGTAGAAGCAGGGAGATGGGGGAGAAGTTGCTCCGGCCAGCGGCAGCGCATAGCAGGTAGGTAGGGGAGGAGCTCCTCCGGCCAGCGACGGCGAGAAGCAGGGAGATGGGGGAGAAGTTGCTCCGGCCAGCGGCGCGCATCAGGGAGGTAGGGGAGGAGCTGCTGGCCAGCGGCGCGCAGCAGGGAGGCGAGAGAGGAGGCGCTTCGGCCGAGGGCGCTGCGACGTATGGAGGCGTCGAGAGACAGTCCGAAAGGAGAAGGATAAGATAAAGGGAAGAGATGGATCAATGTGAGTCCATGCAAGACGTGCGGACGGAGGTTGGGGAGCTAGCGATCCGGGGGATCGATCCCCCAGGGAACTAGTATCCTTTTCCTTTCTGAAAACCAAGCGAGTTTGTGATGCAGTACCTTTTTTCAGATAATTTTGGCTCCAACTCCGTGTTATTTTTGGGATATGGTTGGCCAAGCTGAATGTTGTCTATGTAGTCGCTTGACATCACAAAAATTTGGTAAACACCGGTTTAATTATTTTTTTGGCAAACACCATAGATGCTAGCTATGGTTACACAATTTTGACCACGTAAGTAATAGCTAATGACCTCACTAGTTTGAATTTGGCCTTTTGACATTGCTCCGTGCCAATCCTAGCTCCGCCACTATTATGTATGCCTTTTTAGATATTCGACGGATATGGATACGAATGCGGATATTTGTCGAGTGGATATCCGACGGATATGCTAGCGGATATGGTATTGATAATATCCGACGGATAAGGATAATATGACATTTTATACAGATTATCTAATATACTCAAACAGGATAATCCGATATATTTAGCATAACCACAAAATTTAGACAATCTAGTTAGTTTATCGGCTAGCTATACATGCTACATATGCATGTTATACTATGCTATTACCAATCTTGCACTTTTATACCGATGATATCTAGTGTTCCAAGTTTTCTTGTCATTTCTTTTGTATTTTTTTTATTTTTATGTGTATTTGTTCAGTTATCTTTTTTCGATCCGGGTCTGCTCCAAATCCGTTCCATATCCGCAATCCGATATAATCCGTATTTGTATCCGCATCCGGCTATTATCCACTTCGATCCGAATCCGTTAAAAAAATATAATAAAAGATATAATAATAGCAATATTTGATCCGATCCGTTTATGCCCCTATGTAGGACGACGAGCCGCAGGATTCGAAATTTCAAGCTGACCCGGGCACGGGCAAGACGGGAATACTACACGGCAAGCAAATTCGATGCAGATGCTCTAAACTACTAATTTGAACTGTTTTGTTAGCTTAGGCGAATTCAAAATTCGGTAGAGAATCCGTGCGTAGCAAAAGCGTTGGCGATCACCCCGGCGGTAACCGGAACGCACGCTCTGTGGACCGCATTCCGGCTTGCTTAACGACATCGTTTCGATTCAGACCTGCGGATCAAGTCAGTTTAGCGTCTGTCCTAAGCAATGCGATCAGCTGATCATTCGCTGCCTCGATCGGCCTGCAGCTCCCGACGTGGACGTGTGCGGTGTCGCATCGCGGGGTACGTGGATTTGGTCGCCGATTAGTCATGCTCAGCTGCCTAGTTTGTTATCGCGTCATCGCACAATAATCCGCACTTTCGGTGTGAACATGTGTGTAGCGCACGGCAGGGGCCTGTGTGCTACCTCGTCCGGCCCTAGCCCTAGGCAAGCAATAATCAACAATCACTAACGGAATAGTAGTGCCCACTTCTCATTTCATAATAATTTAAGTTCTACTTTTGTGTGTGCCAAACCTTTTTTTTAATGTTTGACTTAGTCCATTAGAAAAATCGACATTTAATAAGAACATAAAAGTAGGTTCCTTTGATTCATACATATACTTGATGTTGTAGATGTTGATACATTTTCATATACTCTACTATTTAGCTTTGACTCGTCACAAGGCCCAAACTTTTAATTAGTTTGGAACAATGGGAGAAATCCAAACAGCGGCAGATTAATCTAGGTGCCACCGAGGCTACGAATTGGTTTCATGTATACTTTGGTTGTTTTATCGCTAGAAATACATAGTATGAATCTGGATGGTATTTTTGCAGATGTACATGTTGCATCACGATGTACATTCATGTAATTTTAGCACAATAAAAACTTAACATAAGTTACAACTATATCTTTATAGTTCCAAGCTGAGGTTGGTTGCCCCTTCTCTCTGTTTTAGTGTATAAATACATGCGATATCTAATTCGGGATGGAGGAAGACCTCGGCTCTCATACCATGTAGAATTGCAGGAACCAGACTAGTTCGCCTAAAATTCAAACCCGAGGAAGAAAGGAAGGGCGATGCACTTATACTTCGAACATTTTAAAATGTCTAGTTCATCACAATTCATCATGATACTTTTCTTGTTACTTTTTTACAAGGTGTATCTTGAGCGGCTAAGGTAAACATTTTACAAACAATTATGAAATTAATAAAGATATCTTAGTATGAATAAGTACTGAATACAACTGTAATTTTCCATCACAAAATTAATATTTATAACAATAAAAAATTTGCAGATCAAACATCAAAACCTCATTGGAAAAAAACGCTTGGGGTTTCTTCCCCCTCACCTCAGCCTAGTTTTAAAGTTGGACATACATTTTGATCCAAAAAAAAAAGTTGGACATACATCCAATCACAGCCCATCACTAGCTGGACTACGGGGTTGGCCCAACAGGTAACGCATCCATCCGAGACTCTCTGAGAATTCAGCCCATGAAGAATGAGTGGTTTGGGAGGCTCCCTGGCCGGAAGCCGAGCCATGTCCCCTCCTCGCCGGGGCGCACGGAGGTTGGACACCTGGGCAAGGAATGAACGGCTGGGCCTGCGCTCCCCGGCGCACCCGGTCTGCACCCTAGATTCCTTCCGTCCCAACCCGCACAAGACGATTCCCGATTCCCGTCCGCTAGAAAAAAAGAAAAAGAAATCTCCGTATCCGTCTGCCTCGAAACGGGTCGGCCACCACCCACGCGACCTGTGTCAATGCGCCCGTACGCCGTAACTGACGAAACTGCCCTCGGAGCCCCGGCCCCGAGCCAGGGACAGCACGGTAAATGGACCGGACCAGCCAAAAAGCCCTCGGAATCCCAAAAGGGATTGCCTTCTACCTCACATAGAGGCGGCCGGACAAGGAGAGAAGCCGCCCCTCCCCCCACCCCCGCTCCTCCTCCGGCCGCACCAACCCGCCCACCCCCTCCTCGCCGCCCAAACCCCACCTACCCCCCTGCACCTCCTCCCGCCGGACCACGGCTGCCTTCCTGGAGCGTACGGACGCCTCCTATTGCTGCCGCCTGGGATACGTTGGTAAGGAAGCCCTAGCTGTTCGTTATGTTCTAGGCTTCTATATTTGCCTTGTACTACAATCCAATCGAACCAGGGAACCACATCTCCCTCTTCAAGGTGCGGGAGTCTTTTTTTTCCTTTTTTCCTTTTTGGTCTATTTCTAGTGACAGTCTATGTTCAGACAAAGAAAGTTTGGGGTTCAACTGAACCCCCCACGCCCCTTGCTTAAGCCCGCCCCTCGCCGATCTGTCCATGGCTATACTCAGTAAATCTAGTTAGTGGATAAAAACCTGCAATTTTGACGTCTTCACTTGTGCTAACTGGTAGCGGAGAGGGTGTGTGTCCGTTTGTATATATTCGTGCCGTCCCATTTTTTTGGGTGTGACAGGTCGCTAAGAATATGCTCATTGTTGTGACCGCCAATGCAGTGCGGGCGGCCATCCAACTCCACTTTGGGTTTGCAGTCCAAGGCAAAAACGTTCTCTGACCCATGGCGGCAACGATGGTGGCGATGACGGCCAAGAGCAAGAACTGTGCGCTGGCCTCGGAGAAGAAAAATGGCTTTGCTATCCCTCCGCTTCCGGAGCTCCGGTTCCCATGGGATTCGCAGGAAGACAAGAGCTGCTCGCTGAGCTTGTACGGCTCTGCCGCGCCTCATGGTGGGTTGTTTGCTAGCGTTGGCCTTAAAGTGTCGACTGCTGCTCCAGCCGTGGCGGCGCCCAGTCCCGTGGAGCAGGAGTTCAAGATCCCTTTTGCTGATCATTGCATAAAGTATGTCTCGTCGGCGGTCGGCTTTCCAGTTGTTGGGACCACCGTGGCTGAGTCTGCTGGGGAGGAGGTGGTGGATGGGAAGGCTAGGAAGAAGGCCGGTAAGCGCGGACTGAAGCTGAAAATTAAGATTGGGAACCCGCATCTGAGGCGGCTGGTTAGTGGAGCTATTGCGGGGGCTGTCTCGAGGACTTGTGTGGCGCCACTGGAGACAATTAGGACGCACCTGATGGTTGGGAGCAATGGGGACTCGATGACGGAAGTGTTCCAGTCGATCATGAAGACAGAGGGGTGGACTGGGCTGTTCCGTGGGAATTTTGTGAATGTTATTCGTGTTGCTCCAAGCAAGGCGATTGAGGTAAGTTGTTACTTTCTGTTTATGTTACTTTGCAATTCCTAGGAGCCCTCTTGTTACTTTCTGTTTATGTTTGCAATTCCTAGGAGACCTTGGTACTCCCTCTGATCCAAATTAATGGACTTATATTTGTCTAGATTCGCATGTATCTAGCATTAAAACATGACTAGATACATCCGAATCTAGACAAATCTGAGTCCATTAATTTGGATCGGAGGGAGTACCAAAATGTATCATGTGATATAATGATGCCATTGAGCTTCTTTGCTGATTAACCATTATACTAGGCTACCAAATTTACTTCCAGTTGTGTTCATGTAGTCATGTGATATAATGATGCCATTGAGCTTGTTTGCTGATTAACCATTTATACTAGGCTACCAACTTCACTTCCAGTTGTGTTCATGTAGTGCTTTTTTTACACTTAGTGTGATGTTAATTATCGGGCACACTTACAATAAGAAATTATGCTAGTTAATATCTTACACAACTTCCACTTTGCTGATAGATGCAGCAAATTTCATGTGGAAGGAGGGCTGTAACAGTAATTGGACAGCACCACTTTGTAGTCAATGTTATGCAGCACCCAGGCTGCTGTTTAATGAAGTAGGTATAATGGTATATATAATTTGTGCACGCACTTTCTGGAAAGGAGTTCAGGTTCACCTAACTGGCGTTTTAATGTTTTCTTCCATTTGATTACAATTGAGTTTCATCTTTGATTTGATCAAGGATATGTCCTCTGGTAGTATCTGGTGGTCCTGAGATTCTTAGCAAAGTCAAACTGTTAGCACTTTTAGCTTCTGTTTATATCCCCTGTTTAGTTTTGCTCCCTAATATGAATGATTAGCTGAACTGCAGCTGTTTGCTTTGTTATATTTTGTCTTACAAATATTATGTGTGCATTCTCTCTGTTCACAAGTGTTTTGTAGGCTTCACTAAGCACTCTCTAGGTGACAGTACATGAATGCAATTTTGCTGTATAAACCCGGTTTGACAACTACTGAGTGTTCTTCAAAACATATTTGTAAAATAATTGCTTTGCGTGCTGATGAATACCATCCTTATGGTCTTACTATGTTGGTAATGACATATGTTTGGTGATTATGATCATGAGACTGCATGGTTAAGTGATAAGTGTTACACTGAAATTGGTTGTGGGGCTCAATGCCCAATTCTCTTTCCTGCCTATGACTTTCAATATGATAGATGGTCTAATATTTGTATCAAGTGACAATATCTTAATTTGATCGATCTGTTTCCATCCAAATGCAGCTATTTGCTTTTGATACAGCCAAAAAATTCCTTACTCCAAAGGCTGACGAGTCCCCTAAGACTCCCTTCCCTCCATCACTTGTTGCTGGAGCACTTGCAGGAGTCAGCTCAACATTGTGCACATATCCTTTGGAATTGATCAAGACCCGTCTGACAATAGAGGTGAACAGGCTCTTTGTCAACTCGTGCAGAACTGATGTTTCTTTGTTTTGTTTTTTTAAACAAATTTGTTTCTTTGTGTACCTCACCTCACTTGTACTTGCTTCTCCAGAAAGATGTCTACAACAACTTTCTCCATTGTTTGGTCAAGATTGTACAAGAGGAAGGCCCCGCAGAGCTTTACCGTGGTCTTACACCGAGTCTGATAGGAGTGGTGCCATATGCCGCGACCAATTATTACGCGTACGACACCCTGAGGAAGCTGTACAGGAAGACATTCAAGCAGGAGGAAATCAGCAACATTGCAACTCTCCTAATCGGTTCAGCTGCAGGTGCCATCTCGAGCACCGCCACCTTCCCCCTTGAGGTAGCTCGTAAGCAGATGCAGGCTGGTGCAGTGGGTGGGAGGCAGATCTACAAGAACGTGTTCCATGCTCTCTACTGCATAATGGAGAAGGATGGGGTTGGCGGTCTTTACAAGGGGCTTGGACCTAGCTGCATCAAGCTTATGCCTGCGGCGGGGATCTCCTTCATGTGCTACGAGGCCTGCAAGAAGATTCTGGTCGAAGCTGAGGAGTAGAGTGAAGCATGTGCCCTTGAAGAAAGGGGTGAATCCTTAAGAAGAGGCTGGGGATTAAGTCATCTTTCTTTCTGTTAAGACAAAACTGGATGATCAACTCATTAGAAATTTAGGTCCAAGATATTTGAGATATTTAGATGAAGTTTTGGCTTCCATTAGTTGTGTGTTGAGCTGAAATCCATAAACACCCTGACTAGCGGAAGCAGTTTTGTCATACTTTGCTTCTCTGCTACTAGTTCTGTTCTCTCTTATTATCAAATCCTGGCTTGCTGGAGAGTTGATTAAGTTGTTCTGGTGACTTACCCCTAATTTCATGTCTTGTGATTTGGCTTTAAGAATTGAGAAAAGATTGTTGATTTTCCAGGATTCTGAAATATGGCATTGATTGTCATCAGTTTTCAGGATTAAACCAATGGTTTAAAAGCTTGACATTTGGCTTCTTAGGGCATCCACTATGTAAAAAAAACCACACCTTAAGTCCTATGTGGCAATGCTTATAGTTTACCTTATACATAGTGGAGGAAATGTGAGTTGTCCATAAGCTTATGGTGACCTTAAGCTTATGGGTTGTCCACAAGCAATAGAAAATAATTTATCATCTCTTCTCTCTCATGCATGAGTGTACATGATGAGACATGTGGGTCCAAGCTTAAGGCTAAAGTTCATCTTATACATAGTGAAAGATTTTACGAGAGATGGGTCCCACCTTATGGCTAAAGTTCCCCTTATACATAGGTGATGTCCTTAGCCCTACCAACTGCACCTTGCACCTTCTGCATGCGGCAAAAAAAAAACAATATGGTGAGAACATATGTTGACACACAAAACGACCGGTTCAAACGCTATTGATGTGGATATGAAGAAAACAAACTACTATTCAAATGAATCAAATAAGCAAGAGCTCTTTTTTGATTAATCAAGTAGCCATCTCTTCTGCCGTCAAGTCATCCTTGAAGTCGGAGGAGTCATCGACGTCGGGGTTGTGCTCGAGTTCGACCTCCATTGTCGTCCAAAGTAAGGGGTCGGGTCTGGCACGGGTCGTGTGTTGGTGCTGGCGGGCAATTCTGGCCCAAGTGGTTACTAAGCGGCGAGGCATGGCTGCGCATCAGTGGTGGTGAAGGCAAGGAGGAAGCCTTATGTGGCGGGCGTCGGAGGTGGTGTACTAGAGAAGGCGAAGCCTATTTAAACACGAACTGATTGCTTAGCACGCTATCATAGACATCATATTCTAAGAAACGGTCACTCCAAAGGGTGTATTCTCAACCAGCAAAGCATTTAAGTTAAACGACGCTCACCAGCGCCTATGTTTCAATGCCATGGCTGACCAACACAACCCACTGCAAGTGATGGAGCGGGGGCAGGCTGGCCGTGTCAAACAGTTTAATGTCGAGCGCACCCAATAGCCGCTTAGGGCTCCCGGCTGGAGATGCTATTAGCACTACCAATTGTACCATTGCACACTTTGCATGCGGCAGAAACAAAGACCAACATGGCACGAACATAGGTTACCACACAAAACAAACGACCCAAACGCTAATTGAAAGGATATGAAGAAAACAAGCTACTATTCAAACAAATCAATTGAGCAGACTTCTTTTGATTACACAAGTATCCATCTCTTGCTGGCCAAGAGACTGAAAACACAAAATCTAGAAGCAGGTACTAAATTAAGCTACAACAGCGATTTAGTATGATAGATAATTTAGGTCTGTTCATCGCCCTCCTCTGCGGCTGCGACTTCCCTCTCCGCCGCAGCAGCTGCCATCAGCTCATCAAAGTTCTCTGTTTTTCCCAGCACTATTTCAATCTGGCATGACAAAAGTTTCAAGGATCAGCACACAACGGCCTACGAATTCTCAAGCTCTGCAACTAAGTATGGGATTAGGAAGAAATTTAACCTTGGCCTTCTGCATCGGGCGACCCCTTGATTCATCATTGACATCAACAGTGGATGTCATGATCTCTACAAAGCCATTTTTAATGAATAATTAGAAGGAAGAAAATTGCAATGATGAAATTACAAACAAGGCAAAAATGTATCTTACTCTTCTCAACAGCAAGGCCATTATTTTTCAGAATTTCGGCAACGGTAACCACCGTGGCAATGGCTGGAAGATAAACAGGAAATTCATCAGCTCACAAGAACCACGAGAAAAAGAATCAATGAGCAGAGGATAAGTGGAACGACACAAGATGCATAAACAGCTGCATCACAAATTAGTTTGTGGTGTTAGACGAATGTAATTTCCTAAAATTCAGATTGACAATACAAGAACAACAACAGCAGCCAGCACATGTAAACTTGTAAAATTCAACAATGGCAATTTGCAGCTGTATTTTGAATGAAAATAACTAAGTCTTACAGTATGGCAACCCAAATGCCAAATTAAGGGAAACAGGTCTGAAAGACACTACTCATAAGGTACAGTACATATAAGGTGCAGCACTGTCCAATGTTGTTAATTCTGACAATTCATTAGAATTATAAATGTATGCTCTACTGCTGACCCTGCACACAAGGAACTATCAGCCAACCATGAGCTGGGGCAATCAGATGAATGCCAACCAACAAAGTTAAAAAATGCTCTGGTACCAAATCTCAAACAACCTTGCATACTACTGTCAAATCTAAAAATAGAGTAAATCATGATGAAGCAGGCCAATATAATGTTAACATGGGCACTTCATTGCAGCAACACAGCAGCAATTACTAATCGCTAGTATCTATACCAAAAACAGCTGAAACTATCCTAAAAGGTTGTAGGAGCTTACCCATGCCGAGGGCTGAGAGCTCCACCTCAGTATGCAGCTGCATGTACCTCTGCAAAATCATCATAACGACATTAGCTTCCGATTTCACCAAATATACAGGAAAACAGGACAAAGTTAAATCTTCAACCAAAAATAAAACATATAGATCAGTAAACCGCAAATTCCACATCGGAAAGTGAATACAGCGAATCTAATACTCCGTACAAATAAAATAAAATCTTCTGCAACAAAATAAAAGATAGGACAGATAGATAGACATGATGAGAAGGCAACTTTTAATGGTTTTAGAACGAAAAACTAGGATGGATCGAAGCAATCCCTACTAATCGGCTAAAACAAGTCAACAATCACGGAGGAATCGAAGAGCAGACAGAAAGAGAATATTTCACCTTGGCGAGGTTGACATAGAAGAAGAGCGGCTTCTTCGTGTTGGAGACCTGGATCCGATTCTTCTTGTGTGGCTCCGTCACCGTCAGGTTCTTGACTCCCTCCGTCACTTCCTCCATCTCGCTCCTCTCCCGAAACCCTAACTCGCAGGAGCAAACCCTCCGCCGCCGCCGCGAGAGACGAGCAAAAGCACCAAACTAGAAAAACTGGGAATCTGGGGACCGGGACGCAAGAAAAATAAATATCGCGATTCGGCGGCGAAGCCCTATCCTGTGGGTCGGTTGGGTTATATCGGACGAGGAGGAGGAGGAGGAGAAGGAGGTAGGGGGAGTTCGTGCCGGAGTCCAACCCGGGTCCAGATACGTGGTGGGCTGAGTCATCCTGACACAATGTATCCATATGGGGCTTTTCTAAGGAGTAGAGGTGGATCCAGATACGTGGGCTGTGGCCCAAGCCTCGAACATACTTTATCAGGATGGGCTTCCTAGAAAAGTTGTATCTATACACAGCCACGATTTTTTTAGATAAGAGGGTCTCGCTCCGGTTACTATTACTAAAACCAAACGAGCTATTACATCAGTTTCGCACGCACCCGGCCAGCTACCACAACACAGGTCTTGGTAGACTATCACATGAGACTACAATCTTCAGGAATTCTTAGGAACCACTTACAATTTTATAACATAGCCACCGCAGCAACCGAGACCACATCACACGAAACTAACCTAGATGACAAAAATCTCTTGCCTACTGGGACACAACCTTTTTCGCAACAAATTCTACCATTATTAGCATCTTTTCATTTGCGCCAAGGTTTCCCTCCAGTTCAGCTGCAATTGTCTTCCACATCTCTTCTTCTCCACCCTCAACCAGGATCCAGCCACAATATCAAAGGTGGAGCATGCACCAGAGATTCCAACCTGCTCATAATTATGGCTAGTTTTCCTCTTTTTGCCTCTCCTAGCAAAATGCTCCATTGAGCAAGGTTGAAGGCACATTTTCTCCAAATCTCCTGCATACCAGGTCACACGGAACAATTGAAACATAAGTCATTTCTCACATTCCATATGACCCACATAATTGCAGCAGATATGACATTATCAACTCTAAAGAGATTGTTATTTTACCATTTATTAGCCACCACGTCAAATTTCACAGGCCTTCCATTATTAGTGATATTAGAAATCACCTACCAAGCAGCCTAAGCAACAACACACCCGAAAAACAAATGATTACAGGTTTCATGATCATTACAGAATAGACAAGTTAAGTCATCAACATTCTGCCTCTTCACCAAATTATGCCTAGTGAGGATTCTATTATGAGCTAATAGCCACAACAATAAATGAATTGGGGGGGGGGGGGGGGGGGTTTTAAACCCCCAAACTGATTGGAACTTTTGCCGGAGGCAACTTCCATGAGGATAGAGACCGCAAGTTCATTTTCTTCCTTCTGAGCGTATCTATGAACTTCAGTATGATTTTTTATATATAATTAGCTAGGTGATGACCAGCAATACATATCATTTTCCCTTAAGTAAGGAATTGTATATTGCTGACATAACTTAACCCCATATAACAAGTTCTTTATGTGACTAACATATGCATTACCTTTCCACTGTACTGTTTTGAGTTGACAATCTATATAACAATGTTATGAGAGATTAAAGAATGAATGTCGTCAGTAGATGTAATTGTCACACTGCACCGTCTGTTTTTGAAAATGGTACCTACATTTAATTTTGCTTGCACCACATTTTATTTGTTACATATTTCTGTTTTTGACGAGCCACTGGCCAGCTGCGTGTGAGGTACCCGAGGTTATGAATAGCTGCTGTTGCCAAGGCCCTGACTCAACATGTGATGCGCCGTGCTCTAACTCAGGGGTTCGTGGAGATTTGCTACCATGCAGATGAAGTTAATCACCGAGTGTTCTGCAGGCAAGTGGCAGTAAAGGTATGTGTTTTTTGTTATTGTTCGAACTATTGTTATGTAGATCGATGTTTTTGAGTCTTTGTATAATCGCTGAATTTTTTCTAAAAATTATGTCGATTTGCGACTAAGCATGGACTTATGGCAACTATACTGTGATTTTCATCAACTATTCACTGAGTCATGGGCTTGGCGACTCAATGTTGAGTCTCGACTCAAAAACCTTGATGAAGATGTCCCTATATACTATTTTTTTTAGGTTTAGCCTATGATTTAGGATGAGTTTTATATAGTAAATAATTAGTAATGTGTTTTTTTTTCTTCTATTTTTAGTATAGTTCAGTTGGTGAATCTTAGAGAACTCCAAGATTGCTTCCTTCAGTGCAATGGTATCAATCTCATGGTTTTGAAGAGAAGTGTAGTAGTACAGTAAGCTTCTTTTCTTCGATTTGGAATAATCCATGCAAGTGGTTGCTTAGAGATGACCTTTTGGAATTAATTTTTCTAGAGTTATTCATTCTACATACTTACTCAATACTCATGCAACTAGAAGAGGAAGAGGATGGGGTTAGCATGGTCGGGAAAACCACGAGACTGCATAGGAGAAGTGGCGGGGATCTTCATGTTCATCATAGGAAGCTCTTCAAATTAGAATAGGAACGTTCCTTCATATAGGTAAGGTCCCCTTTTGTGTTCTTCATGTTTGCAGTGCACATGCAGAGCAGAACGAAATGGTCCTTTAATTATAAATTTGCATTTCAAACAAAAAATTTCTCTTATGTTCTTCTCCCTTTCATTTTATGTTGTGAAGTATCTAATATTTCTTTTAAGTTTACATAAAAATAGTAAAAACACATATTGTTGTATCTGCCAATTTATGTGCAACGACGATGGTAGTTGGATTTCTGATTGGTGACAATGATGCACATTATGTTGCACTAAATGATACATTCCTCTTGAGCAATATGTTCGTTGGCATGATTCTCTTCTGTTTGCTAATATTTCACATTTGTTATTTTCCAGGACATGAATTTAGTGTACAACAATTATAGTGAAGATGATAATCTCATTTCCTTCAGAGGGTACAATGGACAATAGAGCAAGAGGACACAAAAGTCTTAATCGATCTTGTGCATAAAAATACATAAAATAGTCAATATTTCCCCTCTGTTGGATAGGTTTATGCTCGACCAACCATCAGATAATGCATCTAGAGTTTTGTATCCTGAACTTGAAATTTCTCATGATGGGAAGATACTAAAATTTCCGTGGATAATGCTGATTAGGTAATGTCTTGCTTTCCTTTCTAGAACAATATTGCGCTGTCTAGAACAAAATTATAATAAAGTTAACTCGGGGCCGCAACATTTTTTGAGTGCTCATAGAACATTATTTTATTTGAAGTGCGTGATGGAAATCACATTGTGAATGAATATTCCAGTTATTTGTGAACGTACAATCATAAATTTCTTCCTCTATTCGGCTTTAGCTGTGTGTTAGGAAATATAAATATTATAACAATTGAGCAACAATGGCAACCCTTAAAGCTGAGAAGAGGAAAGATAAGAAAATATTGAAGGGTTGCAAAATACAAAGCTTAATGGAGAGATAATAGAAGTTACAGGATACTAATGCTGAGCTGACAAGGTAAGTCTTTCTTTTCTCTCTTCCAGATGTTCATTTTCTGCAGAATTCGGTGTCTAATTCAGTTAGTTGATATGAACATTCCAAAAGAGCTTAGTTGGGTAGGCCGTGGATGGAATCAGGTGTCTGGAGTTCCAAAGTACCTTATGCCATGTTGATGTCAGGTTTAGGATGAGAATTTTTCAGAAGAGTATTTTTGATTTATTGTATTATGGCAGCACATCTAACTTGACTACTGGTTTTAGGTTCATGTAAAAACCCAAAGGGTTATTAAGCTTGACAACTTTAAAGAAAACTTTATGAAATTTTTATATGTTTTATTTAATTCAACATAAGGATATTATCTTTTGAACAAATAGCATACCGACTGAATGTCTATTGTCATATTGACACAAATATTCATTTACAATTTTAGGTTGATGGCGTTTGTTTGGAAACATCCGCTGGACACCACAACAAGGGTTCTTCTATAGTGTAAATATGCCAACGCACGTAATCACTACTGGCATCTTTCCCTAGATGATCAAGTAAAGCTAATGTCATTCCGTAGGCAACGTGGATGCTCTGTTTGTAGTCCTGGACCTCCAGGCCGGTTGCGCGGATGAGCCATCAGTGACTGGCAACTCCATGGAACCCCATTCACTTATCTTTTCTCATATAATATGACTTGTGTGGACAGTGGATGACCAAAATGTAGGTTTGTTGGAAGGACATGTATCAGCAGCTGATAATTATAGGCGCATGCCTACCATGTTGGCCACACAGTATGTTGAGCTTCATTGTCCACATGATAAGAATTGATGACCTCTTGAAGCCATACAGGTTGAGACGTTGACATGTTACTGACTGCTAACAGATGACCCACTCTGGAAAGGGAATTTGCTGCATTGTTGTCACAACCCTTCTTATACTGGAATTGAAATTGCAAATCTACCAGCTTAGTCATGGACTTTTTCTGAAGATCAGTGGACAAGACTTGTTCCCCCAATTGACACAAGCTCTGATGATCAGTTCTTATAATAAAAGGGCCTCTCAACAGATATTGCCTCCATTTTTCCACAGCCATCATCACAACTAGAAACTCTTTTCATAAATGGAAAGCTTCTGATTATTGATACCCAATGCCTTGCTGTAAAGGTTTGTCCATTCTGAGTCAGCACAGCACCAATGTCAGAGTCACAAGCATCTGTCTGAATAATGAACAGCTGGTTGTAATCTCGTAGAGTAAGGACAAGTGTAGTAGCCATTTCTTTCTTGAGTGTATCAAATGCCAACTCTGCTTCTCCCCACTGAAATGCTCTCTTCTTTAATAAAGCAGTTAATGGCTTTGCAATAATGCCATAATGTTGGACAAATTTTCTGTACTAACCTGCGAGTCCTAGAAAACCCCTGAGCTCTGTGACATTGTTAGGGACATGCCATTGCAGCATAGCTCTAGTTTTGTAAGAATCTATATCTATGCCATTATCAGAGATAATAAGATATTCTAGTTCAGGTTGTGCAAAAGTACACTTGCTTTTCTTGGCATACAACTGATGTTTCCTCAATGTTTGCATCTAGATGCAATTCCAGAGTTGGGCTATAGACTAGGATATCATCCATGAATACCAAGACAAATTTCCTTATATACTCAGAGAAAATAGCATTCATCAAGCACGGAAAAGTTGATGGAGCATTGGTAAGCCCAAAGGGCATTACCCTGAACTGGAATTGGCCATGATGGGTCTTGAGTGCAGTATTGTATTCATCCTCATGAACCATTCTAATTTGATGATATCCAGCTCTTAAATCCATCTTAGAAAACCACGTTGTGGTTCATCTACTATTGGCATTGGAAATTTATTTTTTACAGTGTTGTTAAGTTTTCTATAATCTATACAAAATCTCCATGTTCCATCTTTCTTCCTTACTAACAGTTAGAGGACAAGCAAATAGGCTGAGACTGGGAGTAATGATACCTGATTCTATCATCTGCTTAACTTTTCTTTCTATCTCATCTTTCTGTAATGGAGAGTATCGGTAGGGTCTTGAATTTACAGGAGATGCATTAGGCTGCAGATGAATTGCATGATCATATTCTCTGAAGGGAGGCAAAGCATATGGTTCCTGAAAGATATCCTCAAATCTTTCCAATAGTGCAGCTATTGGTGCAGTTGCTTGCTGAGATTTTTCTTCAGACACATGTGCTAGCAAGGCTATTGCCCAAATTTCATTACTATGATGCAGCTCAATAACTTGTTTCAATGAAAGTTCCTGAAGTTCTTGTCCTTGTGGTTGAGGAATGCCATGTAATGTCACAACAGTGTCTTTATATAAGAACTGTATCCATTTTTCTTTCCACTGACATTTCATCTCTCCCCATTGCTCCAGCAAGTCCATGCCCAAAATAATGTCATAGCCCCCAGCTCCACCACTTTAAAAGTATATGAAAATGAATGACCTTGGACCCACCACTGTAAATCCTAGACTTGAGAGGAGCAAGAGATGCTCCATTAGCCACTTTCACTGACTGCTAACCCAGTAAAGGTGTAGTATCCACTGCAACTCTGGGAATTCCCAGAATCCAGCAGTATTAGAACAGCCTGATTGCCAATTAGAGCTCTGAGTCTGATTGTATATGGATGATCAGATCCTGATAATACATTAATTGACTATTGCATGGCTGCCATAGCTGTTTCCTGATTTTCCACTTCACCAGAAAAAATTTGAGTGCCATTCATAGATGTATCCATGGCATGTACCTGAGCTATGGATGGTTTTGTGCAGACATGCCCTGGAATGAATTTCTCCCCACAACTGAAACATAAACCATTAGCTCTTCTATATTATTTTAGTTGTCTTGCCTTCGACAGATCACCAGTTGGAGCAGCCATTCACCCTTGATTCAGCATGCTGGAATGGAACTCTTGGAGTGATAGGTTTGTGATGTTTCTGTCTACTAAGAATTTCTTACATTTTGGCATAGGCAGCCGCTACACTCACGCCTCACGGTAGCAGGTAACTGAATTTCCACTGCAGCTTGCAGCTCCTCTTTCAGGCCCAACACAAATCTGGTCACCAGCAATAGTTTCACTCACTGAAACCTCATACAAGCGTAGCTGATACACTAGTTGACAGAATTCTCTCTTGTATTCTTCAACATTCCCAGTTTGTTTCAGTACCATTAGTACCTGCATCTTTTCACGATGAACATTGACATCAAATTCTGCCAGCGCCGCTGCTTTCAACTGCTCCCACGTTGGCCATAGCTGTTCTAATTTGTACGCATGGAACCAATGTGAAGCATCTCGCACCATGTGTAGAGTAGCATATGTGACCTTAAATCCCTATGGTATATCGTACAATGTGAAATAGGACTCACATCCATCAAGCCAAATACGTGCATCCGTTCCATCAAATTTTGGAAAATCCATATTAGGTATCCACGGCTTACGACTGCTACAATCCTCCGTATTTCTACCAGGATCAATCTAATGATGAGTGGGTACCAAGGAGTTGGGAAGGGAATTCCTAAAAAAAAAGGAGTTGGGAAGGGAGTTAATCAGGATGTACTAGTGGTGGAACATGTGGTGGCGGTGGTCGCACCCGAAGGCAACCAAATGCAGGATGGGCCTTTCCTCTTTCTTCGATACCTTGTCCAAATGCACACGACAGTGTATAGTCTATTACATGGGCCTTTATGCCCCACCTTGCCCACAACCCACCAACACATACACTAGTGTCGAGCTCACTAACACTTCCCTCTATTTATGTGTTCAAGTGATCGACAGTGTTGCTGCGTCCGCACTGACAATTTAGCATATTGGTGTTAGGACTCAGGACACATGTATAAATTGCCATATATGAATTGACCACGTCATTTTCTAGATGGATACTTAGCAAAAGGGAAAGGAGTCTGTATTTCTCCTCATAAATTGTTATCTACTTCGTAATACCGTAGACTTCATCTGTCTGTTATGCAGATACATCTACATTGACTTATTCTTCTCATTCTGTTTCTTAGATTGCAGATGGCTTAATTTATGAGGCAGCTGATGGTTGTAATCACTTCCCTCATTTCTATGGCCCTGATCGGAGCTTTGCAGCCCTTCCACTAAGTGTTGTTGTCAAGGCAGACAAAATAGAGATGTTAAACAATGATTTTACTTGCAGCCTACTTGAAGGATCGGCCCTCTGATTCTGATGTTAAAGCCTCGCCCTTGTTCCTTATTTCCCTAGTGTTCTTGTAAGTTCCCTGCCAAATTTATGAAAGACAGGTTTTCCACATGCGTGTGCTAGTGACCCTAGCCACTGGAAGTATTGAACTGTCTTGTGAATAATGGCATACGCTGGGTCAGGGTGTTTATTGTTTTAACGCAATATGTGTTACCTGCTTTCATCATATGATATCATATATGTAGGTAGATGCTCAAGGTATCAAAGTAATGATATCATATATGTAGGTAGATGCTCAAAGTCTCAAAGTAATCCTGGTTAATTAGGATCAGAGTAAAATAGAACCTCAAATAGTGATGGGACCCCTTAACAGAATTGAATGGAAAGTTATCATTATAGCTTGAAACTTTCTTCCCCCAATTGCTGTGGGTTATCTGGTAATTCATGGTATGTCTGTTTAATAAATTTCATATTTATCATGTTTTTTTTTCACACTTGGATCTACAATAGAATCTTATTGTAGCGAATGCATAGATGTTATCTTTGTTGAAAATAAATTATTGTGCTTCTCGTTGGGATTTGTCTTTGTAGAGTCAGTGCATGTATGCCTTAGTTTTTTTTTGATAAAGGGTGTTTCGTTATTTAAAAAGTTTTAAACATTACACCCGGCCTCTGTATAGCTTAGATGCACACTGTCGTATTAAAATTAATGAAATATACATGGATTTAACACTATATTGACCACTAGGCTCTAATTTTCATAGAAGACAGTCATCCTCTATTATGATCTAAGAGCCACAACAAGAAATGAATTTTGGGGGGAACTTTAATCCCCCAAACCAATTGAACATGGACAGGCAAAACCCCTTTAAAATTAATAACACATACAGGGATTTAACATTGTATTGACCACTGGGCTCTAATTTCCAAAGAAGATAGTCATCCTCAGCACTAAGGTGCAAAGTTTGAGCATTATATATTATTCATACCATTGAAACAATAGCTACTGGTCGAAACATCTTCTAAAGGTAAACTTGAGGGTACCATCCCACACATCAACAATACACGAATTTTGTTCATTCAGAATTATATACACCTTCCAATACTAAGTAGCAAGACTGCAAGACCCAAACCAATGATCTTCCCAAAATATAATTTTTTTACCATTTCCCACTTTTCAGTGATACCCCATTTGAGCTGCTCCAGCAGACCACATTACCCCTTTCCAAATAGGGGAAGCACCCATCTTAGTACAATAGAAGATATCTATTAACAACATAATTATGATCTACTATTTGTTTCCACAACTTCTCTTCATCTATATGATAACTTTTAATCCAAGAAGCTAGTAGACATCTATTCATAGCGACTAGATCAGGGATACCAAGCCCACTGTATTCTTTTTTTTGACACCAGGCCCTAGTTAGCTAAATAGTACTTATGATGTCCTTCATAATCACCCACAAGCAAAGAGCCATCTGATAATTAATCATAGTTATGGCCCATTTAGGGAATTTAATGACACTTAACAGGTGCACATGTGTCATGGTATTACTGAAGAGTACGTCATGAAGGGGTCCTTTTAGAGCGTGTTTAGAGAGGTTGGGGGAGGCGGCGAGTTGGCGGGTACGAGGTAACACATCTTACGCAGGTTCAGATCCCATAACGGTGGCGGAATCCTACTCCTGCTATAAATCACTATAATGGCAATACGCCGAGTTACAGGGATCGGTTCGCCGTACGAGATGATATGAGTTGTGCCATAAAGTCTCCCAAAGGTCCGGCTTATAAAGGCACCAGAACCTAGGGTTACAGGGAAAAGTCCTAGTCGGACAGGTTACAGAGTTCTACACTAACACAAACTAGTCTTACTTGTCTTGCACTCGAAGGCTCTGGGTTTGGTTTATGACTGCACCATAGCCTTCCTTTATCCGGCATGGGCCTCCCTTCTGGATCCATCTAACTGGGCCGCCTAGCAGGCCTTGGGCCTTGCTACCAACTGTGGGCCACCTGAGTTAGCTGGATTAGAGGCATGCAATGGTGATACCCATTTAGCATATCCCCAACAGTAGCCTCTAGAGAACTCCAAGATATTGTGATGTCTTGCCCTTTAGCTTGAATGCTCCGTCTAGATGATGTCGGCAAATCATCAAGAAATATCTTGTAGTCCTCCAAAGAACCCTGCAATATTCTTCGTCTTCAATACGTAAGTCGAAGAATCACCAAATCTTCCACCTTACTCTTCTCGTAGCCGGACAGGATCCGTTCATGCCAGAATCTTCAGATGGGACTGTTTATCTGCTGTTGTTAGTAAGATGACATAGAATGTAGCCTACGCTACCTTGAAACTCACATATGGCAGCGGTTATAATCATAGAGATTTTCCCACGTGCGAAATTTGAAATGTCGAGCGGCAACGGTAGGACATGGCGCAATTTCCACGCACGCACACACGTCATCCACGCATCGACCGTTGCACTAATCCTGCGCGAATCTTCATGCCAGGGTTATATATTTTCATTGCGTAGGTCATTTTTCTTTTACCTGCATTCATCTCCCAGCATCATCTTCTTCCTCCTCTCGCCAAGGACTCCTTGAGCTCCACGCACAAAAAAAACCCTAACCACCTCCTCATCTCCTAGTTCATTCGCTCCTCCAATGGCAAGCAACCGCAATTTTCCATCCATGGCGGTGACTGGTCTGGCGGCCGGTGTGTCAACACCCGAATCTTTAATCCCAGATGCCTGTTATGCCATACATCACAATCCCAGGATTACAATTATTGTAAGACATAACATATTGGATATCATAGTACATCATCCATTAAAAACCATACATAAGGTCTTACAACAAATAAAGGATCTCATGATCCAGTTTTAGTACAATCAAGCAGCGGAATTATATAATAACGGTAGCGTGGGAGAGACTCCATCTTCATGGTCACTAACAATGCTGACAATGGGAGATGATCCTAGTTGTCGTAACCTTCCTGCAGTCCATCCTCCTGATAGTCCTCTTCATAGTCTGGCCACGGGAATAGCTAGGGACAAAGCCATGAGTACTCTTTAAGTACTCGCAAACTACGAGTAACAAGGAAAGTGGTTCAAGTAGGAATACTAAGCTCTAGTTGTTTTGCAAAAAGCCAGGTTTATCTCTAGCTGAGTTTAGAAGCAAAGAAAGCTAGTTTAAAGTTTTATAACACCTAAGTGGGAACTTAGTTTTCACTTTCACAACCCTGTTGTGGTCAAGTCAAAGTCATGATTCATTTCCAAGTCATTTTGAAAACATCTGACGACGGAACAGTATGGCCACTCCAACTGTCCAATACCCGCGGACGCGGCTATTCGAATAGTTTGACACTCTGTAGAGGTGGTACACTTTCACCACAATATTCGATACATCCGTCAGGAACAATCCTGAATTCACCATACTCGGTATGTGGATAATCAATCCTAACCTTTCAATTACACGCCCTAGTATAGGCACCTCTTCTATGAGTTTGGCCTCCCAATCATAACCATCTGTCATCTTGGGAACTGCACAGCTTGTCAATCTTCACGAGGTAGCCTCAACTCAAACCTCGGCCGCAAGGGAAACCATACTAAGGTATATAAACAACCAGTCAAGACCTACCCAATTTTTGGTTATTGTGGTTGTACGGTAAAATTGGAATGGTATCGCATCTAGACAACCATCAGTTTTATAAAGGACTAAGGATCATGCCTCAACATTTTCATCATCAAAAATCATCTGGTGTTCAAGAACACATGTCAAAACATTTCATTAGAATGACTCATCATTCTAAGGTTTTCATAATCATTTTAACCAAGTATTCCCATCTAAAGTGATCAAGTTTTATGCTTAGCACTAGCATCTACAAGTGGGGGTAAACACTAATGAGGGGTGATAATCAAGGGTGACTTATCTAAGTTCAATCTCATGCCTCAGTATGACATCAATATTTATCTAACTTAGGCCAAGTTTTATGCTCTTTATGCTACCTTTAATCATCTTTCTAAAATCTACAATTCACTAAGTAAACACAAATAAAATCTTTGATAAAGAAATAAATTAATTAAGCTTGCAAGTAAAACTAGGATTGGGTATCATCAATTGGTATAACCAAGGCATGCCTAATGTATTGCATATGTTATCTAGCTTTCACAGTTGCAAGTGTTAGCTTGCATAGGTGATACGTTGGAAACGTATCTATAATTTTTGATGCTCCATGCTTGTTTTGTATCTACTTTACTTTACTTGTCCACACTTTGAGGTGCTTTTTACATGTTTTCTGGTACTAACCTATTAACAAGTTGCAACAGTGCCAGATGCCTGTTTTCTGCTGTTTTTGGTTTCAGAAAAGTTAGTAAAGAAATATTCTCGGAATTGGACGGGACTAAGGACAAAGTCAATAACTTTCCGTGGGGAACAAGAAGTCTAGAGGAGAGCCCGAGGGGCCAGCCAGAGGGGCCAGACCCCCCAGGCACGAGTGGGCCCTACCCCACGCCTGGCTAGGGTTTGGCCGCCCTGGTGGCCGCCTCGATCCCCCCTTCGCCTATAAGAATCCCCCGATGCAGAAACTCTCGGTACCCGATCAATAATCCACGAAACCTTCTATAGCCGCCACCATCGTCCCTAGATCGGGGGGATCTAAAGCTCTTCCCGGCACCCTGCCGGAGGGGAGATCATCCCGGAGGCCTTCTCTACGGTATGATTCATGAGTAGTTCCACCTTGTACTATGGGTCCATGTAGTAGCTAGATGGTTGTATCTCCTCCTTTGTGCTTTCATGTATAGATCTTGTGAGCTCCGTTCATGATCAAGATCTAATCTATTTGTAATCATGCATGTTGTGTTTGCGGGGATCCGATGAATATTGAGATTATTATGTTGGTTTGATTAATGGTTCTATCTTTATGATTCTACCATGTCTGTGTTGTTTGTGATCTTGCATGCTCTCTGTTGCTAGTGGTTATCTTGGCCAAGTAGTTGCTAGTGACTCCAAGAGGGAGTATTTATGCTCGATAGTGGGTTCATGCCTCTAGTTTCCAAGGGAAGTGACAGAAAACTCTTCGGTTGTAGATGTGTTGTTGCTACTAGGGAGAAAACAACGGTCTCTTGTTCATGGAACATGTGGACTGTTTACCTTACACACTTTGCTTAAAGCAGTTGTCTGTTGCTTGCAATTTAATACTGGAGGGGGTTCGGATGATAACCTGAAGGTGGATTTCTAGTCATAGATGCAGTTGGATTACGGTCTATGTATATTGTTTTATTGCCCATTCAGCGTCATAGGATCTTTCTGGCTAGTAATTGCATTATTATGCCTTGCTTAGTTCCTGTCAATTGCCCCGCTGTAATTTGTTTACCCTTCATGCCATGTTGTTTATCTAAGGAGAGCACCTCTAGTGAACTATGGACCCCGGTCCAATCTTTACCATTGATACATCTTCCACTGTTACTTGTTACTTGCTGCAAACCATTACCTTCCACACCATACGTTTAATCCTTTTTTACAGCAAACCGGTGAGCTTGACAACCTCACTGATTCGTTGGGACAAAGCCTTGAGTTTGTGGTGTGCAGGTATCCACGTTGCTCGCAACACCTGTGTGACGTTTCCTTCCTCCTTCTGGTTCGATAATCTCGGTCTCAACTGAGGGAAGACTTGCTGCTTGCTGCTTCACACCTTGCTCTTGGGGTTTCCAACTAAGCGCTTCCACATCAAACACTAGGCGCCATCAAGCTTTCTGGTGCCATTACTAGGGAATCTACTTCAACCTCTTACACCTTGTCAAGCGCTATCAACAAGTTTTCTGGCGCCGTTGCCGGGGAACAAAGAAGAAGAAGCTCCCACGTCAACTACACGCCAGCATCACAAGTTTTCTGGCGCCGTTGCCGGGGAGGCTAAGGACGTCTTCACTAGGGGAGTCCTTCACTTCCTTTCTCTTTACTTTGTTTTTAGTTTGCTTTGTTTCTTTTGCTTGGTTTTGTTTGCCTCTTTTCAAAAAACCCAAAAAAATTAGTCTAGTTTGGTTTGCTTGCTTTATTCAAAAACACAAAAAAATTAGTTCTTACTCTAGTTGGTGGTCTGTCATTGCCTTGCTTGGTCATGCTTTCCATCAATGGATGGTTTCTTTGAAACTAGTTCTTATTGGCAAGGTGGGTCCACGGAAGAACAAAAGTATTATTATAAGGAACACCGTTTGTCACAAAAAGGGAAACACTTATGGGAACAAATTGATAAGTTGAATACTATTGCTACAGACGTGTGCTCTACTTATAATGTTACTTATTGCTTACATAAATCTTGTTGCTGTAGGAGATATAAACACCTGCCTTTTCAATGTGAGTATAATGATAATGTTACCATATCTTCTTATGTTAAAGGAAATTATGACTTTTATGATGTGGAACAAATTGAAGAATTTATTGCTTTCAAAGGTGCATTTGAACTTGCTAGTTTGCTTGAAAATATTGATGATGCACCTTATGAAAGTGAGGTTTATGAGATACTTAAATTTTGCTTTGACAACTACAAGGAAGCAAATGGCTATATTCTTGAATATTTTAATAGGTGCTTTCTACAACTGGAAGAGACTAATGCCTTGCAGGAGCCTATGGAAGAAAAAATTGTTGAAACTAGAAGCTCATTAGATGAAAAAGAGGAGGAGAGTGATGAACAAAAGGAGGAAGAATGGATCTACCCATGTCTACCTTCTAATGAGAGTAACTCTTTACCTCTTATATTATTTGATTGTACCCCATGCTTACCAAAGGAGGATGAATGTTATGTTCGTGTGGATCCTTTTGAAATATCTACTTTGGATAAAACCTGTGGAGGTTTTAATCCCACTGTTTTTGAGCTTGATAGAAATTATGTGTTTGTAGATCATGAAAAGCATGCTTTATGTGATAGCTATATTGTTGAGTTTATTCATGATGCTACTGGAAGTTATTATGAGAGAGGGAAACATGGTCTTATGCATCTAAAAAATATTAAGTTTCCCCTCTTTATGTTGAAAATTTTGAAGTTGCATTTGTCTTGCTTCCCTATGCTTGTTGCTTTGTGCTTTCATGACTTGTTTATTTACAAGATTACTATGCATAGGAAGTGGGTTAGACTTAAATGTGTTTTGAATTTGCTTCTTGATGATCTATTTTAAATCAATTCATATTTCTTATGTGAGCATCTTCTCAAACTATCAAGCCTAACTTAAAGGCGTTAAAGAAAAGTACTTGTTGGGAGATAACCCAAGAGTTTACTTGAGTATTGTAAGTTATTACTTCTATAATGACCTCTCCTTATCCTTTTTGTTTGCTTTTTGTGCCAAGAATGACCTCTAATGAGAGGGAACTAAGATTTGGGGAGTTGCTGTCCCGAAATAGATTTCTGTCCTCCACCAAACAAAATTCGTGAGGAGGCTCTGTAACTTGGATTGAGCTCAAAATTTACGAATAGATCCCCCAGTATGTTGTCTAACTTTCATTAGTTCAACACTTTGTGATTTGAGCAACAGAAGATGTTCGAAAAAATTAGTTTCTACCTGCTGGTGTGTTTTGACAGATTTTTGTCATTATTTGCATTTGCTTCTTATTGATTCCTTTTTGAGCTCTCTTCAGGTAAATTGAGTTTCTTTGAAGGAGTTACTACAGTAGCTTGTGTTTTTAGTGAAAATCCTTGCTGTTCCAAAGCTTTGCCAGTGGTCTAATATCTTTTAAATAAGCTAATGTTGCTAATGAAGATTGTGTGAAGTTTTGTATGAAGTAAAAAATTTCAGGTGTAGAGAGAGAATGATGCAATGAGATGAAGGATGGACAAAAGCTCAAGTTTGGGGATGCCACCATGGTTTCACCCCAAGAAATATCCAAGAGGTACAAGCGTCAAATCTTGGGGATGCCCAAAGCATCCCCTTCTTCATCAATAGAAAGCTCAGGTCTGTCTAGACACTTCACTTTTATTGTTTCATGCACAATTGTGTTGTTCTTGGAGAGTCTTAGTTTTCATTTGCTTTGCTTATTTTGTTTAGTTTGCTTTAGTAGTTTGGACCCCCGCTCTTGTTGTGTTGTTTTGCAAATAAGTTTGCTTGGTGTTTGGAAAGGAGTAGTAAGTTCTTGCTTGAAGTGCAAGAGGAGCTTGCATTGACTATGACTAAGACTTTAGCATGACATGCTAGGTGTTGTTTTTGCATTATGCTTAGTGATTATTTCTGTAGCATGTCTTGTTCCAAACAATTGGGATTGCTTAGTGTGCCTTGAAGAAATTATGCGTTGTTTTAGCATGCAAAAGCATAGTATTGTGGTATTCTCCTTTGATGTTTTGCTTGGGTTGACTTGGTACATGCTTACACCATGTTATGAATATGACAAGTCACCATTAGCCTCTATGATCATTTAGTCCTTGACTCGTAGTACCACTCTTTGCTTTGATTAGTATGCTTTGTTGCATTGCATGATTATGGCCATTATTGCTCTCTTAGTTGGTTGCTCCCAGTCTTTTGCTAGCCTCCACTTGTATGAGTAAGTTCTACTCATGCTTCCAACTCCCAAGAAACCAAGTTGTTACAAAGTGTCCACTATAAATTCCTATGCATGGTGTGTTACACCATTCTGTCACATCCCAAGATTTTCCAAATCTTGTAATGTGAAAAATAAATAAACAAAATAATAATTGTTGAAAATTAGGGTGAAAAGAAACTTTTGTTTCTAAATATAAACTTAAAATCCCATCTTGAATAAACTTGAGTAAAGTTTGAATCCAACTAAATTCAAATCAAGTGAAATGCATTCTTCATAAATGCATCTGGAAATTTAAACACTTGGAAAATAAACCAAAATCCTAAAACCATATTGGAAGAAAATCATTTCAAAAGATATATCTAAGCCTATGGATTTGATCCAAATAAAAATTGGTCAAACAAACATTTCAAAATGATCAAGAATGACAAATAGAAATATTATAAAACCATATGAATTGGATTCACTTAATTTGAAGCCATAGATAAAATCTTATGAATTTAATAAAATAAGGAAACTGAATTTCCAAAACTAATAAAGCACCTATCTAAAATCCATACCAAATGGTGAGTAAATAATCCTAAGGATATTTAAAAGTATAAATAAATATTAAATAAGATTTTACAAATTGGAATTACCAACTTTGGTTCTATAAATAAAAATATATGGATTTTATAAGATAAAAGAAAGAAATATTAAATGAGGAATATAAAGACCAAATTAAATCTTGGCCTAATCCATAAGCAAATGGAATAAATATAATCCAAATCCAAATAAAAATGGATAAAGAATTTTTCAAATTAATTAAAAGGGCATTAACCAAATCCTATTATATTTGAATAAAGATAAAATCCCTATTAGAAATGATTAATTAAATCATGAGAAAATAGAATTTGGAATTTACCCAAGTGAAATAAAAGTTGTTTAATTAACTTAAATGGGATCAAGGAAATCACCTAAATTTTTTTTATGGAATTAAACCCATATTTATTTTCATTGGAATAAAGACAAGTACCCAAATTAAAATGATTAATAAATCATATTAAAAATATTCCAAATAATTCAAGGTGAATTATTTGACACCCTATTAAACAAATAAAACCTACTGAAAAGATTTGGAAAGATTTAGATTTCAAATGGAGTTTGAAAACATTATTAAATCTTATTTGAATAAATGCAAGGGCCTATTTTAAATAATTAAAAGACCCTAAAAAGAATAAAAGATTTATTCCAAAATTGACTTCAGAATGTATTATTAATCAGTATTTGAATACACACAAAGTTTGGTTGAAGTTTGAAATCAAATTGTTGTTTGAAAAGTTTAAACAAAATCAAAACAGAAAAAGAAATCAGGAAAAAGAAAAAGATACAGATCAAAAAAAGGATAGAACCCAGCCCAGCTAACCTAGCCCACCAGGCCCATCTAGGCCCACTAAGCCCAGCAGCTCCTCCTCCCCTCTCCCCCCGTGAATTTTTCACTCGAGAAAGACACACCCGCCACCGACTACGCACCCCACCTCCCCCTCCCTCTCTCCGGCCAGGCCTCACTGCCACCTCATCATCGTCCTCACCCGCCGCTGACCACGCCCGGCCGTTCTGTCGCCGTTTCTCCGATTAATTACGCAGTAATGACGCCATTTAACAGCCCCACGACCACACCTTCTTAACCGCCTCTCCCTCCTCTCTGTTTCCCCCTCAACCTCCCATCCCCGTGCGCCCCCAGGCTGCCTAATTTCGCACAGCACCGCCACTGTCTCCGACGAGCCTCTGCTCCAATTACGGCCACACCTCGTTGCGCCTCGCCCCCTCGACCACACAAGCGTGTTTCCTAGACCCCTGCGCACCTCCCAGTACTCTCGGCTCACTCGCGCGCACCTCAGACGCTCGGCAACGACGACGCCCTCTCGCCACCGTCCACTGCCTCTACTCCGGCGAGTGCCCCAGGTAGCATATGACCACCCCTTTCCTCTCGTTGATGCACACATGATCGCCGACCCCGTACGCATCTAACACAAATATTATCTTGCCTTCCCGTGACCCGTACCTTCGCCTTCGACGATGAACAGAGGAGCCCGACGCGGACACGAACTCCGGCGAGCGATTCAAGCCAGCACAGTGCGCCCCTGTCCCTGCCGAGACCGCGTTGAGCTTCAGCAACACTCCACGAACCTGGTGAGCCACCTCATCCTCTCCCTTGCTTCCTGTAGCCGCCGCAGCGCTGCTAGTAGAGCGTCGCCGCCGCGCAGCCGTCGCAGCGCCGCCACTTTCTGGCAGAGACAATTAGGGCCATGCGATGCAGATCGGACGGACGCGATAGAACATAAACGAAGGGGTATGAGCTTATCTGATCCGTGCGATTCCAGTTAGATCCAACGCTCCACGTTAGTCGATCCACGCGAAACGGTATGGGCGAATAGAAACACGCCACGTGGCCAGCCTTTTGTTTTAAAAACAGAAACTAATCTATTAGATGTTTGATTTTGTAAATTGCATAACTTTTGATCCACACGTCCAAATTTTGCAAATTTTATATCAATGGAATCATCAAGACAAACCCTACCCAACCATGCACTTTGTTTAGTGATTTGCTTCTGTACACTTAGTTGTTTTTGCAGAAACTTGTGTAGGCATATTTTGAGTATAAAATTCTTTCTAAAATTATTTTGGTGATAAAATCTTTGGAAAATGGTTTGTTTTGAACCTACTGACCATATAAATCAATTTGTGGTTTCAAAAACATATTTTGTGAAGCATGATAATAAAACTTTGAATTAAAACATTTCTAGTCAAATAAAAATATTGTTTATTTGTTGAAAACACTTTTTGAAGGAAAACCTTTGGGAAATGTTTTGATTTAAACTCTCTGACCCCAAACACCAAGTTTTATGATTTAAAAATGTATTTGGTGAACCCCATAAAGATTATTGCTTTGCTAAAGGCATTTTCAACCACATAAAATATTGGTTTGGTTTAAAAATGATTTATAAGTAAGATCTTTTGCAAATGATTTTACCACTTATATAAAATGACCAATAGGTGTTTTAGAATGCTTATAACCTATTAGAAACCACTTTTCAAAATAAAACAATCTTTGGAATGCTTGCATGCATTGCTTTGTTTTTATTATTTTATGTGATGAATTGCTTGAATGGTAGATTGAATTCTTGCTTGCTTGATCGAATAGTAGCGGAATTTGAAGAGTTTGATTATTGCAAGATCAAGGAGTGAACTTATATTCTCTACCAAAAAGGCAAGTGATGCTTCATACTTTGTCCCATTATTTTCACTATGCATTAGTGATATTTCTAAGTAAGACTTGTATGGAATTTTGCTAAGTATAAACTATGCCATGGGAAATCCTATTAGATGAAGCCTTAGTAGAAATTTCCTAAGCTAAGATTCCTACTACTATCATGCTTAGCTTAGCTAGTAGAAAACAAGGGTGGATTATATTCATGCTATGGAATATTTCTAAGTCAAGGAGTTGTGTTTTTGTTTAATAAAACAACTAAGTGAATGAATCACCTGGGTGGAATGGAAAGAATGGTTTGTGTTGAGTGGTTATACAAGGCCCATTTCTATGGTTTACGTTGTGTATCTCACTTGTGGATGGCCACCCAGGAACAAAGAGATTTGAGATGTCAAATGTTGAGAAGCTTCAAGTGCAGCCACTTGGCATTGTGGGCTCTGCCTGGATCATATAGGTTGCAATAACTTAGCCAAATGGACAGTTGGTGGTAGGGGATTGATAGGTTGGAGCACGTCCATTCTGGTCTAAGGGAAGGCTTCTGAAAGATCTTGTCTTGGTGAAACCAAGTCTTGTGGGGAAAGTGCACCACCTCTGCAGAGTGTAAAATCTAAGTACTTAGCCATGTCCCTGGTATTGGACAATTTGAGCATCAAGACAGGGAAGCTATCAAGAATCTCCTCATCCAAATTTCTAAGTTAAAAACTTGTGGTTGAACAAGGGTTGAAGGATCACCAATTTCTATTAGGAGATGCCTTGGGTGATTTTGACAAACAAAAACTTAGTATTTTCAAATGATAAGGAAAATCTATTTTGAGCAAAGCAAGCCTAAACTCCACTTAGCCAAATGCATGTAGATGATAGACTCCACTATACTACCATAGTATCACTTGCCAATACAATTCAAATGTATTGACCCTTGTGGCTGTAACTTGTTATGTTGCAGGTTTGTTTGATGTTAGTGAGATGTGTTGATTAGGATTACAAGTCTACAACCAACATGATTGCCTGTGGCACTTTGAAGATGAAGGACCCATGTTATAGTTATTTCTGCTGCATTGTAATGAAATAGCCATATGATCTATGTAAGATGTAATGAATTATTTTATTCCTGGTTATAAAGTTGTAATATGACCTTTGTTTCTTTATATTACATCTTAACTGTGGATGCTAGCTATTGATCTAGGGACTAGCATTGTAAACACGGGGATCTCTACCTTATTAAAGGTTGGGACCTCTACAGATGGTATCAGAGCTTCTGTGTTGCCTGTAGGATTTGTAACCCCAGGATTGGACAAAACCCCTTAGAAAAATAGGAGTTGAATTTGTTCCAAAACATATTTACAAACAATATTGTAAAACTTTTTCCTCAACATTTTGGTTTTGATTCTACATCTCTTCTATTTTCAACTTGATGGACAAAGCCTTCCCCATGGCCAAAGACTTCAACGTTAGTTCCACCAAGAACTTCAACTTGGATATCACTAAGGACTACAAGTGAGACAAGAAATATTACTCAAGACTTGAAGACTAAGGAAACACAACTTAGGAATCATCATCACCTTTGAAGTTTTGTGACCAAGATGCAAGGAATTCTCCAAGAATACAAAGATCTTGTTCATGAAGAATCAACTAAGAAGGAAGGAATGACAGCAAGTAAACCATATAGTTGGACCACCATATTAAGTTTAGATCAAACACACCAACTTATGTGGTGTAGCAAAAATATTTTGTTGCCTAAGAATGTGCTTGAACTTTGTTGTTTGAGTGGAATGTTTGCTTGTGATTGCTTGCACATTGCTTGTGTGAATTGTGATGTGTGTGATTAGAACTATTCCCTTAGAAATCTTTTGCCTATTCTAATCCCAATCCAACCCAAACAGATGACTACTCCAAGAAACTCCAACATCAAGGATGGTGACAACAACAACAACCAAGGGATCAACATGAGAGAACTCATAGTAACCCAAACCCAGTTGAACCAAGTGACAACTCAGTTTTTAGCCAACAACAATGATTTAGACCCAACCATGCAAAGGTTTTTGGAAACCCAAACTCAATTGATGCAAAAAAGTGACAAATCAAATGATCAACATGGGAGATAACTCTTCCCAAGGAGTTTATGACAGCAAGGATGTCAAGGATGATATTTTAGAAGGAACCCAAGCTTGCAATGTTTGTGGAGACAAGGATCACACTTCCAAAGAGCATGAAGATCAATGCCCCAATTGTGAAGAGAAACATCCAACTAATCAATGTCCCACATCTCAAGCTACTTGTTTCCTATGTGAAGGAAATAATCATGTCCCTATCCAATGCCCCATCTATTCCATAGTTCAACAAAGGAAACAAGATGGAGTGCATCAACAGATTGTAAACCCTCATGAAGGAACAACTTCTGCCAAGAAGGATGGAAGCAAAGTCAGAACCATGCCTCATAAGGCCAAATCTAAAGTGACCACAAAGTGTTGCTACTCTTGTGAAGAAGAAGGTCATATCTCTAGTAACTGCCCCAAGAAGATAGAAAGATTTCCCACCTTTGTGGTGAAGTATGAAGAGAAAGAACTAGAAGAACTCCTAGCTTTGGAGAGACCCAAAAAGAAGAAGAAGGACTTAAGCCAGTTGCAATGTTACAATTGCAAATAAATGGGACACTATGCCAGTGATTGCCCAGAAAAGAAGAAGAACCAAGGAAATAAACAAGAGGAATTGATACCAAAGAAGAAGAAGGATAATAGCCAAGTGATGTGTTTCAAATGCAAAGAGCTAGGCCATTATGCAGACAAGTGTCCAGAGAAGCTTCATCAAAATCCCAAGCAAGCCAAGATGTAATCTAGTTGGAAATTTTTTAAGGGTGGTAGTACCCTAGTTGCTTTGAGACAACTTGTAACCCCTATCTTTCCCAAATATCGGGACGAGATTTATTTTAAGGGTGGTAGCCTGTCACATCCCAAGATTTTCCAAATCTTGTAATGTGAAAAATAAATAAACAAAATAAATAATTGTTGAAAATTAGGATGAAAAGAAACTTTTGTTTCTAAATAGAAACTTAAAATCCCATCTTGAACAAACTTGAGTAAAGTTTGAATCCAACTAAATTCAAATCAAGTGAAATGCATTCTTCATAAATGCATCTGGAAATTTAAACACTTGGAAAATAAACCAAAATCCTAAAACCCTATTGGAAGAAAATCATTTCAAAAGATATCTCTAAGCCTATGGATTTGATCCATATAAAAATTGGTCAAACAAACATTTCAAAATGATCAAGAATGACAAATAGAAATATTATAAAACCATATGAATTGGATTCACTTAATTTGAAGCCATAGATAAAATCTTATGAATTTAATAAAATAAGGAAATTGAATTTCCAAAACTAATAAAGCACCTACCTAAAATCCATACCAAATGGTGAGTAAATAATCCTAAGGATATTTAAAAGGATAAATAAATATTAAATAAGATTTTACAAATTGGAATTACCAACTTTGGTTCTATAAATAAAAAGATATGGATTTTATAAGATAAAAAAAAGAAATATTAAATGAGGAATATAAAGACCAAATTAAATCTTGGCCTAATCCATAAGCAAATGGAATAAATATAATCCAAATCCAAATAAAAATGGATAAAGAATTTTTCAAATTAATTAAAAGGGCATTAACCAAATCCTATTCTATTTGAATAAAGATAAAATCCCTATTAGAAATGATTAATTAAATCATGAGAAAATAGAATTTGGAATTTACCCAAGTGAAATAAAAGTTGTTTAATTAAATTAAATGGGATCAAGGAAATCACCTAAATTTTTTTTATAGAATTAAACCCATATTTATTTTCATTGGAATAAAGACAAGTACCCAAATTAGAATGATTAATAAATCATATTAAAAATATTCCAAATAATTCAAGGTGAATTATTTGACACCCTATTAAACAAATAAAACCTAATGAAAAGATTTGGAAAGATTTAGATTTCAAATGGAGTTTGAAAACATTATTAAATCTTATTTGAATAAATGCAAGGGCCTATTTTAAATAATTAAAAGACCCTAAAAAGAATAAAAGATTTATTCCAAAATTGACTTCAGAATGTATTATTAATCAGTATTTGAATACACACAAAGTTTGGTTGAAGTTTGAAATCAAATTGTTGTTTGAAAAGTTTAAACAAAATCAAAACAGAAAAAGAAAACAGGAAAAAGAAAAAGATACAGATCAAAAAAAGGGATAGAACCCAACCCAGCTAACCTAGCCCACCAGGCCCATCTAGGCCCACTAAGCCCAGCAGCCCACTCCCACTCCCTCACTCCCCGCAGTGAATCGTTTTTCACTCAGAAAGACACCCACCCAGTCACTGACTAGCAGACCCCACCTCCCCTTTCCCTCTCTCGCTGACGCCATGCCCCACTGCCACCTCATCGTCGTCCTCACCCGCCGCTGGCCATGCCCGGCCGTTCTGTCGCCGTTTCTCCGATTTATTACGCAGTAATGACGCCATTTAATAGCCCCGTGACCACACATTCTTAACCGCCTCTCCCTCCTCTCTGTTTGCCCCTCAACCTCCCATCCCCGTGCACCCCCAGGCTGCCTAATTTCGCACAGCACCGCCACTGTCTCTGACGAGCCTCTGCTCCAATTCCGGCCACAACTCGCCCCCTCGACCACACAAGCGTGTTCCCCAGACCCTGCACCTCCAGACTCTCCGCTGCTCGCCTCTCGGGCCTTCGGCAATAACGACGCCCTCTCGCCACCGTCCACTGCCTCTACTCCGGCGAGTGCCCCAGGTAGCATCTGACCACCCCCTTTCCTCTTGTTGATGCACACATGATCGCCGACCCCGTACGCATCTAACGCAACTGTTATCTTGCCTTCCCGTGACCCGTACCTTCGCCTTTGATGATGAACAGAGGAGCCCGACGCGGACACGAACTCCGGCGAGCGATTCAAGCCAGCACAGTGCGCCCCTGTTCGTGCCGAGACCGCGTTGAGCTTCAGCAACACTCCATGAACCTGGTGAGCCACATCATCCTCTCCCTTGCTTCCTGTAGCCTCCGTAGCGCCGCTAGCAGAGCGCCGCCGCCGCGCAGCCGTCGCAGCGCCGCTACTTTCTGGCAGAGACAATTAGGGCCATGCGATGCAGATCGGACGGACGTGATAGAACATAAACGAAGGGGTATGAGCTTATCTGATCCGTGCGATTCCAATTAGATCTAACGCTCCACGTTAGTCGATCCACGCGAAACGGTATGGGCGAATAGAAACACGCCACGTGGACAGCCTTTTGTTTTAAAAACAGAAACTAATCTATTAGATGTTTGATTTTGTAAATTGCATAACTTTTGATCCACACGTCCAAATTTTGCAAATTTTATATCAATGGAATCAGCAAGACAAAACCTACCCAACCAGGCACTTTGTTTAGTGATTTGCTTCTGGAAACTTAGTTGTTTTTGCAGAAACTTGTGTAGGCATATTTTGAGTATAAAATTCTTTCTAAAATTATTTTGGTGATAAAATCTTTGGCAAATGGTTTGTTTTGAACCTACCGACCATAGAAATCAATTTGTGGTTTCAAAAACATATTTTGTGAAGCAAGAGAATAAAACTTTGAATTAAAGCATTTCTAGTCAAATAAAAATATTGTTTATTTGTTGAAAACACTTTTTGGAGGAAAACCTTTGGGAAATGTTTTGATTTAAACTCTCTGACCCCAAACACCAAGTTTTATGATTTAGAAATGTATTTGGTGAACCCCATAAAGATTATTGTTTTGCTAAAGGCATTTTCAACCACATAAAATATTGGTTTGGTTTAAAAATGATTTATAAGTAAGATCTTTTGCAAATGATTTTACCACTTATATAAAATGAACAATAGGTGTTTTAGAATGCTTATAACCTATTAGAAACCACTTTTACAAATAAAACAATCTTTGGCATGCTTGCATGCATTGCTTTGTTTTTATTATTTTATGTGATGAATTGCTTGAATGGTAGATTGAATTCTTGCTTGCTTGATTGAATTGTAGTGGAATTTGAAGAGTGTGATTATTGCAAGATTAAGGAGTGAACTTATATTCTCTACCAAAAAGGCAAGTGATGCTTCAAACTTTGTCCCATTATTTTCACTATGCATTAGTGATATTTCTAAGTAAGACTTGCATGGAATTTTGCTAAGTATAAACTATGCCATGGGAAATCCTAGTAGATGAAGCCTTAGTAGAAATTTCCTAATCTAAGATTCCTAGACCCCTGCGCACCTCCCAGTACTCTCTGCTCACTCGCGCGCGCCTCAGACGCTCGGCAACGACGACGCCCTCTCGCCACCGTCCACTGCCTCTACTCCGGCGAGTGCCCCAGGTAGCATCTGACCACCCCCTTTCCTCTCGTTGATGCACACATGATCGCCGACCCCGTACGCATCTAACACAACTGTTATCTTGCCTTCCCGTGACCCGTACCTTCGCCTTTGACGATGAACAGAGGAGCCCGACGCGGACACGAACACGAACTCCGGCGATTCAAGCCTGATGCGCCCCGAGACCGCGTTGAGCTTCAGCAACACTCCACGAACCTGGTGAGCCACCTCATCCTCTCCCTTGCTTCCTGTAGCCGCCGCAGCGCCGCTAGTAGAGCGTCGCCACCGCGCAGCCGTCGCAGCGCCGCCACTTTCTGGCAGAGACAATTAGGGCCATGCGATGCAGATCGGACGGACGCGATAGAACATAAACGAAGGGGTATGAGCTTATCTGATCCGTGCGATTCCAGTTAGATCCAATGCTCCACGTTAGTCGATCCACGCGAAACGGTATGGGCGAATAGAAACATGCCACGTGGCCAGCCTTTTGTTTTAAAAACAGAAACTAATCTATTAGATGTTTGATTTTGTAAATTGCATAACTTTTGATCCACACGTCCAAATTTTGCAAACTTTATATCAATGGAATCATCAAGACAAACCCTACCCAACCATGCACTTTTTTTAGTGATTTGCTTCTGTACACTTAGTTGTTTTTGCAGAAACTTGTGTAGGCATATTTTGAGTATAAAATTCTTTCTAAAATTATTTTGGTGATAAAATCTTTGGAAAATGGTTTGTTTTGAACCTACTGACCATATAAATCAATTTGTGGTTTCAAAAACATATTTTGTGAAGCAAGATAATAAAAATTTGAATTAAAGCATTTCTAGTCAAATAAAAATATTGTTTATTTGTTGAAAACACTTTTTGGAGGAAAACCTTTGGGAAATGTTTTGATTTAAACTCTCTGACCCCAAACACCAAGTTTTATGATTTAAAAATGTATTTGGTGAACCCCATAAAGATTATTGCTTTGCTAAAGGCATTTTCAACCACATAAAATATTGGTTTGGTTTAAAAATGATTTATAAGTAAGATCTTTTGCAAATGATTTTACCACTTATATAAAATGACCAATAGGTGTTTTAGAATGCTTATAACCTATTAGAAACCACTTTTCAAAATAAAACAATCTTTGGAATGCTTGCATGCATTGCTTTGTTTTTATTATTTTATGTGATGAATTGCTTGAATGGTAGATTGAATTCTTGCTTGCTTGATCGAATAGTAGTGGAATTTGAAGAGTTTGATTATTGCAAGATCAAGGAGTGAACTTATATTCTCTACCAAAAAGGCAAGTGATGCTTCATACTTTGTCCCATTATTTTCACTATGCATTAGTGATATTTCTAAGTAAGACTTGTATGGAATTTTGCTAAGTATAAACTATGCCATGGGAAATCCTATTAGATGAAGCCTTAGTAGAAATTTCCTAAGCTAAGATTCCTACTACTATCATGCTTAGCTTAGCTAGTAGAAAACAAGGGTGGATTATATTCATGCTATGGAATATTTCTAAGTCAAGGAGTTGTGTTTTTGTTTAATAAAACAACTAAGTGAATGAATCACCTGGGTGGAATGGAAAGAATGGTTTGTGTTGAGTGGTTATACAAGGCCCATTTCTATGGTTTACGTTGTGTATCTCACTTGTGGATGGCCACCCAGGAACAAAGAGATTTGAGATGTCAAATGTTGAGAAGCTTCAAGTGCAGCCACTTGGCATTATGAGCTCTACCTGGATCATATAGGTTGCAATAACTTAGCCAAATGGACAGTTGGTGGTAGGGGATTGATAGGTTGGAGCACGTCCATTCTGGTCTAAGGGAAGGCTTATGAAAGATCTTGTCTTGGTGAAACCAAGTCTTGTGGGGAAAGTGCACCACCTCTGCAGAGTGTAAAATCTAAGTACTTAGCCATGTCCCTGGTAAAGGACAATTTGAGCATCAAGACATGGAAGCTATCAAGAATCTCCTCATCCAAATTTCTAAGTTAAAAACTTGTGGTTGAACAAGGGTTAAGGATCTTCAATCAAGGATTGGTAGATGCCTTGGGTGATTTTTGTCAAGCAAAAACTTAGTGTTTTCAAATGATAAGGAAAATTTATTTTGAGCAATGCAATCCTAAGCTCCACTTAGCCAAATGCATATAGATGATAGACTCCACTATACTACCATAGTATCACTTGCCAATATAATTCAAATGTATTGACCCTTGTGGCTGTAACTTGTTATGTTGCAGGTTTGTTTGATGTTAGTTAGATGTGTTGATTAGGATTACAAGTCTACAACCAACATGATTGCCTATGGCACTTTGAAGATGAAGGACCCATGTTATAGTTATTTCTGCTGCATTGTAATGAAATAGCCATATGAGCTATGTAAGATGTAATGAATTATTTTATTCCTGGTTATAAAGTTGTAATATGACCTTTGTTTCTTGATATTACATCTTAACTGTGGATGCTAGCTATTGATCTAGGGACTAGCATTGTAAACACATGGATATCTACCTTATTAAAGGTTGGGACCTCTACACATTCCAAGTATATTCTTGTTTTCAGCTATCTTCCAATTAAAAACTATTTTGTTATGTGAAAACTTAGTGATTAAAGCCCTCACGAACTTGATTGCACACTTTATTCTTTGCCCCTAATAAACTTGAACCATTGAGACAACTTTGTTGTATATGCTTGCACTTATAAGTTGGGATTAGCAGAACCGTTCTGTCACGAGGAACATTTTCAACATTGCACTTGTACTTTTTGTACTCCGTTGATATCATGCTCTTTTGTCTATGGATGTTACCAGTGTGAAATGAAGTGGGAACTTGTAAGTTCATGGAGTTTGTATTCTGTGTTAGGGAAACACCTGGGCCGCTAGCCTAAGCCATGCCTAATCATGGTGGAAACTTGCAGCATCACCATAGTGACATCTATGAAGCATTCTTCTTATTAAAAAGGACACATTGAGAAAAGAGGAAAGAGAGAAAAAAGCACCATATTCCCATGGTACATAAGAAGAATTGCTGAGATTCTCATTGTCTGCTTGCCTTGTCATTTTGTTTATGGGAAAGCTCCTGTGCCATGTGCAAGGAGTACCCTGTTGGCGGGTCTCAATGATATGCAAATACTTACAGTGACAAGAACTTGCCTGGGCCCTAAGTTGAGTATCCATGAGGTGTAGCCCTCATAGTCAAGGGACTTGAGATTGCCAACTTATACTTTGTCAAGCATATACTCCATCTTTGCCACTTTAACCTTAACCACTTCAAGATGCTTATGATAGGGGAAATGAGGGATGAAAGCTAATAAGTACCATAATTTTTGGAAGCTCTTTTTGAAACTTGTAATCCCTGCTTACTTTACAAAAAGGCCTTTCTTCCACCACTATTGAGTCTCCACCTTCTACCTTTAGGCACTATTAAGATAGCATAGTTGTCATTCTGTGTGGAGTGTTCCAAAGCTTACTAATTGATGCATATTGTGTTATTACTTGCTCTTGTGCTATCTGTTTCTAGTCACCCTTGTTAACTTTGCAGGTGTCCTATGCATCACAATTCCACTATGCTATGTTTTCTTCATGTGAAACAAAAAAACGTTTTTCAATGCATATTATTCATGATCTTTGTTTGTAGCTTGTCATGTTGCATGCATAGTTACTATGTCCTATTGTTAGAACTCCATCTTTCATGCACATGTTTAGAGTTCTTTGATCCCAGCTTTCAATGTTTGCAAATGGTTGGATCTTTATTGTGAGGGTGCATGTCACCTCAAAAATTATTCGTTTATCACTTACCTACTCGAGGACGAGCAAGAATTAAGCTCGGGGATGCTGATACGTTGGAAACATATCTATAATTTTTGATGCTCCATGCTTGTTGTGTATCTACTTTACTTTACTTGTCCACACTTTGCGGTGCTTTTTACATGTTTTCTGGTACTAACCTATTAACAAGTTGCAACAGTGCCAAATGCCAGTTTTCTGCTATTTTTGGTTTCAGAAAATTAGTAAATAAATATTCTCGGAATTGGACGGGACTAAGGACAAAGTCAATAACTTTCCGTGGGGAACAAGAAGTCCATAGGAGAGCCCGAGGGGCCCTACCAGCGCTGGATAGGGTTTGGCTGGCCTGGCGGCCGCCTCGGTCTCCCCCTTTACCTATAAGAAGCCCCGATGCAGAAACTCTCAGTACCCGATCAATATTCCACGAAACCTTCTGTAGCCGCCGCCACCATCGTGCCTAGATCGGGGGATCTGAAGCTCTTCCCGGCACCCTGCCGGAGGGGAGATCATCCCGAAGGCCTTCTCTCTGGTATGATTCGTGAGTAGTTCCACCTTGGACTATGGGTCCATGTAGTAGCTAGATGGTTGTATCTCCTCCTTTGTGCTTTCATGTATAGATCTTGTGAGCTCCGTTCATGATCAAGATCTAATCTATTTGTAATCATGCATGTTGTGTTTGCGGGGATCCGATGGATATTGAGATTATTATGTTAGTTTGATTAATGGTTCTACCTTTATGATTCTATCATGTCTGTGTTGTTTGTGATCTTGCATGCTCTCCTTTGCTAGTGGTTATCTTGGCCAAGTAGTTGCTAATGACTCCAAGAGGGAGTATTTATGCTCGATAGTGGGTTCATGCCTCTAATTTCCAAAGGAAGTGACAGAAATCTCTTCGGTTGTAGATGTGCTATTGATACTAGGGAGAAAACAATGGTCTCTTGTTCATGGAACATGTGGATTGTTTACCTTACACACTTTGCTTAAAGAGGTTGTCTGTTGCTTGCAACTTAATACTAGAGGGGGTTCATATGATAACCTGAAGGTGGATTTCTAGTCATAGATGCAGTTGGATTATGGTCTATGTATATTGTTGTATTTCCCAATCAGCGTCATAGGATCTTTCTGGCTAGTAATTGCATTGTTATACCTTGATCAGTTCCTGTCAATTGCCCCGCTGTAATTTGTTTACCCTTCATGCCATGTTGTTTATCTAAGGAGAGCACCTCTAGTGAACTATGGACCCCGGTCCAATCTTTACCATTGATACATCTTCCACTGTTACTTGTTACTTGCTGCAAACCATTACCTTCCACACCATACGTTTAATCCTTTTTTACAGCAAACCGGTGAGCTTGACAACCTCACTGATTCGTTGGGACAAAGTCTTGAGTTTGTGGTGTGCAGGTCTCCACGTTGCTCGCAACACCTGTGTGACGTTTCCTTCCTCCTTCTGGTTCGATAACCTCGGTCTCAACTGAGGGAAGACTTGCTTCTTGCTGCTTCACACCTTGCTCTTGGGGTTTCCAACAAAGCGCTTCCACATCAAACATTAGGCGCCATTAATCTTTCTGGTGCCATTACTGGGGAATCTACTTCAACCTCTTCCACCTCGTCAAGCGCTATCAACAAGTTTTCTGGCGCCCTTGCCAGGGAACAAAGAAGAAGAAGCTCCCACGTCAACTAAACGCCAGCATCAATAGGTAACATGCAAGCGGTATCTTGCTAGTTAACTTGTAGTGTTAGGCTTGCCTTGTTCAGTGTAGTGGTTGAAGTTCTCCTCGGCTTCTTTCTCGTAGTATTCTCCTTCCTCTTCGTATCCTTGGTTGGTACTAGCGTCTATAGATAAATACGAGGTACACAATCACCAAACAATACTTAACTAGTTCCATTTATCACACCAAGGTTTTCACTAGATGATCTAGCATCATCACAAACATCACATGAATTAAGGCAATAGTTTTATACTTTTATTTATTTTATTTTTATAAAAGTAATTTCTACTCATTGAAAAACTACTTACGATTTAATATTCTCTAACTAAAACATGGGATCATGTTAACACATGTCATCACCACATATTTCAGTACTTGGGAATGTGATTTAAAGTGGTGTCACAATTTAATAAGGTTTAACCTTTTTATTTTAATTAATTCAAGTGACTAGAAATGCCTATGGGGCATTCTTTCATTACTTGTCCATTATTACTGCAAATAAATTTAGATATTTTTATATATTCCGAAAGGTCTTATCAAATGTGATTTTTGAGAGTTGGAATCAAGTCAAAAGCATTTATGGTTGAATTTTGAAAAATGTTCGAATGAAGAAAATTCTCTGCCTTGTTATTTTTACTATAGGTGATCTATAATTTCAAATGGTTTGAATCCAACGGGCTTGGATTAAGAATTTCAATACCTTTCTAGCAAAATTAGTTTAATGCAATTTGGTTCAGTGAATCTATCTAAAATGATTTTTGAATCTACTGCCACAACTAGAGTTTGAACTAAATAGATAAACCTAAATTCAACGAATCGGTCATGGAAGTTAATCGCTTAGACACACAAAGACGCAAGTGGGGCGGTTTATGGTTGTCCCCACCACAAGGAGAGAAAGTGCGAAGGGTTACGGGGCGATTAGGGCTATAGGATTAGAAGTAAGATCTACGGCTGAGGGTCGTCGTCCATGTCTGAATAGAACACGACGAGCACGAACCCTAGCGTGGCCAGTAGGGGGCAGTGGCGGCTCACCGGGGCTCCGACGATGGGGGAAAATGACAAAGTCGATGACGGCGATCCTCCTGGTACTGGTGGCTCCTCCTGGGGTGGCTCCAATCAGCGGCGCCCTTCTCCTCCAGCAGCGGCAAGCTCCGGTGAAATTCTGGCAACCTGGTGCTCGCCTTGTTCCAGGGAAGAAGTGGGGTGGTTCTGAGAGAGAGGGGAGTGGAATGGTGTGCTGAATTCGAATGGGGGATGCCTCTATTTATAGTGCGACGAGGGAACCGAAGGGTGCGGGCTGAGATCGTTGGGGTCGGCTGCACAGCGAGCTAATGGCATGGCCGAAGGTAGGGGACAGTGCACTGCCTCCTAGCGATGCTCAACGTCTCCATGGCGAGGCGTGGGGCAGTGCGGTTTGATCAGAACACTTCGACGCTCTGGGCGGCACCAACGGAAGTTTTAATGGCGCACATGCGCCTGGCGAGTGTCGAGTGCTGCGCTCTGGCGTGCTCTCGGCATGGTCGCAGAGAGAATGGTCGCGTGCGTTCTAGGTGGTCCAGTGGCTAGCAGGGCTCGAGCGTTGGACAGGGGTGGTGGTGGACGGTGGATTGCCTGCTAGACAAGGTTGGCGAGGCTAGTTAGGCTCTTAGCTTGCTGTCAACATTGGGGGTGGCAATTGGGCTCGGCCATGGTCACCATTGATGGCATGGTCGATTTCACAGTGAGCTAGAGCTGCTTAAACTAGTTAGATGATCTACTGAGAGTGTAGTGAGAACTAGATAGGGAACAAGTTTGGTACAAACACTGCTCACTATGGTGTTTGTTGTTTAATTTGATTTGTGTTTAGAAGGTATTTGATGAAATGTCCGCAACAGATTTAAATTTGAATTTTTAGATGAAACTTGGTGGGTGCAATGGTCACATACTAGGTAGTCTCTGGTTGCTTGGATTTATCAAGGTGCACTGGTTTGGTTGGGTTTTGAGAAATGGTGATCTTCCCATATGATATAGATTCAATTTTCAAATGTCATTTGAATAAGGTTGCCAAATGTTTCTGTGGGTTTGCAAGGTGGGCTTGGGTTCACTTTCACTTGGTCTAGCAAGGGGTGAAAAGAAATGGATTTGTTTCTGTTTGAAATCTTAGACTAGAAACACTCAAAGTGGTCTAGTGAGCAAGATTGGCAAAAATGACCATTTGCTTGTTTTGTTTGTTTAAGAATTTCTCTTGATTTTTTCTGCTTGGAATTGATTTAGATGATGTTGTTTTCATCTTTAAACCATTCCTTGCTATTCACAACAATCACACAAGTCCATTCAAGCATTCATGCAATCATCACATACACACATGCATTCATATGATTTTAATTAACAAAAGTTTTTGTTAACCCTAATTTTGGGTGATTGGAATTGATAACCTTGCTTAATATTTTTGGGATGTTACAAACCTTCCCTCCTTAAACAAAATCTCATCCCAAGATTTGAGAAAAAGACAACTAGGATTTAAAGAGATCTGGAAACTCCGTCCTAATGTAGTCTTCTCGCTCCCAGGTAGCTTCTTCTTCAGTGTGGTTACTCCACTGGATCTTGAGAAACTTGATACTCCGGGTCCTGGTGGTTCTGAAAGCTTCCTCCAAAATACAGATGGGTACTTCAGGATACGTCAGTCATCATTGATCTCTATGGTTCAGTGATCAATATTTTTGAAAACTTCTGTCTTCTCCGGGACTTCTAGGCATTTGTGAAGTAACGAGATGTGAAACACATTTTGCACGGCTGACATCTCCTCTAGCAGTTCCAGTTGGTACGATACTTCTCCTCGACGATTCAAGATCTTGAAAGGTCCGATATATCTGGGGGCGAACTTTCCTTTGAGATGGAAACGTTGCATTCCCTTCAAAGGTGACACTTTGAGATACACAAAATCTCTGATATTGAAGGCGAGGTCTCGACGTCTCTTGTCAGCATAACTCTTCTTTCTGGATTGGGTGGTCTTGAGGTGCTCACGGATCTTGTGAACTTTCTCTTCGGCTTCTCGTAGGATGTCGGGTCCGAAAATCTGACTCTCTCCTACTTCCGACCAATTCAAAGGGGTACAACACTTCCTTCCATACATGAATTCAAATGGGGCCATTTGCAAACTAGCTTGATAACTATTGTTGTATGAAAATTCTGCGAACGGCAGACAGTCTTCCCATTTTGATCCGTACTCTAACACACAGGCTCTCAACATATCTTCGAGTATTTGATTTACTCGCTCCGTTTTTCCATCAGTCTGAGGGTGATAAGCTATGCTGAAATCTAATCGGGTTCCTAATCCTTCTTGGACTTTCTTCCAAAATCTCGAGGTAAACTGAGTTCCTCGATCCGACACAATGTTCTTGGGGACTCCATGCAAACTGACGGTTCTAGCAATGTACCAATCTGCTAGCTTCGAACTCTGGTAGGTGGTCTTGACTGGTAAGAAATGGGCGACTTTGGACAGTCGATCTACTATGACCCAAATAGAGTCATTTCCTCTACTAGATGTAGGCAAACCGGTGATAAAATCCATTCCGACTGAATCCCATTTCCATTTCGTAATCTGCAATGGTTGCAACAGTACTTCGGGTCTCTGATGTCCCTCCTTGACTCTCTAACAAATATCACACTTGGCTATGTAGCTTCCGATTTCTCTCTTCATCTTATGCCACCAAAATTGTTCCTTCAAATCCTGATACATCTTCGTTCCTCCGGGGTGTATAGAATAAAGAGTATCATGGGCCTCCTTCAAAATAGCTTGTTTCAACTCTGATTCTGCTGGCACACAGATACGTCCTTTGTACCACAAAACTCCTTCTTCATCTTCGGTGAATCCAGGTACCTTTCCTGTTCCGATACGACACTTGATTCCGTCGATACTAGCATTTCCTTTCTGCGCCTCCTTGATCTGACTGATCAAAGTGGGTTGAAGTTCTATGCTAGCCAAAAATCCTTCACTTACTAATTCCATTCTGAAATCTTCCAACTCCTTGTGCAAACTTGGTTGCTCCTTCAGAATCATGGAATTCAAGCGGCACGAAAATCTGCTAAGGGCATCTGCTACCATATTGGCTTTAACAGGGTGATAGTGAATATCCAGGTCATAGTCCTTGATTAACTCTATCCATCTCCTTTGCCTCATATTCAGCTCCTTCTGAATGAAAATATACTTCAGGATCTTGTGATCTGAATAAATCTCACAATGGTTTCCCATAAGGTAATGCCTCCATGTCTTCAGGGCTAAAACTACGGCTGCTACTTCAAGGTCATGGGTAGGATAATTCTTCTCATGTTGTTTCAGTTGTCAGGATAGATAAGATATGACCTTGCCTTCTTGCATAAGCACACATCCGAGACCGATCTTGGATGCGTCACAATACACATCAAAAGGCTTCGTGATATTCAGCATGATCAAGATTGGGGCTGAAATCAATCTTTTCTTGAGTTCTTGAAAGCTCACTTCACATTTGTCCGTCCATTCAAACTTCTTATCCTTCTTCAACAATTGGGTCATGGGTCTTGCGATACTCGAGAATCCTTCTATGAACTTGCGGTAATATCCCGCTAATCTGTTAAATGCACGAACTTGGGTTTGAGTGGTTGGGGCTTGCCATTCTTAAACATCCTTAACCTTTGCAGGGTCAACGGCAATTCCTCCGGCTGATACAATATGTCCGAGGAATCCTACCTCCTATAACCAAAATTCACATTTGCTAAACTTGGCATACAACTGATGGTCCCTAAGGGTTCCAAGGATGGTCCTCAGGTGTAGCTCATGTTCTTCTTCTGATTTGGAATAGATCAGAATGTCATCGATGAAAACAACGACAAACTTATCTAGGAAGTCCATAAAAATATTATTCATGAGGTTCATGAAATAAGCGGGGGCATTGGTTAATCCAAAAGACATGACGGTATACTCATACAATCCATATTTGGTGGTAAAGGCGGTCTTTGGAATATCCTCTGCGCGAATCTTGAGTTGATGATAACCAGTCCTAAGATCAGTCTTAGAAAACACTTTGGCACCAGTCAACTGGTCAAACAGGTCTTCTATCTTTGGCAGTGGGTACTTGTTCTTGATGATGACATCATTTAGCTTCCGATAATCCGTACACAAATGGTTACCTCCATATTTATTATGCACAAGCAAGACAGGTGATCTCCATGGCGACGCACTTGGTTGAATCAGGCCTATTTCCAGCATAGCATCCAGTTGCTTCTTCAGCTCCACTAATTCAGACAGGTTCATACTATATGGTCTCTGGGCTATGGGTCCGGTTCCAGGTATTAGTTCAATGATAAACTCGATATCCCGATCTGGGGGCATACCGGGCATAACATATGGAAATACGTCGGGGTATTCACAGACTACTCTGACTTGGTCAATGGTTGGTTGGGCTAGACTCTTGTTGCACTTGAATTAATGGGGCAAGGTTTCAGATACATGCTCTACTGATATTCTGGTTGTACTGGTCATGGTTATGGCTTTCTTGGCACAGTCGATTAATCCATTATGTTTCGACATGCAATCCATTCCTAGTACTACTTCCAAACCTTTAGTTCCAAGTACCATTAGATTAGCATAAAAATCTATGCCATGTATTCTGATAGGTACGGCCTTGCAAATTTGTCTAGCTTTGGTGGTTGAACCAGGTATTTGAACTATCATAACATGCTTCAATTTTTTTGGTTGAATCTTACTAGTGCATGCAAATTCTTCTGTACCAAATGAGTGTGGTGCTCCAGAATCAAACAACACTCTTGCAAGTACTGAGTTAACAGAAAACATACCCAGCACGACGTCTGGTGCCTCTTGGGCTTCTTTAGCATTCATGAGAAACAGACGGCCATTGCGGTTGAGTGAATTTCCTAGGGCAAATCTTCTTCCAGGCTGAACACGACGCTGCTGTTGAGCTGTGGCATTCAACTGGGGGCTGCTGCAATTTTCTTGGGGCACTCATTCGAATAGTGGCCTTTGGTTTCGCATTCATAACAAGTCACCTGAGACTTGTCCTTTACTGCAACAAGCACATCATTGCTTCCAGTCCTCGGGGCAGTATTGGTGTTGTTGACGACATTGTTGTTGTTGAACTTTGGTGGTGCACGGTTGAAGTTGTTGGAGCTGCCGGGGTTGTTGTTGTTGTGGTTCCCTCCGGGCCTTGGGTTCCCTCCTCCACGGTTAGGATAGGTTTGGCGGTTCATCGGGGGTCTATTGTTTCTTGGGGCAATTCCTGGAGATGGGTTGGGGCGATACTTTGGGGTATGGTGGGTTCCTGGTTGATGCATCATTCGACGCTTGCGGTTCTTATTGGCTTGGTTGATCTTGCATTCCATCTGAATGGCAGAATCCACTAAGGCTTCAATGTCAGCAAATGGAATGTTGACCAATATATTCTGCATCTCATCATGCAGACCATTCAAGAATCTCTCCTTCTTATTGGCTTCAGTGTCAATCTCATCCGATGCATACCTAGCCAATGACAAAAAATTGTCACGGTACTCAACTACTGTCATCCTCCCTTGCTTAAGTTCTCCGAATTCATCTCTCATCCTCTTGATCAAACCCGGTGGCACATGGGTTCTGCTGAACTTGAGTTTGAATTCATCCCAAGTCATCATCTGTCCTCCATTCATGGCGCGAATGCTGTTCCACCATGCTCTTGCATCTCCGGCCAAATAGTGGGTGGCAAACAGTACTTTCTTGTTGGCTTCCACTCCTGTAACTTCTAAGTTGTTCTCCATGGTTTGCAGCCAATCATCTACATCTAAGGGATCTTCAGACTTAGTAAAGATGGGTGGATTGGTGTTCTGAAAGTTCTTGAGCTTGGATCCATGGTTGTCCTGGTTTCCATGGCCTTGATTGTTGTTGTCCATCTGAGCTATGTGTTGAAGGGTGGCTAAGTTGGCTTGACGTTCGGCTCTTTCAGCTTCGTGGTCCGAAACCAACATTTGCAAGATTTGCAACATTGGGTCCGGGGATGAACTGCTTCCTCCGCGAGGCATCTGAAGATTGATATAGATCATGAGACAAGAGAGAAATTCTAAGGTTCAGGGTTTTGTTTTGTAAAAAATTTGAAGTTTGAATCAGATTTTTCTAGCAACTTGCTTTTCATTCATTCATAGCACACAGTACAAACGCACACCACAACAAGGGAAACAGATGGTTTTAGGAACCATTCTGTGAAACTACGATACGGTGGGACCGGATACGACTCATTAACGCTAGTGCTCAAGTGCTACTACTCCTCGGAATTGGTGGCTTCATCATCCTCATCAGCATCAATGAAGGCGAAGTCATCCTCATCAGTGAAGAAGTCCATGGCTTGATCCTCCAGGAAGTCATCATCGTCACTGAGGTAAGAATAGGGGTCTCCACGGATATCCTCCCCTGCATTCTCCCTCTCCTCAAGCTGCATGTCTCTCTCGTGGATGGTCTCCTCCAAGTCTGTTATCCTGTGACGAATGCGAGCAATAATGCGCCCCTTTTTGTAAAGCTGACGGCGACGAGACTTGCGATCCTTCACTAGCATGGCGATGGTCTGATCCGTCTTGACTGTGATGGCGTAGTTGTGGTTGGCGTAGGAGCGGGCATTGTCTAACTCCTTGTGTCGGTCATACATCATGAAGCTGAGATGGTCCACTTGATGCTTCAAATCTAGGTGACGTGGTACCTCCAGTAGTTGTCCCATAGCATCACGCCTTGGATAGAACTCAAAGTGGGTGCCCTTGATCTGATTGATGCTTTGCCCACACATACGGGCAAGAGCTTCTTGCATGGACTTGGCAAGTCTATCTAGCCAGTTGTTCTCCCTTAAGGTGAACTGGACTCCCTCTGAGGTGGAGGCTTCAATCTTCCCTCTCAGACTTGCAACAATCAGCCATTGCAATTCTCCTTCTTCTGGATTGTTGAGCTGGGCTCCAAAGAACTCGGGGTGCGGGCGCTCCATAAGTTCCGAGAGCTGGTCCAAGTCATGCTCAAAGATGAGATCTCCTCCATTTCCCAACTGATAGAACTTGCTATACTTCACGTCCATCTATAAGAATGTAGGAGGAGTAAGTTAGTAGAGTGATCAAGTGTGTCAAATTTTTATGTAAGTTTGCAAGAATTTTTGGAGGAACATGAATTTTCATGAAAGAATCTAAGTGATAAGAATGAGAATAGGTTTTCATAAATACTCACTTCTTTTGTTTTGAAACTAAGTTTTTGATTCAAGCGTCCATTCTAAAATAGGGTCTCCTATGGTCAGGATGGCTCTAATACCAACTTGTCAACACCCGGATTTTTAATCCCAGATGCCTGTTATGCCATACATTGCAATCCCAGGATTACCATTTTTGCAAGACATAACAGATTGGATATCACAGTACATCATCCATTACAAACCATACATAAGGTCTTACAACCAATAAAGGATCTCATGATCTAGTCTTAATACAATCAAGCAGCAGAATGATATAATAATGGTAGCGTGGGCGAGACTCCATCTTCATGGTCACAGGCAATGCTGGCGATGGGAGATGATCCTAGTTGTCGTAACCTTTCTGCGGTCCATCCTCCTGATAGTCCTCTTCATAGTCTGGCCACGGGAATAGCCAGGGACAAAGCCATGAGTATTCTTTAAGTACTCGCAAACTACGACTAACAAGTAAAGTGGTTCAAGTAGGAATACTAAGCTCTAGGTTGTTTTGCAAAAAGCCAGGTTTATCTCTAGCTGAGTTTAGAAGCAAAGAAAGCTAGTTTAAAGTTTTATAACACCTAAGTGGGAACTTAGTTTTCACTTTCACAACCCTTTTGTGGTCAAATCAAATTCATGATTCATTTCCAAGTCATTTTGAAAACATCTGACGACGGACCAGTATAGCCACTCCAACTGTCCATAACCACAGACGCGGCTATTCGAATAGTTTGACACTCTGTAGAGGTGGTACACTTTCACCACAATATTTGATACATCCGTCAGGAACAATCCTGAATTCACCATACTCAGTATGCGGATAATCAATCCTAACCTTTCAATTACACGCCCAAGTATAGGCACCTCTCCTATGATTTTGGCCTCCCAACCATGACCATCTGTCATCTTGGGAACTGCACAGGTGGTCAATCTTCACGAGGTAGCCTCAGCTCAAACCTCGGCCACAAGGGAACCCATACTAAGGTATATAAACTTCTAGTCAAGCCCTACCCAAATTTTCGGTATTGTGGCTGTACGGTAAAATTGGAATGGCATCACATCCAGACAACCATCGGTTTTATAAAGGGCTAAGGCTCATGCCTAAACATTTTCATCATCAAAAATCATCTGGTGTGCAAGAACACATGTCAAAACATTTCATTAGAATGACTCATCATTCTAAGGTTTTCATAATCATTTTTACCAAGTATTCCCATCTAAAGTGATCAAGTTTTATGCTTAGCACTAGCATCTACAAGTGGGGGTAAACACTAATGAGGGGTGATAATCAAGGGTGACTTATCTAAGTTCAATCTCATGCCTCAGGATGACATCAAGATTTATCTAACTTAGGCCAAGTTTTATGCTCTTTATGCTATCTTTAATCATCTTTCTAAAATCTACAATTCACTAAGTAAACACAAATAAAAGCTTTGATAAAGAAATTAATAAATTAATCTTGCAAGTAAAACTGGGACTGGGTATCATCAATTGGTATAACCAAGGCATGCCTAATGCATTGCATAGGTTATCTATCTTTCACAGTTGCAAGTGTTAGCTTGCATAGGTAACATGCAAGTGGTAGTTTGCTAGTTAACTTGTAGTGTTAGGCTTGCCTTGTGCAGTGCAGTGGTTGAAGTTCTCCTCGGCTTCTTCCTCGTAGTATTCTCCTTCCTCTTCGTATCCTTGGTCAGTACTATCGTCTATAAATAAATACGAGGTACACAATCACCAAACAATACTTAATTAGTTCCATTTATCACACCAAGGTTTTCACTAGATGATCTAGCATCATCACAAACATCATATGAATTAAGGCAATAGTTTTTTTTAGAAAAGTAATTTCTACTCATTTAAAAACTACTTACGATTTAATATTCTTCAACTAAAAATGGGATCATGTTGACACATGTCATCACCACATATTTCAGTACTTGGGAATGTGATTTAAAGTGGTGTCACAATTTAATAAGGTTTAACCTTTTTATTTTAATTAATTCAACTGACTAGAAATGCCTATGGGGCATTCTTTTATTACTTGACCATTATTACTGCAAGTAAATCTAGATATTTTTATATATTCAGAAAGGTCTTATCAAATGTGATTTTTGAGAGTTGGAATCAGCTCAAAAGCGTTTATGGTTGAATTTTGAAAATTGTTTGAATGCAGAAAAGTCTATTCCTTGTTATTTTTTACTATAGGTGATCTATAATTTCAAATGGTTTGAATCCAGCGGTCTTGGATTAAGAATTTCAATACCTTTCTAGCAAAATTAGTTTCATGCAATTTGGTTTAGTGAATCTCTATGAAATGATTTTTTAATCTACTGCCACAACTAGAGTTTGAACTAAACAGATAAACCTAAATTCAAACGAACTGGGTCACACGGGAAGTTAACTGTCGGCCCACTGCGCACAGCGCGCGCGGGTGGTTTAAGTGGTTGTCCCTACCAGTCAGTGCGAAAGGGGGTGCGAAGGGGTATGTGGCAATTAGGGTCGTAGGATTAGAAGTAAGATCTATGGCTGAGGGTTGTCGTCCACGTCTGAACAGAACACGACAAACATGAACCCTAGCGCGGCTAGTGGGGGTCAGTGGTGGCTCACCGGGGCTCCGGTGATGGTTGGCGATGGGGGCAAACGACGAAGTCGATGACGACGATCCTCTTGGTACCAGTGTCTCCTCCTGGGGTGGCTCCATCAGCGGCGCCCTTCTCCTCTAGCAGCGGCAAGCTCCGGTGAAATTCTGGCAACCTGGTGCTCGCCTTTCTCCGGGGAAAAGTGGGGTAGTTCTGAGAGAGAGGGTTGTGCAATGGTGTGCTGAATTCGAACGGGGGAGACCTCTATTTATAGTACGACGAGGGAACCAAAGGGTGCGGTCTGAGCTCATCGGGGTTGGCTACACAGCGAGCTAATGGCATGGCCGAAGGTAGGGAACGATGCACTAGCTCCTGGCGATGCTCAACGTCTTCATGGCGAGGCGTGGGGCGGTGCGGTTTGGTCGGAACACTTCGACGCTCTGGGCGGCACCGATGGAAGTTTTAATGGCGCACAGGCGCTCCTGGTCACGCGGCGGCGAACGAGCATGTCTGGGCGGTTCCTGGGGCGGTGGTGATCACGTACGCGAGCGGAGAAGGCGGGGCGCGGTCAGTGCGAGCGTGTCGAGTGCGGCGCTCTGGCACGCTCTCGGCATGGTCGCAGAGAGAATGGTCGCGTGCATTCTAGGTGGTCCAGTGGCTAGCAGGGCTCGAGCGTTGGACAGGGGGTGGCGATGGACGGTAGAGTGCCTGCTAGACAAGGTTGGCGAGGCTAGTTAGGCTCCTAGCTTGCTGTCAACATTGGGGGTGGCAATTGGGCTCGGCCATGGTCACCATTGATGGCATGGTAGAGTTCACAGTGAGCTAGAGCTGCTTAAACTAGTTAGATGATCTACTGAGAGTGTAGTGAGAGCTAGACAGGGAACAAGTTTGGCACAAACACTGCTCACTATAGTGTTTGTTGTTTAATTTGATTTGTGTTTAGAAGGTGTTTGATGAACTGTCCGCAAGAGATTTAAATTTGAATTTTTTGATGAAACTTGGTGGGTGCAATGGTCACATACTAGGTAGTCTCTGGTTGCTTGGATTTATCAAGGTGCACTGGTTTGGTTGGGTTTTGAGAAATGGTGATCTTCCCATATGATATAGATTCAATTTTCAAATATCATTTGAATAAGGTTGCCAAATGTTTCTGTGGGTTTGCAATGTGGGCTTGGGTTCACTTTCACTTGGTATAGCAAGGGGTGGAAACAAATGGATTTGTTTCTGTTTGAAATCTTAGACTAGAAACACTCAAAGTGGTCTAGTGAGAAAGATTGGCAAAAATGACCATTTGCTTGTTTTGTTTGTTTAAGAATTTCTATTGATTTGTTTCTGCTTGGAATTGATTTAGATGATGTTGTTTTCATATTTAAACCATTCCTTTCTATTCACAACAATCACACAAGTCCATTCAAGCATTCATGCAATCATCACATACACACATGCATTCATATGATTTTAATTAACAAATTTTTTTGTAAACCCTAATTTTGGGTGATTGGAATTGATAACCTTGCTTAATTGGGATGTTACACGGTGCCGGCCGGCAAGGTGGTCCCTTCTCCCCTTGTTGGAGAGAAGGTGTACCTCAAGGCTTAGATGGTGCACGACATTGCCCTCCCCATCTCCGACTTCTACATCCAAGTCTTGCATCATTTCTGGGTTCTACCTTACAAACTCTCTCCCAATAGCATTCTTGCACTTAGCAATTTCGTAGCTTTGTGCGAAGGATACCTAGGGATTAGGCCTAGGTTAGATCTGTTCACATACTTCTTCACCGTCAAGAGGGAAGCCGGAGATAGCAAGGATAAACTTAGAACTAGACAATTAGCTTTAAGATCTGGCCTGGCCGACGGTTCCCCGACATTGTAGGACACGAATCCTGCAAGAACTGGCAGAGTAGCTACTTCTATGGCCTAGATATCCCTCTGTCCAGCCGATAAGGCTCTTACCCCGACTTCGTCGATGGGGCCGTCGCCGAAGCCACCACGTGGAGGTCCCAAGCCCTCCTTTCATCTGACGATGAAGCCTCTCATGTTGTAAGGCAGATAGAATGGCTCGTTCACACCGGCTTGACCGACTTGGACCTAGCCATGTGGTGGTTTGTCAGGCGGATATAACCCCTGCAGCACCACACGAAGCTGATGTGCAAGTTCATGAAGGATAGGAAGGATACCCTCATGATCTCCCAGGATAACTTCTCCAGTGACTCCATTAAGATTTGCCTCAAGGACATCGTTAAGGTGAAGTATAGAAAGCGTGGCTTCACCATCACCTATGACATGTTCGAAGACGATAAGTGCCCAAAGGTACATTGATTCTATTATTGTTTGTATATTGCAGTGACCTAGCATACCATTGTATGTTGTAGTATACTATAGTCGTTGACATAACACTAATGAGCACCATTCACTAGCATTATATCCCTCGGAGTGGTACAACAGAAACATCGCGGGTTCAAGGTATGACTTTAGATTACATATAACACATTACAAAAGATCCAGAGAACTTCCTCGAGTCAGTGAGGAAGATATCATACAGAAGAAAACCAGAAATAGCAACTCAAAGCCTATGCTATAACACTGCTATATATCTATGGCTTGCGATTACTACTAAAGCAATACTCTACAGAAGTAGGTTCTAGTATCTAGGAATTTATTTATATAGAACTCCTCAACTTGACTCCAAAAGCTTTTGATGTTGTCGTTGACTCTTGTTGATCTCCACCAGGTACCTTTAAATCTTCATATTAGCTCATCTTCTAGATTCTCCTTTGATTGCTCCAGAATCTAGCAAGGGTTAAGAAGATACATTGAGTACGAGCGTACTTAGAAAGTTCACTAAAAAGGAGTGTTTGATGCACTACAGAAAGGAATAAAATCTAGCTAACTTCCACAGAGCCATATGGATATCATGGTTAACGCGTATTATATGGCACACGAATCACTGGCGATATTGGTTGTTAAGTCCTAGGTATTATGTTCCTTTACCACCGGAACTCCCATAGTAGGTTTTACCATTTGGTAAATAACCCATAATCATATTATTATGAAAATAATGTTTTCTGACCTTTTTGAAATGCAGGTGATGAAAACACTGGATTTGTCAATATTTGATAGAAAATAACCAAAGGACATGAGAAAGTGTGAACTTGCATTTGTGATCACAAGATTATGTAATCACAATCTTTGAGACTATATAAGATCCAACATCTAAAAATAGAATCATTGGTCTAGTAAGGGCTATTGTTTAAAGAAGCAATATGCTATTATGCATAAGTAATCCTATGAAGTTTGTATAACTCCCCAAATGAATTCCCAATACTTTAAGTGACATGAACTTAGGTGATTCCTTTAAGAGTTGATTTATCTTCAAACTTTACTTTACAAGTAAATCCATTTATAAGGAACTTAAGTTCTAACACTTCCAAATATACAAGTAGAATATAAAGTAATCTAAGATTGAGTTAGTTTAATTATTCCTTGGTAATATGATGGAAGTCTGGTATTGGGTTGTTAAGAGTTGAAAGAACTATTATAGAGTTGTTGTTTGAAGTGGCAAAAAGAATAACCTTCGAAGAAAAGGTTTATTTGACAAAGTTTAAACAATCTTTATGGTTAACAGAATGTGATCGATGTTGTTTGCGTTTGCTTGAATAGTTTGGACTTGAGATTCTTTATGTCCTAGTTGTAACAGACCAAAGTTAACTATAAAATCATGAATACATCTAAGATATAGTGTTTATGAGTTTTGTAGACCAAAGTTAGTTATATAAATAATCTCTAGACATGGTGTTTATAAGTTTTGAGATTAAGTTAACTTTTAAAATTATAACTAAACTTAATAGTTAATTCCACTCTTTAAAGAATTAGGTTTATATAAGTTCTATATATTTTATTCTTAAAGAACTATAACCTATGTTTCCAATAAATTCCAAGTAGCTAACTAAAGCTAATATGCATTTATTTTGATTTATAAATGATAAGAGAAAATATCTCTTATATTTTAATAAAATAAAAGGACTGTAAAAATAATTTTAATACCAATTTCTTTATAAATCCTAGAATGACTTGGAATTTCATAATTAGCATTTTTATAAAATAAGAGATTTATATCTATAAACAAAAATGATTTTTATTTATTTTTATGTTTTAACTTTATTTTAGTAAAGTTCTTTAAACGAATAAATGTGTTTAAATATATATATTTTTTATCCTCATAATTATAAACTAATATTTTTATTATATAAGATACTTATTTAAAGTTTTAAAATTGAATTTTAAATATTTTTAGGTATCATCATTATTTTTAGAAAATTCCATAAGGAATTTATGTCATTAACATAATGAACTTAACTTTTATCATCCTAAAATACAATGTATTATTGTTAGTGAGTAGTTTACATTTTTATAACATATGGATATTTTATTTATATTTTTAGGATTTTTATTTATTTTTCTAGACCATAAATATTATTAGGGTTATTTTAATTCTTTTAACAAATAGATTTAGGGTTCCTTTTCTTTAAACTGGGCCTGGCCCATTGGGCTGGCCTAGCCCAACCCGGCCCAACTGGTTTCCGTGTGTTGGACCACTGGACCGGCTTGAAGGGTTTCGCAGCATAGTAAATCAAAAAAATTCTACGGATGCGAACAAGAAAGCCAAGATCTAATCTAGGAGATGCAATCAATGAGAGAGGTAGATGAGATCTTCATACTCTTGAAGAAATCGTACAGCGGTAACGTTAAACAGAACGTGGTTGATGTAGTCGTACTCGCCGTCTCCTCCTCGCGATCTGATCCGATCCTACGCCGCAAGTGGCGGCGCCTCCGAGAGATGCACACGTACGGTGCCGCGGCGTCTCCTCCTTCCTTGGTCCAGCAAGTATGGTGGAGAGAGAGATTGGATCTGTAGCACGACGGCGTGGTGCTTATGGTGGAGAATTTCTGCAGCAGGGCTTCGCCTACACGCAGTCGGGAGAGAGAGAGAGGAGGAAGGGGCAGCAGTTGGCGGCTAGGGTTGAAGGGATGGGAGAGGGGGAGGGTGCGCCCCTGCCCTCCTTATATAGGGGGGTGGCCTGCCCCCTTGGCCCCTCCTCCAAGCCCTAGGGCGGCGGCCCCAAGGGTGGAGTGGGGGGCAAGTTTTCCTCCTTCCTTCTAGAAGGGTTCCCTAGGGTTTCCCCTAGGGTTTGGGCGGCTGGGCCTATGGGGCCTTGTGCCCCTGCCCAAAGCGGCCAGGGCACTCCCCTTTAGGCCCACGCAGACCTCCGACAAGTGAGCCCATGTTGGTCCCACTCCGGAAGCTTCTAGAACCTTTCGGTACAATACCGATAAACTCCAAAACTATTCCGAAATCCAAAAACTGCTTTCCTTTATATGAATCTTATTCTCCGGACCATTACGGAACCTCTCGTGATGTCCTATATCTCATTCGAGACTCCGAACAAAAACTCATAAACCAATTATCCATTCTATCCTAGCGTCAAGGCACGTTAAGTGTGTGACCCTACGGGTTCGAGAATATGCAGACATGATCTTCTATCAATAATCAACAGCGGGATCTGAAAACCCATATTGACTCCCACATATTCATCGATGATCATATCGGATGAACCACGATGCCAGGATTCAATTAATCCCATATCTGTATTCCTTTCGTCATGCGATATTTTACTTGCCCGAGATTCGATCGTTGGTATCGACATACCTAGTTCAATCTCGTTCACAGAAAGTACTTTACTCGTTCCGTAATCCGATATCACTTTGTGATTAACTCCTTAACCACGTGCTTGCAAGCGGTGTTGATATCGATTACCGAGTGGGCCTGAAGTATATCTCTCCGACTAGGGAGGGACAAATTCCATCTTGATACATACAACCCAACAAGTACTTTCCGATCACCTGAGAGACACCTTTATGATCACCCTCACATAGGATGATGTTTGATGACCTCAAATATTTCTTACGATACCAGGGAGTTGTATTATCTCATGGTCTAAGGAATACAATATTTGACATAGGAAAAAGCTTCGCAAAGATGAACACGATGACACGATCTAATTGCTCTGCTTAATTTGGGTCTATCCATCATATCATTCTCCTAATGACATGATCTCATTATTAATTGACAACTCATGTCTATGGTTAGGAAACCTTAACCATCATTAATCAATGAGCTAGTCCATAGAGGCGTACTAGGGACACGGTGTTGTTCATAAACCACACAAGTATTAAAGTTTCCGCTTAATACAATTCTAGCATGGAATACAAACTTTATCATGAACAAGAATTATAATAATAACATCTTTATTATTGCCTCTAGGGCATAATTCCAACACGGCTTACCGGCCCAGTGCTCTCCTCTCTCTCGCTCGACCTCACCCTCTCATCTCTCTCTAGCGACCGTGTGCCGCCCCATCATCGCCGCTTGATTACGGCCGTCCTTGACCTTTTCGGCTACCGCCGCAGTGTAGGGTGATGATGTCGATGATGCTGCGTTGTTCGATCCTCTTTGATTCACCACTCGCGCCTCCTACTGGCCGTGTATCCACCTCCCCTGGCGCTTAGGGTTTCAATCTCTAATGCCGGTGTGGTTCCCTGGCGGTGTTCTGATGCTAGGTGATGTTGTGGTGCTTCCGTGGTCGCCTGAGCTCTTGTGTCCGCCGTGTCTACGGCCTGGAGCAGGTTGAAGCGCCTTCGGGTGCTCCCCGTGCCATTGTGGACGTCGTCATCGACCGTTATGCTTCCTCTTCTAAAATTAGCGAGGATCTACGATGATTTTGTTTCCTTCCTTCTACTTGCTCTCTGTCTCCCTCAATATACTCTGTGTGGACACTATGGTGAATTCCTAATTAGGGTTCATCCTCTGTTCTAGGGTTCATCCCTTTAGTGATGGACAATAGTGAAAGCTTGAATAATTGACTGTGTAGTTTGCTTGTGAATGTTCTGTGAAGAACCTGATGCCATACATGATTTGGCAGTTCGGATAATTGTGTCTATCAAATTGGAAATTTTGTCTAAATCTAGACCTATGGTCATCGATACGAATGTATAGATTAGGGGCTATTATGTTGATCTATGACTGGCAGATGCTAGTTGGTTTGTGATTGAAATGCGGTGTAGCTGGTGGTATTCTACACCCAGCTTTACTGAATTTGTGGTTCAATGATGATGTAAAATATTTACTGATCAGTTTGCTATTGGAATGATATGATTCCTAGGTGAATAAACTAGGAAAAAGATTCAGAAGTTTTCATTTGACTACTAATAGATGTAATAGAAGTATGCTGCCTAATTGTTCATCTTGCCGATTAATTAGAGTGGCTTATGCTATTATGATCCTGCTACTATGATGCCTCCTTCGAGTGTACACAATCAGCAAGATAATATTTAGAATGATCTACTGCCACTAGAGTTGGCTACTAGATGGAAACATCATGTTGGAATACTCTTGTGTGGATTGAGGTATAGCCTGTGATATATGACTTATATAAATGATTCCTAGAATGATTAGGAAGATGATTTAAGTGTTCCTTGAGAAGATATTCATGTTGGTTGAATCTTATCTGATGATATGGAAATATTGGATTGCTACAGAGATGCTACAATTTATTGGAATGTGCCTTGTAGCAGTTTATGACTTGATCTGTTGTTGTCTAGTTTAACTAGATAATCCTAGCTTGGTCAATGATATATATAAGTTGGGGCTCTGATGTGAGCAAGAACAGGTGCTATACTAGCCCTTGTGGCCTTTGTGATGATTTGCATCATACTATGCAATCTGAGGGTAACCCAACGCCACCAACCCACCACCATACTAAAAGATGCATAGCATACATAGAAAGACATGAGGTTGAGTAATCAACATGTATTAGTGCTTATATTATGCTTGGTGAAGTGGTATATTGATATGATACAGTAGCCTTCCTACTGGATTCTTGATCTGTTGCTTTCTAGATTCTAGATCTCCTCCAGAACTGATTCCAGTTACTCCTTACTCCAGCGTGTCCTTGTTATCCTCCTAATCCACCCCTCCATTAGGTGACCATCTATGGTTTCTTGGTGGATTGTTGTGGTGAATAGTTGGTTGATCTGGTGAGAATATAACAAGTACTTATGGTGGTTCTTTGTGTGTTCTTGAGATAGAGAACTATGAATGTGGCTGTGAAGTGGTGAGCATAACTTGCTTTGCTGTGTGCGAGTGTGGTTTTATCTCTCCTTGTCTCTCACTGCTGGTCAACAACACACTGCATGTAGTTAGAGGACTAAGATGCTTCACTGTAGCCTTCTCTTTGGATCAGATCAAGTAGAAATATCTACTGCCCTTTCCTTTTACTATAATGATCTGGTGAAACTTGCCCCTTACTATCCAATGCTGCATTAGTCTGAGGCAAAATATACTGATAAGAACAGATATTATATTTTGGCCCCATTCCAATTACTCAGTGATGATCTAGCAATGCACTTCACTACAATTCTGAGAGTAAAATACTAACCCACTAACCCCTCTTATACTTTTGGTTTGTTCTTTTTTTTTGTGTTGCAGGTAAAAAGCTACTGATAGAAAATCAAAGATGACTAGATTAGAAAATAGATAGATTGTAGTTTATGATTTCCATTTAATTACCTTTGTAATCTTTTCATTTCTTTTTTTCTTTGTAAGGAACATTGTAATATCTATTTCTTATTCAATAAAGTTTATTTTTCTAGTATAATTATTCTTGTAATGTAATCTTTTACTGATTCCATTCTATTTGATTCGTTGTTACTAGACAAAGAAAAGAATAAGAAGTATTGTTTTGTTTATTATATAAAGGACAATAAAATATTTGTATTCATCTTATATTTAAGAATTCTTTTGTATCATATTATTGTAATACCTTTATTATAAGGAATAATGTAATATACATTCATATTATCATAAGGAATACTTTTTATTCCTTGATTGCAATTCTCTTTCCACTTTTTTTCTAAATGTTATATGATTAAATATTTTTATATTTCAATTTTACTCTACTAGTCCATAACCCGTGCAACCGCACGGGTTACTTATTAGGGGAATACTTAACAACAGAAGTATACATATTTAAGATCACTTGAAAAATTAGAACCATGGAAATTGTTGTATTTTGTCTTGAGAAACAATACAAAAGACAAGTTAATAGATTAGGTGCTACAGCGATTAGAATAGAGAATTTATCATATATGATTGGATCAATTACTTGTGGACGAAGAAAATCAATTTTTGTTCAAGATACATGTTTGTTCTGTCATAAAATTGCAAAAGTCAATACTAATGACTTTAGAGGTGCACTAAATTACATAATTTATAGCCCACGACACAAAAATAGGAGAACTTCTTCTTTCTTTCCGTCTTAAACCAAAAAGCTTCTATGATAACCCCTAATAGGAAAATGTATACCCACATACCCTCTGATATTGCTTGCATAACATTACATCTGGGCTAAACCGTATGAGTTAATTAGCATTACATAGAAGCTGATACTTGTATAATACCAAGAATTGTAAGGACCACTAATAATACCTAAATTGTAGGTCACACGGTAGAAAAATTGAACGGTTAAGATATATATAAAATATACTATAAGCAATTAAGAATTGATATACCTTACTCCCACTCATGCGCACAACTTCTATAATGCTACTTTTTGCATAGGACATAACTTAATTTGGTTGTTAGTTATCATTAAATTTTTCAAAATGTAGATCAAACACATGTATCATTTAGCATACTAAATATGCACAGCAATGAAGTGAAAAAAAATTAAAAATGGTATAGCAAAGAAACATCTCTTGATATTTAAATTTCTTTAGCTGTATTACACCTAAATACAAATTTGATAACTCGTTTTGTCAGAGATGTCTCAAGAAACAACTGCATAAATCTACCTCGAAATCCACCATACATCTCTCGTGCAACAGAGCAGAACTTTATTTATGTGGGAATTTCATTGAGCACCTAGTAAAAATACAATGTGAACTTGAGAACATATCATCATCATCTAATCAACTCCTACAGAAAACCATGACCACATTGATAACTTCCAGAGGAAACATGTAGTGAGAACCCTGTAGTAGAGATAGTAAATGTTACCTAACACAACCCGTTAGTGCATATAATCACCTAGAGGTAGTGGCCATGATGATGCATAATTCATGAAGTAGATTCATGAATAATTGTTTATGGTTTGAAACGATACCATGGAATCAAGTGAAATCACAGAAATGATGTTTGTGCTATTGATATAAAAAATAAATCCATTAAGTTATAAATTCCAACCGAAACGAACCAATTTACATGAGAAAAAAATGAAATTTCTATTGTCGGTTTCTAAGAAAAATGCGAATAAAAGAAAAAATTTAGCCACACATCAATTTGTAGGAAATACTTAATGTATTGTAGGCAATTTGAAACTATCAAACGAATTGCCAACAAAGACTTACAATTTATTTGCCAATACATGCTTACCAGAGTCGCAATCCGTCAAATTTCATCTGAAGATGCGGCTATACTTCTGAGGGAGTCCATATGGAATCAGAGAGTCTGCTCCATGTATTTTTATGGGGTCTGCTCCGTGTCTTATTTTGGATGTTGCTGCTACGCGTAATCTAACTGACATGCATACAATTTGGTCATCATAGGTTTATAATATCAGTGGAGGTAGCTTTTAGTACCTAGGCTAATAATAGGTCAGTACCTACATATGGGAAATTTGATCGCGTACTAATGGATGCCGAGTGGGAAACAAAGTACCCTATGGTGTTACCATGCCCCACTTCTCCTTGACACTGGCTTTAATAAGCTACATGGAAAAAAACCACCATTCAAATTTGAATTGGGTTGGCTTTCTCATGAAGGCTTTGAGGATATGGTCAAAGAAGTCTGGAATAGGCCTATGGTTGGGAGCTCGGCTATCCTAAGGTGGAATAATAAAATCCGTGCTCTACGGAAACACCTTCGAGGATGGGAAAGGCATATAAGTGGTCTATATAAAAAATAAAAGACTCTCTGGATTAATTGATGTAGGGTTTCGTAGCATGGAAAACAAAAAATTTCTACCGCATACAAACAAACAAGCCAAGATCTATCTACTAGATTGTAGCAACGAGTCGATGGAATAACTCACCCTCGAAGATTCCAAAGTGTTTAACGAGAGCAGATTCTCGTGGGTGATGTAGTCGTACTCTTTCCGATCTCAAGATCACGTAGACGATCCTTCCGCGCTATGTTGGCAGCGCTCCCTTGAGTCGGTCACACGCTCGCATTGACTCGAAGACCTTCCTCTCCTTGTTCCAGCAGCGGAGGTTGTAGCACTCTCCTCGCGATTCCGGTAGCACAACGGCGTGGTACCGGAAGTAGAGGGGAGATCTCGCAGGGCTTCGCCTTAAGCCGGAGCGAGTATGGTGGAGTATGAGAGAGCTTTGGTGATCTAGGGATTAGACACACCAATTAGAAGGCTCTAAACCGGAGGCTAGGGCAATTAGAAGCTCTAACTTGACGGCTTGGGAGAAATCCCTAGGCTGTGGCTAGGGTTTAGGTTTAGAGGAGAGGGACTTGTGTACTAGGAGGGCAGCCTGCCCTCCCTTTATAGGTGGGAGGCGCCAAGGGAGGGAGTCCCTCCCCAACTCGGCTTGGAGGTGGGCGGTTGGAGGAGGAATCCTCCCCAACTAGGTTTCCACCTCCTCCTCTTTCCAAAACTTGCTGCTTGACTTTCAAACTAGCCGCTTGACTTTTCAATTTAGGATTTAAATAAACCCTTTATTTTGGACAGCAAGACACCTAGTACATGATGCAATCATTCCAACTTACAATGACACATTCATGTACCTTCCCCGGAATGTCGGACATTCGAATCCTTCTAGAATGTTCCCGATGAAAACACCTAACCATTCCCCAACTCAAACGGACTTTCCTTATATGAATCTTATTCTCCAGACCATTCCGGATCTCCTCGTGATATCCCGAATCCCATTCGAGACTCCGAACAACATTCGGTCTCTTTCTCATCATTCCATAACTACTCAAACAACGTCGAATCCTTAAGTGTGTCTCCCTACGGTTCGTGAATTATGCGGACATGATCGAGACACTTCTTTGAACAATAACCAATAGAGGAATCTAGAAATTCATATGGCTCCCACATATTTATACGATTACTTTGCGATCGAATGAACCACTTACATACGATATCAATTTCCCTTTGTCTCACGATAGTTTACTTATCCGAGGTAATGATCTTGATCTCTCGCATACCTAGTTCAACCTCACATCGATAAGTACTCTTTTCTCGTTCCCGTGATATGTGATCCCTTGTGAGCAAGTCACATGCTCGCAAGCTAATTGGATGACATTTCACCGAGAGGGCCCAGAGTATATCTATCCGTCATATGGATGGACAAATCCCACTCTTGATCCATGTGTTTCAACCAATACTTTCTGAACACTCAATTCCACCTTTATAGCCACCCAGTTACGGTGTGGTGTTTGATGTTATCAAAGCATCCATCCGGTAAAGGTGATATGCATGATCTCATGGTCGAAGGAATCAGATAACTATGTATCAGAAAGCATATAGCAATTGAACTATTAAAATGACTTGATCTTTATGCTACGCTTATCTATAGGAGTATGTCCATCATATCATTCTCCTAACGATATGATCTTGTTGTTAATAACATCTCAATGTTCATGATAGGGAAACCACAATCATCTATTAACCAACAAGCTAGTATTATATATAGAGGCTTTACTAGGGACTTCAAATTAAGTTTACAAATCACACAAGTATTAATGTTTCCTTGTTAATACTATTATAGCATGAATGTAAACATTTATCATAAACACAAAGATATAATAATAACTACATTTATTATTGCCTCTAGGGCATATCTCCAACAGTCTCCCACTTGCACTAGAGTCATCTAATCTAGTTTACATGGTAATATACCGAACACCCATGGCAGTTTGGTGCTGGTCATGTTTTGCCCTCGGGAGAGGTTTAGTCAACGGATCCGCCACATTCAGATCTGTGTGTACTTTGCAAATCTTTATATCCCCATCTTGGATATGTTCTCGAATAGCGTGAAAACGTAGCTTGATATGCTTCAGCTTGTGTGACCTTGGTTCTTAAGATTGGCTATGGCGCCCATGCTATCACAAGAGATAGTCATTGGGTCCAGCGACTAGGAACCACACCCAGCTCAGAATGAACTCTTTCATCCATATTGCTTCTTGTGAAGCCTCCGGCAGCCATGTATTCCGATTCAGTTGAAGATCTCGCCACAACGCTTTGCTTTGCACTCCTCCAGCTAATCGCTGCACCATTCAAAATAAATACGTATCCAGATTGTGATTTAGAATCATCCGGATCGGTGTTCCAACTAGCATCGGTGTAACCATTAACAACGAGCTCATCACCTCCATAAGAAAGAACCATATCCTTAGTTCTTCTCAAGTACTTAAGGATGTTTTTGATCATTGTCCAATGATCCACTCGATCACTTTGATATCTGCTAGTCAAACTAACAAGATATGCAATGTCGGGTCTAGTACATAGCATGGCATACATTAGAGATCCTATGGCTGAGGCATAGGAGTCTTACTCATCCTTTCTCTATCTTCTCGATGTCGGACTTTGAGTTTTACTCAAGGTCGACAGTAACATGGGCAAGAACCCTTTCTTGCTATCTTCCATTCCAAACCTCTTTAGAACTTTGTCCAAATATGTACTGTGACAATGATATTTGGTGTTTCGATCTATCTCTATAAATCTTTATGCCTAATATGTAAGTGCTTCGCCAAGATCCTTCATTGAAAAACTATTATTCAAATATTCCTTGACACTATTAAGAAGGTCTACATCATTCCCAATCAACAATATGTCATCCACATATAGTATTAAGAATGCTATAGAGCTCCCACTCACTTTCTTGTAAATACAAGCTTCTCCATAAGTTTGTATAAAACCAAAACTTTTGATTACCTTATCAAAACGTTGATTCCAACTTCGGGATGCTTGCTTCAATCCATAGATGGACCGTTGAAGTTTGCATACCTTGTTAGCATCTTTAGGATCGACAAAACCTTTGGGTTGCATCATATACAACTCTTCATCAATGTCTCCATTGAGGAATGCTGTTTTGACATCCATCTGCCATATCTCATAATCATAATATGCAGCGATTGCTAACATAATCCTCACAGACTTTTAGCTTCGCCATCGTGAGAAAGTCTCATCGTAGTCAACTCCTTGAATTTGTCGAAACCCTTTGCGACAAGTCGAGCTTTATAGACGAACATTACCATCAAGATCTGCTTTCTTCTTGAAAATCCATTTGTTCTCGACACCTTCCGCCATCCGGTAAGTCCACCAAAGTCCACACTTGGTTTTCGTACATGGATCCAATCTCGGATTTCATGGCTTCTTGCCATTTATTGGAATCTGGGCTCATCATTGCTTCCTCATATGTCTCGGGGTCATCGGTGTTGTCCACCAACATGACACTCATAACGGGATCATACCAATCTGGAGTGGTACGATTTCGTTGACTCATGAGGCTCAGAGCAACTTCGATCAAGTTTCATGATCATCATCATTAGCTTCCTCTCTAATTGGTGCAGGCACCACAGAACTTCTTCCGCAAGCGCTACTCGCAATTTCGAGAGAAGGTTCGACAACCTCGTCAAGTTCTACTTTCCTTCCAGTCACTTCTTTCGAGAGAAATTCCTTCTCTAGAAAGGATCCATTCTTAGCAACAAAGATTTTGCCTTCGGATCTATGATAGAAGGTATACCCAATAGTTTCCTTCGGGTATCCTATGAAGACGCATTTTTCCGCTTTGGTTTCAAGCTTGTCCGGCTATAACTTCTTTACATAGGCTTCGCATCCCCAAACTTTAAGGAACGACAATTTAGGTTTCTTCCCAAACCATAATTCATACGGTGTCATTTCAACGGATTTAGACGGTGCCCTATTTAAAGTGAATGCGGCTGTTTCTAATGCATAACCCCAAAATGATAGCGGTAAATCTGTAAGTGACATCATAGAACGAACCATATCTAAGAGAGTTCGACATTTACGCTCGAGACACACCATTACGCTGTGGTGTTCCCGGTGGTGTCAATTGTGAAAGTATTCCGCATTTCTTCAAATGCTCGCCAAACTTGTAACTTAGATATTCACCTCCATGATCAGAACGTAGAAATTTAATCTTCTTGTTACGTTGATTCTCTACCTCACTTTGAAATTCCTTAAACTTCTCGAAAGTTTCGGACTTATGTTTCATGAAATAGATATACCCATATCTACTCAAGTCATCCGTGAAGGTAAGAACATAACGATAACCACCACGTGATGCTACACTCATTGGTCCACACACATCGGTATGTATGATTTCCAATAAGTCCGTAGCTCGCTCCATCATACCAGAAAATGGAGTCTTAATCATTTTTCCCATCAGACATGCTTCGCATCTTTCAAGTGATTCAAAATCAAGTGATTCAAGAAGTCCATCGGAATGGAGTTTCTTCATACGCTTCACTCCAATGTGACCAAGACGACAGTGCCACATATAGGTCGAGTTATCGCTCGATTTCAAACGTTTAGCCTCAATGTTATTAATATGTGTATTTCCACTATCGAGATTCAACAAGAATAGACCATCTTTCAAAGGTGCATGTGCATAAAACATATTACTCATATAAATCGAACAACCATTATTCTTGGATTTAAACAAGTAACCGTCTCGCAATAAACAAGATCCCGATATAATGTTCATGCTCAACGCAGGCACCAAATAACAATTATTTAAGTATAAAACTAATCCCGATGGTAGATGAAGGGGTAGCGTGCCGATCACGATCACATCAACCTTTGATCCGCTTCCCACGCCGCATCGTCACCTCATTCTTCACTAGCTTCCGCTTATTCGCAGCCCCTGCTTCGAAAGTTACAAATATGAGCAACCGAACCAGATCAAATACCGAGCACTACTACGAATACTAGTGAGATACACATCAATAACATGTATATCGATATACCTTTCTTCTTGATGTTGCCGTTCTTCAAATCCGCCAAGTACTTTGGGAAATTCCGCTCAAAGACCTTCTCTCCTTGCAAGAAAAGCACTCAAGATCGTGCTTGGTCCAGCCTTGGTCTTCTTCGTTGGCGTGGTAACTTTCTTACCACCCTTCTTGAAGTGTCCTTCGCTTAGACTTGACTTTCTTAAATTTGGTGGTCTTATTGACCAACAACACTTGGTGCTCTTTCTTGATCTCCACTTCGCAGACTTTAACATAGCAAACAGTTCCGCAACCGCTTGTTCATGTTCTGATGTTGTAGTTCATCACAAAGTTCTTGTAACTTGGTGGTAGTGATTGAGGACACGGTAAATCCCCAAAGCATTAGGAATCACTATACCCAAGCTTTGAAGTTTGTTTATGCCCTGCACATCTTAAGCACATGCTCACCGACGGAGCTGCCCTCTTCCATCTTGCGCTTAAAGAACTTTTCAAGCCTCATAACTCTCAATCGTCGTGAGTCTCAAAGATCAATTTGAGATCACGACAATATCATGTGGGTCTGAATTCTCAAACCTTTATGAAGCTCGATTCTAAACCATACAAGATAGCACATCGAACTATGGAGTACTGATTCTTCCGAGCAAGGTAAACATTCTTTACTTCATCGGTAGCATCACCGTAGGTGGGTCACCCAAATGCATCCAAAGACATAGGTCAAATTACCAGCTGTGAGGACAATCCTCAAATTGTGGAACCAATCCGCGAAGTTGCTTCCATTGTTTTTCAACTTTTCTTTCTCTAGGAACGCATTAAAATTGATGGTAGGGGCTGCCATTGATCTACAACATATTTGCAATAGTTTAGACTAAGTTTATGACAAATTGAGTTCAAATTAATAATAAAGTTTAATCTAGGTGAACTCCCACCAAAACAACATCCCTCACATTGTTTTAGTGATCACGAACCAAATCCACCATATCAAAACCGATCATTACGAGAGTTGATATAGTTTCAATGGCGAACAATCGACATGTTCATCATATCTACTATATGATTCATGCTTTACCTTTCGGCGATCCGTGTTCCTGAGACCATGTCTGTACATGCTAGGCTCATCAAGATCAAACCTTAGCTTCCGCATAAGCAAATCTGGCTTGCTTACATTGTATACACTTGCGGAATCTAACACACCCGATCATCACGTGGTGCTTCGAAACAACAAGCTTTAGCAACGGTGCATACTAAGGGTGAACACTTTAGAACTTGAAATTTATGTGCATGAGGGATCATCTTATAATGCTACCGTCGTCTACTAAGCAATACAAGATGCATAAAGGATTAACATCACATGCAATTCATAATATGTGATATGATATGGCCTTTCTTCTTTGCGCTTCTGATCTCCATCTTCAAGCTACCGAACATGATCTCCATCATCACGGCATAGCATCAAGGTCAATGACGCTTCTTCATGGTTGTCGCCCACCAGCTTCAACTATTACAACTACTTTGAATAGACACGCTGGTCTTAAGAAATTAAAGACAACCATATGGCTCCCGCCGTTGCCAACTTACAATAAGGAACATTGCATACATCAAATATAATCACAATCATGGCCATATCATCATCAAGACACCCTCGCAAAACAAAGTTAGACGCCTCTACTTTGCATATTTTACGTGGTTTGGGGCTGTTAATAAGTGTCGTTCTAACTTACGAACAAGAACCACAACATTGATACTAGTATTGTAAATCACCCGTTGTAAATTGGATCTCCACTATGCTGGGAGAAACAGGCACCCGCAAAGCCACTTATGCAATACAAGTTGGATTGTCAAGCGTGGAGCAAGTCTCATGAACGATGTCATGTAAGGTTAGCCCGGGCCGCTTCATCCCAACATCCCGCAAGATGCAAAGTACACAAGAAGCAATCGACAATAAAAGCATCAACGCCCACAATGACCATTGTGTTCTACTCGCAACAGATCTACATATAGACACGGCTCGATACCATCGTAGGGTTTCAGAGCATGGAAAACAAAAATTTTCTACCGCATACAAACAAACAAGCCAAGATCTATCTACTAGATTGTAGCAACGAGTCGATGGAATAACTCACCCTCGAAGATTCCAAAGTGTTTAACGAGAGCAGATTCTCGTGGGTGATGTAGTCGTATTTCTTCCGATCTCAAGATCGCAGAGACGATCCTTCCGCCATGCTCCTAAGCAGCGCCCCTGCAATCGGTCACACGTTCGTACTGACGAAGACCTTCCTCTCCCTTGTTCCAGCAGCAAGGAGGTTGTAGCACTCTCCTCGTGATTCTGCAGACAACGGCGTGGTACCGGAAGTAGAGGGAGATCTCAGGCTTCGCCTTAAGCCGGAGCGAGTATGGTGGAGTATGAGAGAGCTTTGGTGATCTAGGGATTAGACACACCAATTAGAAGGCTCTAAACCGGAGGCTAGGGCAATTAGAAGCTCTAACTTGACGGCTTGGGAGAAATCCCTAGGCTGTGGCTAGGGTTTAGGTTTAGAGGAGAGGGACTTGTGTACTAGGAGGGGCAGCCCTGCCCCTCCCTTTTATAGGTGGGAGGCGCGGCCAAGGGGAGGGGAGTCCCTCCCCAACTCGGCTTGGAGGTGGGCCGGCGGTTGGAGGAGGGAATCCCTCCCCAACTAGGTTTCCCACTCCTCCTCTTTCCAAAACTTGCCGTTTGACTTTCAAACTAGCCGTTTGACTTTTCAATTTAGGATTTAAATAAACCCTTTATTTTGGACAGCAAAGACACCTAGTACATGATGCAATCATTCCAACTTACAATGACGCATTCATGTACCCTTCCCCCCCGAAGTGCCGGACATTCCGGAACCTTCTAGAATGTTCCCGATGAAAACACCGGAACCATTCCCCAACTCCGAAACGGGACTTTCCTTATATGAATCTTATTCTCCAGACCATTCCGGATCTCCTCGTGATATCCCGAATCCCATTCGAGACTCCGAACAACATTCGGTCTCTTTCTCATCATTCCATAACTACTCAAACAACGTCGAATCCTTAAGTGTGTCTCCCTACGGTTCGTGAATTATGCGGACATGATCGAGACACTTCTTTGAACAATAACCAATAGAGGAATCTAGAAATTCATATGGCTCCCACATATTTATACGAGTACTTATCGATCGATTGATCCACTTACATACGCTATCAATTTCCCTTTGTCGCACGATTGTTTACTTATCCGAGGTTATGATCGTCGGTATCTCTGCATACCTAGTTCAACCTCGTTACTGATAAGTACTCTTTTCTCGTTCCCGTGATATGTGATCCCTTGTGAGCAAGTCACATGCTCGCAAGCTAATTGGATGACATTTCACCGAGAGGGCCCAGAGTATATCTATCCGTCATATGGATGGACAAATCCCACTCTTGATCCATGTGTTTCAACCAATACTTTCTGAACACTCAATGCCACCTTTATAGCCACCCGCCACGGTGTGGTGTTTGATGTTATCAAAGCATCCATCCAAAGAAAGGTGATATGCATGATCTCATGGTCGAAGGAATCAGATAACTATGTATCAGAAAGCATATAGCAATTGAACTATTAAAATGACTTGATCTTTATGCTACGCTTATCTATAGGAGTATGTCCATCATATCATTCTCCTAACGATCTGATCTTGTTGTTAATAACATCTCAATGTTCATGATAGGGAAACCACAATCATCTATTAACCAACAAGCTAGTATTATATATAGAGGCTTTACTAGGGACTTCAAATTAAGTTTACAAATCACACAAGTATTAATGTTTCCTTGTTAATACTATTATAGCATGAATGTAAACATTTATCATAAACACAAAGATATAATAATAACTACATTTATTATTTCCTCTAGGGCATATCTCCAACAATTGACACACTTGAATCTCTCGCAGAATCTAGGGTGCTATTACATAATGAGCTTGAGTTGAAAAACCAAGCAAATGAACAAATAGCTCGACTATTACGACAAGAAGAAATTAAGTGGTATGAAAGATCAAAAGAACAATTCATATTGGAAGGCGATATTAATACAAGATACTTCCATATGGTGGCTAATGTTCGTCATAGGAAGAAGTATATACATACGCTCCATCAAGATGAAGGCACAATTGAGGGCCAAAATGAAATGAATAAATACATAACAAAATATTATAAAACCTTGTTCGGACTGCCGGAGGAAACAAATATTTCTCTATATGTGTCTCGAATAGGAGATATCCCTCAGGTATCCGATGAAGGGAATGCTTTCTTGATGACTCCCTTCGCAGAAGAGGAAATAAGAAATGCAATCTTCGAGATGGAACATAATAAAGCCCCTGGGCCAGATGGATTACTAGCGGAGTTTTATCAAACCTTTTGGGATATTATCAAATCTGATATGCTTGAGTTGTTTAGTGAGTTCCATAAAGGACAACTTTAAATGTTCAAACTAAACTTTGGTGAAATTATTTTATTGCCTAAAGTTGAGGATGCAGAACGGATTTAGCAGTATAAACCGATATGTCTCCTTAATGTTAGCTTCAAAATATTCACCAAGGTGGCGACCATTCGCCTAAATTCGGTAGCAGACAATGTGGTAAAGCCAACGCAATCCGCTTTTATGCAAGGGCGTTACATACTCGATGGAGTAGTGACACTTCATGAAACAGTGCACGAGCTGCACCAAAAAAACATGAACGACATGATTTTTAAGATTGATTTTGAGAAGGCCTATAATAAAGTCAAATGGACTTTTCTTTTTCAAGTTCTTAAAATGAAAGGCTTCTCCCCGGAGTGGCATGCTTTAATCCGAAACTTTGTACAAAGGGTTAGTGTTGCCATAAAAGTCAACGATGACATTGGTACCTATTTCCAAACAAAGAAAGGACTACGTCAAGGTGAACCACTTTCTTTGATGTTATTTAATATCGTGGTTGATATGTTGGCCATTTTGATAGAGAGAGCCAAAAGCGATGGGAAAATTGCTAGTATTGTACCACATCTAGTTGATGGGGGCCTTTCAATACTACAATATGGTGATGACACAATTCTTTTTATGGAACATGGCCTTGAAAAGGCAAAGAGTTAATACTATCAGCGTTTGAGCAACTGTCGGGACTAAAAATAAATTTCCATAAGAGTGAATTGTTCTGATTTGAAGAAGCAAAAGAATCAATGAATTAGTATACCAAATTATTTGGATACGAACAAGGAAAATTTCCATTGACGTACTGATGACCCACAAGTGTAGGGGGTGTATCATAGTACTTTTGGTAAATAGGAGTGTCGATCCCAACGAGGAGCAAAAGGTGCTGAACAATGGTATGGAGCAGGAAATCCCTGTGAATACTTAGCAAACGGATTTTTAGTAGTTTTCTGACAAGGCAACAAAACAAAGATCAAGTAACAAGGGTAACGAACAAAAGGAGCAAGTGGCCCAATCCTTTCTTAGCAAAGGACAAGCCGGTTAAAATACTTATAAGGACCAAATGTTCTCGAGGACACATGGGAATTCTGTCAAGTGCTTTCGCTTCAAATAGCTGAGTACTCTTTTTTGGTGTTTGTAAGTGTTGTGTGGGTGAACCTGTGCTAACATACTGCCCTTCCTAGGACTAATACATACTTGTGATTAACCCCCCTACAAACATCCATAACTACAGGAAAGTAATTAAGATATAAATCTAACCACAACCTTAAACTCCGAGATCCTACACTCCCTTGTGCAAAGGTGTCCTAATGGGGGTTCAGGTTTCTGTCACTCCGGCAACCCCGCGATTAGTAGCCAAATACACAATGCATTTCCCTAGGCCCATAAATGGTGAAGTATCATGTAGTCGACGTTCACATGACACCACTAGAAGAATAGCACCACAACTTAAATACTAAACCATTGAATAATAACTCATCACAGATTCACTACTAACAACATGACTTCTCCCATGTCCTCAAGAACTAAACGAACTACTCACAAGACATCATATGGATCAAGATCAAAGATGATATGATAATGGATAACAATCTAACATAAACAATAATCCAATGGTTCCACTCACAAGCATCAACTACAATAGTAATCAACACCGGGAAAGTTTACCCTAACGAACTAAAGCAATATCCAACACAATTGTTACAGCGGGAAGGAGTGATGGTGTGCTGGTGGAGATGATGGTGTGGATGATGATGATGATGATCCCGATGAAGCCTAGCTTGATGACGGTGTTGATGGCGACGATCTCCCCTCTCTGGGAAGGAATTCCCCCGGTAGAAATCTGTCTGCCGGAGAGATCTTTCTCTCTCGGTGTTTTCCGCCCCCCAGAGGCGGTGTAAGTCTATATGTGGTCGCTCCCCTAGTGTTAGGGTTCCGTAGGGAAGATATAGGCGAAGGGGCAGAGTCGAAGGCCGAGAAGGTGGGCCAAACCCACCCTAGGCGCGGGGTCAGGTGGGACCGCGCCTAGAGGGTGTGGGCCCCCTGAGTCCCCCCTTCACTCCTCCTTCTGGCTTCCTTCATCTTTCAGTAAAATAATATGTTTCCATATTTTTCTTGTATTTTTCTGATCTTCGCAAAATTGTACCGAAACGCCGTCTTTTCCATCAGAATCCAGACTCCGGCAGTCCATCCTCCAGGAATCATCCAACATGCATAAACAGATGAAAAGCCATAAGTAATACCTCATAATAAGACAAATATCAATGAATAGAGGTAAATTATGATATAGGAAGGTGATGCAAATTGGGCGTATCAACTCCCCCAAGCTTAGACTTCGCTTGTCCCCAAGCGAATACCGAGCTCAGTAAACATGTCCACATGTTTATGGAGTGAAGTGTCGATAAAAGAATACGAACAAAAAGCATCACACTTACCGTTGCACAACTCATAAAAGAAAGCAACTCACCATTATATAACTTAGCTTGCATACTAAGTACAACAGTCACAATAGAGATGCATAAAGATAAATCATAATTGGAATTGGCAAACTTGTTCTTGGTCAGAGAACACCTGGCAAACAGTTTCACAAAGGCTTTTTTGTAGAGGTTTCAAAACAGGAGCACTCTTTGCTCAAAGAGGTTTTTCACAAGTGAAGTCTTTCAAAGTAATACTCAATAGATAAGAGTTTTGTGCAAACAAGGAAGATAAAGAACATGATTGAATAAATCACCATATGAATGCTTGAAACACAACAACTCAAATGCTTGCTGGAGATAGAGAGGAAGTGGGTTTACTGCCTCAACTGTTAACTAGGAGAAAGGTCCCTTCTTAGAGGGTAGCAGGGATTACAAGTCATAAAGAGCTTTCAAAAGATTATGGTACTAAATATCTTTGAGCTCTCATTGCCCCTATCATAATCATATTTATATGATTAAGGTTAAAGTGAACAAATATGGAGTATATGCTTGACGAAATATAAGTTGGCAATCTCATGTCCCTTGAATATGAGGGCCACTCCTCATGCATACTCAACTTTGGGTCCAGGTAAGTTCTTGTCATTGTAAGTATTTGCATATCATTGAGAACCGCCAACGGGGTACCCCTTGCACATGGTACAGGAGCTTTCCCATAACCAAAATGACAAGGCAAGCAGACAATGAGCATCTCAGCAATCTTTTTATTTACTATGCATATAGCTTTTTATTAAGGATGCTTCATAAACTCACTATGGTGATGTTGCAAGTTTCCACCATGATTGAACATGGCTTAGGCTAGCGGCACAGGCGTTTCTCTAACACAGAATACAAACTCCATGGACTTACAAGTCCCCTCTTTATTTCACACCGTTGACATCCATAGACAAAAGAGCACGATATAAACTGTGTACAGAGTACAAGTGCAATGTTGAAAACGTTCCCCGTGACAGCACGGTTCTGCTAATTCCAACGTATAGATGCAAGCATATATAACTTCCCTGTCCACAATGGTTCAAGTTTATTAGGGGAAAGTAAATAAAGTGTGCCATCAAGTTCGTGAGAGCTTTACTAACTAGTTTTCACATAACAAAATACTTTTTAATTCGAAAGGAAGATGAAGCTTGAGAATTTACTAGGAATAGCAACAGCTATTAGGTAGATATGGTGGACACAAATGGCAAAAGTTTTTGGTTTCAAAGGATTTTGGAGACATGAGAAGTATGCCTTCTCAAAACAAGTTTTTGGCTAGCAAGGCTGGGTAGCAAGCAAGAGAGTTGAAAGAAGCAAGCAAACATACAAGTAATAAAGCCAAACATGCAATCTTCCTTGAAGACACAAAATAATCTTAAATAAAGAATACTAATCTTATGAGCCAACATGAAAGAAAACAAATGATACAAAATACCTGTAAGCCTTTTTTTCTTTCTTTCTTTTTCTTTCAAATTAAAGCCACTGACTAGAACTCGGTTTGCCAAAACCAATTTAGATCCACTTGATGATCCCAAAGTGGTGCCAATACTGAACAACAAGGTCCATCATATAATAGAGATTGCAAACTAAAAATAAGAAGTGAAAAAAGTAAAAGATGAGACTTCTCATTGATATTCAAATAAAGGCACTCACAACAAGGGATACAAAGATAATCAACTAAAGGAGAGATACTTCCACATGCAAACCAAACTATAAGATAACCTCTCTATCACAGATACAAATCCACTAAAAGGTAAAAGATAAAAGATAATAGTGGTGATACCGCGACACTCCCCCAAGCTTGGAACAAGCCAAGGGGATGTCAACCCTGATGATGAATTACTCCTTCGGTGGTGGTGGTGTTCTCTTGATAAGCTCCTCAATCAGCTTCTTCAAATCCTCCACCTGACAGAAACAGATCAAAACGAAAACACAACGAGAACACAATGCACGAACCTCGGGGAACCCGGGGGGTTATATATTACGAAGTTTCAATGCATAAGGAAAGTTTTGACACGAAAACGAAGTGGAGATGGAGTTCGGGGGAGTCAAACCCCCTCCAAGCGTGGCCAGGCTGGGCCCGTGCCTGGGGTGGGTTTGTCCACCCCGGGCTCCATTTCCTCTTCAGTTTCGTCCTGTAACTTCCCTTATGTATTAAAAACATCAAAAATATAAAAAAATTGGAGTTTCACGGACCTTCTGTTTTCACCACTTTTACCTATTCAAAGACGAACTCTGCAGTTTCTGGTGTTTGGTTCTTGATAAATTCTTCTGGAGTCACCATTTGAATGACATCCACTTCTTCATTGTAAGAATCTCCAGAAATATAATGTTTTAGTCTTTGACCATTAACCACCTATGTTGTGTCATCCTTCAGAGAAGAGATTTTTATGGCACCTGAACGATACACTTCCTTGATAACAAAAGGTCCTTCCCATTTGGAGAGTAGTTTCCCTGCAAAAAATCTGAGACGAGACCTATACAAAAGAAATTTCTCACCAACATGGAACTCCCTTTTGAGAATTATCCTATCATGCCATCTTTTTACTTTTTCCTTAAAGAGCCTAGCATTTTCGTAAGCTTCCCCTCTCCACTCATCTAGATTACTTAAATCGAGCAGTCTTTTCTCACCAGCAAGTCTAAAATCTCTATTCAACTCTTTCACTGCCCAATAAGCTTTGTGTTCTAATTCTAAAGGCAAGTGACAAGCTTTCCCATAGACCATTTTGTAAGGAGACATCCCCATAGGAATTTTATAAGCAGTTCTATAAGCCCACAAAGCGTCATTCAACTTTTTAGCCCAATTTTTTCTAGACCTATTGACAGTCTTCTGTAAGATAGATTTAATTTCCCTATTGGAAAGTTATACTTGCCCACTAGTTTAGGGGTGATAAGCTGAAGCTATTCTGTGGTTTACATCATACTTAGCGAGATTTTTTCTAAAAACCCCATGAATAAAATGGGAGCCTCCATCAGTCATGAGATATCTAGGTACACCCAACCTAGGAAAAATGACATCTTTGAGAATTTTCAAAGAGGTCTTACCATCAGCACTGCTCGTAGGTATGGCTTCTACCCACTTTGTAACATAGTCAACAACAAGAAGAATATGAGTATACCCTTTGGAAGGAGGAAAAGGCTCCAGAAAGTTGAATCCCCAACAATCAAAAGGTTCAATAACAAGAGAATAATTCATAGGCATTTCATTGCGTCTAGAGATGTTACCTACTCATTGGCATTCATCACAGGATAAGATAAACTTCCTTGCATCTTTAAAAAGAGTAGGCCAATAAAATCTAGATTGTAAAAACTTCTGTGCAGTCCTATCCCCAGCATGATGTCCTCCATAAGCACTGCCATGACATTTTCTCAATATATCTTGTTGTTCAAATTCCGAAACACATATTCTCATAATTCCATCTACTCCCTTCTTATATAGGTGTGGGTCATCCCAAAAGTAATGCCTTAGATCATAGAAGAATTTCCTTCTTTGCTGGGCTGTAAAGGTTGGAGGCAAATACTTGAAAACAAAAGTTAGCATAATCGGCATACCAAGGATTCTCATGTGGACTTACCCTTATTGCAGCTAACTGCTCATTTGGAAAATTATCATTAACAGGCAAAGGGTCAAAAGAAATGTTCTCCAAACGAGATAAATTATCAGCAACAGGATTATCAGCACCTTTCCTATCCACAATATGCAGATCAAACTCTTGCAAAAGCAACACCCACCTTATAAGCCTAGGCTTAGCGTCCTTCTTTGTCATAAGGTACTTAATAGCTGCATGGTCAGTATGAATAGTAACCTTAGAATCAACAATATAAGGTCTAAACTTATCACAAGCAAAGATTATAGCTAAGAACTCTTTTTCAGTAGTAGCATAATTCTTTTGAGCAGCATATAGAGTCTTGCTAGCATAATGAATAACATTTAGCTTCTTGTCAACACGTTGTCCAAGGACAACACCCACAGCAAAGTCACTAGCATCACACATGATTTCAAAAGGTAAACTCCAATCAAGTGGTTGGACTATAGGAGCAGTTGTTAAAGCTTTCTTCAAAGTTTCAAAGTATTCCTTACAATCATCATCAAAAATAAAAGGTACATCTTTTTGAAGAAGATTAGTAAGGGGCTTTGAAATTTTGGAGGAATCTTTAATAAATCTCCTATAGAAACCAGCATGACCAAGGATACTACGAATACCTTTGATATTCCTAGGACAAGGCATCTTCTCAATTGCTTCAATTTTGGCTCTGTTAACTTCAAGGGTTAATTAGATAGATGCCACTCCAATTTCTGCCTATTTGAGAAACGCCACTACAACTTTCATCTTTAGAAAAACGCCATTGCAATTTTGTGTACATTTGATAAATGGCATTACACGCATTTAAGCCATATATTGGCCAATATACACAAGTATTTTTACTGACACGACCGATCCAAAAATATATCTTTCTTCCTCCTTGCTCCTAGAGTATTAGCCCAACCTAGATAAAAAAAATCTTCATCCTCTGTCCCATAATTAGATTTATTTATGTGTGCGTGTGTTTAGAAAATCATTTTGTGATGTCCATTTGATGTTTCCGTATGCATGTCACATCCATGTATTTATTGGCAAATTAGCTTGGAGCTATGTGATATTTTTTTACTTCTCCAGTAATAATTGGTTATAATATTATTGCATGGTTTCTCCTGTCTAATCCTAATTTTGGTGGACCCCAACATATATATGTATATACGATAGAAATACGAGTGTATATTGGCCAGTATATGGGCTTAAATGCATGTAATGGCATCTATCGAATGTACACAAAATTGTAGTGGCGTTTTTCTAAAGATGAAAATTGCAGTGGCGTTTCTCAAATAGCTAAAAATTGGAGTGGCATCTATCTAATTAACCCTAACTTCAATACCTCTTTCAGAGTTCTTATGTCCAAGAACAATTCCTTCATTAACCATGAAATGACATTTATCCTAGTTAAGAACAAGGTTGGTTTCTTCACATCTCTACAAAACTTTATCAAGGTTGTGCAAACAGTTATCAAAATAAGTTCCATAGACGGAAAAATCGTTCATGAAAACCTCCACAATTTATTCACAAAAACCATGAAAGATAGCAGACATACATCTCTAAAATATAGCAGGAGCATTACATAAACCAAAAGGCATACGCCTATAAGCATAAGTACCATAAGGACAAGCAAAAGTGGTTTTCTCCTGGTCATGTGCTTTCACAACGATTTGAGAAAACCCAGAATAACCATCAAGAAAGCAAAAGTGAGTCTTTTTGGACAGCATCTCAAGCATTTGATCAATAAAGGGCAAAGGATAATGATCTTTCTTAGTAACTTTATTAATCTTTCTAAAATCAATGCACATTCTATACCCAACCACTACTCTCTAGGGTATAAGCTCATTATCCTCATTAGGCACAACAGTAATTCCTCCTTTCTTGGGAACACAATGAACAGGGATAACCCATTGACTATCAGCAATAGGATAAATAATACCACCATAAAGGAGTTTTAATACCTCATTTCTTACCACTTCCTTCAATTTAGGATTTAGACGGCGCTCGTGCTCAACAATTGGTTTTGCATCAGGCTCAATATTAATAGCATGCTGACATATAGTGGGAGAAATTTCTTTTAAATCATCAAGAGTATAACCTGTAGCTCCTCGGTGCTTCTTCAATACCTCCAATAGCCTTTCTTCTTCCTTCTCTGAAAGTTTAGAACTAATAATAACAGGATATATCTTCTTATCATCAAGATAAACATATTTAAGATCATCACATAAAGGTTTTAATTCGAAAACAGGATCCCCTTTGGGTGGTAGTGTGGTACCCAAATCTTCCACGGGTAAATTATGCTTAAGTAATTCAGGCTGACGAAGGAAAACCTCATCAATCTCATTTCTTTCCTTCATAAAGGCATCATTTCATGATCTTCCATGAACTGCTGCAAAGCATTGTTAGGAGCAAGAGAAATAGCACATAGTTGTTCAACCCTGAAATCCTCATCAAGTAATTCATTTTCATAAGGGATTTTTGCAAATTTGGAAAAATTAAACTCATAAGATTCTCCAGCAAACTTATTTAAAACTTTTTTCCTTCCTAAAATCTATGATGGACCCACAAGTATTAAGGAAGGGTCTACCAAAGATGATAGGATAGGTTTTACTAGCTTCTTTACCAAGTACTAGAAAATCAGCAGGATATTTAATCTTACCACAAAGGACCTCCACATCTCTTACAATACCAATGGGGCAAACTTGCTCTCTATTGGCAAGGTGAATAACCACATCAATGTCTTCAAGCTCACAAGGACCAATCTCATGCATAATTTCCCTGTAAATCTCATAAGGAATAGCACTAGAACTAGCACCAATATCACATGGACCATAGTAGCAATGATCACCAATTTTAATAGAGAGCACATGAACACTAGCTTTTCTAGCCTTACTGGGATGAGAGATAATATTAGAAGCGTCTTCATAGAAGACAATATACTCATCCTCTATAATTCTAGTAACAAGATCTTTCACAATAGCTACCACAGGCTCGATATCAATAAGCTCATCGGAACCTACAGTTTTCTTTGCGCTTTTACTAACCACATTAGCCAAAATAGAGTGTTCCCTTACCTTGGAGGGAAAAGGGATCTTCTCAACATAAGGTTCAGGCAAAATAGGATCAACAATACAAACCTCTATACTGGCAGGAACGTGGGTAACAATGTCTTTATAAGGAGCATGATACTTGTCCCACTCTTTCTTGGGAATCTCAATATAAGAGGCAAAAGCATTAAAACATTCCGCAAGAACATGAGGATCAAGGCCAAACTTATTGCTAATATCACGGAAGTTATTAGTTGCCACAAAAGATTTAATGTACTCATAATCATAGTTTATACCTGACTTTCTTCCTTTGTCATTTTCCCAAGCCTCGGTATTATCTTGAATATGGTCTAAGAGATCCCATTTAGCTTCTTCCTTCATACTTGTGAATGATCCAGCACAAGAAGCATCTAATAAACCTTTATCATGAAGAGAAAGCCTAGCATAAAAGTTATTGAGAATAATATTGTTAGGGAGTCCATGAATAGGACATTTAAGCATTAGCATCTTCAATCTCCCCCAAGCTTGAGCTGTACTTTCTCCATCAAGAGGCCAAAAGTTATATATAAGACTTCTATACTTTTGGATTTCACTGGGAGGATAAAATTTGGAGTAAAAGAGAGATGCCATCTCCTCCCATTCCATAGATTGTCCATTCTTCAGCAGCTTATACCATGCCTCAGCTCTCCCTTTCAAGGATATGGAGAGTAACTTCTTCACCTGTTCAGTTGTGATACCTGCACACTTAAACAATCTGCATAATTCATGGATATAAAGCAAGTGATCACCAGGATGGACAATTCCATCCCCAAAATAATAATTATCCATAACATGATTAACAATACTTGTAGGTATCTTAAAAGGATCGATCTCAACAGGTGGTGGTTCATCTACTACCATAGAAGTGGTATTAGTTTTCCCAAACAGAAAACCAAGTGGGTTATTCATATTGGAAACAAAGTAACAAGCAGTAACAAAAGAAATACTCACAGTAAAAGTTTCCCTTACCAGTTCCACTCTTCAATAGCGCTTCACTCCCCGGCAACGGCGCCAGAAAATAGTCTTGATGACCCACAAGTGTAGGGGGTGTATCGTAGTACTTTCGATAAATAGGAGTGTCGATCCCAACGAGGAGCGGAAGGTGATGAACAATGGTATGGAGCAGGAAATCCCTATGAATACTTAGCAAACGGATTTTAGTAGTTTTCTAACAAGGCAACCAAACAAAGAGCAAGTAACAAGAGCAACGAACAAACGGAGCAAGTGTCCTAATCCTTTCTTAGCAAAGTACAAGCCGGTGGAAATACTTATAAGGACCAAACCTTCTCGAGGACACATGGGAATTCTGTCAAGTGCTTTCGCTTCAAATAGCTGAGTACTCTTCTTTGGTGTTTGTAAGTGTTGTGTGGGTGAACCTGTGCTAACATACTGCCCTTCCTAGGACTAATACATACTTGTGATTAAACCCCCTACAAACATCCATAACTGCAGGAAAGTAATTAAGATATAAGTCTAACCACAACCTTAAACTCCGAGATCCTACACTCCCTTGTGCAAAGGTGTCCTAACAGGGGTTCAGGTTTACATCCTCAAGCAACCCCGATTAGTAGCCAAATACACAATGCATTCCCCTAGGCCCATAAATGGTGAAGTATCATGTAGTCGACGTTCACATGACACCACTAGAAGAATAGCACCACAACTTAAATACTAAACCATTGAATACTAACTCATCACAGATTCACTACTAACAACATGACTTCTCCCATGTCCTCAAGAACTAAATGAACTACTCACAAGACATCATATGGATCAAGATCAAAGATGATATGATAATGGATAACAATCTGAACATAAACAATAATCCAATGGTTCCACTCACAAGCATCAACTACAATAGTAATCAACACCGGGAAAGTTTCCCCTAATGAACTAAAACAATATTCAACACAATTGTTACAGCGGGACGGAGTGATGGTGTGGATGATGATGATGATGATCCCGATGAAGCCTAGCTTGATGACGGTGTTGATGGCGACGATCTCCCCTCTCCGGGAAGGAATTCCCCCGACAGAAATCTGTTTGCCAGAGAGATCTTTCTCTCTCGGTGTTTTCCGCCCCCTAGAGGCAGCGGAAGTCTATCTGTGGTCGCTCCCTGGTGTTAGGGTTCCGTAGGGAAGATATAAGCGAAGTGGTGGAGTCGGAGGCCGAGCAGGTGGGCCAAACCCACCCTAGGCGCGGGGCCAGGTGGGCCCACGCCTAGGGGGTGTGGGCCCCCTGAGGCCCCCCTTGCTCCTCCTTCTGGCTTCCTTCGTCTTTCGGTAAAATAATATGTTTCCATATTTTTCTTGTATTTTTCTGATCTTCGCGAAATTGCACCGAAACGCCGTCTTTTCTATCAGAATCCAGACTCCGGCAGTCCATCCTCCAGGAATCATCCAACATGCATAAACAGATGAAAAGTCATAAGTAATACCTCATAATAAGACAAATATCAATGAATAGAGGTAAATTATGATATAGGGAGGTGATGCAAATTGGGTGTATCACATACTTGGGAATTCCAGATCATTATCGGAGACTCAATAATGCGAAATGGAAGGCGGTGGAGGAATGATTGCAGAAACGTCTAAGCAGCTGGAAAGGAAAACTCATGTCAGTTGGTTGAAGACTAGTTCTGATTAATTATGTCCTCACCAATATGGTCCTATATATGCTATCATTTTTCCATGTGCCAAAAGGAGTTTTACAATGGTTAGATTATTACCGCTCGATATTATTTTGGCAAGGAGATTCGGAAAATAAGAAATATAGACTGGCAAAATGAAATGTAGTATGCCGTCCAAAAGACCAGGGGGTCTCGGGATCCATGATCTCGAGGCCAAAAATACTGCACTATTAGGAAAATGGTTGTTTAAGCTATTAACCGAGGAGGGAGTATGGCAAAACCTCTTGAGAAGGAAATGCACAGGCTCAAAAGCGTTATCCCAGATATGCTGGAAATCAGAGGATTCACACTTTTGGGCTAGTCTAATGCATGTGAAGAATTCCTTCTTCAGTCTTGGATCTTTCCTTATTAAGGATGGTTTGAAGATTAGATTCTAGGAGGACTCCTGGTTAGGGAATTTACCTCTCATGAAACAATATCCGGCTTTATACATTATAGCACGTAACAAGAGTGATACAATTGCTGAGGTGTTAAATACCTATCCTTCTAATGTGACTTTTAGATGAGACCTTGTTGGTGCACGTCTTGCCTCTTGGCACGCTCTATAAGGGCGGTTAGTAAGTATACAGCTAACAGATAAGCACGATGAGTTCCATTGGAATTTAATAGAGAATAAGATATTCTTAGTCGATTCCATGTATAAAGCATTACTATATTCAGATGCACCGGTACATAAAAACAAACACATATGGAAGATGAAGATTCCATTGAAGATTAAAATTTTCACTTGGTATCTACGCCGTGGTGTGATTTTGACAAAATATAATATAGTTAGACGCAACTGGCAAGGAAGTTCAAAATGTTGTTTCTGCCATCACGACGAAACTATCAAACATTTGTTCTTTGAGTGCCGGTTCACGCGGTCTATATGGTCAGCCATCCAAGTAGCCCCAAGCTTGTATCCACCACGCTCAATAGCCAATATTTTTGAAAATTGGTTGCATGGTGTAGATAACAGAAATATGATACATATAAGGGTGGGAGCGATTGCATTATTATGGTCGTTGTGGCTGTGTAGAAATAATACTAAGGTTTTTTATGCTGAAATGTCTTTCCCATTTAGGTAATTTATCACTGTGCACACTTACTCCGGGAGTGGTCTATTCTACAAAAATCAGAACACCGCGTCCTTTATATGGAGGTGTGTTCGCATTTGGAGCAAGTGACGAAAGAAGTTTTTACCCATCATGGGTGGCAGCATAGTTTGCGAATTGAATCTCCTTCATCATAGGTATCTTTTATAGTTTCATGTATACTAGGATTTGCCTATGAGATTATTCACCTCTACCCCCTATTCTTTTCTTTCGTATGTGTGCATCTTAGATATACAGAGGCTAGGTGTGGCTCTCTTTAATTGTATCATCTTGATGTAAACATTTGACTCTAATAAAAAGTGTCCTCTATCAAAAAAAAAAGTTGACAGAGATGCTCCTGGATATCTTCTGAATGCATTAATCATCTCTGACTCCACGGCCATGATCGATATATACGGTGTTAAAGTCAAATAAACTTCCACGATGCCTGAGTAGGTGCGAATTCTCCCCATCTTGCACCAGAAGATCGATTGGAGGTAGGAGGCATCAAAGTAGATTTGTTTCTTGGACATTGTTAACGCGCGGCGCCGCATCTAATGCACCCCACGCGGCAGTTGCCACGTCATCACGTCGAACTCAATGTCAGTACCCGTTTTCAAAAAGATATTTATATACATGCTATGTATATACATCAGGACCAAAATCAGTCGAAAGATTCTCAACCAAGTATTCTCCAAAACAAATTTCCGACATGATTTTGCAATGTTCGCTGCTGCGATTCACTGTTTCTCACTCACTAAAAAAAGCTTAGTACCATTACATTAAGATAAGTATTGTCACGATGACATATCTCTATATACCTTTACCATATATAGAGTGTGTAGTGATAGTAATTGCCAGATTACTTACTCTAGTTGTCAGTTTAGTAATTATCATATTAACTTGGTCTAGATGCCAGATTCAAGTATTACTAATTGCCAGGTTAATTACACATAGTGATCAGATTACTAATTACGAGATTGACTTGGCCTAGTGGCTAGTTCAATTGTTACTACCGCCAGAATATTTAGGCCTAATTACCAGATTAAATATGCATACCTGCCAGATTAGTTATGCCTAGCTGCCCGTTCAACTGTTAATGGTTATCATATTAATTATGTTCTACTGCCAGATTAGTTAAGCATGATTGCCAGATACTACTAATTACGAGATGATTTTAACAACATATGTATATACAGGCAACAAGTAAGCTTTTTTATTGAACGGACTCCCGGGTCGCCTCGCGCGGGGCGGCTCCGGAGGCTCCGAACCCTAGGTAAAGGTGGCGGTGCGATCTCTCCTCCCCCAGCCGCTGTCGCCGCCGGCGGTGGCGGCCACACCTGGCCGTCGAAGGCGGCGGGCGAGGGAGGCGCTCCCCCAACGGGCCTCTTCACGCGGAGGTGGGTCGTCTCAGGGGGGTGAGGGTGGAGGTCTGGGCGGTGGCGTGGGGAGGCGACGAGCCTTGGCGGGGATGGCAGCGGCGGGGCGGGGTGGCATGGCAGCGCGACTGCAGGAGCTGGCGCGCAGCGGCCATCCCCCGTGTTGCTTGGTCGTTCCTCCAGGGCGGAGGAGTTGGGCGATCTGGTGGAGGAGGCCGGCGATGGGTTTCAATACCTAGATCGCCTCTCTTTCCCTAATTGCCCGCTCGATCCATTCTTCGGCAACCGGCCGGCGATGTAGGGATTGTTGTGTCAGATCTAATAATGGTGGTGGTCCTTTGGTCTCTTTCGCACGAAAACGAAGATCGGCATGATGTCTGTCCTCGTTGATATGGTCTGGAGAGGCGGGTTCCAGAAGGCTACGCCGGCGAACTCCCATGGGCGTATCATGCCTGAAGATTGCTGGATCGGAAGGTATTCGTTCGTGTGCACCTTGTTTTTCTAGCCGTTTGGTTCCAGCAGGAGCGTTGCGAAGCTCTGTTATTTGTTCCCACCAAGTGCCATTCTTTGAGCCATGGCGAAGTCAGATGCGAAGAATGTCAGGAAAGCATAAATATGAGGGCAACGATGGTGATTTTTGTTCTTATGGCGACGGAGATCTATCTGCGTGATCTGGGACTCGTTGCAGCGACTGTTGATGCGGGAAGACAGTACAAGGGAAGTTTCTAGTCTTATCTTGCAGGGTGAAAATTCAAGGTCTGGCCTTAACTGGTTGTGCCTGGCAATGACCTTGTTGAAGGCATTGTTTTGTGAGCAAGGACTTTCTCCAAGGTGAAAACCTATGATCTTTGATCGGGCAACGACGACGCTTGGGCACTGTTTCTTTCTTAAAGGCGTTGTTATTGGAGTGGGAGACTACTGGTGTTGTTCTGATGGTGTCAGTGTTGTTGCTTTGAGGATTAATTTTCTGTAGCGGGACTTTTCTTTTTTTATAACTCTTCTTTCTTTTTTCTTTGTTGTGTGCATCCATAGAGTCGCTAGGGCATGCGTTGTTGCAGAGGCCAGGTGTAATTGGTATCCGTGTGATATTAATATATACTCTTTAAAAAACAATTACCAGATTGAGTTTATATGAAAAAAACAAGCATCTCCGTGAAAAAAATCATGAGCACGACAAATCGAGATGTAGTGGAAAAGGAAAATTGAGGATACATCTCGCCGGTCTCCGGACTTTCATCGTGCTCGTCGTCGACGTCTTCCTCGCGCTCGACGGCAACGACATCCTCGCGCAATCGGCGCGCGCTCGACGGAGGCAGCCCCTTCCTCACGCTTGACAACGACGGACCCCTGATGTATGCTCGGCGGGCTCTCCCCACTGCTTGCTCGCTAGCGGAGGCCTCCCCGTGCTAGTCGAAGGACGCCTCCTCTTGCGCTCATCGGCGGCGGCATCGCCGCTTCCTGCTTGGCGGCCTCCCCGCTTCATGCTCGGTGGTGGCCTTCTGGCGCTAGCCGATGGACGTTGCCTCTTCGCGCTTGCTGGCGGCGACCTCTCGCCGCGTGCTCATCGGCACTCTCCCGCTGTAAAGTTGGCAACAACCCCCTTCTCTCGTGCCACTCCGGCGCAGTGTCCTGAACATCCCAGCCGCGCGTTCCTCTTAGGTGTCTATCCCAGGGAAAGAGAGAATGCAATGCGATTGTGTGGTATGGAGGAGTTCGTGGGAAGGATAAGGCTAAGAGCATCTCCACTCGCCTACCCAGGACGCCGATCCGGACGCCGAATTTAGGTCCGGACACTGAAAATCGGCCCAGTCGCATACCTAGGAACCTGTTTTCGTCCGGATTTGGACGAACTTTGGTCCGGACTTCCCAGGCCGTACCCAGGATCCCGGGAATGCACTGGGAACGCCGGACGCAGCGAAAACGGGCGAGGGCTAGATCTGTCGACGAGGCAGTCCCATTCTCCACCACTCCACTCGCCGAGGAGATCCGAGATCCGGCGGTACATCAACAGCTGCAGGATGATCTTGTTGAGCAGCTATGGATACGCAGGGACAACACGTCGATGCCGAGCATGAACTGGCCAAACTTGGCCGAAATATGTTGTATTTTTACTGTATGCCGAACTATGTTTAAAATTTCGCCGAACTTTGGCCATAAAATGTTATGTATTCATGGTATGCCGAACTATGCCGAAATCTGAACGAACTTGAGCCAAATTTAAGCGAAAACAGGCGTCCCGAAAACTCGGACTAGGTACGCAAGTAGAAAACTCGGCGTACTCGGACAAAAACTTATTTCGTCCGGCCAAAGTTTGGTCCGGATTTCGGCCTGGTTCGCTCAACGAGGATATGCTCTAATATGTAAGAGCGATTGGTGGGCCAACGGGGCATCGCACGGATGATCCGGTGGTGCGGCGCCTATTGTTATCTTTTTCCTAAAGTAAAAAAAGCATGCAGAATAACAAGGGGCAATTGATTTTTATAGTGAAGGACTGCAGAAGATGATCCCATATGACTTAGTATTGTACTACTACTCACGTTTTAGACTGCAAAGAAGATTCATTGTGTGCAGAAATAAGAGAAAATTATAAAAAACCACCGCATTACATGCTAGGGTTTCAAAAAGCTATCACCTTACATTAGGGTTTCAAAAAACCACCAGTTCAGAGTTAACTTGTGACAGATTGCACTGATTACGCTAATTAGGTTGGCTAATGATGTTTCTGACGTGTGGGACCCACTATTAGACCGAACATATAACGTTTGGGGTGACATATGTTAGATGATTCTAAATTTTGGACTATTGTGTAAATAACGGCCAGGGCCCACATGTCACCTCTCTCCTCCAAAAAAATCCCCACCGCACCCCCATCTTCCTCCTCCTGATCCGGTCTTTGTGCCTCCATTGCCGGCGGCTTGCTGCAGGAAGACGCCGAGGAGGCGCGGCGGCGGCCACCAGCATGCCCACGGTCGGGATCTCGTAGGCCACCGGCGCGGCCACGGATGCGGACGCCACTGGCTGTCGGCGATGCGATGCCCCTAGCCGCTCTGCTCCTCGCTCGATGCCATCCATCAGACGCAACGACGACGGTGAAATTGACCGACCCCGGAGATACTCGACGCGCTCGCGGTTGTCGCTGTCCGAGGAGTTCGCAGCCGCACACCACGCTGCGGCCACCGCGGCCAGCCTCCTCTGCTTCGATGCCTATTGTCCCATCGTCGGCGCCAAGCGGCCCCTCCTCGCGACCCTCGTCTCCCTCCTTCACTGCAACGGTAGGGGCACACATGCCACCTAGGACGCCCCGTCTTCCCTAGCTTCGGTGGAGCTCCGCCGTTCTCCGGTCAAGCCACCCGGTGCATTCTGCTGTCGTCATAAAATCAGAGAGAGAGAGAGAGAAGAAGGCAGACATGTGGGCCTAGATCTAAAATAACTAGATAGAGGGGGAGAGGGAGGCTGACATATGGGCCTAACAAATTACAAAAAAACCCAAAATTTAAAACAGTCTATCGTCTGTCACTCTAACTGCTTCTGCCTTGCCACGTCATCATCGTTAGCCAACCTAATTAGCGCAGTGAACTGGTGGTTTTTTGAAACCCTAACGTAAGGTGGTGGCTTTTTAAAATCCTAGCCTGTAATGTGGTGGTTTTTTGTAATTTTCTCGCAGAAATAACAATAGGCAAATTTCAGTACAGGTTCATTGGTATGCAGGTAAGAATTGCACCAAGTCCACCGCGAAACAAAAATTTCAGGAGAGTACAAACAGAAGTGAACTAAGCACCAGGTTCCTACAGTAGATATTACAGCAAACATGAAACTGAAGCACAGTCTACAGCTGCTTTCGAGCAGGGCCTAGTGAAACAAATCAGAATAAAATATCATCACCGGCAACCCAACTTGAATCATTGCATCCAAAATGTCATATCCTTAGCAACCAGTCTTCATCGAAGATTATTTCCGGCAAGAACATGCCATCTCTAATCCGCTCAACCACCATTTCTTCCGCATCCTTCTTTGGAAATTTTGAAGCATGAAGTGATGAACCAAGAGCGTCACATTCCTCGCATAGCTCGTCTCCTCTGAGAATTATCTTCTGCAAGTTGGGACATCGCACCAACATGGATCTTATAAAAGTAAATTGTTGTTCTAGTGATTTAAAGCCACGGATTTCTAGCTCTTTCAGCCGCCTGTTCTCGGAGCCGTCAAAGCGCATATCCCACTGAGGAGTCATTCTGTCACGGTAGATACCACCTCTGAAATCGCCCTCATCGCATGCATGTTCCGATACCTGTATGTGTGTGACCATTCCGTTACATATGTAATTGCAATCCAGTTTTGAACAATTTTGAGCTATTTTTTTATAAAAAAAACTATAAAGCTCCAAATGAGGAAAAAAGGAAAGAAATACAGACAAAGACATTACCTGAATACATAATTTTTCAATAGACGGTGCTGCTACAAGAAAGGCTGTTGTCCACAAAATGTCAAATTCAACAAAGATGCCACACAGAGACAACTTCTTTAGCTTGTTGAATGCGGCGCGGAGTTCCTCTATTTCAGGTTGCACCCAAAGCTGATCACAGGATAAGAAAAATAAACGAAAAGAAAAGAATGAACTCACAAATGAGATTAACAATCTATGTTCATTCTGTAACATGCATACACAGATTGGTGATATAACTCCCATAGCTGTGACAACATGATGAATTAAGAAAATACCATTTAGCGAAAAATAAATAGTACTTACAATTTCTCCTTGGAAATCCAATGTGAGAGTGTGTATACTTGTTGTTCCATGTAGAAGCTCACTTAGTTTAAATGGGCATTGATCATATTTTGCTCCACAAGAGAGTTCTAATTCCCCGAGAGATGGGACAAAACCAAAGGTCACAGGGACATGCTTAGATTCCCAAGTACTGCATATGAACTTCTCCAAATTAGGGAGGCAGACCAGTTCAAGCCTCTCAAAGCGACATATGTCGATTTCTAGAACACAAAGTTTTGAGTTGGGTGCATCAATCTAAAGACAGAGTACATACCGGTATCACAATAACAAAGGCTTAGATGCTTCAGTTGCCTGCAGCAGTCAAACAAGACATGGTGCATGTCCAATTTGTCAAAGCCTGCATTTTGTAGAGAGAGCTTTGTGAGGCAGTGGAGCACATTAGGGTAGGCACGGAAGAAAGTATCTATTTCTTGTGCTCGCTGCAGCATATCCTCATCACTGCGGTCCAAAGGATCTGTCTTGTCAAGTACGGTGAGATCCAAATCTTTCAACAAACCGTTGTCGACCGCGTCACCGACCAGTTGGCCAACTTCGCACAGGGAAGTGTTGATCAAGTAAACCTTAAGGTGCAGACTTGAGATGGTGGATTCTCTCTGCTGATCAGCCAAGAAACTCTTGGTTGCTTTGGTCAAAGACACCATAGCTAATTCCTCCGTATCATTTGCCTCAGTAGGTTCAGTGCATGGAACTGATAGGAAATCCTTGACATTAATGCTGAGTTCAGGCAGCAACCAAGGCAGATGCCTCCACCGTGTAGAGAGCACACATGTCCTTGCAGCCATACGTAAACTGACTCTCCCCAAGATATGCAGCAAAATATCATCAGTTAGCGTGCTGAGCCTATCTTCGTTCTCTAATTGCTGCAACATAAATTATGGATCCATTATTTAGCTGCCACAAAACAGAAATCCCAAACAGCAAAATAGTTACAGAGAGTGGAAAGAGCAATCTAGCATTTCACAAAGTGAAATATCTCACAGGCACACTTGCTATTGGTAAGTGGGTGATCTGGTGCCATTCAGATTTATCAAGGAAATGTTTTCATGTTTGTATAAAATAGGGGTATTGAGCTGATATATCCAGATCATTAATACAGACATGGAGCCCATGCACTGCAGATCTGAAAAGTTCATTACCACATATTGTGGGCAGCTGCACCAGAGGAGTTGTAAACTAGTAGCTGATTTTTTACCTCACAGGCTAAAACAGTTTTACAGTTAGACCACAAAATTAGTAGAAGTACCATATAAACTGATAATGGAATGCTAAACAAGTAAAACCTCCACTGGAATATCACAGAAGCATCAAGAACATGTCTCCACGTATGGGCTTACACACATGTTCGTTTCTTAAAATAGAAAAGCATTTTCGTTTTACTGATTTTAAAAAGAACAACGTTTTAGTACTTCTGTATTTTTGCTAGAAAAAAAACAGCTACGAATCGGAACAGCTTCTCATGCATCAGGCCTGATGTATGAGCACAAACGTGTTCATGCTCTAAACATGTAGTACAAGTTCAAGATACAGCTATCTGTATAGTGGAATATGAAAAGAACGGAAGACAACAAAATATGAACAAAACGATCAACATGTGATGATGCAAGAAGACTTACTTGGCTCTGGCTCTGGGAGCTACTCTTATCGTTATTCTCTTGCTCCATGTAGAAATCCAATGACCCGGCCCGTACACCTTCAGATCTTTTTTTTCCCTTGAATCTTTCAGACAGCCGTGGACAACTATTACAGGTGATGATTGATGCCCTGACGAGAACCAGTGCTCGTCGTGAAGAATTGTTCGAAGAATTTGAATCGAATCCGGGACCAATCAATTGGATGAAGAACAAAGGAGCTGCCGTGCGTACCTTTACTTGAGAGAGGGAGGAAGAGGAGCCGGCGGCGAGGGCCGTGTCACCGTTGGCGGTGCCTCAAGGAGGAGGGAGGAGGAGGGGACGGGGGCTTTTTCGCCGGCGAGGCTTTGAGGCCTCGTCCTCTTCTGCTGTGGGAAGAAGAGAGGGGCGGCGGGCGGTCGAGAATTGGGCGAGGCCCTTGCTGGATTTCCAATTTATATCTCCTCCCCTGTTCTTCAGCGGCGCGCGAGCTGGGCCAGAAGCGGGCCGAACTTGCGAATTTTTTTAAAACCTTCTCGTTTTATCTCCCCATAGAAAGTTTCATGTCGAGTAAATTTTTCTTACTACTTAAGAGATGGAGCTTGCTATCCCAAGTCATCCCTTGTTGGTGGCGTAAGCAGACCCGATTTACCTGGTTCTATCTATCTCAAGCTTCCTAAGACATTACAGTGGCAGGGATCAAGGCCAGTGGCAGGTGGAGCTGATGCTTCTTCCCCGACGAGTTCGGCTGGCTGAGGCGGCAGTTCCGAGATTCAGCAGTTCACCGGGGTTCTCCCCGACCGATGTGCCCCAAAGAGGAGAGCTCGGCCGCTGCCGGCGGCGAGCTACTTTTTCGGTTCAAAAAGCAAGTTATGCGATGATGTGCTGCTGGATTCGGGTAGGAGGGAGCTCTGTTTTTTCTTCTTCCGATGGGTGCTTCGGCAACGACGGAGGACGGCAACAGGCGACAGTTCGAGAAAGTGACACAAAACTACCACATTCGAGACGATCTTGTTAAAAAAACTACCATTTTTGGGATTTTTGACACATAAAAACCACTTTTGGGGTATGAGTGTGACAGAAAGCTCTAACTCGTCGTGTTTAGGCGTCTAACAACATTTCTGGCAGGTAGGGCCCGTTGTCAGTGCTGACGTGGCACGGACTTGACGGAGGGAGACAACGGCCATGACGCGCGCGTCGAAGGGGGTCGTTAGGGCAGCCGTTGTCCCCTCGCGGCTCAGCTGTTTCAGTTAGCTTGCCGCTCCCGCAAGGATATAAAGCAATGACGAGTGGCGGCGGGACAGAGGATGGCGACGGAGGGGGTCGCAGTGGAGGCGACGGCGGTCGTTTCGTGCGACAGGTGCTCTTCGGGCCTGGATTCAATATGGGGTCCATCGATTTGGACTCTGATGAAGACCGCGAGTCGATGGATCTCGCGCCGGGACCGGACCAGGACGCCGCGCCGGAGCCGGAGCAGGAAGCTTCTTCAGCTCAGCTGGCTACGTCGAGCCAATTAAGCAAGGACCCGCTCAGCCACTATGTCTCCGACGACGGGTAAGCTTCATTTTCTCTTTTCTGAATTTGAGGATTCAACAGTTATGATTTGTGTGTAATTTAGTGTGATTTAGCAGTAGAAAATAATTGTTACACATTCTCTTATCTTTGTTTAGGCCACATTCTCTCTGCAAACATCTCCCACAGCTTGCCCATTGCTTTCATCAGACCATCTGGCCACACTGGATCAACCCAATGCACATATGAACACTTCTCTCCTTTCTACATCAGTTAAGAAAGGCTATAAATTAACACATACTGAGATTACCAGCATTGACTATCTATACTAATTAGAAAATGCTCACATACCTTCCCTTCACAAGCTAGGTACCTCCTTCCAAAGGTTACGTTTTCCATGCTACAAATTTGGCAGCCACAAATCCACACTTGCAGAGCACAGGCTCCTCCCCATCGTCGGCTAAACCGTAAAAATCTGAATCGTAGGTGTTGTTCATACTCTAACATGTTGAAACGTGGAAGAAATTAGAGAAGGAACCACCTGAATCCAAATCTAATTCAACTAGAAATCGAAAAACGCAGGTGCAGGAGATCTACAGGTGCAGAGTACTCACATCGTCAGACGAGGTCGGGTAGTGTGACGACTCTTCTCCATCGCTCCACGAAACCATGGCGACAACGGTCGGTGACGGGCAGAGCTCGCGGCGGCGATGCGGCGAAACGGCGGCGACGGGCTGGGGAAGAGTGGGGAAAGAGAGCAACTGACAACGAGCTGAAGGTAGCTGTTGAAATCGACAAGGAGCGGCTGCCCTAACGACCCCCTTCGACGCGTGCGTCACGGCCGTTGTCTCCCTCCGTCAAGTCCGTGCCACGTCAGCACTGACAACGGGCCCCATCTGCCAGAAATGTTGTTAGACGCCTAAACGCGACGAGTTAGAGCTTCAAAAGTGGTTTTTATGTGTCAAAAATACCAAAGGTGGTAGATTTTTAACAAGATCGTCTCAAATGTGGAAGTTCTGCGTCATTTTCTCCAACAGTTCGGTTCAGCTCAGGAAATCCCAGGGACCTAGTTGTATTTTACCTCTTTTCAGGGTTTCCTTTGCTTTTGTGCTGGGCCACGTGCCCTTTCTGGTTCTCTCTAGAGAGGTCTTGCGTGTGTGTGTCTCGTGTACACCTGTACTCCTGTGCAATCAGTTTATGAACGCAGTACCTTATCTAAAAAAAAAAAGACATAACAGTGGCAGGGTCCTCAATTCCTCACTCACAGCCATTTTTGGTCTTACATATCTTCCTAACTGTAGTGCAATGAACAAATCTTTCACCGCAAATTTTCTGGATAAACCCAAGAGCACTAAGAGTGGATCACATTACTTATACTTCTATGGATTTTTATCAGCGATATTTTGTGTGGAGGTAATATTTGTGGCATTAGGATGCTGGTTTATACTGAAAATGGAGGGCAGGCAGTTAACAGGAGTATGGCCAGCTGAGGCTGGCTATGAAATGATAACCAACCATTTCCGCAGATAAACTTACAAGGAGTTGCAGAGAGCAACTCGAAAGTTCAAGGATCAGATTGGGAGGGGGGCATCAGGTCTTGTATACAAGGGGATCTTGAAAGACAAGAGGGCTGTAGCGGTGAAAAGGTTGGAAGACATAAACCAAGGCGAAGAAGAATTCCAGCATGAACTGAGTGTGATTGGAAGGATTTACCATATGAATCTGGTCAGGGTTTGGGGATTCTGTTCTGATGGTCTGTCCTCACAGGATATTGGTTTGAGAGTACGTTGAGAATGGTTCGTTGGATAAAACCCTGTTTAGTAGCAAGGGCTCAAAGACCTTACTTGAATGGAATGGAAGGTTTAAGATTGCTCTAGGGGTGGCAAAAGGATTGGCCTATCTTCATCACGACTGCTTAGAGTGGGTTATCCACTGTGACCTGAAGCCTGTGAAATTGCATCCAAAGATCACCGACTTTGGCCTTGCAAAACTTATGAATAGAGGTGGACCCAACAAAAATGTATCGCGGATCCATGGAACTAGATGTTATATAGCTCCTGAGTGGGTTTCTAGCCTCCCAATGACAGCAATAGTTGATGTCTACAGCTTCGGAGTGGTTCTCCTAGAACTACTGAAGGGGGCTCGTGTTTCAGATTGGGCGTCAGATGCTGACGAGGAAGTGGAAATGGTTCTTCGAAGGGTCATTAGGATGCTTGCAGAAAATATGATGCTGGAGGGCAGCGAACAGTTATGGATCACTGACTTCATTGACTCCAGATTGAACAGCCAGTTCGATAACTTGCAAGCAATAGTGATGGTCAAGCTGGCAATTTCATGCATAGAAGAAGATAGTAGGAAAAGGCCTACCATGGAAAATGTTGTGCAGATGCTTCTTTCGGTTGATGAAGCCAGTGGCATAATTCAGCAGTGTTCTACCACCTAAAAAAGAGTTCGATATTTGATATAGTAGGCAGCATCTATGCATATTCTAATATCCAAAACAAGATATCTATGATGTGTATACATTTACATCAAGAACTGCATGACCGCTTGTATACCAATATTGAATTTTGTATTTGACAACACTATGACAGGTTATGCAGTGTCATAATAGTAATACTTGTGCAAAAGCTATGCTAGTACGTACTGTAAGAAATTAAGATTTGGGGAGAACACTTGTGATTTACCATGAATGCAAGATATGTTGATGGTGTGGCTTTTCCTTTCTGAGAATACATGTTCATGGGGTCAAAGACGTACATATCCTACCCTCTATGAGCATCTCCGAGTCCGCGGGTCTTCAAATTAATGAAGTCAAAATGGATATTCACACCTATATGAATAAATGTTCATACATATCTAAATAAATGTTCATGAGTTAGAAATGTTACTTCTATACATGATACAAATGTTCATATAACATACAAAAATGTTCATATGTCACAAAAATAATGTTCAGACATATTAAACAAATTCATGCATATGCGAAAAAATATGTGTATTTTCGAAAATATGCATGTCTTTCCAAAAAAAAGAGAAATGAAAAAAGAAAGTAGAGAAAGGCGAAATGGAAAAAAATGAAAAGTAAATATATATGTAGAAAAAATAAATGAAAATCTAGAATAAACCAGAAAAACAAACATATTTGCGCTATTTTCCAAATCCGTTGAGTCCCGCCACAAGGAGTGACTCATTTGCCTTTATCTCAAACAAATCCATCTTGCTCTTCAACATTGCAAGGTTGGTTGTCATGATACTTGATGTACCTTCATGCAAGTGCAAATGTATCTCAAACGACTTTGGCGGTACTAGGAAGTACAACCTATGTACTGGTTCAAATGGTATGAAGCAGCAAAATTTTATTTCGTAATGGATCTACAGCTCAAAGCTTGAAACATCAGGCATTAAAGTCGCAGTGTTAGAAGTACTCCCTCCGATTTTAAAACATAAGATGTTTTAGGTTTATGAAAAGGAGAGATACACTTATAAGATGTTTTAGGTTTATGAAAAGGAGAGATACTTGTATCTCTCCTTTTCATAAACCTAAAACATCTTATATTTCAAAACAGAGGGAGTATATGTTAAAAGTTGAAGCGAACAAATTGTACAGCTAAGAGCATCTCCACTCGTTCGGCGTTCCTAGCCCAAAATCCGGAGCAAAAAATCGCCGGATGGGTATAACTTTTGGCCTAGGAATCGCTGAATTCCCACTCGCGTTCCGAGGTGACGTTCCCAAACAGGCATTTTTTTCCGGCAAATTTGGTGATATTTCATCATAATTTGGCTTAAATTCACACAAACATAATTTTGATCACATTTCGGTGTGAGACGGCGACGAGCTTGGCAACGAGATGGCGAGCTTGGCGACGGCGCTGAGCTCGGCGACGATCCGACCGGCCAGGCTCGCACACCACCGGTTAGCCGGCCAAACCCACGCCGAGCTCCGCCAGCCAGGCCCACGCCAAGCTCCGCCACAGAAGATGGGCGTGTGGGAGGAGTGAGAACGTTTTCCTCACTGGCGCTCTAGGAAACGCCTGAAAACACCGGATGAAAAAAGCCTCCAAACCGAATAAAATCGGCGTCTTGAAAACGCGAGTTGGACGAATTTCGCCCGTCCGGATGTAAAAGTCGCCGGAAAGTGGTTTTCTGATAACGCTACTGGAGATGCTCTAACCGAAGAAGGTATCAGTTTTATATCACAGTGCATCTCCCCAAAGGAAGTTTCATGACCAGTACACTTTTCTTAAGGCAAGCCAATTACTAATAATCAAAGAGATGAATTGTTTTCCAAAAAAAAAAGTTACACAATCACGCCAGGGAATCAAGCACCGACGAACACGCTTGCTTAAGAGGATTCACATGCTGAAGCCCATCCCTTTGTCATACCAGAGGAGTAGCATTGTGACTGGCAACCTCGTTGCTGCAGTTTTAGAATCCGGAACACTACTGCTCATGCTCCCCGACGTCTCCAGAAATATTTGAGAAGTCTCCACTCTCCAATCTGATGCTAACACTCCGCTGAAAGCCAAATGGATTGACAATTGTGGGCTCATTTTGAATCATGTACCGCAATGCATGAAGCCATAAACAGTTGTTTTCCTGTCTGAATGCTCTGCCTTTGAATTTTCATGGACTGTTATTGTCAAAGGTCAGTTTCTGTTGAGTGAATACTGACGACTCAGCAATGAAATCAACATCGCCAAGTCCGCCATTTCTTCGTGGTAGCAATTGGTATCTGTCTTGACAACCTGTGTAAGAAGCAGAGAACCAATTAGCCATGTATATCATTGTCAGCACACTGTTGAAACAATTAAGATTTTGTTTCACAATTTTCGGTGATGGAAGTTTTTATTGATTTTAATTGTCACACCAAGATGATATGGAATACAATACAAATAGTAGAAAAAGTGGTCTAAATGAGCAAGAAAAAAACTACTAAGGAGGAGCATCGATCCGAAGCCTAGACCGCCATGGCGTCTTCCATGCTAGGTAAACACCCTCCTTGGACTCCCTCTCCCGTCTCCAGTTGCACACACTCAGCCGTAACCAAGTCCTGTCCATTCAGGCCATTCAAGCAAACACCAGGTCTGGTGCCAGTGTGAGTATAAAAAGTGCAGCGGAGAAGAAAATTTGCGCTAGTCAAAAACCACATTATGTCTACATAGCCATACGAACCAACAAAGAGCTGCTGCCCAACAAGGACAAATACCATGCAGCCAACTAGCAAACATATTTGGAAATGGTAATTACAGAGATTGGACACGACATTAACGATAGACCACGCAGACCAGGCAAAGCGGGGACTTTATTTCCTTTACCAGCTACACAATGGATGATTGAATGAACCACGAGTGGCTCGGATCATATCCCTGGAGCTTTATTTGAAGAGTATACATCAGCCAGCTGAAAGCCTGAACAAGGAACAATTCAACAATGCTGAAACATGACAGACAAACACTTCCCAGAATAGTTGAATTGTTGACTGAATAGAACGCGTTTCAACTCAAGAAAAGGACAAGGTAACTGAGACAAGGCTATGCGCAACCATAAAGTCCATGCTGCAAAGTTAACCATTTTAAGTTGGACCCGGCAACCATTGTAGTACATAGCAAATTAATTCCTCATGAATATCGTGGTCACCGCACAATTGAAATAATCGAGTATTTTCTACACTTATCTGCTTATCAAGCACGAGTGGCCCAAACTGAATGATGCCTTGGACTTGGAATCAAGCCGCCACTCTCAAGAAAAGACAAACATATAACAGTTCCGTATTAAAATATAGAAACATATCACTTCCTCTGGAGTGTGTACTGCTAGCCGATTCCTATAATAGCACCATCCGTCATCATTTTAAAGATCAACTCAGTGCATCAAGCCTGCAACAAATATGGACACACACTTTACCCCTCTGCTTCTACTAACTTCAGTTCATCTTCTTTTGCACATCTCGGCTCATGAATTCCTCTTGCCAGGCTCCGCTCTTTCTGTAGAGGACAGCTCTGACATGCTCCATTCACCAAACGGTGCTTTCACCTGTGGCTTCAACAACATTTCCCATAATGCTTTTGTCTTCTCTGTTTGGTTCACCAACACAGCTGAAAAGACTGTTGTTTGGAGCGCAAATCACCTCCAACCCGTGCACTCCTGGGGATCCAAAGTCCTGTTAGATACGGATGGTGGAATTGTTGTTAAAGATTACAATGGCCAGCTCGTGTGGGAGAACGGTGTGTATTCTTCATCAAATGCCGAACAAGCTCAGTTGTTGGACACAGGAAACCTCATCGTGAAGGGCCAAGGTGATATCATTCTATGGCAAAGCTTTGATTCTCCTACTGATACGTTGCTACCCAATCAGAACATTACTTCTTCTACAAAGTTGGTATCTGCTAATAGGTTACTTGTTCATGGGAGCTACAGCTTCCATTTTGATGATGAACATTTACTTGCACTATTTCAAGATCTGAAGGATACCTCTTTTATCTATTGGCCAATTCCTGAAAATAATGTCTGGTCAAAGAAAGGAAACTCATTTCGTGCCACTACAATTGGGGTCCTTGATAGTTGGGGGTATTTCCTTGGAAGTGACGATTTACATTTTAATGCATCTGACTGGGGTCTCGGGGTTATGAGGAGGCTAACATTGGATTATGATGGCAACCTTAGATTATACAGTCTAAATAAGCCAAACGGAAGATGGTCGGTCACATGGATGGCATATCTTGAGACCTGTTTTGTACGTGGTTTGTGTGGTATGAATGGAATATGTGTGTATACTCCTAGACCTGCTTGTGCATGTGCCCCTGGACATGAGATCATCGACCAAAGTGATCGGAGCAAAGGCTGCAGGCCAAAATTCAGCCTCAGTTGTAATAGGAAGGAGATGAAATTTGTGAAGCTACCCAGCACTGACTTCATAGGATATGATCAAAGTCAGTACAGTTTAGTTTCCTTCCTTACTTGCAAGAAAATATGCTTGAAAGACTGCAGTTGCAAAGGATTCTTATACAGAGATGGAAACTGCTATCCCAAGTCGTTCCTTGGCGGTGGTCTATCTAGTCCGCAATTACCTGGTTCATTCTATCTCAAGCTTCCTAAGACATTGCAGGTCTTAGCTTCATCAATTCCTCACTCACAACCTTCTGGTCCTAGATATGATCCTAACTGTAGTGTCAATGCAGATTTTCTGGATAAACCTGAGAGTAGTCACAGGGGATCACAGTATTTGTACTTGATCTATGGATTCTTATCAGCGATATTTTGTGTGGAGGTAATATTTGTGGCATTAGGATGCTGGTTTATTTTGAGAAGGGAGGGCAAACACTTAACTGGAGTATGGCCAGCTGAGGTTGGCTATGAAATGATAACAAATCATTTCCGCAGATACACTTACACGGAGTTGCAGAAAGCTACTCGAAAGTTCAAGGATGAGATTGGGAGAGGGGCATCTGGTCTTGTATACAAGGGGGTCTTGAGAGACAAGAGGGCAGTAGCAGTGAAAAGGCTGGCAGACATAAAGCAAGGTGAAGAAGAGTTCCAACATGAACTGAGTGTGATTGGAAGGATTTACCATATGAATCTAGTGAGAGTTTGGGGATTCTGTTCTGATGGTCCACACAGGATATTGGTTTTAGAGTACATTGAGAATGAATCATTGGATAAAACTCTATTCAGTACCAAGGACTCACATATCTTACTTCAATGGAACGATAGATTTAAGATCGCTCTAGGGGTTGCAAAAGGATTGGCCTATCTTCATCACGAGTGCTTGGAGTGGGTTATCCACTGTGACCTGAAGCCCGAGAACATACTGTTGGATGAGAACTTTGAGCCAAAGATCACCGATTTTGGCCTTGCAAAACTTCTGAATAGAGGTGGATCCAATAAAAATGTATCACGGGTCCATGGAACTAGAGGTTATATAGCTCCTGAGTGGGTTTCTAGCGCCCCAATAACAGCAAAGGTTGACGTCTACAGCTTTGGAGTGGTTCTCCTAGAACTACTGAAGGGGTCTCGTGTTTCAGACTGGGCATCAGATGCTGATGAGGAAGTGGAAATGGTCCTCCGAAGGGTCATTAAGATGCTTGCAGAAAAGCTGATGTTGGAGGGCGGTGAACAGTTATGGATCACTGACTTCATTGACTCCAGGCTGAACAGCCAGTTCAACAACTTGCAAGCAAGAACGATGGTCAAGTTGGCTGTTTCATGCGTGGAAGAAGATAGAAGAAAAAGGCCCACCATGGAAAATGTAGTGCAGATGCTCCTCTCGGTTGATGAGGCCAGTGGCATAATTCAGCAGTATTCTGCCAGCAGTAAAAGAGTTTGATGTTTGATATACTATGCAGCATCTATGCATATTCTTGGATCCAAAACAGATATCTACAATGTCTATCCATGTAAATAAGGAGCTGCATGAGCTGCTTGTGTACCTTGCCAATATTCTACAGTACTTCGTATTGGACTGCAGTCTCATGATACTTATCAACATCAACATCATACCATTGTCCCAGGATGTTGGGGTAGGCTTCTTTTTTCGGAAAGGAGGTTGTACCCCTGGCATCTGCATAGTCTCATGATACTGATATTTGTGCAAAAGCTATGCCAGTATGTATTGTAAGAAAATAAGATTTTGTGTGACCATTTGTGATTTACCATCAATGCAAGATATGTTAAGGGTGTGGCTTTTCCTTTCTGAGAATACATATTTATGGGTGTTTCTGTCTTGCTTGAACTTACTATATAATTATTCAGAGAAGCAAGAAGCATTTAGTCAGTAGTATGATAGTATATCATCACGGTTTGAAGCCTGAGTACCGTGTCTCTTTAATTCGAAATGGTCCCTAATTATTATCTGGTGTTGTGTTGGTCACTTGGTCTAGTAAGAGTAATCAGTACTCTGAGCTATTGAATTTTTCGCCATGTATGCCTCTCGTTTTACATTTTGGACAATATCGTTGAACACCGCTCGCCCTTCTAGAAAATCCTGGCTCTGTCACAGAGGGCGACACAGCCACACAGGAACAGATCCACGAAGTCAAGCAAGCATGTTATCACTTCCATAGCACTTCTTCAGTAAAACCAATTCCCAATCTGAAGCCACCGGCATGCATGGAACTTTGCATCGACCGATGTTACCCCCCAAGAAGAGATTAGTGGAACTCACTAGGAATGTAGGAATGCAGCACTGCGATTCAAGCAGGAGAAATCGAGTGACCTGTGGAGCGGTAGGGGAGCGCTGGTTCTGCAGTCAGCGCCGTGGGATCCGGCGGCCTCGCCGACAGGGTCCGCCGTGTGTTGGCTTTTCGTGGAGGTGGGGGCGACGAGGGGAACGGGAGGGGGTGAGGCTCCGCGAGCCCGCGACACTGGGAGAGGGCTTGAGGTGGGCCTAGCCGGTCGCGGCAGCAGCTTTGTATGGGCTATATGAGATATAGTAGTAGGCCGGCCCGGCATGACATGGCCTGCTACGCGGATAAGAGTAACTCTAGCAGATCATAAACGCGAGCACAACCTCAAAAAGAACGTAAACGCGAGCAAACTCAAATTAATGGTTTACTTTTGGCTTCTGACGGAAAAACAAGGCCCCGAGCAACCCTCAAATTAACGGTCCGTTTTCGGCTTTTGACGAAAAATATAAAGCCCCAAGCAAATTCCGTAAATACGTCTGACCCTAAAAAAATTAAAAAGAACATAAAAATCATGCCCCAGACAGTACATACTCAGGCTGCGCGGCTGAACCGAGTGCACCCTTTACTCATAGAGAGACATTCCAGCTCGCTCATTTCCTATTTCTGCGCCAAAAGTTCATGGAGGTTGTCGGCAACGTGTTCGTCAAAAGTTCCCCACAATATAAATTTAAACTTTTGTCGATACGGTCACGTCACCGAAATTGTTTGCTCGTCATAAAAGGGCGTTTTTCGATGTAGCTACAATGTGCACAAGGTTCCATCCTTGTTTGTGAATCTTCCAAACGAGGCACAAGGTTCCATCCTTGTTTGTGAATCTTCCAAACAAGAGTGCAGTTGGTATTATCAAGGTGCAACTCGATTGGTTCGACATGGATGGTGAGTAGATAGAAACTCGATTGGTTTATGAATCTTCTAAATGAGAGTGCGGTTGGCATTACCAAGCTACAATATGCTCTGAACCAGTTCACCAAGTGGATTAAGGCAAAGCCTATCAAGAAGCTTGACGGAGCAACAGTGATCAAGTTCTTCACAGACATCATCATACGTTTCGGCTACCCCACAGCATCATCACTGACAATGGTACAAACTTCGCCAAAGGGATATTCGCGTGCTTCTGTGAAGAAAAGGGAATCCGCCTGGACCTAGCATCCGTCGCACACCCCTAGACAAATGGGAGTGTGAACGAGCAAACGGCCTGGTCCTAGCCGGAATCAAGCCAAGGCTGATCGAGCCACTGATGAGGTCTCCCGTATGATGGATAGAAGAGTTGTCGGCTGTGCTATGGAGCTTGTGCACCACTCCCAACCGGTCAACCGGCTACACCCCGTCCTTCCTCGTCTACGGCGCAGAAGCAATCCTCCCGACTGACATCTAGTTCGACCCTCCCCCCCTCCCGCAAGCTGTTGTACACAGAGCAAGAGGCTAAAGAAGCATGCGAAGACAACATTGACTTGTTAGAAGAGGTGCGCGAGCTGGCCTTGTACATATCAGCCATCTACCAGCAAAACCTGCACCGCTACCACGCCAGCCAGATTCGACCCGTCTCATTCCGAGAGGGCGACCTCGTGTTGTGACTGGTACAGAGCACCAAGGGGATGCACAAGTTGTCTCCCCCTTGGGAAGGGTCGTTCATCATCAGCCGGGCGATGCACAACAACTCATACTACCTCATCAATGCCTAGCAACCGGCGAAGAACAAGATAGATCACTCTGATGAAGAAACCGAGTGCCCCTGGAATGCGAACCTACTTCATCCATTTACACCTAAGAAAGAAGTGTATGTATCTTATTTTTATGTAATGAATGAACAAGCTGAGGAGCCTCGACACAGTCTCGGGGACTCCGTCGTCATTTGGCATTTCTTGTTGCATCGTTTGATCTCCGGCTCCGGCAGTCTCTCCTAGGGACTCGTCGGCTGGCCTAGACGTCTGCGTTTTCCAAACGACCAAATCTTGTCTGACGCGCCAGGGCCCACTCTTGATTCTGGCTGCGGAACCTTAACCAATGTCGGCGGCAAGAGAAAAAGCCTGAGGACACTTACACGAAAAATCGCAGGGGATACAAAACCGTTTAGACATTCCGGTTGCGCTTGATACGTCCAAAACGTATCTACTTTTCTGAACACTTTTGCTATTGTTTCTTATCTAATTTGTGTGATTTGGATATAACTAACACGGACTGACGTTGTTTTCAGCAGAATTGCTTTGGTGTCTAGTTTTTGTGCAGGAAATCAACTTTCAGAAAAAATCCTAGAAAATATGCCGAAAATCCTATTTTTCTAGAAGACTTACGGAGCCATAAGACGGAGGGGAGAAGAGGCCTAAGGGGCCCACACCACCCCCTGCCGCGTGCCAGGACATGGTGTGGCCGCCTCGGTCTCTGCCTTAACCTCTCCTTTCGCCTACATAAGCCCTCTAACCTAAAAACACCGGGGGGTTGGACGTTTTTTCAGACAGAGTTCCGCTGCGCCACCACCACCAGAAACAACGATTCGGAACCAGAAACTCCGTTCTGGCACCCTACAGGGACGGGGAATTGGAGGAGATCATCTCCATCATCATCATAAACGCTTCTCCATCAACCATCCATGATTCGCCCATCCATGAGTGAGTAATCCCCCGCAGTAGGCTATGGGGATGGTAGGGATTCGATGAGATCTCTCATGTAATTACATAAGATTGTTAGGGCATGGTGCCTAGTATCTATTATTAGTGTTTTTTAATATTGTTGCAACTTGTTATGCTTAATGCTTGTCACTAGGGCCCGAGTGCCATGATCTCAGATCTGAACATGTTATTGATTCATGATGATATTATTGTTTGTGATCTTACCTGCAAGTTGTTTACACGTATCATTGTACGGAACCCGAGGCCCCAAAATGACAGAAATCGGGATAACCGGAGGGGATGGTTGTGATGTGAGGATTACGTGTGTTCACAGAGTACTAATGCTTTGATCTGGTATTCTATTAAAAGGAGCACCTTAATTACTAGTAGATTCCCTAGAGGCCCCGCTGCAACAGGCTGGCAGGACAAAAGATGTTGTGCAAGTTCTCATTGCGAGCACGCATGACTATATATGGAACACATGCCTATGATTACTTAGCACTTGGATGATTTATCTTATTTATCTTCAAATGCCCTTGTCTTGATATTACATGAACTGTCTTGTCCATGCAACACCCGTCCATCCATCCCTATGCCTACTGCACTTTAATACTGTTGTTTACTATAATTGTTACTACTGTTCTTATGTTACTACTATTGTTACTTTGCAATTACTACTACAAAATTGTTGTTACTGATAAACTACTGCGAGAAAGACTGTTTCCAGGTGCATCTGAATTGACAACTCAGTTGTTAAGTCTTATAAATATAATTTGGCTCCCCTTGTGTCGAATCAATAAATTGGGCTTTACTTCCATCGAAGACTATTGCGATCCCCTATACTTGTGGGTCATTAAGACTATTTTCTAGCACCGTTGCCGGGGAGCATAGCTTTATTTATAAAGTTCACTTGGAATTATTATTGTTCGCTGCTATCCATTCATCATGGGTAAAACTCGTGATGGAAAAGTTCCTATATTACCATCCACTACAATAAGAGGTACAGTTCTGAACACCTCTGCTACTCTTGATTCACCATCTGTTATGAGTAAGCTCCTTACACCACCACCACATACACATGTTACACATACTGCTACTTCTGATGAATTTGAAATTGCTTCTGATACTCGTGATGTTACTTCTACTATGCTTGATGAGAGTGGTTCATTAGGTCCTTTCCTATATGCTACAATTGCTAGAACTATAATGGGAAACACTGAAACTCCTAATGAAGATATTACTATACATGTTAGCTCACCTAAGTCTAGAGAGAGTCCTAGATATGATAATAATGATGGTTATATTGAATTGACTGATGGATTTATTGAAGAATTTCGAAACACTCATGGTGCAAGTGCTATTAAAAGTATTCTTGAGAGACGTACTATTAGACCTAAACTATTTCCTGATGCTAAGTTTGCCACATCTCCCATAAACATTACAGATAAGGATTGTGATTTATCTCTTGATTTATCTTACATAACCATTGTTGAGAAAGAACCTTTTTGTGGGACTAAAAATGAAAGTGTTGTGGCACATATGACTGAGCTTTCTACTATGAGTGGCTTATTTTCTGATGATATTAAGATGCGCACCTACTTTGTTGCTAAATTTTTCCCTTTTCCATTGAAAGGAGAAGCTAAAGCTTGGTTTAATAATTTACCTCCTGGATCTATTGATAGTCCTGATTGCTTGATTGATACTTTCTTTTAGAAATATTTCCCTCCTAGTGCTCGACATGCCATTTTGTAGGAACTTTTTGATTTTAAACAGGGAGAAGAGGAGAAATTGCCTGAATCTTGGGCAAGGTTTTTGTGCTTTAATTCATGCATAGCCTGGATGTCCAATACCTAAAAAATGAGCTTCTTGATATATACTATAATGGATTAACTGATGAATCTAGGACATACCTGGATAGTTGTGCTGATTGTGTTTTTAGGAAAAGAACTCCCGAAGAAGCTGAGAAATTAATGGCTAAAATAAGTAAGAATTATGATGATTGGACTACACCTGAGCCAACTATACCTGAACGAACTATGCTTGATCCAACCCCAACACCAACACCCAAGAAGAGAGGAGTGATTGAACTAAATGATGAAGTGATGAAGGAAGCTAAGAAATGTCTTAAGGAGAATGGTATTAAATCTGAAGATGTGAAGAATTTACCTCCTATAGAAGAATTATGTAAGCCAATTTCCCACTCATCCACTATTGAGGTACACTCTCTCCAACATTTTGATGAAGGCGATATTCCTTATTCTAAACCTCCTGATCAATGCTTAGAAGAATTCGATATTCTATTGTGAAGCAAGATAATTTTAATAAGAGAGTGCAGAATCATTTAATGGAAAACTCTAGAGATATTAATGAGTTGAAAGATATTATGGAAAGAACCTCCAATGATGTTAAAATGTTTTTTAAACATTTCTAAATGGTTCAAACTCAAATTTATCATTTTACTAAAGTACAAAAAGATTTGCTAGTTAATGCTTGTGGATAAAAAGATGCTTATGAAATTAGAACTACGAGTGGTGCTTCCACTCAGGATCCTTTATATCCTGAGGGACATACAAAAAGAATTGAGAAGGATTCTCAACAAGTTGAAAATAGTGGTACTTCTTCTAAGAGAAAGAAAAAGAAACATAAAACAGTTGTAGAATCTTTTGAACCTGCTATAGATCCTAATAGTATATTTGTCTCTAATGTTGAAATTGAAAGTGGTAATGATAAAAAATGATGCTCCTGATAAGGAAGAAATTGAAGAGGAACCTGAAAGGCACACTAAGAATACTAAGTATACTAAGGAAGATTTTGTTGCTAACAAACATGGTAGTAAAAGAGAGCCTTGGGTTCAAAAACCAATGCCTTTTCCTGATAAGAAACACAAGCCAAAGGAAGAAGAACACTATAACAAGTTTTGTGAGTGGATGAAACCTTTATTTTTGTAAATTGCTTTGACTGATGCTATTAAACTGCCTCCTTATTCAAAGTATATGAAGGATATTGTCTCTAATAAAAGGAAGATTCCTAATGAGGAAATTTCTAATTTGCTTGCTAATTATTCCTTCAATGGTAAGGTTCCAAAAAAACTTAGGGATTCCAACTATTCCTTGCTCTATTAAAAATAATTATGTTAAAACTTATTTGTGTGATTTGGGAGCAGGAGTTAGTGTTATGCCTTTTTCTCTACAAGAGACTTCGACTGGAAAAATTAATACCAACTGATATATCTTTGCAAATGACCGATAAGTCCACTACTATTCATGTTCGTATATGTGAGGATGTTCCTGTTCAAGTGACTCATAATTGTTTAATATTAACTGATTTTGTTGTGCTTGAAATGCCTGAAGATGATAATATGTCTATTATTCTTGGGAGACCTTTTCTTAATACTATAGGTGATGTCATTAATTGTAATCAAGGAAAAGTAACTTTTAATATTAATGACAAAGAGTATACTGTACATTTCCCCAAGAAGATTGATAAGAATTGTGGCCTAAATTCAATTGAAAATATTGAAGGCACCAAAGTTGGAGAAATATATTGTCCCATTCCACAAGACAATTATGAAACTATTATGATTGGGACTATTGCTATCAAGGTTGAGGTAACATAATCATTTAGTGAAATGCAAAGTTTTGTTTCATATAAAATTGTTTTGGTAACAAGACCTGATCAACCTTGTTAACAAAGGGATTTTGGATGAACAAAACAATGTTTTCACCATGATTATCCTTGCTCACTTTTACTTTCTCTATTCCAATCTTCGCTCTTCACCTTGTTTATTTTTGTATTGATAGCTGTTTGCATATTAGAGTGTCTTAGAAATTCTGTAGTTTTAGTTTTGGTTTGTTTTTGCATATTTTCAGAATCTTTTTTCTGCAAGAAAATCATTTATCAATACCTGAAAATTGCTCAAAAATAAAGTTTCTCAAAAAAATCTAGAAAATTCATATTAAATATTGATGCCAAAAAAGGGGCAGAGGGGCACCTGGAGTGACCTAGGGGGGTCCACCAGGCAGGCAAACCACCTGGCGGCGCGGCCAGACCAGGGGCACGCCTGGCCATGGTCTGGGCCACCCCTGGCCCTCCACTTACTCTCCCCCTGCCATTTCTTTCTTTCTCCCGAGAAAACACCATTTCATCGACTCAAACCCGTGTTCTTGCTGTTATTTCTTGCGATTTTCGATCTCCTTGATCAGCCCACCTTAGCTGCTGATTTTTGGAGGATTTGCTCTCCGGTATGTGCCTCCTCCGCTTGTCCAATTAGATTTTTGATTGATGGATTATATCTTGAGTATTTTGCTACTGTAGGTGGCAGGTTATGTGAGTTTGCATGCTTGTTCTATGCTTAGAGAAATCATTTTGATGCATGTTTAGCCCTCTTGCAAGTCCCTATAGTAGTTCCCTATCACTTATTAGTTTTGAAATCACTTGGTTTGATGCTTGTCTAAAAATTTCAGAAAAAAGGAGAGATGGACAACCATACTTTTGGAGAAGTGTTTGAAAGAGATACACCCAAGAGGGCAAGGCCTTCGAGATCAGCCTCTCAATTTAGGCCATCATATAATGAAGATCTTATTGCGCCGCGCTTTGGCAATGAGGGAGATGATGGATATGCGCACCCATCTACCTTCCCTTGTTTTGCATTTTTGCAAGCTGCATGGATCCTTGATGATTTCCTACTTCTTGTTCAGAGGGTTGGTCTAACCTCCTACATGTAGGATGAGAGTGAGCAGTATGCTTTGCTCACCAAAACTTTTGTGGAGAGTTTCACTTTCACGAACACTCCTTATAGGACAACTGTTTCATTTAAAATCTAGGATAAACCTATCACCATGCCATTGGAAAGATTTTGCAGCATTATAGGTATTGGCATGACTGGTACAACAAAGAAGATCCAGGGGCGACCCGCTGATTTGCTGGAGCTCTACCGAGGTGTAACAAATGATGATGACCGCGCAGCCCAGCGTGGGAAGATAAGAAACATTCAACTCCCAACCCTTAGATATTTTGCTTACTATCTTTCCACTAGCATTCTTGGTAGGGAGAACACTAGTAATATTTCTAATTATCATTTGGCTTTTTTCGGTGCTGCACTTAATAATGAAACCAAGTATAATCTTGGTTCTCTCATTGCTCGTCGCCTAGCTGCTATAGGACCCATTTATGGGGGCATTATTGTTGCACGCATAGTTACTGCCTTGGACCTTTCTGTTGATCCAAATGATACGGTGATGGCCCCACAGAGGCTTGATCTAGCTTCCATGAAAGCACATCACTTTGTTACTACTAACTCTAGCATTGTGAGTTTAGTTTACAGGATGTTGTTTACTCATGGAGAGGAGAGGAAAATTCCCTTGCCATAGTCTACTATGTTCAGTATTTTTAGGAGGCCATGGTCATGCTCCAAGGAGGAGATGGATGAGCAGCTCCGCTTGCTTGGTTTCCACGTGCGGCACCAGGGGGATGCGCCCTCTTATGACTACTCTGTGCACTATATTGGGGCGTCCTTGAGTTCGTATCAGGACGAAGGCAGTTCTTTGTCATATTATGGAGGAGCTCCTTTTGGCCAGGTTGGGATTGATCTCCACTTAGGCCAAAAGCCTAATCTTGGGGGAAGGCATACCGACATCACACTCATCTAAATATCATATTCTGTCGGTACTTTGTATATCCATGTTTCGCTTTCTTTCTTTTTAGTTTTTGTTCTTGCTTTGTTTCTGCATTCCAAAACACAAAAAGACCAAAAATATTTGGGTTGTTTCTCTTTGTTTGCTTCCTTTACCTTTTAGCTTTGGTTTGTTTCACCCTTTTTAGCTTTGGTTTGTTATAAGAAAAATCTAAAAAGATTTTGCTTTGTTTGATTTTGCCTTCAGTTCTTGCTTTAAAAATCAAAAACCCAGAAATATTTGTTGGTCTTCTCTGGTTTTATGAAGTTCGTGCAGGGTTCAACGGTCCTCAGTGGCTCCTTTGTAGTTTGGTTTCATATTATTATTCAAGTCACACAAGTGAAAGGCAATGATGATTTATGACAACTCGAGGTGTGGTAAGAGGCTGGTATGAACTCTATTTGTTTTCATTTTTGTATATATACTCATCATTGTGGGCATGCTTAGTCTGTTCATGTAAGATGTATGTTATTTAATGAATGATTACTAGTTCTTGCTCTCTTATGATCAGTTCCAATCTACTAATAGTTTGTAGCATGTCATATAAATGTTTGCTTGCATTGTTCTATTTAGAACTTGATATGACATTGTGGTATCCTCCTCTGAATGTTTTTTTTGAATCGACTTGGCACTACTCACGCATGCATATGACTAAACAAAAAGTCATTTAAGCCTCGATGATTTATTTTGCCTCAGAGTTCTTATGTCACTTTTATTGCACTATTAATTTTGTTTTGTCGCAAGCATGATTATGACAGTTACAGCTCTCTCAGTTGTCGCTCCCTTTCTATTGCTAGCCTTCACTTGCACTGAGTATGAGCTCTACTCGTGAATCCAACTCCCCAAAACCCAAATTGTCAGAAAGTGTCCACCGTATCTACATATTAGCATCATTGCTATTCCTTGCATGTTTATTATGCTTCGTTTTCTTCCGAATAAAAATGTTTGCTTGTTATGTGAAAATTAGTTAGTAAAGCTCTCATGAACTTGATGGCACACTTTATTTTCTTGCATTTAATAAACCTGAACCATTGTGACTGTCTATGTAGTTATATGCTTGCAAATTATAAGTTGGGAGTTAGCAGAACCATGCTGTCATGGGGAACGCTTTCAACACTTGTACATATCTACCCAGTTGATATCATGCTCTTTTGTTTATGGATGTTGGCAGTGTGAAATAAAAGGGGAGCTTGTAAGTCCATGGAGTATTATACATGTGTTAGAGAAACGCCTAGGTGGCTATCCTAAGCCATGTCTAATCATGGTGGAAACTTGCAGCATAACCATAATGAGCATTATGTGAAGCATCCTCAATAAAAACCTATGCAAATAGCAAATAAAAAGATTGCTGAGATGCTCATTGTCTGTTGCCTTGTAATTTTGATATGGGATAGCTCCTATATCATGGGGCAAGGGGTAACCCGTTGGCTGTTCTCTATGATACACATATACTTACAATGACAAGAACTTACATGTGACTAAAGTTGAGTAGCATGAGGAACGGCCCTCGTACTCAAGGGACATGAGATTTTCAGCTTATGATCTGTCAAGCATATAACTCATATTTTACCTCACTTTAACCTTAACCATTTAAAGTGTAGGGTTCGCAGCATAGAAAACAAAAATTTTCCTACGATGGGAACATCTATGTACCAAGATCTATCTACTAGATACAAGCAACGGGTGGATATACATCCATAGAATACATACCCTCGAAGACCGAATAGCGTTAACGAGGTTGTACTCGTGGATGATGTAGACGAACGCTTGCCGATCTCAAGATCGTGATGAAGTCCATCTGGTCCAGTCGGTCCAGCACGATCAAGTCCAGCACCTCAAAGCAGTGGTGCATCCGTGATCGCACACGTGCTGGTACCCCGACAACCTCCGCCCTCGCTCCAGTGAAGCGGAAGCAACAAATCCTTCCAGAAAAAGCCACCGGGAACATGTATCTCGCTGATCCGAGACCATGGGGAAATTCTAAAGGGGGGAGAGAGATCCTTCGCGAGGAGGTGTACTTTGAGAGGAGGAGAGGGGGCCTTTTATAGGGGAGAGGGGGCACCCAAGGGGCATGGCGCCCAACCATGGGGCTGCCCCCACCTCTTCCACATTCATGTAGGTGGAGCTCCCACTCAAAATGAAAAGCCTCCACTCAAAAATCCACTCACATGCATTAAATTTCCACCAAATTTAATGCAAGCTCTCATTTAAATAAAACTCTTTTATTTATTTATTCAGAATTTTGTTAATTACTTTAATTAACAAACATTCACATAAAACCCTTACAACATTTCAATTTCACATGCAGAACCAGTTTTAGCAATTTCAACTGAAACAGTTTCGGTGTCTAGTGAAATAAATTCCTGCGCTTTCCTTTTCTTTTTCTGGCATATCATTTGCTCCGAATGGTGTCGGTATCCCTTAAGTGTGTCACCCTACGGTTCGCGAATAATGCGGACATGATCGAGACCCTTCTCTGATCAATAATCGATGCGGGACACGAGATCCATCTTGACTCCACACATTCAACGATGACTTACGTGATCGTGTGAACCTTTTACGCTAGTATCTTAATCCCTTTGTTTCACGATATATTACATGTCCGAGATTCGATCATCGGTATCTCCATACCTAGTTTGATCTCGTTACCAACATGCACTCTTTTCTCGTTCCCGTGATATAACATTCTAGTGATCAAATCACTTGCTTGCAAGCTAATCAATGTGATATCACCGAGAGGGCCCAGAGCATATCTATCCGTCATCGGTATGAACAAATTCCACTCTCGATCCATGGGTCTCAACATAACACTTTAGTAGTTAAAGCCATCTTTATAATCACCCGATTCACGGTGTGACGTTTGATGTCATCGAGAAACTCTTCCGGTGTTAGTGATTGACATGATCTCATGGTCTAAGGATTAGGATCACTTCGTAAGTTGTTATAGCAATATAAGCTCAATGACTTTGATCGTAATGCTATACTTCGGATGAATGTTCATCACACCATTACACTAATGTTGTGACCTCGTTATTAACAACATCCAATGTCCATGATCAGGAAACCTATGATCATCTTGTTAATCAACGAGCTAGTTTATAAGAGAGGCATAACTAGGAACTTCCTTTTTGTTTATTAAACACACATGTATTAACGTTTCCGTATTAATACAATTATAGCATGCAAAATAAACATTTATCATAAATAAGGAATACGATAATAACCACTTTATTATTGCCTCTCGGGCATATTCCCTTCAGTCTCCCACTTGCACTAGAGACAATAATCTAGTTTGAAAACTTTGTGTATTGAACACCTATGGCTTTACGGTGTTCCAAATACATCGCAAGTGGTTAGCATAATCTACGGATCTGACACTTTCAGGTCCGTGTGTATTTGCATGTCTTTGCGTCTTCACGCATCACTCATTCTCCAATGAGATGGCATTGTATAAATTTGGTCTTTCGGTGAGACCTTTAGTTCCTTGGGGTTTAAAACAAGTCGATACAATTGTCATACAATATATCTTTAGTGTTAGCCCGTTGCGAACCACACCTTAGTTTGATAACAAACTACTTGACACAAATTCCCTCCTTTGCTGCTACTATAGCAGTCATATACTTAGCCCTTTTGTTGTAGTATTCGTCACAATGTCTTAACTATGGATTTCATCCAAATCCATCATGGAAACTTTCTTTCCATTTCATTGTGCCACTCATAGTTTAAATTGAGATAAACTTAATTTGTATCTTGTGACAAAACTAGTATCAATGTAACGCTTTACAATGAACTATTTGTAATTGTTTGTCACCTCTACACAAATATATTCTTAGTTCTTCCAAAAGATCATAAGAATATCCTTACTATAGTCCAATGATCATTTTATGATTCATTCTGGTATATGCTCATAACACTTAGAGCATAGGACATATCTGGATGTGTACATATCATGGTATGATTGATCAAAACATTCTCGTGATTTCACTCATCAAGTGTCAAAGCACTTGAATCTTGTTTCACTTATCAAGTGTCGATACACTTGAATATTGATTCAATTCCTTTTCCATGCGACAAGAACTGGTTCTTGTCATTTCTATATTGAACTCCTTCAATATCTCATATATGTACGTTTGGCACAACCATATTAGTGTCACAGTCTATCCACTATAGACATTCATGCTAAATATTCGGGTTTTGCCTAAGTATTTCATCGAAATGAAATTCTTAACCTTTGTCAATAAAAGATACATCATTTCTAATCAACAAGATGTCCTCCACATAATGTATTAGAAATATATCTCAGCGCTCCCACTTAATTTCTTGCAAATGCAAGCATCTTCATAGTCTCCTGATGAAAAACTCATTTTTCATCATGGTGAAGATTCCAACTCCGCGATGCTTACTTCAACCATTGAAGTTTGCATGCCCTTTTTAGCATCCTTTGAATTAACAAAACCCTTTGGATCGTGTCATGTACACGTCCTAGGTAACCATTCTATTAGAAGAACTTTGTTTTGTTTATTCATCTACCATATAACAAATTATATGTAGTGGTTGCTACTTTAATCCGTCCAGACTAAATATCGCTATGAAAGATCAAATCTTGTCATAGTCAACTCCTTGAACATTGTCGTAAAATACTTTACGACATGTCGACTATTTCATAGATGTGAAACATCCATGTCTGTTTCTTTATAGATCCAAATCTGACGATAGGTTTTACACCTTTAGGAGGGTCTTCCAAGTTCAAAACTTGATTTCTCGTGTATGGAACTATCACGGATTTTATGGCTTCAAGCCATTTGACGGAGTCAGGGCCCATCATCGCTTCTTTGCATATAGTCGGTTCATCATTGTCAAACAATAATGATTTACTCTCAAATCTTAGTATTTGATTGTTTATTCGACCGACTTGGTTCAACAAGAACTTAGATCTCCGTGACCACAACCTTTGAGGCACATAAGCTATGAGCATTATGGCAGCCTTCGGAATGATTTCCGGTGCTGCGCAACTTAGCACATTTAGCTAAGGTTCGTTAACCTTATCAAAGTTCTATTGTCCTCCCACTTAACATTTATGAAAAATTCCTTCTTCAAGAAACTTCACATTTCAAGCGACAAACCCTTTTGTCCTTGGTGTTATGGAGGAATAACCAATTGTTATTCGAAATAACCTACAAAGACATGCTCATCCGACTTTGGTTGTAAACATCTTACTTATGTTTAGCATACCAAAATTTAAGAAAGGATAACTTGGGTTTTACCCCAAACCATAACTCATATGGTGTCATTTCAACGGATCAAGATGGAGCTCTTTTCAGTGTAAAAGCGGTAGTCTCTAAAGCTTTAATCTTTTAAAACATAATGGCAGTTTTATAAATAACACCTTTGATCCAACCATGTCAAACAAGGTTCCTTACAAATCTCAAACACTCCATATTCCTATGGTGTTTCGGGAGATGTAAATCTAGGTGTTTTGCTAAACTTGTAACTCAAATAAATCCCTTTTATGATAAAATCATAATTCATTTATTTTTCTTGTTACACTTGTAACTCAAATAAATCCCTTATGATAAAATCATAAACCATTTATTTTCTTGTCACAATGATTTTCACTTCATCTTGAAAGTCTTTGAAATGTTTTTCAAATATTTCATACTTCTTTCTCATTAAGTGAACATTCACTCAAATTTCTGGAGAAAGCATATGAAGTTGAAACCCATCGCTTACGACTACGCACAATGGACTACATACATCGATATGTATAAATTCCAATATTTTAGTCGTTCGTTCTTCTTTGGCCTTTGAACGAAGTTTTAATTATCCCTAGGAAAGTATCACAAGCGTCACTTAATCAAATCAAAGACTCCAAAAATCCATGAATATGGAGATTCTTCATGTTTTCTTTCCAATATAATTTAAATGGCGATGTCACTTCGTAAGTGATCTTTCAATCATTTGTCTTGCGACATTTTAGCATTAGGTTTTATGGATGTGATTTCTCCAACTAGATTTGTAAATCATCCATCTTATATGGAATATGGTAATTATTTGAACAACCTTTGTTCTTATAATACCTGATTTAAATAACAATTATTAAAACAAATCTTGAAGTCAAGCTTTGATGTCAACAAGAAATACAAACAACGGTTTGTTTGTTTTCGATGAACATCATCACATATTCTCTTGCTAGTTACTTAGGCCATTGTGGTTCATGAATTGCGTCGTTCCGTATGAAATTTCATACCAACCAATTCGGTATCCAATACCCAAGAACCACATTGTTTAACAAGCAAAGAATACAACCATAACCTGTATATCATCTATATACCTAAATTGGATATTTCCAATCTTTTCTTTTCTGCCAAATATATTTTATAGATTCTCTTTCAGCATTTACTTTTCCTTTTCCTTTTTAAAGAATCTATCAACATCAAAAGTGGTGCCATATGCATGACACATAGTCCAAAGCGTGTATATTCAAATAATAATACCTTTGGACTTGTACTTTGAAGTAGATCACCATCATCAAAATGATCGGTATTCTTTCAAAATCCATTCTTTAGTAATGTTTTAGTATAGTAAACACTTTACATACATCTTCTATTCACCCTTATCATGACGACTTTCATGATCAAGCTACTGTAGCTTATAAAGGCGAATCGTGAGTATAACATTACTTTCCAAAACCCTTTTGGATGATTAGGATGTCTAGCATCTCCAACCTTCGTAAATTATCATCCATTATGAGAACATATATTATACTCTATCATATTGCAACCAAAACATTATTTCAGATATCGTTATATCTGCCACACATGATGGTTTCTGAAACAATTCTTTCAGCTCCTAGACAACCTTGATATTAAAAACAATCAAGAATCATGGAGGCAAACATGATACTTAAGATACTAACACTGGAATTGTTACTCTCGATTTAATACCAATTATTAAATCTCACGGAGTAAACAGAGTTTGCTGAAAGTTTGCAATAGGACTTTAAACTTTAGATTAACACTCAACACAATACGATACCAGTTCGTAAAGTATATATCCAGAATTCTATAGTTCTATTATCTCAATTACAACTATGCATAAGGTGGTGAACGAATGCCAATGACTATAACAAATTATGCAAATTCACTCTGATTTAATTTATGATAAATTGAGTTCTACTAATCCAAATTAGAAATGAACTCCCACTCAAAAACGACATCCCTCGTGTCTTTTTGGTGATTACATGAACCAAATCCACTACACCAAGTCCGATCATCACGTGAGTCGATGTAGCTTCAAAGGCGAGCATCAAATGGGCATCATATCTACTATATGACTCATGCTTAACCTTTCGGTCCGTGTTCCGAGGCCATGTCTGTACATGCTAGGCTCGCCAAGTAAGAACCTTAGTATTCGCGTGTGTAAGCATCTTACACCGAGATATGCTCGGGATTCAAGTACACCCGATCATCACGTGATGCCTTGAAGCGACGAAACATTGTCGGTGCATACTTAAGGAAGAACACATTTTTATCTTGATATCTAAATGAGGGATCATCTTATTATGCTAATAAAACACCAAACAAGCAATATAAGATGCTATCAAACATCACATGTTTATTAGTGGAATGATATGGTTCCCGCATATGATCTCTATCATGTGCACCGTGGTATGATCACTATCATATCTTTATGTGTAAATCCAAGGTCTATGGAGTTTACACGTTATGTGTGTTGTAAGAGTATTATCTCATACTTCTACTTACAACATCACCATATCATAACACTAGCCCAGCAACAATCTAAACTAGACGCCTCTAATTTATCCATTGCAAGTTTTACGTGGCTTAGGGCTTTCGAAGATAGAACCGTTCTTACCTACGAACATGAACCACAACGAGGATAACCAAATTGTTGACAACTCGTTGCAAATTAGATATTGACTATAGTAGGAGAGACAGACACCCGCTAGCCACTTATGCAAAACTAGTTGCATGTCAAGCGTGGAACAGGTCTCATGTGCGAGGACATGTAAAGTTTGTCCGGGCCGCTTCATCCCACTATGCCACCAATATCCAAAGTTCAACAAAGAAGCAATAAAATGATCATCATCGCCCACATACTCATATGTGTACTACCCGTGCAAAGCATCTACGCATAGATCCGGCTCGATACCCTTTGTAGGGTTATGACATAGAAAACAAAAAAATTCCTACGATGGGAACATCTATGTACCAAGATCTATCTACTAGATACAAGCAATGGGTGGATATACATCCATAGAATACATACCCTCGAAGACCGAATAAGCGTTAGATTGTACTCATGGATGATGTGAGCGAACGCTTAGATCTCAAGATCGTGATGAAGTCCATCTGGTCCAGCCGGTCCAGCACGATCAAGTCCAGCACCTCAAAGCAGTGGTGCATCCGTGATCGCACACACGTACGGGTACCCCGACAACCTCCGCGCCCTCGCTCCAGCGAAGCAGCGGAAGCAACAAATCCTTCCAGAAAAATCCACCAGGAACATGTATCTCGCTGATCCGAGACCATGGGGAAATTCTAAAGGAGGGAGAGAGATCCTTCGCAAGGAGGTGTACTTTGAGAGGAGGAGAGGGGGGCCTTTTATAGGGGAGAGGGGGCACCCAAGGGGCATGGCGCCCAGCCATGGGTCTTCCCCCACCTCTTACACATTCATGTGGGTGGAGCTCCCACTCAAAATGAAAATCCTCCACTCCCATTAAAAAGCCTCCACTCAAAAATCCACTCACATGCATTAAATTTCCACCAAATTTAATGCAAGCTCTCATTTAAATAAAACTCTTTTATTTATTTATTCAGAATTTTTTTAATTACTTTAATTAACAAACATTCACATAAAACCCCTTACAACATTTCAATTTCACATGCAGAACCAGTTTTAGCAATTTCAACCGAAACAGTTTCGGTGTCTAGTGAAATAAATTCCTGCGCTTTCCTTTTCTTTTTATGGCATATCATTTGCTCTGAATGGTGTCGGTATCCCTTAAGCGTGTCACCCTACGGTTCGCGAATAATGCGGACATGATCGAGACCCTTCTCCGATCAATAATCGATGGCGGGACACAGAGATCCATACTGACTCCCACACATTCAACGATGACTTCTGTGATCATGTGAACCTTTTACGCTAGTATCTTAATCCCTTTGTTTCACGATATATTACATGTCCGAGATTCGATCATCGGTATCTCCATACCTAGTTTGATCTCGTTACCGTCATGCACTCTTTTCTCGTTCCCGTGATATAACATTCTAGTGATCAAATCACTTGCTTGCAAGCTAATCAATGTGATATCACCGAGAGGGCCCAGAGCATATCTATCCGTCATCGGGATGAATAAATTCCACTCTCGATCCATGGGCCTCAACATAACACTTTAGTAGTTCTGAAGCCATCTTTATAATCACCCAGCTACGGTGTGACGTTTGATGTCATCTAGAAACTCTTCCGGTGTTAGTGATTGACATGATCTCATGGTCTAAGGATTAGGATCACTTCGTAAGTTGTTATAGCAATATAAACTCAATGACTTTGATCGTAATGCTATACTTCGGATGAATGTTCATCACACCATTACACTAATGTTGTGATCTCGTTATTAACGACATCCAATGTCCATGATCAGGAAACCTATGATCATCTTGTTAATCAACGAGCTAGTTTATAAGAGAGGCATAACTAGGAACTTCCGTTTTGTTTATTAAACACACATGTATTAACGTTTCCGTATTAATACAATTATAGCATGCAAAATAAACATTTATCATAAATAAGGAGTACGATAATAACCACTTTATTATTGCCTCTCGGGCATATTCCCTTCATAAAGATCCTTATGATAGGGGCAATGAGAGCTCAAAGCTAATGAGTACCATCCTTTCAGGAATTTGGAAGCCTTTCAAACTTTTTAATATTTTATTTCACTTTTATGTTGAGTCACCATTTATTCTATGAGCACCTTCCCGAGAGCATAGCTGTCATTCTTACTGTAATGTGCTTGTCCCAGAACACGGTTAATTGTGACATAACTTTGACGCTTGTATCTTTGATATTTTTACTTCTAGTCTTCATTTGAACTTCAGAGGTGCTTTGGCATTTATGTTTTGCTCCAAGAAGAAAGGCAAGTGAGATACCACTTTATCATACCTTCTTATGAGAACTACAATGTTGCATATGCCTATGTTTCATGTTGCTTATTATTATTGTGTTGGAATCTCTTTATAGCTTGCATGACTATTGGGTAGACTTAGTTGCATACTTCTTATTATGAACTGCCTAAGTATTTGATCATATGCTGAGAATATATACATCTTATGAAGCAAATGTGTTTGTGAAAGTTTCTTTTATCGCACTTAATTTTCAATTGAATTGCTTGCAGACAAGCAATAAGCTAAGCTTGGGGGAGTTGATACGTCCAAAACGTATCTACTTTCTCGAACACTTTTGCTATTGTTTCTCCTCTAATTTTTGTGATTTGGATATAACTAACACGGACTGATGATGTTTTCAGCAGAATTGCTTTGGTGTCTAGTTTTTGTGCAGGAAATCAAATTTCAGGAAAAATCCCAGAAAATATGCCAAAAATCTTATTTTCCCAGAAGACTCACGGAGCCAAAAGACGGAGGAGAGAAGAGGCCTGAGGGGCCCACACCACCCCCTGGCGCGGGCCATGCCTGGCCGCGCCAGGGCATGGTGTGGCCGCCTCGGTATCCGCCTCGACCTCTACTTTCGCCTACATAAGCCCTTTAACCTAAAAACACCGGGGGTTGGACGTTTTTATAGATAGAGTTCCGTTGCGCCGCCACCACCAGAAACAATGATTTGGAACCAGAAACTCCGTTCTGGCACCCTGCAAGGACGAGGAATTGGAGGAGATCATCGCCATCATCATCACCAACGCCTCTCCATCAACCATCCATGATTCCCCCATCCATGAGTGAGTAATCCCCCACGGTAGGCTATGGGGATGGTAGGGATTGGATGAGATCTCTCATGTAATTGCATAAGATTGTTAGGGCATGGTGCCTAGTATCTATTGTTAGTGCTTTTTGACATTGTTGCAACTTGTTATGCTTAATGCTTGTCACTAGGGCCCGAGTCCCATGATCTCAGATCTGAACATGTTATTGATTCATGATGATATTATTGTTTGTGATCTTACCTGCAAGTTGTTTACACATATCATTGTCCAGAACCCGAGGCCCCGAAGTGATAGAAATCGGGATAACCAGAGGGGATGGCTGTGATGTGGGGATTACGTGTGTTCATGGAGTGTTAATGCTTTGCTCTAGTACTCTATTAAAAGGAGCACCTTAATTTCCAGTAGATTCCCTAGAGGCCCCGCTACAACGGGCTGGCAGGACAAAAGATATTGTGCAAGTTCTCATTGCGAGCACGCATGACTATATATGGAACATATGCCTATGATTACTTAGTACTTGGATGCTTTATCTTATTTATCTGCAAATGCCCTTGTCTTGATATTACATGAACTGTCTTGTCCATGCAACGCCTGTCCATCCATCCCTATGTCTACCCCACTTCAATCCTGCTGTTTACTACAATTGTTATTACTGTCCTTATTTTACTACTGCTGTTACTTTTCTATTGCTACTATAAAACTGTTGCTACTGATAAACTACTGCGAGCAAGACTGTTTCCAGGTGCAGCTAAATTGCTCAGTTGTTAAGGCTTATAAATATCCTTTGACTCCCCTTGTGTCGAATCAATAAATTGGGCTTTACTTCCCTCGAAGACTGTTGTGATCCCCTATACTTGTGGGTCATCAGCGCTCGCTCGCCCGCCCAACACTGATAACAAAAAACCTGAAGTATCGTGCAATATTATCGCTAGCTACCCCTTCGGTTCTGGCTGCATACAGCAACCCGGTTCGTAGCCGGCAAGGACACAACTTGAATGGCCAATGGTCACTAATAAAAGGACAAAGTTATCGGTCTAGTGCAAAACGGCGGTTTTTCCTAACGCTGAAAATAACTGCAAGCTACATCCTACATGTGCATATCTAACACAGAAACTATTACTTGTGTTTGTGTTTTTGCATGAGCCAAAACTTCACCAAGTACCTGAGCTTGACGCTGGCCACAGCCGTGAGAGCAGCACGCAGAAAGGAGCTTCAACCCGACTGGATTCTCCAGCCGGCTCAAACCTCGGGGACTACACCCAGTGGGTGCGCTCCCACGCCCCCCACACAAAGACACACAAACGGAAAAGGCAAAGGCAAAATCAAGAGTCTCAGACAAAAAACGGCATAAGGGATATGCCATAAAACAAGGAAATCGAAGTTTCCATTACAGTTGACACCCAAAATAATTGTTCACAAGCACCAGCAAAGCAAAGGACAAGTTTCAATGACACAATTACACTCGGCATCCCGAGGAATCAAGCTTGGGGCTCAGTGGAGGGGTCAGGGATATCCACAACAGTTCGGCTGGAGGAAGCGACGTCGAAGACTGCATGCTTGAAAGTTGGTGGAGACGAAGCAGTGGCCGACTGTAGTTTCGGGTCGACTGGAACTCATCTGTGCGACTCCCCCCAGTAGGGTTGCTGAAGTCCCGATCCAGCTACATGTAGCTTCTGGTTGTGACTCCGCACGAACGGATTTCAGGGATCTTCCGACAAAGACTTTCTTAGCTAGTCCCTTGGAAAAATCCGCGAGCAAGTCTCTGGAGGTCCGCAACCGGGTACCAGGACTTCAGTAAGGCCAGCGCCATCTTGTTGGAGATATGCCCTAGAGGCAATAATAAATATAGTTATTATTATATCTTTGTGTTTATGATAAATGTTTACATTCATGCTATAATAGTATTAACAAGGAAACATTAATACTTGTGTGATTTGTAAACTTAAATTGAAGTCCCTAGTAAAGCCTCTTCATAATACTAGCTTGTTGGTTAATAAATGATTGTGGTTTCCTCATCATGAACATTGAGATGTTATTAACAACAAGATCATATCGTTAGGAGAATGATATGGTGGACATACTCCTATAGATAAGCGTAGCATAAAGATCAAGTCATTTTAATAGTTCAATTGCTATATGCTTTCTGATACATAGTAACCTAATTCCTTCGACCATGATATCATGCATATCACCTTCACCGGAAGGATGCTTTGATGACATCAAACACCACACCGTAACTGGGTGGCTATAAAGGTGGCATTGAGTGTTCGGAAAGTATTGGTTGAGACACATGGATCAAGAGTGGGATTTGTCCATCCATATGACGGATAGATATACTCTGGGCCCTCTCGATGTAATGTCATCCAATTAGCTTGCAAGCATGTGACTGGCTCATAAGGGATCACATATCACGGGAACAAGAAAAGAGTACTTATCAGTAATGAGGTTGAACTAGGTATGCAGAGATACCGACGATCATAACCTCGGATAAGTAAACTATCGTGAGACAAAGGGAAATTGGTATCGTATGTAAGTGGTTCATTCGATCGCAAAGTAATCGTAGAAATATGTGGGAGCCATATGAATTTCCAGATTCCTCTATTGGTTATTGATCGGAGAAGTGTCTCGATCATGTCCGCATAATTCACGAACCGTAGGGAGACACACTTAAGGATTCGACGGTTTTTGAGTAGTTATGGAATGATGAGAAAGAGACCGAATGTTGTTCGGAGTCTCGAATGGGATCCGGGATATCACGAGGAGATCCGGAATGGTCCGGAGAATAAGATTCATATAAGGAAAGTCCTATTTCGGAGTTGGGGAATGGTTCCGGTGTTTTCATCGGGAATGTTCTAGAAGGTTCCGGAATGTCCGGCACTCCGGAGGGGAAAGGTACATGAATGTGTTGTATCAAGTTGGTATGATTGCATCATATACTAGGTGTCATCGCTGAACAAAATAGAGGGTTTATTCAAATCCTAGTTTGAAAAAGTCAAACGGCAATTTGAAAGTCAAACGGCTATTTTTGGGAAGTGGAGAGGGAGGTGGAAACCGAGTTGGGGAGGAGTTCCTCCCCTCCACCGCCGGCCCACCTCCAAGCCAAGTTGGGGAGGGACTCCCCTCCCCTTGGCCACGCCTCCCACCTATAAAGGGAGGGGCAGGGCTGCCCCTCCTATCACACAACTCCTTCGCCTCTAAACCCTAGCCGCCGGCGCCGCCACCTCCAGCTATCGCCGTCGCCGCCCTAGGGCAAACCACCGCCGCCGCCTAGGTCAAACCCTAGCCGCCGGCCTAGCCCCCTCCTCGGCGTGTATAAACCCTAGATCGTCGAGGTCTCTCTCATCGTCCACCATACTCGCTCCGGCTTAAGGCGAAGCCCTGCGAGATCTCCCCTCTACTTCCGGTACCACGCCGTTGTCTTGGGAATCGCGAGAGAGTGCTACAACCTCCGCGCCCTCTTGGAACAAGGGAGAGGAAGGTCTTCGTCGAAAACCGAGCGATGTGACCATTGGGAGGCGCTGCCAAGCCTTGTGGGAAGGATCGTCTACGCGATCTTGAGATCAGGAAGAGTACGACTACATCACCCACGAGAATCGGCTCTCATTAAACACTTTGGAATCTTCGAGGGTGAGTTATTCCATCGACTCGTTGCTACAATCTAGTAGATAGATCTTGGCTTGTTTGTTTGTATGCGATAGAAAATTTTTGTTTTCCATGCTACGAAACCCTACAGTGGTATCAGAGCCGTGTCTATATGTAGATCTGTTGCACGAGTAGAACACAATGGTCATTGTGGGCGTTGATGCTTTTATTGTAGATTGCTTCTTGTGTACTTTGCATCTTGCGGGATGTTGGGATGAAGCGGCCCGGGCTAACCTTACATGACATCGTTCATGAGACTTGCTCCACGCTTGACATGCAACTTGTATTGCATAAGTCGCTTTGCGGGTGCCTGTTTCTCCTAGGATAGTTAAGATCCAATTTACAACGAGTGATTAACAATACTAGTATCAATGTTGTGGTTCATGTTCGTAAGTTAGAACGACACTTATTGAAAGCCCCAAACCACGTAAAACATGCAAAGAAAGTAGAGGCGTCTAACTTTGTTTTGCAGGGATGTGCTGTGATGTGATATGGCCATGATTGTGATTATATTTGATGTATGCAATGTTCCTTATTGTAAGTTGGCAACCGGCAGGAGCCATATGGTTGTCTTTAATTTATGTTAAGACCCGCGTGTCTATTCAAAGTAGTTGTAATAGCTGAAGCCGGTGGACGACAACCATGGAGAAGCGTCATTGACCTTGATGCAATGCCGGTGATGATGGAGATCATGTTCGTGCTTGAAGATGGAGATCGGAAGCACAAAGAAGAAAGGCCATATCATATAACATATTATGAATTGCATGTGATGTTAATCCTTTATGCATCTTGTATTGCTTAGTAGACGACGGTAGCATTATAAGATGATCCCTCATGCACATGAATTTCAAATCATAAAGTGTTCACCCTTAGTTAGCACCGTTGCTAAAGCTTGTTGTTTCGAAGCACCACGTGATGATCGGGTGTGTTAGATTTTGCAAGTGCATATAACGTGAGCAAGCCAGATTTGCTCATGCGGAAACTAAGGTTTGATCTTGACCAGCCTAGCATGTACAGACATGGTCTCGAAACACGGATCACCGAAAGGTAAAGCATGAATCATATAGTAGATATGATGAACATGTCGATTGTTCGCCATTGAAACTATATCAACTCTCGTGATGATCAGTGTTGATGTGGTGGATTTGGTTCGTGTGATCACTAAAACAATGTGAGGGATATTGTTTTGAGTGGGAGTTCACCTAGATTAATTTAACTATTAATTAGAACTCAATTTGTCATAAACTTAGTCTAAACTATTGCAAATATGTTGTAGATCAATGGCGGCCCCTACCATCAATTTTAATGCGTTCCTAGAGAAAGAAAAGTTGAAAAACAATGGAAGCAACTTCGGATTGGTTCCATAATTTGAGGATTGTCCTCACACGGTGGTAATTTGACCTATGTCTTTGGATGCACCCATTTGGGTGACCCTTTGCTGATCTGATGCCGGCCGAAGTAAAGAATGTTTACCTCGCTCGGAAGACTTAGTACTCCACAGTTCAGTGTGCTATCTTGTATGGTTTAGAATCGGAGCTTCAGAAAAGGTTTGAGAATTCAGACCCATATGATATTGTCGTGGATCTCAAATTGATCTTTGAGACTCATGCGGCAATTGAAAGCTATGAGGCTTCTGAAAAGTTCTTTAACTGCAAGATGGTAGAGGGCAGCTCCGTCAGTGAGCATGTGCTTAAGATGTGCAGACGCAAACAAACTTCAAAGCTTGGGTATAGTGATTCCTAATGCTTTGGGGATTTACCGTGTCCTCCAATCACTACCACCAAGTTACAAGAACTTTGTGATGAACTACAACATGCAGAACATGAACAAGACGTTGCCAGAACTCTTCGCCATGTTGAAATCTGCAGAAGTGGAGATCAAGAAAGAGCACCAAGTGTTGTTGGTCAATAAGACCACCAAATTCAAGAAAGGCAAGTCTAAGCAAAAGGGACATTTCAAGAAGGGTGGTAAGAAAGTTACCACGCCGACGAAGAAGACCAAGGCTGGACCTAAGCACGATCTTGAGTGCTTTTCTGCAAGGGAGAAGGTCATTGGGCGGAATTGCCCAAAATACTTGGCGGATTTGAAGAACGGCAACATCAAGAAGAAAGGTATATCGATATACATGTTATTGATGTGTATCTCACTAGTACTGTAGTAGTGCAGGTATTTAATCTTGGTTGTTGCTCATATTTTTAACTCGAATCGGTGATGCAGAATAAGCGGAAGCTAGCGAGGTGACGATGCGCGTGGGAAAGCGGATCAAAGGTTGATGTGATCGCGGTCGGACGCTACCCTTCATCTACCATCGGGATTAGTTTTATACTTAAATAATTGTTATTTGGTGCCTGCGTTAAGCATGAACATTATATCGGGATCTTGTTTATTGCGAGACGGTTACTTGTTTAAGTCTGAGAATAATGGTTATTCGATTTATATGAGTAATATGTTTTATGGACATGCACCTTTGATAGATGGTCTATTCTTATTGAATCTCGATAGTGGAAATACACATATTAATAACATTGAGGCTAAACGTTTGAAATCGAGCGATAACTCAACCTATATGTGGCACTGTCGTATTGGTCACATTGGAGTGAAGCGTATGAAGAAACTCCATTTCGATGGACTTCTTGAATCACTTGAAAGATGCGAAGCATGTCTGATGGGTAAAATGACTAAGACTCCATTTTCTGGTATGATGGAGCGAGCTACGGACTTATTGGAAATCATACATACCGATGTGTGTGGTCCAATGAGTGTAGCATCACGCGGTGGTTATCGTTATGTTCTTACCTTCACGGATGACTTGAGTAGATATGGGTATATCTATTTCATGAAACATAAGTCCGAAACTTTCGAGAAGTTTAAGGAATTTCAAAGTGAGGTAGAGAATCAACGTAACAAGAAGATTAGAATTTCTACGTTCTGATCGTGGAGGTGAATATCTAAGTTACGAGTTTGGCGAGCATTTGAAGAAATGCGGAATACTTTCACAATTGACACCGCCGGGAACACCACAACGTAATGGTGTGTCCGAACGTCGTAATCGAACTCTCTTAGATATGGTTCGTTCTATGATGTCACTTACAGATTTACCGCTATCATTTTGGGGTTATGCATTAGAAACAACCGCATTCACTTTAAATAGGGCACCATCTAAATCCGTTGAAACGACACCGTATGAATTATGGTTTGGGAAGAAACCTAGATTGTCGTTCCTTAAAGTTTGGGGATGCGAAGCCTATGTAAAGAAGTTACTGAGGACAAGCTTGAACCCAAAGCGGAAAAATGTGTCTTCATAGGATACCCAAGGAAACTATTGGGTATACCTTCTATCATAGATCCGAAGGCAAAATCTTCGTTGCCAAGAATGGATCCTTTCTAGAAGGAATTTCTCTCGAAAGAAGTGACCGAAGGAAAGTAGAACTCGACGAGGTTGTCGACCCTTCTCTCGAAATTGCGAGTAGTAGCGACCTTTGGAAGAAGTTTCGTGGTGCTGCACCAATAAGAGAGGAAGCTAATGATGATGATCATGAAACTTGGTTGAAGTTGCTACGAACCTCGCAGTCAACGAGAACTCGTACCACTCCAGTTGGTATGATCCGTTATGAGTGTCATGTTGGTGGACAACACGATGACCTGCGACATATGAGGAAGCAATGATGAGCCCAGATTCCAATAAATGGCAAGAAGCCATGAAACCGAGATTGGATCCATGTCGAAAACCAAGTATGGACTTTGGTGGACTTACGGATGGCGGAAGGCTGTCGAGAACAAATGGATTTTCAAGAAGAAAGCAGATGTTGATGGTAATGTTCTGTCTATAAAGCTCGACTTGTCGCAAAAGGGTTTCGACAAATTCAAGGAGTTGACTACGATGAGACTTTCTCACCTGTAGCGAAGCTAAAGTCTGTGAGGATTATGTTAGCAATCGCTGCATATTATGATTATGAGATATGGCAGATGGATGTCAAAACAGCATTCCTCAATGGAGACATTGATGAAGAGTTGTATATGATGCAACCCAAAGGTTTTGTCGATCCTAAAGATGCTAACAAGGTATGCAAACTTCAACGGTCCATCTATGGATTGAAGCAAGCATCCCGAAGTTGGAATCAACGTTTTGATAAGGTGATCAAAAGTTTTGGTTTTATACAAACTTATGGAGAAGCTTGTATTTACAAGAAAGTGAGTGGGAGCTCTATAGCATTCTTAATACTATATGTAGATGACATATTGTTGATTGGGAATGATGTAGACCTTCTTAATAGTGTCAAGGAATATTTGAATAATAGTTTTTCAATGAAGGATCTTGGCGAAGCATCTTACATATTAGGCATAAAGATTTATAGAGATAGATCGAGACGCCTAATATCATTGTCACAAAGTACATATTTGGACAAAGTTCTAAAGAGGTTTGGAATGGAAGATAGCAAGAAAGGGTTCTTGCCCATGTTGCCCAATACGACCTTGAGTAAAACTCAAAGTCCGACAACGGCAGAAGATAGAGAAAGGATGAGTAAGACTCCCTATGCCTCAGCCATAGGATCTCTAATGTATGACATGCTATGTACTAGACCCGACATTGCATATGCTGTTAGTTTAACTAGCAGATATCAAAGTGATCCAGGAGTGGATCATTGGACAGCGGTCAAAAACATCCTTAAGTACTTGAGAAGAACTAAGGATATGGTTCTTTCTTATGGAGGTGATGAACAACTCGTTGTTAATGGTTACACCGATGCTAGTTGGAACACCGATCCGGATGATTCTAAATCGCAATCTGGATATGTATTTACTTTGAATGGTGCAGCAGTTAGCTGGAGGAGTGCAAAGCAAAGCGTTGTGGCGAGATCTTCAACTGAATCGGAATACATGGCTGCTTTAGAGGCTTCACAAGAAGCGATATGGATGAAAGAGTTCATTACAGAGCTGGGTGTGGTTCCTAGTGCGCTGGACCCAATGTCTATCTACTGTGATAACATGGGCGCCATAGCCAATGCGCAAGAACCAAGGTCACACAAGAAGCTGAAGCATATCAAGCTACATTTTCACGCTATTCGAGAACATGTCCAGGATGGGGACATAAAGATTTGCAAAGTACACACAGATCTGAATGTGGCGGATCCGTTGACTAAACCTCTCCCGAGGGCAAAACATGACCAGCACCAAACTGCCATGGGTGTTCGGTATATTACCATGTAATCTAGATTAGATGACTCTAGTGCAAGTGGGAGACTGTTGGAGATATGCCCTAGAGGCAATAATAAATATAGTTATTATTATATCTTTGTGTTTATGATAAATGTTTACATTCATGCTATAATAGTATTAACAAGGAAACATTAATACTTGTGTGATTTGTAAACTTAAATTGAAGTCCCTAGTAAAGCCTCTTCATAATACTAGCTTGTTGGTTAATAAATGATTGTGGTTTCCTCATCATGAACATTGAGATGTTATTAACAACAAGATCATATCGTTAGGAGAATGATATGGTGGACATACTCCTATAGATAAGCGTAGCATAAAGATCAAGTCATTTTAATAGTTCAATTGCTATATGCTTTCTGATACATAGTAACCTAATTCCTTCGACCATGAGATCATGCATATCACCTTCACCGGAAGGATGCTTTGATGACATCAAACACCACACCGTAACTGGGTGGCTATAAAGGTGGCATTGAGTGTTCGGAAAGTATTGGTTGAGACACATGGATCAAGATTGGGATTTGTCCATCCATATGACGGATAGATATACTCTGGGCCCTCTCGGTGTAATGTCATCCAATTAGCTTGCAAGCATGTGACTGGCTCACAAGGGATCACATATCACGGGAACGAGAAAAGAGTACTTATCGATGTGAGGTTGAACTAGGTATGCGGAGATCTGAGCGATCATAACCTCGGATAAGTAAACTATCGTGAGACAAAGGGAAATTGGTATTGTATGTAAGTGGTTCATTCGATCGCAAAGTAATCGTATAAATATGTGGGAGCCATATGAATTTCCAGATTCCTCTATTGGTTATTGATCGGAGAAGTGTCTCGATCATGTCCGCATAATTCACGAACCGTAGGGAGACACACTTAAGGATTCGACGTTGTTTGAGTAGTTATGGAATGATGAGAAAGAGACCGAATGTTGTTTGGAGTCTCGGATGGGATCCGGGATATCACGAGGAGATCCGGAATGGTCCGGAGAATAAGATTCATATAAGGAAAGTCCTATTTCGGAGTTGGGGAATGGTTCCGGTGTTTTCATCGGGAATGTTCTAGAAGGTTCCGGAATGTCCGGCACTCCGGAGGGGAAAGGTACATGAATGTGTTGTATCAAGTTGGTATGTGTAGAGGGAGTGGCCCAACCTTTAAATAACATAAGGTGGTGTCCCCTGTGTTTACAATGCTAGTCCCTGGATCAATAGCTAGCATCCACAGTTTAGATGTAATATCAAGAAACAAAGGTCATAATATAACTTTATAACCAGGAATAACATAATTTTATTACATCAATACATAGCTCATTTGGCTATTACATTACATTGCAGCGGAATAACTATAATCATGGGGTCCTTCATCTTCAAAGTGCCACAGGCAGATGTTGGTTGTAGACTTTGTAATCCTAATCAAACAATCTTCACTAAAATCAATCAAACCTGCAACATTACAAGTTACAGCCACAAGGGTCAATACATTTGAATTGTATTGGCAAGCTTCACTTCTATGTATAATATGAGTGGATCCTATCAATACATGCATATTTGGCTAAGTAGAGCTTTAGGCTCATTTGCATAAAGCAATATTTTATCCTATCTTTTCAAAATGGTTTTGGTCCTTTGTCAAATCTCTTTTCCAAGAATCCCTTGAACTCCTTGGTAGACACTCAAGTGTTCAAGTTCTTGTCAAAATCCCTTGAGCTCCTTGGTAACCCCAAGTGCATCAAGTTTTATAAATTCTCATGAGTTCCTTGGTAACCCCAAGTGCATCAAGCTTAACAAAACCTCTTTGAATTCCTTGGTACCCCCAAGTGCATCAAGTTTTTATTTTAGAAGTTGGAATGTCGAGATCTCCCATAGTTCAAACTTTAGTTGCTCAGTATTGTCCATAACCGGGGACACGGCTAAGTACTTAGATTTTATTATCTTCTGCAGAAGGAGTACACTTTACCCACATGTCACAATCCCATCCTTTTGCCACCAGTGGCCTACTGGATTAGTGCTCACCAAGATGGAGTACTGGCAGATTGAGAATGTGACGAAGTCTTTCCAAAGGGTCCTCCCATACACCATTGCTAGCTTGCCTTCAACACCCATGTAGGATTCCAGGTCCCCATGTCCAGTTAACTGAAGATAGTGCATGGGTCTTCCCATTGTAGTTGACTAAGCCAGAGCCATAATAGCATGTGGTTGCACACGAAAGCCACAATTGGAGAAACATGTTCAATCTCTAAGTTTCCTAGGTGGTTTTCTTTTGGAGCACAACACAAAGTGATTCCCATAGACATGGTTCCTTTTGTTGCCACCTTCTCCAAAACTTAAAGTATCCTCCACCTAGGTGGTTCATTGAGTCCTTGTTTTATTATGTAAAACACAAGTCCTTTTCTCAACCTTTGTAAAATCTCAACATGTATCTCTCTTCAAAATATAGCATGGCTAAGCATGTAACAACTACATTGTTTTCTCTAAGGAATATATAGGGTGTCCTATTAGGATTTAGCATAGCATATGTATAAAATTTGTTTTCATGCATATTTCAAAATCCACTAAGTATAATGAAAATAGTAGGACTTTTTAGATGATAGTGTAACTTGCCTTTTTGGGTAGGGAATGATGGTTCACTCCTTGATCTTGCTAGTCTCACACTTTGCTAAATTCACTACAATCAATCAAGCAAACACCAAATCAACTAGCATTCCAAATAATCAACCAAACAACAATTCACACACATAATACTATGGGATCTAAGTCATGCATGTAAGCCTGCAAGAGATGGTTCTAATTGCAAAGATGGTCTCCACTAGGCTTCTAAACTTTGTAAGTTCCAAATTGGTCATTTTCCAAAGTGGCAAAGTCATTTGCAAAAGGGTTTTGTCCATGAACCATTTTTCAATCCAATCCTCATTTTATGTAGTGGAAAATATTTTTATCAAAGTAACAACTTTAAGTTGTTCACCAAATGAGTTGTTATTGCAAAACTTGGTGTTTTGGGTTATTAGGTTAGTTTCAAATCATTTTCCCAAAGTTTTTACTCCAAAAACATTTTTAAAATAAAACCATTATTTTCATTTGGCTAGAAATGGCTAAGTCAAATAATCCATCTTAAATTTTACCAAATCCATTTCCAAGACCATGGGTTGGTTCCTAGGGTCAGTAAGTTCACATCAAAACAATTTTGCAAAGGTTTTAACCTTATAAACATTTTTGAATCATTTTTCTACCCTAAATAAGCACACAAATGTTTCTATAAAAACAAACACTTTAATGGATACTATTTGCTAAACTAAGGGCATGGTTGGCTAGGGTTTGTTCCACTGATTCCAATGATACCAAATTTGCAATTTTTGGACGTGTGGATCGAAAGTTACAAAGGTTTGAAAATCACAAACAAATCTGTTTTCCAAATTCTGTTTTAAACAGACTGGCGACACGCGGCGCTGTCTAACTGGACGGTACCGATTCGGCCGGATCTCGCGCTGCGACCATTGGATCTAATCAAATCGTGCGGCACAGGACGCGTACCTCTTCGCGGTTAAGTGATCTAATCCTACTCGCCCGATCTAGATCAAACGGATCTAACTGACTTGCCAAATTTGGCGCTAGCGCTAGGCGAGCGAGAGAGGGAGTAGGCTCACCGAGATCGCAGGAGGCTGGGGAAGCTCAACGTGTGGTCGATAAGGCAGGGGGCGCACGGTTGTAGGAGTAATCGCTCGCCGGAGTTTGTTCTGGCGACGGCGTGCTCTGGTCTCGGTTGGAGACGATGTTGTGGTTCATGAGAAGGCAAACCGAAAGTGTGGTCAGACGTAGGAGAGTGAGGCGAATGTGTGAGTGTGATTTAGAAAGCGCGGGGCGGTCTGAAATTACCAGGCGCTTGCGGAGTTGAAGATGACGCGGTAGCAGGCTGGAACTTGTCGAAGGTGACACTCAGGGTGCCAGCGGTCGAACGAAGGGTACTAGGAGATGCGCCAAGGAGTGGTGAGTCTCCTAGTGTGCTCAGGGAGGCACGGGGCAGTGTCGAGTCGCCGGAATCGGCACCGGACCTCGTCGGAACAGAGGGTGGTCTCTGGCGAAATTTGGCGGCGAGGTGAGTCGAGGTGGGCGACGGAGGAAAAGGAGGGAAGACGCTGGCGTTTAACGTGCATGGTCAAAGCGAGTAATGGCGGCTGCGTTATGATGAATTAAGGCCGGAATCTCTGCAGGAAAGCGGCGACGAGGAGGAGAAGAGGTCGCGGGGTGTGGACGATGAGCAGGGAGAGTGGGGTCTACTGGCGGTGAGAAAAGAAATGAGGGAGGGTCCATCGGTCGGTCTCTCTGTGGGTTTGCGTTTAGGTAGAAAACGTTTAGCGATAGAGTCTTGGGCTGGTTCTGGCCTTCTTGAAATCTTGGGTTGGGTCAGGTCCAAATCCATTTTTTTTTCTTTCCTGAACCTTTTTCTATTTCTATTTTTGATTTCTGTTTTGAAATTCCAAACAAACAAACATCAACCAAATCAATTCAAACAACACCAAACTTTGTAATTTTGTATTTAGTTCTGTTCAGTAACATGAACCAAAATCCAAAATCAAAATAATAATTTTAATAATAGGGTCCATTATTAATTAAATAAATGGACCATTGTTATTATTCAAATAGGGTTTGATTTTATTAATAAATTCTCTATTTGAAATCTAAATATTTTCAAAACCATATCAGTAGGTTTTATTTGAAAATACAAAATATTTGGAAAACTTATTTCAAATAAAACAAGTTTTGAGGTTTTGGAGAATAGTAAAACCTTTATTAATAAAACCTGGATATTAAATCCCTATTGATTTTATTAAATAAACCTTTACAATTTTTATCAAAACAAAATGTTTTATTTCCAAAGTTTGGTTAAGTCTTAATTTGGCTTTGTGAAATAATTTCTTATTTTAAAATCCTTCCTTTTCTTTTGGAAACTAAATCCTTTTATCTAAATGATTCAAAATAGTAATTCCAAAATATTTTATTTTCCTCTATTTAAATGTTTATCTTTTCAAATCTCTTTAGGAATTTATTTGATCCAAATTGGTTTGAAGTTCCAATTGAATTCAAAAAGTTTCTTCTGGCTCTGAAAATCAAACAAAGTTTTATTTTTATTCATTTATTTTCACATTACAAGATTTGGAAAATCTTGGGATGTGACAGTATGATTGCATCATGTACTAGGTGTCATCGCTGAACAAAATAGAGGGTTTATTCAAATCCTAGTTTGAAAAAGTCAAACGGCAATTTGAAAGTCAAACGGCTATTTTTGGGAAGTGGAGAGGGAGGTGGAAACCGAGTTGGGGAGGAGTTCCTCCCCTCCACCGCCGGCCCACCTCCAAGCCGAGTTGGGGAGGGACTCCCCTCCCCTTGGCCGCGCCTCCACCTATAAAGGGAGGGGCAGGGCTGCCCCTCCTAACACACAACTCCTCCCCCTCTAAACCCTAGCCGTCGGCACCGCCACCTCCAGCTGCCGCCGCCGCCCTAGGGCAAACCACCGCCGCCGCCTAGGTCAAACCCTAGCCGCCGGCCTAGCCCCCTCCTCGGCGTGTCTAAACCCTAGATCGTCGAGGGCTCTCTCATTGTCCACCATACTCGCTCCGGCTTAAGGCGAAGCCCTGCGAGATCTCCCCTCTACTTCCGGTACCACGCCATTGTGCTGCCGGAATCGCGAGGAGAGTGCTACAACCTCCGCTGCCTGCTGGAACAAGGGAGAGGAAGGTCTTCGTCGAGTACCGAACGTGTGACCGATTGAGCGCTGCTGAACTTGGCCGGAAGGATCGTCTACGCGATCTTGAGATCGGGAATAGTACGACTACATCACCCACGAGAATCCGCTCTCGTTAAACACTTTGGAATCTTCAAGGGTGAGTTATTCCATCGACTCGTTGCTACAATCTAGTAGATAGATCTTGGCTTGTTTGTTTGTATGCGATAGAATTTTTTGTTTTCCATGCTACGAAACCCTACACATCTCCACGCCTCCACGACATGTCCATGAGCTCAGGAGCTATCCTAAGTCCAGTGGCCAATTCGTCTATGTTGGCAGGCATAGGGACGAGGGGATAGAGGTATGTGAAGACTTCGAGGTTGGTCTGGCGTAGACGGTTGGCCTCCTCGGCAACAACGGTCACCAAGTCCTCAGGAGTCAGCTCGCGGTTGGCTTCTTCCACAGGCACGCGAGCGTTGGCCTGGTCGGTCGACTCAGGATAATGAGCTGAGATGACCGCAAGGCAAGTTTACAACCGGCTAGACTAGGAGGAAAGGAACCCCACACAGAAAAAGAGAACTTACTAACGACCAGCTCGACAATGCGCTCCAGCTATGCTGTCGCCTCCTTCTCGCGGGCCTGAACGCATTTCAGCAGCTCCTCCTACTTGTCGTACGCCTGCTCAAGGTTCTTGTAAGCTTCAGCGCAGGTCTTAGAAGCCTTCTTGGTTTGCTTGACCGAGGTCTCCAGTTTTCCATTCAGCGTCACCAACTTGTCAACCTAACCTTGGCGCGCGTTGTTGGAATCCTGCAGCCGGGCAACCTCCGCCTTCAGCCTCTCCACCTATTTTTATCGGTCCACTATGATGGCTACAGGATTGTACCTCATGGTCAACAAAAATTGGGAAAAATTGCATTATCGCCAAGACATATCTGAGGAAGCAATCATACACCCCAAATCATGCGTATTCTTCACAACTTCAAAAAAGCTTTCTGCAGAAAGAAGGAAGTGATAAAGGAACAGAGAAAAAACCGACTAAGAAAACAAACAAGAGTGCGGAGAGAAAGTTTACCTCCAGAGAAACACTCAAATTTCTTGCCTCTCCAAGACCCCTCTCCATCACCTCCACCAGCTGGCGAGCCTAGTCGAGGGAGACCAGAGCCGAGCCGGAGAGTTGGGCAAGGATGGCGCCTGGCGTTAGCATGCCTGGGGCTGGATTGTAGCCGGTCACCTGCACATCCTCATCGTTGTCAGCAGCGGCACGCGAAGCGGCCACCACAACCAGATCAGCTCTGCCAGAGCTAGAAGCCACCACCCCACCGCTATCGCCAGTAGTCGCCTGCGCTAAGGTGTTTGAGGCCTGCTCCTCCGTCTCCTCGGTCAGGGGAATGGTGGAACCGGCTGGAGCATCACTCCAGTCCAGATTCACGTCGGTCATCCGACGAGCTGGGGGAGTGGCGGTGCCATGCCCGGCCATGAAGAGCTCCGCAATACGCGAATTGGCCGGGGAGAAGTGCAGAGGCACCTCTCCGGTGCGGGCGAAGACCGGTGCAGCGGGAACGCGCAGCCGGCTCCACGTACGGAGTCAGAGCGGGCGTGGTGGTGGCGGAGCCAGAGTCGTCCAGTGACATCACATCGCTAAGAGAGCAAACGGAAATCTCGGCAAAAAAGCCAAGTCAACAAAACAAAAAAGGCCGAAAATATTGGCAGAGCACTTACCCGGCGACGGAAGACGTGACATTCACCGGCCTGACCCGACATGCCTTCTTCGAGCCCCTGGCGGAAGGAGCGGTGTTGGACGCCGCCCGCTTCCCCTTGGTCTTCACCGTGGTGCCGATGGCAGGAGGGCCCTCATCACCATACGCAGCTACAAAACACGTGCAAAATGTCAAGATCTGGCTGAAAGCTCTAGCCGGCTAGCTAGCAAGAGAAGAAAACCCTTACCATGCGGGTCCACCGCACCATTGTCGAACCGGTTGGGGAAGCGCTCCGCCTCCATCTGCGGGTACTTTGGTGGTGGCTTGTCAGTAGAGAAGTTGGGGAGAACGTGGTCACCCACACCATCCTTCGCCATTTGCATTGTAAAAAGTACTCAAAAGGGAAGATAATAAACACAAAAATAAACCCTTTTAGGACAAATCCATCCAGCAACGAAGAAGATAACTTACCCTAGGCGTCCCCAATGGTACGGCGGGCAGGAGTAGTGCCAGGCATTGTGTAGGTGCATCTTCGAGATCATAGCGAGCCAGTCCCGAAGAGCCTCGTACGGCACATCGAGCCGGGAGGTTCGATCCGGATCTTCCACGATCGACAATGTTTGAGATATGCCTAAGAGGCAATAATAAAGTGGTTATTATTATATCTTTGTGTTTAAGATAAATGTTTGCATCCCATGCTATAATTGTATTAACAGGAAACATTAATACTTGTGTGTTCTATAAACATGAAAGAGTCCCTAGTAAGCATCTTGTTAAACTAGCTTGTTGATTAATAGATGATCATGGTTTCTTGATCGTAAACATTGGATGTTAGGCACACACCCATAGTAAGCATAGCATAAGATTAAGTCATTAAGTTCGTTTTTCTACAAGCTTTCAGATACATAGTAACCTAATCCTTCGACCATGAGATCATGTTAATCACCAACACCAGATGGATGCTTTGATAATATCAAATGCCACTTCATAACTAGGTGGTTATAAAGGTGGCATTGGGTATTCTGAAAGTATGGGTTGAAGCGCATGGATCAAGAAGTCATCTTTGAATATGTGGGAGAAATTATGGATCTCCTGGTCCCGCTATTGGTTATTGATCAGAGAGGTGTCTCGATCATGTTTGCATAGTTCGCGAACCATAGGGTGACACACTTAAGGTTCGATGTTGTTTAAAGTAGATATGGAATGTGAGTTGCAGACCGAATGTTGTTCAAGTCTCGGATGGGATCCAGGACATCACGGGGAGGTCCGTAATGGTCTAGAGAATAAGATTCATATAATGGAAGTCATCTTCCAGGGTTCGGAAAAGTTTTCGGTATTTTGACCGGAGCTTCTAGAAGGTTCTAGAGGGCCAACAGTGGACCCACCACCCCGAGAGGGGCCACATGGGCTATGGGAATGATGCGGGGCCCCATGGGCCAGCCATGCCAGGCCCTAGAAGCCCAACCATCCAGCCCCAAAGGGATAGGAGCGAAACCCTAAAATAGTGGATATGACTTGGGGGGAGAAAACTTTCCCAAAGTGGGCTTATAGGGTTGGTAGTAATGCAAACTATATGAAAGAACTAAATGCAACTAAGATAAATGTTTTTGTATTTTTGGATAAAATGAGTGATGGAAGTAAAAGGACTTGTAAATGCAAGTAACGGTGTTTCTTATGATTAAAATCAGACTAGGGTTCACACTCTCACTTGTCTACTCTCTCATAAACATGATGGGATCAAAACTGCTCCAAATAAAGAATAATATTGATGTAACTTCAGAATTCGTTTGATAGTTCATATGGGAATCACATACTTCATTTGAGATGATGTAACACATCCCACTAATACTCCTCCATCTAGTAAACCTCCTTGAAGTATATTTAAGATAATAGAGTATTGTATTTGCTTCAATGACATGAAGTTGATTGAATAAGATACTACCTCAAAATATATGAGCTCACCTAAGATTGTTATTAGGAAATAGTAGTACATGTATTTATTTATCCCTAGTGACATAACAACGAAAATTTAAAAACCATAGTAGGACCCAAACTTTCTATCAATGTCAAGTTCCATACTACCATCTTACTCCATATAATGCACACCTTCCGCCTCTCATGTCCCATCATACAAGTTTGATCATAAAAAATTAATCAAGAACGGGGTACATAATATACATATACTTATACATCAAACACAATCTAAAAATTCCAATCTCAAATACTACATTGATAAAAAACAAATATCCACCACAAAGTTATCTTCATGACACCAGTTCTATGTGTGCCAACTCGTTGGGACTCCAAGTGCATAGTGATGTAGCAAGAGTGTTTTCCCCACAAGGGTGACTCGAGGGTTATATCAAACTCTTGGGGATCTAAGCTGCAACCTTCTTCTAGCCTCTTCAACAAACCCACAAAGCAAAGTATTTATACAATTCCACCGTGTGGTTGTCAAGCATAGGGCTTCAGATTAGTTAAATAAAATAGTAAATAAAATAAAAAGAAAGTAAAGTAGAACAATATAGTAAACCTTTTGGGTTTTTTATGCTTGTAGAAAGTAAATATATTTTTTTATTTTTGATTTTAATAGTTGCATAAAATGTGAAGGATAGTAATTGCAAGTAAAAGGTGTTTCTTATAATTAAAAGTGGACCGGAGTTCATGGGTTCACTTGTATACTCTCTCATAAAGTTTGGTGGACATAAAATAGCTTATAGATAACATAATATTGTTGAAACTTCATAATATCACTCCCATTATAAATATGATGCACCACATCTTATACTCCTCTAAAAAGGGAAAACTCCATACAATCTAGATTTAAGATAAAAACAAAGTATAGCCTTAGGAATTTTACATGATGTTTGAATGCCAAATATGCTACCTTGAACAAACAATGCCATCCTAGCTATCACCAAATGATTATAACATATGGATAGACTTAATTCCTACTGAGGAAACATGAAAGGTAAAAACCATAGTAGATCCCGAACTTGCTGTCACAATAGAATTAATACTACTTGTTACTCTATCTAATACACACGTTCCCCCACACATGCTCTTGCATACAAGTTTGATTAGAACAAGCAATTAAGAACAGGTTAGTAATATACATCTACCAATACATCATACACATGATAAATTTTGCAATCTGATATAACATCTCGTAAAATAAAGATCCACCGCATAGGTATTACATATATGACCATAATCATGTAAGAAATCTCATATGGTTCTAAACAATTATAGCGCAAGAGAGAGAGAGAGAGAGAGAGAGAGAGATCAAGCTACTACCACAAACCAATAGTCCAGAAGTGGAACATTCCCTCTTCGTCATGGAGACGGTGATGATGATGTTGGAGCCAGTCGAGATCCAACCAGGGATGGCTTCGGCGACTGTCCTCCCTCCAATATTCTCTGGTTCTGGTTGTGTTTCGGTGTTTTTGTGTTTCCGCTCGGCCTCTTCTGAGATCGCTTTGAGGGACCTTTTACGGGTGTTATAGGTCAATACTCGGAGTTGGAGATCAAGACGGACTGATGTGGATGCTCGAAGAAGGAACGAGCATAGGTGGCATGGTCCCCCCTTGGGCCGCATCACCTGGGCTCTTTCGGACCTCGGGGCTCCGCTCGTGTGGTTTGGGTTCTCTAGGTGTTTTCCTTCATAAAATAAAATCCTCGAACAATCTCAGGTCATTTCGAGTTCACGAAGGTCCCTAAAAGTTAAAAATACACATAACGGGGTTTTCTTGTTCTATGGAGTTATAAAAAAATAAAGTGGATCATTGGTAAATTGATAAAAATCAATGTAAAACATGGATATAACATGCAAATATATTGGAATATGTGACAATAAACTACAAAGTTCATGTATTCATTTTACATACATCAGTATTACATATAGATGGACATAATCATGGTGGGTAGCTCATATAGCACTAGAAAATTAATAGCATGAGATAGATATAGAACAAGATACTTCCACAAACCCATAGTCCAAGGGTGTACTACTCCCTCTTGATCATGGTGATGATGGAGATATCGTTAGAGAGGTTGAAGATGTGAGCTAGCGATGTTTCGACAATGTTCCCCCTCCAATCTTCACATGATCCCCTATGTTTCCTTTTTTATCTTTGGGGTGTGTCATGCTTCATAATCCTGATCGGGGCACTTTTTACAGGTGGTTTTAGGTCAAAACTAATCTAGGGCAAAGGAATCAACGACATTGGATCCACGAGGAGGAGACCAACTATCACGGTGCAGGCATGGTATAGGGTTCTTTAGGACCCCTCTCATGGCCCTCCTTTGGATCTAGCTGAGGTCCAAGCGCTCCAGGCCTTCCTTTTTCATAAAAACTTGTGTGGAAAAAGTCCTAGGTCAATTTGAGTTCGAGAAGGTACCCGAAAGTCGAAAAATAAGCAAAACTGGGTTTTCCTATCTATAGAGTTATAATACAAATAAAATGGATCTTTTAGGAAAATCCCTGAAATCACTATAAAACATGATTATAACATCTTATTATATGACTCGGTTATGAAGGAATATAACACAACAAACTACAGAGACCATGCATTCCACATGCATTACTATGATCCAAACTCGATTCACTATTATTTGGTACCCTAAGCTATCTAGTATCAAGGTCAGATGTGGGAGGTGATGAACATCCAGTGAATAATGATTGTATATATGAGTTCCAGGGTCCTCTTGTCGCTGGTGATCACCTGGTGCCGGAAGTTTGGGTTGATAACGTCTCCATACATATGAAGATTTGTGACGAGGTTGTTCAATAACTAAGAAAAAGTCTCATAGAACAGTTGTGGAGGGTCAAAGTGGGGGCGACACCGGCGCCAAAGTAAACTTCATTTATTTTAATGTGTTCAAAATACGTCTATAGTGTGGTTGAGATTTGAATTATGTGTTTAAACTAAAGGATTTACGTGTTTTCCTCACAAGGATGACTCGAGGGTTATATCAAACTCTTGGGGATCTGAGCTGCAACCTTCTTCTAGCCTCTTAAAGAAACCCACAAAACAAAGTATTTATATTGTGCCCCCAATTCCACCGTGTGGTTATCAAGCACAGAGCTTCATATTTAAATAGTAAATAAAATAACAAGAAAGTAAAGTAGAACAATATAGTAAACCTTTTGGGGTTTCTATTTATGCTTGCAGAAAGTAAATATATTTTTGTATTTTTGATTTTAATAGTTGCATAAAATGTGAAGGATAGTAATTGCAAGTAAAAAAGTGTTTCTTATAATTAAAACTAGACCAGAGTTTATGGGTTCACTTGTATACTCTCTCATAAAGTGTGGTGGACATAAAACAGCTTATAGATAACATAATATTGTTGAAACTTCATAATATCACCCCCATTATAAATATGATGCACCACATCTTACTTATACTCTTCTAAAAACAGAAAACTCCATACAGTCTAGATTTAAGATAAAAACAGAGTATAGCCTTAGGAATTTTACATGATGTTTGAATGCCAAATATGCTACCTTGAACAAACAATATCATCCTATATATCACCAAATGAGTAACATATGGATAGACTTAATTCCTACTGAGGTAACAGGAAAGGTAAAAACCATAGTAGATCTCGAACTTGCTGCCACAATAGAAGTACTACTACTTGTTACTCCATCTAATACACATGTTCCCCCACACATGCAATTAAGAACAGGGTAGTAATATACATCTACCAATACATCATACACATGGTAAATATTGCAATCTGATATATCATCTCATAAAATAAAGATCCACCGGATAGGTATTACATATATGACCATAATCATCTAAGAAATCTCATATGGTTCTAAACAATTATAGCGCAAGAGAGAGAGAGAGAGAGAGAGAGAGAGAGAGAGAGAGAGAGAGATAAAGCTACTACCACAGACCAATAGTCCAGAAGTGGAACATTCCCTCTTCACCATGGAGACGGTGATGATGATGTTGGAGCCGGTCGAGATCCAACCAGGGATGGCTTCAGCGACTGTCCTCCTTCCAATCTTCCCTGGTTCTGGTTATGTTTCGGTGTTTTTGTGTTTCCGCTCGGCCTCTTCTGAGATCGCGTCGAGGGACCTTTTACAGGTGTTATAGGTTAAGAATCTAAGTTCAGACTGATCTGGATGCTCGAAGAGGGAACAGGCATAGGTGGCATGGTCCCCCCTTAGGCCATGTCACCTGGGCTCTTTCAGACCTCGGGGCTCCGCTCGTGAGGTTCGGGTGCTCCAGGTGTTTGCCTTCATAAATTAAAATCCTTGAACAATCTCAGGTCATTTCGAGTTCATGAAGGTCCCTAGAAGTTAAAAATACACATAACGGGGTTTTCTTGTTCTATGGAGTTATAAAAAATAAAGAGGATCATTGGTATATCGCTAAAAATCAATGTAAAACATGGATATAACATGCAAATATATTGGAATATGTGACAATAAACTACAAAGTTCATGTATACATTTTACATACATCAAGATTACATATAGATGGCCGTAATCATGGTGGGCGGCTCATATGGCACTAGAACATTAATAGCATAAGATAGAGATAGAACAAGACACTTCCACAAACCCATAGTCCAAGGGTGTACTACTCCCTCTTGATCATGGTGATGATGTAGATATCGTTAGAGAGGTTGAAGATGTGATCCAGTGATGTTTCGCCAATGTTCCCCCTCCAATCTTCGCATGATCCCCTCTATTTCCTTTTTTTGTCTTTGAAGATGTGAGCCAGTGAATGATGATTGTCTGTATGAGTTCCAGGGTACTCTTGTCTCTGGTGATCACCCGGTGCCGACAGATTGGGTTGATTACGTCTCCATGCATATGGAGATTTGTGATGAGGTTGTTCAATAACTAAGAAAAAATCTCATAGAACATTTGTGGAGGGTCAAAGTGGAGGCGACTATGGCGCTAAAGTAAACTTCATTTATTTTAATGTGTTCAAAATACGTCTATAGTGTGGTCGAGATTTGAATTATGTGTTCAAACTAAAGGATTTGTGCACTAGCCAATTATCTCAAAAGACCGATCTAATGAGAAGGGGCTAGGCATTATATTTATATTCAACACTCCCCCTCACGTCTAGGCTATTTTAGTCCTTAGCATGGGATATAAGTAGGCTATATAATATTTTTTTAATACTGCTTGAGCAGGGTCTTGAACTCAAGACCTCTTGGCTCTGATATCATAAAGGATTTATACACTAGCCATATATCTCAAAAGACTGATCTGATGAAAAGGGGCTAGGTAGTATATTTATATTCAACACAAACTACTTGTGTTTTCATTCTAATTTGCTAAAAAAATTATTTGAAAAATTCATAGGGAGACGCCTTTGGAGAGACTAGGGAGAGGCGCACCCCAAAGGCAGTCACTCATTTCAGCGTTCCCTAGCCGACCGATCTGATGTTGCTGCCAGACGTCGTGTGGGGCTTGCAGCTGGAGATGCTCTAAGGTTCTAGGTAAGGATGTGGGTAAGCCCACATTACCATGATCTTTTGGAGGTACATCATATTATGGTCTATGTGTTTTAGTTTATGCTACTAATGCTATTCCTTATTCCTTTTATGAAGAATTTTGTAGTGAGATATCTCCAGCTGGACTTGAAACTACTGATATGACCATCATGCTTGTTGATAAGACTATTGGGATTCCATTAGGGATTGTAAGAATATTTATATCTATATTGGTCCATGTATGTATCCAGTTGATTTTGTAGTGCCATGTGATTCTTTTTGTCCAATTATCTTTGGAAGAACATTCTTAAACGATGCAGGGGCAATCGTTGATTGTATGAAAGAGACCATATCTCTGAAGTTTGGGGAAGAGTATGTTAACGTCCACTTATCCAAATTTCAAGATAGGCCTTACTACAAGGAGTTTGATGGGAAATATGGGAAGACTATTGTCGATCTAGCTGTGGCATACCAATAGATTAGTTAGAAGGAAGCTTGGTTGATAATAGTGATACCCTTGACGATCAAGGAAATAAAAAACTTGATGAATATCATTATTTAAATCCTATACTTGAGGATCCTATGAATGGGGCTTATGAGGTACCAGAAAGGAAGGGAGATGAAGATGTTCCACCACCATAGCTAAAACCTCTACCCGAGGAACTAAGGTATGAGTTCCTTTATGAAACAAACAAACATACTATTATTATTAGTGTTGATCTTTTAGACAAATAAGAATATAAACTCATTAAGGTATTAAAGATGCACCACAAAGTATTTGGTTATTTATCGATGACTTGAAAAGGATAAGTCCCTTTATAGTCACTCATCCAATATTTATGAAAGAAGTTGAACCAATTTGTGATCATCAAAGAAGAATTAAACCATAAATAAAGGAAGTGGCAAGAAAATAAATGATAAATTTACTAGACGTATGTATCATATATCCTATGATTGAGAGTGATTGGGTTAGTCCAGTTCATTATGTTCCTAAAAAAGGAAGATTTACAGTTGTGCCTAATGCTAATAATGAGCTAATCTCTATTAGAACCATAGTTGGGCATATAATGTGTACTAATTTTAGGAAGTGAAAAACAATGAGACATGGAACGACCATTATCCATTTCCATTCATAGATCAAACACTACAGAGGGTTGCTAAGCAATCTCACTTTTGTTACCAGGACGTGTACTCTGGTTTTTCATAAATAGTTGGTCACCCTGGTGATCAACTCAAAACTACTTTCTATTGGTCGTATGGTATGCATGTTTATCGTTGTATGCCATTTTGTATATAATGCACCTTCTACTTTCCAAAGATATATATGCTATATTTGTTGATTTCGTAGGGAAATAGTGGAAGTTTTCATGGAGGATTTCTCCGTCTATGGGACTTCCTTTGATGATTGTCGTCATAATCTTTATAAAAAATTCAGCGGCCTGAAGATACTGATCTTGTTCTAATTGGGAGAAATATCACTTCATGGCCATAAAGTCTAAGGTAAAGATACAGAGGTGGACATGGCGAAAACAGAAGCAATAGAGAGATTACCACCCCCTCGACATGTTAAGGGAATACAAAGCTTCCTTAGTCAGAAAGGTTTTTATAGAATATTTATCAAGAACTATTCTAGGGTTTCTAAACCGTTAGCTAATCTCTTAAAGACACGGTTCGTTTTGAGTTCAATGCTGATTGTGTTGATGCTTTTAATAGACTCAGGCAAAGCTCTGATTAATGCTTCCAATATTAGGTCACCAAAGTGGGAAGCACCTTTTGATTAGTGGCATATCTTTTCCCTTTACAAGTTTACACTTACGGTTCTCACATATGGTGTTAAATGAAGCAATATCTTCTCATTATAATGTCATACTTTCTATTTTTCCCTCCAGGTTTTACAAGGAAGTACACAACGCATATTTATTGTTCTCTAAACTCATTTGTGAGACTTTTCCCTTCTCTAAGATTTTCCTCATATGAGTTCTAGAGATATCAATCATTATACGTTGCATCATTTTCTTCTTATTTTCTCCATGATATCTTCCCTTCTCTAAGATTTTCCTCATATGAGTTCTAGAGACATCAATCATTATACGTTGAATCATTTTGTCCTTATTTTCTCCACGATATCAAGATCAAAGACTATCAAGACAATGCAAGGACTCTCCATCACTCAAAGATCGTGTTGGGAAAACGAAGTCCATAAGATTTGTTCAAAGCTGCGGTTTTGCGAGAAGGAACCTTCAGAAGTGGAAAAGATAGAAAAGACTATCAACTATGCTCCTTGCTGATAGGATCCTACAGCAACAATATCGTGCCCAGAATTACCAAATTTATTCTGAACTTATACATGTGCTTCTCCAGGCTGAGAAACATGATGAACTTCTTTTGAAGAATAGTCATCAACGTCCAGTTGGGACTGCTCCTCTGCCCGAGGTACATGCAAATTTTCAGAAAAACAACAAGTTCAATGGTCCATTCAAAGGCCAAACCAAGAACTTTAAGGGTAAAACCAACCGCTACCACAACAAGAAGAATATGCCACATAATTTAGAAAAGGGGAAGGGCATAGCAAAGAAGAAGTTTGATAAAACTACTCTTTGCCAGAAATGTGGATGCTACAAGCACACCACCAAGAAATGTCGCACCCCAAGACATCTGGTAAACCTCTACCTACAATCCATGGGACGTAACAGACCTACCCAAGGAGCAAGATATGAAGCACACTTCAATCTTCAACCTGAGAACAACATGGAAACTGGATGTTCGCAAGATGTTCAAGGAGAACCAAGCAACACCAAGGAATTCCATTTACCACAGGACTCCTTAGACAAGGAGAACATGATGATCGAATACGCCTCAAATGACGTATTCGGGGACTTTGACTAGTCGATCAACTCCATTAGATAATATATTTATGTACATCTATCGGATTGTTGTAATAAACCATATTATTATTATTGTTGTTGTCTTCATCCTATATTGTAAAGCACAATATATATATTGTATCAGCACTTTGATATCAATAAAGTTGTAAATATTCTATATATTCAATAAAAGTATTTTCATCACTGAAAATTCTACATTCTTAATATATAGATTCTACGGGAGTCAATCCAAATGGAGGAGGAAATGTGCCTTGTGGACAGTGGTACCACAAACTCTATACTTAGGGAAATAAAGTATTTCCAAACTCTTAAAAGTTAAATGGAGATATTTTAACAATTGCTGGACGCGATGCGGTAATTGTTGGCACAGGACGTGCCATATTTACCCTCCCTATGGGTACACATATTATAATTGAGGATGCTTTATTGTATCCCGATTCAACCCGTACCCTCATAGGATATAGAGATATCCGGAAAAATGGCTTTCACATTGAAACTCATAAGACAATAAAGAGTAATATCTCCTTTTTACCAAAGACAACGGATATGGCAAACAAATATTTAAGAAAATTCTCTCTTTATCATCAGGATTGTACTACACATACATAAAACCCGTAACACATGTTGCGTATAAGGTAATTTTCCAGAATATCAATGCATTCCAAACTTGGCATGATCGCCTTGGTCATCCTGGTATAGGGATGATGAAAAAAATTATCTGCAATTCAAATGGTCATGACTTAAATGAAGCTAAATTCCCACAATCTACGGATTTCATATGCACTGCATGTGCTACCGGGAAACTAATTTTAAGACCTTCTCGTCTTAAAATTTAAGCGGAACCACTCCAATTCCTTGAACGAATTCAAGGTGATGTTTGTGGTCCGATCCAACCATTGTCTGGACCTTTTAGGTATTTCATGGTTCTAATAGACGCATCTACACGATGGTCCCACGTGTGCCTACTATCCACACGAAACCATGCATTTGCCAAAATAATGAGACAAGTTATTAAATTACAAGCTCATTATCCTGAGAATCGAATTAAAACAATTTGAATGGATAACGCTGCTGAATTTTCCTCACGTGCCTTCAATGATTATTGCATGGCCCTAGGAATTGAAGTTTAGCACTCGGTTCCATATGTCCACACACAAAATGGATTGGCAGAATCTCTAATTAAAAGAATTAAGCTCATCGCACGACCCTTGCTAATGAATTGCAATTTACCAACTTCATGTTGGGGTCATGCAGTTTTACACGCTGCTGACTTAATTCAATTGCGACCAACTGCATATTACAGCACTTCCCCTCTGTAATTAGTACATGGAAATCTTTCAAATATTTCCCATCTGCGTAAATTTGGATGCGCCACATATGTGCCGATCTCACCACCGCAACGTACATCCATGGGCCCACATAGGAAATTGGGGATCTATGTGGGGTACAAATCACCGTCGATAATCAAGTACCTTGAACCCCTCACAGGGGATCTATTCACAGCCCGTCATGCTGATTGCATCTTCAATAAGAAACATTTCCCGGCATTAGGGGGAGATATCAAGTACCAAAAAGAATGCCCGGAAATCGATTGGAATGCCCAAGGCATTTCCTCCTCAGATCCACGTACTCAAGAAACTAAACTTCAAGTTCGGAAAATAATTAATTTGCAACACATTGCAAATAACCTGCCAGATTCATTTACTGACTATAAAGGTGTTACTAAATCCTACAATCCTGCAATAAATGTGCCTGAACGAGTGGAGGTACCAACAAAAACCACTCGACCTCCTGTTCAAAAGAAGAGGGGGAGAAGTACGGCCACAGAACAGGGATCAGCTCCTCACAAGCAACAAAGGAAACAGAGGAAAAAACCCTCTGAATCAGTAAATGAAAATCAACCTAGCGTTGATAATCAAATGGGTAATATACACCCAATTGAAGGACAACCTTCACAACCCAGCTCAGTTGTGCACACAATGACTGGGACATCGGATCACCCAGACTCAACCGTATTGGGAAATAATGACGAGTCAACAAGGGTAAATGAAATTTCCACAAACTATATAGACTCTGGAGAATCTTACAACCGTAAGTCTACAATTGTCGACATATATTTCTCAACTACCATTGCAAACAACCTTCTAAACGATCATGATCCAAAGACCATGGCAGAGTGTGAGAAACGCTCCGACTGGCCTAAATGGAAGGATGCAATCCAAGTAGAATTAGCCTCGCTCAACAAACGTAAGGTATTCACTGAAGCGATACCTACACCTCCCAAAGTTTTCCCTGTGGGATTCAAATGGGTTTTCGTCCGCAAAAGGAACGAGAACAATGAGGTGGTGAGATATAAAGCAAGGCTTGTAGCCCAAGGTTTCACGCAGAGACCAGGCATTGATTTCAATGAAACATATTCTCCAGTAATGAGTGACATTACTTTCCGATACCTTATATCTATGGCAGTACAAAATCGCCTATCTACGCAGTTGATGGACGTAGTGACCGCTTATCTTTACGGCTCACTTGATTCGGACATATACATGAAGGTTCCTGATGGAATCCCAATTCCGAATTCAAACGCAAAACGCAACATATATTGTGTAAAACTAAATAAGTCTCTATACGGCTTAAAACAGTCGGGACGCATGTGGTACAACCGACTTAGTGAGTTCCTTGTGAAAAAGGGATACTCCAACAATGATGATTGTCCTTGTGTTTTCATCAAGAAGTCCAAAACTGGATTTTGCATTATTTCAGTGTATGTAGATGATCTTAACATCATTGGCAACACACAGGATATTGATAAAGCACGCGGTCATCTAAAGACGGAATTTGAGATGAAGGATTTGGGTAAAACCAAATTTTGCTTAGGATTACAACTCGAGCACCTTCCCTCAGGTATTTTGGTTCATCAAACCGCTTATATCCAGAAAATATTGGAGAAATTCAATATGGACAAGTCCTATCCATCCAAAACTCCCATGGTCGTTCGATCTCTAGACGTAGAGAAAGATCAATTTAGACCAAGGGATGATGAAGAAGAGATACTTGGATCTGAAGTTCCATATCTCAGTGCCGTTGGAGCGCTCATGTATCTTGCAAATTGCACCAGACCTGATATTGCATTTGCAGTGAATTTACTAGCTAGACATAGCGCATCTCCCACTAAACGCCATTGGGCAGGAGTCAAGAATATCTTTCGATATCTCCAAGGTACAAAGGATCTTGGCCTATACTATCAATTTCAGAAAAATCTGGACATTGATATGATTGGGTATACCGATGCTGGCTATTTATCAGACCCCCATAATGCCAGATCACAAACAGGTTTCGTGTTCCTACATGGTGGGACAGCCATATCATGGAAGTCTTCTAAACAGACTCTTGTGGCTACATCCACCAATCATTCTGAAATAATCGCATTATATGAAGCATCACGTGAATGTGTGTGGCTTCGCAGAATGATAAACCACATACAACAATCATGTGGAAAAGGTGCTATCGAATCTCCAACCATTATCTATGAAGATAATGCTGCTTGTGTTGCTCAAATGCAAACGGGTTACATAAAGAGCAATATCACTAAGCATATTGCACCTAAATTGTTTTATCCTCATGAGTTACAAAAGAATGGGGAGATAAACATTTTGCAAGTTAAATCATGCGAAAATCTCGCTGACTTATTCACGAAGTCACTACCAACTTCAACATTTGAAAAATATGTTCACGAAATTGGTATGCGACGACTCCGAGATTTGCAAGGATCAGGGGGAGTAACTCTCTGAAGTAATAACCCATTCAAACATTATATTACACTCTTTTTCCCTTTATGAGTTTACTCTTATTGTTCTCATCAAGGTTTTTAATGAGGTAATATCAACATAAGTATATATGTCATACCTCCTATTTTTCCCACCGGGGTTTTTAAAAGAACGTATACAAGACATATTAATTGTTCTCTAAACTTATCATTGAGTTTTATCCTTTCAAGGTTTTCTCATATAAGTAATCAAAGAGACAATAATCATTATATGTTGTATCATTTTCTTCTTACTTTTCCCATTGGGTTTTAAAGGAGTTTTCGCAACATATCAAATACTATTCTCCTCATATTTTTCCCACAAGGTTTTTGGAGGAGTTGTTCAAAATAATGTACGCTTGTGATAAACAAAATATTCTGAAGATTATACAAGGAATTAAGTCATAACAGAAGCAGCTTTGTACAAGGGGGAGTGTCGGGAAAACGGCACCCCTAAGTAACCGGCTTGGAGACAACCGTCATCACCAACCGACCTTTAGATTAGCACGTTTTTATTATGTACAAACCACTAGTGGCAACTGCCACTCCTTGTAAACCGCCTCAACATATCCTTGTATAAATAGGGCTCTGCCCAGATCAATAATACACAAGTTGTCATTCAATCGCTTTCAGTTTCTAACAGATCGTATGGAGAATCTCAAGGCTTTAGTAAGATGATGATTCTCCAAGGAACAACGTTTGTCCAAGAGGAGTGTTAGGAACATTTATGATTTAGCTTTAGAATTAGGCTAATTGCTAGTAAGAGTCTAGTGTGGTGCCTGTCCGAACAAGCAAAGCCTTGTAACCGCCTTTGTTAGTGTATGTACAGAGGGTATAAAATACACCACAACATTGAGACACTAATTCTCTCAACGATATTCATTCTCAAACAGTTTAAACCCATCTTTGTTACTTCCACGAATGACAGATTGGTTGGTTGGAGAAGTGCCGATCGAACACACGATTATAGACAGCTGAAGCCCTCGCAGGTTTCAATGTAGCTCAAAGTTCACAAAATGCCAGTTCGACATATCGGTTAGTTGATGCCAGGAAGGACACAAACAGCAAAACTACAGCAATACAGCCACTTCAACAGACGGATACAATGCAAAGTTGAAACAACGTAAGCGAACAGCAAAATAGACGTTCCAGCATAACCACAGGACACAACATTCATATCATAGGAACTGCCAGTGAGCCCAACACAACTCATGATGCTGATCATAGAGCACCAACAGCTCGTAAAAGGGGGGACATTCTTAAATTACCTCATTAAAAGGCAAACCAGGCAGTGTTATTTTCTGCTTACAATAACATAGCGAGCAAGTTTTAAGCACCAAGTAGAGTTTTAAGCATCACAATGCCACCACCAAATCCCATGTTCCCAGCAAAACATTCGTAACTTCCCCTGTGCACCATCAAAACCACCATCGATACGGCAAAAGGACCGGCAGACACCAAGCACAGGTCAGGTGTGCCACAAGCAAACTGGTTCCCCTAGGTATATGAGCTAGTAATATATACCGTATGCACCGAGCGGTGAGGGTGCGTCGCGGCTAGTCCCAACCAGAGGCGCTGATGTTTGACGTGCCCATGGGGTAGGAAGGGTAGTACCGTGGAGGTGGATCATTTGCCCTGGAGGAACTCCCTCCACTGGAGTATCTGCCACCACCACCACCACCACCACCGGAGTAGCTCCTGCCACCACCGCCATCACCGGAGTAGCTCCTGCCACCGCCGCCACCATCACCAGAGTAGCTCCTGCCACCACCGCGGCCACCGCTATCACCAGAGTAGCTCCTGCCACCGCCACCGCCGTCACCAGAGTAGCTCCTGCCACCACCATCACCAGAGTAGCTCCTGCCACCACCATCACCAGAGTAGCTCCTGCCACCGCCATCACCAGAGTAGCTCCTGCCACCGCCGCCACCACCGCCATCACCAGAGTAGCTCCTGCCACCGCCACCACCACCTGAGTAGCTGTCACCGCCACCAGAGTAGCTCCTGCCACCACGGCCGCCACCATCACCAGAGTAGCTCCTGCCACCACGGCCACCACCATCACCAGAGTAGCTCCTGCCACCACCACCTGAGTAGCTGTCACCACCACCAGAGTAGCTCCTGCCACCACGGCCGCCACCATCACCAGAGTAGCTCCTGCCACCACGGCCACCACCATCACCAGAGTAGCCGCCACCACCAGAGTAGCTGTCACCACGACCACCACCAGAGTAGCCAGAATAGTCGCCACTGTTGCGATTATCTCTGCCGCCAAAGCTGCTGCCCCCACCGCCATTGGACCTTCTGCCTCTTCCACCGAAGGTCAACACTCCATAGCACGGCCTCCCTGCGTAATCCTCGAGCCAGCCAGGAACATTCTGTTTTGCCTCTGACATCAGTTCCAGCAGTCCCTTTGCTATGTGGTGGTTCTGTTCAGTGAAGAAGGCGGTGGCACGCCCAGCATTTCCAGCTCTCCCAGTTCTTCCAATCCTGTGGACGTAATCCTCTATGCTCTTGGGAAGGTCGTAGTTGATCACATGACTAACATTCGGGACATCCAGGCCACGCGCAACTACATCAGTGGCGACCATGATAGGAGTCAAGCCAGACTTGAAGGATCTCAATGCGCTTTCCCTCTCCTTCAGATAACAAGCATTTAAATATCAGTCTATGTATATTTAAAATGCCTAACATATGTACTGGTCTAGAGTTCAAAAAATGTCAAAGGAGTGCTAATGTGTGCTATGTAACACGTAATCTATTTGCATGGTTACAAGGAAATCAACTACCAGCACATGTCTTGGTTACATGCGCCACTTGGCATGAAAATATGGTTTGAACATTTTTTTTAACTCCCTCTGTACCTAAATTTAAGACGTTTTGGGAGTTCAATTTGAGCTCCTACATCTTATATATAGGAACAGACTGCCATTTGATATACAAGGCAAAGATTTCCTCTGTTTGTGAAAAAAAAGCGAAGCAGATATCTGGAGCAGCTACATACAGTCATCATTGATGAAAATTTAATCTTGTTCTTAAGCTCCCAGTGCTGACATAGCATGGCAGATATTTCAGACTAAAATGTTGATTAAAATATGTGTAGCCATTACTGTTTTACATCGATGTAAAGAACAAGTTAGGCAATTACAGAAGAGTTCAGACATATTGATTTACCTCTTGTGTTCTGTCACCATGGATCGCTGTTGCAGGGAAACCTTTGTTGTACAGCCAATATCTCAACGAATCAGCATCTCGTTTTGTCTCCACAAAAACTAATGTCAGAGGCTGCTGCGGCTGAACAAACAAGAAAACTAAAATGAGAACAAATCTCACAAAACTTGCAACTAATCCAATCGTTACATTTAAGATGGAACAAATAGTACCTTGCCGTCAGATGAATTGAAAGATTGATCCTGTAGGAGATCTAGCAGGTAGGTTTTTTTCTCATCGTAAGTGACAAACTCAACTTTCTGGGTAATGAGATCGGTACTTGAACCCACCCTCCCAACAGTGATAAATATGTATTTCGACAAAAAGTCTGAAGCCAGTCTCTGGATAAAAGCAAATATTAGCCAAATGTATCAAAGAAGACATAATCAAGTGTACCATCAGTTCAATCATTTCCAAATAGATAGTACTAAGGCTAATAAGTATGCAATCATCCATTGGAGAGGTATAATCTATCAACGAAATACACACGTTTTCTTAGAAAATCTAAGTGCTATCTACTTGTTAGTATGTTTGTGGCAAAGTGTGCTACAGAAACTTAGGAGTTCGAATTCTGCTATTGCAGTAAACAGAAACATGAAAACAGTCAGTTGTTCCATTCTTAATCCTACTTATCTTGATGCATGGGAAGTAAATAAACAATTCATTACCTGTATTTGTGGTGGAAAGGTTGCACTGAAAAGCATTGTTTGTCTCACAGACTTTCGTGGCATACCCATCCCATCAACAATCTTCCTTATCTGCGGCTCAAACCCCATATCCAGCATCCTGTCAGCCTCGTCCATTACCAGGTACTTAATTGCCTCAAGAGAGACCTTTGATCTTTCAATCATGTCCACAAGGCGCCCAGGTGTAGCGACAAGAATGTCAACGCCTCTCTCTATATCACGCATCTGCTAAACAAGCAAGCACAGAAACAACATGTTGGATGAGCAATGCAAAAAGACAGATGAGATAAACATCCATCAATGTTATACTGATTGGTCAAGCAACAAAAGACCCATATACAGTTTGAGTGCTACAACAACTATATTAAAGCAATGCAGCATACAAATTCCCCATTATATTTTCTAAACCTACATGTAAACTAATTAATAGAAGCCATCATGCCAAAAAGCATACAATCAACAATCACCTGCTGAATCATGGGAGTTCCCCCGTAGGCCACCTTAACCTTGATTCCAGTTTGGTGAGAAAACTTCTTGGCCTCCTCGTGAATCTAGAAAGTGATACTATCATCAGTGAAACCATAGCACATACCATAAATGGATTAAGATCCCTTCACCTCCCACTCAACGATGGACAGAATAAAAAAAAATAGAAGTAAACAAGAACAGTACAATTTTTTTCTGAACAATATGATGCACAGGATAGTAAAGTGAATCGGTAAGTAGTAACACCACAGACATTTTGCTCATATAAATAAAAGCCAACTTCCCCTATGTACCTGTTCCAACAAACAAAAACAAATGCCATCACAGTTTTATTTTGGACAGAACTGGAGAGTACTATCGTATCAAAATCATTTCGAAAGCAAACATGCCAACAGAAATAAAGAAGAGCTTGGACATAAAAAATCTTTGCTTAGCAAAGAAATGTGGGAAGAAAGAGAAGGTAGACACTGGAACACAGAGAAAGCTCCAGATATTTGAAACTAATGGACAGTTTTTGGAGGCCTGCAAGTATTGACACTAATACTACCACATAACTGTGTATATATGTTTCAAAGCAAGGACAGGAAACATCAGAAATGAGCTAGTAACTTGCACTATTTTACATCAGCAGAAAAGACGCAGATATGCGTTTTATGTTCTAATGAAATACGATACTCACCCTGAACTGTGAAAGTCAATTTCATAATCATAAAGGAAAATGCTAAGACAAAGATAGCTACCTGATTACAAAGATACTCACCCTTAACTGTGAAAGTCAAATTCATAATCATAAGGAAAATGCTAAGACAAAGATAGCTACCTGATTACAAAGATACTCACCCTTAACTGTGAAAGTCAAATTCATAATCATAAAGGAAAATGCTAAAACAAAGGTAGCTATCTGATTACAAATAAAGTACAAAGATGAATGCAAGCCAAAAGTTGTGAAGTTATCCAGATGAAGGCAAAGCAAAATCATGAAGTTATCCATAAATCAGACCAATGCTAATCTAACCAGGCACCGAGACATGATGAAGAATGAAGCGTGACGCCCGAGATTAATTACCAAAGTATGCCAATGTGCAAGATGAGAAGTAGGGCAACATAGGACTAAACCAAGTTATGCAATAATCCTTCAGAATCCTCCAGTACAACTAGCAAAATAAGTTTGGTCAAGAATGTAATGAAACCAAATCCATATAATTTGCAGTAGTACAACCACACCGACCATACCAAAATTGACAAACTGACATAGAAATTTACACCATAACAGACTAATTGTTACTCTTAGGATGCACAAATAAACGTACATGAATGATCAGAAGGGGGAAATGAAAACAAAGTTCAACCAAACGACAAAATCTTATCAAATTGGTACCTCAACAAACACAGCAATGTGAAATCAGTTTACGGACAGACGTGGAGAAGACTTGGCGCGGTTCACGCCCAGAAATCAAGGAGGTGAAGCGATTTGCGCCAGTGCTAAACTTCCACGTGGTCCCGTAGGCAGGTCTGTAACAAAGCAGCCCCGTAGGTGTAGGATTTTCGTATGAGCACAATCGTACCACAAACACGGTCATGCACACGACGCCCACGCCTAAGGCGCGCGCACAGGCAAGGCATCGAACACGACTTCGGCGGGCGCGCAACAGAAAAACATCTGCCGGACGTCGACTCCGCGAGACAACGCAAAACGGCGTCCGAGCGATCGCGCACGAAAGCATCTAAGGAGGAGAGAGCGAGAGAGAGTGCGACCCCGTGTATACCTGAGCGGCAAGCTCTCTGGTTGGCGCGAGCACGAGAGCGCGCGGCCTCCCTGTGCGGCCGTAGTCGTCGTAGTCGCCGCGGCCCCCTCCGCCTCCTCGCCCTGCCGCCTCCGCCTCCGCCGCCAGGAGCCCGCTGACCACCGGGAGGCAGAACGCGGCCGTCTTGCCGGAGCCCGTCTGCGCGCACGCCATGAGGTCCCGCCCGGACAGCACGATGGGCATGGAGTAGCGCTGCACGGGCGTGGGGTTGTCGTAGCCGCAGCGCGCGACGTTCCGGAGCACGGCCTCGACGAGCCCGGCCTCCTCGAAGCCGTCCGCGGGCGGGGGCGCGCCGTCGCCGCTCACCTCGACGGGGATGTCGTACTTGTCGAGCCCGGCGACGCCCTTGGCGACGCCACCGGCCGCCGGCGCGGCCTGCGCGGGGAGCGGCCGGCGCGGGGCTGCGGGGAGCGGCCGGCGCGGTGGCGGTGGGGTAGCGCCCGGCCGGGCCGGAGTGGCTGGATCGGCCGGAGCGGGTGACGGTGGTCCACTCTCCTCCGCCGGCCGGGTCGTCCTCGCCCCACCCGCTGGCCGCCGCCATCTGGAGACCTCGCCGCCTACCGCTAAAACCCTACTAGGATTCTGGGGAGAAGGGGAGGGGAAGGGGAGAGAGATGAAGAGGTGGGAGGCGACGAGGCCGGCGTGGTGAATTTGTATGCCCGTCCCCTCGGCGTGTGCGTGTGTTGAGTGGGGGACTGGGGTGGCGTGGGATGGTGGTGGGGGGAGTGGTTGGGCAGATCGATGAACCCAGCCCATGGACCGTCAGAGACACGAGCCGTACGATCTCCACGTGGTGGTCGAGATATGAGCTGTACAGAGAATGCGGACGGGCTAGGTGGAACCGGTGTATGGGCTGGTAGCTCTTCCCACCCGTCGGATCGGGGATGGAGGGGCGCGATCGTGGAGCGGTGGCGGTGTGCGGGGTTTGGGTGGACGCGGCGTCGGGGCTTCCCGCGCCTGGCGTGGTGCGGGGCCCGCCACAGCTTTTTCCTGACACCACGGAGCGAGGGCTATGGGTACTTGGAAGTTGTGTACCCGTCCAATCACAGCCCGCCGCTCGGGGTGGAGTTACACAAAGGTGGTAGATGAACTGGTACATATTCCAAAAAGTGTATTTGTTGGGCCTGGGGTTTCTTTTGTTCTGCTTTAATTACAGCTTGGAGATACTACGTCCTGAATGAGCATTCAAGCGATCGGATTTCAAAATTGTAGACGCAGTTGGAAGCTGTGCGGTTTTTCTCTGCTCCTACTCCCTCCTTGCCGGTTTGCATGGCGTCTAATCAAATTTGGATTTTTCAAAACTACAACATTTCTAGACGCATAAACATTAATTATTAATTAATGTGGCAGCTTTTCTCCCAACTTCCTATGCATGCAACAGTCTTCCACCACTGCATGCGCCTTAACCTTTTACTACTACAATAAGCCTAATTTTCAGCCAATACAATTACGCCTAGGTCCGTTAGATTTTTATAGAGCGCCCTGCAAACCGTGAAGGATGGAGTACTTTAACCATCCAGATTCTCAAAAAATAAATCAATAGTACTACTTCATCTGTTTTAAATAATAAGTAGTTTTGACGGGCTAAAATAATCTATCAAAATGTCTTATAAATTGGGAGGGAGGTAGTAGTGTTTTTTTTCCAAAGAATGTACTTCATTCGTTTCAAAATATAAGATGTTTTAGTTTTATGAATTAAATGTATTTAGACTTATTTTAGTATGTAGGTTTACTCAACTTTAGAGTGAATCTACACACTAAAAGAAGTTTAGATTTATTTTTTATAAACTAAAACATTTTATATTTTGGATAATGTTGAAATTTGAATTGGGAGGGAGGAGTACCTTTTCTGGACAACCATTAGCTAGTGGCTGCATCCATATATTTTTGGGTTGGGCGAGTAGTTTCGTACATATGGTGGATTCGACGAAGCTGCCTTGTAGCGAGAGACAGAGGGGCATCGCTGAGCTCTACCAGCCCGTAGCTATAATCGTAACCTCAGATTAGAAATTCTACGTGCCACAAATTAATCCGTTTTGTCCCGCGTGACGTGATGTCCCGCACCGATGCTTTCCCGTTCCCACCAGGCAACGGGTGTACCGCCGGACGTGCACATCCATCTCTTGCTGCGAATCTGCGATCAATCAGACGCCATTCCTTCCTGGAACTTCACAGCGCCCACGCGGGGGTCATGGGGGCCCTAGGCCTGACAGACGAGCTCTTCGTGGAAACCAGCGCCCGGTGCGGTGCGGTGCGCTTTCTTTGCCGCGATGGGTTTGCGGGAGGCGACGGGTCAATCAATTTACTCGTGTGCCCGAAACGGTGCGACTGTGCCCGGCCGGTGGTGCCCCTGCTGCACTGCTGCTGCTGCGATCTATTCCGGGTAAAACGCGGTTGCCCCTGCCGCGCTAGCTACGCTAGGTCCTGTCCAGTCCCGTCCCGGACGTGTACGTGCTTGACCCGTGGCCTCGGCGACCGGCCCTCTTTTACGGAGAGAAGTGAAAAGCGATTACCAGAGCTAATTGCCAGACATCGAACGGATTGATGGGAAGCTTTATACCTTTATTATGAGAAAATAATGTAGGAGTAGTAATCGTTTTGTTTCACCTTCCAAAATGTGGATGAATATGTTGAAATATTAAGCACTTTTGGTAGTATCATATTAGATTAACTACGGAAATCAATACTCCCTCTGTTTCCATTTCTTCATTTGGAATCTGGGCTCTTCTATCTTTAAATTATATTTTTATGTATAATTTTTTTGCAAGGAACGGAGGGAGTATAGCATCCCTATTCGTTGGGCGAACCTAGGCCGAAATTTGGACTTTTTTTGGCCGGACGAAACTTGTTTTCGGTCTGGGAACGCCGAGTTTCCCACTCGCGTTCTCAGGCCGAGTTCCCACGTTTGGCGAAATTCAGTTAAACACGGCGAAATTTGAGCGAATGAAGGTGGATTTCATTAATTAGGACAAGGACGCACATATTACATCGAATTTAACTAGGAAAAGGTTGCCGTTGTCGTGGTCGACGACGGACGCCACTTCTACATGCTGAGGCGGGGGTGGTTGCCGGCCTGGATGTGCTCCATGACGGCGGCGAGAGTTTGCCCTGGAACGCTCCACCAGCGGTGACGAAAAGCCGCATTGTGACGCGGCGGCGGCAAGCCCGGTGGTCCCTCGTGTCAGGCGAGATCCTGGAGGCACCTGTCGGCGAAGAACTGCCTCCAGAAGACCAGGTTGCCAGGATCCTTGGCGAGATCCGGGTCTTGTATGGCAGCGATATCCGCCTGGATTCCTCCAGCGATGTCCTCGTCCGCTGGCAACGGCGGAATAGGGATCCCGCCGGCGCTGAGTTGCCAGGCGAAGGGGAGACGAATGTCCAGCGGCGCTGTATAGCCCGCGTCGTGGAGCAGCCGGGCTTCCCACGTCTGTAGCGTGCATCGGCTGTTCGCCGCCGCGATGTCGCCGGGAAATCTCTTGGCCATGGCTTTTCGCTAGAGTTCGCCGGGAATAGGGATCCCGCCGTGCGTCTAGAGTTCGCCGGAGTTGGGAGCGGTTTGAGAAAGTGTGAAGGGAGACGGTAAGATGTGCGCCTTTTATAGGCCGAGGTCGGCGGAGAGCACAAAGGAGGAGATACAACCATCTAGCTACTACATGGACCCATAGTCCAAGGTGGAACTACTCACACATCATACCGGAGAGAAGGCCTCCGGGATAATCACCCATCCAGCAGGGTGCCAGGAAGAACTTCGATCCCCCCGATCTAGGCCGATGGTAGCGGCGGCTATAGACGGTTTCGTGGAGATTTGATCGGGTGCTTAGGGTTTCTGCATCGGGGGCTTCTTATAGGCGAAGGGGGAGGCCGAGGAGGCGACCAGGGGGGGTCAAACCCTACCCAGGCACGGGCCCACCCCTAGCCGCGTCTGGGGGGTTTGGCTGCCCTGGCACGCTTCCTCGTCTCCCCTCTGGACTTCTTGTTCCCCACGGAAAGTAATTGACTTTGGCGTTTGTCCCGTCCAATTCTAAGAATATTTCTTTACTAACTTTTCTAAAACCAAAAACAGCAGAAAACAGGCATCTGGCACTGTGGCAACTTGTTAATAGGTTAGTACCAGAAAACATTTAAAAAGCACCTCAAAGTGTAGACAAAGCAAAGCAAAGTAGATACTAACAAGCATGGAACATCAAAAATTATAGATATGTTTCCGACGTATCAAGCATCCCCAAGCTTAACTCCTGCTCGTCCTCGAGTAGGTAAGTGATAAAAGAATAATTTTTGAGGTGACATGCACCCTCACAATAAAGATCCAACCATTTGCAAGCATTGAAAGCCGGGATCAAAGAACTCTAAACATGTGCATGAAAGATGGAGTTCTAACAATAGTACAAAATAACTATGCATGCAACATGACAAGCTACAAACAAAGATCATGAATAACATGCATTGAAAAATATTTGTTTGTTTCACATACAGAAAACATAGCATAGTGGCAATCAGCTTGTCCCTCATAGAGTAGCAATATAGATGCATAGGACACCTTCAAAGTTCACAAGGGTGACTAGAAACAAATAGCACAAGAACAAGTAATATCACAATATACATCAATCAATAAGCTTTGGAACAGTGCACACAGAATGACAACTATGCTCTCTTAATGGTGCCTAAAGGTAGAAGGTGGAGACTCAATAATGGTGGAAGAAATGCCTTTTTGTAAAGGAAGCAGGGATTTCAAGTTTCAAAAAGATCTTCCAAAAATTATGGTACTTTTTAGCTTTCAGCCCTCATTGCCCCTATCATAAGCATCTTGAAGTGATTAAGGTTAAAGTGACAAAGATGGAGTATATGCTTGACAAAGTATAAGTTGACAATCTCAAGTCCCTTGAATACGAGGGCCACACTGTAGGGGTTCGTAGCATGGAAAACAAAATTTTCTATCGCATACAAACAAACAAGCCAAGATCTATCTACTAGATTGTAGCAATGAGTCGATAGAGGAACTCACCCTCGAAGATTCCAAAGCGGTTAACGAGAGCAGATTCTCGTGGGTGATGTAGTCGCATTTCTTCCGATCTCAAGATCGCGTAGACGATCCTTCCAAATACCACGCTCCAGCGCTCCCGATCGGTCACACGTTCGATTTTCGTAAGACCTTCCTCTCCCTTGTTCCAAAGAAAGCGGAGGTTGTAGCACTCTCCTCATGATTCCGGCAAGACAACGGCGTGGTACAGGAAGTAGAGGGAGATCCCAGGCTTCGCTTAAGCCAAAAGTGCGAGTATGGTGGAGCTTATGAGAGAGGCTATTAGTGGTCTAGTAATTAGACACACCAATTAGAAGGCTCTAAACCAATTAGAAGGCTCTAAACCGTGGCTAAAGCAATTAGAAGCTCTAAACCAAACGGCTCTAAACCGGAGATCTAGAGGTGGAAACTTGTGTGTGTTAGGAGGAGCCCTGCCTCCTTATATAGGTGGGAGGGCGGCCAAGGGAGGAGAGTCCCTCCCAAGTCGGCTTGGTGGGCGCCGCCAAGGAGGAACCCTCCTCCACCGCCTCCACCAATCCTCCTCTCTTCCCACTTCCCAAAATTGCCGCTTGACTTTCAAACTAGCCGTTTGACTTTTCAATTTAGGATTTAAATAAACCCTTTATTTTGGACAGCAGAACACCTAGTACATGATGCAATCATTCCAACATGCAATGACACATTCATGTACCCTTCCTCCGGAGTGCCGGACATTCGAACATTCTAGAACATTCCGATGAAAACACCGAACCATTCCCCAACTCCGAAATGGGACTTTCCTTATATGAATCTTATTCTCCGGACCATTCGGATCTCCTCGTGATATCCGGATCCCATCCGAGACTCGAACAACATTCGGTCTCTTTCTCATAATACCATAACTACTCAAAACAACGTCAATCCTTAAGTGTGTCTCCCTACGGTTCGTGAATTATGCGGACATGATCGAGACACTTCTCCGATCAATAACCAATAGAGGAATCTGGAAATTCATATGGCTCTACATATTTCTACGATTACTTTATGATCGAATGAACCACTTACATACGATACCAATTTCCCTTTGTCTCACGATAGTTTACTTATCCGAGGTTATGATCGTGGTATCTCTGCATACCTAGTTCAACCTCGTACGATAAGTACTCTTTTCTCGTTCCCGTGATATGTGATCCCTTGTGAGCCAGTCACATGCTTGCAAGCTAATTGGATGACATTTCACCGAGAGGGCCCAGAGTATATCTATCCGTCATATGGATGGACAAATCCCACTCTTGATCCATGTGTTTCAACCAACACTTTCCGAACACTCAATGCCACCTTTATAGCCACCCTGTTACGGTGTGGTGTTTGATGACATCAAAGCATCCATCCGGTAAAGGTGATATGCATGATCTCATGGTCGAAGGAATTAGGTTACTATGTATCAGAAAGCATATAGCAATTGAACTATTGAAATGACTTGATCTTTATGCTACGCTTATCTATAGGAGTATGTCCATCACATCATTCTCCTAATGATATGATCTTGTTGTTAATAACATCTCAATGTTCATGATAGGGAAACCACAATCATCTATTAACCAACAAGCTAGTGAAGTATAGAGGCTATACTAGGGACTTCAAATTAAGTTTACAAATCACACAAGTATTAATGTTTCCGGTTAATACAATTATAGCATGGTATGTAAACATTTATCATAAACACAAAGATATAATAATAACTACATTTATTATTGCCTCTAGGGCATATCTCCAACACACACCTCATGCATACTCAACTTCAGTCACAGGTAAGTTCTTGTTGTTCTAAGTATTTGCATATCATTGAGAACCGCCAACGGGGTACCCCTTGCATATGGTACAGAAGCTTTCCCATAACCAAAATGACAAGGCAAGCAGACAATAAGCATCTCAGCGATCTTTTTATTTGCTATATGCATAGCTTTTTATTGAGAATGCTTCATATATAGCTCCTATGGTGATGCTGCAAGTTTCCACCATGATTAGGCATGGATTAGGATAGAGGCCCAGGAGTTTCTCTAATACAGGATACAAACTCCATGGACTTACAAGTTCTCTCTTTATTTCACACCGGTGACATCCATAGACAAAAGAGCATGATATCAACTGAGTACAAAGTACAAGTGCAATGTTGAAAACGTTCCCCGTGACAGCACGGTTCTGCTAATTCCAACGTATAAGTGCAAGCATATACAACAAAGATGTCACAATGGTTCATGTTTATTAGGGGCAAAGGATATAAAGTGTGCCATCAAGTTCGTGAGGGCTTTAATCACTAAGTTTTCACATAACAAAATAGTTTTTAATTGGAAGATAGATGAAACAAGAATATACTTAGAATGGTGTAACACACCATGCATAGGAGTTTATAGTGGACACTTTGGAATAACTTGGTTTCTTAGGAGTTGGAAGCATGAGTAGAACTTACTCATACAAGTGGAGGCTAGCAAAAGACTGGGAGCAACCAACTAAGAGAGCATAATGGCCATAATCATGCAGAGCAACAAAGCATTACTAATCAAAGCATAGAGTGGTACTACAAGTCAAGGACTAAATGATCATAGAGGCTAATGGTGACTTGTCATAGTCATAACATGGTGTGAGCATGTGTCAAGTCAACCCAAGCAAAGCATGAAAGGAGAATACCACAGTATTATGTTTTTGCATGCTAAAACAACGCATAATTTCTTCAAGGCACACTAAGCAATCCCAATTGTTTGGAAAAAGACATGCTACATCAATAATCACTAAGCATAATGCCAAAACAACACCTAGTATGTCATGCTAAAGTCTAAGTCACAGTCAATGCAAGCTCCTCTTGCACTTCAAGCAAGAACTTACTACTCCTTTCCAACACCAAGCAACTTATTTGCAAAACAACACAACGAGAACGGGGGTCCAAACTACTTTATTCAAGCAAACTAGACAACCTAAGCAAAGCAAACAAAAACTAAGACGCTCCAAGAACAATACAACTGTGCATGAAACAATAAAAATGAAGTGTCTAGACAGACCTGAGCTTTTTATTGATGAAGAAGGGGATGCCTTGGGCATCCTCAAGCTTTGACGCTTGTACCTCTTGGATATTTCTTGGGTGACACCATGGTTGCATCCCCAAGCTTGATATTTTGTCCATTCTTTATCTCATTGCATTATTCTCTCTCTACACCTGAATTTCTTTCCTTCACACAATCTTCATTAGCAACATTAGTGTATTCAAAAGATATTAGACCTCTGGCAAAGCTTTGGAACAGAAAGTCTTTCAACTAAAAACACAAGCTACTGTAGTAACTCCTTCAAAAATCTCAATTCTCCAAAAGAGAACTCAAAAAGGAATCAATAAGAAGCAAATGCAAATAATGGCAGAAATCTGTCAAAACAGACCAGCAGGTAGAAACCGATTTTTTTGAACATCCTCTGTTGCTCAAATCAAAACGTGATGAACTAATAAAAGTTAGCTAACATACTGGGGGATTTATTCGGAAATTTTGAGCTCAATCCGAGTTACAGAGACTCCTCACGATTTTTTTTTGTGCAGGACATAAATCTGTTTCGGGACAGCAACTCCTCAAATCTTACTTCCCTCTCATTAGAGGTCATTCTTGGCACAAAAGGCAAATTAAAAGGATAAGGAGAGGTCATTACTGGAGTAAAAACTTCCAATACTCAAGTAAACTCTTAGGTTATCTCTCAACAAGTACTTTCTTTAACGCCTTTAAGTTAGGCACAAGAAGCAAGAAGAATCAAGTATTTTCAAATGAGGAAGCATTAACATCAATACTTGCAAAGTCTTCAATTATGAAAGGTATATCATCCAAATGTGTTTTGTAGGATCCCTTCTCATCTCTCTTTGGTCTAATACTTTCATCAAAAAGATTTTCAGGAGCAATCCAATCAAAATTCTTTTCAAAGGCTTCATGCATTCCAACAAGCTTAAAGAGTATGGGTATCTTAAATTCTTCTCTAGGCTTAGTTTAATCAGAAATACCCACAACATCTACACTTGAGCCTAGCATATTGAAATGCTCAAAGACATTTTTGGCTTCCCTAGTAACATCATGAAATTCTTTTGATAAAGTTTCAAGGATGAATTCTCTCTTTTCAGCATTCTTTTCTTCTTTTAGTTTTAGGAACAAGAATTGTATGAAGGGGTTAAGGCTAACAAACCTAGCCTCCAACATATGAACTAAAGAATCTGCAACAATCTCATAATTAGGAGCAAGTTCTGCTATAGATTTATCCTTAATGTCCTCATGCTTGCTAACATGATTAAAAAATTCTTCAATATTATCTTTCCCAATTATGGAGCCATTACCTATTGCAAGATTCTTCAGGGCGAACTTGGGGAGCAACGTGGTGAGCTAGAGCAAGGTGGCAACTAGAGTATGAACTAATTTTTTTGTGTTTTTGAATAAATCAAGCAAACCAAACTAGACTAATTTTTGTTTTTTTTTTGAAAAGAGGCAAACAAAACCAAGCAAAAGAAACAAAGCAAACTAAAAACAAAGTAAAGAGAAAGAAAGTGAAGGACTCCCCTTGTGAAGACGTCATTAGCCTCCCCGGTAACGGTGCCAGAAAACTTGTTGATGACTCCTTGATGGCGCCTAAGAACTTGGTGCTTGATGTGTAGTCTGTTGGGAACCCCAAGAGCAAGGTGTGAAGCAGCACAATAGCAAGTCTTCCCTCAGTAAGAAACCGAGGTTATCGAACCATTAGGAGGAAGGAAACGTCACAAAAGTGTTGCTAGAAACGTGGAGACCTGCACAACACAAACTCGGGACTTTGCCCCCAATGAATTAGTGAGGTTGTCAAGCTCACCGATTTGCTGTAACAAAGAATTAAATGTATGATGTGGAAGGTAATGGTTTGCAGCAAGTAAACAAGTAACACTGGAGGATGTATCAATGGTAAAGATTGGACCAGGGTCCATACTTCACTAGAGGTGCTCTCCTTAGATAAAAAACATGGCATGAAGGGTAAACAAATTAAAGCAGGGCAATTAACAGGAACTGAGCAAGGCATAATAATGCAATTACTAGTCAGAAAGATCCTATGAGATTCGATTGGGCAATACAACAATATACATAGACCGCCATCCAACTGCATCTATGACTAGAAGTCCACCTTCAGGTTATCATCCGAACCCCCTCCAGTATTAAGTTGCAAGCAACAGACAACTACTTTAAGCAAAGTGTGTAAGGTAAACAGTCCACATGATCCTTGAACAAGAGAACGTTTTTTTCTCCCTAGTAGCAACAACACATCTACAACCGAAGAGATTATTGTCACTTCCCTTGGAAACTAGAGTCATGAAACCACTATCGAGCATAAATACCCCCTCTTGGAGTCACTAGCAACTACTTGGCCAAGATAGCCACTAACAACAGAGAGCATGCAAGATCACAAACAACACAGACATGATAGAATCATAAAGACAAAACCATTATCAAACCAACATAATAATCTCAATATCCATCGGATCCCCGCAAACACAACATGCATGATTACAAATAGATTAGATCTTGATTATGAACGGAGCTCACAAGATCCATACATGAAAGCACAAAGGAGAAGATACAACCATCTAGCTACTACATGGACCCATAGTCCAAGGTGGAATGCAGTGATCCAACATACCACTTCATGATGTAGTATACTATAGTCGTTGACATAACACCAATGAAACACCGTTCACTAGTATTACATCCCTCGGAGTGGTACAACAGAAACACAGCAGGTCCAAGACATGACTATAGGTTACAACTCAACGCTTTACACAAGATCTAGAGAACACTCTAGGTTAAAGAGAGAAAAAGAAACTGCTTACAAAGAAGAATCAAAGAATAACAACTCCAAATCTATCATACTAATAAGACTAGTATCTGAACTATTGGGGCTTGCATTGCTGCTATTGCAATACTCTACAGAAATAGGTTCTATGGCTAGAGATTTTGTTCCTATCTAATCAGTAACTTCGTCTTCACTTTAGTTGATGTATATGTTGACTTCCTGGACTTCATTGAAGAGCTTGAGCTGTTGATGAAGATTCCCTTGAGCATAAGTTGATGTAGACGTCGTCTGTATTGGCTTCAGAATCTAGCAAGGGTTAAGAAGATACGTTGAGTACGAGCGTACTCAGCAAGTTCACTAGAAAAGGAGTGTTTGATGCACTATATCTATAGCCACAGACCATAGGCCGTAGGCAATGCAGGTTTTCGTAAATATTTCTTCAAAGGTTACTTTTATTCTGAAAAGCTATGTCCTTCAGCCTTCATGGGTTTACCAGAACTTTCATGGAGTTCCTTTCCCGTCGCGTTCGTAGCTCCTTCCCGGAACAGGGAGTAACAAGTTATAGTTCTTACACTCTGCAGATGTGCATTACTTTACCCATGAGAGACCTTAGCCTTGTTGCACAACCAAGTCATGACCTTGTCCATACTTCCTTGGTATGGGGCCCAGTCTAAGATCCAAGCCAATCACTGCCCTCTCCGCGACCTCATATGTCTGCACGATCCTTCGGGGATGGCTCACCTCCGTTAATCCCCCTTTCGGGCAAGCTAAAACCCTCATGAGTCCCGAAGACTCTATGAGATGGTGATGCCCAGGTAAGTACCTTATAGGTCCGGCTAAACCCCCGACAGCCACTCATAGATAATCTAGACACCAAAAACGCGGGGCCTAAGGGTGCCCACCCATATGTTGGATCTACACAAGGAATCACAACGTCACGTTAAGGTAGTCTTGCCTCCATAAGAAAGGAAAAGGATACAGCTGACTTCTCCGTCCCATTCCAAATCTCATGGTTAACGCGTAACATACGACGCAAGAATCACTGGCGACATTGGTTGTTAAGTCCTAAATAATATGTTCCTTTACCACCGGAACTTTCATAGTAGGTTATTACCTCATGGTAAATAACCTATAATCATATTATTAGGGAAATACTGTTTTACGACCTTTTTGAAATGCAGGTGATGACAACACTTGATTTGCAAAATACTTTACAGAAAATAATCAAAGAACATGAGCAAGTGTGAACTTGCCTTTTGTGATTGCAGTATTATGCACTCACGGTCTTCGAGACAATATAAGATCCAATATCTGAAATCAACATCATTGGTCCAGTAAGGACTAATGTTTAAAGAAGCAAGATGTAGTTATGCATAAGTAATGATATGCATTTTGTAAAACTCCTAAAGTGAATCCCCAATGCTTTGAGTGAAGTGAATTTAGGTGATTCTTTTAAGAGTTGGTTTATCTTCAAATTTTAGTTTATAAGTAATGACCTTTATAAGGAACTTAAGTGATAACAATTCTAAATATGCAGATAAAGTATAAAGTAATGTGATTATGATTAATTGTCATTTGGTGACTAAGATAAAAGTCCTTGGTTTTAGTTGTTAAGAGTTGAAGAATTTATTATGAGATTATTGTTTGAAGTGGCAAAAAGAATAACATTTGAAGAAAAGATTTCCTTCCTAAGGTTTAAACAACCCTGCTAGCTTTTAGAATATGATTGATAGAATGTGATTGATGTTGTTTATGCTTGCTTGAATAGTCTGGACTTGAGATGCTTTATGTTTTAATTGAAATAGACCAAAGTTAACTATAAAAACCTAAGTAGTTTATTAGACATGATATTTATAAGCTTTGAGACTAAAGTTAACTTTAAAAGGGTAAGTAAACTTAAGGTGTGATATGTTTTTTTTAATTATTCTTAAGTTTTAAATTTATGATAGGTATAACTAATGTGTGGAATTATTCACTTCATATTTAAGTGAATGATTAGATTAAATTTGTTTTGCTATTATGAAAATAATAGGTATTTATTTAATGGAAGCATAATTAGATGATCTTAGTAATTTGTTAGAATTTGAAGTTATGTTAATAGTGGTTAAGATATAATGATTATTCACCATATTATATATATGAGTGATACCCAATGTTTATTTAAAAGGGATTTTAATAAGATTTTTAAAAGAATATTTTAAAGTTAAAAGTTATACTTAAGTTTGATTATGAATTCAAGTTATGGGTTTGGAATTAGTCCTTAGACACTAATTGCTCAAGGTTTTATAAAAATTGTGATTATTTATTACTTAAGAATTATTTTTAAAGAATTTACAAAATAAGTAATAGATAAGGATTTATTATTTTTAAATATTTAAAACTTTTCTAATAATATATTTAATATTTTTATAGTGTAATATATTTATTCAAGATCTTAAAATTGATTTTTATTTATTTTTAAGTATTATTTTTATGTTTATAAAATTCCATAAAAATTAAATGTATTTACATATTTACTTCAGATTTTATTTATAGAAGAGTTGAGTTAGTATTTTTATAAAATAATGGACTTAATTTCATACACAAAAATGATTTTTATTTATTTTTAGGATTTTTCCTTATTTTATGAGATTTCACTTAGGATGTAATGGTATTAAGATTTATTAGCTTTATATTTATTTTAAACAAATAAAGTTATATTTTTATTAGGTAGATATTATTTTTGTGAACATTTTGATATACTATATGTATTATTAGGATTTTTCTATGTTTGTCTAAAGCTTTAAATATCTTCAGGTTCATTTTTTTAATTTGTATTTTTCCTTGAATTATTTTTATTTTATTTTTAAGATGGGCCAGGCACCTAGCAAGTGGGCTAAGTTAGACCATCTCGGGTACTAGATCGGTCAAACTGACCTAGCCCGTAGCTCGCCCCATCACCCCGAAGCTCCCCTTCTTCTCTTCTCCTCTCGTTCTGTCACTGGCGACCGTTGTTGCGCCGCTAGATTCCGGCGAGCTTGGCCACTTCGGCCGGTGCCGATGGACCTGCTTGACGCGCCTATTAAAGCTTCACTAGCCTACCCAATTTGATTCGTGTCTCACGCCCCTACGTGCTCACCACCAGCCCCAAACCCTAATTCCTCTTTTGCCATTACTCCGGCGGGACGGCGAGGTTCTCTGCAACCCCGATGATATGGTGTGGGCGTTTGGATGCTGGGGCCTTGCTGGTGGTGTGGGCTGAGGCAGTGCAGCGCCATGGCTCTCCTCGTGTGGCTGTGCCACCGTGTTGAGCTTTATCTCTTTGCCGTCACCACAACTGCTACTTCGTCGGCGAGCTTAGACTTGCCATCAGGTAGGTACCACTTCCCTCTTCTCACAACCTCTCTCTATCCTAGTGTAAAATATTAATTAGATTTCTTCTTCCTACATGTTTTGATGCTTGATGTTTCACAGTGGTTTGCTCAGTGATCAATTGTGTGCATGTGACCCTTCTTGATTGAGTGCTCCTCATGCTAGTGGTATAAGTTGTTAATATCATTAAATATAATGAGCCTCTATTGTATTCTAATGAATTCATACTTGGAATATAAGATGTTGAAGCTTGCTTATGTGCTTGATTCTTTGAATCTACTATAACTATATCTTGTCTTAATTTGTTATCTCCTGATTAGGATGATTGTTATGAGTGGCAACAAATTTGACTACAAAGTTGATTCCTGGTAACAATCCTAGGAAAATGATTTGTTGTCTTGTGGGGATAAGCTTTACAAGTAAAGCTTGCCCATATTATTGTTACTGACATGACAGGGATTATGTGATAATGAAAAGGTCCCCTTTGAATGATCTCTTTTAACTAGCACCTGAACCAAGCATGCACAATTGTGCCTGGTTATCACTATTTTGATTAACTGTATGGAAAATATGATTAAGTTAATAATATTCTAGCTTCCAGTTATGTTGAGCAGTGAATACATATCTACCTGATTCCTAATGTTTATCTTTATGAAAATGATTTGAATGAGACCCTTAATCTAGAAATTGTTGGTGAATGCTAAACTGTAGCTTAAGTTGGTAAACCCAGGCTCTAGTGGCATTTGTGGATAGGTTGTTAATGAGGTGCTTCCCACATCTAGATTGTGCCCAGTATTAGTCAGCCAATAAGTGTGATTGCTCTGCTGCTTGGCTATACCTTCTCCTTGCTTTAGACTAGGTCAACGATGCAAAGAATGCGACCTAAGTTTGGGAAGATGATAGAATATGTTTTGTTTAGATAACTTGTGAGCTAAGGATTATTCTGGTGGCTTTAACTGTTTCTTTGGGCTGCTGTTATGGTGCCTCCAATCTTGGAGTGTGCACAATAGTAGCCCATGTAGCATGACTTGCTACAGATAATAATTACAGTGGTGTAGTTAATGTTGATGTCAACAAGAGGGAAACTAGCTTGTGATGCAAAAGGCTGAAGCTAATTTGGTGGTTAAAATACATATCCTTTCTCTTGCCTTTATCTTAGCTCTAGGATGATAATGGAGTAGCACTTCTACCCAGTCTGAGAGCTCTCTCCCTCTCACACCTCATGCTCTAAACAATATGATAAGAACAAATACTAAGAGTTGACTTGATAGACTGATAAAATGGATATGTGCTTGATTTCTTGGCTCTGCCCATGATGCATAGGCAGAGGCTTTGATGATGCTTGGATAGATTAGTTATTGCTTGCTTATGAAATTATCCAGTGATGATCTAGTACTCCACTTGAGTACAAATGTGAGGATTTTCCATTACCTCATCCATTTTCTAGGATGCAATAAAAATAACAGATACAAAGGTATGCTCTTAGATGGATAACCTGCCGTTGTGGAGTTGTGGTTGCTCTTGTGGATATTGTTCTACTGATGTTGTTGATGTTCTTGTAAACTTGTGATTATTATTACTCAACTGCTGTAACTTGTGCTGGTAACCTTCTCCTAGCTCCAGATCCTCTTGGCTGCTGCTGATCTTGATCTTCCTTGCTTCTTACTTGATCTACTCCTCTTTATCCTTCCTATTGGATGGATTCTTGAAGCAACCATAGGTTGGGTGATGGTTTGATAGAATGATCTAGTGTTCTTGTGAATACAGCTGATGATGTATTGGTTAAGATCAGTAGGATTCAGTGGTGTTCTTGGAGTGGTTCTGAAATGGTTTCTTGGCTATATGGAGAGAATGTGTGTTTTGCCTGGCAGCTTAGCTGCTACGGCAGCACTCCCTCTTATCCAACTCTAGTGAGTTGTTCTTGTGCTGACAGCACAACATATGCATGTTGTGTGTAAGATGCTTGTAAGTGGGACCCTTCATTTGTTTATCAGTTCAACTGAGAAGATATTTTCTGGCTGGTTATCATTATCTTCCTTCTTACTTTTACTATATTGGTGAAATTTGCCCCTGGCCAATGATGCTGTGATGAGGCAACTTATCTGATTAAGGACAAATACTATGATTTGGTGAAACTTCCCCTCTTAAGATTAGCTTAGTGATGAAATGATTACAGTGCATTACACTGTTCATTCTGAGAGCTCAATATTTACTCTAACCCCCTTATTATTTTACTTTTGTTTTGTGTTCCTTTTAATTGCTTTGCAGATATACAAGATCAAGAAGGAAATCCTCAGGACATGAAGATTTAATTTAGGATTCTATCTATTATTCTTGTAATCTTGTTTTCCTTTTTTTACTTTGAATATTGTAATACCAGTGTAATATGGTATAATAATAAAGTTAAATTTTATTTCTTTTTGTAATATTATATCTTGATTAAAAATATGAATCAAGTCTTTACAGCACTGTCATCATGTATGTTTATACTTTTGAGACATAAGGTCTATGTTTATTCCTTAAGTATTATTCATATTGCCATATTCTTTTCTATTTGAATAAATGTAAGACTTTGTAATATATGTATCTGCTTATAATAAAGAAGTATTTTAGTTATTTCATTTATGTATCCTTTTTATATTTTTTTTATAGTGATATACTTTTATTCTTTTATTGTAACAACAATGTAACATTGTATTATATAATAAAGTGTTCCATTTTCTTGGAACAAAATAGATATTTATATCTTACTTATAAATAAGAATAACACTCTTATTTATTATTATAATTCATTTCTTTCAATTTTGTATTTTTTTATTAATTGACATTTATCATTAGTGCATCTTTTCAGAAATAAGAGCTCACCCCTTGTTTCTTATTACAATTTAATTTCCAATTATTACTCCATTTCAAATTCTTTTAGAATTCAAATTCATCAATTGAATATTCAAATTTGAATTTCCTTCCCCTTAAACACAAAGGTACAATAGAGGTCATGTCGGAATCCATGGCACCTGCCCTGATGTTTTCATCAGAGCAAGAGAGATCTCGATCCCCCTATAGCTTCTTTAGTTTTGCGCGAAAATTCTCCGGATTTTCTGATGCATGAATGTAATGCACACACCTACGTCCTCTATAATTCTAGGTGCTAATCCTGTGATGTTACAGACTCTCCCTCTTAAAATAAACTTCGTCCCCGAAGTTCGTATACTCTCACGTTTCAGAATGAGGAATTGTCATTGTATTGATTATGGCAATTTTTAATTCCATAATAACTTCAAATGGGAATATTTGTAGTATCCCATATACAGATCTTTTCCTTGAATTTTCATCATTCTTGGGAATCTCCAACTTGTTGTCTTCAATATTCCAAAGCTCCTTCTACTATCCTTCTTTAGGAATATGTCCTAATTATAAAATCCTTAAATTGGAGTTTCTTCTTTAGTTCATTATCCTGATTAGGTATCCTAATCCAATTCCTTTACTTGATCATCAAACTTCATTATTATTCTATATAAGGTCTAGGAAGTCTCACTAAAACAGGGTTCTAACTTTTATTAGACAATACTTGTGACCAAAAGACTAAATTCTTGGTTTGTCATTGTATGGTTTATACTGGTATTCCTTCCGAAGATTGGTTTTGAACTCATTTAGTCCATACCCATTGAAATTTCTTGTTGTTTCCTTTATACATGTCTAATTGGATGTGCTTTATTACCTCTTAAGGATCACTTAAGAGTTGTTTCCTCTCGAATTAGTCTATTAGGATTAATCCATTCTACCACTTTCAAACTTTTACCTTATCAAGCTTTTAGACAATCTTTTGTTATCACTTTAAGTACTTCTTCCACTTCCATTTATTAATTGCCTTAAGGTTTGAGTACTACTATCTGGAATTAAACTTCGATCTTTCATCTAGGCATGCTTCCAAAAGTACTTTTATGATAATGTCTTCTTTTTAACCTTATGAAAATAAGGCTTAATGTTGTCATAACTTAGTACTTCTTCTCCAACCTTTACTTGGAAAGTTGGATAACAATACTTCCCCTTATTGTTTACTCTCCCCCTTAAGGTTTACTAATGGTATATTAACTACAAATTTACTAACCATTGGCTTTTATGGTCTCTGTTCAGCTTATACTTAACCTATTTAAGGTCTCACGAAAGAATTACGGTATACCCACACAGTTGTGGATCTCCGAAGTAAATCTTCCATTATTATTTGTCTTACTTACTGTTTGGACATTTTCGCTTTGATAGGCCTAACTTTGCGAGGCGTCTCGAAAGACGATCGCTTTAATGTTTATACTCCTTCATGTATTTCTTAGCTTAGGCCAAGTTTTATGCTCTTTATGCAACATTAAGATGATCTGGTTGACTAAGTCAACCAAATACCAGCTGCGGAACATCCTAGGGTGTATGAATTACCCTACGGTTTCCGACATACTATTGGCATTCTCTCTGAATTGTGAGAGATTGAATACCATTTTGGTTCTAAAACTTCTTCTTTGTACTTATTCATGATACTTCCATGAACTAGGTACTACTACATCATTAACTTCTTAGCCACATCACCTATTTTGAATGAATTTAAATTCATCACTTCTTGTTGCTCCATATATCTTCTACACTAATCTTCCTTATTATTGTTGGCTAGTAATAATCTGAACTTGATTCATCCTTCAAATTATTTTGATCCTCCGTATACTTGGCTTCACTCTTCATGTAAGTCTTCATCTTGGTCTTTGAAAATTGTCACTCCCTTACACGAATTCACATTCCTATCTAGGTCTATAACATCAAGTAGTAACTGGATGTTGCAACATGCATTTGCACACCAAGTCAAACTTCATGTACAGATCTAATCAATCAAGAAAATCCAAGAAAAACAAATGAATCCACATGTGGTACATATAACACACAATATTATAAGCCTGGATTATAGTAGTTGAGTATAGTATCTCTAGAATTCAGTCTTAGTTGTGTAGTATATGACACCTCCTCATATAGGTTTACATTGTGATACTTAGCACATAGGGTCAAACTATACTTTGTCTCAATATTTACCCAAATTGATCAATTGCAACAGGATAATGTTAAACAAAGTGGTCTCAATTTGGTTTTGACTAATCTTTAGTCTCACTTTTGGAATGGATAATATAACCAACCTATCATTATTTAGTAAACTAACATCACATGATCACTCCAAATGACTAATCAGATTTTATTTGCTAACTTAAACCAAAGATTATTGGAAATTTCTAGCATCTATGACTTCTATCATAGTTCTACCATGTTATTATCTTACTTCTAACTGAAGATAATTACTAATTACTTGTCAATTATTACACCTACATAATGGTTTCTAAGCTAATCTCACCATGATCTTGTTATGTTTTACCTATTTATCAGGATTCAAGAACCAATCTAACCATGATGACTTTGTTTCTCACTACACTATCATTAAGTCTTAACATAATTTCACTTCATCACATAGAAATCTCAAGTGATTCCCACATGATTACTACTCATTACATCAACATTAATCCCAATGATATTCATCATGTTGTCTTTGGTTATCACTAGGCATAAGATTCCACTGTCTTACATGAATTCTAGGGTTAGGCTACATCATTAAGACTACTTCAATTGATGTCTTAAACTTGATACTAATCTACTATGGCCAATTGACTTTCCTATAGTATCTTGGTGGGTTATGTCTCCTTCGGAAGACACTAAATAACACTATACTGAGAAAAAATTACTCCTAAGGAAGAATGAATTAAGTATCTAGTGACAAAGTTATCCTCAAGTGGATACTTCTCACAAGTCATAACAATATTTGGTTTAGATAAGATGGCTCCTATAGTCACAATCCAACCTACAGATCTTTCTAAAAGGGTTTTAATTCTAAGGTCAAAGAATATGCTCTGATACCAACTGCGGTGACCCAGCATACCACTGCATGATGTAGTACACTATAGTCGTTGACATAACACCAATAAAACACCGTTCACTAGTATTACATCCCTCAGAGTGGTACAACAGAAACACAGCAGGTCCAAGACATGACTATAGGTTACAACTCAACGCTTTACACAAGATCTAGAGAACACTCTAGGTTAAAGAGAGAAAAAGAAACCGTTACAAAGAAGAATCAAAGAATAACAACTCCAAATCTATCATACTAATAAGACTAGTATCTGAACTATTGGGGCTTGCATTGCTGCTATTGCAATACTCTACAGAAATAGGTTCTATGGCTAGAGATTTTGTTCCTATCTAATCAGTAACTTCGTCTTTACTTTAGTTGATGTATATGTTGACTTCCTGGACTTCATTGAAGAGCTTGAGCTATTGATGAAGATTCCCTTGAGCAGAAGTTGATGTAGACGTCGTCTGTATTGGCTTCAGAATCTAGCAAGGGTTAAGAAGATATGTTGAGGATGAGCGTACTCAGCAAGTTCACTAGAAAATGAGTGTTTGATGCACTATATCTATAGCCACAGACCATAGGCCGTAGGCAATGCAGGTTTTCATAAATATTTCTTCAAAGGTTACTTTTATTCTAAAAAGCTATGTCCGTCAGCCTTCATGGGTTTACCAGAACTTTCATGGAGTTCCTTTCCCGTCGCGTTCGTAGCTCCTTCCCGGAACAGGGAGTAACAAGTTATAGTTCTTACACTCTGCAGATGTGCATTACTTTACCCATGAGAGACCTTAGCCTTGTTGCACAACCAAGTCATGACCTTGTCCATACTTCATTGGTATGGGGCCCAGTCTAAGATCCAAGCCAATCACTTCCCTCTCCGCGACCTCATATATCTGCACGATCCTTCAGGGCTGGCTCACCTCCGTTTTAAATTTATGATAGGTATAACTAATGTGTGGAATTATTCACTTCATATTTAAGTGAATGATTAGATTAAATTTGTTTTGCTATTATGAAAATAATAGGTATTTATTTAATGGAAGCATAATTAGATGATCTTAGTGATTTGTTAGAATTTGAAGTTATGTTAATAGTGGTTAAGATATAATGATTATTCACCATATTATATATATGAGTGATACCCAATGTTTATTTAAAAGGGTTTTTAATAAGATTTTTAAAAGAATATTTTAAAGTTAAAAGTTATACTTAAGTTTGATTATGAATTCAAGTTATGGGTTTGGAATTAGTCCTTAGACACTAATTGCTCAAGGTTTTATAAAAATTGTGATTATTTCTTACTTAAGAATTGTTTTTAAAGAATTTACAAAATAAGTAATAGATAAGGATTTATTATTTTAAAATATTAAAAACTTTTCTAATAATATATTTAATATTTTTCTAGTGTAATATGTTTATTCAAGATCTTAAAATTTATTTTTATTTATTTTTAAGTATTACTTTTATGTTTATAAAATTCCATAAAAATTAAATGTATTTAAATATTTACTTCGGATTTTATTTTATAGAAGAGTTGAGTTAGTATTTTTATAAAATAGTGGATTTATTTTTATACACAAAAATGATTTTTATTTGTTTTTAGGATTTTTCCTTATTTTATGAGATTTCACTTAGGGTGTAATGTTGTTAAGATTTATTAGCTTTATATTTATTTTAAACAAATAAATTTATATTTTTATTAGGTAGATATTATTTTTGTGAACATTTTGATATACTATATGTATTTTTAGGATTTTTTATATGTTTTTATAAAGCTTTAAATATCTTCAGGATCATTTTTTTAATTTGTATTTTTCCTTGAATTTTTTTTAAGATGGGCCAGGCACCTAGCAAGTGGGCTAAGTTAGACCAGCTGGGGTACTGGATCGATCAAACCGACCTAGCCCACAGCTCGCCCCATCACCCCGAAGCTGCCCTTCTTCTCTGCTCCTCTCGTTCTCTCACTGGCGACCGCTGTTGCGCCGCCAGATTCCGGCGAGCTTGGACAGTTTGGCCGGTGCCGATGGCCCTGTTTGACGTGCCTATTAAAGCTTCACTAGCCTACCCAATTTGATTCGTGTCTCACGCCCCTACGTGCTCACCACCAGCCCCAAACCCTAATTCCTCTTTTGCCATTACTCCGGTGGGACGACGAGGTTCTCTGCAACCCCGGTGATATGGTGTGGTCGTTTGGATGCTGGGGCCTTGCTGGTGGTGTGGGCTGAGGCAGTGCAGCGCCATGGCTCTCCTCGTGTGGCTGTGCCACTGTGTTGAGCTTTGTCTCTCTGCAGTCACCACAACTGCTACTTCGTCGGCGAGCTTAGACTTGCCATCAGGTAGGTACCACTTCCCCCTTCTCACAACCTCTCTCTATCCTAGTGTACAATCTTAATTAGATTTCTTCTTCCTACATGTTTTGATGCTTGATGTTTCATAATGGTTTGCTCAGTGATCAATTGTGTACATGTGACCCTTATCTTGATTGAGTGCTCCTGATGCTAGTGGTATAAGTTGGTAATAGCATTAAATATAATGAGCCTCTATTGTATTCTGATGAATTCATACTTGGAATATAAGATGTTGAAGCTTGCTTATGTGCTTGATTCTTTGAATCTACTATAACTATATCTTGGCTTAATTTGTTATCTCCTGATCAGGATGATTGTTATGAGTGGCAACAGATTTGACTACAAAGTTGATTCCTGGTAAAAATCCTAGGAAAATGATTTGTTGTCTTATGGGGATAAGATTTACAAGTAAAGCTTGCCCGTATTATTTTTACTATTTACATGATAGGGATTATGTGATAATGAAAAGGTCCCCTTTGAATGATCTCTTTTAACTAGCACCTGAACCAAACATGCACAATTGTGCCTGGTTATCACTGTTGTGATTAAATGTGTGGAAAATATGATTAAGTTGATAATATTCCAACTTCCAGTTATGTTGAGCAGTGAATACATATCTGCCTGATTCCTAATGTTTATCTTTAGGAAAATGATTTGAATGAGACCCTTAATCTAGAAATTGTTGGTGAATGCTAAACTATAGCTTAAGTTGACCCAGGCTCTAGTGGCACTTGTGGCTAGGTTGTTACTGAGGTGCTTCCCACATTTGGATTGTGTTGGAATTATGCCCTAGAGGCAATAATAAATATGTTATTGTTATAATTCTTGTTCATGATAAAGTTTATATTCCATGCTAGAATTGTATTAAGCGGAAACTTTGATACTTGTGTGGTTTATGAACAACACTGTGTCCCTAGTACGCCTGTTAGGTTCCCAACCTTTAATAAAGTAGAGATCCCTGTGTTTACAATGCTAGTCCCTGGATCAATAGCTAGCATCCACAGTTAAGATGTAATATCAAGAAACAAAGGTCATAATACAATTTTATAACCAGGAATAAAATAATTTATTACATCTTACAAAGCTCATTTGGCTATCTCATTACAATGCAGCAGAATATAACAATAGCATGGGGTCCTTCATCTTCAAAGTGCCACAGGCAGACATGTTGGTTGTTGACTTGTAATCCTAATTCAACAAACTTCACTAATATCAAACAAACCTGCAACATAACATGTTACATCCACAAGGGTCAATACATTTGAATTGTATTGGCAAGTGATACTATGGTAGTATAGTGGAGTCTATCATCTATATGCATTTGGCTAAGTGGAGCTTAGGCTTGCTTTGCTCAAAATAGATTTTTCTTATCATTTGAAAATACTAAGTTTTTGCTTGACAAAAACTTTCCTAAGGCATCTCCCAATAGAAATTGGTGACCTTCATTCCCTTGTTCACCCACAAGATTTTAACTTAGAAATTGGGATGAGGAGATTCTTGTTAGCTTCCATGTCTTGATGCTCAAATTGTCCTTTGCCAGGGACATGGCTAAGTACTTAGATTTTACACTCTGCAGAGGTGGTGCACTTTCCCCACAAGACTTGGTTTCACCAAGACAAGATCTTTTAGAAGCCTTCCCTTAGACCAGAATGGACGCGTTCCAACCTATCATACCCCTACCACCAACTTTCCATTTGGCTAAGTTATTGCAACCTATATGATCCAGGCAGAGCCCATAATGCCAAGTGGTTGCACTTGAAGCTTCTCAACATTTGACATCTCAAATCTCTTTGTTCCTGGGTGGCCATCCACAAGTGAGATACACAAGGTAAACCATAGAAATGGGCCTTGTGAACCACTCAACACAAACCATTCCTTACATTCCACCCAGGTGATTCATTCACTTAGTTGTTTTATTAAACAAAACACAAGTCCTCAGACTTAGAAATTTTCCATAGCATGAATATATATTCCACCCTTGTTTTCTACTAGCTAAGCTAAGCATGATAGTAGTAGGAATATTAACTTAGGAAATTCTACTAAGGTTTCATCTACTAGGATTTCCCATGGCATAATTTACACTTAGCAAAATTCCATGCAAGTCCTACTTAGAAATATCACTAATGCATAGTGAAAATAATGGGACAAAAGTATGAAGCATCACTTGCCTTTTTGTTAGAGAGTATACGTTCACTCCTTGATCTTTGCAATGTTCACTCACTTCAAATCACTACAATTCAATCAAGCAAACAATATTTCAATCTACCATTCAAGCAATTCATCACATAAAATGATAGAAACAAAACAATGCATGCAAGCATGCTAAAGATTGTTTTATTTGTAAAAGTGGTTTCTAATGGTTCATAAATATTTCAAAACACCTAATGGTCATTTTATAAAGTGGCAAAATCATTTGCATAAGATTTTACTTCATAAACCATTTTTAAACTAAGTCATTATTTTATGTGGTGAGGAAATGCTTTTAATAAGGCAACATTCTATAGGTTTCACAAAATATGTTTTCAAACCATAAAACCTTGTGTTTAGGGTTAGAGAGTTTATTTCCAAAACATTTCTCAAAGGTTTTCTTCGTTTTAATAATTAAACCATATTTTTATTTGACTAGAAATGTTTTAAATCAAAGATTCATTCTTTTGTTTCACCAAATACAATTTTGAAACCACCAATTGATTTCTAGGGTCAGTAGGTTCAAAACAAACCATTTGCCAAAGATTTTATCCCCAAAATCATTTTAGAACAAATTTTATATCCTAATCATGCATACATAAGTTTCTGCAAAAACAATCAATTTAACAGAAGCTTTTTACTAAACAAAGTGCATGGTTGGCTAGGGCTTGTCTTTCTGTATCCATTGATATAAAATTTGCAAAATTTGGACGTGTAGATTAAAATTTATAGATTTTACAAAATCTAGCATCTAATAGATCAAATCTGTTTTAAATCAAACCAACAGGGACACGTGTCTTGATTCTACTCGCTGGTATCGGTTCGTTCAGATCACGCACTGAGGATCGCTGGATTAATTTACATCGCACGGCACAGATCGCATACCCCTTCGGCTTTAAGTGATTCTATCGCATCCATTAGATTAACATCTAACGGCTATCAACACCCTGACCATGTTCTGGCGGCGCTCGACGGCAGCGCGCGGCGGCGACGCTCGGCTAGCGGCGGAGCTGGCGAAATAGGAAGCAAGGAAGGAAGAGAAAGGGCTCACGGTGATCACAGGAGTATGGCGAAGCTCAAGGTGGTCTTCGGGTAGCAGGGGCGCACGGGTGTCGTCGGAATTCCTCGCCGGAGATCAGGACGACGTCTGGCGACTCTGTCTGTTGTCAGGGCGAAGCTAGAGGTCACCCTACGGCAAGTAGATGGTACGATTAGACGCGCATGGTACCAGGGAACATGTGAGCATCAAAGATAAACACCGGGGCGGTCTGAGCTTACCAGGAAATCTCGCTGGAGGAAATGGCAGGCGGTGGCGCTACTGGTCGTCGTCGTTGCCGACGTTCTGGGGCGCGCGGGGACGAACGGGAGGTACAGCGAGGTGCTCCAGAGGCTGGGAAAGGTGCTTGTGTGCTCAAGGGGGCAGATGAGTAGCTGGGCTCGTCGAAATTGCTACTGGAGCTTGCCGGAGACAGTGGGGTTCATGCGGGGAATCAGGGCAGCCTGGTGGCTCCGGGGAAACGGGGACTGAGGGGAAACAGAGAGGAGGCGAGGGCGTTTAAGATAGCATGGTCGCGGGGTGGAGTAACGCTGGCAGTAACAAGTATTGACGCGAGCGTTTAACGGCAGAAACCGTCGGCGAGGTTTGCGCGCGGGTGAGGAAGAAGAGAGCTGGCGGTGGGGTCTGGCGTCAGTGAAAGAAGGAGAGGGAGAGTGGGGTCCATCGGTCAGTGACCTTGCGGGTTTATAAGTGGGTGCGAATCGTTTTTTGCGGGAGAGAAGGAGAGGTGGGCTGTTGGGCCTTAGTGGGCCTGCTGGCTGGGCTGGGTCCTTTTCAATTTTTTTTTGTTCAGACTGTTTTTCTTTTTCTGTTTCTATTATTCTGTTTTGATTTGGTTTAATTATTTCAAGCATCAATTTGAATTCAATTTTCTCTCCAACTTTGTGAGGATTCAAACATTGATTAACAACACATTTTGAAATAAAATTTTAAATAAATCTTTTATTCTTTCTAGGGTTTTTAATTATTTAATTAGGCCCTTGTTTTAAATCAAATAGGATTTAATAATATTTCAAACACCATTTAAATTCTTTAAACTTTCCAAATCTTTTCAGTAGGTTTTTATTTGATTATTTGGGTGTCAAATAATTCATCTTGAATTATTTGGAAAGTTTTTAATATGATTCCTAAATCATTTAAATTGGGTATTTGTTTTAACTCCAATGGAATTAAATATAGTTTTTAATTCCCTAAATTTTATTTGGAAGATTTATTTTATTTAAGTTAATTAAACAACTTTTATTCCACTTGGGTAAATTCCAAAATACTATTTTCTCATGCATTATATAATTATTCTTATTAGAGATTTGTCTTTATTAAAATAGGGATAGAATGGTTAATGCCATTTATTTTATTTTGGAAATTCTTTATCCTTTTATTTCATTTGGATTGGGATTATAATCATTCTATTTGCTTATGGATTAGGCCAAGGTTTAATTTGGTCTTTAAATATTCCTTATTTAATATTTCTTTCCTCATCTTATAAAATCCATATCTTTTTATTTAGAGATCCAAACTTGGTGATTCCAATTTGTAAAATCTTGTTTAATATTTGTTTATCCTTTTAAATCTCTTTAGGATTATTTGCTCACCATTTGGTATGGATTTATTGATAGATGCTTTATTAACTTTGGAAATTTAATTTCCTTATCTTTATTAAATTCATAAGATTTTATCTAGGGCTCCAAATTAAGTGAAACCAATTTCTATGGCTTTATAATATTTCTATTTGTCTTTCTTGATCTTTTGTAAATGTTTGTTGACAAATTTTTATATGGGTCAAATCCATAGGCTTGGAGATAACTTGGAAATGATTTTTATTCCATTAGGGTTTAGGGTTTGGATTTATTTTCCAAGTGTTTAAATTTCCAGATGCATTTTATGAGGAATGCATTTCTTTTGATTTGGATTTAGTTGGATTCAAATGTTAACCAAAGTTTGTTCAAGATGGGATTTTTAAGTTTCCATTTAGAAACAAAAGTTTCTTTTCACCCTAATTTTCAACAATAATTTATTTTGTTTATTTATTTTTCACATTACAAGATTTGGAAAATCTTGGGATGTGACAACGCCTCTATGGACTAGTTCATTGATTAATGATGGTTAAGGTTTCCTAACCATAGACATGAGTTGTCGATTAATAATTAGATCATGTCATTAGGAGAATGATATGATGGACAGACCCAAATCAAGCAGAGTAATTAGATCGTGTCATCGTGTTCATCTTTGCGAAGCTTTTTCCTATGTCAAATATTGTATTCCTTAGACCATGAGATAATGCAACTCCCTGGTATCGGAAGAAAGCTTTGAGGTCATCAAACGTCATCCTATAAGAGGATGATCATAAAGGTGTCTCTCGGGTGATCGGAAAGTACTTGTTGGGTTGTATGTATCGAGATGGGATTTGTCCCTCCCGAGTCGGAGAGATATACTTCGGGCCCACTCGGTAATCGATATCAACACCGCTTGCAAGCACGTGGTTAAGGAGTTAATCACAAAGTGATATCGGATTACGGAACGAGTAAAGTACTTGCTGTGAACGAGATTGAACTAGGTATGCCGATACCAACGATCGAATCTCGGGCAAGTAAAATATCGCGTGATGAATGGAATATATATATGAGATTAATTGAATCCTGGCATCATGGTTCATCTGATATGATCATCGATGAATATGTGGGAGTCAATATGGGTTTCTAGATCCCGCTGTTGATTATTGATAGAAGATCATGTCTGCATATTCTCGAACCCGTAGGGTCACACACTTAACGTGCCTCGACGCTAGGATAGAATGGATAATTGGTTTATGAGTTTTAGTTTGGAGTCTCGGATGAGATCCAGGACATCACGAGAGGTTCCGGAATGGTCCGGAGAATAAGATTCATATAAAGGAAAGCAGTTTTTGGATTTCGAAATCGTTTCGGAGTATTCGTACCCTATGAAAGGTTCTAGAAGCTTCGAGTGGGACCAACGTGGCCCCACTTGTCGAGAGGCGTGGGCTAGGAGGCACATGCCCATGGGCCTAGGCACAACCCATAGGGCCCCAAACCCTAGAAACCCTAGAACCTTCTAGAAGGGAAGACTTGCCCCACTCCTTGGGGCCGCCTTAGGGCTTGGAGGAGGCTGGGGGCTGGCCAGCCCCTATATAAGGTGGGCAGGGCGACCTCCCTCACCCGAAACCCTAGCCGCCACGCTGCTCTCTCTCTCTCTCTCTCTCTCTCTCTCTCGACTCGCGTGAAGGCCCCTGCCATTGAAACTCTCCACCATAGCACCACGCCGTCGTGCTGTAGATCCAATCTATCTCTCCACCCCACTTGCTGGATCAAGGAAGGAGGAGACGTCGCGACACCGTACGTGTGCATCTCTCGGAGGCGCCGCCACTTGCGGTGTTGGATCGGATCGGATCGCGAGAAGGAGACGGCTAGTACGACTACATCAACCACGTTCTGTTGAACATTTCCGCTGTGCGATTTCTTCAAGGGTATGAAGATCTCATCTATCCCTCTCGTTGATTGCATCTCCTAGATTAGATCTTGGCTTTCCCGTTCGCATCCGTAGAATTTTTTTTGATTTACTATGCTGCGAAACCCTTCATATTGTGCCCAGTATTAGCTAGCCAATAAGTGTGACAGCTCTGCTGCTTGGCTATACCTTCTCCTTGCTTTAGACTAGGTCAAGGATGCAAAGACTGAGACCTAAGTTTGGGAAGATGATAGAATCTGTTTTGTTTAGATAACTTGTGAGCTAAGGATTATTCTGGTGGCTTTAGCTATTTCTTTGGGCTGCTACTATGGTGCCTCCAATGTTGGAGTTTGCACAATAGTAGCCCATGTAGCATGACTTGCTACAGAGAATAACTATAGTGGTGTAGTTAATGTTGATGTCAACAAGAGGGAAACTAGCTTGTGATGCAAAAGAATGAAGCTAATTTGGTGGCTAAAATATGATAAGAACAGATACTAAGAGTTGACTTTATCTTATCTCTAGGATGATACTAGAGTAGCACTTCTACCCAATCTGAGAGCCCTCTCCCTCTCACACCTCATGCTCTAAACAATATGATAAGAACAGATACTAAGAGTTGACTTGGTAGACTGGTAAAATGGATATGTGCTTGATTTCTTGGCTCTGCCCATGATGAAAAACTGTTTCTGCAAGAAAATCAATTTTCATACCCTAAAAATTGGCCAAAAATAAAGTTTCCCGAAAAATCCTAGAAAATTCAAAATAATTTTTTCCTCGAAAAAAGGGGCAGAGAGACACCTGAAGTGACCCAGGGGGCCACCCTAGGCCACCACACCCATGGTAGGCGCGGCCTACCTGTGGGTGGCGCCTGGGGGGGGTCTTGCCCACCTGGGCCCCTTCAAGGTGCCCCCTCACAGCCATCTTCTTTCCCTCTCCTGAAAAACACCGAAAACTAGCTCAAGCTCGAGTTCTTGCTGTTCTTGCTCGCGATTTTTGATCTCCTTGTTCAGCACATCTTAAGTGCTGATATTTGGAGGGATTCCTCCTTGGTATGTGCCTCCTCCACTTGTCTAATTAGATTTGTGATTGGTAGATTGTATCTTGAGTATTTTGTTGCTATAGGTGTTAGGTTGTTTGAGATTGCATGCTTGTTCTATGCTTAGAAACCTTATTTTGATGCATGTGTAGCCCTCTAGCAAGTTCCTATAGTAGTTGCTCACCGTTTATCAACTTAGAAATCACATGGCTTGATAGTTGTCTAAAATTTCAGCAAGGAAAGATGAGGGCTTATCCACTGAACCAATATGATTTGATGGTGCCTGAGCCAATGAAGGTTCATCGTGAGGAAGGAGTCTTCCCTTCCGTTTATCCATGCCATGAATTCATCAGAACTGCGGGGATCCTCCAAGATTTTCAGACCATGGTTACCAATGCAGTGTTGGAGCACTTTGTTGAAGGTGAACCCTTTCAGTATGTTAACCATGGTATTTGTGCAGGACTTCCGGTTCACTTGGTCTACGTCTAACCCCATGGTCCATTACAAAATATATAATATATCTGTCGACCTGCCTTTTGCTGATTTCTATGCAGCAATTAGAGTACCTCAGTGGGGATCTTGTAAGAAGATCAAGGAGAGGCCCAAGTCACTTATGGATTTGTATGCTGAAATCTGCCAAGGTTTCGACTTCTCAAAGGAAAGTGGTAAAATTCGGAACATTCAGTTCCCAGCCATTAGATATTTTGCCTATTTCATTACCAAGTGTGTTCTCGCTAGAAAGATTGCTAGAAAGTTATATTCTTTTGATCTAGCTTTTATCGCAGCTGCTTTGAATAGGAATATATCTTATAGCCTGGATGCTCTGATAGCTCACCGTCTCACTACCAACCGCGAGAAAGGTGGAATTTGTGGAGGTATCATTGCTTCTAGGTTGCTAGCTTTCCATGGTTTAGAGCCTCACTATTCAGATTATCAGATCCCCATAGAGAGGCTTGATCTTGAATCCATGATTCAACATGGTTTTGTTTCCTTGGGGGCTAATGTGAGAAGTTTACCGTTTGAATTATATTTTGCCCAACAAGGTCGGAGAAAGGGTAGGACTGAGAAAATAGTTTATTTGCCTGCACCTGCTTTATTTAATTTTGATAACAGGCAAGGATGGTCGCTCACGGAGGAGAAGTTTGACACATATGTGGTGGAGCTCTCCCAGTAAGAGGATAATGTTGGAGAGGGTGCCGAAGTTGATTCGGTTTAGCCCTCCAACTTGGGAGAGTCTTCATACCAGCAGCCTTCTTATGATTGGGGCGCGTCTTCTTCTTCATCACAAGCGCCTTACTACGATCATTCCTATGATGACCCACCAGCTTGGAGTTACTACCCGCGCTATTGAGCCCCACTTAGGACAAAAAGCCTAAGCTTGGGGGGAGGTATACCGACATCACACTCATATATATATCATGTTCAGTCGGTTCTTTGTATATCCATTGTTTTGCTTTCTTTTTGGTTCTTATTGCTTCTTTGTCAAAAACACAAAAAAATACCAAAAATATTTTCGTTGTTTCTCTTGGTTTGTTTCTTTGTTTTGGTTTGCCTTAAAAGAAAAAATCTAAAAAGATTTTGCTTTGTTTGCTTCTTGTTTGGTTTGCTTTTCTTTGTTTGCTTGTTTCTAAAAATCGAAAACACCACAAATATTTTTTGTTCTTCTCTGGTTTTGTGAGTTCTTTGCAGGGTTCAGCCGTCCTCAGTGGAGTTTGGTTTCATGTTATTATTCAAGTCACACAAGTGAAGGGCAATAATGAAGATTAAGACAACTCGAGGTGTGGTAAGAGGCTGGTAACGAACTCTATTTGTTTCATTTTTGTACATATACTCATCATTGTGAGCATGCTTATCCTGTTTGTGTAAGGTGTATGTCATTATGGATGCTTAGTAGTTCTTTCTTGCTTGTGATTAGCTCTAGCTTGCTAATAGTTTGTAGCATGTCCTATGAATGTTTGCTCGCATTGTTTTATTTATACTTTGGTATGATATTGTGGTATCCTCCTCTGACTGTTCATATGAATCGACTTGGCACATGCTCACGCATGCATATGACTAATCAATAGTCAGTAAGCCTCGATGATTTATTTTTCCTTAGAGTTCTTGTATCACTTTCATGCCATAATTAGTCATGTTTTGTTGCAAACATGATTATGATAGTTATTGCTCTCTCGTTTGTGGCTCCCTCTCTATTTCTAGCCTTCACTTGCACTTAGTATGAGTTCTACCCGTGTTTCCAACTCCCCAAAACAAATATTGCCAGTTGTGTCCACTATACCTACCTATCAGCATCATTTTCTACTTCAGTGCATATTCAATATGCCTTGTTTTCTTCCAAAATAAAATGTTTGTCTGTTTTGAGAAAGTTAGTTAGTAAAGCTCTCAAGAACTTGATGGCACACTTTATTCCTTGCGCTTAATAATCCTGAACCACTGTGACCTGTCCATGAAAGTTATATGCTTGCAAATTATATGCTGGGAGTCAGCAGAACCGTGCTGTCACGGGGAACACTTTCAACACTTTTTGGATATCTCATCTAGTTGATACCTTGCTCTTTTGTTTGCGGATGTCGACGATGTGAAATAAAAGGGGAGCTTGTGAGTTCATGGAGTCTATACATTGTGTTAAATAAACGCCTGGGCCGCTAGCCTAAGCCATGCCTAATCATGGTGGAAACTTGCAGCATCACCATAATGAGCATTTATGAAGCATCCTCAGTAAAAAAGCTATACACATAGTAAATAAAAAGATCGTTGAGATGATCATTGTCTGCTTGCCTTGTAATTTTGATCACGGGATCGCTCTTGTATCATGTGCAAGGGGTACCCCGTTGGCGGTTCTCTATGATATGCATGTATTTATAATGACAAGAACTTACAGGTAACCAAAGTTGAGTAGCATGCGGTGCGGCCCTCGTACTCAAGGGACTTGGGATTTCCAGTTTATGGTATGTGAAGCATATGATTCAGAGTGGACCTCACTTTCACCTTAACCACATAAAGATGCCTATGATAGGGGCAATAAGAGCTCAAAGCTAATGAGTACCTTCCTTTCAGCATTTGGAAGCCTTTCAAACTTTACAAAACCGTTTTCACAACCTTGTTGAGTCTCCACTGATTCTATGAGCACCTTCTTGAGAGCATAGTTGTCATTCTTGTGTTTGTTCCAAAACTTGGTTAATTATGTCATGACTTTGATGCTTGTATCTCTGATATCTTTACTTCTAGTCTTCACTTGAACTTCAGAGGTGCCTTGGCATTTATATTGTGCTCTACAAACAAAGGCAAGCGAGATACCACTCTATAATACCTTACTATGAGCATTGCAATATTTCTTATGTTTATGTTTCATGCTACTTATTATTATTGAGTTGGTTTCTCTTCATAGCTTGCAATGACTATTGAGTAGACTTAGTTGCATACTTCTTATTATGAATAGTTTAAGCATATACTCATGTGATGATAATACATATGAAGCAAATGTGTTCGTGAAAGTTCTTTTATCGCACTCAGTTTTCAACTGAATTGCTTGAGGACAAGCAATAAGCTAAGCTTGGGGGGAGTAGATACGTCCAAAACGTATCTACTTTCCTAAACACTTTTGCTATTGTTTCTCCTCTAAACTTGTGTGATTTGGATACAACTAACACGGACTGACGTTGTTTTCAGCAGAATTACCTTGGTGTCTTATTTTTGTGCAGAAAATGAACTATCAGGAAAAATCCCGGAAAATATGCCAAAAATTATATTTCACCAGAAGATCCACGGAGCCTGAAGACGAGATGGAGAAGGGGCCTGGGGGCCCACACCCCTGCCAGACGCGAGCCCACCTCTGGCCACGCCTAGGAGGGTGCAGCCACCCCAGGCACCCCCTCGGCCTCCCTCTGTGCCTATAAGTTGCCTCTCGACCTAAAAACCGCGGGAGGAGGGTCGATAGTTTTCCAGAAAGAGTTCCGCTCCACCGCCGCCATCAGAAACCAAGATTCGGATCTAGAAACTCCATTCTGGCACCCTGCCGGGACGGGGAATTTGGAGAGGATCATCGCCATTGTCATCACCAATGCATCTCCATCAACCACCGATGTTTCTCTCATTCATGAGTGAGTAATCCTCCACTGTAGGCTTGTGGATGGTAGGGATTGGATGAGTTCTATCATGTAATCGAATAAGATTGTTAGGGCATAGTGCCTAGTATCTCTATTAGTGCTATTTGACTTTGTTGCAACTTGTTGTACTTAATGCTTGTCACTAGGGCCCGAGTGCGATGATCTCAGATCTGAACTTATTATTGAATCATTATGATAGTATTGTTTGTGATCTTATTTGCAAGTTGTGTACACATATCATTGTCCGGATCCAAAGGCCCCAAAGTGACAATAATTGGGACAACCGGAGGGGATGGCTATAGTGTGAGGATCACATGTGTTCACGGAGTGTTAATGTTTTGCTCCGGTGCTCTATTAAAAGGAGCACCTTAATTGTCAGTAGTTCCCTAGAGGCCCGCTGCCACGGGCTGGCTAGACAAAAGATGTCGTGCAAGTTCTCATTGCGAGAACTGATGACTCCTTGATGGCGCCAGAGAACTTGGTGCTTGATGTGGAGTCTTGTTAGGAACCCCAAGAGCAAGGTGTGAAGAGCACAGCAGCAAGTCTTCCCTCAGTTGAGACCGAGGTTATCGAATCAGAAGGAGGAATGAAACGTCACACAGGTGTTGCAAGCAACGCGGAGACATGCACAACACAAACTCAAGACTTTGCCCCAACGAATCGGTGAGGTTGTCAATCTCACCGGTTTGTGTAACAAAGGATTAAACGTATGGTGTGGAAGGTAATGGTTTGAAGCAAGTAAACAAGTAATAGTGAAAGATGTATCAATGATAAAGATTGGACCAGGGTCCATGGTTCACTAGAGGTGCTCTCCTTAGATAAACAACATGGCATGAAGGGTAAACAAATTACGGCGGGGCAATTGACAGGAACTGAGCAAGGCATAACAATGCAATTACTAGCCAAAAAGATCCTATGAGGTTGATTGGGCAATACAACAATAAAAATAGACCGCCATCCAGCTGCAATCTATGATAGAAGTCCACCTTCAGGTTATCATCCGAACCCCCTCCAGTATTAAGTTGCAAGCAACAGACAACTGCTTTAAGCAAAGTGTGTAAGGTAAACAGTCCACACGTTCCATGAACAAGAGACCGTTGTTTTCTCCCTAGTAGCAACAACACATCTACAACTAAAGAGATTTATGTCACTTCCCTTGGAAACTAGAGGCATGAACCCACTATCGAGCATAAATACCCCCTCTTGGAGTCACTAGCAACTACTTGGCCAAGATAACCACTAGCAACGGAGAGCATGCAAGATCAAAAACAACACAGACATGATAGAATCATAAAGATAAAACCATTAATCAAACCAACATAATAATCTCAATATCCATCGGATCCCCGCAAACACAACATGCATGATTACAAATAGATTAGGTCTTGATCATGAATGGAGCTCACAAGATCTATACATGAAAGCACAAAGGAGGAGATACAACCATCTAGCTACTACGTGGACCCATAGTCCAAGGTGGAACTACTCACGCATCATACCGGAGAGAAGGACTCCGGGATGATCTCCCCTCCGGCAGGATGCCGTGAAGAACTTCAGATCCCCCCGATCTAGGGATGATGGTGGCGGTGGCTACAGAGGGTTTCATGGATTTCTGATCAGGTGCTTAGGGTTTCTGCATCGGGGGCTTCTTATAGGCGAAGGGGGAGGCCGAGGCGGCGACCAGGGGGGTCAAACCCTAGCCAGGCGTGGGGTGGGGCCCACCCGCGCCTGTGGTGGGTCTGGACACCCTGGCCGGCCCCTTCGGCCCTCCTCTGGACTTCTTGTTCCCCACAGAAAGTAATTGACTTTGACGTTTGTCCCGTCCAATTCCGAGAATATTTCTTTACTAAATTTTTGGAAACCAAAAACAGCAGAAAACAGACATCTGGCACTGTTGCAACTTGTTAGTAGGCTAGTACCAGAAAACATGTAAAAAGCACCTCAAAGTGTGGACAAGTAAAGCAAAGTAGATACAAAACAAGCATGGAGCATCAAAAATTATAGATACGTTTCCAACGTATCAGCATCCCCAAGCTTAACTCCTGCTCGTCCTCGAGTAGGTAAGTGATAAACAAAATAATTTTTGAGGTGACATGCACCCTCACAATAAAGATCCAACCATTTGCAAGCATTGAAAGCTGGGATCAAAGAACTCTAAACATGTGCATGAAATATGGAGTTCTAACAATAGGACATAGTAACCATGCATGCAACATGAAAGGCTACAAACAAAGATCATAAATAACATGCATTGAAAAACATTTGTTTGTTTCACATGCAGAAAACATAGCATAGTGGCAAACAGCTTGTCCCTCATAGAGTAGCAAATAGATGCATAGGACACCTTCAAAGTTCACAAGGGTGACTAGAAATAAGTAGCATAAGAGCAAGTAATAACACAATATGCACCAATCAATAAGCTTTGGAACACTGCACACAGAATGACAACTATGCTCTCTTAATGGTGCCTAAAGGTAGAAGGTGGAGACTCAATAATGGTGGAAGAAAGGCCTTTTTGTAAAGGAAGCAGGGATTACAAGTTTCAAAAAGAGCTTCCAAAAATTATGGTACTTGTTAGCTTTCAGCCCTCATTGCCCCTATCATAAGCATCTTGAAGTGGTTAAGGTTAAAGTGACAAAGCTGGAGTATATGCTTGACGAAGTATAAGTTGGCAATCTCATGCCCCTTGAATACGAGGGCCACACCTCATGCATACTCAACTTTGGGTCCAGGTAAGTTCTTGTCACTGTAAGTATTTGCATATCATTGAGAACCGCCAACGTGGTACCCCTTGCACATGGTACAGGAGCTTTCCCATTACCAAAATGACATGGCAAGCAGACAATGAGCATCTCAGCAATTCTTCTTATTTACCATGGGAATATGGTTCTTTTTTCTATCTTTCCTCTTTTCTCAATGTGTCTCTTTTTTTAAAGAAGAATGCTTCATAAATGTCACTATGGTGATGCTGCAAGTTTCCACCATAATTAGGCATGGCTTAGGCTAGTGGCCCAGGCGTTTCTCTAACATAGGATACAAACTCCATGGACTTACAAGTTCCCTATTTATTTCACACCGGTGACATCCATAGACTAAAGAACATGATATCAACTGAGTACAACAAGGTACAAGTGCAATGTTGAAAACTTTCCCCATGACAACACGGTTCTGCTAATTCCAACTTATAAGTGCAAGCATATACAACAAAGTTGTCACAATGGTTCAAGTTTATTAGGGGCAAAGTCAATATTTTACCGTGGGGAACACGGCGCTAGTACGAGAGAGAGGGGAGGGGCACAGGGCCACACACACCGGCGCCTCTGCAGGGCTATTGATGACTCCTTGATGGCGCCATAGAACTTGACGGGGAGGAAAAGGTTGAAGTTGTCCTGTAGATTCCCCGGCAACGGCGCCAGAAAACTTGATGGCTAGTGCTGACGTGGAGCACTTCGTTGGAAACCCCAAGAGCAAGGTGTGAAGCAGCAAGCATCAAGTCTTCCCTCAGTTGAGATCGAGGTTATCGAACCAGAAGGAGGAAGGAAACGTCATACAGGTGTTGCGAGCAACGCGGATACCTGCACAACACAAACTCAAGACTTTGCCCCAACGAATCAGTGAGGTTGTCAAGCTCATCGATTTGCTATAACAAAGGATTAAATGTATGGTGTGGAAGGTAATGGTTTGCAGCAAGTAAACATGTAACAATGGAAGATGTATCAATGGTAAAGATTGGACCGGGGTTCATAGTTGACTAGAGGTGCTCTCCTTAGATAAACAACATGGCATGAAGGGTAAACAAATTACAGCGAGGCAATTGACAGGAACTGAGCAAGGCATAACAATGCAATTACTATCCAGAAATATCCTATGAAGTTGATTGGGCAATACAAAAATATACATAGACCGTCATCCAACTGCATCTATGACTAGAAGTCCACCTTCAGGTTATCATCCGAACCCCCTCCAGTATTAAGTTGCAAGCAACAGACAACTGCTTTAAGAAAAGTGTGTAAGGTAAACAGTCCACATGTTCCATGAACAAGAGACCGTTGTTTTCTCCCTAGTAGCAACAACACATCTACAACCGAAGAGATTTCGGTCACTTCCCTTGGAAACTAGAGGCATGAACCCACTATCTAGCATAAATACCCCCTCTTGGAGTCACTAGCAACTACTTGGCCAAGATAACCACCAGCAACGAAGATCATGCAAGATCACAAACAACACAAACATGATAGAATCATAAAGATAAAACCATTAATCAAACCAACATAATAATCTCAATATCCATCGGATCCCCGCAAACACAACATGCATGATTACAAATAGATTACATCTTGATCATGAACGGAGCTCACAAGATCTATACATGAAAGCACAAAGGAGGAGATACAACCATCTAGCTAGTACATGGACCCATAGTCCAAGGTGGAACTACTCACGAATCATACCGGAGAGAAGGCCTGTGGTATGATCTCCCCTCCGATAAGGTGCCGGGAAGAACTTCAGATCCCCCCGATCTAGGGACGATGGTGGCGGCGGCTACAGACGGTTTCGTGGATTTTTGATCGGGTCCTCAGGGTTTCTGCATCGGGGGCTTCTTATAAGCGAAGGGGCAAGACTGGGAGGTGGCCAGGGCCACCAAACCCTAGCCAGGCGCGGGCCCACCTGCCCTCATGACTAGGGTGGGTCTGGCCCCCCTGGCCGGCTCCTCCGGCTCTCCTCTGGACTTCTTGTTCCCCACAGAAAGTAATTGACTTTGACGTTTGTCCGTCCAATTCCGAGAATATTTCTTTACTAACTTTTGTGAAACCAAAAACAGCAGAAAACAGGCATCTGGCACTGTTGCAACTTGTTAATAGGTTAGTACCAGAAAACATGTAAAAAGCACCTCAAAGTGTGGACAAGTAAAGCAAAGTAGATACAAAACAAGCATGGAGCATCAAAAATTATAGATACGTTTCCAACGTATCAGCATCCCCAAGCTTAACTCCTGCTCGTCCTCGAGTAGGTAAGTGATAAACAAAATAATTTTTGAGGTGACATGCACCCTCACAATAAAGATCCAACCATTTGCAAGCATTGAAAGCTGGGATCAAAGAACTCTAAACATGTGCATGAAAGATGGAGTTCTAACAATAGGACATAGTAACTATGCATGCAACATGGCAAGCTACAAACAAAGATCATGAATAATATGCATTGAAAAATGTTTGTTTGTTTCACATGCAGAAAACATAGCATAGTGGCAATCAGCTTGTCCCTCATAGAGTAGCAATATAATGCATAGGACACCTGCAATGTTCACAAGGGTGACTTGAAACAAGTAGCACAAGAGCAAGTAATAACACAATATGCATCAATTAATAAGCTTTAGAACATTGCACACAGAATGACAACTATGCTCTCTTAATGATGCCTAAAGGTAGAAGGTGGAGACTCAATAATGGTGGAAGAAAGGCCTTTTGTAAAGAAAGCAAGGATTACAGGTTTCAAAAAGAGCTTCCAAAAATTATGGTACTAGTTAGCTTTCAGCCCTCATTGCCCATATCATAAGCATCTTGAAGTGGTTATGGTTAAACTGGTAAAGCTGGAGTATATGCTTGACAAAGTATAAGTTGGCAATCTCATGCCCCTTGAATACGAGGGCCACACCTCATGCATACTCAACTTTGGGTCCAGGTAAGTTCTTGTCACTATAAGTATTTGCATATCATTGAGAACCGCGAACGAGGTACCCCTTGCACATGGTACAAGAGATTTCCCATAACCAAAATGACAAGGCAAGCAGACAATGAGCATCTCAGCAATTCTTCTTATGTACCATGGGAATATGGTGCTTTTTTCTCTCTTTCCTCTTTTCTCAATGTGTATATTTTTTTATAAGAAGAATGCTTCATAGATGTCACTATGGTGATGCTGCAAGTTTCCACCATGATTAGACATGGCTTAGGCTAGCGGCCCAGGCGTTTTTCTAACACAGGATACAAACTTCATGGACTTACAAGTTCCCTCTTTATTTCACACTGGTGACATCCATAGACAAAAGAACATGATATCAACTCAGTATAACAAGGTACAAGTGCAATGTTGAAAACGTTCCTCGTGACAGCACGGTTCTGCTAATTCCAACTTATAAGTGCAAGCATATACAACAATGTTGTCACAATGGTTCAAGTTTATTAGGGGCAAAGAATAAAGTGTGCCATCAAGTTCGTGAGGGCTTTAATCACTAAGTTTTCACATAACAAAATAGTTTTTAATTGGAAGATAGATGAAAACAAGAATATACTCCCTCCGTCCATAAAAGGATGTCGCGATGTATGTTTTGCAAAAAGCCCCTCAATCTTTGTGCGACACAACCCGCCATCCTTCTCTCTTCTAGAGCATTCATTCGCTTCCTTCCCCATCTGGAGCTCTCACGTCGCTGCCAACTCCGCCGCTCGCCTGCTTCCATCATGCCCGTTTCATTACCGCTGCGCCCCAATCTCATCATGCTCGCCTCAACCCCCATCGCCTTCCTCCCTCCACCAACCAGAAACCAAGGAAAGGGATCCCTTTTTCTCTTGGAGCATTTAACCACCACCGCAAAGTCGGGCGCATTTAAACTCCCCGGCGGTCCTGAAGCCCAGAGATCCATCTGCCACCTATTGGAGATGCTCGCCGCCATCTGCAAGATCGATGCCGACGCCACGCTCTCCAACCTAGACAAGGCGCTCATTCGCCAGGAGCTGCTCGACGGCATCGCGCACAAGGCAGTGGTTGGGGACGGCGATAGAGATGAAGAGTACGGGAAGAGCATAGGACCATGGGGGTGAAGAGTACGGGAAGAGCGCCTTCTGCATGAAGCACCCCAAGCGCCCAGTCACCGTAAGCCAATCAGATGTTTTTCCCTGTCCCCTGATTTTACTTGTACTCTGTATCATGTTCTATATTCAGGTTGATGTGCAAGCTCCAGAGGGATTACTCTTAATTTCTGGCCGACGGACTACATGTTCAGATTGAGCTTGTGTTTTAGCTAAGTCATCGTCAGGTGTATGCTTGAGTTGGTGTTGGAAATAACTAGCTGTTAGTTTCAGTTTCAGTTTCGTCAGGTGTTGGAAAACTTTGTCTTCCTGTCTGGACACTTTCAGAATCCACACCACACTTAGTTGGGATGTAGCTAAGCGATTCGGACATCTTCATTGTCATTGTCATGGATTCAACCCTGTCATCACCCCTACCCTTCAGACTGGAACTGTTGTCTGTTACTCACTTGACTGAAACTGTTGTCTGGAAATAAAAGTTACCTTGTCTCTTTCAAGTTCTTGGTTCTAAACTTGTGGTTGTTGATTTGCAATGTTGTTTCAGTTTCACTTTATCTGATTGTGCCTTCAAAAGGTTGTTGTGTTGTGCCTTCCTGAAGTCAATTTTTGTGCCTTCTCGAAGACCTTGTTGTGTTGTGTTGTGTTGTGTTGTGTTGTGTTGTTCTAAACTATATTTTCATGTTGTGTTCTAAACTAAAAATTCAGACTGATTGAATGGGTGCTCTAGCATTTAAGTGTAGTTCCAACTTCCAGACTATAAATTCAGTCATCAGTGCAATACTTGTGTTGAAAAAGTTGTTCCTATTTTACAACTTATTACTTAGTGATGATCTTACTTACTCAGAGAAGATGCAACCATACATCGATTTTAGCTTCCAAGTCTTCAGCTTGCAGATTGTTTCATCACTTCAGAGTTCACCTGAAACTAACCTTGTGGTGCACCTGAAACTAACGTTCTCTAGGTACTGATATATGGCTTGCTATTTTTGTATTGTATAGTTCGCCTTGTTAACAACAGAAGAGAATGATCTTGGAGGATTTAGTGATCTTGTGTGCATGAGGATTTAGTACTGAATTTAAATAGCACCTGAAACCTGCTTCTCCGGTTGCTATGTGCACAATTTTGTTATTAATATTTTATGATGCGACAACTGCTAGGCATGGGTTAATCTTTTCTGCATATGCTTACTTCAGCTGAATTTTGGTGGTCATTTTAGGAACTCTTGGTATTGCTTTGGATAGTAAAAAAATCAAGTTCATAAGATTGGTAACACAGATCTGCTTTTGACTCAGAACCCATACTGCTATCAAAATTCATCCAGATTTTGATTCTTTGATTTAACAGGATCACATGACACTTTGACAGACTCAGTGGATCAATTGGTCTCGCAACTGTAGGTGCGATTATGCGTACTGTACTACTATGCGGTGAGAACGACGGAAGTGTGACCCGGCGACGAGTCCTCCTCTGGTTGGCATCCACTCTAATCTTCCGGGATTCGGCCGGGCAGACCGGATCGGCATCATGAAACCATTTTGTACGTGCGTGCGGTGGAGCGGCGGCGGACAGCGAGGGACCTGCGGAGGCTAGGGAGAACGACGGCGGCAGCAGCGCGCCCGCCAGCAGGTCAAGCCTCCCAGTCCGACATCCGTGAGCTCCTGCACGCCATGATCGATCTACTGAGTGTCGTGGGAATGGTCACGGCAGATGCTGCAATCGGCAGCGAGTAGTAGAACGAGGGGCAAGGGCGGCCAGCCATCTGCGGTGCGAGATGAGGGCGGAGACTGTGGTTTTACCTGTGTTCGCCTGGAGGGTAAAGACCTACTCCTGCTAGATTGTATTATGGAGGTGGTACAATGGGCGAGCTCGGCGGCTAGGCAGCGAGTCGCTTGGGGGTATGATGGAACGTATCTCTACACGCCCCGCAGGGAGGTTTATATAGGCTCACCTCTCCTAGAGTTTACATATCCCAACCGAATCAGTTAAGGCTTCGGTGCTTGTTTAACCTAATCCGACTGGGCCTATCTACTCGCCTGGGCCTTCAGCTTCCAGTCGCTTGGATCCACGCCGGGCTTTGATCCGCCGCCGCCTTGCGTGCCCACTGCCGCTTCTTTGGGCTACCGAAACGCCCCGCTAGGTATACCCGGTAGGTACATCCCCATCAAGAGTCCCCGAGGCCGCCGATTGGGCGAGGTGTTCCGGCAATGGAGTATGCGGCTTCAGAGTAGGCATCCAGTCGAATCGTCGGTGGGCTCCTGTATAAAGGAAAAACTTGTCATTCTGTTCGCAGCTTTGGCGAGTCGAGTCGGCGAATCGCTGTCGCAGCGAGTAGGTTGGCGAGCGGAATGGCTGAAGTTGGACTGTTAGGCGTGGTCAAACTAGCCGTTGCGGTAATCCAACGGTAACTTTTGGCGTAATCACCGTGTAGTAACGGCCTCCTGATTTGGCGGGTAACAACCGCTATATAAGGAATGGCAAAGCATCGAGAGCTATCTTCTCGCCATTCTTTCCGACTGCACGCATTCTCGCCCTCCTTCGCTTCGTGATCCAGCCGACCCAAAATCCTCCGAGCCCCCACAAATCTTTCCACCATGGCCCTCTCCACCGAACCTTGGGGCAGATCGAAGTGCACTAGGGTGCAACTGGCTTCCTTTGAGGAGGCCGGGATCCTGCAAGCCGGTTTGGCGATCCTCGCGCCGGAGAGGTGACTCCGAACCCGCGAGAGAGGGAGTTCATCTGCTTCACCAGCCATCTTGAACGGGGGCTAGGGTTCCCCACGTCCCTGTTCTTCCGGCGCTTTTGCGCCTATTACGGGATCCAGCCATCGGATCTGGGTCCCCACAGCATCGAGCAGCTCGCCATCTTCGTGGCGTTCTGTGAATGCTATTTGGGCTGCCGGCGCTACTTCCCTCTGTGGCAAGATCTGTTTCATGGACGGATCAGCCGTGAGGAAGCGGGCGGCCCAATGCTTGCCGCGGGCGGCCTAACCTTCCAGCTGAAGTCGAAGGCTTCATTCTTTGACCCGATGTTGCCCGCCAAGGCAGCGAGCGACTGGAAGAAATCGTGGTTCTACGTAGCCGAGGCAACCCCGAAGGGCGAGACGGCGATTCCGTGGTACTCCGCCAACCGGTCCGAGCCGCGCCGCGTTCAAATCGGCAAACTCCCCAGCGACCAGCGGATGGTCGTTGACGAGATGCTTCAGACCATCCGCGGTCTAAAGAAGAAGGGCCTCCAGACGATAAACCTGTACAACTGCTGGCTCGGGCGGCGACTCGTCCCGCTGGCCCGGCGCGAGCACTACATGTACCAGTACACCGACCGGGACGACTCGACGAAGGCCTGCCTCACCGAATGGAAGCTCGAGGACTACCTCTCAGACCAAGAAAATCACCAGCGGTGTACCGACGCAGTGCGGGTCGCCTCTACACCGCAAAGCGTCCAGCCCCAACGGTAATCTCTTCACCTCACTCGCAGTCGCAGTTTTTGCAACAGCGTAATTCTGATTTCGCCTTGTATTCACGCAGCTATTCCAAGTGGTGGAAGGATGGCTCCCACCTTCGACGAGAACTCGAGCTCGTCTGCCCGTGACGAAGTCGCTCCCGCCAAGGGCGATGCCGGGAGTTATGAAGGCGACAACGACGATGAGTCCGAAGAAGAAGTCGCCCCGCTGCTCCGCAAGACCCGTGGGTAGCGTCAGCGCGAGATGGAGGCAAGCAAAAGCCTCGAGCGCCACGACGATGACGACGAGCTTCCAGAAACCACCTCGCGCCGCCAGGTTACTCCATCGAAAAAGAAGAAGAAGGAAAAGGAGGCGAAGGCCCCTCTGAGGAAGAAGAAGACGAAGCCGACGAGGCCTGCCTCACCACCGCATTCAGCGAGCAGTTCTGACGCCCCCAGCCCGGCCAAGGATGAGACGCCGCCGCCGACGGCCGCGCTGGACACGGCCACCGTCGAGGTGCCCCTGGCGTCGATGCCTCCGCCATTCGCCCCAGTCTCGGGGCTGGGGGACGCTCCGGCCGTAGCGGCTTCGCCTCGTAAGGAAGCTCCTGTCGAGGATGTTACAGAGGCTCCGGTTGCAGCCTCAACGACGAAGAAGCCATCCTGGACATGGGGCTCAGCCGCCGACTGGGCCCTAAACTAGAGAAGCCAGCCGGCCTCCATACGGGGTTGCGCTTTATTCTAGTCGCCAAGCGAGTACACTCGCCTTCCTTTGTCTTCCATAATCACTTGAATTATCTTTCTTACATGATTGATGTGCAGGACCGGAGTAAAAAATATGGGTCACCCGACCGTGGCTAAGGTGCCACCCGTCGTCAGCGAAGAGGATCCTTCCCGCAAGAGGAAAGCGGACGAAGCCACCGCTCCTGCGGATGGCGGCAAGAAGGCCAAGGGCGACGACGTTGTCACAATTTCTGACGACATGGCGGTCGCGCCGGGCTCAGACGGAGGTGGCCGGCCCACGGCGAGGGTGCTCCCCTGCCTGGAACGGCCGAGCCGACCTCCTTTGGGGCGGGTGCTTCCATTGCCACCTTCCCGCGCTTCATGGCCAAAGCGGCCACAGCGAGTGGGACTTCGCCATCGAGCCGCGCTCCTGGGGTCGCTGACGTGGAAGTCGAGCAGCTTCGCGGGTACACGCCAGCTCTCCTCCCGTCCGTGGACGCGATGCAGCTTCACGGCATGCTTGGCGCAGCCATCCAGGTATGTCCAGTCCCCGAGGGTCGGGTCGGTGTGTTGCAGCGGTCTGATCCTTTTAGTGTATAGCCGTTTATTTTTCGCGTCCAGTCCCTGAGTGCGCACTCGCTGAATTTCAGCGGGTGGGCACCTAGGAGTTTTTGATTGCCAATCCCCGAGTGCGCACTCGCTGAATTTCAGCGGGTGGGCACTTAGAGATTTTCTTGAATGCGGTCGATGCGCATCGCTGAATTTCAGCGGTGGGCACTTAGGAATTTTCTTGAATGCGCCCCTCGAAAAGCGTGCTCGCTGAATTTCAGTGGGCGGGCACTTAGGAATTTTGCTTCGATTAACCTCTTTTTGGTGATGTGCGGGGTCTGCATCTTGAATCGGCTGATCGATTGGCAGCGAAGCACCGCGCGGAGAAGGAACTGGCCCTCGTCCAGGAGGCGAACAACGGGCTTCAGGCGGTTGCCGCGAAGGCAGAGGAGGCTCGTCAGGGACTTGTCCCCGCGGGTGAATTGGCAGCGGCGCAATCGGCTTTGAGTTCTGCTGAACAGCGGATCGCCATCCTCGAGCGCGAGCTGCGGGAGGCGAAGGAAGAAGCGAGCTCGGCTGATGGGCGAGCCAAGGCCGCCATTGCAGCCACCGAAGAGGATCGCAAGGTGTCGGACGCCCTTGTTGCTGGGCTTCAGGACGACCACACTTCGCTTCAATGCTTCATCACGGATCTCGCCTACCGCTGATTGGTAAGTGCGCTCGCCTTTGCCGAGTTGTGCTGTTGTGATATCCGTCCGATGACATCGCCTTCTACTCGCAGGTCGCATCATCGATAGCGCGGAAGAGGCAAGCTCGTTCAACGCGCGGCAGTGCGTAAGCACGCTTGTCGACTCGGCAACGTTGTCGGCGACGTGCATCCGTGCCTATCTCCAAGAGATATCGCCCACGGAAGTAATTCCCAGCAACCTCGTTGAGGTATGGAAATATTTGGAGAAGGCGCCCGCGGTCGTTGAATTCATGACGCGGTCGGCGTTTCGGCGCGGAGCGGCGACGGCACTTAGTCTTGGGCTTGCCCACTTCCCCGAGGACTTCGACATCGACGATGTGACGAGTGGCTACCCATCGTCGACTGGCGCGGTGGAACTTTCCGAGGTCCTCAAGTTGCAGGACCGCGCCGCCATGTACTCGGAGCGTGTCTGGGCAATGGGCGACCTCCTTCCATACCAGGAGACGGTCGTCGCGCCTAGCGACACTGAGCCGCCACATCGTGACTTCAAGGTCGAGCAGCCCTTCCGCGTGGCGATGGCGGGTGAACTGACAACGTATCCGTCGAACCCGTACACGCCGTTCATCCGAAATCGTCGGGGTGTTGATGAGTCGTCGTCTAAGCCTGCAGAATAGGATAATTTGCCTTGTAGCGTTAGCGGCAGGTCTGCCATGCGGGCATATTTTGTAATATGAGACAATGCAACATGCTATCGAATGAGACGTCGTGTCTATTTTGGTATTTGTCAAGTGTTTGTGATTGTTGTTTGAACGAGTCCCCGAGCGGCCCGCCTTTTTGTGGGGTTTACCTCGTATGTGATGTGTTTGTTGTTTTTGTGTGTTTATTATTGTGGTCGACTCGCCAGCATCGAAGAGCCAGCCGCTAGGCGACTCCTTGAACGCCTGCATTGCCGCTTTCCGTCTTGTGAACGAGGTCGGGCGGCCAAGTCCCCGAGCGTGGTACTTGGCTGTTCCAGGCGCGACTCGAGGGTGAGTGAGGACTTGGCACGTTAGTTTGTGCGCGTCACTCCTGCCTGGCCCGTGGGGTCAGTCGCGTGGCGAGTCCTGGGCATGCTCTCCTACTTGGCGTTTTCCCGGACCGCTCGAGGTGAACTGGTCTGCAGTCCCCGAGCGTGGTACTTAGCCGTTCGAGTCGCTATGTCGAGGATGCGGAGGACCATGGTCGCTGTAAGAAGCGTAGGCAGTAGTCTTGGTTCGTAGAACCAGTCGGGCTAGGCGACTCCAATGGGGCTCCGGGTAGGCGTTTTTCGTGGACGATGCAAGACCTGAGGTGACTCAGTGCTCTTGCACCGCACTACTTAGCCGTGCCGATCGCTGTACCAAAGGTTGACTTCTGCGGTTAGCGTAATGCTGTTATTACGAGTGCGAGTGGCACAAGACATGGAGAGTAGGGGCAATTTATGTAATCGCTTTTTATTTCATAGCGACTGGAGAATACATATGTGGGGTTCTAGGAGTAGAACTTCCGTAGGAGGTTTACATTCCATGGTCGCTTGACGTCGAGTTCGCCGTCCCCGCGGACGTCGATGAGGTAGTAGGCGTCGTTGCCGAGTACTCGCCCGATGGCGAATGGCCCTTCCCACGGAGGGGAGAGCTTGTGCATGCCCTTCTTGTCCTGGATGAGGCGTAACACCAGGTCGCCCTCTTGGAAGGTGCGAGTTTTCACCCGCCGGCTGTGGTAGCGGCGGAGTCCCTGTTGGTAGATAGCGGTGCGTGACCGAGCCAGGTCACGTGCCTCGTCGAGTTGATCGACCCCGTTTTGGCGGGCGAGCTCGTTTGCGGCCTCCGTGTAGAGGACGATCCGCGGCGAGTCGTGCTCGAGGTCGGTAGGCATGACTGCCTCGGCGCCATAGACCATGAAGAAGGGAGTGAAACCTGTCGACCTGTTGACCGAGGTGCGGATCCCCCAGATGACAGAGGTTAACTCCTCGACCCAGCACCCGGCGGTGCGCTCGAGTGGTACTTGGAGTCACGGCTTCAGGCCATGGAGGATGCTTTGGTTGGCTCGTTCCGCCTGGCCGTTGGATTTCGGGTGGGCGACTGACGCGAGGTCGAGCCGAATGTGGTGCTCTTCGCAGAACTCGGCCATGGCTCCTTTGGCGAAGTTGGTGCCGTTGTCCGTGATGATGTTGTTTGGGAACCCGTAGCGATATATGATCTCGCGTAGGAATTTGGTGGCGGTCTTCCCATCGCATTTCCGAACTGGCTTGGCTTCCACCCACTTTGTGAATTTGTCGACCGCGACCAAGAGGTGGGTGTAGCCAGAGGGAGCCTTCTTGAAGGGGCCTACCATGTCCATACCCCACACAACGAATGGCCAGGTGATGGGGATTGTTTTGAGCGCTGAGCTCGGCACGTGCGTCTGGTTGGCGTGCCGGCACCCGGCATCGCTGGACAATGTCGATAGCGTCGGTGTGTCGGTGGCCAGTAGAAGCCATGTCGCATAGCCTTGGCGACAAGAGAGCGGCGCGGCGTGGTGGCAGTCACCGTAGTGGATGTCGTGGAGGATCTTGCGTCCTTCGGGGTTGGACGCAACGTTGAACACGCCGGTGACATCGCGCAGGAGCTTCGCCGTCGATGATGGCGTGAGACTTGCATCGACGGGCGATCATCCGAAGCTTCCGTCTCGCTCGCGGCAAGGTGTCGGCTTCCAGATAGGCGATGTAGGGCTTGGTCCAGTCGTCTGGCTCGTTGACGAGTGCGATCAGGGCTGCCTCTGGTTGGAGCGGGACTCCGATGTCGATCTCCCTTGGGGGAGAGACTGATGGCTTGGTGATCGTGTCGAGGAAGACACCGGCGGGTGGTGCAAGTCGAGCTGACCCGATGCGAGAGAGGGCGTCGGCCTCCTCATTCTTCCGCCTGTCGATCCACTCGACGGAGTAGCCTGTGAAGTGTCCGCCCAAATTGTCCACTGCTTGGCGGTACGCCGCCATGGTGGGGGAGACGGCGTCGCAGGTGCCAGCGACTTGCCCTGCGACGAGGTCGGAGTCGCCGTAGCAGCGTAAGCGATTGACATTCATCTTCTTGGCCGCTCACATGCCGTGGAGTAAGGCCTCGTACTCGTCCATGTTGTTGGTGCAGGGTGTGAAGTCGAGGCAGAGGATGTAGCGGAGCTTGTCGCCCTTTGGTGAAGTTAGCACAATCCCTGCGCCTGCACCGTCCGCGTTCTTGGAGCCGTCGAAGTGCAGGCTCCAGTAATGAAGGTATGGCAGCTTCTCTGGCTGCTGGGCTTCTTCCCAGTCGGCGATGAAGTCCGCTAGGGCCTGCGACTTGATCGCTTTTCGTGGCTCGTATTTGATGTTGTGGACGCCGATCTCGACGGCCCACTTGGCGACCCGCCCGGTCGCCTCGCGGTTGCGGATGATGTCTTGCAGTGGTGCTGAGGACACGACCGTGATTGGGTGTTCCTGGAAGTAGTGCGGCAGGCGCCGCTGGGCTCTGAACACCGCGTATACCAGCTTTTGGTACTGGGGGTACCGTTGCCGCGACTCGGTGAGGACCTCGCTGATGTAGTAGACGGTCGCCGTCTTGGGCGCCTTTCCTTCCTCCGTCGCCGACGACCATTACGGGCGCCGACGACGCTCGGAAGCGCGACGTAAACCAGCATGGGTTCTTTGTCGGCGGGCGGCGTAGCGGTGGCGAGTAGCACCTTTTGAGATCGCGAGCGTCGTCCGCCTCCTTGTCCCATCGAAGGTGGGGTTCTTTGCATCGAGCGGTATAGGGCATCGCCTTTTCGCCTAAGCGGGATGAAGCGGAGAGCCGCTACTCGCCGCCAGCTTCGACGTCGCGAGCACTTTCGGGTTTGCCGAGCCGGGCGATCGTGTCGATCTTCGTGGGGTTCGCCTCAATCCCTCGTTTGGAGACGACGTACCCCAGTAGTTGTCCTGCAGGTACACCGAAGGTGCATTTGCCTGGGTTGAGCTTTATCTTGTATTTTTGCAAGTTGGCGAACGTTTCCGCCAGGTCGGCGAGTAGGTCGCCCCGGCGAGCGGACTTTACGACCACGTCGTCGATGTAGACGTGGATGTTGCGGCAAATTTGGCTCGCAAGGCATTCTTGCATGCACCGCTGGTAGGTCGCCCCGGCGTTCTTGAGGCCGAAGGTCATGGCGGTGTAGCAGAAGGCTCCGAATGGCGTGATGAACTCTGTCTTCTCCTCGTCCTCGACGACCATCTTGATCTGGTTGTACCCAGAGTAGGCGTCGAGGAAACATAGCGATTCCGAGCCCGCGGTGGAGTCGATTATTTGGTCGATCCGCGGGAGGACGAACTGCTCCTTTGGGCAGGCGCTATTCAAGTTTGTGTAGTCGATACACATCCTCCAGGTGTCGTTCTTCTTCTCGACCAGGACTGGGTTTGCCAGCCACTTGGAGTACTTGATTGGCCGGATGAAGCCTGCCGCGAGTAGACGCTGCACTTCCTTGGCAATGGCTCGGCGGCGCTCTTCATTGAAGGGCCACAGCGACTGCTTGACGGGTCGCACTTTGGGGTCGGCGTTTAGTTTGTGCTCAGCGAGCTCCCTAGGGACACCAGGCATGTCGGAGGGCTTCCATGCAAAGATATCCCTGTTCTCACGGAGGAACTCGATGAGCGCGCCTTCCTAGGCTGGGCTCATCCCTGTTCCAATCGTCACCGTCTGGCTGGAGTCGCCGGGGACCAGCTCGACTGTGCGCGTGTGCGTCGTTGCCTCGAAGGTTGAGGTGTTTGCGCCCTCTGAGTTAGGCTTCTTGAGTATGGTGGGGTCATCATTGTTCACCCCGCTCGCGTACTTGGCGAGCTCGTCATCGTGGTTGGCCTCTGCCGCGATGACAGCATCGGCGAGCTCGGCTCCTTTGGCCTCGCACTCGGCGGCCATGTAGGGGTCGCCGTTGATGGTGATGACGCCGCACGGCCCAGGGAGCTTCATCGCGTTGTACGCGTAGTGTGGCGCTGCCATGAACTTGGCGAACGCCTGGCGCCCCAGGACGCAGTGGTAGGGGCTGTCGAAGGGCACCAGCTCGAAGACGATCCGCTCGGTGCGGAAGTTTGCTGGGGTGCCGAAGGTGACTGGCAGCGTGACCTTACCGATCGGGTACGCCTTCCGACCGGGGACGATGCCGTGGAACGTGGTGTGGGTTGTCTCGATCATCGACTGCGGGAGCCGCAACCGCCTGAAGGTGTCCAGGTACAGGATGTTGATGGAGCTGCCGCCGTCCATCAATATTTTGGGGAGCCAGTAGTCGCCCACTTTTGGCTTGACCACCAGGGCGACTCGCCCTGGATACTCGATGCGCGGCGAGTGGTCCTGGCGACTCCAGGTGATGGGCTGCTCCGACCAGTTGAGGAACTGGGGAACGTCCACCTGGGCCACCGTGTTGACGGTGACGGCGCGGGTGATGACCTTCTTCTCGCGCTTCGTGTTGAAGCCGGTGAAGGTATGGAGTGACCCGGCCACGTTGCCGAACTTTCCGCTGTTTGGCGGGTTGTTGTCGGGGTCCTCCCTTGCTCGCCGTGCCTTCTCGATCTCCCTAAGGGTGTGGCAGTCGGCGGTTGTGTGCGTTGCGGGCTTCCCTTCCCTGCTATGAAACGCGCAAGGTTGGTTAAGAAGGGCCGCAGGATCGAACCTTGGCTTGGCCTTGTAGTTGTCGCCGTCACAGCGTTGTCCTCCGTCGCGGCGGAAGCTCTTGGGCTCGCGTTGTGTGTGCCCGGCATTGGCGACGAAGTCGACTCGCCCGTCACTGTGGCGCTTGCCGGTGAGGCGAGTGTTGCTGTAGCGTAGGTCGGACCGTCGTCCGCTGTCGTTGCCGCTAGTGCGGCGTTGACCCCCCGACTCGTCGTCGGTTTCCTGGTTTGGATCTTCCTCCGCGTACCGTTTGGCGATCTCGAGGAGGTCCGGTATGTTGTCGAGAGTGCGAGAGTGTCGCTTGAGCTTGGCGACCAGCGGCTCGTAGCGGCACGAGGTCTTGAAGCAATGGATCGCGGTGTCCGGGTGGATGCCGACCGCGTTGTACCAAAGTTCTTGCCACCGTTGGACCCAGTTGCGGGTCGACTCGCGGGGTCCCTGGACGCATCGCTCCAGGTCCTCGATGGTGGTGGCGCGGGTGTAGGAGCACTCGAAATGCCTGACAAAGGCCTCGCGCATGTCCTCCCAGGAGTCGATGCTATCCTGGGGGAGGGTGTTGATCCACTGCCTGCACGTCCCTTCCATCATCAGGGGGAGGTAACGGGCGGCTAGCAGGTCAGTGTGGCCTGCGATCCCCATTGCCATGAGGTATGTGTCAAGCCAGACGGCGGGGTCGTACGAGGGGTCATACTTTTCTATCTCCTTCGGCGCCTTGAAGTTTGGCGGGTACTTCTCGCCTCGGATCATTGGTCCGAAGCACTTGGGGCCGAGTCGACTGAGCGACCCCATGGGCTCGCCATCGCGGCGATTGGTTAGGGTGTGTCGCGGTCGTCGGTGGCGTGCACGCCAGCTTTGGTTGTTGATGATATGGGTGCGGGCGTCGATGGGTTGCCCGTTGGCGGCGACGAAGTTGGTCGCTGGCCTAGGGTCGTTGGTGGAGAGTGCCATGTTCGCGGGTCGGTGTTGGAGCTGTAGTGGCTCTCGTGGCGGGCAGTTGAGGGTGTTTGCCGCCGCTGGGCGGCCGCTTGAGGCCGCCCTGCTTCCCGGCGAACGCGAGTATACTCGACCCTGCGAGTCGGCGCCCGCTCTTTGCTGCTCGACGACCTTTGCGAGCAGGGCCCTGACGTATTGGATCTGCAGGGCACCGTCGCCGGTGGCCGTGATGCTGTCGGCTGCTGCCCGGCCTGCCACGAGGTTGTCCATCGGGGTGGAGAACAGTGGAAGGCCGTTTGCGTCTCGCTCCCGTGAGGAGACTACTATCCGCGGCTGGTCCCTGGGGGGTGTGCGGTTGGGTGGAGGCGGGGCGCCCATCGCCGTCGATCCTGGCGGGGGTCGGAACTTCCTCCGGTGGCGCGTTCTCGCGATCGCCGCCACGCTGGGCGGTCGTTTTCATCGTCAAAGTTCAGGGCGCGCCCCTGAACGGTGGGGTTCAGGCGCGACCTGATCCGCTGTTGGTGGTAGCGCGATATCTCCTGCGCCGTCACCTGCTCGAGGCGAAATTTTTCGCGCTCGGCTTGCTCCTTAAGACCGCCTCGACCTCCGTCGCCATGGCGTTAGGAGGGATTGGGGTGGAGAATGGATCCTCCGGCGGATCGGTGCCGGTCGCCATGTAGGTCGCAGCGTGGCGGCCGGTTCCGTCACGGAGGTCGGCGGAGTTCTCCGACCCGGAGTCGAATTCGAAGATCTCGAGGATGGAGGGGTCCTCGAAGTCTCCCACGTTGGAGACCTGGGTGATGGAGCCCGCGGGTGAAGCCGCGGTGATGGACCCTACGAGTGACACCGGGGTCGCCGAGTCGGCGTCGTCGTTGAGGGCCGCGTCTTCCACGGCCGCTGAGTTTTCGGCCACGTCGCTGTGGGCCGAATTGTACTCGGAGGCGAGGCGATGGATCGTGTGGATCTGGCTCTCGGAGAGCCGATCGCGTGGCGGCGACTCGCGGATGCGAGCCGAGTCCTCCGAGACGATGACGTCGGTGAGGCCGACGAAGAGGCTGATCGTGCCGACCGGCAGGATCACGCTGTGCGTGACGGGTCGCACCGCCGGGACGTAGCTGCTCGGCAAGATTTGGAGCATCTCGCCGATCGCTATCATGCGGCCGGTGGCGACCGTCTCGTTGATGGGCAGATTGGATCTCGCCGCAGAACACCGGCCAGACCGGCCAGGCCCCACGGTGGGCGCCACTGTCGTGGGAATGATCACGGCAGATGCTGCAATCGGCAGCGAGTAGTAGAACGAGGGGCAAGGGCGGCCAGCCATCTGCGGTGCGAGATGAGGGCGGAGACTCAGGGTTTTACCCAGGTTGCCCCCGAGGGTAAAGACCTACTCTGCTATATTGTATTATGGAGGTGGTACAATGGGCGGCGGCTTCGGCTAAGCAATGAGTCGCTTGGGGGTATGATGGAACGTATCTCTACACGCCCCGCAGGGAGGTTTATATAGGCTCACCTCCCCTAGGGTTTACATATCCCAACCGAATCAGTTAAGGATTCGGTGCTTGTTTAACCTAATCCGACTGGGCCTATCTACTCGCCTGGGCCTTCAGCTTCCAGTCGCTTGGATCCACGCCGGGCTTTGATCCAGTCGTCGTCTTGCAGGCCCACTCGCTAGTTCTTTGGGCCAGTCGGAAACGTCCTGCTGGGTATACCCCGGTAGGTACATCCCCATCATTGAGTGTCCACGAGCTCAGACTGCCAGCTCTGACGGGAGGTCGGCGGGGTCTCTGCTTGTCGTTCCGGCGGCGCGAGCCGTGAGGACAGCGGGACAGCCACGGACCGGTCGTTCGACGGTGGCAGCGAAACAAAAAGATTTCAATTTGGATTTCAAGTTTGAAGCCCAAATTTTAGACGTTCTGAATATATTATGGATATTTTTGCAAAATGTAAAATGGACTGGAGGCTGTGCCCCGTCCGACATCTTTTCTTGGACGGAGGGAGTACTTGGAATGGTGTAACACACCATGCATAGGAATTTATAGTGGACACTTTGGAATAACTTGGTTTCTTGGGAGTTGGAGGCATGACTAGAACTTACTCATACAAGTGGAGGCTAGCAAAAGACTAGGAGCACCCAACTAAGAGAGCAATAATGGTCATAATCATGCAATGCAACAAAGCAAACTAATCAAAGCAAAGAGTGGTACTACAAGTCAATGACTAAATGATCATAGAGGCTAATGGTGACTTGTCATAGTCATAACATGGTGTGAGCATGTGCCAAGTCAACCCAAGCAAAGCATCAAAGGAGAATACCGCAATACTATGCTTTTGCATGCTAAAACAACGCATAATTTCTTTAAAGCACACTAAGCAATCCTAATTGTTTGGAACAAGACATGCTACAGCAATAATCACTAAGCATTATGCCAAAACAACACCTAGCATGTCATGCTAAAGTCTAAGTCACAGTCAATGCAAGCTCCTCTTGCATTTCAAGCAAGAACTTACTACTCCTTTCCAAACACCAAGCAAACTTATTTGCAAAACAACACAGCGAGAACAGGGGTCCAAACTACTTAAGAAAAATAAACAAACCAAGCAAAGCAAACAAAAACTAAGACGCTCTAAGAACAACACAACTATGCATGAAACAATAAAAACGAAGTGTCTAGATAGACTTGAGCTTTTTATTAATGAAGAAGGGGATGCCTTGGGCATACTCAAGCTTTGACGCTTGTACCTCTTGAATATTTCTTGGGGTGACACCATGGTGGCATCCCAAGCTTGAGCTTTTGTCCATTCTTCATCTTATTGCATCATTCTCTCTCCACACTAAAATTTTCCTTCATACAAAACTTCACACAATCTTCATTAGCAACATTAGCTTATTCAAAAGATATTAGACCACTAGCAAAGCTTTGTAACAACAAGTCTTTTCACTAAAAACACAAGCTACTGTAGTAACTCCTTCAAAAAGCTCAATTTACCTGAAGAGAACTCAAAAAGGAATCAATAAGAAGGAAATGCAAATAATGGCAGAAATCTATCAAAACAGATCAGCAGGTAGAAACCGATTTTTTCGAACATCTTTTGTTGCTCAAATCAAAAAGTGTTGAACTAACGAAAGTTATCTAACATATTGGGGGATTTATTCGTAAAGTTTGAGCTCAATCCAAGTTACAGAGACTCCTCACGATTTTTTTGGTAGAGGACAGAAATCTGTTTCAGGATAGCAACTCCCCAAATCTTACTTCCCTCTCATTAGAGGTCATTCTTGTTACAAAAAGCAAACAAAAAGGATAAGGAGAGGTCATTACTGAAATAATAACTTCCAAGACTCAATAAAAATCTTGGGTTATCTCCCAACAAGTACTTTTCTTTAACGCCTTTAAGTTAGGATTGATAGCTTGAGAAGATGCTCACATAAGAAATATGAATTGAAGTGAATGAGAGCATCAAGAAGCAAATTCAAAACACATTTAAGTCTAACCCACTTCCTATGCATTGGAATCTTGTACACAAATAAATTCACAAAGAACAAACTAACAAGCATAGAAAGATAAAACAAGAGTAACTTCAAAACTTTTAGCACATAGAGAGGTGTTTCAGTACCATGAAACCTTCTATAACCATACTTTCCTCTCTCATAATAATTTTTAGTAGCATCATGAATAAACTCAACAATATATCTATCACATAAAGCATGCTTTTGATGATCTACAAACACATAATTTCTATCAAGCTCAAAAACAGTGGGATTAAAACCTCCACAGGTTTTATCCAAAGTAGATATTTCAAAAGGATCCACGGGAACATAACATTGATCCTCCTTTGGTAAACAAGGGGGACAATCAAATAATATAAGAGGTAAATAGTTACTCTCATTAGAAGGTAGGCATGGGTAGATCCATTCTTCCTCCTTTTGTTCATCAGTCTCCTCCTCTTTTTCATCTAATGAGCTTCCAGTTTCAACAATTTATTTTTCCATAGGCTCCTGCAAGGCATTAGTATCTTCCATTTTTGGAAAGCATATATTAAAATATTTAAGAATATAGCCATTTGCTTCCTTGTAATTATCAAAGCAAAATTTAAGTATCTCATAAACCTCATATTCATAAGGTGCATCATCAGTTTTTTTGAAGCAAACTGGCAAGTTCAAAAACACCCTTGAAGGCAATAAATTCTTCAATTTGTTCCACATCATAAAAGTCATAATTTCCCTTAACATAAGAAGATATGGTAACATTATCATTATATTCACATTGAAAAGGCAGGTGTTTATACCTCCTACAGCAGCAGGACTTATCAAAGCAATAAGTAACATTATAAGTAGAGCACACGTCTCTAGCAATAGTATTCAATTTATCAATTTGTTCCCATAAGTGTTTCCCTTTTTGTGACAAACGGTGTTCCTTATAATAATACTTTTGTTCTTCCATGAATCCACCTTGCCAATAAGCACTAGTTTCAAAGAATCCATCAATTGATGGAAAGCATGACCAAGCAAGGCAATGACAGACCACCAACTAGAGTAGGAACCAATTTTTGTGTGTGTTTTTGAATAAAGCAAGCAAACCAAACTAGACTAATTTTTTTGGGTTTTCTGGAAAGAGGCAAACAAAACCAAGCAAAAGAAACAAAGCAAACTAAAAACAAAGTAAAGAGAAAAGAAGTGAAGGACTCCCCTTGTGAAGACGTCCTTAGCCTCCCCGGCAACGGCTCCAGAAAACTTGTTGATGACTCCTTGATGGCGCCAGAGAACTTGGTGCTTGATGTGGAGTCTTGTTGCGAACCCCAAGAGCAAGGTGTGAAGAGCACAGCAGCAAGTCTTCCCTCAGTTGAGACCGAGGTTATTGAACCAGAAGGAGGAAGGAAACGTCACACAGGTGTTGCAAGCAACGCGGAGACCTGCAGAACACAAACTCAAGACTTTGCCCCAACGAATCAGTGAGGTTGTCAAGCTCACCGGTTTGCTGTAACAAAGGATTAAACGTATGGTGTGGAAGGTAATGGTTTGCAGCAAGTAAACAAGTAACAGTGAAAGATGTATCAATGATAAAGATTGGACCGGGGTCCATAGTTCACTAGAGGTGCTCTCCTTGGATAAACAACATGGCATGAAGGGTAAACAAATTACAGCGGGGCAATTGACAGAAACTAAGCAAGGCATAACAATGCAATTACTACCCAGAAAGATCCTATGAGGTTGATTGGGCAATACAACAATATACATAGACCGCCATCCAGCTGCATCTATGACTAGAATTCCACCTTCAGGTTATCATCCGAACCCCCTCCAGTATTAAGTTGCAAGCAACAGACAACTGCTTTAAGCAAAGTGTGTAAGGTAAACAGTCCACATGTTCCATGAACAAGAGACCGTTGTTTTCTCCCTAGTAGCAAGAACATATCTACAACCGAACAGATTTATGTCACTTCCCTTGGAAACTAGAGGCATGAACCCACTATCAAGCATAAATACCCCCTCTTGGAGTCACTAGCAACTACTTGGCCAAGATAACCACTAGCAACGGAGAGCATGCAAGATCAAAAACAACACAGACATGATAGAATCATAAAGATAAAACCATTAATCAAACCAACATAATAATCTCAATATCCATCGGATCCCCACAAACACAACATGCATGATTACAAATAGATTAGATCTTGATCATGAACGGAGCTCATAAGATCTATACATGAAAGCACAAAGGAGGATATATAACCATCTAGCTACTACATGGACCCATAGTCCAAGGTGGAACTACTCACGCATCATACCGGAGTGAAGGCCTCCGGGATGATCTCCCCTCCGGGAGGGTACCGGGAAGAACTTAAGATCCCTCCCGATCTAGGGATGATGGTGGCGGCGGCTACAGATGGTTTCATGGATTTCTGATCGGGTGCTTAGGGTTTCTGCATCGGGGGCTTCTTATAGGCGAACGGGGAGGCCGAGGCGGCGACCAGGGGGGTTAAACTCTAGCCAGGCTCGGGGTGGGGACCACCCGCGCCTGGGGTGGGTCTGGCCACCCTGGCTGGCCCCTCCGGCTCTCCTCTGGACTTCTTGTTTCCACGAAAAGTAATTGACTTTGACGTTTGTCCCGTCCAACTCCGAGAATATTTCTTTACTAACTTTTCTGAAACCAAAAACAACAGAAAACATGCATTTGGCACTGTTGCAACTTATTAGTAGGTCAGTACCAGAAAACATGTAAAAAGCACCTCAAAGTGTGTACAAGTAAAGCAAAGTAGATACAAAACAAGCATGGAGCATCAAAAATTATAGATACGTTTCCTACGTATCAAGAACACACGACTATTTATGGAGCACATGCCTAGGATTGTTTAGTACTTGGATGCTTGCTATTATTTATCTACAATGCCCTAGATCTTGAAGTTACATGTTTAGACTCGTCCATGCAACTCCATCCATCCATCCATCCCTATGCCTACCGCACTCGAATCCCACTGTTTACTATTACTATTGCTCTTGTTGCACTGTTGCTGTTGTTCTAGTGTTGCTACTACAAGCTGTTGCTACTGATAAACTTCTGTGAGCAAAAACTATTTCTAGGTGCAGCTGAATTGACAACTCAGTTGTTAAGGCTTGCAAGTATTATTTGGATCCTCTTGTGTTGAATCAATAAATTGGGTAATACTACCCGCGAAGACTGTTGCGATCCCCTATACTTGTGGGTCATCAGCCACTGAGGTACTCAGGGATGGAAGGCGGAGCGGTCAAAGCCAGGCTGACTTGGCGGGTGATCTTCTTTTGCACCCTATTTGTTGGGCGCCCCTTTTGGATCATCAGGGACCCTTTTGGCGTTGGGTACCCATTTATGCCGTTGTTTTGCGCGGGTGCGATTGCTGGATTTGGAGGTCCCACGGGTGGTGGTGGAGGAGCTCCATGGGCGATATCACCTGGTGCAGGTGCGGGTCCGAACCTAGGGTTCACAATCTGGCGTCGCATCTGGGTGAGGCCTTCGTTGAGTTTCTGGAACTCGCAGCAATCTTTCAGCATGTGGCTAGCCTTCTTTTTACCATCCTGCTTGTCGATGTAGAAGTGGATGGTGCAAGGGCCCGACAATTTGTTGTATGCCGAGGGCTCGTCGTTGTGGTTGCGACGTTGCCACGTCTGTGCGAGGCGTCCTCCATCACGGAAGTTTCCTCCATGGTATCCTCCGCTGCTGCGGTTGTTGTCGTTGCGACGGTCGGCGTAGCCAACCGCAACCATGTCGGGTCCATCACGGTCGTCGTAGACGCGCGACCTGAAGGGAATATGCCCGAGAGGAAATAATAAAGTGGTTATTATTGTATTCCTTATTTATGATAAATGTTTATTTTGCATACTATAATTGTACTAATACATAAACATTAATACATGTGTGTTTAATAAACAAAAAGGAAGTTCCTAGTTATGCCTCTCTTATAAACTAGCTCGTTGATTAACAAGATGATCAAAGGTTTCCTAATCATGGACATTGGATGTTTGTTAATAACGAGGTCACAACATTAATGGAATGGTGTGATGAACATTCATATGAAGTATAGCATTACGATCAAAGTCATTGAGTTTATATTGCTATAACAACTTACGAAGTGATCCTAATCCTTAGACCATGAGATCATGTCAATCACTAACACTGGAAGAGTTTCTTGATAACATCAAACATCACACCGTAACTGGGTGATTATAAAGATGGGTTCAGAACTACTAAAGTGTTACGTTGAGGCCCATGGATCGAGAATGGAATTTGTTCATCCCAATGATGGATAGATATGCTCTAGGCCCTCTCGGTGATATCACATTTATTAGCTTGCAAGCAAGTGATTTGATCACTAGAATGTTATATCACGGGAACGAGAAAAGAGTGCATGTCAGTAAAGAGATCAAACTAGGTATGGAGATACCTATGATCTAATCTCGGACATGTAATATATCGCGAAACAAAAGGATTAAGATACTAGCATAAAAGGTTCCGACGATCACAATAAAGTCATCGTTGAATGTGTGAGAGTCAGTATGGGTCTCCAGATCCCGCTTCTGTTTATTGATCGGAGAAGGGTCTCGATCATGTCCGCATTATTCGCAAACCATAGGGTGACACACTTAAGAGACACCGACATCCGTTTGGAGCAAAAGTTTCATGCCAGAAAGAATAACAAGCGCAGGAATTTATTTCACTAGATACCGAAACAGGTTTTCTCATGAAATTGCAGAAAGTGTTTTTGCATGTGAAATGAAATACTAGCAAGGGGTTATATGTGAATTTTTGTCATTAAAGTAATTGACAAAATTCTGAATAAATAAAAGGAGTTTTATTTAATGAGAGTTTTCATTAAATTTGATGGAAATTTAATGGGAATTTGAGTGGGTTTTTGAGTGGAGGAAATTGAAATGCATTTGAGTGAGTGGAGTGTCCACCCACATGAATGAGGAAGAGGTGGGGGCAGCCCCATGGCTGGGTGCCATGCCCCTTGGGTGCCCCCCTCTCCCCTATAAAAGGCCCCCCTCTCATCCTCTTAAAGCACACCTCCTCGTGAAGGATCTCCCTCCCCCTCTAGTATTTATTCCCCATGGTCTCGGACTAGCGAGATACATGTTCCCGGTGGCTATTCGGCAAGAAAGAGTTGTGATTCCGCTGCATCGCTGGAGCGAGGAGGCGGAGGTTGCTCGGTGCCTTGTACGTGTGTGCGAGCACGGATCGCTGTTGTTTTGCGGTGCTAGGACTTCCTCTCGATCTTGAGATCGGCAAGAGATTGTCTACATCAACCACGAGTTTGGACTCCTTAAGCTTCGTCGGTCTTCAAGGGTATGTTCTCTACGGATGTATATCCGCCCATTGCTTGTATCTAGTAGATAGATCTTGGTACATAGTTGTTCCCATCGTAGGAATTTTTTTATTTTCTATGCTGTGAATCCTACAGTGGTATCAGAGCCGGATCTATGCGTAGATGCTTTGCACTGGTAGTACACATATGAGTATGTGGGCAATGGTTATAATTTTATTGCTTCTTAGTTGTACTTTGGATATTGGTGGCATAGTGGGATGAAGCAGCCCGGACAAACTTTACATGTCCTCGCACATGAGACCTGTTCCACGCTTGACATGCAACTAGTTTTGCATAAGTGGCTAGCGGGTGTCTGTCTCTCCTACTATAGTCAATATCTAATTTGCAACAAGTTGTCAACAATTTGGTTATCCTCGTTGTGGTTCATGTTAAATGCGTAAGAATGGTTCTATCTTCGAAAGCCCTAAGCCACGTAAAACTTGCAATGGATAAATTAGAGGCGTCTAGTTTAGATTGTTGCTGGGCTAGTGTTATGATATGGTGATGTTGTAAGTAGAAGTATGAGATGATACTCTTACAACACACATAACATGTAGGTTCCATAGACCTTGGCCTTACACATAGAGGTATGATAGAGATCATATCACGGTGCACATGATGGAGATCATATGCAGGAACCATATCATTTCACTTACAAACATGTGATGTTTGTTGCATCTTATATTGCTAGTTTGGTGTTTTATTAGCATAATAAGATGATCCCTCATTTAGATATCAAGATAAAAATGTGTTCTCCCTTAAGTATGCACCGATTATGTTTCGTCACTCCAAGACATCACGTGATGATCGGGTGTTCTTTGATCCACGATCATATTTCGGGTGTAAGACAGTTACACATGCGAATACTAAGGTTCTTACTTGGCGAGCCTAGCATGTACAGACATGGCCTCGGAACACGGACTGAAAGGTTAAGCATGAGTCATATGTTTTGATATGATGACCATATGGATGCTCGCCTTTGAAGCTATACCGACTCACGTGATGATCGGACTTGGTGTAGTGGATTTGGTTCATTTAATCACCAAAAAGGCACGAGGGATATCGTTTTGAGTGGGAGTTCATTACTAATTTGGATTAGTAGAAATCGATTTATCATAAATTAAATCAAGTGATTTTGCATAATTTGTTGTAGTCATTGGCATTCGTTCACCACCTTATGCTTAGTTGTAATTGAGATAATAGAACTATAGAATTCTGGATATTTACTTTACGAAGTGGTATCGTATTGTGTTGAGTGTCAATCTAAAGTTTAAAGTTCTATTGCAAACTTTCAGCAAACTCTGTTTACTCAGTAAAATTTAATAATTGGTATTAAATCGAGAGTAACAATTCCAGTGTTAGTATCTTAAGTATCATGTTTGCCTCCATGATTCTTGATTGTTTTAATATCAAGTTTATCTAGGAGCTAAAAGAATTGTTTCAGAAACCATCATGTGTGGCAGATATAATGATATCTGAAACAATGTTTTAGTTGCAATATGATAGAGTATAATATATGTTCTCATATTGGATGAGAATTTGCAAAGGTTGGAGATGCTAGACATCCTAATTATCCAAAAGGGTTTTGGAAAGTAACGGTATACTCACGATTCGTCTTTATAAGCTACATTAGATTGATCATGAAAGTCGTCATGATAAGGATGAATAAAAGATGTATGTAAAGTGTTTACTACACTAAAATATTACTAAAGAATGGATTTTGAAAGAATACCGATCATTTGATGATGGTGATCTACTTCAAAGTGCAAGTCCAAAGGTATTATTATTTGAATATACACGCTTTGGACTATGTGTCATGTATATGGCGCCACTGTTGATGTTCATAGATTCTTTTAAAAAGGAAAAGGGAATGCTAAAAGAGAATCTATAAAATATCCTTGGCAGAAAAGAAAAGGTTGGAAATATCCAATTTAGGTATATAGATGATATACATGTTATGGTTGTATTCTTTGCTTGTTAAACAATGTGGTTCTTGGGTATTGGATACCGAATTGGTTGGTATGAAATTTTATATGGAACGATGCAATTCATAAACCATAATGGCCTAAATAACTAGCAAGAGAATATGTGATGATGTTCATCGAAAACAAACAAACTGTTGTTTGTATTTCTCGTTGACATCAAAGCTTGACTTCAAGATTTGTTTTAATAATTGTTATTTAAATCAGGTATTATGAGAACAAAGTTTGTTAAAATAATTACCATATTCCATATAAGATGGATGATTTACAAATCTAGTTGGAGAAATCACATCCATAAAAACTAATGCTAAAATGTCGCAAGACAAATGATTGAAAGATCACTTACGAAGTGACATCGCCGTTTAAATTATATTGGAAAGAAAACATGAAGAAACTCCATATTCATGGATTTTTGGAGTCTTTGATTTGATCAAGTGACGCTTGTGAGACTTTCCTCGGGATAATTAAAACTTCGTTCAAAGGCCAAAGAAGAATGAACGACTAAAATATTGGAATTTATCCATATCGATGTATGTAGTCCATTATGTATAGTCATAAGCGATAGATTTCAACTCCATACGCTTTCTCCGGAAATTTGAGTGAATGTTCACTTAATAAGAAAGAAGTGTGAAATATTTGAAAAACGTCCAAAGACTTTCAAGATGAAGTGGAAAATCATTGTAACAAGAAAATAAATGGTTTATGATTTTATCATAAGGGATTTATTTGAGTTACAAGTGTAACAAGAAAAATAAATGAATTATGATTTATCATAAAGGGATTTATTTGAGTTACAAGTTTAGCAAAACACCTAGATTTACATCTCCCGAAACACCATAGGAGTATGGAGTGTTTGAGATTTGTAATGAAACCTTATGTGACATGGTTGGATCAAAGGTATTATTTATAAAACTGCCATTATGTTATAAAATATGAAAAGCTTTAGGGACTATCGCTTTTACTGAAAAGAGATCCATCTTGATCCGTTGAAATGACACCATATGATTTATGGTTTGGGGTATAACCCAAGTTGTCATTTCTTAAATTTTGGTATGCTAAACATAAGTAAGATGTTTACAACCAAAGTCGAATGAGCATGTCTTTGTAGGTTATTTCGAATAACAATTGGTTATTCCTCCATAACACCGATGACAAAAGGGTTTGTCGCTTGAAATGTGAAGTTTCTTGGCAAAGGATTTTTTCGCAAAAGTTAAGTGGGAGGACAATAGAACTTTGATAAGGTTAACGAACCTTAGATAAATGTGCTGAGTTGCACAGCGCCGGAAATCGTTCCGGAGGCTGCCATAATGCTCATAGCTTATGTGCCTCAAAAGTTGTGGTGACGAAGATATAAGTTCTTATTGAACCAAGTCGGTCGAATAAATAATCAAATGCTGAGATTTGAAAGTAAATCATTATTGTTTGACAATGATGAACCGAGTACATGCAAAGAAGCGATGATGGACCCTGACTCCGTCAAATGGCTTGAAGCCATAAAATCCGTGATAGTTCCATACATGAGAAATCAAGTTTTTTGAACTTGGAAGACCCTCCGGAAAGGTGTAAAAACCTATCGGTCATATTTGGATCTATAAAGAAACAGACATGGATGTTTCACATCTATGAAATAGTTGACATGTCGTAAAGTATTTTATGACAATGTTCAAGGAGTTGACTATGACAAGATTTGATCTTTCATGGCGATATTTAGTCTGGACGGATTAAAGTAGCAACCACTACATATAATTTGGTATATGGTAGATGAATAAACAAAACAAAGTTCTTCTAATAGAATGGTTACCTAGGACGTGTACATGACACGGTCCAAAGGTTTTTTTAATTCAAAGGATGCTAAAAGGGCATGCAAACTTCAATGGTTGAAGTAAGCATCGCGGAGTTGGAATCTTCACCGTGATGAAAAGGAGTTTTCATCAGGAGACGATGAAGATGCTTGCATTTGCAAGAAATTAAGTGGGAGCGTTGAGACATATTTCTAATACATTATGTGGAGGACATCTTGTTGATTAGAAATAATGTAATTTTATTGACAAAGGTTAAGAATTTCATTTCAATGAAAGACTTAGGCAAAACCCGAATATTTAGCATGAATGTTTATAGTGGATAGATTGTGACGCTAATATGGTTGTGCCAAACATACATATAAGAGATATTGAAGGAGTTCAATATAGAAAAGACAAGAAACGGTTCTTGTCGCATGGAAAGGAATTGAATCAAGATTCAAGTGTATCGACACTTGATAAGTGAAACAAGATTCAAGTGCTTTGACACTTGATGAGTGAAATCACGAGAATGTTTTGATCAATCATAGCATGATATGTACACATCCAGATATGTCCTATGCTCTAAGTGTTATGAGCATATACCAGAATGAATCATAAAATGATCATTGGACGATAGTAAGGATATTATTATGATCTTTTGGAAGAACTAATAATATATTTGTGTAGAGGTGACAAACAATTACAAATAGTTCATTGTAAAGCATTACATTGATACTAGTTTTGTCACCAGATACAAATTAAGTTTATCTCAATTTAAACTATGGGTGGCACAATGTAATTGAAAGGAGATTCCATGATGGATTTGGTTGAATTCCAAAGTTAAGACATTGTGACGGATACTACAACAAAAGGGCTAAGTATATGACTGCTATAGTAGCAGCAAAAGAGGGCATTTGTGTCAAGTAGTTTGTTATCAAACTAAGGTGTGATTCGCAATGGGCTAACACTAAAGATATATTGTACGATAATAGTATCGACATGATTTAACCCTAAGGAACTAAAGGTCTCACCAAAAGATCAAATTTATACAATGCCATCTCATTGGAGAATGAGTGATGCGTGAAGACGCAAAGACATGCAAATACACATAGACCTAAAAGTGTCAGATCCATAGATTATGTTAACCACTTGAAATTGCGTATATGGAACACCAGAAAGCCATAGATGTTCAATACGCAAAGTTTTCAAACTAGATTATTGTCTCTAGTGCAAGTGGGAGACTGAAAGGAATATGTCCGAGAGGCAATAATAAAGTGGTTATTATCGTATTCCTTATTTGTGATAAATTTTTATTTTGCATGTTATAATTGTATTAATATGGAAACGTTAATACATATGTGTTTAATAAACAAAAAGGAAGTTCCTAGTTATGCCTCTCTTATAAACTAGCTCGTTGATTAACAAGATGATCAAAGTTTCCTGATCATGGACATTGGATGTTGTTAATAATGAGGTCACAACATTAATGGAATGGTGTGATGAACATTCATCCGAAGTATAGCACTACGATCAAAGTCATTGAGTTTATATTGCTATAATAACTTACGAAGTGATCCTAATCCTTAGACCATGAGATCATGTCAATCACTAACACTGGAAGAGTTTCTTGATAACATCAAACGTCACACCATAATTGGGTGATTATAAAGATGGGTTCAGAACTATTAAAGTGTTATGTTAAGTCCCATGGATCGAGAATGGAATTTTTTCATCCCGATGACGGATAGATATGCTCTAGGCCCTCTTGGTGATATCACATTGATTAGCTTGCAAGCAGGTGATTTGATCACTAGAATGTTATATCACGGGAACAAGAAAAGAGTGCATGTTAGTAACGAGATCAAACTAGGTATGGAGATACCGATGATTGAATCTCGGACATGTAATATATCGCGAAACAAAAGGATTAAGATACTAGCGTAAAAGGTTCCGACGATCATAAGAAAGTCATCGTTGAATGTGTGGGAGTTAGTATGGGTCTCTAGATCCCGCTTCTGATTATTGATCAGAGAAGGGTCTCGATCATGTCCGCATTATTCGCGAACCGTAGGGTGACACATTTAAGAGACACCGACATCCATTTGAAGCAAAATTTTCATGCCGGAAAGATGTCACATCCCAAGATTTTAGAAATTGGGACTAATTTTTTTTTTGCATTTGCATGATATTCATCAGCATTTCATTGCATATTTGCATCAAGAAAAATTCCTAAATAAAAATAAAGGACTAAAACCCCAAATAGTATGTGCCACTTTGTCCCTAAAGGGAATTAAATTGGTTTTATAAAAATCAACTATTGCTAAGGCAACGATTATTGCTAAATTATAGCCTAAAAAGATCCAATTAATATTACAAAATTTTAGAAACAAAATTGAGCTCATTTGGAGCTATTATGAAAAAGTTATGAAATAAATACAAACACATAAAGATATAAATAAAATGAAATACAAGGATTTATAAATCCACTACTTCCAAACTAGTAAAAATATTACAAATTTGATCCTATAATGATCTATTCGATTTTAGAAAATTTTAGAAATAAGAATCATGTCATTTGGAGTTTGTATGTGAAAGTTATGAGGAAAACAAATAAATAGAAAATGGAAAAAGAAAAAAAACCATTGGGCCAACCGGACGGCCCAGCTAGCATACTGAGCAGGCACCTTGTCCCAAGTGCTTTAAAAAGCGTGCGAAAATTGATTTTCTACACCTATCTCTATTTAAACTCCTATATCTTTTTATCTACAACTCCGAATCGACTTCTGTTTGTTTCTACTTGTTCCCTACTCCAAGACCTATCTCTACACCATCCTAAATCTCCATATAAACTCGTGGATCCATAGTTGTACGAGTTTCCCTTCTCGAAATCCCAAATCTACACATGCCCGAATCTTATTTCGTTTATTCACTCATCTAGACTTCGTCGTTTGCCTTTGGCCAAAAAACAAAAGTTGTAGATCTCGTTGAAATCTTTCGATCCCGACAAACCTCACCTCTTTTCATCCCCCACAACTAGAGAATTTCGCACCGCAGTATTTTAGATATGACGGTATAAATCCAAGATGTACTCGCGCTCGTTTCTTCAAATCCAAATTCCTTTGGTGAGAAGGTAGGACTAATGATTCCCCACAACTTTCATGTTGTAAGTTTTTCAATTTGACCTACGGATTTCTCTCTCTAACATAGATCTATTTCTTGTCCATTTTGAGCCAAAATCGGGTCAATCTCCTCTCCTAACCACTGGATCTCATCCCAACGGCCAGGATTAGATCGATTCCGCGAAGGGGTACGAGCCAACCGGATATCGCCACATGTCAACGCCAGGTCAGCCCCGCGTCCCGGTCAGCATAGAATATTCTCAGGGAATATTCCTTGTAGATTTGAAATTGAATTTAATTTACAGAAAATTGTGCAAACTTGCAAAAATCATATAAAAAGATTTGTAGATCCAAAAATAGCAAATGATATATTAATGGATTCAGAAAAATGAGTAGAATATTAATATGGCATTAGATTCAACCTTTACAGTATGCGTTTACTGCAGTAACTTAATTAGTTTTAATGGTCTTTTAGGTTAATAAATTCATAGGAAATTATCTGTAACTCCAAAAAATATGAAAAATATATCAAATTGAAGCTACTATAATGTAGATTAATAATATCTGGTTGGATCCAGCTTTTGCGAACTATTTACCCCGTAGCAATTTAATTAGTTTTTATGGCTTTATAAATCATTAAATTCATAGTACACTAAATGCTTGTCACAAAAATATAAATGAAATACCGATGGAAATCTGGTTTCATGTAGATCATCAATATGCAAATGGTTCAGACAAATAGTCTAAGGTTTTGCAGCAATTAAATAAATAGATTAATGGCTTATTTATAAATTAAAAACATAGTAATTCGAATACTGCTCAGAAAATTATAAATAATATGTCCCTGGAATCACAATTCCGTGGAGATTACAGATATAATTTTAGTTTGATTTGTAGGCAACAGAAACTATATGAATCATTTAAAACCCATTAAACACTATTTAAATCAAACAAAAAGATCTATAACTCCGATTAGGTTGAATCGAACGCCTACTGGTTCGTATTAATGCCCTCTATCCAGTGAACCCAAGAAACAAATTTAATTCGACAGATAGAATAGGCGTTACAACAGAACTATTAAAACCCCTATATTGGCAAGTAATTATTAATAACATGTACTCCATTGCATTAATTGGTCTCTTTCATGTATCATATACTTCAGTATTGTTTAGAGAACTAAAATAACAACCATTGTGACTTATTAAATTGTCATGCATGCATTTGTTGTATTTGTTTGATCTCTATGTGCTAGTGTTTATGTTGTATGCAATTGTTTGATCGATAGATTGCGAGGAGTGCAACGTGTGTGATTGCAACTACTATGATTTCAAGTATTATGGTTATGATGAGTGCAACCATTATATCTATGAGGATTATGAGGATTATCTAATCGACTACATCTATAACAAAGGCAAGTGGTGCTATCTTGGTCATAAATGTCCTACTGTTTTCCTATGCATTGTAGATGTTTTTGTAGAATTGCATATGTAGGAATTGATGTGTATATGCTATGCTATGTCCTATATTATTCCCTAGAAATCCTTGTTTATGAGCCATCGTATTGGTAGATTGCTTAGCTATGCTATTTAGACGAGGAAGGAAATCATACCATGAAAAGTTATATGTTTTGAAAGGATTATATTTTGCTAAATAACAAACCAATATGATTTTAATGAACCACCTGGGCGGAATGGCTTTGATTGGGTCATCGAGTGTGGATATTGGTGGGGAATGCCGCCTAGGGTATTGAGAAATGATTGGTTTCTTTGTTTGATAGCTTTCATGTGCAACCATGTGTCAATAATGGAATGAGCGGTTGGCTGGACTTAGTAGGTTGTGGCGACCCGAACCCTACGTAGCCAGAGATGTAGAATAATGTAGGTTGGTACGGTGCATGGATGGGTTTGGTAAGCTCTTCCCGAATTGTCTCGTCTTGGACTTCTCCCTATCATCACACAATATGAGTGTGGTGGTCCGAGCTGGGTTGGCCAGGTCACATGGGTAAAGTGTACAAACCCCTGCAGGGTGTCTAAACTAAGTATTTAGCCGTGTCCCCGGTTATGGACAATTTGAGCGACCTGATACTGATGCTATGATATTTCTCACTCATCCTTATTTCTTAATTACTTAAAACTGGTTGGGTAAACATAAATGGGTAGGAGCACCTGGGAGTGAACCAGAGTGTCCTATTTATCGTATTGAAAAACTACTTTGTTACAAATGTTAGGATAAAATTGTTGCTTTATGTAAATGAGCCTGAACTCCACTTGGCCAAATAAGCATGTAGTTGATAGATCTGTTGTTAACCACTTTAGCCTACTTGCCATACATTCCATGTATTGACCCTTCGAGGCTGCTATGTTTTATGTTGCAGGTTATATCGTATCTGAGTGATCATTCATAGGTCACGAGACTCCACTCAATAATTGTTCGCATGTGGCACATTTGAAGGATAGAGATTTACCTTGTATTCGTTTTCCGCTGTGTACTTGAATAAATAATGTAAATTCTGGATCATATTCGTTGTATTTATGATGTACAGTTATATTTGGTATCATTTTGTACTGTGTGTGCTAGTGAACCGATCCAGGGATTGGCACTATACACATGAACTCATCCTTATCAGGCGAGGGTGTTACAAAAGAATAACAAGCGCAGGAATTTATTTCACTAGATACCGAAACGGGTTTTCGGGTGAAATTGCAGAAAGTGTTTTTGCATGTAAAATGAAATACTAGCAAGGGGTTATATGTGAATGTTTGTCATTAAAGTAATTGACAAAATTCTAAATAAATAAAAGGAGTTTTATTTAATGAGAGTTTGCATTAAATTTGATGGAAATTTAATGGGAATTTGAGTGGGTTTTTGAGTGGAGGAAGTTGAAAGGCATTTGAGTGAGTGGAGTGTCCATCCACATGAATAAGGAAGAGGTGGGGGCAGCCCCATGGCTGGGCGCCATGCCCCTTTGGTTCCCCCTCTCCCCTATAAAAGGCCCCCCTCTCATCCTCTCAAAGCACACCTCCTCGTGAAGGATCTCTCTCCCCCTCTAGTATTTATTCCCCATGGTCTCGGACTAGCGAGATACATGTTCCCAGTGGCTATTCAGCAATAAAGAGTTGTGCTTCCGCTGCATCGTTGGAGCGAGGAGGCGGAGGTTGCTCGGTGCCTTGTACGTGTGTGCGAGCACGGATGCGCTGCTGTTTTGCGGCGCTAGGACTTCCTCTCGATCTTGAGATCGACAAGAGATCGTCTATATCAACCACGAGTTTGGACTCGTTAAGCTTTGTCGGTCTTCAAGGGTATGTTCTCTACGGATGTATATCCGCTCGTTGCTTGTATCTATTAGATAGATCTTGGTACATAGCTGTTCCCATCGTAGGAACTTTTTTGTTTTCTATGCTGCGAACCCTACACGACCTTCGCTTGCTATGGCGTTCGCGCCTGCGGCTATAGTCATCCTCGTCATCCGAATGTGTTCGGTGGAGTGAGTCCTCGCCATCTGCCCACCTGTTGGCGATGTTCATAAGGTGGTCGAGCGTCTTGGACTTGATGTGCTCAAGTTCCTCCTTGAAGTCTGGGCGTTTGACACCGTCCTTGAAGGCGTCGATCGTTCTCTACTCGGAGATGTGTGCCACGGAGTTCTTGATGTTGGACCAGCGTAGTATGTACGAGCGAATGGATTCGCCCGTTCGTTGGGTGCAGGCCCGTAGCTCCTCGATCGAGGCTGGCCTCTTGCTGGTGCCCTTGAAGTTTCGGATAAACTGTATGCCATCTTCTCCCAGTTTCGGATGGAGCTCAAGACGAAGGCCGAGCCGCGGTCGAGTTGCGCTTACCGCAATGAAGGAATTGTAGGGCGTTGTTCCTGTTACCGCCGTGCAGCTTGACGGACGACAAGTGGTCGTTGAGCCAGGCTTTAGGGTCCGGCGTCCCGTCGAACTTCGGAGTCATCGAAGGGAGCTTGAAATTTTTCGGCATCCGCGTTCGCCGAACAGATCTGCTAAAGCATCGGGCTCCCCACAGTTCTCCGTCGTCTTCTTCCTCGGACTCGGTTAAGCACACGCGCTTGGCGCGCGCCTTGTCGACCTTGCGCTGGGCGAGATTGCTTCGAGCGTCGTAGTCGCTGCTGCGACGCCTTGGACCCTTGCGACGTCGAGGTAGATCGTGCTCGTCCTCGTCAGATGAAGGTGTGGGGCTGCGGTTGAATCTGACTGCGGCTTTCTTTTTCGGCTCCGCAGGAGCCTCATCGTGGAGCGCAGCTCCGACGAGTCCAAGTTCGGCTAGCGCAAACTTGTGCATAGCCCTCTTCGGGTCCCCCACCGGAGGTGGATGGGACACAAGGTATGTGGTGGCTGCCATGATCGCAGCCTGCGGTGTCTACGATATGACGTTGCCGTTGACGTCCATCTCCATGAAGGACGCGTTGAGGGTTCTGGTGACCTCACGACGCATGGCGGGGTCCATGTGCTCTGTGCGAGAGCGATGCTTGTTGGCATTGTTGCCGTGCGAGCTGGAGCCGCCAGCGTTGGAGAGCGCAGCTCGCCGCGCGCTGGACTCCGAGGCCGCTTGCTTGCGATTGTCGAGGTCCTCCTGCATCTTCACCTGTCGGTTATGCTCGCCGATGAGGAACAGCTGGTATGCCATCAGTAGATCCCGTGAAGCATTCACATGCAGGATCTTATTGCCCTCCACGGCTTCGCGTTCCTGGCGCGTCGCCTTCGTTCGGCTGGAGGGGCGGTTGCCCCCCATTTCCTCCGTTTCCACCCTGTGGGTTGGGTGGTGGTACGTGGGCACCCGAACCTGGTGGTTGTTCCACGTCGCTTTGGATGACCACGGCGCACTGATAGCGCTCGCGGATTGGATCGCTGCTGCCGCAGCTTTCGAATCCAGAACCGTAGGTTCCCTCGTCCGATGGAGGGCCGCAAAGATCTGAGTTGCAGTTGCTGCTGTCGTATGACTCGTCTGTCAGGCCGTTGTGCGTAACACGCTGGGATGAGGGGCCCACGAAGAGGGCCTGATGACTGGCAATGGCACCCGCTTTGGGAGGCGGAGAGTGCCGGTCTGCCCCACCTGGAAGCAGAAGCTCCCGAACAGAATCTCGAGCCCGTCGCCTACGGGCTCGAAATCCTTCATGGTGGCTGGCGAGTGGGCGGTGAAGTCGAAAGCGCCAAAGAGGCGGTGGCTCTCCGTCGCCGAGGAGTTGTAGATCGCTTTGGTTGGGACCGTCACGATCGCACAATCAACGCCCTCGATCCCCACGGACGGCGCCAATTGACGAGGTTCGATCTCGTCAATACCCATTGTTATGGACTTGGGTTTTAGAGAAGATGGGGATGCTGGATATCGCAGAATGGTTAACAGACAAGCAACACGGGGACACAAAGTTTACCCAGGTTCAGGCCCCCGCAGGGAAAACCCTACTCCTGCTTATCTGCTCTTGATTACAGCGGAACCGAAAAGTACAGGGGTGCGCAGATGCAATCTGGCGTGGAGGTGTGTATGAAGTGAGAGGTGACCTCCTCGCCGTGCCCTCATAGTCTTTATATAGAGATAGACAGGTCTCAGGCGTCAGGTCGAGTCGGTTACAAATTAGAGTTTGCTCATTTGAATATTCTTTCTACTCTAGTCTTGTTCTCCAAGGATCCGAAGGCGTCATGGGCTTGGGCCACCCGGAACCTCCGCAGGCCGCATATCTTGTAGTGGGCCTTCCTTCGGGCTGGACTAAGTATGCTGATGTTGTGTATCCGCGGAGTATAACCATGTCATGCATGGTGTTGGGAAAAACATGTTTAACAAACGTGACGTGACGAGATATGTGAATGTGTCCACTCAGGAGATTAAGACAACAATATTCTTTGTGTTCATCAGAATAGCCAAGAAAGATACAGGGAGTACAACGAGGTGATAATTTGTGAGGCGATGAGGCGTATGCATTGGAAAAACACAAGCAACTGAAAGCGTGAAGCTCGTGAAAGTTTGGATGGGAAAGAAAGAGAATAATATGAAGTGGTGTTAGGATTTGCCTTTGTTGATCTAATGTTGAGAAGATAAGTGGCGATGCGTAGACATTCAACCCAAAATTGTGGAGGAAGAGAGAATTGAATTAACATAGTGTATATTATGTCATTGATAGTTTAAAGAATTCATTCAGCCTTTTCGTTTTGGGGAGAAGTGTAGGGACATGAAAAACGAAAAAGGATGTCGTGTTGTAAAAATAAATTACGATTGTTAAAGTTATTAAATTCTCGGCCATTATCAGATTGGATGAACCTAATGGGTAGAAAATTATGAGCCGAGACATATCATTGAAAGTTTAGAAATATAGAGTGAACGTCAGATTTGTTGCGTAAGGGGAAGGTCCAAACAAAGTACTAAAATCACCAAGAATCACAAGATAATATTTGAAACTCGATATATTTGCTATAGGTGATGTCAAAAGATCACAATGCAACAATTTAAAGAAAAACGTGCTAGCGGTGCTAGATGAGCTAAAGGGTAGGCGTACATACTTGTCCTGCTGACAGGACTCATAAGTGGCCGAATCATGGATATCTCTATTACATGGGATAGCAAATTCACTAAGAAGCAATGGCAGAGTAGCTTATTGGGATGACCGAGATGCCGGTACCAAAGATCGATCGAGGCTACCGTGAAGATGGGTGGTGCATTGGTGAGTTCGCCATGAAGAGAATAGATGTTGCTAGAGCTATTGGAGCGAGCAATCTTCGTCTTGGTCAGAAAGTGCTTACCGCCCTTCGCAGGACCACGCCTAGTCCCTCCCTTCGCCGCCGAATCGACCCAATATTGTTCTGGTGGCTATCTCCTCCCGGAAACCTAATACTCCCTCCGTCCGCAAATAAGAGTACTTTTCGTCTTGTCCTAAGTCAAACTTTAGTATGTTTCACTAACGTTTTAGGACAATGTATCAACATTTATGACACTAAATTGATATCATTAGATTTATTTTAAATTTAGTTTCATAATATGTCAATTTGATGTAATATATGTTTCTATATTTTTCTATAAAGTTGGTCAAATTTAATTATTTTTAACTTAGGCAAAAACTAGATGTACGGACGGAGGAAGTAATCCCAAGTCTCACCCGCAGCCTGAGAATGGTGCGGGTTCAGATGGTTTAAATGGTGTGGCTTTGAGCTGTTTCTACATGGACTGGGGGAAAGAGGGTTGATGTATCCCGCGGGTTGGGTTGATGCGGGTTGATAGAAAAAGCGGGGCGGACCGGTGCGGTTTGGTTTCAGACCAACGTAGCTGAAACGGGCTGAAACCCATGGTCGAACCCGCAGGTTAAACCAAAAAGCTTGGTCAGATCGATTCCCAATTCCCCGAGACCCCCACGCGTGTGCATCTGCTCTGGCGTATGGTACCGCCGCCTCCGTACAGCGTGATCCCAACGCGACTCCTTCCTCGGGAAGGGATAGGACGTAGAAAGTGCTACGCTGCTGGACGCGGGAATGGCCGGAGCCAAAGGCGAGAACGGCGACCGGAGGCGAAGACGACGAGGTCAAAGGCGTTGTTTGCAGGAAGCTCGCTTCAATTCCTCGCGCTGGTAGGGAGTGCTCAGACGAGCATGGATAGGAGGGAGGCAACGACATGAATACGCTCGCCGGCGGCGGTTGCGGGCGCACATCCACGAACAGGAGCTTGGCACCCAGGTACTGGTCGAAGACAAAACTGACGTTAGTGGCCCACTGGTCATAAGACCCATGGTTTCCACTTTGGGTCTAAATTGGTTTCAAACCGAATGAAGTTGTGCGGGGTGGAGCGGTTTGGGGTCAAATTTCCTGTGGATTGGTGCGGGTTGGATGCTAGAGATTATTTACTGGTTTGGTTTGGTGTGGGGCTGAGAAGATTAACGTGGTGGGCTGGTGCAGTTTCGGTGCGGCGTCTGCCCCGTTCTCAGCCTGTCACCCCTGATTGTGAACGACACGATGCCCAGAGACAGACGCCGCTCTCCTTCTCCTCCGGGAACCTATTATTCGCCCCTCTCCTCCGGCAACGGTCGCCGCTCCCTCCACGATCGTCCCCCGACCCGCCCCTTCCACGGTCGTCCTCCGACCCGCTCCCCTAGGAACCCTAATCCCCGAGACTCACTCCAGGCCGTGCCGGCCGCGGTGTCCGGATCGAGCCGCCGCTCCTTCCCCGGTCGTCCACCGACCCGCTCCTCTGGGAATACTATTCTCCAGGACCCGCTCCCGGCCGTGCCAGCCACGATGTCCAGATCAAGCCGCCGCTCCTTCGCCGGTCGTCCTCCGACATACTCCTCCGGGAGCACTAATCCCCAAGACCGATCGAGCCGTCGCCCCTTCCCCGGCGGTTCCTCCTGTGTCCTCCTCGACTCGTATGGGTATGTGTTCCTGGCCGAGGACGACAAGGATGCCACCGGGTATGGGTTGGTGGTCGGGGACGACAACGACACGACCGCGCAGACCTTCACGAAGGAAACAGGAACTATCAAGGTGACCTTCGTTATCGCCGATCTCCCCTGCCTCTCCTACTTCTACGTCCGCTGCCTTGATCTCTCTGCCAGCCCCTTCGACAGTGAGCCGGAAATCGTTTGGTCCACGGAGAACCTCGTGCTCCTCAGCTTGGACATCTCCACTTTCTGCTCACCAGAGTACTTCATCTACAGGGCCGGCGGACTGCACGGGTGCCCGCCATCACTTGATCCGCTTCCCGACATCAGCACCTACTTCGCTAGGTGGAATATAGATCCACACCTTGCCGGCGTCTTGCCCGACGGCGACGGTGGTGGCACAGACTTTGTCTTGGCCGCTTTCACAAGGGAGTCAGGGCAGTACAAGCTTCATATCTTCAAATCCAAGCAGCGTGCCTGGACCAAAGAGCTGTTGGTCCCAGATCTTCCAAGTTGGCTGACACGGAAACGGAGAATAGTTTCTCCTGACAAGGTGATCGCGTTACAAGGTGGACTGCTGGGCTTTGTCGATCTCTGGAAGGGTATTTTGCTCTGCAATGTGCTCAAGGAACCCGTGACAGTGGATTTCGTTCCATTGCCGAAGCTGCTTCCTACAAACCGAGAACACTACAACAAATCCTTGGCATGGCCCATTCGTGATGTCACCTGCACAGATGGTTTGATCATCAGGTGTGTTGAGTTGGAAGATATATACAGTATCAAAACCAGCATTCCCGATGCCTCAACCAAGGATCTATTCTTTGATTCCGAAGCGGTCGATCCAACCGAGGAGGAGGTGGTAGAAGAATTTGATGGATGGCGGCTCATTACATGGTTTAGGGAGATCTCTTGGTACTATTGGCGCAAGGGCAGTGTGTCTCATGTCGATGAACTTCGAACTGTCTACTTGCCTCATCCGGATTACGGCAGCGATGATGGTGCTGCAGAATTCCCGTTGAGAACCCTTAAAACAACTTGTCCCACCGTGTGTGGTGATGACATTGTTTGCCTCATGTCCAAGAACAATCCTTGTGATCATGATGCATGGATTCTCACCGTTGACATGAGGAGCAAGACAGTGGGAGCGCCAGTGCCATGCCATGCAAAGAGATCTAGGCATTCTAATACCACCTACATTCCCTGTCCGCTGAACAAATATCTGAACACTGACTCAGATAAAGCTCAGGTTGGTTTGCAAAGTGCTTGTTCTGACAGACACTTTCCTTTTGAGCTGCCTCGGCAAAGCTCGAGCAAGTACAGTAACACTTCCCAGCAGAAGCGGCAACGACTGGTGCGACCGTACAATAGATGTGGCTTGGTGCACCTTTGAATCTACTTCCTCCGTTTAAAATATAAAATGTTATAGCTTCATGTAAGAAGTGTATCTGGATCCTTTTTAGTGTGTAGGTTCGTATAGATTTAAAATAAACCTACACACTAAAATAAGTCTAGGTATACACTTCCTTTATAAAGCTAAAATATCATATATTTCAAACGAAGTGAGTACTTTGGATGGGGCAACCTGCTCACGCAGTCCTCATCAGGTAGACATTTGTCAAGCTTGTGATGAAACAAATGCCATGAACAAGGCGAAATTGGCTTACAGCATAGTATGAATATGTGGCATTTTCCTAAGCACACTGAAATTAATGTAATTTACCAAGTACCATTGCAAAACGTTGTCTAATATTACTGTAATTTACCAAGTACCATTGCAAAACGTTGTCGGTTTGCCAAAAAAAAAAGCTAGAGATAGACTACATCTTATACTCCAAGTCTCTATCTATCCTCGTGTACCTCTAGTCCTCTATATAAACCTTACAAGGGTCATTGCAATATAACACAATATTTTAGGATTAATATTTTCCACATGGTATCATAGCTGTTAGTCTCACGGCCGATCCTAGACCTTCCACCGCTTCTACATCGCGCGCCGCCCCTGAGATCAATCTCTTCTCGGGGCATGGCACCCGTTCTCGATCAAAGATCTGGCCGGTTCTTTAGATTAGATCGATTTCAAATTTCTCAAATTCATAGATTAGATCCAAAATTAGTCCAATAAATCCATACTTCTCGTAGATTGATTCCAAACACACAATTTTCCATTAGATCCAGTCCTAAATAAATGCCTAGATCTCGCGATCCTTGTTCGGCCTGCCGTATTACGGAAATATAGATTGTATAGATATTGATTGATTACATCGAGAGCCGTTGAAATGTTTATATAGTACTAGAAGACTTGAAGGGCAAAAGATTAATAGAGATAGAATTAGATTACAAATTTAAACTATCAAATATAGTGCAGCCGTGATATAATCTAACAGTGAGTACTCGTGTATATGAAAAGACACCATGTAGTATTATAAGAACATTAAGATTCTATTTTGCTCAAACTCCGTCTTTTTCATACTCCCTCCATCCCACTTAAGGCCTATAAGTTTTTTGGAGAGTTAAGCCATGTAAAGTTTGACCAAACTTTTAAAGAAAACTATCAAGAACTATTATATTATAGATACCATGTGAAAATATGTTTCAAGATGTATAAAAGAGTATGGATTACGTATTATAAATAGTAATATTTTTCTCTAAAAACTTGGTTAAATTTTAGTTAGTTTGAGTTTTGAAAAAAGTTATATGCCTTATGCCTTGAGACAGAGGTAGTACATGATTATTAAAGATGCACACTCTTGTGTGAATTTTTCTGTTTTCTTTCTGTTGGGCACCACTAAGAAATTTCATTAAAGAGTTTTTTTTATCTTATCTTAGCTTGCTCGTATAATTGTAAGTAGCCACACCTTGGAGATTTTAGCCATGGAGTATAATGCTTTATATACGTTCATTGATTAAAAAAAGCTTATAAGGGCATTTTGTCTATTTAATGATAAAACTGATCAAAATCAAGCCTGTCTACGTTGGATCAAATCTAATATCTTGTTTGTGCAATAATATCTGATCTAATCTGCTTCTATTCTATATCTACTACACTTTACATCTCCAATCCGCTATTATTTCCATCCGATATGATCTACTTAGGTCCTGTGTTAAATCGTGCATATCATATACTCAGCCTACTCTTCTGACCTAGCCACAGCATCTTTGCGTACTCCATAGATCGGTTCCTCCTTCTCCGGCCGGTCTTGCCGGCGTCGGGATGGGTGGAAACCCAATCTATGGGTGGAGTTTTCAATAAAACTAGTGATTTTAAAGATTAGATTAGTGTTTTGGTTGTCATCTTCTTAACCTCTGTGTTAATGGAGATGTCACCGTCTACAATAAGTGATCTTCGGCTTTTCGTTGGACGACGAGATCTCTTTTCTGACGTCAATGGTGGTGTTGAAAGATTATGATTCTATAGGTATAGTTTTTCAGTTCTTCCTTCTCCGGATCGATTTTGGACTTTTTCTCATGGTTGTCGTGAGGAGGATTATCCTCGCAATATTTGTCCCGGCTGCTACGTCCTCAACAATGGTGATTCCTACTCTTGATTCGTCAGCAACGTTGATCAGGTTGTTCGGTTAATTTTCCTGGAGTACTTGTGTTGGATCTCTTGCCGATGTTGATTGATTACCCTAGTGGTTGTGTGCGTGCATATAGCCTTGGCACTGCAGCTCAAAAAATTATAGAAAAACCCTAGTTGGTATTTACATGTTACTGTTTGATGTCTCTCAGTGTTTGGTTGCCTTTAAAAAAGTGCAAGATTATGTCTCGTAAGAAGAAAGAGAATGAAAACCTTAAAATTTTGCTAGTTTTCTTTAAACTTTATTTTGTAATCAATGTAGTCACTTTATGTATCTCTACCATATACTATTTGCTATTATAAATATAAGGTTGTATTGATTTAAAAAAATACTCAGCCTCCGATGGTGAAGGGCCCTAGGCCATACCATGAACCTACGTGGTCGTTGTCAATATGTCATTAGGAGTTGTCTATCTCTCTTGAAACAGGCTTTCACCCATCTTTATAAATAAAGCATACCGGTGAGACCGCTGCTGGGCCAGACAACACAACGCCCAAAAGAACCGGAACACACGAACCCACTGCTGGGGCAGATAGCACAGCAAAGCCCAAAAGGAAACTAAAGAGAAAACAAAAGAAAGAATGCCGACAACGCCGGATCGACGAAAGCGCAGGTGATCACAACCGCTGTGCCCTCCGGAGAATTCCCACCACACACCTATGCCTTCGAACCACCATATACCAAGCAGCACCTTCAGGAAGGGATGCGACGACGACGATGCTGCTGCCCGGACTAGTCCTAGGATTTCTCCCGGTACATGGAGGGGCATGGGAGAGGGTTCACCGGACACCCTGCACAAGGGAGGTGGCGCCCGCAGGCGTCACCGCGTCTGTGCCGGCACCGCCATCAAAGATTTCTCCCTACCCCATAACCCATGACCCGGACAGAACGAAACGCTCCCCCAAGCTTGATGCCCACCAACATGCACCCCCACGGTCTTGAGGACACCAACGCCGTCTCACCGTGACAAGCGAAGCGAGGCCGACTGTACCGAGAGCAAACAACCGTAAGTGAGGAGAAGCAGTGCCTCCACCCCGTGGGAGGGAACAACCTCCACCGCCATAAGCGATAGCCGGCCGGACACAGCGGCGATAGCTGACCAGGCCACTGGGAGCCGGAGGGCGGCAGCGGCAAAGCCATCTGGAGGGCAACCTCCACCGCTGAAAGCGGGTGCTGGCCGGACGCGGCAGCAAGAACACACCAGGACGGAGGCCCGGCCGGACCCGGGAAGGGTCTGTAAAGTTCTCGCCGCCACGCTGCAACACGTAGGCTTGCCGCCGCAATCCAACACCCCCTAGGCCTGGCCGGGATGGCCCGTGAGGCACTCGCCACCTCGCTGCAGCAGACGTGGCGCCAACGCCGCCCCCCTCGCCACGATTCCTACCTAGGTACAACCAGAGTTGGCGCAGCCAGGCCCACCCCTGCCCGCCTGGCCCAGATCGGGCCCAAGGGGCCCAGATCTAGGAAGGCAGGCTCAGCCTCAGATCCCGCCGCCACCGTCTGCACCACCAAGAGCAACACCCGCCGCCGCGCCGCCTGCCTAGGAACCACCAGCACCACCGAGCCGACACGCTGCCAACAATCGCAAGGAAGGCTCGAGGCCACGCCGCACCTTGGCCCCCACCGCCCAGGTCAGCACCGGCCAGCCTCGGGCGCGACACCCCCATGCCGCCCGACGCGCCGAGGTCAGCACCGGCCAGCCTCGGGCGCGACACCCCATGCCTTGGCCCGTGTGCGAAGAGGTCGCGAGCCGACCTCGGTATGCGCCGCTACGGCCGGCGTCGCGAGGTCGCCATGAGCGCGGCCGCGCAGTCGGCCTCAAACCTCAGGAAGAGGTCGCGCACTCCTTCAGGGCAGCGGCGGCGGGAGGTTAGGGTGCGCCCCCCAGTCGCCACGCGGGTGCGACGGGAGGTTTTTTTTCCATTAGGAGCGGTCTATGAAACATAAGAATATGTCTTAATGAAATTTTCAAGATTCATTTTTTCCGAAAATGTCTTAATAAAAAATTCCTTAACTGTTGTTTACAAACGTATTGAATGCGCAAGCAATCAAACAGTCTAGATTATTTTAATATTTGATGTTAAAGTAGAGGTTTGATGTCAAATTAGATCGACCAACACCAACTTCTAAAAAAATATGGACACACTAGTATACAAATACAGAGCCTCGCGGTGTAACAAGGCCTTATTTGGGATATGCGTGTACCCGGCCTCAAAGTTGCAAGGCACTGGGAAAGCAAAGCCCAACAAACCCTTCCCGAGTCTCCTCAGAAGATGGGCTGATGCGTGGCCGCTGCCGGCGCATAGTACGTCTGGACATTGACCCAGAGCAGCGACAAGATGGAGACGAACAGCACCGACCAGAGGACCGCAATGGTCGGCGCTCGCTCCCGCCGCGCAAGGAGTCCCCTGAGGAACCCCTGCAGGTGCGCCACCACCCAGGCGGCGAACAGCAGCCTCCAGACGAGCGGCCCCCACGACTCGTACCCGTGGTCCACCCCGTACGAGAACGCCACCACCGCTCCGGCGAGATTGCCCAGCAGCACGCTGATCGGCGGCACGAGAAGGTTGCTCCATTGCACCGACCGCTTCTCCTGCGCCTCCTCGTCGTCGTCCTCGGCCTCCTGATTGGACACCGAGGACGCCGTTGTGTCCGTCGAGAAGCCGACGTCGATCCCGGTGCACGCCCTGATGATGCCCAGGAACACGGCGGCGAGGCCCGCAGACGTGCCCATCACCACCCAGAGCTTCTCGTGCCGCCACCACTCCCGCAGAGACACGCCGCTCCACTTGAGCTCCAGCGCCACGGACGCGATCACCGAGGTCAGCAGCAGGACGAGCAGGACCCCGGCGTCGTACCCCACGTCGTCGGGGAAGATGGACTTGCCGGAGAGGAGGCACGCGGCCGAGAGCGCGCAGTAGACGGTGAGCGGCAGGGAGGCGAGCGGGTACGCGACGCGGTTGACGTACGCCAGCCGCTGCAGTGGCTTCATCCCGCTGCCGGCGGCCCAGACCGGGCAGTGCCGGCTCAGCAGGATCCCCATGTCCGCCGCGGCCTGCCGCGACGCGCCGGCGAGCATCTCTGAGGGGCCGCGCCCCGCGTAGCTCCTGAACGCGGGCCGCGCCGGCACGCAGTACGCCGACTCCCACCCGCGCGCGTGCATTCTGAATCCCGTCGCTGTCGCGACGCCGCCGCTGGCGCCGGCGCCGTAGATCCACCCGAACTGCATGCACGAGAGCAGCAACGTCAGAACAAATCTGCAGATCAGGCGGGACGACTCTATGTGGCAGCTACTAGAAGCTACTAGCACCTCTCTGCCCCATCTCGTTCGCTCCTCGTACGCGCAGCTGATTACGTTGATGATGGCCTCCGTGGGGAGGGCAGAGACCGCCATGGCCGCGGGACGCGGGCTGTCGCCGCCGGTCCCTTGCTCGCCGAACACGGAGGCGATAAACGATGGAGACAGGCCGAAGTGCCGCTCCAACGCGGCGCGGTAAGAATGCAGCCTACGCTTCCTCGCGCGCTCGGTTTCCTCGTCTTCATCTTCAGAGTCCAGCAGGGGGACGACGGACATGGTCCTCTTCAGCCTCGCCTTTCGACTCTCCCTCGCCCCGAAGCAGCACCACTTCCGACGGTCGTCCGCGTCGTCAGGCACCGCGGGGTCGAACCCGTACAGCGCCTTCCGGTTGAAGCAGCACCCGGAGCCGACGTAAACCGGGCCCTGGATGCCGTCCAAGCATTTCATGTCGATCTGCAAGACAGGTCGAGCAGATCAATCAGTGGATGGGCGCGTTGCACACATATCTCCATGAATGAGCACGTGGACTGAGTTCCTTACATTGAAGAAGACCGAGTCGTGGCCCGCGTCGTCATCGGCAGCGGCGGCGACGGCCGGCCGCAGAGGGAACTGGACGAAGCATGTCCTGTTGCCAGCCTCGGCCGGGTCCATCATGAAGCACATGGCCTCCCTCAGGGCCCCGCTGTTGTTGACGTAGTGGTCGTAGTCCAGGTTGAGAACGTAGGCGCCATTTGTCAGCACGGCAGACACCCGGAGCTGACCCAAGAAACACCAAATGTAAAATTCATGTGAGCATATATTACAACCGACGAACAAATCAATGCACTGGAAAATGGAAGAATATGCTGTACGGCATGCGTGACGACATGATCGAGCGTACGAACCAATGCGTTCATGGCGCCGGCTTTCCCGTGATGCTGGAACCCGGGCCGCTTCTCCCGCGACACGTAGACGAGCCGAGGCAGGAGCTTGTCGCTCTCCTCGCCGTCACCGGCGCCGTGGCCCAGGAGAAGCTGCACCATGGCAGGATGGTCCCTGGGGTCGTTCCCGGGCCACGGCGTGCCGTCCGACATGACCCACCCTCCCTCGGGCACCCTGCACGCCCTGGCGGTGGCGGCGGCGAGGCGGTTCAACCTCACCTTGAACTCCTCGTACTCCCTCTTCACCTTACGGCGCTCCCTGACGAACGACGGCGCGACCTTGTCCCGTATGTAATCCACGCCCCGCGCGAAGTAAGGTTCAGGCGCCCTGGGCTCCACGCCGTGCGCGCGGCAGAAGGGGACCCACGCACGCGCGAACCTGGCCGTCTCGCAGAGCGCCTCGAAGAGCAGCGCGTCGGCGCCGTCGTCGGAGACGTAGCACGCGAGCCGGGCCGCGGGGTAGTCCGCGGCCAGCACGGACAGCACCGTGTTGGCCGTCGCCAGCGGCGGCTCCCTGGCCGCGTCCGCAGCGGTCACGAACACGTCCACGCTCGGTAGCCTGCCTTCCTTCTCCTCCTTCTCGAGCAAGTGGAGGCGCGTGGCGCGGTGGGTTGGGGAGAGCTTGGTGAGCTGGGCGGCGAGCCAGGAGAAGGCGAGGCAGCACTCGCAGGCGACGGAGGTGAGCCAGAGAACGTACGCGTCGTGTTGCACCGGGTGGGTGACGCGGTACCGGAGGAAGAGCGCGAGGAGGACGGCGCGTATCGTGACGGCCGCGCGGTAGAGGCTGAGCTGCGCGGACGGGATGGGCACCTTGCTGCTGAGAGGCTCCGGTGGAGGAGGCCCGCCGTCGCCATCGCTGCAAAAAGCACGGTGAGAAAACATGATTGCACAGGCTGATTTGGCGCCAAGACAGATCATGCAGGGTTCCATTTGTCAGTGATCTGTTCGTGAATCGCAATGCTTAGCCGGCAGAGCAGTTGAAACTCGAACAATTTTTTTGTGGTTCTGTGTGTAGTATAACTGGAACACGGAGATGTCATCGGAAGGAAAGACTCCGATTGCAGCGGGAAGCTAGGAGTATTTGAAACTGAGTGTTGTCTTGAGCTGCTGTTACTCACCTTTCTGAAGCTGCACGAAGCACCGGCTCCGGGGTGTTGGGAGGCGCTTTCTGCAGGCTCTCGCCGCTGTCCATCTCAAAGCCCAACCGGTGCACAATCCCCGGAACCAAATACAGCCGATGTGCAGAGAGCTCCTCCCACCAACTACTAGCAATAGACTTAGATGTCCAGGCCAAGATAGCTATTTATAAGACATCCGAAGCAGCATCTAGTTTCAGTTTGTCCTCACCGACGAATCCACTCCTGCACATTCCATCCCCATTAATTCTACCGGAAGCGACAAGATGCCCTACGTGATCCGTACGGCGATCGCGAGGCGGTCTCGGCGAAAGAAACAACAAGCCTTGTGCGGATTGCTGTGGCAACAACAACAGACAAGTTGCTCTCTGCGAGGCATGAACTTATCGCGAGTCACGGAATCAGGAGAAGCCGTCAATCACTACCTGCTCTTCCAGTAAACAATTGGTCGATTAACCCTTAGCAGCTACGTACGTGGATCGATAACGAAGAAAGCTATTAGTAGCTGGTATTATTCTCTTAGCTGCGGTACGGCACATATGTCACGTTAGAAATAAAATCCAAGTCAATCCGACCGTACATGCACTTTTGTATGTAATCTTAATTCAGAACCATAGGCGCCTGATAATGTTATTCGGTTTAGTGGTTGATATGTTAGCGGTTATGATTGAGCATGGAGAGCTTGATGGCCAAATTAACCGTGTGATTCCTCGTCTTGTTGATGGTGGACTTCCTATCCTTCAATATCCGGCGATATGATTTTTTTTTTATGAAACATGTCTTTGAAAACACAACAAATCTGAAAATAATCTTATCAGGTTTTGAGCAACTTTCAGGTCCGAAACTAAACTTTCATAAGAGTGAATAGTTTTGTTTCGGTGGAGCTCAAGACGAGTAAGCTAAATTATTCGGTTGCGGGCAAGGCTAGTCTTCGGTACACTATGGAAGACCTACAAATGCGAATGAAAACTAATAAAGGAGAGACTAAAAAAAAGATTAAGAAAGCTAGGTGTAAATTTCCATCTTTGGAAGAAAGATTGGTGCTCGTTAATTTAGTACTAAGTAACAAGATATTCTATATAATATTTTTTATCAACTTCTAAGAGAAGTCTTAATATGATTTGATTACTTTCGATTTAGACTCTTTTGGCAAGAAGATAGCAAAAATAAAGAATTATCGGTTGGCTAAGTGGAGCATGGTTTGCTGTGCCAAACATCAGGGTGGGTTGGGTATAATGAACTCAAGGAAAAAAATACGGCCCTCCTAGGTAACTGACTATTCAAGCTAATTACCGAAGATGGTCTATGACAAATCCTCCTAGGTAACAGACAAGTTGCTCTCTGTGAAGCATGAGCTTATCGCGAGCTGGAGAATCAAGAGAAACTACCTGCTCTTCCAGTAAACAATTGGTCGATTAACCCTTAGCAACAACGTGGATCGATAAGAAGAGGCTACTAGCTAATGTCATTTCTTAACCGTGGTACGGCACGTACGTCACATTAGAAATAAAATTCAAGTCAATCCGACCGTACATGCACTTATATGTATGTAATCTTAATTCACAAGCATATGCACCTAATAACAATAACAATGTTTGTGCTATTCAATTTAGTGGCTGATACTTTAGTGGTTATGATAGTACGGAAAGGTTGATAGCCAAATTGAGCTTGTGATTTCTTGTTGATCGTGGACTTTCTATTCTTCAATATGTTGATGATATGATCCTTTTTATAAAACAGAACTTCAAAAAAACAAGAAAACTGAAATTAATTTTATCAGCTTTTGAACAACTTTTAGGTCCGAAGCTAAACTTTCATAAGAGTGAATCGTTTTGTTCGGTGAAGCTCAAGACATGACTAACCTGTACGCTAAATTACTCGGGTGCAGGCAAGGTGAAAGGACTATATCTTCCCATGGTGTTTTTGGTGCTAAATGACAATCCCAACCGTGTTTTTAATTGTGCTCTTGAGTTTCAGGGAAAACGTCGTTGATGTCTCCTTCTATTGTGATGGATGCTCTCTTGTGATCTTTTGAAGACGGTGGCCTTTTAGTCTTCTCCTAGTTTCTTTCCGGTTGTTGTTTTTTAGGTCACCGTACTATTAAGAGGGGGTCCATTTTGAAAGGCTGTGGGAAATCACTTGTTCTTGCACAAACCTATATGCACCGCCACAGCCATCCCATTATCTCGTGAGAGAGCGTGTTCCTGTTCTGGTGGAGCCTTTTGTGTCTCACCGGAACTTCCGGTCATAGGCCGGAAGTTCCGCTCAAACTTTTTCTGCGGGCTGTTCTACAGTTTGTTCCGACGCTAGTTCCGCCCCAAGTTCCGGTGGCGGCTCAGTAACCTTCTGTTTTGAAGTGTGCTATTTGCCGGAACTTGGCCGGAACTTGCATCGGAACTTGTCCTGCTAAAGTTCTGGCGGAACTTCCGCCGAAGCCGAACTTCCGGTCGATTTCCATGACCCAAAAGTTCGCCTCTTGTTCCGCCCAAGTTCGGTGGCGGCTCAAGAACCTTCTGTTTCGAAGTGTGTTATTTGCCGGAACTTGGTCGGAACTTGCTCGGAAGTTCACCGGAACTTCCGGTCTGTTTTGACCGGAACTTCCGGTTGCGCTTCTGGAGCGGGCGTCAACGGTCTGATGACCGTTGGAGCCAGGCTGGGCGGAACTTCCGGTCTCTCACCGGAACTTCCGATGAGGTCGCGGGGGCTGTAACGGTTCAGCGCGGGGGGGGGGGGCTATTTAAGGCACCCCCTTATTCCTCCCACTAGTTCTCGAATTTTTCTCTCTCCTCCATTAATGCTTGAGCTTCACCTCACTAGATCTCTCTCTCTAGCCACTCAAATGACTTGATCTTTTCAGAGGTGAGGGAGGTGACCTAGATCTACACTTCCACCAAAGAAGATTTGATTTCCCCCACCCATCCTTTGTGGATCTTGTTGCTCTTGGGTTTCTTGGAACCCTAGACGGTGTAGGGCATCCTCGGAGCTAAGGCGTGTGTTGTAAAGCTTCGAGGTGTCGTTGAGGGCCTCCAATTGAGCTGTGGAGCCTCCCCCTCAACCTTGGTGTAAAGGTTTCGGTTGGCGCCTTCAAGGTCACCGGTTAGTGGATTGTGAGGCCTCCTTTGTGGGGGAGCTCACCGGAGAAGAAGGTGAGGCCTTTGTGGCGCTCGGGTGACCTTGTGTGGCCCGACACCTCTCCAACATAGACGTAGCTCCTTGGGAGTGAACTACGGAATTACATCTCCGTGTCCCTCGCCGTTACTTGCTCCTTCCTTTACTCCTTGCTATTTACTGTTTTTGTTGTTGGTGATTGTTTTCTTGCATTTAGGTTGTTCACTTAGTTGCATCTCTAGATAACTTCCTTTCTCGTTGAGCCTAAAAGTGAGAAACAAATTAAAATTGGGTAGACGCCTATTCACCCCCTCTAGTCGTATCAAGTCGGTACTTTCAATTGGTATCAGAGCCAGTGCTCTTATTTGAGCTTTACCGCGTAAGAGACTATGGCCGACGAAGGGGGTAGTGAAACCGAAAAATCCAAGAACTTGGCCACTATGGATGACCTCAAGCAATTGGAGTCATCCATGATGTCCAAGTTCGAGGAAATGATGACTCTCTTGCAGTCTCTCAAGCCAAACCCCATGGTTGCTATTGACACACCCCAACCCAACGAGGTTCCTCCCACCGTTACGGTGTCCGCCCCCGGGGTAACTCCCGCGGCTGCCACCACTCACTTGGGACTTGGTTTTGTTGCTCAAACCTCTACCAAGGTTCCAAGTGAGAACATCGAGGAGCCCGAGAACCCAACTTCCAAAGAGGAAAATGGAGGAAAGGACTACTCGGCGGTACCCCCACCGCCGAAGTACACTCCGGATCCACCCATCCCCATGCCACACATTATACCTCAAGGAGCACCACCCATGCTAGATACGTCTAATTTCGCCAATTGGCAATATCTAATGCGCTCTCATATTTCTAGCTCATCCATTGAGTTAATGAGGATTGTGGAGGATGGATTCTCTCCATTTGACCCAAAGAAGTTGACACGAGGTGAAGTGGTGGACAAGCAACTCAATGCCACAGCTTTGGGAATGATTCAAAAGGCCTTGACTCCAAAGGATTTTGCTCACATTCGCCAATTTGACACTGCCAAGGGAGCTTGGGATCAACTCATCGAGCTCTTTGTTGGGAATGCTAGCATCCAAAGCTCCAAGTTTGATGAGATCAACAACGAGTGCGATGGTTTCGCAATGCAAGATGATGAGACCCCTGAAGACATGTATAGGCGCCTTAAGGTCCTTTGTTCCACTATGAGGGACCTTGGGGCCCACTATGTTGATGACAAGTTTATGAAGAGGAAGTTCATTCAAGATCTTCTCCCGTTTGAAGAACAAAAGCTCAACTCTATCAAGGGGAGAACCAACTTTCACTTAATGACCTCCCAAGAAGTCTTGAGTGAAGTTATTGCCATGACTATTGCCAAGAAGAATGCAGAGTCCGCTCGAGCTAGAGCCATTGGCTCAACAAAAGTGAACCTTGCTTTGAAGGCCAAGGCTATTGAAGTTGATGATGATGATACATCAAGTGAGTGGTCTCAAGAGGATCTCAAATGTGCCTTCAACGAACATCTTGCTCTCTCTTCAAGGGCCTTTTGGAACAAGTCAAGATCAAGGGACAACTCAAGATTCAACTCATCCAACAAGTCTCCCAAAGCAAGGTCATGCTACAATTGCAACGACAAGAGTCACTTCGTGGCCAAGTGTCCCTTTGAGAACCGTGAAGACAATGGTGGTCGTCTCATTCGCAAGATCAAGTCAAGACCTCCTCATCCCTTGAACAAGAACTACGCCGTCAAGAACGCCACTAACAAGGAACGAGCAATTGTGATCCATGAAGAATATCTTTCGGGCACGGATGAAGATGATGATGATGAAGTTCATGGTGGAGAGATTGTGGGGGTTGCTGCTATTGCCACTTCCTCAACCCCACGTCTATCCCTCTTCGACTCGCCAAATGAAAATGTCATCTCCTCCAACCAAAAGTGCTTCATGGCCAAGGCCACCGAGGTATCACCAAAACCCACTCCTCAACCTATCTCTAGCGAGCCTTCCTCTCTTGATCTTGTTGGTCTAGAGGTGAAGAAAGAGATGATTGACATGTGTGAATTTGTTGCTACCTTAGATGAAGAAACTAAAAACTGCTTTGAGTCCTTACTTGCACAACTTGACAATGCTAGAGATGCCTTAGATGAAAAGGAAGAACTTCTTGACTTGCTAAGTAAAAATGAAAGAGATGCCGCCGATGAAATTGCCTCTCTCACTCAAAGTCTTGAGGATGAGCAAAATATGAGAGTTAATCTTGAAGAAAATGTGTCTAAGCTTGTAGATGATCATAACAACACTTTGACCTCTACAATTAAAGAACGTGACCATGCTCTTGCTTTGATTAAGATTCTCAAGAAAGAAAATGCTGAGTTTGTGGGTGGTCATGATAGGACTCAAAAGGATCTTGAGAAACTCAAAGAGGAACACAAAGCCTTTGAGAGTAAATTCTCAAATCTTTTTGAAGCTCATGAACAGCTTCAAACTCAATTAACTTGTGATCTTTCTAAGTCTTCCGCTATGCAAATTATAGACTTGTCTAGCTCTCCTAACCCTTGTTGCAAGCATGAGCATCTCATAGAGGAAGTCAAGGTTTTGAAGGATCAACTTGCCAAGACTAAGAAGAAGAAGAAGAAAAATAACAAGGGCATGGCCCAAGGAGTACTGAATGGCCTAACCCTCTTGCAAAGTGACAACTTTGCCGGAAAGAACAATCCCTCTTATATTCTTTGCAAATCTTATGATGGTTATGTATATGCTAGATATGTGGGAACATCTTACACGCATGATTATCATTGGGCCATTTGGGTGCCAAAGGTTCTTTTCACTAACAAAAGGGGACCCATTGCAAAATGGGTACCTAAAACCAAGGCTTGATTTTCTTGTAGGACTATGCTTCCGGTGGATCAAAATGGGTGCTTGATAGTGGTGCCACGAGTCATATGACCGGAAGCAAGTCTATCATGACCGAATTGAGACCCAATATTGCCAACACCATGGTCTCCTACGGTGACAAAACAAGCTCTCAGGTTTTGGGTTTTGGCAAAGTGGTGGTAACCCCGGATGTATCCTTGGTTGACGTCATGCTTGTCAAAACTCTTGGTTAAAACTTACTCTCAGTTCGTGCTCTTGCTCTTATGGGTCTTTCTTCTTTCTTTAATTCTCATTCCGTGGTCCTCATGTGGAGCAAGTCTCTCAAGGTGGCTTTTGTAGGATATGTAGAACATGACTTGTATGTGGTGGACTTTTCAGGGACCACTACTCCTCATGCTCTATGTCTCTATGCTAAAGCCGATAAGGGCTGGTTGTGGCATCGCCGCCTAGCCCATGTTAACATGAGTACTTTGCAAAGACTTCACTCCGAGGGCCACATCCTTGGAATTAACGATGTTTCTTTTGCCAAAGATCGTGTTTGCAGGGCTTGTATTGAAGGGAAGATGCATGAAACTCCTCACAAAGCACTCAATCAGATCACTACCGAGAGGTGTTTGGAGCTCTTGCATATGGATCTCTTTGGTCCTCCCTCTCATGATAGCCTTGGAGGCAAGAAGTATTGCTTGGTTATTGTGGATGATTTCTCAAGATACTCTTGGGTGTTATTTTTCAAGTACAAGAGTGAGACTCAACAAAACGTCATTGACTTTGCTAATGAGGTTCAACGGAAGCACAATGCAACTATTCTCTCAATTCGAAGTGAAAATGGCACCGAGTTCAAAAACTATACCTTGGATGAGTTTCTCAGTGATGAAGGAATCAAGCATCAATACTCCACTCCCTACACCCCTCAACAAAACGGAGTTGCCGAAAGGAAGAATCGCACTTTGATGGATGCGGCTTGATCTATGCTAGCTGAGTTCAAGTCTCCATACAACTTTTGGGCCGAGGCCATCTCCACCGCTTGCCATGCAACCAACCGGCTTTATCTCCGCAAGAATAAAAACAAGACCCCCTATGAACTTCTCACCGGGAAAAAGCCTAATGTTAGCTACTTTCGGGTGTTTGGTTGCAAGTGCTACATCCTCAAGAAAGGAGTTCGGTTGTCAAAGTTTGAATCCAAGGCTCAAGAAGGAATTTTCGTTGGTTACTCAAATCAGTCCCATGCTTATAGAGTCTACAACAAAGCCAATGGAAGAGTTGAAGAGACGAGCAACGTGAAGTTTGATGAAAATCATGAGTCTCTTGTTAGGCAAGATGGTGTTTGTGATCCAAGTGATTAAATTCCTCCCAAGGCCATAGGAAGAATGGGTGTGGGTTTCCACCTCCCCATTGAGGATCCCCTTATGGACGAAGGAGAAGGACCAAGCTCTACTCAAGTGGAGCCCTCACTCTCACAAGATCATCTTGCACCTCAAGGACCTACTTTCTTGGCACCAGCTCCCTCAAGCTCTTTCGAAGCTTCCCATGCTCATGACTCTCCAAGCTCTAAAGAACAAGCTCTTCATCAACAACATCAACCTCCCCACTATGGGGCTCCTCCTCAAGGCACCTCCCACGGACAAGATCTTCATCAACCTCATCAACCTCCCCAAGATGGGGCTCCTCCTCAAGTTCACGGTTCTCCCCAAGGTCAAGCTCGTCGAGATCAAGAGCAAGTCAATGATCCTCAAGGATCCTCTCCAAGTGATGACTCCCCCAAAGTGGAAATTGATGAAGATGACCCTCGTGTTCGTGCTTATAGTCAAGGGGGCGGCTCAATTGGTGGAAATGACCAAGTGGTAGCTCAAGAATCTCGAATTGAAGCACAAGCCCGTCGTCAAGCCTATCGTCTCGCCAAGCTTGTTCGAGATGGCCATATCCTTGATAATGTCTATGGAGATTTCAATAAAGGTTCCACTACTAGGAGGCAACTAGCTTCCTTTTGCTCTCACCATGCGTTTATCTCTCTTGTGGAACCACAGAAAGTCTTCGAAGCTCTTGAAGATGATGATTGGCTTGATGCTATGAACGAGGAACTTCACAACTTCAAGAGGAACAATGTTTGGACATTGGTTGAGCGGCCTAAAGACTGTCAAAACGTCATTGGAACCAAGTGGGTCTTCAAGAACAAGTGTGATGCGAATGGAATTGTCGTGCGCAACAAAGCAAGGTTAGTTGCCCAAGGATACTCACAAGTTGAGGGCATCGACTACGGTGAGACTTACGCCCCCGTTGCTCGCCTTGAATCCATTCATATGCTTCTTGCCTTCACTACCCATCATAACTTTAAATTGCATCAAATGGATGTTAAGAGTGCTTTTCTCAATGGTCCTTTGAAAGAGTTGGTATACGTCAAGCAACCTCCGGGTTTTGAGGATCCACTTTTTCCGAACCATGTCTACAAGCTCAATAAGGCACTCTATGGTCTCAAGCAAGCCCCGCGTGCGTGGTATGATTGCCTTAGGGAGCTCTTGTTAGACCGTGGCTTCGAAGTGGGCCTCATTGATCCCACTCTTTTTACTAAGAAAGTTGGAGGACACTTGTTCGTATGCCAAATCTATGTTGATGACATTATCTTTGGGTCTATTAACAAAACTTTTAATGAGGATTTTGCCAAGCTCATGACCGACCGCTTCGAGATGTCCATGATGGGGGAGTTGAAGTTTTTCCTTGGATTTGAAGTCAAGCAATTGAGGAAAGGGACTTTCATCAACCAAGCCAAGTACATCCAAGACATGCTCAAGAAGTTCAAGTTTGATCAAGTCAAAGGTGCCAAGACTCCCATGCCAACTAAGGTTAATCTTGATCTCGATCCCAAGGGTAAGGAGGTGGATCAAAAACTCTATCGATCGATGATTGGTTCTTTGCTCTATCTTTGTGCATCCCGACCGGATATTATGTTGAGTGTGGGTATGTGTGCAAGATTTCAAGCCGCACCAAAGGAAAGTCACATGGTAGCTGTCAAGAGGATCTTTCGATATTTAGTTCATACCCCAAACTTTGGGTTGTGGTACCCCAAGGGAGCCAGCTTTGATCTCATTGGTTACACGGACTCGGACTGGGCTGGTGACAAAGTGGGAAGAAAGTCAACCTCCGAAGCTTGTCAGTTTCTCGGAAGATCTTTGGTTTGTTGGTCCTCGAAGAAGCAAAACTGTGTGTCTATGTCCACGCCAAGTTGAGTACATCTCGCCGCAAGCTGCTGTGCTCAATTGCTATGGATGAAGCAAACTTTGAAGGATCTTGGACTATCTTTTGACAAGGTGCCTCTTCTTTGCGACAATGAGAGTGCCATTGCTATTGCTCACAATCCCGTGCAACACAACCAGACCAAGCACATTGAGATTCGTCATCATTTCATTCGGGATCATGTTGCTATAGGAGACATTTCTTTAGAGTATGTTCCCACCAAGGCAAATCTTGCGGATCTATTCACGAAGCCTCTTGATGAAGCAAGGTTCCGAGAGTTAAGGCATGAGCTAAATATCATTGATTCGAGCAATGTTGCTTGAGCACCTTGCACACCTACCCGCGTCTCAATATGTATCTTGTTTGGATGTAGGCATGGATTTAGGGGGAGTGTAGTTCCTCTTATGAACAAACACTATCCCTATTATGCGCACATTAAAGTTTTCATACTCTATAGTCTCTAAAGGAGACCATTTGAGCTTCATGATGAGTGTTGGTAATGAACCCAAGATATATCTTCACGGTGTCAAGCCATTTACTCTTATATAAGGTGGCTTCGGCCACCGACTCGTTTTTGTTTGTGTCTTTGACCTTTTGTTTTTCTTGGTTTTTGTTGGTTTTGGTTCTTCAGAGTTTGAGCTATCTATCCTAAGCCTTTCCTTACCTCAAGCCCTCTCTATTCCCTGCACAAGTTCTTTCTTGTTGTCCTCCTAACCTGAGATGGTCTTCCTGGCGTCAGCGGAACTTCCGGTCGACCGGAAGTTCAGTCCACCGAACTTCTGGTCCTCGCCGGAACTTCCGCAGTGCTCCATCCTATATAAGGAGGGCCCTGGGGGAAAACGGGATCTTCTTCCTTTTTTCCCCCAAGACCTATCTTCTATTTGGAGCGCCGCCGACCAGGACCTCTCCACGAAGGTGCTCCGGCCCCTTCGTCTCCAACCTCTCCTCCACAGATCTGCTCAGTGGGATCCTTCCCCACCTCGATCTCCCGCCATGGACTCCGGTATTTGCCCTCAACTCCCTCCATTAATGGAGATCTTGCTCTCACCATGGCTTGAGTTAGGGCACACCTTGTCTAGGCTAGTTCTTTGGCTAGAACTTGTTGGAAGATCTTGGTAGGCCTAGGGTATCATGCTTGAGTAGATTGGTCCAATACATCCTAGAAAAATCTGTGCACTTGTGGCTTTTAGATCTACATCTAGTGAACTTCTGTTTGGAACCGTCAGTTCGTGGCCTCACCGGAACTTCCGGTGAGCCACGACCGGAACTTCTGGTGGACCATTTTCACCGGAAGTTCCGGCGATTCAGCGGAAGTTCCGGCGACAATGCAACTTTTTCCGTTTGTATTTTTCCAATCTATTTCTTTTGTTTCCTCTTCCGAACTTGTGCACTTATCCCACCTTCCCTCCCTACTCTTGTGCTTTCTTCTCAGGGCAAGGAGATACCCGCCAAGGCAAGCGTGCCCGCCGACCATCCTCTGACATTCCTCCTGAGATTGATGAGGAAGATGCCGAGGTTGTGCGTCCGTCAAGCCGCTCGGACTACTCGTCGGAAAAAATTGCTTGCTGTCTTCTTCGCTGCTTGAGGAAGAGGCCTGCTCTTACTCAGAAGGCCACTGCTGCTAGGCCAGACATGACCAAAGCCAAGATTTCCAAGTGGTCTCAGAAAGCTTACTCTGCATTTAGGGCTACGGATCCCTACCTCGTGCCTCGTGATCGTCTTTGCTTGGACCCTCATTTTCACACCTGCCGTCAGGAACAGATTTATGAAGAAATTTATGCATCGAAGAAGAAGTTCGTGGTTGCTCCTCAAAAGTACATCAATGTGACTCACATGGAAGAGAAGCAAGTTTACTTTGGAGAGGCTCTTGATATCTGCCAGAAGTTTGGGCTGATTCCCCTCATGGAGCACCGTTAGAACTTTGATGTGACTGCTATTGCTCAGTTTTACTCAACTCTGTTTCTTCACATGCAGTCCTCTACTGAAGGTGTGATGAAGTGGATGACCAGGGACGTGTTTCTTACTGCCACTTGGTCTGAGTTTGCTGAGCTTCTTGGCTATCCCATTCAGCCTGGCCGCGGGACAAATGGTTGGCGTGTTCATGGTCCTGAAGCTGTTGATCCTGAGGTCCTGGAGCCTCTCTACATTGAAGGGTGGGGAACTGTTGGATTTGTGAATCATCTGCTGCCAGTTTTTGACATCATGCGCAGGGTGTACTTGAACACCATCTCTCCCAAGGCTGGCAACTTTGATCAGTTTCATGGGTATCAGGTTGACCTCATGCATCAGACTTATCTTCGCCGACATCGACATGTCAATGGATATTATGCACTTCATCTACTCGGAGATGTGGGCGGCTCTCATTGAAAAGCGCTCTGCATCTATGCTCCTTACATTCAGACTCTCATCAATCACGGTGGCTTGAGAAGAGCAACCCTTCCTCAAGACAACATCACCATTCATGAAGAGAAAAAGCTCCGTGTGAGTAAGCACCAGAAGCCTCGTACTCAGGAAGAAAAAGAAGCTGCTCTCAAGAAGGCTCGAGATGTTGCTAGTGGTCCCTCCTCTGCTCCTGGTGGCCCTAGTGCTGGTGGTCCTTCTCTCCGGAGGCAGCCGTCTTGGGCAAAGAAGCTGCTTGGGAAAGTGAAGAAAACTTTCTGCTTTCTGCAGGACCGCGAGTATCAGGCTTATGTTGATCAGCATCACAATATTCAGCGCCAGAAGGCCATCATGGCAGCCCTCAACATTCCTTGCTCACCGTCACTAGCTCTGTCACTGTTCCCAAGGAGGATTGGATTCGCGACAACTGCAACTGGTCCGAGGATGAGTCTGAGGAGGAGGTCACTGGTCCGCCTGAGTGGGGTCACTGGGTCCTTGAGTCTTCCCCTCCTCCCCCTTCTCGTGGCTGGGACGAGTAGATTTATCTCTTCTTCCTTTTTGGTGTCTCGATGCCAAAGGGGAGAAAGATGTCTATTAGGTTGTCTACGGGATTTGCATGGGTTGAGTCGCGAGCCTGTTCTTGCCTTTGATCTTTTCTTACTCGCGAACTCTCTAGTTTATTTTTGTGATTGTGGTTTTATGTCCGTGAACTTATGTGTGCTTGTGGACCATGTGGTATGCTATGTTTGAGACTATGTGGTATCTTTGTGGTATCTTATAGCTATGGTTGTGGAGCCTCATTGCTCTTATTGTTATTATTACTCCTTTTGTCTCCACCTCATTTAGTTGGTTCTGGTATGATCTCTATCCCTTTTTGTACCTTGCACTTGTGCTATCTTTGCAATTGTTAGGGGGAGCCTCCATGTATGTGTGCTAGTCCTGTCCTTAGAGGTCTTCTCTCTACCTTGCACACATACAGGGGGAGCTTGCCCCGTCCATTGCAAAGATTGCTTTGATTCTATGCAAATCTGTGGGATTGTCATCTAACACCAAAAAGGGGGAGATTGAAAGGACTATATCTTCCCATGATGTTTTTGGTGTTAAATGACAATCCCAACCGTGTTTTTAATTGTGCTCTTGAGTTTCAGGAGAAACGTCATTGATGTCTCCTTCTATTGTGATGGATGCTCTCTTGTGATCTTTTGAAGACGGTGGCCTTTTAGTCTTCTCCTAGTTTCTTTCTGGTTGTTGTTTTTTAGGTCACCGTACTATTAAGAGGGGGTCCATTTTGGAAGGCTGTGGGAAATCACTTGTTCTTGCACAAACCTATATGCACCGCCACAGCCATCCCATTATCCCGTGAGAGAGCGTGTTCTGCTACGTGGAGCCTTTTGTGTCTCACGGAACTTCCGGTCATAAGCGAAAGTTCCGCTCAAACTTTTCTAAGGGCTGTTCTGATTTGTTCGACGCTAGTTCCGCCCCAAGTTCGGTGGCGGCTCAAGAACCTTCTGTTTGAAGTGTGCTATTTGCGAACTTGGCGGAACTTGCATCGAACTTGTCCTAAAAGTTCTGGCGGAACTTCGCTGGCCGGAACTTCCGGTCAGATTCGCTTCGCGACCCAAAAGTTCCGCCTCTTGTTCTGCCCCAAGTTCCGGTGGCGGCTTAGTAACCTTCTGTTTCGAAGTGTGTTATTTGCCGGAACTTGGTCGGAACTTGCTCGGAAGTTCACCGGAACTTCCGGTCTGTTTTGACCGGAACTTCTGGTTGCGCTTCTAGAGCGGGCGTCAACGGTCTGATGACCGTTGGAGCAGAAGTGGAACTTCCGGCCTCTCACCGAACTTCCGGTGAGGTCATGGGAAATAGCAGTTCAGCCTTGGGCCTATTTAAGGCACCCCCTTCTTCCTCCCACTAGCTCTCGAATTTTTCTCTCTCCTCCATTAATGCTTGAGCTTCACCTCACTAGATCTCTCTCTCTAGCCACTCAAATGACTTGATCTTTTGAGAGGTGAGGGAGGTGACCTAGATCTACACTTCCACCAAAGAAGATTTGATTTCCCCCACCCATCCTTTGTGGATCTTGTTGCTCTTGGGTTTCTTAGAACCCTAGACGGTGTAGGGCATCCTCGAAGCTAAGGCGTGTGTTGTAAAGCTTCGAGGTGTCGTTGAGGGCCTCCAATTGAGTTGTGGAGCCTCCCCCTCAACCTTGGTGTAAAGGTTTCGGTTGGCGCCTTCAAGGTCACCGGTTAGTGGATTGTGAGGCCTCCTTTGTGGGGGAGCTCACCGGAGAAGAAGGTGAGGCCTTTGTGGCGCTCGGGTGACCTTGTGTGGCCTCGACACCTCTCCAACGTAGACGTAGATCCTTGGGAGTGAACTACGGGAATTACATCTTCGTGTCCCCTCGCCGGTTACTTCGTTCCCTTCCTTTACTCCTTGCTATTTACTGTTTTTGTTGTTGGTGATTGTTTTCTTGCATTTAGGTTGTTCACTTAGTTGCATCTCTAGATAACTTCCTTTCTCGTTGAGCCTAAAAGTGAGAAACAAATTAAAATTGGGTAGACGCCTATTCACCCCCCCTCTAGTCGTATCAAGTCGGTACTTTCACAAGGCAAGTTTTCTATTAGATTGCGGTACACTATGGGAGACCTATAAATGTCAAATGGAGAGACTACGAAAAAGATTAAGTGGCTAGGGGTAAATTGCCATCTTTAGATGGAAGATTGGTGCTCATTAATTTAGTACTAAGTAACATGGTATTCTATTTAATATCCTTTTTCGACTTCCAAGAGGAGTCTTAAAGCAATTGAATTACTTTTGATCAATATTCTTTTAGCAAGGAGATTGTAAAAAATAAGAAATATTGGCAGGTTAAGTTTAACACGGTTTGCCGTGCCAAATATTAGAGTGGGTTAGGTATTATGAACTTGAGGTAAAAAGTACACCCTACTAGGTAACTGACTATTCAAGCTACTTACCAAAGATGGTGCATACAACCCTCCTAAAAATAAAATACGTTGGCTTGAAAACTTTGACCCAAGTGTATTGGAAGCATGAGATTCGTGTTTTTAGGCTCGTCAATGCCTATTGTTATGGATGAGGACCCACCGGTTAGGAGAGTGCTGCCCGCCTGGCACTCGATTGATCGGCTGGTTGCTCTAGTTGGACATTCACTGCCTGTTGGCCGACCGTACATGCACTTATATGTATTGTAATCTTAATTCGGAAGCATATGCACCTAATAACAACACCCGTGCTATTTTTTGGCGGTTATGATTAAGCACGCAAAGGTTGATGGCCAATTGAGTGTGTAATTACTCATCATGTTTGACGGTGGACTTTTTATTCTTCAATATATACATACCATATGAAACTCTTTATGGAAACATAACTTTGAAAAAACAAGAAATCTAAAATTAATTTTACGAGCTTTTGAGCAACTTTTAGGTCCAAAACTAACCTTTCATAAGACTGAGTTGTTTTGCTTCGGGGAGGCTCAAGACGTGGCTAACCTGTACTTTAAATTATTCGGGTGCGTGCAAGGCCATTTTCTGGTTTGATTCCGATATAATATGGGATACTTACAAATGCTGAATGCAAACAAGTCGAGGAGAGAATATCAAAAATATTAAGTAGCTAGATAGTAAATTGCTATCTTTGGACGAAAGATTGGTGTTCATTAATTTGATACTAAGTAACATGGTGTTGTATATGATATTCTTCTTCCAACTTTTAAGAGAGTCTTAAAACGATTGTATTACTTTCTATCTAGATTCTTTTAGCAAGAAGATAGTGAAAAAGAAGAAATATCGGCTGGCTAAGTGGAGGGTGGTTTGTCGTGCCAAAGATCGGGCTGGGTTAGGTATTCATGAACTTGAGGTAAAAAATACGGCCCTCGTAGAAAAGTGAGTATTTAAGCTACTTACCGAAGATGGTGTATGAAACCCTCCTACAAAAATACTTTGGCTTGAAAGCTTTGTCCTAAGTGTATTAGAAGCCTGAGAACTCATATTTCTGGGATGGTCTAATGGCTCCAAAGAAACACTTAGGGCTTGTTTGATTTGTAGGATTTTCATAGGTTTCTCATAGAATTGAGTTCCTATGGATTTTTCTACCAGCATTGTTTGATTCGTACGAATAGAAACCATAGGATTGTTTCCTATGGAGATTTGCATAGTCTATTTTGTAGGAAAAAAATTATTAGGTCTGAGCTCTAGGAAAAATTCTTATGGCAAGCTCAGTGAGTAACACATACTTGTTTGAAAGTTCAAACTTCAATCCGATTCATGTGGCTTTCCTACGTTGCCATCAAACACATACCTATGCCAATTCCCATGGTTTTCATTCCTATAGTATTCAATGGGGTAGGCCACATCAATCGTTTTTCATATCCCTTCATTTTTCATCATTACGATGAGACAATTAAACATCTATTCTTCCAAATAATTTTATCCATTCTATATGGTCGATCATCCAAATAGCTTCTAACTTGTATCCATCTCTTAGTGTTACCAATATTTTTAGAAATTGACTACATGGCATAGATCACATGTTTAGAATTATAAGGTATAGAACGCTTGTCGTTATTTGTTCGCTTTGGTAGATCACAAGGTGTTTAACGATAAAAACTCTTCTCTTATGCAGGTTATCTACATGTGCACCAATACGATCCGTTTATGGTTATCTCTCTTCAATGTGTGGAGCATCGCAGCCTGTTTACGCAGGTTTTTGTCCAACATGGTTGGCAATATGACTTTAGGATTGGTCCCCCAACACCTTAGACATTTTATGATTTCTCAAGGATGATATGTATTTCGTCTTTTTATGTTTATTACGTTGAACTTGTTTCAAATTGGAATGCAGAGGCGGCGTATAATACTTAAACTTTTTAAATAGTAAATCACTCTATATGAAAAAACTTACAACAACCGGGTTGCAAATTCTCGGTCAAATAAGACTTGGCAGCTTAGAGGTTGGTCAGCTCCTTCTTAGCCGTTGAATGTGATGCGGAGATTTGTGCTGGTTCAGCCGCAGCTGCTTGAAACTTTCTTGAGTTGCACTATGATTGCTCGTTGCATCTAGTTACTTTTTTTTGCACAATGTATCTGAAATTTATAGCCAACTAAATCCGGTTACATATATGCTAGGCGCAATGAACTTTTTTTAGAACGTGGGTGTAACTCATCATTATTCAACCAATATTCAATTCACGGTTGAACGAGAGCTAGTCGTACCCAACAACAATTCACATCACTACTAGATTATGGCACGTACAAACATGAAACATAAATGTACGTACTATACTCAATCTCCGTACGATGAATACATAGTTACATACAGTGTTCCGCATGTATAAAGTTCGGTAGGGATCGATCGCGCACACAGTAGGTACCCCCGACTACTTAAAGAATTTTAATTCAGCTCACATATTACATATCGCAGTATAATATTCCTTGTGCTTCATATCGATCTAATAATTAATTAAAGAACAGACTAAATTAATCCAGGAAACTGCGGCCCTTTTAGTCATTTATTTGCTTTAGAAGAAAAGTGATTAATCGGCAGATGTTTCCGGACGTCACACCGTGATGCTATTGCCTAGCTGTCTCCTGCGCCGGCACCGCTACCTGGTCCTCTTCTGTTACCGGTGGTGTTCTTCAGTATCTGCAAATAGGAGATTAGTTAGACAATGAATAGGGTGTCAAGTGGAATCCCATTAAAATCCCACTTCTAGTTTATTTGCTAAATTCTAGTTTAAATTTTAACAACGAAGGCATCTCCCTTTTAACCAGCTACAATTAGAGGTGCCGTATATATGCGTCATGTATATATATACACGGTCTAGCCTCAAGTATGGATACGGTATACCTCGATCGTATATGATTTCCATTAGCTTACCTGTCTAAGCATTTGGTTCTCGTTCTGCAGTGTGGAGAGCCTCTCCTCAAGCTCCGAGTTTCTGTTCTCCAACTCCTTCACCTTCGTCTCCAGCTCGCCCATGTACGCCTTCTTCCTCTCCCGCGCTTGCTGCGCCGACACCCGGTTCCTCAACAACCTAGGTTATTAGCATGCAGTCGCCATAACAATTGTTAGGGTGAGTAGGATTTCGAACAAGAACGCAGTATATTTAGACTTGCAATTTTACAGAACGTACTCATGATTCTTGCCTACCCTATCAGCTTGTGTCTACTTGGTATGTTATAAAAATTCATTAGTAAACTCAAAAGTGAATACTTGCTATCTAACTCATCATTTGTCAAACTAATATATGAATTTTCAAAGTTCAACACAAAAATGTACTTCTACCTAAAAAGGCAGATTATCAACTACCTTTCAAAATGGTGAAACTTTTAAGTCGGACTACAAAATTTTCACTTAATTGTTCAAAAATTCAACTTAGGAATTTGTTCTCTTAACATAAAAGGTAAACTTACAATCGTGCATTAATTAATTAGCAAACTACTGGATGTTTGCTAAATAATATTCCACTTCCTCGTATTGTATTTTGAGTTCACAATAGCTGAGTAAACCCGGAATTATTTCTATTCACAAAGCATAAAAGAACTAATTATCAACAGGGTGAAGTGTTTTAGACGGTTCGGCAATGGCATTTTGGCAAAGTTGTGAGAAAATAGTCGGATGTCCCTTCGCTTGCCCATGTATTTTGGTGGTTTGTATGCTCGCAGAGTTTACCACGATGTCGGCATGTGAGGCTGATTGCGTTGTTTAGCTAGGTGGGTGAGCCTCTTTAACGGTTTTTGCCCAATTTCCATACTAACTTGTCAATTTTTGCACTTGTTGGAAAGATATGGCTCCAATTGGGTTACGAAAAAATAGTAGCCCCAACTTGGTAGGACTATGATAGACCAGATAGAGGTTCCTCGGAAGGATCAGAAATCCTATGGTTGATGTACACCAATGCATTTGCGTTCAATATATGATGTTCATTTGTGAAATGTAAGTGTAAAGAAAATATCATATGCTATCTACATGAATTATAGAGCATGTGAAAAATGATCAGCAAGCTTTCTTACATAAAAATATATATTCTTATAAATTCTGGAACAATATAGGATCGTATGCAAATTTTGATCATGATCTTACCAAAGATTTTGGTGAATAATCATATGGCCTACTTGTTACTAGTTGCTTTCTAATTAACCCGTGCATGTTAATTTGGTAATTCCTGATCAGCCTGTGAACCCATTGCAGAAGAAGAAATAAAATTCTTACAATTTGATATGTGATCAGACGATCTACTAAAAAATACGGTCTCTAGTCTCGCTCTACAGGTTCACATATGGTCCAAATTAAGATTCAGGCTCGCATATGGTTCAAATTATATAGTCCACATATAATTTATATGTTCCTATAAATTATGGTTCGCATATGTTTTTTTGTTATCGTTGTTATATGGGCTGAGACAAAATCATAGTCCTAAGATATATATTTGCTCAATGTGGATCAAATCTAATCAACTAACTTCTTTCAAACGGTTGAAAAATTAACTAACCTACTTGTATTCTTCAAAAAATATCTTCATAGTTTTATGCGACTTCATAACGAGCGGAGAATTTTCTACGCATTAGTTCATGCAAAATGACAAAACAGAGACCGCACTCCACATGTGAAAGGTTAATAAGAGAGACTGTAACAGAGCTGTTCATGAGTTTGGCTAAAAGGGACCGCGTCTACGTACGTACGGGCCAGAAGCCCAGAATGCTAGAGGGAGGAATGACTAAGCTTGGGTCTTTAGTTTGTCGCTTTGCACGCACGGCAACGTGAAACTAACCAGGTACAGCACGCAGCAACACTACTGTAGTAGAGCTACGAACACACGTACAGTAGGATGGAAGCTAGAGGGTACATACCTTTTGAGTCGGCGGTGTTCCTTGTCGGCCGGGCTGCGCCCGCGGCGGCGCGAGGTGGCCTGCGCCGCCGCCGCCGCCGCCGACTGTGCTGGCTGATCCGACGACGTCCCCGCCGCCGCGCGCTCCCTTCCCGACGTCGACGGGCCTCCCAGCTGGTCCAGCCTGAACTCCGGCACCCTCCCTATGTCGTCGTCGCTGTCCATCCCTGCATGCGCACGCGCACACAAGATCTTCAAAATTAACCAAGCGCGCAGCTATCTTGCTAGATACTCTCCTCCCTCTCGCAGGATCTATATCTCTTCACTCGCAGTACAAGCAGAACGCAAAAACCGAATAGAAAAAGCAACAATACGGCAAGAGCGATCGAACGACTAGCTTCAGTTTTGGAGATCACGCGAGCAGCAACCAAAAATGAGGCGAAATAATATACGGGATCCTGGAGAAAATCTAGCTATAGCCAGCAAGGTTTATGAGTAGTGTATGCGTGCCTTCCTTGGACGTGTGTGGCGCGGAGCTGGACGACCTGTCGCTGCTGGAATGCGGCGAGCTCGTCGTGGTGGTGGTCGTCTGATCTTGCATTTTTCTTCTTCTCCCCTTCTCGCTCCTGATGCGCTACCTTTGTCCGGGCCGGCCGGACGGGTGGAGAGTATCTTATTGATTGTGTGCACGTTTCTCTGTCTCCCCTCTGATATGATTTCTGATTGGCTCTTCCTGCTTCCTTGGCTTGCTCGGAAGTACTTGCTTGCTAGACATGGCCAACCTCTTCTTCATTTGTTCTGAACGGCAACACCGTGTGTTATTGCAAACTAGCCCCTGCATATGCTCTTTTTTGTGTATAGGCATATTCTCCCTTTCCAACCTGGTAGTATTGTTTTTCCATTGTCGATTACTATGATAGCTACTATCGCAATTAATGTTCAGCTTGAATACATACCTTGTCTTTTGTCAACCATATTCCCCTCCCCCTATTCTCATATATATTTTATCATTTTTTGCGGGTAATATATATTTTATATTTTGGTCAACTATACATATTTACTTTAAACGTTTTATTAATAATTTCTCACCACCAAGTATAAAATCAAATTCAACACAATTGATACAATTTAGCAAAAGCCATCATCGCAATATGGTGGGCACCTGCTAAAGCCAGTCGCAAGTGACGTTCTCTCATTTTTTATAACGGGTGATGTTCTCTCATTTGGGCACCGTACCTATGGATCAATTGAACAGAAAATACTTGAGAAAATGTCACTTGCCTAAGATCAAACATTTTTGGGGTACCGAAGCAACTTGATTGTTTGAATACACCATATAAAATGTCAGGGGCAAAAAATAATAGTTTGGATTTAAATGTATGTCAATGTGTTGAATAAAAAACACATGATTATAGAACATAGCAACATGGGTGCTCCACCCAGATTAGGCACATTTTTCTATCAACTTATCAAAGTAAATGCAAACACGAGGCTTTCACACATTTAGAATCCTTTGAAAGAGTAGGGACAAACATTTGATACTCTCTTCGATCCATATTACTTGTCACTAAAATAGATGTATCTGAACACGTTTTAGTGCTAGATACATCCATTTCAATGACAAGTAATATGGATCGAAGGGAGTACCAGATATTAAAGGAAAACCATAATATTTAAAACGTTCCACTGATAATCATGACATTTGAAACGTTCCACCGAAAATCATAATATTCTATGGATCTTCATGTGAAAGTGGTAAAGAACATTAAAATCCTAGACAGAAACTGTACGTAGCAGTTAGGGGGAGAGGCGTCCAGGAGGATCCAACTAAAACCCATATAGGGTTTCGTCCCCCTTGCCGGTGACATCGCCGGTCCTTTTCGTCTCCAGTGGCCCTAGGGCCTTAGAGGTGTGACGGACCACACCTCTCTCCAGCAGGGGATTTTCCATTCTTTGTTTAGCCTTCAGTGTCTTCTTCGGGATGTTGATACGATGGCTACGTCCTGAGAAATCAGAATAAGATCATCTACGGTCTATCCTTGCTCCGGTGGTGCATCTAGTGCCAATAGAGGACTCATGTGGTCGTTTGTCCAGCGGATCTCGTGGGATCCAGTCTGTTTTCGTGTTCATTGGTTTGTTTTCAGGTTAGTCTCTTCTGATCTACGGTTGTCATCATTGACGATGGTTGTTGCTCTAATGTGATTGTCCTCTGTGGCCTTAGCATGGCAACTTTCCGTCTGTCTACTATAGCAAGCTCTATTACGATAAACTTTTGCCCGACTTCGGTGACGGAGTGGCGAGGACAACGGCGCGCCTTTGGCTCGCACTAGTGTCTGTAATCGTCGCTATGTGGTCTAATGACCTATTTTTGCAATTTTTATTACTTTTAAGTTTCTTTGTAATGTTGTTAATGATTATTGATGTATCTGTGGAATTTCGCAAAAGAAAGAAGTGCTAAAGACAGTTAGGGAGCTGTTGAACATTTCCCAAGATAAGCTAGATGGATATGCAAAAGCAGAGCGCTTTTCCCCTGCGGACGCATCGGGCTTTGCCGTTTTGATGTCGACAGAGACTCCAGTTCAGCCTGCGGCCAGGGGCTCACCCCCAGCCGTCCGTCCCGTCCACCCCCGGCCCGATCACGCGGCCGCTCGTCCTCCACGTCTCGGCGCGCCACGCCAGGCGTTGGCCGCAGGTATCCAGAGGTCGCGAGCCCCGCCGCGTGGCCGCGCTCCCGGCCTCGCACCCCATCTTCGCGCCGCCGACGCGCGGGCCATTCGGACGCCGGGCCCGGCGCTCCAGCGACCTGGGTGGAACGCGAGCACGTGGGGCTGACGGAGGGGAGGGGCGCGGGTAGGCGGGCGTAGCGGCCTAGGCGACTGTGCGCGTGTTGTGCTCCGTTCTGTCGCGTGCTTTTCGGGCGAGCAGTGCGCGCGCGCGGTGTGGCTCGCCGTCCGCCACGCGAAAGGGAAGGGGAGACGACGGCGGAATGGTGGATGGTGCGCGCTCTTGCATGGTGGATCTCATCTCTATCCTCGCGCGTTGTCGGTGGCAGCGAAATAGGAGTACCAGTGTCGGCGATTTCCGTGTGATCCGGCCGCATAATCAAATTTATTAGTAGGTTTTTTAATGAACTAACACAGTATAGTTCCTCCGTCGATACTATTCTCACGAAAACTTAAGGACAGTGTTACGCGTGATCCCCCGTACTCGTGCTGACACGTGTCCACCTAAATCTCGTTTTTACTACACTCAGACCCGCTTTTGCTACATACGTCCCGTTTTTGCTACACTGTAGCAGAAAACTGTTCGGCCCAGAAGTAGAAAAATAGATTGGATCTCGTCGGAGATTTCGCCGGAATCCTCGCCGGGACCGTGTAGCAAAAAAATTGGGTTAACGTAGCATATTCGACCTCGCCGGAGGCTTTCGCCGGTAAACCTCGTCGGAGATCGTTTAGCAAAAACTCAACGCTATTGTAGCAAAATATTTTTTTCTAATGTAGCAAAACAGACTTTGCCGAAAACATCACCGAAGACTCTCACCGGAGACCTCGTAGCAAAACCATAGAAATCGGATGTAGCAAACCAAATGTGTGAAAGTAGCAAAATATATATAAATAATTAGCAAAATTAATATGCTAAAGTAGCAAAACATTTTTTTACACGAAGTAGCAAAACGTTAGTAGCACTTTGAGACACCAAAAATAGCAGAGCGGCGATGTAGCAGAGCGCTGCGTCTCTGTAGCAGACAACCGCCATAGCTTGTAGCGTCGGGGCCGAGCCAGGAAAGCGCAAGGGCCTTGATCTTGAGACGATGCAGGCGTCGGGGGCTGTGTTCAGAAATAAGCAGGAGGCAGAGGCGGGCGAGATCGTGCTGGGCACCACCAGAGCGAGCGGGAGGCGCAGCGGAGGGTTTGAAGCGCAGCGGCTTCACTTACGGCAGCCGGAGGAGCCTGTGCAAGCGGCAGGGTTGGAGGTTGCGGAGCCTGTGAAGCTGCGGTGGCGGAGGTAGGCGCACTTTGTTCTCCGAGATGGAGATGGAGAGACGAAGAGAACGAGGTGATAAGGTTGGACACGGTCCACCGCACGGTTATTTTAGACAGTACTTATGGTGGGCCCTAGAGATAGACTTGTTGTTGCTTGCTTCGCTGCACGCTGCACGCGTAGGACGGTAGGAGGAGGCGGGGGATGCGATCCCCCGGGGGGATAGTATCATTTCCCAAAACTTAAACATTGCATTTTAATGCATTGGAAGAAAAGAAAAGGTTATAGGTACTTACAAGATTTAAAAAGTTAAAAAGGGTCAACACCTACCCGCAAAAAAAGTTTAACACCACACCATACAACTAAATCCTAAACCTAGTCCAGGTGAGAAGTTGGCGAAGAGCCCAGGCTCCCGCATTCGTGTTGCGGTTCTGATCATGTCGAGCAGGGAGGTCACCGAGGGAGGGGTGGCTCGCATCACCGACGACCACCAATCCGCAAAGTCATCATCAACCGTTGGAGGGCATGAGATAGATCGAATCCACGATAGTGTTGGAATTATGCCCTAGAGGCAATAATAAAGATGTTATTATTATAATTCTTGTTCATGATAAAGTTTATATTCCATGCTAGAATTGTATTAAGCGGAAACTTTAATACTTGTGTGGTTTGTGAACAACACCGTGTCCCTAGTACGCCTCTATGGACTAGCTCATTGATTAATGATGGTTAAGATTTCCTAACCATAGACATGAGTTGTCGATTAATAATGAGATCATATCATTGGGAGAATGATATGATGGACATACCCAAATTAAGCAGAGCAATTAGATCGTGTCATCGTGTTCATCTTTGCGAAGCTTTTCTTATGTCAAATATTGTATTCCTTAGACCATGAGATAATGCAACTCCCTGGTATCGGAAGAAATCTTTGAGGTCATCAAATGTCATCCTATGAGAGGGTGATCATAAAGGTGTCTCTCAGGTGATCGGAAAGTACCTGTTGGGTTGTATGTATCGAGATGGGATTTGTCCCTCCCAAGTCGGAGAGATATACTTCGGGCCCACTCGGTAATCGATATCAACACCGCTTGCAAGCACGTGGTTAAAGAGTTAATCACAAAGTGATATCGGATTACGGAACGAGTAAAGTACTTGCTGTGAACGAGATTGAACTAGATATGACGGTACCGATGATCGAATCTCGGGCAAGTAAAATATCGCGCGACGAAGGGAATATATATATGGGATTGATTGAATCCTGGCATCATGGTTCATTCGATATGATCATCGATGAATGTGTGGGAGTCAATATGGGTTTCCAGACCCCGCTGTTGATTATTGATAGAAGATCATGTCTGCATATTCTCGAACCCGAAGGGTCACACACTTAATGTGTCTCGACGCTAGGATAGATTGGATAATTGGTTTATGATTTTTTGTTCAGAGTCTCGGATGAGATCCGGGACATCACGAGAGGTTCCGGAATGGTCCAGAGAATAAGATTCATATAAGGCAATGCAGTTTTTGGAGTTCGGAATTGTTTCAGGTTGTTCGGTATTGTACCGGAAGCTTCTAGAACCTTCCGGAGTGGGACCAACGTGGCCACACTTGTCGGGAGGGGGAGTGGGCCTACAAGGGAGTGCCCTGGATGCATTGGGCCAGGGGCACAAGGCCCCATAGGCCCAGCCGGCCAAGCCCTAGGGGAAACCCTAGGGGAGCTTCTAGAAGGGGGGAACTTGCCCCCCACTCCTCCCTCCTTGGCCGCCGGCCCTAGGGCTTGGGGTAGGGGCAAGGGCCAGCCGCCCACCCCTCTATATAAATAGGGCTGGGGGCGCACCCTCCACACACCTCCTCCTCAAGCCCTAGCCGCCCTGCTGCCCTCCTCTCTCTCTCCCTCCCGACTGCGCGTAGGCGAAGCCCTGCCGCAGAAACTCTCCACCACTTGCACCGCGCCGTCGTGTTATAGATCCATCCTATATCTCCACCCCACTTGCTAGACCGAGGAAGGAGGATATGTCGAGGTGCTGCACGTGTGCATCTCTCGGAGGCATCGCCACTTGCGGTGTTAGATCGGATCGGATCGCGAGGAGGAGAAGCGAGTACGACTACATCAACCACGTTCTGTTGAACGCTCATTGTCTTGAATCTTCAAGGGTATGAAGATCTCATCTATCCCCCCTCGTTGTTTGTATCTCCTAGATTAGATCTTGGCTTTTCCCGTTCGCATCCGTAGAAAATTTTGATTTACTATGCTGCGAAATCCTTCAGTGGTATCAAAGCTAGATCTATGCGTAGATGTGTTTCACGAGTAGAACGCAACATGCTTGTTGCGGGCATTGATTTTTTCTGTTGCAAGCCTCTTGTTTGCGTACTTCTTATGACGCGGGATAGTGAGATCGAAGCGGTCCAGGCCAACTTTACGCGACCTCGTTCGCGAGACCGGCTCCGCACTTGACGTGTGGCTTGTTCCACACATGCGGCTGGTGGATGCCAGTTTCTCTCACTATAGTTGTCATGGGATTTACACCAGAGTTTGGCAACCATAATATCACCGTTGTGGCTTTGCGTAGGTAAGAATCGTTCTTAGCTTGTTACTCCCATAAGCCACGTAAAACATGCCACAACAAAGTAGAGGCGTCTAACTTGTTTTTGCAGGGAGTGTTTTCTGTGATATGGTATGGCCCAAGATGTGATGTGTATGTTGTATGCAATGATCATGTTTTGTAATGTTTCACGACTTGCATGTCGATGAGTACACAACCGGCAGGAGCCATATGGTTGTCTTCATAATTGTGTATGACCTGTGTGTCAACTTCTTATACGCCATGTAATAGCTTTACTTTATCGCTAAGTAGTTGGCAATAGTTGTAGTTGCTATTGGTGGTGGAGGCAATCATGGTGGAGTGATGGAGATCATGCTGGCACGCACAAGATGGAGATCATTGCGCGAAGATTGGCTATACCATGTCACATAAAGTTATATGCATGTGATGTTTATCCTTTTATGTATCTTATTATGCTTAGATCGCGACGGTAGCATTATAAGATGATTCCTCACTTAAAGATCAAGATAAAACTGTGTTCTCCCCATGTATACACCATTGCGAAAGTTCGTTGTGTTCAAGCATCACGTGATGATCGGGTGCTATAAACTCTACGTTCACATACAACGGGTGCAAGCCAGTTTTGCACACGCGGAAATACTTGGGTTTGACTTGACGAGCCTAGCATGTACAGACACGGCCTCGGAACACATGAACCGAAAGGTTAAGCATGAGTCATATGAATGATATGATCGACACTTTGTTGTCCACCATTGAAACCACATCTCTTCTCGTGAAGATCGGATTAGGTGTGGTGAATTTGGATCATGTTCACTAAACGACTTGAGGGATGTTGAATTTAGTGGGAGTTCATCTAGTAATTTGATTAAGTTGAACTAGTTATCATGAACATAGTCTAAATTGTACTTGCAAATTTTGTAGATCAAATGGCTAAGTCCAACTTCAACTTCAACGTTTTTGCTGAGAAAGAAAAGCTTAAAAACAATGGGTCTAACTTCACCAACTGGTTCCGCAATCTGAGAATCATTCATTGGCGGACAAAAGGACTATGTCCTTGAGAAAGCGCTAGGTGACGCCCTACTTGAGATGCGCCGGCTGATGAGAAAGCGGTTTATCAGTCGCGCAAAGATGATTATGGTGTGATTAAGAGCACCATGTTGTTTGCTATGGAATCGGATCTTCAAAATCGTTTTGAGGATTTCCCCGGGCCCTTTGAGATTCTTGAGGAACTGAAAACTATGTTTCAGACTCAGGCCCGTTCTGAGAGATATGAGATCTCTGAGAAATTCTTTAACTGCAAGATGGAGGAAGGGAGTTCCGTTAGTGAGCACGCCATTAAGATGTCGGGCTACACTCAACGCCTTGAGCAACTGGACTGCAAGATTCCAGAGGAGCTCAAGATTGACAGGGTTCTGCAATCACTCCCTCCTAGCTATAAAGGTTTTGTAGTTACTCATAATCAGATTGGTTCCACTAATACGATCATCGAGTTCTTCGCTAAGCTGAAAGCTGCAGAGGTGAACATCAAGAAGGATAATCATGCGTTGATGGTCAACAAGCCCCCCAGCTTTAAGAAAGGTAAGGGTGCAAAGAAGCCCTTCAAGAAAGGCAGCGGCAAGCGCGTTGTCCCTGCTGAGAAGAAGCTCAAGTCTGGACCTAAGCCGGACACTAAGTGCTTCTATTGCAAGGACAATAGTCACTGGAAGTGCAACTGTCTGAAGTACTTAGCGGACAAGAAGGCTGACACCATCAAAGGTATATTTGATATACATGTTATTGATGTTTTCCTTACTAGCCCTCGTTGTAGTGCCTGGGTATTTGATATTGGTTCGGTTGCTAATATTTGTAACTCGAAACAGGAGCTACGGAATAGACGACGGCTGGCGAGGGATGAGGTGACAATGCACGTTGGCAACGGATCAAGAGTTGATGTGATGGTCATCGGCACGCTCTCCTTAGTTTTACCTTCGGGATTAGTTTTAAACCTCAATAAATGTTATTATGTGCATGTGTTGAGCATGAACATCATATCTGGATCATGTTTATTGCAAGACGGTTATTCATTTAAATCTGAGAATAATGGTTGTTCTATTTATATGAGTAACATCTTTTATGGTCATGCACCTGCTGTGAATGGTTTATTTCTTCTGAATCTCGAAAGGGATGAAACACACATCCATAACATTGAGGCTAAGAGATACAAGGTAGATAGTGATAATACTACTTATTTGTGGCACTGCCGTCTAGGTCATATTGGTGTAAAACGCATGAAGAAACTCCATTCTGATGGACTTTTGGAGTCTCTTGATTTTGAATCATTTGACACATGCAAACCATGCCTCATGGGCAAGATGATCAAAACCCCGTCCTCCGGAATGATGGAGCGAGCAACGGACTTGTTGGAAATCATACATACCGATGTATGTGGACCGATGAGTGTTTCGACGCGCGGTGGATATCGCTACTTTATCACTTTTACTGATATCTTAAGTAGATATGGGTATATCTATTTAATGAAACATAAATCTGAAACATTTGAAAAGTTCAAAGAATTTCAGAATGAAGTGGAAAACCATCGTAACAGAAAAATTAAGTTTCTACGATCCGATCGTGGAGGTGAATCTTTGAGTTATAATTTTCTCACGCATCTTAAAGCAAGCGGAATCGTTTCGCAACTCACGCTACCCGGAACACCACAGCGTAATGGTGTGTCTGAACGCCGGAATCGAACTCTAATAGATATGGTGCGATCAATGATGTCTCTTACTGATTTGCTGTTATCATTTTGGGGTTATGCATTAGAAACCGCTGCATTCACTTTAAATAGGGCACCATCTAAATCCGTTGAGACCACACCGTATGAACTGTGGTTTGGTGCTAAACCTAAGTTGTCGTTTCTTAAAGTTTGGGGATGCGAAGCTTACGTCAAGAAGTTGATGCCGGACGAGCTCGAACCCAAAGCGGAGAAATGCGTCTTCATAGGATACCCTAAGGAAACTATTGGGTATACCTTCTATCACAGATCCGAAGGCAAAGTGTTTGTCGCAAAGAACGGATCCTTTCTTGAGAAGGAGTTTCTCTCGAAAGAAGTGAGTGGGAGGAAAGTAGAGCTAGACGAGGTTGTTGAACCTTCTCTTGAGTTGGAGAGTAGCACATCACCTGAAATTGTTCCAGTGCCGTCTGCACCAATAATAGAGGAAGCTAATGACATGGATCATGAAGCTTCGGACGATGCTACTACTGAACATCGCAGGTCGACAAGGTCGCGTGCCACTCCTGAGTGGTACGGCAACCCTGTCTTAACTGTCTTGTTAGTAGACGACAGTGAACCTGCGAACTATGAGGAAGCGATGATGAGCCCAGACTCTGAGAAATGGCTAGAAGCCATGAAATACGAATTAGGATCCATGAGCGAAAACCAAGTATGGACTTTGGTAGACCCTCCTAGCGACCGAAAGGCCGTTGAGTGCAAATGGATTTTCAAGAAGAAAACGGACGCAAATGGTAATGTTACTGTCTATAAAGCACTACTTGTCGCGAAAGGTTTTCGACAAGTTCAAGGTGTTGACAATGATGATACTTTCTCTCCCGTAGCGATGTTTAAGTCCATTCGGATCTTATTAGCAATTGTTGCGTTTCATGATTATGAAATATGGCAGATGGATGTCAAGATTGCGTTCCTCAATGGCAACATTGATGAAGAGTTGTATATGATGCAACCCGAAGGTTTTATCGATCCTAAGGATGCTGATAAAGTGTGCAAACTTCAGCGTTCCATTTATGGACTGAAGCAAGCATCTCAGAGTTGGAACCTTCGTTTTGATCAAGTAATCAAGATCTTTGGATTTGTTCCAAATTGCTACGAAGCTTGTATCTACAAGAAAGTGAGTGGGAGCTCAGTGAAATTTCTGGTACTATATGTGGATGACATATTGATTATTGGAAATGACATTGACATGCTTAACGATGTGAAGAGTTATTTGAACAAATGTTTTTTAATGAAAGACCTAGGGGAAGCTGCTTATATATTAGGCATCAAAATCTATAGAGATAGACAAAGACGCCTAATAGCTTTAAGCCAGAGTACATACCTAGACAAAGTTCTGAAAAGGTTCAGAATGGATAAGGCAAAGAAAGGTTCAGTGCCTATGTTGTCAGGTAAGATATTGAGCAAGGCTCAAAGGTCCAGCTGATAAATGATAGAGAAGCTATGAGCAAAGTGCCTTATGCCTCGGCCATAGGTTCTATCATGTATGCCATGTCAGTACTAGACGGATGTGTCCAATGCTCTTAGTTTGTGACGAGATACCAAAGTGATCCGAGTGGAACACCTTTGGACAGCCGTGAAGAACATCCTAAAGTATTTAAATAGGACTAAAGAAATGTTCTTAGTCTATGGAGGTGATGAACAGCTGTCGTAAAGGTTACGTCGACGCTAGTTTCGACGACAAGGATGGTTCTAAATCTCTCGCACGATACGTTCATATTTTAAAAGGAGGAGCTGTGAGTGGAGAAGTTGCAAGCAAAGCGTGCTCATGGGATCTCTGATGAAAGCGGAAAACATGGCTGCTGCAAGCGTCAAGTGAAGGAGTTTGGATCAGGAACTTCATCGAGCTTGGTGTGGTTCCAAGTGCCTTGGACCCACTGGAGATATTGTGTGACAACACTGGCGCCATAACACTGGCTAAGGAACCAAGATATCATCCAAAGACCAAGCATATCAACCGCAAGTTTCATATAATCCGAGATTATATAACAGATGGAGATCTGAAGATTAGCAAAGTACATACAGATCTGAATGTCGCAGATCCATTGACTAAACCTCTTCCACGAGCAAAACATGATCAACACCTTAGTGCCATGGGTGTTAGATTGTTGCCAGATGTAAACTAGATTATTGACTCTAGTGCAAGTGGGAGACTGTTAGAATTATGCCCTAGAGGCAATAATAAAGATGTTATTATTATAATTCTTGTTCATGATAAAGTTTATATTCCATGCTAGAATTGTATTAAGCAGAAACTTTAATACTTGTGTGGTTTGTGAACAACACCGTGTCCCTAGTACGCCTCTATGGACTAGCTCATTGATTAATGATGGTTAAGGTTTCCTAACCATATACATGAGTTGTCGATTAATAATGAGATCATATCATTGGGAGAATGATATGATGGACAAACCCAAATTAAGCAGAGCAATTAGATCGTGTCATCGTGTTCATCTTTGCGAAGCTTTTCTTATGTCAAATATTGTATTCCTTAGACCATGAGATAATGCAACTTCCTGGTATCGGAAGAAAGCTTTGAGGTCATCAAACGTCATCCTATGAGAGGGTGATCATAAAGGTGTCTCTCAGGTGATCGGAAAGTACATTGGGTGTATGTATCGAGATGGGATTTGTCCCTCCCAAGTCGGAGAGATATACTTCGGGCCCACTCGGTAATCGATATCAACACCGCTTGCAAGCATGTGGTTAAGGAGTTAATCACAAAGTGATATAGGATTACAAAACGAGTAAAGTACTTGCTGTGAACGAGATTGAACTAGGTATGACGGTACCGGCGATCGAATCTCGGGCAAGTAAAATATCGCGCGACGAAGGGAATATATATATGGGATTGATTGAATCCTGGCATCGTGGTTCATTCAATATGATCATCGATGAATGTGTGGGAGTCAATATGGGTTTCCAGACCCCGCTGTTTATTATTGATAGAAGATCATGTCTGCATATTCTCGAACCCGAAGGGTCACACACTTAACGTGTCTCGACGCTAGGATAGATTGGATAATTGGTTTATGAGTTTTTGTTCGGAGTCTCGTATGAGATCCGGGACATCACGAGAGGTTCCGGAATGGTCCGGAGAATAAGATTCATATAAGGCAATGCAGTTTTTGGAGTTCAGAATTGTTTCGGGTTGTTCGGTATTGTACCGGAAGCTTCTAGAACCTTCCGGAGTGGGACCAACGTGGCCCCACTTGTCGGGAGGGGGCGTGGGCCTACGAGGGAGTGCCCTGGCCGCTTTGGGCCAGGGGCACAAGGCCCCATAGGCCCAGCCGGCCAAGCCCTAGGGGAAACCCTAGGGGAGCTTCTAGAAGGGAGGGGAACTTGCCCCCCACTCCTCCCTCCTTGGCCGCCGGCCCTAGGGCATGGGGTAGGGGCAAGGGCCAGCCGCCCACCCCTCTATATAAAGAGGGTTGGGGGCGCACCCTCCACACACCTCCTCCTCAAGCCCTGGCCGCCCTGCTGCCCTCCTCTCTCTCTCCTCCCATTGCGCAGAGGCGAAGCCTGCATAAACTCTCCACCACTTGCACCACGCCGTCGTGTTGTAGATCCATCCTATCTCTCCACCCCACTTGCTGGACCGAGGAAGGAGGAGACGTCGAAGTGCTACACGTGTGCATCTCTCGGAGGCATCGCCACTTGCGGTGTTAGATCGGATCGGATCGCGAGGAGGATAAGCGAGTACGACTACATCAACCATGTTCCGTTGAACGTTCCGCTGTGCGAATCTTCAAGGGTATGAAGATCTCATCTATCCCCCCTTGTTTTTTTGCATCTCCTAGATTAGATCTTGGCTTTTCCCGTTCGCATCCGTAGAAAATTTTGATTTACTATGCTGCGAAACCCTTCAGATAGTACATCATACAAGAATTCTTCCAAAAGACAGTGGCGGACCTTGGATAAAATTGGAGGGTGTGCACACTTCTAAACTTTTTTTGCGCACTAGCATATGTGCTAGTGCGTTACAAATTTGACAATGAGTAATATGCATAGCTAATTGATTTCCAACATTGTACTTCAATACATATGTTTCAAATGTGGATGATTCCAATACTCAAAAACATGAAGAATGTCTTACATTACAAAATATAGCGCAAATAGAAATTACATCGCTAGGTTTTGGTAATTCTACGCTCTTTCATTCCCATGAAGGTGTCAACAATGTCATCTTCACTTACTTTCAAGAACATATCTCACTCAATAAGTGTCACTAAGCAATGGTTCAAGAGCTCATCACCCATACTATTTCTCAATTTATTTTTCACTAGACTCATTGAAGAAAAAACTCTTGCAATGCTATATTTTAGCCATTTGTATTGCTCTAACCAAACAAAGCTGAAGTGTCGATTATTACCATATATTTTTCCTTTTGGAAAGGCATGTGCAAATGGTTTGCATGGGACTTTTCTGATATATTCTCTCCGAACGACATCTTGATCATTAACATCATATTATGAAATAGGAATCCTTTCCTCCGGATCATATGGAGAAAATTGAGCGTCATATGAGGGTGGATGTGGTGTTACATCTTCGGTTTTAGTATCACTCTCGGTATCAGATTGGTCAGGAGATGCAGAATGATGACAATTCAAGAAAACCCCATCTTTTTCGGTTTGCTCATCGATTGTAACCAAGGGTGTCGGAGAAGATGCAATATTTGCTACATGATTTCGTAAAAGAGACGTAATATAACTATCACTTTTTCTCTTTATAATCAATCTCCCTACAATTACAACAAACATAGGAATAAATTCGAGATAATTTCACAAACATATTGAGGGCAAGGAATATTCATGGGCACAGCAAGCGGACTGCAGGCAAGGTGTAGAGCAATCAAGGCATAAATTAGGAGAATTTCATGGCCATGGACTGTTCATGGGTAGTATACCCTCTTCTTCACCTCAAATTCATGGGAAAAAATTAGATAGAAAAAGGGGATTTTTACCTGCCGATCTGCTCCTGTTCAATCCGGCCGAGCGGCGAGCGGCGAGAAGGGCGAACAGCGGGGGGATGTCAGAGAGGGCAAGCAGCAGGGGGAGGCGGCCAGGCGGGCGAGCCGACGAGGGGATGCAGGGGAATGAGAAGTCGGCGTATGTGGGCATTGGCGCGGCCGCTGGAGCCCGAGGCTTGGGAACGAGCGACATAATCAGAACCAGCCGCTGGAGGGAACCTAGACCATTTGGCTGGAGCATCCGCCAGATTTTATTTCTGAGCTACTCACAAATGATGTAACAGTGTTTGCCCAACAATAGATTTCTGACGCACTCTTTTCCTTCCAGGGTATCTAAGGGGACCGGTAGGTTTTTAATGAGGCGGCTTATTTGCTTAATATATAATGATTTTAAAAAAATCATATTCCTTGCTTTATTTTTTTTTGCCAATGGACCGATTCTAGAGACTGAATAGTAACAGGTAAAGAAAAATCAAAAAAATTGGGTGTGCCACGGCACACCCGGCACACCCGTTCGGTCCGCCAATGCAAAAGGGGTAGCCGATAAGTATATGCGACATAGTCTCTTCGAGCTGTCGCACAACATGCAACTCACGGCATGGTGGAAGACCACGTCATGCTAGCTGCTTACCCATCCAACATCGAACGGTACTATAGCAATGCCCTGATCCGTAGTTTGAACCAACCGGCGATTTTTCCATGTTCAACGGCTCCTCATGATCTGCTCCACGGTTTGCCACAATGTCGATAAAATACCATATTGATTTTCGACGATCCCAGTTGGCACGTAGGATCAAATCCTTAGCTATGAATTGATTCTAAAAGAAAATAAGAGGTTACTTTTTTTTACAGTTTTGACTTGGTGTTGATTTTTTATGTAATCGTGCCCATGTCTTAAAGTTGATTTGAGGTATCCTAAAGATTGATTAATTTTCTACCCTTTCCACTTAGCATTGGTTTTAGATGTGAAAGTTCACTGGGTAGTTCAGATGAATTAGTTCAACAAAACCTAAAACCGAAGAAGAACCACTCTAAAAGAACAAATTAGAGGTATTGGTATAATGAAAATACATGCAACACAAACATATAAAAAAATACTTAAAAAGCATATACGAGCACACAATAAACCGAGGAAAAGCATATGATTAGTGGAGGAGTGATTTGTATCTCATGATTGCTCCCCCTTTGACCATGCGCTATGTAGGTTCAGTTTAACGCAGAAGTGTGTCAGATTTGAATAGGTAGTCAATTGACTGCAATCCAGTGTGTTGAACAGTAACAAACACAACCGGAAGGTCTAGTCTGAAAAAAATCTCCTCTATGTCCTCCCTATCCCTCCGCACGGACTAACCGTGCATGTAGAAAATTCCTTTTAAATTGGCATGAAGTGAACCAACAAGATGCATCGCTTTTCTTCCTAGACGATATGAGCTCATACTCCACTATGTATTGAAGACTCTTGAATCGATGAATCGATGTTTGCATACATAGTGGATTGTATCAGAGCATCTCAAACAGGTTATACATGGTTGGTTACTCAAAACCAGTTATAGGAGAGAGAATATTTTTTGAAAAGTTTGATGTTGTTTACCTGAAATTGCTTAGCCTTAACCCATTTGCTTCTAAGTCTCATACTCTCATCCCATGTTTATATATAATCCAAAATAAACTCTAACTTCATGATATTATGGTCTAGACTTGTGAAATAATACCAAATACAAATAATGCATCAATTTAAATACATAATTTTAGATTTCCAAATTTAACATCAAACATGAAACCACAAGCAACGTGCATCAATCGCATGTTAAAGTTCATCCTAAACCGTAAGCACAGATGATACCAGCCATGAAGAATAACTAATGATCTTGTTGGACATTCCACTTGCAAAAGTCCAAGATGCGATCATCAATGATTTTTGATGAGTCTCCTAGTCTTGAATTGCTTGGTGCACTTAAATGAACTTTCTGATACAGTTTTATTCCGCATCTTCATCACATTCCCAATCGATCTTAGAAGACGATTCATAACACGAGTCATCATATCAAGCTAGCTCACCTACACAATTGATCATCATCCATCTCAATCATACTTTGATATTAAATTTTAACACTAGTTTGCGCTTGAACATGAAAATGTACACAATTTTCACCATCCACCCCAACCATACTTTGATGTTAAAATTTAAAACTAGTTCACAACGAGCACGAAAAACAACAAAATTATCTTGCAGTTATTTTGTCTATTCACCACTAGGAAAACGATTATAGGTAGATTTTAATCCTGTGGCGCATATAGGGAAAATGCTCCACTAAAATTAATTATGTGGCGCATATAGCAAATGCTCCACAAAATTCTTGCAATTTTGTGACGCATATGGCTGTATGCGCCACAGAATTATGTGCCATATGCGCCACAGAATTTCTGTGGGCCCCATGTGGGCCTGACAAAGCACATGGGCATGCCAGAACTGTGACGCATATAGCATATGCGCCACGGGGACATGCATATGCGCCATGTCATGCCAAACAGATCTAAAAAAGGTGGCATCCCCTCCTACCTACCACCACCCTTTCCCTTCCTCCCACCTCCAACTAGCTCGTCCCTCTCCTCCCTCCCACTCCATTTTTCTTATACTCACCTCCATTGCTGATAGCTATACCTACTTTGGTTCATGTACTTGTGAGGGAAGCTACTCCTACTTTGTAAAGGTACTACACCTACCCATACTTTCCTCCTCCACCGTACCACATCCCACACCACCCTCTTGCTACACTATGCATATGGTTGTGGATTTGTGAGGTGTGCATGGGTACTTGTGTGTGATGCATGTTTTGTGTGGCCGGCGGGTCTCGACGCGGTGTGTATATATGGATGTTTTGTAGGTGAGGATTGGTCCCGCGGGTGGTGTGCGATGGCGAGACGATGTTCCTTTGCTTTGTGTTGTGTTTGTTGAATGCATGCATGCTTGCTTCTGGAGGAGCTTTCTGTTATGCTTGAATGCATGTTGCTGGCGCCGGGTGCATGGAGGTTTGCCGAAATGTTGATACACGTCCATCTCGGCAAATTTCTACACTAGCCATACGTCCTACTTTTAGGATAGGTCATGCCGAAATTTTCAGGCGATCATGCATATATGTGTGCGAGTCATGTGTGTGTGCATGGTTCTAACACACTCTCTATAATTTGGTCTATGTTCACGCGCAGGCGGCCATGGTCATCCATATGAGAAAACGCTAGGTGGTTAGATACAAGGCTGACGCGGTGGCCGATATGGTTCAGAACAACATGACGAAGATAAGATGTCCGTGCCGAACGTGCAAACACCGGAAGTGGATCAACCCTGATTCTGGACAACTGGAGTCTCACCTTCTCACGCGTGGTTTCATGCATGGCTTCTTAGTGAATGAGCCGCCGGCAGATGGCGGTGGCCATGATGAAGAAGAGGCCGGGGGATGGGGAGAAGATGAAGGGTCTCCCGGACATGGTCATCATGACGAAGGAGAACATGATGATCATCATGAAGAAGGAGATGCCGACGGACACGATCATCATGAAGGAGATGATGCCGGAGCAGATGGTGGTGGCGGAGAAGAAGGGAGCATGGACACGCCGCTAACTTCGGCCTTGCGGGACCCTCATCTTCAAGAAATTCTCCTCAAGCAGACGACCAAAACGAAAGCTGCAGCCAGAGAGAAAGCCAAGTTGGCACAGATGGAGGTAGATGGGAGGACTCCATTGTATCTTGGGTGCCGACCCGGGGATACACACTTGAGTGTAATGCTGAAGGCTTTGGAGATGAAGGCGGAGCACAAATGGACCGACACTAGCTTCAACGCTCACATGAAATTATGGCACGCTCGTCTTCCTAAGGACAACACACTGCCAACAAGTATCGAGGAGGCGAGGAAAGTAGTTTGCCCACTAGACATGCCGTGTGTGAAGTACCACGCGTGCATCAACGACTGCGCACTTTATCGGAACGACTACAAGGATAGAACCGCATGCTAGGTGTGCGGCCAGGGACGGTACAAGAGAGGGAACAACAAAGTTCCCCGAAAAGTGGTGTTGTACTTTCCTATCACTTCTCGTCTGCAGTGGTATTTCGTAGACCCTAAGGAAGCACAGCTCATGCAATGGCACGCGAAGAGGAGAAGCCGGAAGATGATCCGGAGAAGGGCAATATCCTGATACACCCCGCGGACGCTAGGTAGTGGAATGCGCTAGACATCGAATTCCAAGATAAGTTCAGGCTCGATCCAAGGAACGTCAGGCTGGGCATGAGCACCGACGGACTCAATTCCTTTGGCAACCGGAGTAGCACGCACAACACCTGGCCCGTGTTTGTATGGCCGTACAACCTTCCCCTGGCTATGCACGAAGCAGCGGTACATACACATGAGTATCCTTATCCAGGGGCCGAAACAACCGGGTGTCGACATGCATTTGTATCTCGGGCTCCTGAAAGAGGAGTTAGCGTTGTGGAGACGCCTGACGCACGGGATGCCTACAATGGAGATTATTTCGACCTGAGAGCCGCGTTGCTCACGACGGTACATGACTATCCTAGTTACGGATATGTAGCGTGCCAGGTGAACCATGGATTCTGTGCATTGTCAGGTGCATGGATAAGACCCCGCATCTGCAGCTGCCGAGGGATCCCGGGTCTTCGAAAACTGTGTTCTAGAGGACTCGAATGTGGCTCCGCAAGGATCACCCGTGGAGAAAATGCGGAGACCTTTTCAATGGCAAAGACGAGTTTGATAATGCCCCACGACCATTGAGAGACGAAAAAATCAAGGAGCTTTTAGACAATTGGGAAGAGTGCCCTGCGCCGGGAAAGAAGCAGCCGAGGGAACAACCGCCACTGTTGCATGGAGTATGGAAGGCGAGGTCTGTTTTCTGGGACCTGCCTTACTGGAAGGTCCTCCACACGCCCCATAGCCTCGATATGATGCACATCCCGAAGAACGTTACCGAGAGCCTGCTCGGCACTCTGATGAACATGCCGGATAGGACCAAGGATGGGCCGAAAGCAAGAGGCGACCTGAAATTTCTTAGCATTAAGAAGGAACTTCAGTACCCCGGTAGTGACGATGCTGGCGATGACGATGAAAATACGAAAGGGACCCAGGGTCGCCGCAAAAGGGCTAAGAAGAATGGGGTGGTGCTTAAATTTGCATGCTTTACTCTGAGCGAGGAGGAGCTCGATAGGTTTTTCAGTTGCCTCATAGGAGTCAAGGTTCCCCACGGCTACTCTGGGAAGATAAGCAGATATATGGACATAGCGAAGAAGAGGTTCAGCGGGATGAAGTCTCACGACTGTCACGTGCTGATGACGCAGATACTCCCCGTTGCGATCCGAGGGATAATGGACGAGCACGTCCGTGAGACGTTGTTTGGCCTCTATAACTTCTTCAACGTTATCTCTAGGAAGTCTATTGGCGTGAAGCAGCTCAGCAAGCTACAGGAAGTGATCGTCGAGATACTATGCGAGCTCGAGATTTACTTCCCTCCCGCTTTCTTCGACATCATGGTGCATCTGCTTGTCCATATCGTGGGTGACATCATCCAGCTCGGGCCGGCATTCCTACACAACATGATGTCGTTCGAAAGGCTGAATGGTGTCATCAAAGGATTCGTTCGCAATAGATCCCGTCTAGATGGAAGCATAGCCAAGGGCTTTCTGACCTACGAGTGCATCTCCTTCTGCAGAACTACCTAAGCACCGAGAACCAGGATGTCGGTCTGCCCACCAGGAAGCACCTAGGGAGGCTCACTGGATTTGGTCACCGCGAGGGCTACCGCGCACTCCACGTCGGCATCGAACTCGAACGCGCTAACTTTGACAGGGCAAACCGAGTCGCGCTACAACACATAGAGTTGGTCGGCCCCTGGGTGGATGAGCACAAAACCTTAATCGAGCAGAAGCTCGCTAATAACCTGGGCAAGCCAAGGAAGAAGGGAGACGTAACCAGAGAGCACAACGCCAGCTTCACGGGGTGGTTCAAGAAAAGGCTACTGGAAAGTCCCATACCGACGCCTTATACTGAAGATCAGAAACTCATATTGTCACTCTCACAGGGCCCCGGGCGCAACGTTAGGACCTATCAGACATACGACATCAACGGCTACAGATTCTACACCGAGGAGAAGGACAAGAATAGCGAATACCAAAACTCAGGAGTAACTATGCTATCATACGCCGATGACGAGACTGATGTCAAGGAAAGATTCTATGGAATGATCGAGGAGATATGGGAACTCGACTACTACGGAGTGACGGTGCCGATGTTTCGTGTCAGATGGGCCAAGAGTGTCGAAAAATATGGCCAGTTTTTCACCACCATGGTTATACCCGATGCCAAATCGAAGAACGCCTCCACAAAAAATGAGCCATGTGTGCTCGCTAGCCAAGTTGATCAATGCTTCTTCATTACCGACCCGGCAAAGCCAAGCCGTGTTATCGTGAGGAGGGGCAAGAGGAGCATCATCGGAATCGAAGGACCCGCCAACAAGCAAGACATCGACAAGAACGACGATCCCAAGATCAAAGAGGAATTCGACAAGTACTTCGACAAGCCTACTACTTATGCTAAAGTAAGAAGGAAGACCACCCTACCGGCTAAAGGTTGTCCGTACACGAGAAGAAATCTCAAGGTGGCCGGCCTAAAGTATTCTACCGCGAAGAAGAAGGGCAAGAAAGTTGTTGTGAAGAGACACTAGCGCTACCTCAGAGCCGAATTAGCGGTTTTTGACACCTTTGTTTTGACAAACTAATGTATGTGGATACATTAATATGGGTGTGTGACAAGCATATAATATATTAATTCTTGTTTTTAATAGATAAATATATTAGTTCTTGTTTTTAATATATTATTATCATCCATAAAAAAAAAATTTAAAAAGAAAAAGTTGTGGCCACCAGGAATCGAACCTAGGACATTGAAACAAAGGAGCAAACACTAAACTAGTGTGGTACGCTGCATTTTGTGTTAAACAACAGCTCAACGCTCATTTTGTACATCCCAACAAGCGCCACAGAATTGACGAGTCCTTCTCCCCGTTTCTTCCCCAAATCGACCGGATACACGGCCAGAACCCTAACTAGCTACGCCTCCGATCTCGCCGCCGCGCCGAGCTTGCCCCGCCGTGCCGCCGTGCCAGCGCCTGCCTTCACCGTCTCCGCCCCCAGAGGTGAGCCCCCTCTTCCCCTCGCCTCTCCTCTCTGGCCCTCGGCTGCCTCTGGCGCTCGCGCTCTGGTGCACGCCCGCGCGTGTCGCACTCTGCAACGGCAGCAGCGGCAACACCGCAGCGTCTCGACGTCCTTTCCCGCTGTCTCGGTCCTTCTTGATGTGTGCCCTCGCCCCTAACCTCTTCCCCAATGTCCCCTCTTTCCATTCCAAAAAGAATCACTCCAGACTTACCTCTCAATCTGCCGGAATCGTCCAGAGAAGATAGCTCGATCTTAGCTCCTTTTCTGAATTTTCCTTGTCAGTCAAAAATCGACGAAACTCTCTCTGTTCTACATGTTTTTCCCCAGCTATGAGGTCCAGATCCGGTGGATTACCCTTGACAATAATTGAAGCCCTTGGTCTGCTCTATAACTTTGCTTTTTACGGCGTCGAGAGATCTGTATTCTTTTGATCGCCATCATCGACCGGAGTAGGGATCAGCTAACAGTTTTTGCAGGTTTTGCAGTTCAGTATCGTCAGTAAAACGCCTTATTTTGCCTTATGTTCATCACAAGATCGCTTCGTCCTCCATCCACCTCTAGTCATGTTCTCTTCTCCAAAACAATCTCAGTGTTTTCCTCTTTCCAACAAGATCTATCAGGATCAATTCGGAGCTCCACACCCCTCAGCATCGTTGATGCACCTTGGAACAAATCACCGTCAGTTTACTTACGTCTGCGACAGTTTGTTTCGGAACATGTTCCTGATTCTTTCCCTTCCAGCTCAATAGAACTCCGACGAATCTTTTGATGCTAATCTATCCTCCGATGTACCAGATCCATCTTGCTTCAAACAATATACAAAACAGAGCTTCCAGTCGATTGTAATCTTTCATCAAAGTTCGGCCAAATTCACTGTATCGTGCTAAAAAGGTTCAGTTTCATTTCAGTTAACCTGAACAAGGCCAAATCAATCTGTTTTTTTTCTTTCATTAGATTCAAGTGTCCTAGAGGCTATATCCCTTGTGCCCATAACCGTGTGGTTTAGAGAGCAAATCCCAGATCCAGTTTTACCATCTTTTATTTTTTATCTCTCTCAATTGTTACTCTGATCTGAACCTGAAGCTAACCCTAATTCAGTTGAGCTTAGTATGGATCTCTCACGTTAATCCATACTAGTCATGTCTTAGTCAATTTAAGAGCATAGTGATCCTTAGTGCTATGGTGTTGATGCAAAATTGTGAGCCTATGTCTTTGAGTGGCCACAAGATGTCTTACATAATGTAAATTTGGGGCTCAGTGCATGTTTAAATTTATTTTACAAAAGTATATTTTTACTGCTGCAAACATATATATTCTTCCAGAGTCAGATAATATTCAATAGGCATAATATATGCATCACTAAATTTCCAAAACAACTTGCATTATTCAAAGAGGTGGTCTGCTTATCGAGTACTAGTAGTAGTACATAATCAATTAAAGCTACTGGAATGAGGTCTTGCTTCTATACAATGCAGTCTTGTTTAACCAAGTAGATATAAATGAGGTTAAAGATGCATCCTGGTTTAATCAACAGTAGCATTGCTTGTTTCTATACAATGCAGTCCTTACTGTCAATGCTACTGGAATCCTACTGTACACCATCCTGACTATACAAAACACAGTTTACCTGCAGTAGCATTCCATTATCAGTTAAAGCTACTGGAATGCTACTGTTTAATGTTACTGGAATGCTACTGTTTAATGCTAAATAAAATCTAGAATGCTACTGTTATTTAAAGCTACTGTTATTTGCTGGAGATGAAATCTGGAGCACCATATGTGGCTATGGAGCATAATTTGTGCTTTTTTGTATGTGGAATGTTTGCAGGGAAATCACCCGAGCTGCTCATTTCTCCTGAAATGTTGATTTCGATCCATTTCGGTCAATAAAATGGGGCTCATATGTCAAAACAATAGCAAAGGTCATGCCGAATTTTTCGGTCGGACACTTCGTAATTTTTTTGACATATGAGCAACTCATTCTAAATATTGTCGACACTAATTAATACTGACTTAGTTTAATTTGTTTAGAAGTGTGCAAACATGTCGTGGATGGGGTCCAGATTCTAAGGCCGCCATGAGCGTCAAGACCAAGCTAGAGCTGAACCTCACTTTCGAGGAGGTGGCGTCAAAGACGAGCGTGAGTCTCAGCATGAGGACGTGGCAGCTTCTGCGGGCCACGATGGGGATGCTGAGCAAGAGGGGGACAAGGACTACCGGATAGATGGAGCCGAGGAGGAGGATGCGGCCACCTTCGATGGTGGAGGCCGCACGACCGATGGCGGGGACCGCACGACGGATGGCGGTAGCAACAACCCGTCTCTTAAGAAGAAGAAGCCGAGGAAGGATCAGAAGCCTCAAAAGCTCGCCGACACCACCAACGAGATCACTCTAGTCTCGGAAAGTGGCCAACCGTTGGAGCCTCCAGATGTTGCCGCCGGGTTCAGCATGCAACTCGGGTGCATCGTCCAGGAAAGCATGTCGATCAACACGAAGCACCTGAGAAGTGAAGCGAATGAGCGGTTGGTGGCGAACTGCATTAAGAAGCTTCACCGATGGTACAAGTTCCCAGCCCCGTACACCGACAAACTGGACCCGTCCAATAAGGTGAACAGGTTAGCCATCACGAAGATGGCTAATGTCTTGAGCAGTTGGAGAACCCAGGTGAGAACAAGATCGCGAAAAAGGAAAGTTGGGAGAAGATCAAGAAGGGTGAGCCCATGATCGACGAAGACGAGTTCAAGATATTCAAGGCGGAGACGAAGACTAACGATTCAAAGGAATGGAGGAGTGGGGTCGGCAAATGCGGGAACAGAACATAGGTAACCACCGATGTGGAAGCGGCGGTGATAGGGGAAAGAAGGCCACATGGGCATGGGAGGACGCCGAGGTTGAGCGTCTCGGGAAAGAAAACCCATTTTTAAAAATCACGGACGAACAGACCCGGAACTTTGTCTAGGCCCGCTACTATCTGGACAAGGATACCATGGAATTCTTCACCGACGATGACGATGTGAGGAAGTTTGAGGAGAAGCTGGTAAGTAATTTACCCGCGGTCCATTTGCTTTCATTTTGAATAATGAAGGCAAGTTCCTAAATGTGGGTTCACCTTTCTTTGTCTGCAGGACGCTGAAATCAAGGTTGCGCATGAGGCGCTGGACCCGTTGTCCCAGGGCTCGACGGAGCCATGGGACACGGTTTTCAAGAGGGCGACCAACGCCTACAAGGGAGGCGAAGTCCGCCCATGTCACCGGTCGATTCTAGCTTTAGTCTGAGCACAAAGTTCCGCGAGTACTACAACGAGAAGCCAAGAAGAGAAAGGAGAGGTGGACCCGGTCGGCTCAGATCAAGCCGAGAAGGAAGAGCTAAAGCGGAAGATCGCGTTCGAGGCCGATGGGTGGGCAGACAAGGTGAACGCTATAGTGCAACAGAAGATCCTCGAGATGCTACCCCTACCGATGGAGGATAGCAAAATGGAATGCGACGGTCAAAGGGCCGATCAAGTGCCCAACAAGGCAAAGACTCGAGCCACCAAGTGTCGCTGTACATGGTTACCCCGCCGCCCTCCATCCCTGCGGCGCAGCCGATGGAGTTGGATGCCCCGGAGCTGCCCCCTCCTGCCGAGACTACCAAGGCGCAGCCGGCGGCGGCGGTGCTGCATCCTAATGCACCCGAGCCGGAGAAGAACAAGGATCAGCCGCCGGCCGCCCGTGTCTCAACATTAGCCGATCTTGGCGCCCTTACCAAGATAAAATAAGTAGTTAGTCAGCGTGCTCTACTTAATGCCTTTGATTGGCTGACATCTCATGATGCATATCTATATGCCTCGGGACACTCCGTGCGTGCTCCTGCACAAGGTGCCTGGCGGCGAGTTGAAGGATGTTGCCACGGGCAAGCTAATACAACCGGCGAACCGCACGATGCACTGCAAGCCCATGGATGATGTCGTGATGCGCGTCGAGTTGGGTCGGGTGTTGGGGGGTGCGAAGACATGGACCCTCCCATGCAACCTCCGGGAGCCGACGAGCACCTGACCCTGGAAGGTTGCCATGGCTATCCCATGATTTGGCCAAAGACCCGGATTCGTATTGGGTCTCGCTCCACCGGCACCACCTCGATCGTTCAGCCGCCAAGGACGAAGCCTCCTGCTGCACTAGTCGTCGTCGCCACCACCACAAGCCGTCACCAGAGACTCTTATTGGGAGCGTCTGCACCGGCGCCACAAGTAGCCAATGGCGTGGTTGCTCCTCGACCGCCATCGCCCCCGCCTAAAGGCAAGGTTGTGGCACCGCAACCGCCATCGCCACCACCCCAGGACGACATGGACATGGCGGCCTTCGATGCCAACATCGAGGTGGATGATGATGATGCACTGATTGACGTCAATGCCTTCATCAACACCGGTGCCGGCAAAGGACCGTTCATGCCTCCTCTCGATGAAGAACCATCATTCCGCGATCAAGCTACCCATCCCAAGAAGCGCCTGGTCTTCCGTGAGTTTTCTCAGGAGACGCCTCCGGCCGCCGAGACACAACCTCCACTGGCCGGAATCATTTTCAGCCATGACACACTCCACAGGATGGCATGTGAGGGGATAACATCGCTAGTGGAGGACACTGCTGATGAGAAGAGGGAGAGGGTGAGGAAGAGGCCGAACAAGAATAAGGACAAGGCTACGAGCCAGCCCGCTCCGATTCGTTACCAGGACGATGTTGTACCACCCCGCCAGGATGGCTTGACCAGAGTGCACGGGTTAGTCACCCGTCGCCTCCTAATCGCGCCACCTGGCTTCGGGAGCTATGATGAGTTTGCATGAAGGTATCCGGACACTGGAGGGACTCCTTCTCAAGGACAATAACCCGAGTTACCCGTTGTTCACCATCAAGGTGCCGGAGGATGTGGGCTTCGTCACCGATGCCCCCACGGCTGTGTTCTTCATAGCCTACGAGGACATCTTCAAGCTATTCCACTCGAGACGGCTGGACTATAATTTGGTTCGCCTATTCGCGCTCAATCTGGCGATGAAGGTCAAGAGAGAGCAAACCCCGTTCGTCGCGATAGCAGATCCCTACTACATGCGGGACAGCCAGCTGGAAGAAGGAACAAGGACCCGGGCCCGGGCAAAGTCCTACCTTCAGAAGCTATTGATGGAAAGCAAGAGGAAGGACAACATCCTTGTGCCTTTCTTTCCCGAGTAAGTGTACACATCCTCCTACCGCCGTCGTAACACATAAGTATTTCTTTTCATTGCTCTTTTCCAACATCCCATTCCACATTGTGTGTTCCCGCAGAGACACGTACTGCACGCTCATCGTCCTCTCCACGAGGTATTCGCTTGCCACCTACTTCGACTCGGGGAGTGCGAGGAGGAAGAACCACGCCAGAGTAAAGAGCGTTTTGGATGATGCTATCGAGGGCTATGCCAAACAGGGAGGCCCCTTCGACTATAAGGGGGAGGCTTACAGGGACGATGGCTCACACAAGTTCAAGCACGTGTGCGAGTTCCCCTGCGTCAAGCAAACGTCTAGCAGCGTGAAGAAGGCCTTCTACGTTTGCCATCACCTCAAACGGTTTGTCCGGGATTGCGAGATGCTAACACTGCCATCTTCTCTCTGAGGATGGGCCCAAACGTTGCATGGGATCAATGACTCCGATCTCACGGAAGACTTCCATGATACGCAAGTGAAGCTATCACATATCATCGTGGAACAGGTCAACACAACTGGTGGGCTCTTACACCAGCCCAGGCAGTTCACCAAGAGGGAGATCGAAGCTCGCCTCAAGGCGTAGGGTGACTTTAGGACGTGGACGATGAAAGACATGTACAAGCCGTTCCCGGCGCCCTCTGAGGAGAAGGCTACTTGACCGAGAGAGTGTGTGTACCGGTGGATACATGTAGTGTGTGTGTCGAAAAACTTATCTTGCCTAGCTTGAAACCGTCGTTGTTATTGTGTCGTGTAATAACCATGGTCGTTGTTATTGTGTCGGACATGTTGTCGTGTTTCTTTCATTGTCATCGATGCATTATTTTAAGTTTATGAGTGCGTTGCTCTAATATTTGTCAACATATATATTTGCATGATGTACTAATATGCCTTGTCAATAGAGATGCCGACGTACGTTGTGTATGTAACATCCCAGCATTAGAGCTTAGAAGTAAGTTGAACCCAGATGTGTGCATTGCATTCATGCATAGAAAATACGAATAATTTTCACTCTTTTGAACAAAACTTGTCAAAGTGATTGAAACTTCTCTTAACTTGATAGAATTGAAGTAGATCATCAAGTTGACTGAGATAAGTTTCAATATGACCTTTGCTAAAACCTTATTTTGGGTAAGGGAGATCTGATCTAAGGGTAGATCAAATGTAATAAAAGTTAAACCTTAATACATTACTTAATGGTTTATATTTGATCCTTAAGTAATCATATCCTAGTATTCATTACACAGCTCATGAATACCAAGTTATAAACATAACTTAAGTAATAGGAATGTAGCAACTAAATCTTGATCTATCTTAATCTCATCTACTTATACCATGAGTATCATGGTAATACTTAACTTTAACTCTCTAGTGAGATTGAGTAGGAAAGAAACCAAGTCAAGATCATTCATCATATATCTTTCTTTCCATATCAATCCTTATGGAATCCTATCTCAATATCTGTTGTTCATCACTATTGAGTAATCAACTGTTGATTCCCCAATTCTTAATCTATCAATTCTTTATCTATTAACTCTTATCCTTATCATAACCATTACTCTAAGTCCTTTAGAGAATGAAGTAAGAAGAGGTAGATGATAATGCTAGTCTTAGATATCATCTCTAGGATGGAAGAGTTTGAAGAGAATGAAATCATTATGATAATTGATAGAGTTAACTCACTCCTGAATGGATAGAAGAGTTATCTGGAAGACATAATTATATGTGGTAACAAAGAGGATTATAAGGATGAATTCTGAAGATAGTTACCAAGGAGTAATCCTATTGGGTCAAGTAGGTATAGTCAATGAATAACATCTCTTATTCCAATTGAGATACTAAGAAGATAATTTTAATACAACTGTAATGTTGTATGGATGAAAGCCTTGATTAGCCAACTGGAAACCTAAACCATAAATGATCAAAGGATTAAAATGATCATGCTTTAGTCACCAAGATTGAATGCTTATATCATGTATAAGTGACATTGGTGGAAAGAACATGATTGAACCCTTGTATAGATATGTTATTCCAGGTTAGCCATGACAAGTCACCATGATATAATGTGAGGTTGGAGTATTAGATACTGGAGTTAAGTAGAGACAAGATAGTCTGATTAAGATGATGCTAGAGCAACATTGGATTAAAGAAGTAGTATTTTCCTCTTTGGAATTACTAAGCACGTGAAGTGAAGTAGGATTTGATGTATACATCTATTGAAGTAATGTTAGTGATGGATGATTAAGGAAGAGTATGAATGGAGTAGAAGTAACTACTTGTTGGATTGGAGATTATTAGTAGTAGAATAGTTTGATATAACCAAGTATGGATATGAGAAGATTATGAAAAGCTTTAGTGTCAAGCTCATTGGATTTGTAAATGGATTTAGAAGAATAATAGGTGGATAAGAATATTCTTGTGAAGTAAAACTCATCATGTTAACACATGATGATGGATAGGAAGAAGTAATATATCTAGGAAAGAAATTCCTTAAATTAGAAGTCCAGGATTGTGAATATGGAAGATAGGAATTTTGGGTAAACATTAAACCCTAAATCTATAATCAAGCATAAAATCCATTTCATTTGGTTGATCTATCATCTTGTTTCCACAATGGTTTATAAGAATATTTTCCTATAGCAAATCTTTAAGCACATCTCTGTCATTTCCAAATATCATAACCATATGTGCATAGAAGTTATCTTTATCAATTCTTTTCCATAAGACATTCCAGAAAATAACTTTCTATTTTAAAAAAGGGATATCATTAAAGATCAAACACATGAAGACAATTCATTTAGCCATTAATCTTTATTCACATCAACATAAGAATAAAAGTAAATTAAGAACCCTAAACCCTAGGGTAAGTAATTACAATTCAGAACCCTAAACTTATTAATGAGTTTTCTCATCAACATCTCATAAATATTCTATCTATCTTCATTAGGCAAATTCTTTGATCCATTTCTCCAACCACTCATTTCATATGAGCATGGAATAAGTGGGGATCCAATAATTATAAACCACCCTATACTATACTATGTGAGTAAATATATAAATAAACCCTATGAATATTATTAAACATTTTAAAACTTCATTGCTCCAAATAAAAGTGAAAACAATGTTATAGAAAGGTATGTATATAAAGAAAATAAAGAAATGATGACATTACACAATAAAAATTAACCAAAATAATACTTAGTACATTTAGTATTGCTGCAATTATCTAGCAGATAAAATTCAATAGAAAATTCAAATAAATAAGTAATATACAAATCTGAAAGTAAAATATAAAACAGAATATAGAAAAAGAAAAGTAACAAGGAAAAAACAAAGGGAATTGTTTCTGGCCGTGGCCCATTCTTTCCTCCTCTATCTGCTGCTCACGTGCAGTGTTCAGTAGCCCACAGCGACCCAACAATGGCCCAAGCACAGCCCAACTAAGCCCATACTGTTTCGCCGTTCTTTTCCTTTCTTCCTCCTCTCGCCAGAATGCAACGCCGAGCAAGCAACTCGCTGGCTCGAGCTCCGCCGTCCGCCGTCATCACGATGCCCGCTCCGCCAAGATTCGAGCCACCGTTGATCTTTTCCTATAACAGGAACCTTGTAACACTGGCAAACCTTATCCTCCCCTATTTCCCCATTTTCCTCTTTGATCAAACCCTAGCTCCAGCCAGGGCTGTCCGTCGCCGATGTTTCCGGCCGTCCCGAGCTTCGTCGTGATGCCTGGAAGACTCACCATGCTGGACTCTGTCGATTGCCCCGTCAGCACAAGCCGGTGAGGTCCCAGACGCTCGGATTGAGACCTCCACTTCCAACTCCGGCCACCGTTCTCGCCATCGATTTCGGCTACTCTAAGCCTTCCCGAGCCCACCGATGGCATCCTGGTGAGCTCATGGTGCTTAGGCATCTCTTCGTTTCCTTCCTCTCTGCTTCCTTATTTCCCGCATCGTGCACCTCTGTCCTCCGCCGCAGATGCTCGTCGGAGCTAGTGCTCCGGTGACCATTCCGAGGCGGCATAACCGTAGATCAACTCACCATCGCAAGCTCCTTCCAACGAACCCATCCACTGCCTCGCGCGCGCACTAGATCGATCGATCCTCAACCAGTGAGGATCAACTCGCGTGACGTCATGCTTGCATCCGATCCCAGCCACGTCAGCTAGTATGACCAGTCCTTGCTAGCATGGCGTGTGACGTGGCCTATGGTCCATCTGTCATCGACTGGGAGTAAAAATAGGGCTGGTAACAAATGCATTTGCTAACCTGAGGTGTGATGTGGCCACTAGCCCACTAGTCAGTGACTAGGGTAGGTTTATCTTAGGTACAAAAAGTCTGTTCTGTTTAGGAATTAGATAAAACAATATTCAAATATAAATATTGTAATAAAATGATTAAATCTTGTTTAGTTAATAACTTTTGTTTTATAATTCAGAAAAATAAAATCTACAACTTAAAACTATTATCAAATATTATTATGATGATTATTTAAACAAATATTATTTAATAAAGGTTTTATAAGTAATAAAAATTTGATAATTCATATACTAATAATGGTAAATGTTAAAAATATAAATAAAATACCAAAAATCTTAAAAAAAATAAGAATTATAATTTAAAACTATAATCATGCATTATTATTCCACCTAATTAAAAATTTGTTATTTATTAATATTTATAAAGTAATAAATCTTATAAAAATCATATCTTATTATTTATAAATCACAAAAATAAAAGTAATATACCAAAATGATCACAAAAATAATACCTACATGTTAAAAATATGATATTACACTTTTGAGGTAAATAAACATTTAAACAACTTAATAATTTGAATTTAAACTTATTTCCTTAATTAATAATTCATATAAGGGTAAATAAAAGATTGCTAATATTTCTAAAATTAGCCAATTGAGTCTAATCAATAGTATTAGTCTTCAATATTGATAATATGAAGTCAAAATGATTCAATACATTTTAAATGCAATTTTATTGAATTATCATCCATCCATAAGTGTAGATTATTTCTTAAAAAGATTCTTATCCAATATAAAATCTTCAAGAATAACTTGTGACTAAATAAAACCTTTTCCCTTACTTCAACCACAAGTTATAAACATACCAAAACACTATATTGAATCCATAAGTAGTTAAGTAATATTACTTCCTTGTTTATAAACTATAACCACTCATCTATAAAAAGGAAAATGATTCTATTCCATTATAATGTTAGGAAACCACTACACCAAATAAAAGTATAACCATTCTTAAGTAAATTTAAGGAAACATTATAAAGTACATAAGGTACAAATAACATAAGCAATATACTTTAAGTCAGTCTATGTCTTTAAAGTTAACGTTAGTCTACAATACTTCAAATACTATGCTAAAGATATTATTATGTGTTTTATAGTTAACTTTGGTCTGTTATAATTAAGTTATAAAGCATCTCAAATCCAAACTATTCCAGCAAGCACAAACAACATCGACCACCTCTGATTAACCACAAGGATTGTTTAAACCTTAATAAAGAAATCTCTTCTTCAAAAGTTATTCGTTTTGCCACTTAAGTCAACAGATGACAATTAATCGTAATCACATTACTTTATACTTTACTTGTATACTTAGGATCGATAACACTTAAGTTCTTTATAAGTGACATTACTTGTAAAGTAAAATTTGAAGATACACAATTAAAGTGTAAGCAACCTTGAGTAGCATTCCGTATGTGTGTATCTTATTGTTGTATAAATACGTGTTGTTCACACACACTCACAAGCCTTAATAAGAATCACAAGTATGAAACTTATCTAAAAGGACAACATAGTCTAAAGAAACCATTTCTAGTTTCCAAACCCTAGATCAACGTTATTCCCGGGATTCGAGTTTACGAAATTGCATTACATTACTAATGCATAATAGCATCTTGCTTCTTTAAACATTAGTCCTTACCGGACCAATGATGCTGATTTCAGATATTGGATCTTATATTGTCTCGAAGACCGTGAGTGCATAATCTTGCAATCACAAAAGGCAAGTTCACACTTGCTCATGTCCTTTGATTATTTTCTGTAAAGTATTTTGCAAATACAGTGTTTTCATCACCTGCATTTGAAAAAGGTCAGAAAACACTATTTTCATAATAATATGATTATAGGTTATTTACCACGAGGTAATAACATACTATGAAAGTTCCGATGGTAAAGGAACATATTATCTAGGACTTAACAACCAATGTCACCAGTGATTCTTGCGCCGTATATTACACGTTAACCATGAGATTTGGAATGGGACGGAGAAGTCAGATGTATCCTTTTCCCTTTGTATGGAGGCAAGACTATCTTAAGGTGACGTGATTCCTTGTGTGGATCCAACATATGGTTGGGCACCCTTAGGCCCCGCGTTTTTGATGTCTAGATTATCTATGAGTGGCTGCCAGGGGTTTAGCCATACCTATAAGGTACTCACCTAGGCATCACCAGCTCATAGAGTCTTCGGGACTCATCAGGGTTTTAGCCTGCCCGAAAGGGGGTTTAACGGAGGTGAGCCATCCCCGAAGGATCATGCAGACATATGGGGTCGCGGAGAGGGCAGTGATTGGCTTGGATCTTAGTCTGGGCCTCACACCAAGGAAGTGTGAACGAACCTGCAATTCGGATGTGCAACAAAGCTAAGATCTCTCATGGGTAAAGTAACGCACCTCTGCAGAGTGTAACAACTATAACTTGTTACTCCCTGTTCCGGGAAGGAGCTGCGAACGCAGCGGGAAAGGAACTCCATGAAAGTTCTGGTAAACCCATGAAGGCTGACGGACATAGCTTTTCAGAATAAAAGCAACCTTTGAAGAAATGTTTTTGAAAACTTGCATTGCCTACGACCTACGGTCTGTGGCTGTAGATATAGTGCATCAAACACTCCTTTTCTAGTGTTGCTGAGTACGCTCGTACTCAAAGTATCTTCTTAACCCTTGCTAGGTTCTAAAGCCAGTACAGACGATGTCTACATCAAGTTATGCTTTAGGAATCATCATCAACAGCTAAATCTCTTCAATAAAGTCAAGAAAGTCAACATATACATCAACTCAAGTGAAGACGAAGTTACTGATTAGATAAGAATATAATCTCTAGCCATAGAACCTATTTCTGTAGTGTATTGCTTTAGCAGCAATGTCAAACCATTAGTCCAGATACTAGTCTTATTAGTATGATAGTTTTTGAGTTGTTTATCTCTGATTCTTCTTTGTAAGAAGTTTCTTTCTCTCTCTTTAACCTAGAGTGTTCTCTGGATCTTGTGTAAAGAGTTGAGTTGTAACATATAGTCATGTCTTGGACCTGCTGTGTTTCTGTTGTACCACTCTGAGGGATGTAATACTAGTGAACGGTGTTTTATTGGTGTTATGTCAACGACTATAATGTACTACATCATGCAGTGGTATGCTGGGCCACCGCAGTGTACAAGGGTCGGGTTCCATGTGTCTACAAGGAGTGGGTGGACTGCCACCAACAAGTGGACAATTTCAGCGGCAATAGCTACAAGGGATACGCCACTAGAGAGGAGGCGGTGGCCAAGTGGAGGAGACACGTATGGAAGATGAACCAGACGAAGATCTTGATGTCGCTCCTCCTCACCGGCATCGCGATTACGGTGTACTATATATTATGTTCTAAGGTAGTAGGTGGTGACAACATCACGCGGTTGTAATTAAGTTATGTGAGTGAGATGAACACTTGTAAAATGTACACTTGTACACTTATTCGGTTCTAATATGTGTCTAATATGTGATTGATAAACACTTGTGAACATTTGTGCTTGTTGATGTATTATATGTGAACTGGAACATTTGTACCGTCATTGCAGCTTTTCTCGTATTTTCACAAATTTGTGTGTATTTCTTGTAATATACCTGTATTTGTACTAAATTCTGAAAATTTCGTAATTCTGAAAAAAAAGGATTTTGTGGAGCACATGACATATGCGCCACAGAATCTGAAACAGAATTCTGTGGCGCATATGGCATATGCGCCACAGAATGTTGAGAATTCCGTGGCGCATATGCCATATGCGCCACAGAATGTTGAGAATTCCCTATAGAATTTAAATTTTAGTGACGAGGATTTAGTGGCGACACCCATACACGCCACAAAATTCTAATTTGGTGCGTCACTGGTAGCGTTTTTTTCTGTAGTGATTTGAATGTTTCTGACAAATATGAACATTTTATATGACATGCACGGTCATTTTCATGACACAGTAAAACACATTTCATAAACTTCATGGTAATGTTTTTTTTGCGTTTTATGATGGTGTGAATATTTTATTTTCTACATATTTCTATTAAAATAGTATTTATTGATTTTATTCCAGTTTTTCTAGGTCAGAATGGGAAAAAAATAACCCGTGTAGCATTACTTGCCGGCCCAGGCCACTCACTGTTCTCCGCGCTAAGATGAGAAACGAAGTAGCTCAGCTCCATGTGCGATTGTAAAGGTTAACCTGGATGCTGGGCCTGGGCGAGCGTCATATAGCTTGATAAATGCTCATGGATGACGAGTGGGAGACCGGAACTTGGGAAGCGGGGAGCCTGTGGACTCAGGGTGCAGGTGTAAGTGGGAAGGCTATACGAGATACCCGCGGGTAAATAAGAAAAAATGGTGAGTTTTCGTAGGAAGCCCACGATCGAGTGAAAATTAAAAAAGCTACTTCGATCCAAATTAATATGTTCACATTTGTCTAGATTCGAATATATCTAGTCATATTTAGTGCAAGATACATCCAATTCTAGCCAAATATGAGAACATTAATTTGGATTGGAAGGAGTAAGAATTTCCCAAATCAAGCAAATATTATGTATAGTAGAAAGAATGGCGAGTCATTTAGAAAGTGGAAAAAACAATTAATACATTGAAGTGCTAAATATTGGTCGTACTATTTACGAAAATATTTTTATAAACATTATACAAGCAACAATTGCAATAACGTATTTGCGGGTACATGTGGACATACGTGGAATAATGGGCACCCGCATATGTTTCGCGGGCTTCCGTGGGACACCGACTTAAATTGTGTGGGACTATACGGACGTATGCGGGCCTCCCGCGGGCAGTCCCACCTGCACCCTGACCGTGGACGCTCTCACGAGGCATGTGTGTGTGACCTTAACCGATATTTCCGGACGGCCCATAGATCAAAGTGGCGCCACCTGGCCAATTTCCTCTTCATCTACCAAAACAACCAGAAATTCGAACCGACCGGACTATTCCTTTTAGTCATCTCTGCAAAACACACCTAAACGGTCCGGTCGCATCTAAATCAGTCGACGCAGCTAGCTGAGACAAAATATGGCTCCACTCAGCATTAAATTTGGATCATGGATAGATATGTTCGAACAGACGTAGACGTCTAAACTTTTGACTAATCCAGTTGGCAGTCATGCAATGTGCCTTCTTCTCTCTCCTATCTCTTAGGCTGTCATGTTTCTCTCTTGGGCCGGCCAAACAAAATAGGACAATTTAGTCGTTTCGCTGTGCGCGACTGCCGGAAAGACCTGACGACAATCCAAATATTGTCCACAACACGACCTAAACAGACAAAAAGAACCATTTAGGTCCCGATTGGATCTCCCGGTGAAGATGCCCTTAGTCTGAGGCAGACAGGAGGGGAAAATTTGCCAAGGGAGCAACCTAAACAGACAAATACGCATGGACAAGTTCATTGACGACTCAAATTTAGGGCAACTCCAACGACCCCTGCAAACGGACCGGGCGAGTCCAATCTGTTCTTCCGGACCGATGCCACGGTCCAACAGCCACCCACAAACGGAGTTTGATCCGCGGAACGATCCGTTTCGGCGTATAACTTGGGACTAGTTTGTAGGGGGAGGATGGCTCACACGTTCGACCGATGTCCTACCATGGCCCATCCCGCAGTGGCAGAACAACCGCACTGCAAGCAGCCACTTCCCCGCACGCACTCCCACCGCCGCCAACCCCTAGCTGCACCATGGCCAATGATCCCTCCTCCGCAGTTGCCCCGGCCGGCCTCGTTCGTACCGCCTAGAATAGCTCCATCAGCCGAAGCAGATCCTCCACCGCCACCGCCAGTAGGACCTGAAGCCAACACCGTGGCCACCGTCAAAGTACTTGAACCCGTCGAAGTCATCGTATCCGTCCAAGATGATTGTGTAGGCATTGGCCACCTCCTTGTGCGTCGCCGAATCCCCTAGTTGCGCCACCTCCATCTCGCCCAATGATCCCTCCTCCGTCACCGCGTAATCAAATCTTTCTCCCGCCTCCATGGCATCCCTAAAGGAAAACACTACCGCCTCAAGGGTCATCCACCGGGAACCGCTAGTGTGCCATCTCGTTGATCCTGGACCAGGTGGTGATCTTGCGACGACGCATTGCTAGCAGCTACCTATGATTTGGCCATCCACCTTGCCGCTCTGGCCTTCTTATGGCCCACGTCTAGGGCATGAAACGAAAGCTAGCCAAGTTCGCGAAATGATTGCATGTGCCCGGGAAATGAGGGTCCGGACGGGAAGCCGGTAGGGTGCTCGATGATGGGATGTGCCATCTTAACTTTGGCACGACGTCTATGACATTGATACGTCGGAAACGTATCTATAATTTTTGATGCTCCATGCTTGTTTAGTATCTACTTTGCTTTGCTTTGTCTATACTTTGAGGTGTTTTTATATCTTTTCTGGAACTAACCTATTAACAAGTTGCCACAATACCAGTTGCCTGTTTTCTTCTGTTTTTGGTTCCAGAAAGGCAGAAAATCAATATTCTCGGAATTGGATCGGACAAAATCCAAAGTTAATAACTTTCCGTGAGGGACACGAATCTAGAAGGACGGACGGAGAGGCACCAGAGGGTGGCCAGACCCCCCTGGGCGCGGCCAAGCCTGGCCCGCGCCTGGGCAGGGTGTGGGCCCTCTGGCCGCCTCCTCGGGCTCCCCCTTCGCCTATAAGAAGCCCCCAGGGAGAAAACCCTAGATCGTTAATCATACTTCCAGAAAAAGTTCCGCTGCACCGCCGCCATCGAAGGGGAGATTCGGGAGACAGAAAGTCTCTGTTTCGGCACCCTGCCGGGATGGGGAAGTGCCCCCGAAGCCATCTTCATCGATCTCCATCGCCATGTTCATCACCATTGCTGATTCCCATGATGAGGAGGGAGTAGTTCTTCCTCAGGTCTAAGGGCTCTACCGGTAGCTATGTGTTCATCTCTCTCTATGCATGACCTTGTTGTGGTCATGAGCTTTGTAATCAAGTAGATCTACCTTGTTACTCAAGTGCTTCATTAGATCTCTGCTCTCCCCATGTGTGTGAAAGTGACAGCGTGCACGCCATGGTGGAACTTAGTCTTGAGTCTACATAAATACTCTTTGTGCTTTAATAGATCTATGATTTTCCCCACGTGTGTGAAAGTGATAGCGGGCATACCGTGTGTGGCACTTTGGCTAGATTGAGTATTTGTTATGAGTTATATTTGGAGTTGGATGTCTTTATGAAATTGTGGTGTTTGTTGGAACCATCTAGCGCTCAAAGTGATAGTGTGGGGTTATCTAGATTGGGGAAGGCAGACTTTGAGAAGTGTTGTTATAGCCCTACCAATGATTAGAGTGTCCAACCGAAGAGTAGTATCATGAAGAGAGGATATTTATATGAGAGAGTGTTCACTAGTAAAAGTATGATCCCTAGCCCTTGTTTCTAAACATTGAAACACCGTTCACTTCTAGATCTGTTGCATGTTTGCTTGCTTTAGTCTTTACCTCACTGTCAAGCTCCATCAAAGTATTTTCTGGCACCGTTACCCCACGTCAACAAGTCAGAAGCTCTTTTTTTGACACCGTTACCACTTGTATTTCACTATCTCTTCGCCGAACTAGTGCACCTATACACCTGACAAGTGTATTGGGTGTGTTGGGGACACAAGAGACTTCTTGTATCTTGATGCAGGGTTTCTTGAGAGGGAATACCTTTGACCACTTCCTCCCTGAGTTCGATAAACCTTGGGTGATCCACTTAAGGGAAACCTGTTGCTGTTCTACAAACCTCTGCACTTGGAGGCCCAACAATTGTCTACAAGAATAGAAGTGCGTAGACATCAAGCTCTTTTCGGGCGTCGTTGCCGGGGAGGTAAGGTAAAATGTACTCACATCCTCCGGTTTGAGTGCTCGAAGTTATTTCCTTTAGATTCTGCAATTTTGTCTTTTTGTTTCTTGTTTTCACTATTTAGGCTTAATGGAAAACAACAACAAAATTAGAGAGCTCTATAGCATTTATCTTGAGTTAGGACATGAAGTGTTTGAAGAGAAAATTAAAAAACCAATGGAACTTTATTTGCATGCTAATAGCAATGTTATTAGTATGAATTCTTTGGACACCATTATTGCTAATGCTATGAAAAAGTCTAAGCTTGGGGAAACTAGTTTTGATGAAAATGATCTTTTTAGTCCCCCAGCTTTGGAAGATAGCTATTCTATTGCTTATGATGATACCAAACCTCCAATATATGATGATTACAATGATGAATATGATATTTTCAGTACACCTACTATTGAGAAGGAAATTAATTGTGATTACAATATGCCTCCTATATTTGATGATTACGGTGATAAGAATATTAATGATAGCTATTTTGTTGAATTTGCTCCCACTATGATCAATAAGGATGACTATGCTTATGTGGAGAGTAATAATTATTTTATGCATGTGGCTCATGATAAGAATGTTTTATGTGATAGTTATATTGTTAATTTTATTCATGTTGCTATTGAAAGTTCTTATGAGAGAGGGAAACATGGTTTTATGCATCTCAAAAATATTAAGTTTCCCCTCTTTATGTTGAAGATTTTGAAGTTGCACTTGTTTTGCTTTCCTATGCTTGTTGCTTTGTGCTTTCATGACTTGTTTCTTTACAAGATTCCTATTCATAGGAAGTGGGTTAGACTTAAATATGTTTTGAATTTTCTTCTTGATGCTCTCTTTTATTTCAATTTATAATTCTTATGTGAGCATCTTCTCAAGCTATCAAGCCTAACTTAAAGGCGTTAAAGAAAAATACTTGTTGGAGATAACCCAAGAGTTTCCTTGAGTCTTGGAAGTTATTACTTCAGTAATGACCTCTACTTATCCTTTTTTGTTTGCTTTTTGTGCCAAGAATGACCTCTAATGAGAGGGAAGTAAGATTTGGGGAGTTGTCAGTCAACAGATTACATCCTCCACCATAAAAATTCGTGAGGAGTCTCTGTAACTCAGATTGAGATGAAACTTTACAAATAAATCCCCCAGTATGTTAGATAACTTTCGTTAGTTTAACACTTTTTGATTAATGAGCAACAGAAGGTCTTCGAAAAAATCAGTTTCTAACTGTTGGTCTGTTTTAACAGATTTCTGCCATTATTTGTATTTGCTTCTTATTGATTCCTTTTTGAGTTATCTTTAGGGGAATTGAGCTTTTTGAAAGAGTTGCTACCGTAGCTTGTGTTTTTAGTGAAAAGTCTTGCTGTTCCAAAGCTTTGCTAGAGGTCTAATATCTTTTGAATAAACTAATGTTGCTAATGAAGATTGTGTGAAGTTTTGTATGAAGGAAAAATTTTAGGTGTAGAGAAAGAATGATCCAATATGATGAAGAATGGACAAAAGCTCAAGCTTGGGGATACCACCATGGTGTAACTCCAAGAAATATCCAAGAGGTACAAGCGTCAAAGCTTGGGGATGCCTAAGGCATCCCCTTCTTCATCAATAAAAAGCTCAGGTCTGTCTAGACACTTCGTTTTTATTGTTTCATGCATAGTTGTGTTGTTCTCGGAGCGTCTTAGTTTTTTTTGGTTTTCGTTTGCTTAGTTTGCTTGAGTAAGTTGGTTGGTTACACCACACTTCTTTTGGAGAGAGACACACTCTGTTTCTATTGCCCAGAACACTCTAGTTTTCACTCTTATTGTTTTGTGAGTGTTCACTTTTGCTAGCACTGTGTTTAGCCTTAGTTTTCTTGTGCTTATTGCTTAGAACTTTTTAGTTCTTCTTTGTGGATTTGTGAGACAAGCTCACTGATCTTTATTGATTATTATCTTTGTGAGTTGTTTCAATTAAGTTGTTTGGTGTTGGAAAAGAGTAGAAAGTTTCATGCTTAAGTGGTACAAAAGTGAGCTTGCTTTGACTGTGATTTAGACTTTAGCATGACATGCTAGGTGTTGTTTTGACCTTATGCTTAGTAATTATTGCTGTAGCATGTCTTATTCCAAACAATTAGGATTGCTTAATGTGCCTTGAAGGAATCATGCGTTGTTTTAGCATATAAAATCATAGTATTGCGGTATTCTCCTTTGATGCTTTGTTTGGGTTGACTTGGCACATGCTCACACCATGTTATGACTCTCACAAGTCACCATTAGCCTCTATGATCATTTAGTCCTTGACTTGTTGTACCACTATATTCTTTGATTAGTAATGCTTTGTTGCTCTGCATGATTATGGCTATTATTGCTCTCTTAGTTGGTTTCTCCAAGTCTTTTGCTAGCCTCCACTTGTATGAGTAAGCTCTACTCATGCTTCCAACTCCCAAGAAACCAAGTTATTCCAAAGTGTCCACTATAAACTCCTATGCATGGTGGGTTACACCATTCCAAGTATATTCTTGTTTTCAACTATCTTCCAATTTAAAACTATTTTGTTATGTGAAAACTTAGTGATTAAAGCCCTCACGAACTTGATGGCACATTTTATTCTTTGCCCCTAATAAACTTAAACCATTGAGACAACTTTGTTGTATATGCTTGCACTTATAAGTTGGGATTAGCAGAACCGTGTTGTCACGGGGAACGTTTTCAACATTGCACTTATACTTTTGTACTCCGTTGATATCATGCTCTTTTGTCTATGGATGTTACCGGTGTGAAATGAAGTGGGAACTTGTAAGTCCATGGAGTTTGTATTCTGTGTTAGAGAAACGCCTGGGCCACATGCCTAAGCCATGCCTAATCATGGTGGAAACTTGCAGCATCACCATAGTGAGCTATCTATGAAGCATCCTCAATAAAAAGCTATGCATATGGTAAATAAAAAGATTGCTGAGATGCTCATTGTCTGCTTGCCTTGTCATTTTGGTTATGGGAAAGCTCCTGTACCATGTGCAAGGGTACCATTGCGGTTCTCAATGATATGCAAATACTTACAGTGACAAGAACTTGCCTGGGCCCTAAGTTGAGTATCCATGAGGTGTAGCCCTCATATTCAAGGGACTTGAGATTGCCAACTTATACTTCGTCAAGCATATATTCCATCTTTTCCACTTTAACCTTAACCACTTCAAGATGCTTATGATAGGGGCAATGAGGGCTAAAATCTAACAAGTACCATAATTTTTGGAAGCTCTCTTTGAAACTTGTAATCCCTGCTTCCTTTAAAAAAAGGCCTTTCTTCCACCATTATTGAGTCTCCACCTTCTACCTTTAGGCACCATTAAGAGAGCATAGTTGTCATTATGTGTGCAGTGTTCCAAAGCTTATTGATTGATGCATATTGTGATATTACTTGTTCTTGTGCTATTTGTTTCTAGTCACCCCTGTGAACTTTGTGAAGGGAATATGCCCCGAGAGGCAATAATAAAGTGTTTATTATGTGTATTCCAAGTATATGATAGATGTTTATTTTGCATGCTATAATTGTATTAATACGAAAACGTTAATACATGTGTGTTTAATAAACAAACAGAAAGTTCCTAGTTATGCCTCTCTCATAAACTAGCTCGTTGATTAACAAGATGATCAAGGTTTCCTGATCATGGACATTGGATGTTGTTAATAACGGGATCACAACATTAGTGTAATGGTGTGATGAACATTCATCCGAAGTATAGCATTACGATCAAAGTCATTGAGTTTATATTGCTATAACAACTTACGAAGTGATCCTAATCCTTAGACCATGAGATCATGTCAATCACTAACACCGGAAGAGTTTCTTGATAACATCAAACGTCACACCGTAATAGGGTGATTATAAAGATGGATTCAGAACTAATAAAGTGTTATGTTGAGGCTCATGGATCGAGAGTGGAATTTGTTCATCCCGATGACGGATAGATATACTCTGGGCCCTCTCAGTGATATCACATTGATTAGCTTGCAAGCAAGTGATTTGATCACTAGAATGTTATATCACGGGAACGAGAAAAGAGTGCATGTCAGTAACGAGATCAAACTAGGTATGGAGATACTGATGATCGAATCTCGGACATGTAATATATCGTGAAACAAAGGGATTAAGATACTAGCGTAAAAGGTTCCGACGATCACAAGAAAGTCATCGTTGAATGTGTGGGAGTCAGTATGGGTCTCCAGATCCCGCTTCTGATTATTGATCCGAGAAGGGTCTCGATCATGTCCGCATTATTCACGAACCATAGGGTGGCACACTTAAGAGACACCGACATCCAACTGGAGCAAAAGTTTCATGCCGAAAGAATAAACAAGCGCATGAATTTATTTCACTAGATACCGAAACAGGTTTTCGGGTGAAATTGCATAAAGTGGTTATGCATGTGAAATGGAATTCTAGCAAGGGGTTATTTGTGAATGTTTATCATTAAAGTAATTGACAAAATTCTGAATAAAATTAAAGAGTTTTATTTAATGAGAGTCTGCATTAAATTTGGTGGAAATTTAATGGGAATTTGAGTGGACTTTTGAGTGGAGGAAATTTAAAGGGCATTTTGTGAGTGGAGTGTCCACCCACATGAATGAAGGAGGGGAGGGGGCAGCCCCCATGGCCGGCGGCCACCCCCTTGGGTGCCCCCTCCTCCTACAAAAGGAGCCCCCCTCCTCACTTGTCTCACACACCTCCTCGTGAAGGATCTCTCTCCCCCTCTAGAATTTATCCCACATGGTCTCGGACTAGCGAGATACATGTTCCCGGTGGCTATTCGGCAAGAAAGAGTTGTGCTTCCGTTGCATCGCTGGAGCGAGGAGGCGGAGGTTGCTCGGTTCCTCGAACGTGTGTGCGAGCACGGATGCGCTGCTGATTTGCGGCGCTAGGACTTCCTCTCGATCTTGAGATCGGCAAGAGATCGTCTACATCAAGCACGAGTTGAACTCGTTAAGCTTTGTCGGTCTTCAAGGGTATGTTCTCTACGGATATACATCCGCCCGTTGTTTGTATCTAGTAGATAGATCTTTGTACATAGTTCCCATCGTAGGAATTTTTTTGTTTTCTATGCTGCAAACCCTACAGTGGTATTAGAGCCGGATCTATGCGTAGATACTTTACACGGGTAGTACACATATGAGTATGTGGGCGATGATGATCATGTTGTTGCTCCTTTGTTGTAATTTTGGATATTGGTGGCATAGTGGGATGAATCGGCCCGGATAAACTTTACATGTCCTCGCACATGAGACTTGTTCCATGCTTGACATGCAACTAGTTTGCATAAGTGGCTAGCGGGTGTCTGTCTCTCCTACTATAGTCAATATCTATTTTGCAAGCGAGTTGTCAACAATTTGATTATCCTCGCTGGTTCATGTTCGTAGGTAAGAACGGTTCTATCTCGAAAGCCCTAAGCCACGTAAAACTTGCAATGGATAAATTAGAGGCGTCTAGTTTAGATTGTTGCTGGGCTAGTGTTATGATATGGTAGTGTTGTAAGTAGAAGTATGAGATGATACTCTTACAACACACATAGCGTGTAAACTCCATAGACCTTGGATTTACACATATAGGTATGATAGTGATCATACCACGGTGCACATGATAGAGATCATATGCGGGAACCATATTATTTCACTAATAAACATATGATGTTTGATAGCATCTTATATTGCTTGTTTAGCGCTTTGTTAGCATAATAAGATGATCCCTCATTTAAATATCAAGATAAGAATGTGTTCTTCCTTTAGTATGCACCGATTATGTTTTCGTCGTTCCAAGACATCACGTGATGATCGGGTGTTCTTGGATCCACGACCATATTTCGGGTGTAAAACAGTTACACACGCGAATACTAAGGTTCTATCTTGGCGAGCCTAGCATGTACAGACATGGCCTCGGAACACGGACCGAAAGGTTAAGCATGAGTCATATAGTTGATATGATGCCCATTTGATGCTCGCCTTTGAAGCTATACCGACTCACCTGATGATCGGACTTGGTGTAGTGGATTTGGTTCATGTAATCACCAAAAAGGCATGAGGGATGTCGTTTTTGAGTGGGAGTTCATTCGTAATATGGATTAGTTGAACTCAATCTATCATACACTTAGTCTAAACTTTACAAATTCTGTTGTAGATGGCACCACCTGCTTTTAATTTCAATGTGTTCATGGAGAAAGAGAAACTAGCAACGAACGGTAGCAACTTTACCGAATGGGCCATGAATTTGAGGATTCTCCTCTCTGCTGCACAAAAGCAATATGTGCTAGAAGCGTCGTTAGGCCCCCCACCTTTTGATGATGCCCCTGACGAGGAGAAGAATGTCTATCAGACTCGTCAGGAGGACCACAACTTAGTTCATTGCGGCATATTGTATGGGCTAGAGCCGGAACTTCGAAAGCATTTCGAAAATGGCAATGCATTTGATACAATGGGTGAGTTGAAAATGATTTTCGACACACATGTCAGAGAGAGCTACAACGCTCGAAAAGTTCTTTAGTCAGCATGATGGAAGAGCACAAGTTAGTGAGCATGTACTCAAGATGTCGGGTTACGCCGATAAGCTTGTGTCCTTGGGAATATCGATTCCCATTGACTTAGGCATCCATCGTGTTCTGCAGCCCTCGCCACCTAGCTATAAGAGCTTCGTGATGAACTATAATATGCAAGGCATGAAGAAGTCTCTCCCGAGCTTCATCAATGCTTAAAACCGTAAGTGGAGATCAAAAGGAACATCAAGTGTTGATGATCAATAGGAACACCGTTTCAAGAAAGACAAGAAAGGAAAACGGAAGGGAAGTAAGGCGGCAAGCCCGTTGCCATGCCTGAAAAGAAACCCGAGTTGGACCTAAGTCCGATACCGAGTGTTACTATTGTAAGGATCGCCACTAGAAGCGAATCGCCCAAGTATCTGGCGCACAAGAAGGCCGGCAAGGCAAACAAAGGTATATATGATATACATGTTATTGATGTGTACTTGACTAGTGCTCGCAGAGCACCTGGTTATTTGATACCGTTCGGTTGCTAATATATGTAACTCGAATCGTGGGCTGGAACAAGCGACCGCTAGCAAGGTGAGGTCAAGATGCGTGTCGGCAATGGATCAAGCGTTGATGTGATCGCCGTTAACGCTACCTCCACTTGCCATTGGGATTAGTTATAAACTTGAATAATTGTTATCTGGTGCTCGCACTAAGCATGAACATTGTATCTGGATCGTGTTTGATGCGGCGGTTATTCATTTAAATCCGAGAACAATGGTTGTTCCATTTATATGAATGAAATATTTTATGGTCATGCACCGATGATGAATGGTTTATTTCTATTAGATCTCGATGATAATGTTACACATATTCATAATGTTGATGCTAAAAGGATTAAACTAAATGATGATATATCCGCATATATGTGGTAATCGCCGTCTAGGTCATATTGGCGTTAAACGCATGAAGAAGCTCCATTCAGATGGACTTTTGGAATCACTTGATTATGAATCATTTGATACATGTGAGCCATGCCTTATGGGCAAGATGACTAGAACGCCGTTTTCCGGTTCAATGGAACGGGCGACAGATTTATTGGAAATCATACATTCTGATGTATGTGGTCCAATGAGTGTGTCGCCGAGGTGGATATCGTTATTTTGTTACTTTCACGGATGATTTGAGTAGATACGGTTATATCTACTTGATGAAACACAAGTCTGAAACCTTTGAAAAGTTCAAGGAATTTCAGAATGAAGTGGAAAATCATCGTAATAGAAAGATCAAATTTCTACGGTCTGACCGTGGAGGTGAGTATCTAAGTTACGAGTTTAGCACTCACATGAAAGAGTGTGGAATTGTTTCACAACTCACACTGCCGAACACCACAGAGAAATGGTGTGTCGAACATCGTAATCGTATTTTATTAGATATGGTTCGATCTATGATGTCTCCGACGGACTTGCCGCTGTCATTTTGGGGTTATGCACTAGAAAGCTGCATTCACTTTAAATCGGGCACCATCTAAATCCGTTGAAAAGACACCGTATGAATTGTGGTTTGGAAACAAACCTAAGCTGTCATTTCTTAAAGTTTGGGGATGCGATGTTTATGTGAAGAAACTTCAACCAGATAAACTCGAACCCAAAGCGGAAAAATGCGGCTTCATAGGATACCCTAAGGAAACTATTGGGTATTCCTTCTATCACAGATCCGAGGGCAAGGTTTTTGTTGCCAAGAATGGATCCTTTCTAGAGAAAGAGTTTCTCGCGAAAGGTGTGAGTAGTCGGAAGGTAGAACTCAAGAGGTTATTGAACCTTCTCTTCAAAGTGTGGCGCAGTAGCGCGGAAGTTGTTCCGGAGTTGGCTCCACCTGTTGAAGAGGGAACTAATGATAATGATCATGAAACTCCGAAAGAGAGTACTACCGAACCTCGCAGGTCAAGCAGACGCTGCAGCCCCGAACAGACGGAAATCCTGTCATGAATTTCATGGTTGATGAAAATGATGACCCTGCGACGTATGAAGAAGCGATGATGAGCCCGGATTCCAACAAATGGTTAGAAGCCATGAAATCCGAGATGGAATCCATGTATGAAAATCAAGTTTGGAACTTGGTGGAATTACCTCACGACCGAAAGGCCGTGGAGAACAAATGGATTTTCAAAAGAAAAACTGATGTTGATGGTAATGTGACCGTCTATAAAGCTCGACTTGTCGCAAAGGGGTTTCGACAAATTCAAGGAGTTGACTACGATGAGACATTCTCTCTCGTAGCGATGCTAAAGTCAGTTAGGATTATGTTAGCAATTGCTTCATATTTCGATTATGAGATATGGCAGATGGATGTAAAAACCGCGTTTCTCAATGGTAATATTGAGGAAGAGTTGTATATGATACAACCAAAGGGTTTTGTCGATCCTAAGGATGCTAACAAGGTGTGCAAGCTTCAGCGATCCATCTATGGATTGAAGCAAGCATCACGAAGTTGGAATCTCCACTTTGATGAGGTGATCAAAGAGTTTGGATTTGTCCAAACTTATGGAGAAGCTTGTATTTATAAGAAAGTGAGTGGGAGCAATGTGGCATTTCTGATATTATATGTGGATGACATATTATTGATCGGAAATGATATAGATCTTTTAAACAATGTTAAAAGTTATCTAAACAGCAAATTTTCAATGAAGGACCTAGGTGAAGCGTCATACATATTAGGCATAAAGATCTATAGAGATAGATCTAGGCGCCTAATAGGGCTATCGCAAAGTACATACCTTGATAAGATTTTAAAGAAGTTTAAAATGGACGGAAGTAAGAAGGGGTTCTTACCTATGTTGCAAGGCAAGACATTGAGTAAGACTCAAAGTCCGGCTTCGGAAGAAAGAGAGATAATGGACAAAGTCCCCTATGCTTCAGCCATAGGCTCTATAATGTACGCCATGCTATGTACAAGACCGGATGTGGCACATGCTATTAGTTTGACTAGTAGGTACCAATCGGATCCAGGTTCGGAACACTGGATAGCGGTCAAGAATATCCTTAAGTACTTACGAAGAACTAAGGATATGTTTCTTGTATACGGAGGTGAAGAAGAGCTCGTCGCTAAGTGTTATGTTGACGCTAGCTTTGACACCGATCCGGATGACTCTAAGTCTCAATCCGGATACGTATTTCTCATGAATGGCGGAGCGGTTAGTTGGAGGAGCTCCAAACAACCTGTGGTAGCGGGATCAACAACGGAGGCGAATATGTTGTCGCTTGAAGCGGCTCGAAGCGCTTTGGATGAAGGAGTTCATATCCGAACTAGGAGTGGTGGCAAACGCGTTGGACCCAATGGTGATCTATTGTGACAACAATGGTGCCATTGCCAATGCCAAAGAGCCAAGGTCTCACAAGCATTCCAAGCATATTAAGCGCCGATTTCACTCCATCCGCGAGCATGTCAAGGATGGAGATATAAAGATTTAGAAGTACATACGGATCTCAATGTATCGATCCGTTGACTAAAACTCTCCCTAGAGCAAAACATGATCAACACCGTAACTCGATGGGTGTTAGATTTATCACTATGTAACTAGATTATTGTCTCTAGTGCAAGTGGGAGATCAAGGAATATGCCCTGAGAGGCAATAATAAAGTGTTTATTATGTGTATTCCAAGTATATGATAGATGTTTATTTTGCATGCTATAATTGTATTAATACGGAAACGTTAATACATGTGTGTTTAATAAACAAATGCAAAGTTCCTAGTTATGCCTCTCTCATAAACTAGCTCGTTGATTAACAAGATGATCAAGGTTTCCTGATCATGGACATTGGATGTTGTTAATAACGGGATCACAACATTAGTGTAATAGTGTGATGAACATTCATCCGAAGTATAGCATTACGATCAAAGTCATTGAGTTTATATTGCTATAACAACTTACGAAGTGATCCTAATCCTTAGACCATGAGATCATGTCAATCACTAACACCGGAAGAGTTTCTTGATAACATCAAACGTCACACCATAACAGGGTGATTATAAAGATGGATTCAGAACTAATAAAGTGTTATGTTGAGGCTCATGGATCGAGAGTGGAATTTGTTCATCCCGATGACGGATAGATATACTCTAGGCCCTCTCGGTGATATCACATTGATTAGCTTGCAAGCAAGTGATTTGATCACTAGAATGTTATATCAGGGGAACGAGAAAAGAGTGCATGCCAGTAACGAGGTCAAACTAGGTATGGAGATACCGATGATCGAATCTCGGACATGTAATATATCGTGAAACAAAGGGATTAAGATACTAGCGTAAAAGGTTCCGACGATCACAAGAAAGTCATCGTTGAATGTGTGGGAGTCGGTATGGGTCTCCAGATCCCGCTTCTGATTATTGATCCGAGAAGGGTCTCGATCTTGTCCGTATTATTCACGAATCGTAGGGTGACACACTTAAGAGACACCGACATCCAACTGGAGCAAAAGTTTCATGCCGAAAGAATAAACAAGCGTAGGAATTTATTTCACTAGATACCGAAACAGGTTTTCGGGTGAAATTGCATAAAGTGGTTATGCATGTGAAATGGAATTCTAGCAAGGGGTTATTTGTGAATGTTTGTCATTAAAGTAATTGACAAAATTCTGAATAAAATAAAAGAGTTTTATTTAATGAGAGTGTGCATTAAATTTGGTGGAAATTTAATGGGAATTTGAGTGGACTTTTGAGTGGAGGAAATTTAAAGGGCATTTTGTGAGTGGAGTGTCCACCCACATGAATGAAGGAGGGGAGGGGCAGCCCCCATGGCCGGCGGCCACCCCCTTGGGTGCCCCCCTCCTCCTATAAAAGGAGCCCCCCTCCTCACTTGTCTCACACACGTCCTCGTGAAGGATCTCTCTCCCCCTCTAGAATTTATCCCCCATGGTCTCGGACTAGCGAGATACATGTTCCCGGTGGCTATTCGGCAAGAAAGAGTTGTGCTTCCGCTGCATCGCTGGAGCAAGGAGGCGGAGGTTGCTCGGTGCCTCGAACGTGTGTACTTGAAAGCGCTGATTTGCGGCGCTAGGACTTCCTCTCGATCTTGAGATCGGCAAGAGATCGTCTACATCAACCACGAGTTGAACTCGTTAAGCTTTGTCGGTCTTCAAGGGTATGTTCTCTACGGATATACATCCGCCCGTTGTTTGTATCTAGTAGATAGATCTTGATACATAGTTCCCATCGTAGGAATTTTTTTGTTTTCTATGCTGCGAACCGTACACTTTGAAGGTGTCCTATGCATCTATTTGCTACTCTATGAGGTACAAGCTAAATGCCACTATGCTATGTTTTCTGTATGTGAAACAAACAAAAGTTTTTCAATGCATATTATTCATGATCTTTGTTTGTAGCCTTTCATGTTGCATGCATAGTTACTTTGTCTTACTGTTAGAACTCCATCTTTCATGCTCATGTTTAGAGTTCTTTGATCCCAACTTTCAATGTTTGCAAATGGTTTGATCTTGATTTTGATGGTGCATGTCACCTCAAAAATTATTCTTTTTATCACTTACCTACTCGAGGACGAGCAGGAGTTAAGCTTGGGGATGTTGATACGTCGGAAACGTATCTATAATTTTTGATGCTCCATGCTTGTTTAGTATCTACTTTGCTTTGCTTTGTCTACACTTTGAGGTGTTTTTATATCTTTTTTGGAACTAACCTATTGACAAGTTGCCATAGTGCCAGTTGCCTGTTTTCTTCTGTTTTTGGTTCCAGAAAGGCAGAAAATCAATATTCTCGGAATTGGACGGGACAAAAGCCAAAGTCAATAACTTTCCGTGAGGGACACGAATCCAGAAGGAGGGACGGAGAGGCACCAGAGGGTGGCCAGACCCCCTGGGCGCGACCAAAGCCTGACCCGCGCCTAGGGAGGGTGTGGGCCCTCTGGCCGCCTCCTCGGCCTCCCCCTTCGCCTATAAGAAGCCCCCGGGGAGAAAACCCTAGATCGTCAATCATATTTCCAGAAAAAGTTTCATACGACGCCACCAAGGGAGATTCGGGGAAAGTCTGTTCAAGACCCACGGGATGGGGAAGTGCCCCCGGAGCCTTCTCCATCGATCTCCATCGCCATCTTCATCACCATTGTTGATTCCCATGATGAGGAGGGAGTAGTTCTTCCTCAGGGCTAATGGCTCTACCGGTAGCTATGTGTTCATATCTCTCTCTCTCTATGCATGATCTTGTTGTGGTCATGAGCTTTGTAATCAAGTAGATCTACCTTGCTACTCAAGTGCTTCATTAGATCTCTGCTCTCCCCATGTGTGTGAAAGTGACAGCGTGCACGCCATGGTGGCACTTAGGCTTGAGTCTACATAAATACTCTTTGTGCTTTAATAGATCTATGATTTTCCTCACGTGTGTGAAAGTGACAGCGGGCATACTGTGTGTTGAACTTTGGCTAGATTGGATATTTGTTATGAGTTATATTTGGAGTTGGATGTCTCTATGAAATTGTGGTGTTTGTTGGAACCATCTAGCGCTCAAGGTGACAGTGTGGGGTTATCTAGATTGGGGAAGGCAGACTTTGAGAAGTGTTGTTATAGCCCTACCAATGATTAGAGTGTTCAACCGGAGAATAGTTAAGAGTAGTATCATGAAGAGAGGATATTTATATGAGAGAGTGTTCACTAGTAAAAGTATGATCCCTAGCCCTTGTTTCTAAACATTGAAACACCATTCACTTCTAGATTTGTTGCATGTTTGCTTTCTTTAGTCTTTACCTCACCGTCAAGCTCAATCAAAGTATTTTCTGGCACCGTTACCCCACGTCAACAACAAGTCAGAAGCTCTTTTCTGGCACCGTTACCACTTGTATTTCACTATCTCTTCGCCGAACTAGTGCACCTATACACCTGACAAGTGTATTGGGGACATAAGAGACTTCTTGTATCTTGATTGCAGGGTTGCTTGAGAGGAAATATCTTTGACCACTTCCTCCCTGAGTTCGATAAACCTTGGGTGATCCACTTAAGGGAAACCTGCTGCTGTTCTACAACCCTCTACACTTGGAGGCCTAACAACTGTCTACAAGAATAGAAGTGCGTAGACATCAGACATCAGGGAGAAAAGATAAAATGTGTCGGCCTGCTAGGAAACCCCCACCCCAAACAGACCAGGGCAAAACAAGCCCCTATTTTCTCTCCGCGGGCCGATTCATATGGACCAAAACTGACACATTTGGTGTCCTAAATGCATAGCTAGGCCCGCTCATGCCCTAATGTCATGCTGGATGGTTCGTAGTCTCATCGGGTGCGGTTGAGATGTCCTCGTTTTCATTTGGTTCAGTTTGTAAATTGCTCCATAAACACATAAACATCAGCCAAAGCAGATCCTCCACCGCCACCGCCAGTAGGACCCGAAGCCAACACTATGGCCATCGTCGAAGTTCTCGAGCCCGTCGAAGTCATCGCCGTCATCCAAGATGATTGTATAGGCATTGGCCATCGCCTTGTGCGCCACCGCATCCCCCACTTGCGCCACCTCCACCTCGCCCAATGACCCCTCCTCCGTCATTGCGTAATCAGATCTTTCCGCCGCCCCATGGCATCCCTAAAGGCGAAGGCTGCCACCTCGGGGTCATCCGTCGGGAACCGCTAGCGTGCCATCTCGCTGATCCTGGACCAGGTGGTGATCTTGCGACGAGGCATTGCTAGCGGCAACCTAGGGTTTGACTGCCACCTCGCCGCTCCGGCCTTCTTATAGAACACGACCATGGCGGGAAACGAAAGCTAGCCAAGTTCACAAAACGATTGCATGTGCACGGGAAACAAGGGTCCGGGCGGGAAGCCGGCGAGGTGCTCGATGACGTGCCATCTTAACTTTGGCATGACTTCCATGACAGACACACCTTCCAATCGTTTGTATTTGGTTCAGCTGGATGGCTCGCAGTCTCGTCGGGTGCGGTTGACCTGTCCTCGTTTTCATTTGGTTCAGTTTGTATATTGCTTCATAAACACAGAAACAGTAGTAGTACCATAGAATTTTTTGGTCGGTTTAGTGCCTGATTAAAAAATCAAATTTGGTGCCTGGTCTATATCACAATCCATCTTTAAATAAAGGTCTTCATCAATCCATCATGTTTTTCCGTTAGCAAATAGGTCGTCTTCATCATGAACATGTGTTGAGAGAGGAAAACGTGGATAAACCTACATAGAGATAGGAATATACGGTCAAACAGACATCAGACAACCCATATGTACTGATGTGCTTGAGCATGGACGAATTCGTACGCAGCCGTTTGACCGGAAAAGGCCGTCACAATTGAACGAGATCAAAGCTTCAATGAAGTCGTGGTGCAAAAAGCTCGATCGAAATGACCCACCAAATGCTTACCAACCCAAGAAGGACCATTCTCTGGTCTTCTTTGCGAGATTAAATGAACGTTACCAATCCAGCACGAGCTTGACGTACAATGTAAGTTCCGTACGAACAAATGTGACTCCAAAGCGAGACCGCAAGGATAACGGATAGAAAAGACAAGGTGGTTGGTGTTTTGGCTCACGGAACTATTATGAAACTGAATATTTTAGTATGTAGTTTCTGTAAAAAGACAAAAAAAAAAAAAACCATGAATAGTCATGTTGGACCACCGGAATTTATCCTTTTTTACATGGTACACAAAAATGTTCCCTTTCTTTCGTGAAAACATATGTCCGAACATATAATGTCTAGATCTACATACATAAATTTCTTTTAATTTTCTAACGTTTTAAAATGTGCTTTCTAAGCCATGGTTCATACGCACCGCGAGAGCAGAATTGGATTTCCCAATTCTGACGCGGAAAATCAAGTGTCGACCGATGCAAGGCACTTGGACAACCAAACCAAGCGTCGGTTGTATGTATATATGAATCCAAGAAATCCAGAGATAAATTCACGTCAATGTCGGCACGGGTGGCAGGAAGGCAGGGGCGGCGGTCCCTGTCGGAGCCGACGAGCAGGGGGACCGGGGGCCGGTGACAGGGCTACGATACTCCCAAGATCATCATGTAAAGCCAGCCATGTGATGATGTCCGATCGATAGCCTGCTGGTTTGTTAATTGCACCGTCATGTCATGTGCCTGCCTTGCCTCTGCTCTACGCAATGATGGATCGTATCAATGCTCCCTGTTTCTTCTGTCTCCCTGTTTCTTCCTGCTTGTGCCAGGATGGGTTTTTTTACTCCCTATGTTTGGGATTATAGGTCCTACGCGCATACCTAAGTTGTTAATTTGATCAATAAAATATACTTTATATATCATAAAATTTATACCATTAGAAAGTATAACCTCTAAAGTTTTTAATGATATAATTTTTATGCTATACTATTTATATTTTGTTGTTCAAATTGACAACCTAGTTATCCGCAGGACTTATAATTCCAAACGGAAAAAGTACTACAGTAGTAGACGGGTAGACGGCGCCTGGTCCAGTCACCTGACCAGCTCTACGAACGAGCACGCATTTTTCCACGGTGCTGAGAGGAGTAGGTCTCTGTAGAATTTGTATTAGTCAAACTTATTGACCATGTAGTATGAACAGAAAACTGTACTAGCGTTGAAAACGTCGGTGTGATACTGCCAAAATTATCATTAAAAAATAGTTTTATTTTGACAGGGAAAAAAATAGTTTCATATCTGGTTACTTTTATTTACGCTAATGGATATGCTTGCACAAAAGTTGGAAGTCAAAGCGTCTTGGGGACTATTTCGATGTTTTAATAGAGAACTCATATTATCTTTGTATTAATAGATAAACTATACTGCGAAGCTCGGAGAATTCCCCCAAACACGGAAATGAACTCATGCTGTGTTCAACAGATTAAAAAAAGTTCAGGGCTAGGAAATCCACCGTAGCTTTGGCAGCAAATCACGTTTTCAAGTGCACCCCCCACAGCACAAGGGGACCAATCCATCCTTCGACATAAACCACCTCACAAATCCCACCGCCAACTCCCAAACTCACACGCCGATGCCCATAACCATATGATCTGGCTAATCACACCACCCGATTGTTTATGGTTGGAGCTCCTAGACAGACACACTCCAAACCACCACAGATGCAACAGTACATTACCCAACACCTCACAACTCACATGCAACGCAATCATCAAGAGATGGACAGATCACCGACCGATCCAAAGGCCCAGCAGCGAACGAGGAAAAAGAATTCCACCAGACCAGATCAAGAACACAATACCAGATCTCAGCACTCAGCAGCTGCCGCCCGTGGATCTGAGCCGATGAACTGACCAAAACAGGAAGAAACTAGGCTAACCTGACATGCAGTATAGGCTACGCAGACCAGAGTACAAACCGATATCAGTAAGTATATATCACTCGAGTCCAGTATAAACACAGCGCTCACGTCCACCATGGATCGGAAGGATCGCATCACCGTTGCTTCTTCTTCGCCTTGGCGCGACCTCCTCGGCGCGCCGCCGCCGAGCCGGAGCCCGAGCCGGAGAAGATGGAGCAGAGGATGCAGCCGGACACCCTGGGCGAAGGCGGGTCGACGTCCGGGGCCACGTCCTTGGTCTTGAACACCTGCGGGTCGCGCTCCTCCTCCTTCTTCTGGCCCTGCTTCTTCTTCTCCTTCTCCTTCTCCCGCTGCTTCTTCTTGTCGTCACCGCCACCGGCACGCCGCGACAGCATCCCTACACCACCGGCGCTCCGGGAACGCCGCAGGTCCGGCTGGGCCTCATCTGTGCCGGTGCCGGCTTCGGCAGCCTGCGCCTCGGCCTCCTCGGTCAGGAACCGCTCGTCCCAGACCAGGCCCGACGAGCCGGACCGTCGGAAAGTCGACGACGATCTCTGCAACCCTTCCATCTGTACTGCACCTACGACGACGAGTAATCCACCTCTCCTCTCCGCAGCAGCAGGAGCTTTATCTGCGAGGATATGGAGAGCACAAGAGAGGATGAGCTGAATGATGTATGCGCCTCTTAACTCTTAAGGTGGTTGCGCTGCCCTCGCGGGCTTCCTGTGTGTATATATGTGAACCGAAAGAGACAGCCATTAACGTGCAGACACAAGAGCGGTCAACCGCCGGTGCTACTGAAACCTACCAGTACCAGGCCCTGTCTGTCTCGCAATTACTAACCAACCAAGCTGTGCAGGGATTAGTCTACGCGCAGGTGAGACTCCCACAAAAACTGTCAGAAATGATAAACTATCTAGAGTTTTCTATTCTGATCCACATGCTCCTGGTTTTACTTTTCCACCACACAAGCATGTGGCAGGAAGAGAACCTAGCTGTCCAAATGCGCATGCATGGGCAACTAAGCATCACCCAACCCACTAGAGAGCCAAGACAATTCAGAGAGCGACCGCCACAAACCCATGATGTGAAATGCCAGTGATTTGTCAATATTAACACGACCCAGAAAAAGATACATGTATGAGAATATGGTATGCGTCAGTGTAAAAATTCACTAATGTAAGACCTTTTAGGTATTTCAAAATGGACTAGATACACTTAAAAATAAGTGAACCTACACAGTAAAACATGTCTGCATATATGTGTTTTGGAAAAAGTCTAGAATATCTTACATTAGTGAACATAGGGAGTAATAAACATGAATGACAAAACCAGGCAGTAGGAATCTTACCTTTCATACGGAGGATCGCCACCAGAATTCCGTTTATGAAGAAACAGTAGTAGGTCCGAATAAGATGTCCCAAGGGCCTGATAGCAAGCAAGCGAATGCAAATGGCAATTGTATTCGGTTCCAGTCAGCATCAGCAAACAACCAAAACCCAATCATCATTGCACAGGGCAGAGTGGAAAGCAGGGTCCGGAGGATTGTCGATAAAGGTATGTGCACAATCACTAGCTCTAGACATATGTACAATCACGACCTATATCATCTGAAAAGTGATATCAACTGCCAACAGTTCTCTCCAAATTTCTTTCTTTCTCCCCTCTGCCTCTCTATCCCCTCATGTCTTTCTCCTTGGCAGTATTTCTTTTTCTCTATCATCACACTAACTCCAGAATCTTCTTCATTTCCATCTCATATCTTTATTGTATCAGGAAACAAAAAAACTCATTAGCCCCAGTTGTTACCTCCCCCTTCTTTCTCTTCGGCATGATTTCCTTCAGATGAGTGATAAGCTGCCACATCTACACCAAATATTGGTGTGTGCTCGTTGATAACAAGCACACACCTGATATGCATGGTGAAAATTCCAGAACAGAACTCATCAGTGTTGAAATGATTAAAAGATTAAATTTAGTCCTGAAGTGTCAAGAGTGTGCTCTATAAATAGTCAGCTGCACCGTTGCAGATTACTGTCTAATCTGACGCATCAGTCTAAAATATATCTCTTTCTGTATCAGAGAAAGAGAACCCATTATCCCCAGTTGTTACCCCCCCCCCCCCCAATTTTATCTCTTTCCGCATGATTTCAATTCTGCTGACTCAATCTCTCCAGATGTCCCAACTCCACAAAATATGCGGCGTGTGCTTGTTGATAATAAGCACACCTGCCATGAATGGTGAAAATTCCAGAACATAACTCATCAGAGTTGCAAGGAATGAAACATCGGAAAAATATAGTCCTAAAGAAGTGTCAAGAGGTTTACTCTGTAGATAAACCTAGTAGGTGCAAAGATGCATGGACTTGATCTAGCTGATACACTATTGCAAGTAATCTACCAAGACTGCGGAGATTCAGGTCAAAATGTGAAAATCAAATTCTTCACACTGATGATGCACAGGTGTTAGCTACGCTGCCACGACTTCTCCAAACATGTGAATTTAAATGTCAGTCAACTTCGTCTTACAGCACTATACTAAAATACCTAATACTGTTGGAAATATTGCCTCAGGTGCATAAAATAACGAAAAAAATACTGGCCACATGCCCCCACAAAACCGGACTAGGACTACCACAAGGTTATGTGGAATGCCATGCTTCCACACCAGAAAATTCCTCTAACAAGAAAGTGACAGGACCCATGATCTATACCATAGGGAAAATTAAGATCTGGTCAACTGACCATAAACCAACTGCCACTGAAATCAATAGTCAAAATTGTGGTCCATAGTGAAGCCAATAAAATGGCAAGGTGGCAGTTAGGAGTTGTACCTGTCACACTGGCCGGTGTCAGGGCATAATTATAATACTGATATGCCATGTTGAGTTTGGGAAACTAGTTGCACTTGTTCGAATTTACATTCTCTACATAGTTCAAACTTCAAAGAGAACACTGTAACACAAGGTAATCTGAAGTAATCAACTAGCTATCGTCTCAGATAGAGATCTCTTGTATGCGGCACGTCGGTCTGGTACGCCATCTTGCTCCCTTCTATCCTCAAACCACTTAATAATGGTTTTTCGTGGAAGGCTTGTAACTTGAACTATGCTGCTAACCATGGTATTCTGTTATAAATGCAACACCAAAGTAAGTGGTGATAAATTACAAAATTTAAGATAACATTTTTAAGCAATAGCAAAAAAAAGTAAATGTAATTGACGGTCCCCATGTAAAAATTACTTACAGTGGGGCGTTTGGATTTGTGGTAAACTCTTTCTAGTGTCTCCAGCTGCGCCTTTTTCAACCTTTTCTGCGCAGACCATTCGTTGCTCATGACATGAATCGGAAGGTCCATCTGTGGATCAGTTTCAGTGACAGCAACCTCATCAACTACAGCTTCATCAGCTACTGGAGAAGGCTCTATTTCTTTGATTTCAGGTTTAGAAGGGGCTTCATCAGGCAAAGATTCAGACATGAATAGAAGTTTTGGAGGTGGATTGCGGAGCAATTCAATTACCAAACCCCTATCCAGCCCAAGCTCCCCTGCAAGATTCTTCATCTGCAAGAAAATCAATTCATGGAAGTCAGAGGAAAAGATATCAGTTTTGAACTAAGTATTTACATCATGAAGCAATTCGTGCCGATTTTACAGGTGGAATTTTAAACAGGACTCAAGTAAATATTTATCTGCTTACACTAGTTTTACGGCGACCTATTTTCAGTGCACGAGCCAATCGCTTGAGTTGCCAGTTTTTCAGCTCTGGCCGTTCTACTGCATCTGCTACCTCATCAGTACCATCAACACTGGATCCTGACAGCAAATCCACCGCAGGTTGATCAGCACCTTCGATATCCCCAACGGCTTCTGCCAATACCTGTTCAAACCTGGCCATATCTTCCTCTGATATTTCATCATCATCATCATCCTCGACAGATAAATCGTCGTTCTTCAGGTCTTCTTCCAGCTGCTTGAAAAGTGCTTCCAACCCACCATCTTCGTCGTCATCATCGTCATCAGCACCATCAATGCCATCCTTTGCTACCACTACCTCGTTCTGAATTCTATTCTGGAATACAGAAGTTTTTTTCAGTCATAGTTTATGGCACATAATTAAAAGACATTATAATTCACACACAGCCTGCATTTCAAGATGTCAAAACAATTACGCAGAGCAACGTCACATAAAATCTTTAGGGGAAACCCAGCATACTTATATTTATAAAAATCCCAAGGTTGGGGTACATACAATTCACTAATCACCAGAAAGCTTCCGTTCGATGAACAAGGTCACTACACAGCTCCAGGTTTTACATGAACAGAGTGCCCAATTTCGGACAGGTACCACAACCTAAACTTTACTCACGTACCATATAACCAAGAACACGCATACACGACAAAACAAAAAAGCGGGGAGAGGGAACTGCTTGTGAGGTGAAGTACCTTGTACTTGGAAGGCCGGCGAAGGGCGCACGAGACCCCGCGCGGAGAGGGGCAGAGGCGCAGGTGGATCCCGAGAAACGGGGCGGAGTCTGGAGCGCTTAGAACGCGCACCCTTGGAGCGGCGGCCATGGCCGCGGCGAGCGGCACCACCGTCGTCGCCATTTCCACGAGCTCGTTTAGGATATTTCCCCGTCTTCTCTCTCTTCTAACCCTCTCCGTGGGTTTATCGCTGAATCCATATGGGCCCTTCTGCGTGGGCTCAACTGGATCATTGTATTCATAGTGGCCCTTCATCCTTACCAGGCCCACTTGTGAGCTGCTATCTCCAGCTCAGAAGCTCTTCGCCGGAGGCCCGCCTAAAAGAAAAGTTAAAATTTGCATGTGTTTATATGAAACCTATGTGATCATTTAGCACATCTAGCTTTTGATTTTCGCATTTTGTTATATTTTTATAAAGACATAAGAAAATATAAGTTTTGAATTGTGTTTCATAATATACGTAAAGGGAGTAAAAATATTTTCCAAAATTAATCCTCCATGTATGTGAATGTTTACTCTAATTTAAATTTTGTTTTATCCGATGAAAAATTTCGATACGTAAATTATTTTTTATCAGGATATGTTGATTGTATTTGAAAAATGTTCATGTCTGTAAAATAATATATTTACTCCACTTCTAATATTGCTTCAATAGATAACAATATTCTGCTTTATAAAACTTTATTTGTAATATATTTCACATTCCATAATTATTTTTGCTATACATCTAAAAAGTGCTTATATAGATACATATTTTCCAAATGAAAATGGAAGTAAATATATTCCGCCATGTATGAAACCTATTTTTACCAAAGCAGTTATAAAATTACCCATGGCATATAAACTTGATCAGTAAAAATAAAATTTTCTCCACAAGTTTATCAGTAAAGTAAAAAATATAATATAAAAATATAATTTTATAAAGGTAAAAAATAAAATAACAATGAAAGGCTGAAAATAAAAAAAATAGTTAAATGTAGAACCCAAAAGAAAAACATAATGAGGAAGTAAATAAAACAAGAGAACCCCAATATTTTTTTTGGCTTAAAGATAATTAAGAAAGAAAATTGGCATGTGTTGACAAAAAAAGTTTTACCCTAGCTTTAATTGGACGGTCTTAAGATATTCGGGAGACATGCGAACCCACTTGTACCACCACAGTGATCAGAGATTATGATTCCAGGGAATGTTTAGTTTGGATCAAAGAGACCAAGATCGAGGGCATGGATGTAAAATACCTTAAATTTGGGCCCAAACAAAATTGCCGCCCATGTCTCTCACATATCTCCTCATTGGTTAATTATTTTCAAATATTCTTGCAAACCAATGATCATATAGGGTTTATATGAAGACATGTAATTTTTAACCTTTTCCCCTTTTCAAAAACGACCTTATCTTATTTAACTACACAAAGTTAGTTGAATCGATGGCATTGGAAAAAACTCAAACAATAAAGACTTCATGTGCCAATAAAAGTCGCATTGAAATTTTTTGAAGCCACGTATCTGTTTCACCTTTTATATCTCGACAATTCCGTGCCTTTTGTGAAAAAAATACATATAACCAAAGCTGCAATTTAGACTAACCATAGTAACTTCAAAGAGTAGCACAATTGCACAATATGTTATAATTACGACAAGCAAATAACGAAGAGCGAAAAGAAAATGCAAGAGGACACAAATTTAATATGAAAAAACCTCACCAACAAAGAGAGGAAAAACCACGGACCCCAGTCAGCGAAACTTCACTATATCATAGAGTGTTTACAAACGCCGAAGATTTTCTCAGATGAGACTTATCTCAGCCGGCGGCTTATAAGAGATTTATATAGTCGTGTAAACCTAGATGTTCAACTATCCGTACCATGGGGGATTCGGCCCAAGCCTCCGGCAACGGGTTTCGCTCCGGTCGTCGAAAGTTAGCCTCCTTAATTGAATTTGGATCATACTTCAACACAAGACATCATTTCCAAATAAGCAGATGACAAGAACCCATAATGCCGCTATTGAGAGGGGCACACAGATGGCTGTACAACTCTTTCATAGTCGTATTGCCAGAGAAGAAGACTATTTTTTTCAGGATAGAAGGCTAAATATTAACTAGAGAAACAAACCACCCAAAATACTTTGTCAACGCCATTAATGCAACACCATCAGGCCGTTCCCAAAAAATCAACCCCGATAATTGTCGTGGTATTGCCGACGAGTACGCCATGGAGGGGTCCTCACAGTGCGTGTTTAGAGACGTGGGGGAAGGCGGACGTTTGACGGGTACGAGGTAACACAGCTTACCCAGGTTCAGATCTCACGACGGTGGCGGAATCCTACTCCTGCTATAAATCACTATAAGGGTAATACGCCGAATTACAGAGATAGGTTCACTGTGCGAGGTTGTATGAATCGATGCCCTAAAGGCTCCCATAGGCCCGACTTATATAGTCGCCAGGTCCTAGGGTTACAGGGAAAAGTCCTAGCCGGACAGGTTACAGAGTCCTACACCATCTATTACTAGTCTTGTGTATCTTGCACTCCAAGGCTCCGGGTACGTCGGTGACTCCAACCGTAGCCTTCCTTTATCCGGCATGGGCCTCCCTTTTGGATCCATCTAACTGGGCCGCCCAACAGGCCATGGGCCATGCTACCAACTGTGGGCCACCCGGGTTATCCGGATAGGAGACATGCTATGAGGATACCCATATAGCATATCCCCAACAGTATCCCCCGGAGAACTCCGAGATCTTGCGCCGTCTTGCCTCTTCGTGTGGAATGCTCCGTCTAGATGGATGTCAGCAAATCTTCAAGCAATATCTAGTCCTCCCAAAGAACCCTGCAAGGTTTTCTCCGTCTTCAACATGTTAGTCGGAGAAATGTTGAATCTTCCATCGTACTCTTCCGTAGCCGGACTGGATCCATCCATGCCGGAATCTTCTGATGTGACGGCTCATCTGCCTATGTCAGCTAGGGCGACGTAGGCTAAGGTCAGCGACGCCTCGTAACTTACACATGCAGAGAATGCCATCATGTCCGATTTTCCCACGCGAGCGATACGAACCGTTGGTGGCGACGGTTGGAGACGTGGCAAAATTTCCGCGCACGTTCGCGAACACGTCGTTTACGCGGCCACCGTACGATCAAGCTGCACGAATCTTGACGCTGGAGATGATAAATAGTAACCCTGGTGGAATTTCTACCTTTTACCTCATTCTCTCCTCGCATCGTCTTCTTCCTCTAGCATGTGCCTCCTCGAGCTCTCCGCGCAAAACTTGCGAAAAACCCTAGCATCAATCCGCACCAGTCATCTCCATACTCATTCCATGGCTAGCAGCAGCACTTCCCCTTCCATGGCGGCGTCGAGCGAAGCCGCGGCAAAGCCGGCGAGCTCTGTCGCCGTGCCCCCAGAGGGCTTGGTCATCCCCGTCACGACGGTGATTGAGTCCACCGCCGGCGACCATAATCTAGCGACGCTGGAGCCGTTAGAGGAGGAGGAGCTAGACTCGCACAAGGGCGACTGGCGCGGCTCAGATATCACGGATCGTGATATCCAGGAGCTGATCGCCGAGGGCTACCTCCCTGCGACGGAGGGGCTCGCCTGGCGGGCGGCGCCGGCCGACGAGGTGACACCTTCTCCCCAAGCCGGAGAAAAGGTGTACCTCAAAGCCCAACTGGTACGCGGCATCTCCCTGCCCATCTCCAACTTCTTCCTCTCTGTCTTGAACCACTATAGGGTCCAGCCCTAGAACCTTTCTCCCAATAGTATCTTAGCGCTTAGCAACTACACGGCGCTCTGCGAGGGTTACTTAGGGATAAAGCCTAGGTTATACCTCTTCGTGTACTTCTTCACCGTCAAACATGAAGCCGGAGCCAGTAAGGAAGAACTTAGGAATTGCGGCATCATAAGCTTCAAGATCCGTCCTAGCCGGTGGTTCCCCGACATCGTCGGTCACGAGTCCTGCAAAAACTGGCAGCGTACCTACTTCTATGGCCCAGATATCCCTCTGGCTGGCCGACAAGTAACGTACCCTGACTTCGTCGATGGAGCCGCCGCCGAAGCCTCGTCATGGAGATCCCAGGCCTCCCTTTCCTCTGACATCGAAGCCTCTCGTGCCATAAGGCGGATAGAGTGGTTCGTAGAGACGGGTTTAACCGGCTTGGACCTAGCCATGTGCTGGTTCATTTGGCGAATCCAACCTTTGCAGCACCGCGCGAAGCTCATGCACGAGTATACCAGCGATAGAAGGGATAGCCTCCGCATCTCTGTGGACAATTTCTCGAGCGACTCCGTCAAGCTCCGCCTTAAGGACATCGTCAAGGTGAAGGACAAGAAGCGTGGCTTCACCATCACCTACGACATGTTCGTAGACGGCAAGTGCCCAAAGGTAGCTGTTTATTTTCTATGTATGACATATACTCCAGTTCTTCCATCTTGCAGATGTCATCCCATCTAACACGGTGGTTCTTCACTTTACAGCTTAGCGACATAGATGAGTTCAGCATGGCTCCTCAAATCTATGATCCAAAGATGAAGGAAGTCACTGTCGTGTCCGACGATGATGCTCCATTGGCGCGAAAGCGGAAGAGCTCCACCTCTGACACTGCCGACGGAGGCAAGAAGAAGAAGACGGAGGGTGGAGCCTCCAAGAAGACTACCGCCGCCCTGGAGGCGGAGAAGAGAAAAGCTACTGGGATCCCCTTTGCCAAAGCACCCCCACTTGTGTAAGCTTCTTTCTTTCCGACATTGTCTATTCAACTGTCTTGTTCTTGTACTTATGCATTTTGCACGTTTCAGGAAGAAAGCCACGACCAGCCTCAAGAAGACCTCCAAGTCATTGGGGGCTTCTAGAACTATTAAGGACATGCTGCATCGCGACGCATCTCCCGCCATCGCCCCTACCACTCCCTCCGTCAAGCCCTCGTCTGCCCCGACAAGCTCACAAGCTAAGGAGGCATCTGGCCCTTCCGCCATGGAAGTGGACTCAGGTGCCTCTACCGAGGTTGCTGTTGTCGGCGAGCAGGCGACGCAGGAGAGTGCCGCCCACCAAATGGCTGAAGCTTCGGCTAAGTATGCCATCGGTGGCGGTAAGGCAGTGGTGGAAGCAGGTACTTTTGCACCCCCGCATCCAAGAAACCCATAACTTATCCAAAGATAGTCTATCTGGTACTTACGCCGGGTAGCACTGCTATGGTCCCCGGTGCGGCACTGACATCTCCGACGTGTGGTCTAGAGGGGCTTCTCCGTCAAGCAGAAATCTTGCAATGAAACAGCGAATCCTTTGGCAAACTGCTGGCCAAGAGTGCTACAAACCTCAAGATCATTGCACTTGTAAGTTTTATTTGCATTTTGCTTTTCATGTGAGTATCCCACTGTAGCCCCCGAGGTTGTAGACGAAAAATCATAGGTCTTTGCATCTATATGCTCTAAGAGTGACTAAGTTAGAAAACCTCTCACTGTAGCCCCCAAGCATATAGGTGGAATGAAATATTCCGACTAGATGCTTTAAGAGTAGCATACACAGTGTTTATAAATTTCAATACTGTAGCCCCCAAACTTCTAGTTGTAACTGAATTAGTTCCGACTAGATGCTTAAAGAAAAGCTAAGCATACATCCAAGTTAAAAACTTTATACTGTAGCCCCCAATCTTCTAATCGAAAACTGAATTAGTTCCGACTAGATGCTTAAAGAAAAGCTACGCATATTGCTAAGTTAAAAACTCTCGTTGTAGCCCCCAAGCGTCTAGGTGGAAATTTCCGGCTAGATGCTCCAAGCAGACTAAACAACGTTTAACTTTTTTCCTTTTTTCCACAGAACGAGAATGCTCGGAGGGGTATGGCCAACGACAAGTACCAGAAGATGCGCGCAGATTTGGAAGCTGAAAAGGGTAAAACTGCCTTCTTGAAGGAACAGATCACCAAGAGCACGCGCCTGTTTTCTTTTTCGCATTCCGACTTAGTTTTGTGCCCATATTCTCCGAGTACTCATTGTGTACTTTGCTTTCTCCGACTTGCAGAAACCATCGCCAAGGCCAAGAATATTGTCGAGCAATCCAAGCATATTCAAGAGCTGGATAGCGAAAACAAAATTCTTAAGCAGGAGAGGAAGGACATGCTGAAAATGCATGAGGAGTCAATGAAAGTCCTGCAGGACTCCGCCACCGAGGAAATCAATCGCTTGAAGGAGGAGATCTCTATCTTAAGAGATCAGAAGCAAGCTGGCGATGAGCAGAATCAACGCCATAGTGAGGCGTATAAGCTCCTCCAACAAGAGAAAGAATCCTTGGCGGATACCCTCTGGCAAGCTGAGGCCAGCATCTTCAGTAAGTTTTCTCCGTCTTGGATTTCTGTAGTCTGGGTACTCTGAATTATTGAACCCATGCGCTCCTTGTCGGAATTTGCAGCTCCTATGGGTTTGACCCGATCGCCTCCTCCAGCCAAGGAATGCATGGTTCTTGCCGGCAACTTTATCAACACCGCCATCACCCAAGCTAAGGAGATCGCCAAGCCCCTCCAGATAAATATCAAGGCATCAGACTCCATGGCGAAGTACTCGGAGATTCTGCGCCGAGCCCCCGAGCGTATCACAAGCTGGAAGGCTTATGTACGGGCGGGTCAAGCGCAAGGATTCACAATGGTGAAGGCTCACTACGAAGATGCCGACATCGACACGGTGACCTCTGGCATTCCCGACGTAGACGACGATGGCAAAGAGATTAACCATCAATCCATATTATCGTCCCTCGTGGGTTATGACACAAGAGTTGCCGACTTGGTCGACATCAACGTCTTCGTGCCGATGAACACCATCGATGGCGGCAACCAAAGCTCCTCTGAGTCTCTTCACACCGCCGACTTCGAGGGTGACTCTCCTGCTGGCGATGACGCTGCTTCTAAGTCTCCTGCGCCAAAGGAATGAAGAACAACTTTGTAATATTTTTTTCACCTTTGGTGCATATGCGGAAAAACCTTATTGATGTAACTTAAGGCGGAAAAACAATGGTTGTTATTTCCTGCTACTCAAGAACTAGTGTCCAGCATGTATATATTTTTTAAGCAAGTGCTGGCTTATCCATTACTTTGGTTCTTATGCTTGAATTTTTCATGAGTCGAAAGACTCGTTGTCGGAACTGAAGGGTTTCCCACTTGCACTAGAGTCAATAATCTAGTTTACATCTGGCAACAATCTAACACCCATGGCACTAAGGTGCTGATCATGTTTTGCTCGTGGAAGAGGTTTAGTCAATGGATCTGCGACATTCAGATCTGTATGTACTTTGATAATCTTCAGATCTCCATCTGTTATATAATCTCGGATTATATGAAACTTGCGGCTGATATGCTTGGTCTTTGGATGATATCTTGGTTCCTTAGCCAGTGCTATGGCGCCAGTGTTGTCACACAATATCTCCAGTGGGTCCAAGGCACTTGGAACCACACCAAGCTTCGATGATGAAGTTCTGATCCAAACTCCTTCACTTGACGCTTCTGCAGCAGCCATGTATTCCGCTTCTCATAGATCCCGCGATTACGCTTTGCTTGCAGCTTCTCCAAATTTCAGCCTCCTCCATTCAAAATATAAACGTATCATGTCTGAGATTTAGAATCATCCTTGTCGGTGTCAAAACTAGCGTCGACGTAACCCTTTACGACGAGTTGTTCATCACCTCCATAGACTAAGAACATTTATTTAGTCCTATTTAAATACTTTAGGATGTTCTTCACGGCTGTCCAGTGTTCCACTCCTGGATCACTTTGGTATCTGCTCGTCAAACTAATAGCATTGGACACATCGGGTCTAGTACACAGCATGGCATACATGATAGAACCTATGGCCGAGGCATAAGGCACTTTGCTCATAGCTTCTCTATCATTTACCGTAGCTGGACACTGAGCCCTGCTCAAAATCTTACCTGACAACATAGGCACTGAACCTTTCTTTGCCTTATCCATTCTGAACCTTTTCAGAACTTTTTCTAGGTATGTACTTTGGCTTAAAGCTATCAGGAGTATTTGTCTATCTCTATAGATTTTGATGCCCAATATATAAGCAGCTTCCCCTAGGTCTTTCATTGAGAAACATTTGTTCAAATAACTCTTCACATTGTTAAGCATGTCAATGTCATTTCCAATAATCAATATGTCATCCACATATAGTACCAGAAATGTCACTCAGCTCCCACTCACTTTCTTGTAGATATAAGCTTTGTAGCAATTTGGAACAAATCCAAAGCTCTTGATCACTTGATCAAAACGAAGGTTCCAACTCCGAGATGCTTGCTTCAGTCCATAAATGGAACGCTGAAGTTTGCATACTTTATCAACATCCTTAGGATCAACAAAACCTTCGGGTTGCATCATATACAACTCTTCATCAATGTTGCCATTGAGGAACGTTGTCTTGACATCCATCTGCCATATTTCATAATCATGAAACGCAGCAATTGCTAATAAAATCCGAATGGACTTAAACATCGCTACGGGAGAGAAAGTCTCATCGTAGTCAACACCTTGAACTTGTCGAAAACCTTTCGCGACAAGTCGAGCCTTATAGACAATAACATTACCATCCGCGTCCGTTTTCTTCTTGAATATCCATTTGCACTCAACGGCCTTTCGGTCGCTAGGAGGGTCCACCAAAGTCCATACTTGGTTTTCGCTCATGGATCCTAATTCGGATTTCATGGCCTCTAGCCATTTCTCAGAGTCTGGGCTCATCATCGCTTCCTCATAGTTCGCAGGTTCACTGTCGTCTACTAACAAGACAGTTAAGACAGGGTTGCCGTACCACTCAGGAGGGGCACGCGACCTTGTCGACCTGCGACATTCAGTAGTAGCATCGTCTGAAGCTTCATGATCCTCGTCATTAGCTTCCTCTATTGTTGGTGCAGACGGCACTGGAACAATTTCAGGTGTTGCGCTACTCTCCAACTCAAGATAAGGTTCAACAACCTCGTCTAGCTCCACTTTCCTCCCACTCACTTCTTTCGAGAGAAACTCCTTCCCAAGAAAGGATCCGTTCTTTGCGACAAACACTTTGCCTTCAGATCTGTGATAGAAGGTATACCCAATAGTTTCCTTAGGGTATCCTATGAAGACGCATTTCTCCGCTTTGGGTTCGAGCTTGTCCGGCATCAACTTCTTGACGTAAGCTTCGCATCCCCAAACTTTAAGAAACGACAACTTAGGTTTAGCACCAAACCACAGTTCATACGGTGTCGTCTCAACGGATTTAGATGGTGCCCTATTTAAAGTGAATGCAGCGGTTTCTAATGCATAACCCCAAAATGATAACGGCAAATCTGTAAGAGACATCATTGATCGCACCATATCTAATAGAGTTTGATTCCGGTGTTCAGACACACCATTGCGCTGTGGTGTTCCGGGTGGCGTGAGTTGCGAAACAATTCCGCTTGCTTTAAGATGCGTGAGGAAATCATAACTCAAATATTCACCTCCACGATCGGATCGTAGAAACTTAATTTTTCTGTTATGATGGTTTTCCACTTCATTCTGAAATTGTTTGAACTTTTCAAATGTTTCAGATTTATGTTTCATTAAATAGATATACCCATATCTACTTAAGTCATCAGTAAAAGTGAGAAAGTAGCGATATCCACCGCGCGTCGAAACACTCATCGGTCCGCATACATCGGTATGTATGATTTCCAACAAGTCCGTTGCTCGCTCCATCATTCCAGAGAACGGGGTTTTGATCATCTTGCCCATGAGGCATGGCTCGCATGTGTCAAATGATTCAAAATCAAGAGACTCCAAAAGTCCATCAGAATGGAGTTTCTTCATGCGTTTTACACCAATATGACCTAGACGACAGTGCCACAAATAAGTAGTAGTATCACTATCTACCTTCCATCTCTTAGCCTCAATGTTATGGATGTGAGTTTCATCCCTTTCGAGATTCAGAAGAAATAAACCATTCACAGCAGGTGCATGACCATAAAAGATGTTACTCATATAAATAGAACAACCATTATTCTCAGATTTAAATGAATAACCGTCTTGCAATAAACACGATCCAGATATGATGTTCATGCTCAACGCAGGCACATAATAACATTTATTGAGGTTTAAAACTAATCCCGAAGGTAAAACTAAGGAGAGCGTGCCGACGGCCATCACATCAACTCTTGATCCGCTGCCAACGCCAAGATCGTCACCTCATCCTCGCCAGCCGTCTATTCCTTAGCTCTGTTTGAGTTACAAATATTAGCAACCGAACCAAGATCAAATACCGTGCACTACAACGAGGGCTAGTAAGGAAAACATCAATAACATGTATATCAAATATACCTTTGATGGTGCCACCTTCTTGTCCGCTAAGTACTTCGGATAGTTGCGCTTCCAAGGACCCTTGTCCTTGCAATAGAAGCACTCGGTCCGGCTTAGGTCCGGACTTGAGCTTCTTCTCGGCGAGGCAACGCGCTTGCCGCTAACTTTCTTTAAGGGCTTCTTTGCACCCTTACCTTTCTTAAAGCTGGGGGGCTTGTTGACCATCAACACATGATTATCCTTCTTGATGTCCACCTCCGCAGCTTTCAGCTTAGCAAAGAGCTCGGTGATCGTATCAGTGGAACCAATCTGATTATGAGTAACTACAAAACCTTTGTAGCTAGGAGGGAGTGATTGCAGAACCCTGTCAATCTTGAGCTCCTCTGGAATCTTGCGATCCATTGCTCAAGGCGTTGAGTGTAGCCGACATCTTTATGGCGTGCTCACTATCGGAACTCCCTTCCTCCTTCTTGCTTTTAACGATTTTCTCCTAGATCTCATATCTCTCAGAACGGGCCTGAGTCTGAAACATAGTTTTCAGTTCCTCAAGAATCTCAAAGGGACCGGGGAAATCCTCAAAACGATTTTGAAGGTCTGATTCCATAGCAAACAACATGGTGCTCTTAATCACACCATAATCATCTTTGCACGACTGATAAACAGCTTTCTCATCAGCCGACGCATCTACAGCAGGGGCGTCACCTAGCGCTTTCTCAAGGACATAGTCCTTTTGTCCGCCAGCGAGAATGATTCTCAGATTGCGGAACCAGTTGGTGAAGTTATACCCATTGTTCTTAAGCTTTTCTTTCTCAGCAAAAACGTTGAAGTTGAAGTTGGACTTAGCCATTTGATATACAAAATTTGCAAGTACAATTTAGACTATGTTCATGATAACTAGTTCAACTTAATCAAATTACTAGATGAACTCCCACTAAATTCAACATCCCTCAAGTTATTTTAGTGAACATGATCCAAATTCACCACACCTAATCCGATCTTCACGAGAAGAGATGTGGTTTCAATGGTGGACAACATAGTGTCGATCATATCATTCATATGACTCATGCTTAACCTTTCGGTTCGTGTGTTCTGAGGCCATGTCTGTACATGCTAGGCTCGTCAAGTCAAACCCAAGTATTTCCGCGTGTGCAAAACTGGCTTGCACCCGTTGTATGTGAACGTAGAGTTTATAGCACCCGATCATCACGTGATGCTTGAACACGACGAACTTCATAGCAGTGCATACATGGGGAGAACACAGTTTTATCTTGATCTTTAAGTGAGGAATCATCTTATAATGCTACCGTCGCGATCTAAGCATAATAAGATACATAAAAGGATTAACATCACATGCATATAACTTTATGTGGCATGGTATAGCCAATCTTCGTGCAATGATCTCCATCTTGTGCGTGCCAGCATGATCTCCATCACTCCACCATGATTGCCTCCACCACGAATAGCAACTACAAATATTGCTAACTACTTAGCGATAAAGTAAAGCTATTACACGGCGTATAAGAAGTTGACACACAGGTCATATACAATTATAAAGACAACCATATGGCTCCTGCCGGTTGTGTACTCATCGACATGCAAGTCGTGAAACATTACAAAACATGATCATTGCATACAACATACACATCACATCTTGGGCCATACCATATCACAGAAAACACTCCCTGCAAAAACAAGTTAGACGCCTCTACTTTGTTGTTGCATGTTTTACGTGGCTTATGGGAGTAACAAGCTAAGAACGATTCTTACCTACGGAAAGCCACAACGGTGATATTATGGTTGCCAAACTCCGGTGTAAATCCCATTACAACTATAGTGAGAGAAACTGGCATCCACCAGCCACATGTGTGGAACAAGCCACACGTCAAGTGCGGAGCCGGTCTCGCGAACGAGGTCGCGTAAAGTTGGCCTGGACCGCTTCGATCTCACTATCCCGCGTCATAAGAAGTACACAAACAAGAGGCTTGCAACAGAAAACATCAACGCCTGCAACGAGCATGTTGCGTTCTACTCGTGAAACACATCTACGCATAGATATAGCTCTGATACCACTGAAGGGTTTCGCAGCATAGTAAATCAAAAAAATTCTACGGATGCAAACGGGGAAGCCAAGATCTAATCTAGGAGATGCAAACAACGAGGAGAATAGATGAGACCTTCATACCCTTGAAGATTTGCACAGCGGAATGTTCAACGGAACGTGGTTGATGTAGTCGTACTCGCTTCTCCTCCTCGCGATCCGATCCGATCCAACACCGCAAGTGGCGACGCCTCCGAGAGATGCACACGTATGGCACCTCGAAGTATCCTCCTTCCTCGGTCCAGCAAGTGGTGTGGAGAGATAGGTTGGATCTACAACACGACGGCGTGGTGCAAGCGGTGGAGAGTTTCTGCGGCAGGACTTCGCCTACGCGCAGTCGGGAGGGAGAGAGAGGAGGGCAGCAGGGCGGCTAGGGCTTGAGAAGGAGGTGTGGGGAGGGTGCGCCCCCAGTCCTCTTTATATAGAGGGGTGGGCGGCTGGACCTTGCCCCTCCCCCAAACCCTAGGGCCGACGGCCAAGGAGGAAGGAGTGGGGGCAAGTTCCCCCCCCTTCTAGAAGCTCCCCTAGGGTTTCCCCTAGGGCTTGGCCGGCTGGGCCTATGAGGCCTTGTGCCCCTGGCCCAATGCGGCCAGGGAACTCCCTCGTAGGCCCATGCCCCCTCCCGACAAGTGGGGCCACGTTGGTCCCACTCCGGAAAGTTCTAGAAGCTTCCGGTACAATACCGAACAATCCAAAACAATTCCGAACTCCAAAATCTGCTTTGCCTTATATGAATCTTATTCTCTGGACCATTCTGGAACCTCTCGTGACGTCCTCGATCTCATCCGAGACTCTGAACAAAAACTCATAAACCAATTATCCAATCTATCCTAGCGTCGAGACACGTTAAGTGTGTGACCCTTCGGGTTCGAGAATATGCAGACATGATCTTCTATCAATAATCAACAGCGGGGTCTGGAAACCCATATTGACTCCCACACATTCATCGATGATCATATCGGATGAACCACGATGCCAGGATTCAATCAATCCCATATATATATTCCCTTCGTCGCGCGATATTTTACTTGCCCGAGATTCGATCGTCGGTACCGGCATACCTAGTTCAATCTCGTTCACAACAAGTACTTTACTCGTTCCGTAATCCAATATCACTTTGTGATTAACTCCTTAACCACGTTCTTGCAAGCGGTGTTGATATTTATTACCGAGTGGGCCCGAAGTATATCTCTCCGACTTGGGAGGGACAAATCCCATCTCGATACATACAACCCAACAGGTACTTTCCGATCACCTGAGAGACACCTTTATGATCACCCTCTCATAGGATGACGTTTGATGACCTCAAAGCTTTCTTCCGATACCAGGGAGTTGCATTATCTCATGATCTAAGGAATACAGTATTTGACATAAGAAAAGCTTCGCAAAGATGAACACGATGACACGATCTAATTGCTCCGCTTAATTTGGGTATGTCCATCATATCATTATCCCAATGATATGATCTCATTATTAATCGACAACTCATGTCTATGGTTAGGAAATCTTAACCATCATTAATCAATGATCTAGTCCATAGAGGCGTACTAGGGACACAGTGTTGTTCACAAACCACACAAGTATTAAAGTTTCCGCTTAATACAATTCTAGCATGGAATATAAACTTTATCATGAACAAGAATTATAATAATAACATCTTTATTATTGCCTCTAGGGCATAATTCCAACAGGAACCATGCGCTCAGGCGATGATGCCCAATGGCACCGTCAATAACCTAAGCATAAAATCACCGACAATAAGTGCCAAAAGTCACTGCTCCAGAATCTACATAAAAACAACAAAGAACGTGTAGACCAGAAAACTTAAGCTAACGCCCGTAGGCGGAATTTTCACAAGTGCAAACGCAAAACTTGTTGAAAGGATATAGATGTCGCCTAGAGGGGGGGTGAATAGGCGATTAAAACTTTTCCTAGAGTGGCTCAACAAAGGCGGAATAAAACTAGTGTTTACTTTGTTAAGCACAACCTAGAACAACTAAGGTTCACCTATGTGCACCAACAACTTATGCTAAGCAATACAAGCAACTAAGTGATAGCAATATATATATTACTTCAAGCACGAAGTCTATCACAATGTAAAGTGCATAAGTAAAGAGCTCGGGTATAGAGATAACCGAGGCACGCGGGGACACCGATATTTTACCGAGTTCCTCCCAACATGGAGTACGTCTCGTTTGGAGAGGGGTGGTATCAAACCACCAACGCCACAAAAGGCCTCCCTTATTCTCCGGTGAATCTCACCCCAACGGGATCGATCCACGCTTCCACTATCGGTGCACTTGTCGGTGGCAACTGGAACCTCTCACAAGGTTGGGGCACTTCTCCACAACTTAATTGGAGGCTCCCAACAAATGACACAAAAGGCCTCAACACATGCCACCAAGGCCACAATGCCACCAAGACCACAAAACCGTCTAGGGTTCCAAGAACCCAAGAGGGACAAGCTCCAATGAGCAACTCAAACCAAATCCTCCGAGGAGAACTCAAACCTATGCACCAAATGCAAATGGCAAGAACACCACAAAGGTGTTCAAATCCTTCTCTCCCAAATTCCACCAAAGCTACAAAAGCTTATGGGGGAATAAGAGAGGAAGAACAATGGAGGAAATCCACAAAAGACTCCAAGATCTAGATCCCAATATGTTCCCCTCACTTAGAGGAGAGATTGATTGGTGGGATTGTAGATCTAGATCTCCTCTTTCAAATCCCTCCAGAATATGCAAGAATCATCGGAGGGATTGAGAGAAAGCAAGCTCAAGAAGGTCAACAATGGAGGGGAAACTTGCAAGAATGGTTGAGGAACCATTGGGGAAGAAGGCCCCTTATATAGGTCCCTCCAAAATCCAACCGTTGCAGCCCAAAAACGCGATTCCCGGTACTACCGGACTTTCCCGGCACTACCGGACATTTCCTAGGGTTCCTGGGGCTCCAAACGCATTTTTTCTCTGCGCTCCCCGGTACCAAAATGCGGTACTACCGGACCCCGGTACTACCGGATCCTGGTCCGGTACTATCGGTCATCACAGAATGAAAACAACCATAACTTTTGCATCCGGACTCCGATTTCGATGATCTTGGGCTCGTTTCGAAGAGGACAACAACCTGTACAAGATAATGCAAATAAACATCATAGTCCATCAAGGGAGGATAGATCCAAATGACGAAGTAAAAAACCTTCTGCTGCGCTAGGTACTAAAATGCGGTACTACCGCTTTTTGGTACCTAGCCCGACAGTGGATTTTGACAACTTTCCAAAACCTTCTGCCTTGCTAGGTACTAAAATGCGGTACTACCGCATTTTGGTACCTAGGAGACCAACAGATATTCAAACAGCTATGACTTTTGATTGGTAACTCCGATCAACCCGATTCCAATTGCGTTGGAAAGAGGACGACATGAGCTTCCCTATAAAAGGTGAAAATATTGGTTATAACCAAGTGAGAATGTATCAAGTATAATAATGTGAGATACCTCACTTGGTGAGAAATCTAAAAACCGCATAGATCAAAATCGCAATAAGATATAAAAGAGGGATCCGATTTTGATGAACAAGAGCTTGTTATGGAGATTACCACAAGCTCTATATCCTCACATGGATAAGACCAAATAACAACCAAATACGATGATGCAAGTATGCAAAGGTTTGATATCTCTCCTAACGATGTGATCGAGTTACTCATTCGAGAGCCCCTCTTGATAGTACGGTTATCTATCCTAAACCCGGTCTTCCACTAACAATATAAGACCGGCAAAAGGGAAAACCTATCAAGATTATACCTTTGCCTTGAGTATTCCACTTGAGCTCGATGTAGACGATCTTTACCTTCTCAAGATAGAACGCCTTTCTTGATTCCTCATCATCGATCCATGATCACCGAGGATGGCAAGCATCAAACATGAGATCTTCTAAAGATTGCGCATTTTGAGCTTGCACAACATATCTTCTTCTCATTTCATCGACCTTGAAGCCGACACAATCTCCAAGCGATGCCAATGGACAATTCTACAAGTATAACTTAATACACACATTAGTCCATAAAGATTGTCATTAATTACCAAAACCACACATGGGGCCCACATGTTCTTTCACTTGTGCATAAAGGTTTTACGTGATCCAAAAATGAACACTAAAGGAGGTAAAAGACTCAAAAATATGAGTGAACCAGAGAGCTTTATTTCATTGATCATATAAGAGGTACACAATTAGATAAAAAATGCTAAGTGTAAAAAGGACGTAGCTGTGCTATGTTCCATGGCCGATCAAGCTCCGGGTAGTCATCATCCGGGTCATGTCGCTTACGCTTATGATCCTCGTTGGGTATATCCTTTAGTTCATGATTGTCAACAAGGTAGTAAGACCCATTGAGCAGCGCCTTGCTTATGATGAACGGTCCTTCCCATGGCGGGGATAATTTGTGTGACTTCTTCTGCTTAAGTCGGAGCACCAAATCCCCCTCTTTAAAACGAGCGATGCCGAACGCGGCGACTATGGTAGCTGTGTAGCTTATGCTGGTAGATGGCGGATCTTTGGCATGCCAAAATGCGCTCCTCCTTGAGAAGGTCCGCATCTAGGCGTCTGGATTCTTCAGCGTCATCTTCGTCATAGGCGGCAACTCTTGGTGCATCGTGAAGGATGTCGGAAGGCAGGATGGCTTATGATCCATATACCATGAAGTAAGGGGTGTAGCCGGTGGATCTGTTGGGTGTAGTCCGTAAACTCCACAGCACAGACGGCAATTCTTCCGCCCAGGCTCCAGCTGCTCTATGTAGCGGTGCCTCCAGACATGGCTTGATTCCCTACAGAATTAATCCATTGGCTCGCTCAACCTGACCGTTGGATTGTGGGTGTGCCACAGATGCAAGGTCAAGTTGGATGCCTTTCTCCCAACAATAAGACTCCACTTCTCCGAGTGACAAATTGCTGCCATTGTCGGTGATAATGTTGTGTGGAGACCAAATCTCACCACTAGATCCCGGACAAACCTGAGGCAGTTGCCCCATCAAGCTTTCTAATGGGTTTAGCTTCTATACATTTAGTGAATTTATAAACTGCTACTAGTCGATGCGTAAACCCACATGGTGCCGTCTGTAATGGTCCCACCATGTCTAGCCCCCAAACTGCAAACGGCCAAGTTATTGGTATTGTTCGCAATTCTTCAGCAGGAACATGTGGTTGTCGGGCATAATACTGGCATCCCATGCATGTCTCAACCAGCTGTCCGCCTTTCATGTCACCAAGAGAATCCTTGCCGGAAGGCTTACGCGACCAACGATCGAGGAGAGGCGTGATGCCCGCAATCTCCATGATGGATTTCGCATAGGATTTCCATACCTTCTAGCTGGGAAACACACTTTAGGTATACACCAGTAGTGCTCCTTTTGTAGAGTTGTCCATTGATTATGGTATAACCCTTTGCTCATCGTACTATTTGCCGTCTTTCGACCTCGTCGTCGGGCAAAGTTCCGTGTTCGAGATATTCCATGAACGGTTTTGTCCAAGCCGTAGGGAGTTTTGTCACAATGTTGACGAAAGAGTCAGCTCGATCCGGGTTGTCGATGTCGGCTCCCTTCACAAATGGTGTGCGCAGATGCTCTAGGAAAACTCCTGGTGGAATTCTTTTGCGCCATGATCCAAGCTTAGATAGTAGATCAGCCGCCTCGTTTTGCTCCCTAGGTACATACTTGACTTCGTATCCCAAGAATCTCTTGGCTATCTCGTCCACTTCGTCTCGATATGCCGCCATCATAGGGTTCCGCGCATTCCAAAGCGCCACCTTTGGGCAACCAAGTCGGAATCTCCATAGCAAACTATGCGCTTGATGCCAATATCCTTGGCTACACGTAGTCCGTGAATGAGTGCTTCATACTCCGCCATGTTGTTTGTAGCCTCGAAGTGGATCTGCAGAACGTAGTGTAACTTGTCTCCTATTGGTGACTGTAGCAATACACCAGCCCCGAGCAGTTGAGCAACTTTGATCCGTTAAAGTGCATCACCCAGTACTCTGGTTCCGGCAATGGAGTAGCATCTGGCATCTCCGTCCAATCTGCAACAAAATCCGCCAAGGCTTGTGACTTGATAGCGTCGCGTCTCTTGTAAGTGATCTCGAAGGCGGCAAGTTCAATGCCCCACTTCGCGACCCTTCATGTAGCTTCGCTGTTGTTGATTATGTTGGACAGTGGAGTCTTGCTCACCTCTGTGATTGGGTGCTCCTAAAAGTAATGCCTCAGTTTCCGAGAAGCAAGGAATACTCCATAAGCTATCTTCTGGTAGTGCGGGTAACGTTGCTTGGACTCCGTCAAGACCTCTCTTACATAGTAAACTGGTCGTTGAACTTCATGCTCATAGCCTGGTTCCTTCCGCTCTACTACGACGACGATGCTGATTACCCGGTTGGTTGCCGCCATGTAGATTAACAGGGGTTCTCCAGGCTCGGGTGCTGCAAGGATAGGCGTTGAGGAGAGAATCTCCTTGAGCTGCTTCAATGCTGCGTCTGCTTCGTCCGTCCACGTGAATTTGTCCGCCTTCTTCAGCAACTTGTACAACGGCAGAGCCTTCTCTCCAAGTTGGCTGATGAACCGACTAACTGCTGCAACACAACCTGTTAGTCATTGAATGTCCTTTAGGCATGTCGGACGGTTTATGTTTAAGATGGCCTTGATCTTCTCCGGGTTGACCTCGATTCCGCGCTGGGAAACGATGAAACGCAACAATTTGCCTGCTGGTACCCCGAAGACGCACTTCTTAGGGTTAAGCATCATGTTGTATTTCCGGAGATTATCAAAGGTTTCTTTTAAGTCGGAGATTAAGTCGTTTGACTTTTTAGACATCACCGCGATATCGTCCACGTAGGCGTGAACATTCCGACCAATTTGGTCATGAAGGCAATGTTGCATTGTCCGCTGGTATGTAGCACCTGCGTTTTTCAGCCCAAAGGGCATCGTGACATAGCAAAACGTGTTGTATGGGGTAGTGAACAAAGTGGCCAATTGGTCCGACTTCCTCATCTTGATCTAGTGGTATCCTGAGTATGCATCGAGAAAACACAAAAGTTCCGAGCCAGCCGTCGAGTCAATGACTTGGTCACTGCGAGGCAAAGCAAACAGATCTTTGGGACATGCTTTGTTCAAGCCGGTGTAATCAACGCACATTCTTAATTCATTGGTTCCCTTTTTGGGGACAAGTATAGGATTGGCCACCCATTGGGTGTGAAGGACTTCTCGGATAAATCTAGCCTTAAGTAACCTAGCCATCTCTTTGCCAATGGCGAGTCTCTTCTCATCTCCAAAGAGTCGTAGAGGTTGTTTCACTGGTTTGGATTTCGGATCAATGTTTAAGCTGTGCTCGGCAAGTTCCCTAGGTACACCCTTCATGTCGGTAGGTTGCCAGGAAAAGATGTCCCTATTTTCACGGAGGAACTCGATGAGCGCGCTTTCCTATTTGGGATCCAGGTTCGTCCCAATGGCGGTGACCTTGGAGGCATCGCCTACCACAAGTTCTACCGGCTTGGTCTCGATGGCGGCCTTGAACGCAGGGGCGGAGTCGGAGATCTGCTTCTTCGATGCGGGCATCTCTAAGTCATTGACCTTGCTCTGGATCTCTTTGAATTCTTTGCTGTAGAGGACAACTTTCACAACGGCTGCTTCATTGATCTCACAGTCCCTTGCCTTGGTAAAGCTTCCGGATACGGTGATGACACCGTTTGGTCCGGGTATCTTGAGTTTGTTGTAGACGAAGCATGTCTTGGCCATGAACGTGTGGAATATGTCGCGGCCGAATATGACATGGTACACGCTCTTGAAGGGGACCACCTCGAAGGTCATGTGTTCTTGGCGGTAATTATTAACATCGCCAAAGGCAACCTGAAGTGTAATGCACCCAAGGGACCGAGCCTCCTGACCAGGAACTACGCCGTGGAAGATGGTGTTGGTCCACCTTAGGTTTACCTCCGTCAAGTTCATCTTCTGCAGTGTATCCAGGTACATGATGTTGATGTTGCTTCCACTATCCACCATACACTTGGAGAACTCCACGCCGTCAATCAAGGGGTTGATGACCATGGAGTACTGGTTCTCCTTAGGGATAAGGTCTGGGTGGTCCATCCGGTCACAAGTAATTGGAACCTCCGACCAGCGTAGGTACTGGGGAACTGGGGGGAGAGTAGCCATCAGGATCCTCACGGAGGTCTTCTATTGTCGGACGGTGGGGGTTCCAAGGAAAGTGTGGTAGACTGGCGCCTTCTTGGCGAAGGGGTTCTTTCCCTTGTCGTCGCTCTTGGCGGCGTGCTTGGGGTCAACGTCGTCATCCATGTCACTTGAATCCTTGGACTCCTCCTCCTTCTTCTTCCCCTTGCCCTTGCCTCGCGGTCTGTTCTTCCGACTTTGCTTGTAGTCGGACTCCGGGTCTTCCTTGAGGTCGTTGACGAACTTGCAGTGTCGATTGGTGTGGGTGGCCTTGCCGTTGACGTTGAGGTGTACGAGGCACGGCATATCGCGGTACTCCTCGTAAGTTTGGGGAACACGGAGCAACGCCGAGGTAGTTTCGCTTCCTCGTTGCTGCCCACGACCAGCTCCCCTTCCTCGGCCACGTTGTTCGCCATCACCTCGTCCTACAAAAGTCATAGCGACCATGTCGGTAGATTGCTTTTCTTCTGGAGCGGTTTTCCGCTTTGTATTGTTGTTCCTCCGATCTTGAGTTGGAACGGCTATTGCCAGCAAGGAGTCGCGAGCATCGTCGTTGGCAGATGCGAACTCACTAGCCAACTGAATCATCTGATTCAAGTCAAGCTAGTGATTGTCCTGCAAGCGCTTCAGTTTATGTCGGAGCAATGTGCCCCTTTCCAACCCATCAATGAAGGCAGCCATGGCGGTCTGAGCGTGCACTCCTGCGCAGGAGTTCTTCATGTCCAGCTAGCGGGAGAGGTAGGCACGAGATGTCTCGTGTTTCTCTTGCACGCACCGCTGTAGATCGCCAACAGTGCAGGGACGCTTGTATGTACCCTCAAAGTTCTTGGTGAATTCTTCTTGCATGTCCAACCAATTGTAGATGGATTTCTCCGGCAAGTCGTCGATCCATTAACGGGTAGTGCCCACCAACATTAACAGGAGGTACTTGACGGCGACGTTGGGGTTGCCTCCGGAAATCTCCACCGCGTTGTCGTAGTCCTGCAACCATGTGGCTGGCTTGGCGGTGCCGTCATAGGGCTTGATGGTCTTGTCAAACCGGAAGCCTTTGGGGTAAGTTGCGGACCGTATTGCAGGTCCAAAACAACGTGGTCTCAGGTATGGTCCTTCCCGGGCCTCGTGGATCTTGTCGATCCGCGAACGTGCATCGTATGGCTCCGGGTTCTTGTCATGGTGGTGGCATGACAGATGCCATGGGTAGGCTAATGTTTGGGGCCAATGGATGCTAGAGGGATCCAGGGAGGGAAGATGCAGTTACTTCTACACTCAAATGACTAACATGCAAATCTTTATTTCTCCTCTCTGGACTACAAGTGCTCCTCGAGCTGTTTGCAGGAAGAAGAGAAAAACTACACGAGCCTTACGGCCTTGAATGAATCGATCCCCCTCTCAGGAGTCCATGCCTCTCCTTATAAAGGGGCTCCTTGGCTCCTTCTAGGGCTGACGTGACAAGCATATTCTTGGAATATGCTTGTCCCAAAGTGGTAACTCGGCGAGCTCCTTTTCGTGTCTCCCTTATATCGGCGGCAAGGTTCCAGAGGGCCTCACATGTGCGCCTCGAGCTTCCTCACTGTCACCTCCGTGACGCCTGACTACCCCTCTGCATCTCTGCTCTTTGTCCTTAGCGCTTGGCTCTGACTAGATTCCTCCTATAGCAGCTAGGGTTTTACCTTAGGCTCCTCCTTCTCCCGCAAGCTTTGTGTTACTCGGCCTCGTCTTGGATTACTCGGCTCGACCTTTACCTGCATTCAGGTTGTACATTCATATTCGGCTGACTTATCTCGTATGTCGGCCGGATCAGGAATTGCTCCCTTCGTAGGTATCATGGCCGTGCTTATCTCGGCCGACTTTTACAGGACTCGTCCGATATAAACAGTAACTCGGCAGATCACCGGGGAAACTCCTTTTATCTTCCCCTGTCTTGACCCTATCCGGGGTCACCTCCCCAACATTAGTCCCCGAAGCTGGTGTGGTCCTGCCCGTAACCTCGGCCGGGCCACATCAGTTTCCCTATATTCATTTCCCGTCATCTTCGAGTTACTTTTTTCTGTTCGAGGTACCCACGCTGCTTCTCATGCACGCCTCGTACTACGTGTAACACTCATCATTATTTCTCTAGTTTTTTGTTCCTCTACAGTGCCCACTGACACGCTTCTGATGATTCTGCGCGTCGCGTCGCTGGCGCCACGCTCGCCTTTGCATCGGTCAGGAGGCCTGATCCTCTCCTGCGCCGTGTGGTCTTTGGTGTGGCTCCACTCAGCCATGAAGCCAGTTCCGCGCGCGCATTTAACTACTTTAACGCCGCGCACGATCCCACTACAGCCAGGGCCGCGCGGTTATAAAGAGGGACACGGGGCTAGAGGGTTCACTTTCCCCCTTCGCTTACCATTGCTCTTCTTCCTCCTTGCGCCCGCGCATCTGTTCGTGCTCCTGCGGCTGCGCCATTGTCGACATCTTCGACGGCGAGGCCATAGTTCCTCTGCTCCGTCGTCCCCATCACCATGCGCCTGCTCCGGCGCCGTTGCCGGTGAGTTTTTCTATGGTCCCGCTGCTAGGTTCTCTCCCTAAGCGTGTCTGCCTTTCTCCAGATTTCCCGTGCGGTTCTTTTCCGCTCCGCCGCCGTCTTCGCTTAGAACCACGACGGGGCCTTGCGCCTCTAAGCCTAGCTCCGCCGTTAGTTCTTCTTCCGTTGATTCCTCCGGCGACCCTATGTCGAGTTCAGTTAGTGGCGCGCTCGTTGAAGACGACGATGTAGCGTCTGGTCCAGAGCGGGGCTCTTGGCAGGGTTCCTCTGTCACTCGTCGCGAGATCGAGTGGCTAATTAGGACTCGCCGGATTCCTGCCGAGGTAGGCTGTCGCTTACCCGGCAATGAATCCTCTCCTGTACTCAACGACGGCGAGTATGTCGTCTTTATGTCCCACTTTTCTCATGGGTTCGGTCTTCCCCTTAGCGATTTCGCTAAGGATTTCCTCGAATTCTTCGGCCTCCAGCCGCATCACCTTCCGGCTAATGCCATTGTCTCCCTATCCACTTTTATCTCGGCCTCAGAAGGATACTTCGGCCTCTGGATGTCTGTGCATGTATGGTCCAAATTCTTCCAGATCCGATCTAACGTCGTCCCTAACAAATCCCTTCAGCCTTCTGAGAAATTGCTTACTCAGTGTGGGGCCGCGTCCATCACACCTCGGAGAAAGTCCGAGTTCCCTCGTGTTGCTGGTCTCGAGTCTTGCAAGAAGTGGCATAGATCGTTTTTCTATGTCAAGAACACTGGAAAGGAAGACAAGATCCGACTCCCTGCCTTCTCCATCGGTGCCCCTTCCAAGAAGAAATGGACCTACAACCCCAGGAAGGGCCATGCTTTGGCCAAGGCCTTCGAGATTCAGCTTAAGGAGTTGATCCGCGCCGGGCTACGCGGCGAGGATCTGATGACCACCTTCGTTAGCAGCCGAATCTGCCCTTTCCAGCGTCGTACGCACAAACTCTGTTATATGAGCGGTCCCCTCGATCCCAACCGAGTCTCATCGGTTGAGCTCGAGGATTATCTTATTTACAAGCGTGTTCGAGCTATCTTCAAGACTGATATGCCGGAAGACTGGACCTGGGGGCTAAAGCTGTTCACCCGCGGGAATCCTCCTCCCGAGGTTAGTTCACGCATTCGTGCCTTGCTTTCTAATTGCGTTTGTGACTCCTTTTGCTAATTCCTCTTTGTCTCTTTTCTTTGCGCAGCAAAAGATAGAAGATGCCGAGGTTCTGTCCCTCCCGTGGACCGTAGATCGGAACACCCCGGACAGTGGGGAGCCTGACTCGGAGGAGTTTGTTACCAAGTCATACCTCGCTCCGGCTCTCGCCCGTGGCAAGACCTCGGCCCACGGGGAGGAAGGTGATTCAGACGACGTCCAAATTCTTGAGGTAGTTGCCGCAATGCCTATGCATTTCCAGCTTCTACTTCCCCAGCTAATCAGGCCGGTCAGGTGCACGACGCCGAGCCTCTCGCCTCCCAACCTCCTGCTCCCTCGAGATAGCATACCGCTCCAGCAGGTGTCTCCGAAGCTGCTCTCAAGAAGCGAACAAAGAAGTCATCCCAGCACCTTCCGAAGCGTAAAACCATGCCCGGAGTTACTGGGTGAGTTCATTTTCATTTGTATTTCTTGTTTCTCTCTTTTTGTCTTTTTATTTGACTTTCTGTGCTTTTGCAGCGCTCCTCTTTCTGTTAAGCCCAGTGGCCCGAGTATGACGAATCATACAACCCGGCTGCCTTCTCCTCCGCCTCCTGAAGATACCAGAGGTCCTAGTCCCGCTCGCGTTGACTCTCCTCCTGCTCCGACTCAGACATCACCTCAGCAAGATGTACCCGTGGTCTCCATTGCTGATGCCGACATAACTCCGCCAGCAGATTCTCCTACCAAACCTGTTGCCTCCGTTGCGAACGCCAAAGTTTCTCCCGAGATTCCTTTGATCCCCACAATTCCAACCGTAACTCCAACTCCAGCCAAGGATATCATCACCTCGGCGCCCTCGGAAACCATAATTCCTCCGGCCCCCAAAGATGCCACTCCAAGTGCCGACGTTGCGGCCCCTGCCGACATCTCTTCTAAGGCTAAGAAGGTTGTTGTTACCAGACCTTCATCATCTCAGAAGGGGCCGGGTAGCTCCTCTCAACCCAACATTGCAGATGCGTTCCGCAAGGGGGTTTCCTCTGCTAAGACCGTTGTCACCCTGGCCGCCGATACTCAGCTTACTCTTCACAAGAGTCCCGCGGCGGCGGTGGTTACACAACGTGTCCGAGGTAAAGTGCTGACTCGTACCGAGAGTGGGAACAACCTCGGCTCCTTGGTTGAGTATGCCAATAATTGGAATGCTGCTGATCAGCTTGAGGGCAATCCGAGCAATCAGCCATTTCAACTCTCCGACATCAGCAGTTGCTTGCATATGGCTGCTAAGATCGTGCTTGACAGTGATAAGATGAATGAGGTAATTGCTTTTATTGACATTTGGTTAGTTATTCGAATGATAATATATATACTCTAGTCCTCGAAGCTTGCAACCGAATAACTTATTCGTTTGGAAGCTTTGCTAGGCCTAAAGTGCGTTATTTGCCAAGTGAATTTCATGTATGACTTTGACTCCTCGTGGTTCATTTGTATTCCATATTAAGTGTTTGCTGAATCCGGATCCGTTTCAGCTTTGATTACTCAGCTATTTAGGTCCGAAATAAGTTTTGCTTGACTCGTATCTGTCTTAGCTTTGAATATCTAGCCACCTAGGTCCGAGTTAAGCTTTGCTTGATTCGGATTTGTCTTAGCTTCGAATACCCAGCCACCTAGATCCGAGTTAAGCTTTGCTTGATTCGAATCTGTCTTAGCTTCGAATATCCAGCCACCTAGGTCCGAGTTAAGATTTGCTTGATTCGGATTTATCTTAGCTTCGAATACCCAGCCACCTAGATCCGAGTTAAGCTTTGCTTGATTCGGATCTGTCTTAGCTTCGAATATCCAGCCACCTAGATCCGAGTTAAGCTTTGCTTGATTTGTATCTGTCTTAGCTTTGAATATCCACCCACCTAGATCCGAGTTAAGCTTTGCTTGATTCGGATCTGTCTTAGCTTCGAATATCCAGCCACCTAGATCCGAGTTAAGCTTTGCTTGATTTGGATCTGTCTTAGCTTTGGATATCTGACTGTAACTTATTTTGTCGCTTAGGTTGCCCATGATCGGCGGACAGCCGAATTCCAAAGGCTGCTTTTCGCACAGAAGAAATTGCAAGAGAAGTATGAGAAAGTTCTTCCCGTGGTGAAGAAAGCTGGTAACTTAACAAATCTTTGTATTATCCCTTAAGTTCTTAATATTTTCTACTTGAGGTGCTAACCCATTTTGCTGGTAAACAGGTAATATCAATAATCTTAATATCCGTCTTGAGAAGAAAGTCAAAGCTCTGGAAGGTTAGTTATTATTTTCCTCTATTAATTTTCGTTTGATACTTATCCTGGGTTTCTTATAGCCTTCTAGCTTTGGTATAGCCGAGTTTCAAACTCTTGCAGCGTCGCATCAAGAATGCATACCCATGCCTGATATGATGCTGCATTTTTTAGAGCAAGCCGCCACTCATTCGGCGCAATTGAAAGAGAAAGATGACGAGATAACCCGGTTGCGTGCCGAGGTGGAGTCCCTCAAGCTTTCTCAAAAATCCGAGTTAGAGAAAGTTGATCAGGAGTTCTCCGAAGAAAGAACCGGCTAAGTTTGCAACTGCAGAAAGATAAAGAACTCCTCGAGGTTGCCGAACTTAAGAATCAGACGATGAGCGAGGAAATCACTCGCTTCGAGAAGACTAAGGTTGACTGGACTCAGGATCTCCAGAAAATGTTGAGCTATATTCATCGTAAGTCTTTGACCGTGGCCGAGTTATCTTCTTCTCTTTCTTACTCTTAACTGATGTACTTTTATTTTGCGTAGATCATTTTCCGGAAGCTAGGCCCGTGAGCTCTAGAGCGGTCATTATTGCTCGCCAACGCCGAGGTGTCCCCGCAGATGCGAGCCTAGAATATTCAATGGAAGACTTCTTGGTTGCCGTTGGCGCTGCCATTGGTCCGATGAAGATTATGGGCAGGGATTTGGTGCAAGCAGCCATTCGGGTCTACCATGTTCTCTGGCCAAATACTTCTGGAACTCCTGATATTGACGAGATCAAGATACTGGTGGAAAGATTAATGGCATCCCAGAGCCAGTTAAATCTCTGAAGGGAATCCGCTGGACGGGCTGGTGCTGATATGGCGCTCACAGTCATTATGTCTTGGTACAAGGACATTTCGCTCGACACCTTGATAAACTTGCGCACTGGCTCCCATTGGGTTGAGGATCCAGAATTCATCACTCGCTTCCAAGCTCGTGCCTTCCAGCTTGTTGAGTATGCTGATGTGCATAACTGGATTGAAGGGCCGAGTTTTCTTCGCAATCCAGCGGACGACGTCGAAATCGAAGATGCCTCTGATAATCATTCGGCCGACCAGGATGAGGGTGAGGACGATTCGGACAACTCCGGTGATTCCAGCACAAGCTCGGATGGGGACGGCGACGCGCAATCATCTTCCAAAGGGACTGGACACTCTCAAGCTCAAACTAATGTTTCTCAGCAGCCCAGGACTTCCCCCGAAGTTACCATTGCTTCTGTGGAAGGTGAAGTAACTTCGGCCGAGGCGCCGTCTACCTCGGAGCACCCAGTGCCTGATCTTGCCGCTGCCTCTTAGGTTCAAAAAACTTCTTAAATTATTTCCAGTCCCTGGTATGCCGGGCTTATGATGTGTGTGAAACAATTGTACGACTTTCTGTGTGGTATGAACCCTTTTTGCCTATTGCCGCTGAGGCATGGTTGACGGTGATCATTATTAGTTTGTCTAAACAAATCTTGTAGCTTTATATCTTTGCTTTGGCGACCTTCAATCTCATAGGTTCAGATCGTATGTTTTCATGTGGGTGACCTTAGTTCGATGCTTATATTGCCTGGCCTGTATAAATTTGATGGCTTGGCCATTGTGTTCTTTACCTCTATTCGAGATATAAAGCCCGAAGCCCGTATCTGGCAAAGTGAGACAATAAGTTGCACCCCTTATCATATTTTGTTCGCTAGGAGTGTTACTCTTTTGCATCATTCTTAGAGATCTTTGTTTGCTGAGCTATGGAAGTTTTATGTGTTTGTCGACAAATAATCCATTAAACTCACCAGTCCCCGAGTTACCACTTGGGCTATCTAGTTATTGCGTGCGCTTAAAGAATTACCTTGGACCATGTGGTCGTCTCCGAGTTGCAAATCTAGTTGCCGAAATATATTTCATGGGTTAATGCAGAGAACCTTACGGGGTAACCCCTGAGTCATTGCTCAAGGCGCCGGGGTTGAATGCATGATTCGAAATAAGAAATAACATAGGGCAGTCCCCGAGTCACTGCTTAGGGCGTCGAGGTTTAATACATAACTCAGATAAGAAATAACATAGGGCAGTCCCCGAGTCACTTCTCAAAGGTGCCGAGGTTTTATACATAACTCAGATAAGAAATAGCATAAGGCAGTCCCCGAGTCACTGCTCAAAGGTGTTGAGGTTTAATACATAACTCAGATAAGAAATAACATAAGGTAGTCCCCGAGTCAGTGCTCAAAGGTGTCGAGGTTTATTACATAACTCAGATAAGAAATAGCATAAGGCAGTCCCCGAGTCACTGCTCGAGGTGCCGAGGTTTAATATATAGTTGATACTTTGACTTGAAGCGTCATATTACAACGGATCATAGATAGTTCCTACGAGTAAAATGGACGAAGTAAAGCTATGTTCCATGGCCTTTTCGATTCTTCGCCGGCTTTATCTGCCTTGTTCTTTCCTGGTGACTGAGCATCGATTAGGTAATATGCATCATTGTGCAATGCTTTACTCACGATGAATGTCCCCTCCCATGGGGGTGATAGTTTGTGCATGCCGGTTGTGCGTTGCACTAGCCGAAGAACCAAATCTCCTTCTTTGAACACTCTTGCATTGACTTTCTTGCTGTGATATCGTCGTAGGTCTTGCTGATAAATAGCTGACCTTGATAGTGCCAACTCCCTGGCTTCTTCTAGTAAATCGACATCATCTTGCCGAGCTACCTCATTTACCTCAGCAGTTGTATACTGGGTTACTCTTGGCGAATCATGTATTATGTCGGCTGGAAGCACGCTTACCCCATATACCGTAAAAATGGGGTATACCACATTGACCTGTTTGGTGTAGTTACGAGGCTCCATAGCACCGCTGGTAGTTCCTCGATCCAAAGATCCTCGACCTTTGTAGAGGTTCGATGAGTCGGGTTTTATTCGCATAATACTAGTCCATTAGATCTTTCTACTGGCCATTTGATCTTTGGGTGAGCCATCGAGGCGACATCTAGTCTTATGTGTTTTTCTTCGCAGAATCTGGCAAAAGCCCCTTCAGCAAAGTTTGTGCCATTGTCTGTAATAACACTATGCGGATAACCATATCTCAAGATAATATCTTTGAGGAATTTTACTGCTGTTGGTCCATCACACTTTTTTATTGGTTTTACTTCAATCCACTTTGTGAACTTATCCACCATGACTAAAATGTGAGTCATTCCGCCCCGGGCTGGCTTGAATGGTCCCACAATATCCAAGCACCATACAGAAAATGGCCAGGTAATTGGTATTGTCTTTAACTCGGACGATGGCATATGTATCTTGCTGGCGTATCTTTGGCAACCATTACATTTTTCTACCAATTCTTTGGCCTCTTTCAACGCCGTCGGCCAATAAAATCCATGCCTGAATGCTTTGGCCACTAAAGCTCTGCACGAGGCGTGATGCCCACATTCTCCTTGATGTATATCTAGGAGGATTTCTTGGCCTTCTAACGAGTCAACACATCTTTGCAGCACGCTTGTGACGCTTCTTTTATACAGCTCATTGTTTATGATTGTATAAGCCTTTGCTCTTCTTACTGTCTGTCGAGCCTGTACCTCATTATTCGGCAAAATTGCATCCTTAAGGAAGGGAAATATGGGTTGTGCCCATGTCGGAATGATTTTCTCTGGGATAATTTCACTATCTATTTCCATATTTTCTGCTGACATAACAGCCTCGGATTTTTCCATATCCATTGGTGTGATGGCCGGGTTCACTTTTGGAACTTCCGGGTTACAGTCTCTGTCAACTCCCATTGGCATATTATCTTCTCTTGATTCTGCCGAGATATAGATGGACTCCGACTCTGGTGATGGTGTTATTGATGGTTTTCTCAGGTGTTCTAGGGCGATACCCGGGGGAATTGATTGCCTAGTTGATCCGAGTTTTGACAACGTGTCTACAGCGTCATTTTCTGCCCTAGGTATATGATGAAAATCACACCCATCGAAGTATCCACCGATTTTTTGCACATGAAATCTATATAGGGCCATATTCGCATCTAGCGCGTCCCAATTGCCTGATACTTGCTGTACTACTAAGTCCGAATCCCCGTAACATAGGATCCGACGTATGCCAATATCTTTTGCCACCTTCAACCCATGGACGAGTGCTTCGTACTCGGCTACATTATTTGATGCGGCGAAGTGTATTTGCATTACATATTTCAGCTGATCTCTCTTTGGCGAGGTTAACAATATTCCTGCCCCCAAGCCATTCCTTAGCTTGGATCCATCAAAGTGCATTGTCCAATAATTCGGATCTGGTAATGGCGGCTCATATTGTACCTTGGCCCAATCCACAAAGAAATCTGCCACCGTCTGAGATTTGATTGCATCTCGACTATCAAATTGCGGGGCATAAGGTGATAACTCGATTGCCCATTTTGCTATTCGGCCACTGGCATCTTTATTGCTCAATATATCGGCTATGGGTGCTTCACAAATCACTTTTATCGGATGTTCCTCGAAGTAATGTTTAAGTTTTTTCGCCGACATGTATACTCCATAAGCCATCTTTTGGTAGTGCGGGTAGTTCTATTTTGAGGCTGATAATACCTCGCTTAGGTAATATACCGGCCTTTGTACCGACTTATCATCTTCATTCCGTTCCACGACGACCATCGCGCTTACCACTCTGTTAGTGGCAGCTACATAAAGTAACATAGGCTCCTTTGATAATGGAGAGGCCAGAATTGGTGCTGTAACCAACATCTTTTTTAATTCATGAAATGCGTTATCTGCTTGCGGTGTCCAAATGAACTTATCGGATTTTTTCATCAGTTGATATAGAGGTAATGCCTTTTCCCCCAGCCGACATACGAACCGACTAAGCGAGGCTAGGTAACCCGTGAATTTTTGTACATCATTTAAACACTTCGGCAATTCCATTCTTTCAACTGCTCGTATTTTAGTTGGATTTGCCTCTATACCTCGGCTGGATACGAGAAAACCGAATAATTTTCCAGCCGGTACACCGAAGGTACATTTTTCCGGGTTAAGTTTCATTCGGAATCTTCTCAGGTTTGCGAATGTCTGCCGAATATCATCCAGGAGTGTTTTACTTTCTTTGGTTTTTATAACCACATCATCCACATATACTTGCACATTTTTCCCTATCTGGTCATATAGACACTTTTGCATGCATCTCTGGTATGTTGCTCCTGCGTTGCGCAGGCCGAATGGCATGGTACGATAGCAATAAGCCCCATACGGGGTAATAAATGCAATCTTTATTTGATCGGCCGGATTTAACGGTATCTGGTGGAAACCAGAATACGCGTCTACAAATGACAACAACTCACAACCAGCGGTCGAATCAATGACTTGGTCTATCCTAGGTAAAGGAAAAGGATCTTTGGAACACGCCTTGTTTAGGTTCGTGTAATCAATACACATTCTCCATACGACGGCTACATTTGGGTCATCTTTTTTCTTTTCTACCAACACCGGATTCGATAGCCAATCCGGATGAAGTACTTCCATGATGAACCCGGCCGCCAGGAGCCGAGCTATCTCATCCCCTATTATCTTTCTCCTGTCTTCGGCGAAGCGGCGGAGAGGTTGCTTCACCGGCCTTGCTCCTGGCCTTACATGCAAAGAGTGCTCAGCCAACTCCCTCGGCACACCTTGCAGGTCTTGAGTTGACGAAGCAAAGATATCCCGATTCTCACGGAGGAAGTTGGTGAGCTCGTCTTCCTATTTGGCATCCAGGCCAGCGCCAATCGTGATGGTGCGCTCTGGGAACTGCTCATCTATCTGGGCCTTTTTTGTCTCTTTAGTCGGCTGGAAAGAAACACTTCCATGTGGGTTGGCTAATGCTGGCATATTCAGCTGTACCGACTAAGCGAGAGCTTCTACTTCTTGAATCCTTCTTTTCTCTCTTGCGATCACCAATGATTCGACCAGGTTTGATCCGGCCGAAGCACACTCCATTGATTTCCTGTAATCTCCTGCTACTGTTATCACCCTTGTGGTCCGGGTAACTTCATTTTCAAGTAAGTAATGTGGCAGCTGCTCATGAATTTGGCCAATGCCGGCCGCCCGAGTAAAGCATGATAACAACTTTCTAGATCTACCACTTCAAACTCCAAATTTTCCGCTCTGCAGTTACCCCTTGTGCCGAATAAAACATCCACTCGAACCTTCCCAATGGGTTCGCATGAAAGGCCCGACACTATTCCGTGGAACGTGGTTCTCGTGGATTGCAGCATATTCTGCGATATTCCGAGTTTATGCATTGTATCTTTGTACATGATATTGATACTTCTCCCATTGTCAATGAGTACTTTTGAAAATTTCACATTAATGCTGGGCCCGACAAAAGTCGGATCTAGTACGAGTGCGTATGACCCTGGATCCGGCATTATTTTGGGGTGATCCTTTATGCTCCAAGTTACCTCTTGATCTGACCAAGGTACATATCTTGGTACTGCCGGCATAACTGCATTCACTTCCATAGGCCGGCGCTGTACACTTTGCCTGTCTTGCTGTTCTGTTGTGAACACGCAATATGATTGATGATGTTCCCTGTAATCGTTGCATCCATTATTTCCGGGGTTTGTCCTTCCATCCTGACCCGGATTTATCACTTGATGCACTGCATCTCTCCGGTCCGAGTTATCATACCTCGGGGGAGGAGGGGGTAACATTAAGTGTTGTGCATTTGCCCCAGTCAATTGCAGCAGCTGCTGCTAATGTGCCTGATGAGAAGGTGCTTGCATGCCCGCTGGGTTCCCCATTGCGTTTTTCATCCAGGCGCATTGCCGAGTTGTATGATTAGCCGGCTTGGCTGGGTTTGGAGTGTGAAACTTACATGGTTGATCCATCATGGATTCAAACGTGTACTTGACCTTCACGCCATCGCTTCTTCTCCGCGGTGTCCACTGTCTCTTCCCTTCATTCCTTGGTGTCCATTGCTGAGGACCATTCTTCTGCCGCTGACTGTTTCCGTGGATCGGCTGATCTTGCACTACCGCTGCCACCTGATTGGAGGCATATCTGTAATCCGGTCTTTCCTCTCTTCTTCTACCTCTAAACTCGTTGCGCCTTGATGATCCAGTCGCATATCTTGCATACTGATCTTGATGCTCCCGATGCTCCGCCGACATCAGTTCTGGTTGCGTCGGATCACCCAATGCATATGAATCCGCTATCTTGATGGTCTCTGCCAAAGTGGTTGGCATATCTCTTTGCAGTCTCTGCCATAAGACACTGGCATATCTGCATCCTTGAACGAACCAAGCTATCACTTGAGATTCTATAACTCCCTCGCATGAGTTCCTAAGGTTACACCACCGAGTTAAGAATTCTCTTTCTGTTTCATTCGGCCTCTGCTTGCACACCGCGAGCTGTTGTGGCCTGTTTGGTCTCTTGTAAGTACTGGTGAAGTTGCTGACAAACATCTCTTCAAAATCTAGCCAGCAGTTGATACTTCCCGCTGGCAGATTGTTCAGCCATACTCTGGCTGGTCCTTCCAGCATTTGCGAGACATATCTTACTGCCCATCGCAAGTTCCCACCAGCTATCTTTACCGCAGTAGCATAATCAATCAACCAATCATGTGGTTTGGTGCTCCCATTGTATGTTTTCGTGCCCCTAGCCAGCTGAAAGTTCGGCACTGGCGGCTCGCCCATGATCTGAGGTCCAAAACATGCCGGACCAGGCGGACCTTGCTCCTCTAATAACTCGGACAGGTACAACCTGTCCAGTTTTGATCTTGCGTCATTTGACGGCAAGTTTCTGTAAATGATTCTTTTCTGTATTACATAATGGTTATTTCCACCATGCCCTGCATACTCCATATCTGAGTAACCATCATTGTACCTCTCATTTGCCTGATTATGATGAGCCGGTCTCACTTCTTGTTCTTGCCGAGGTTCATACATCGGCTGAGGATTGGGCGGTAGGTCTCTCCTCCCTTCCGCCGGGTCATTGTTCTCATGATTTCCTCTTCCGAGGTCTCCATTACCTCGGCTTCCATTGCCTTTGTTGGCACGGCCGTGGGTTCTTTCGCCACTGTTACCTCGGCTCCCATTGCCTCTGTTCTCATTGGCTTTTCCGGCTACTGCCGGATCATACGGAACAATCTGCTTATTTCTTTTTCCTGAAGTTACTGCTCTATCTTTTCGCACATTGTTTTCGGGTGAGGATGCTGCTTCCACTGATAGGGCGGGCGCTGCTCCAGCCGAATGAACCATGCGCGTGGCTCCCGGTCTTGCCGGGTCATCCCTAAGCATTTCTTCATTCTGCTGGTTCGCAAATGCGTACCAGCTCATTCACTCTTTCTTGCTGTTTCTGCCGGGCTTCACCGGTTAATCCTTCCAATTCCAATACAGCGGCATTCGCCGCCCTTAGGTTCTTTGCCGGGCTGCTATACCTCGGCAAGCCTAAATCAACCGAATCTGCCTTATGAGTCTCATGCTCTTTGTTGATATCATTTATGAGGTTTTTTCCTCTCAATCTTAACTCATCTACCCGATTGGGGTCAACATCTAATTTATTTGCCTTGGCATATTCTCGCAAGGTCCTGTTTAGGGACTCCCGCAAAGCCGACACCTTTTTTGCTTCTACCAGCACTTTCTGCCTAGTCTCTTCTAATTCAGCCTGAGCATTAGCCGGATCTAGTATCGGCGCTACAGGCGTGTTCAGATTATCTATAGTTGCCTGGAGAATATTCTCTAGTCTTTCCAGGGGTGGCCATCTTACCCTTGCTGCCTTTGGTGTTGTCTCCTGTACCTCGGCTTGTTTGGCCGCAGATGGATCTACCTCGGTGGGCTGCGGAGCTGCGTGCTCCGTGGTCACCTGTTCTCCCGTCGTTGGGTCCTTGCTTGATCCAGTGCCTCCTGCTGCTGCCTGTACCCCGGCTGCGACCATCACCTCGACGCTGATGGCGGGACGTTCTCCACGCGGACCGTTGCAGCGTTGAGGGGGGCTCTCCTGCAACAATAACTCGGTGAGGGTAAACGCAGGAGGTGTCGACGCTGACGTAGATCTGGTGCGTGCCCAAGTTGATGAAGACGCCGTTGCGCGGAGGAGATTTTCTCCTGAAGCTGCCTGCGTTATCACTGACATAGTCACAGAGATTAAATCTCTGGACTAAGCCAGAGACAACGCGCTCACCGGTGAGGATGAAGTTTCCCGTCCGGATCTTGACTCCATCTAGCACCGCTGCTGGCCCCACGGTGGATGCTCAAGCTGCTAGCACAGTTCTTCTTCTTGTCAACAGGGGATGGGCTGCGTGAGCGACACGGGCCTCCTCCGCCATGGTGACTGCTTGGTGGTGACGGAGGCGGAGGCGGAGGTGGGTTAGCCTTCTTGCTGTTACCCTCCTGCGATGCCTCACGCCTGTCACAATTGCTTGTCGGACGCGGGGGGTCATGGCGTGACCTACTCATGTGTCCTTGGTTGCGCTCTCCGTCATGATGGGTCTGCTCCGTGTTGTCGCGGATGACGATGCCACACTGCTTTGGTGGGGGCATATCCGTACGATGGTGAGCCTTGTGATCTTCGCGATGTCGGGGGGACCGGGGCGGTGGCGATGGGCGATGAGGTCAGGCCTTTTCTCCGTGGTCGGAGGATATGGGGATAGCATCCTTCCTGTTGCACGCATCCCTCCGTCTTCGTTCTGATGAACCCGTCTGGGACCCGACATCAAGAGGAGATCTGTCCCTTGGCGGATTATACTGGCTAGATTGGCAAAGCGCTGGGTCAAACTCAAGCCTCTGAGAGGTGGCCTTTTCCTGCTGCTTCACCGCCTTGGCCACTAGGTCATAGACCTTTCACTGCCTCGGGAGATCTATCCTGCTCCAGAAGGGTCTTGGCGACGACGAGGTTAAGGAGTGGGGTGGGCATCACCTGCTTGCCTTTACTGTCAATGTATGGCTTGGCCTATGCCGGCTTCGAGGGAGCCCATCCTAGATTGCGCCGTACACCAGGATCGTTGATGACACGAGCCGGAGCTTTCTTGGCCTTCTGCTGCTGCAGCAAAGTCTTGTACTCGGCCTCCATTGCTCTAGCTTTCTCTATGGACTTCTGCGCGTTGACCAGATCTCGATCTAGCTTAGCGCCTTGCTCCGCGATGGCCTGTGCTTCCTCCAGCAGCTACCGGCGCTTTTCGTCAAGCTGGGTCACGTTCCGGATATGAGCATCGATTAGTGGCTCGACGAGGAGACTGCCGTACATCACTCTATCAGCTGGAGTAACTTGGGCTGCTGCAGACGTAGATGTCGGAGGCGGCAAGTTTATGGTGTTGTTGCTCGGGCCGGTGCTGAGTTCCTGCGGCTGCTGCACTGGGTTAGGCGGAGGAGGCATGACCTTTGCGCGATCATCATCAGTAGCAATAAGTGGCCCCTTCCCCTTCTCCAGTGCTGTAGGCGGAGCTCGTCCGGGTTGATCTTCATCCATCGCCGTCCCAATGGTGACGAACACCTCTCGAGACATGACGGCATTGTTGGCTTGCTCGTCGCGCGTGTATTCCTCCTCCATCTCCTGCATGGCGGAGTCTATTTCCTCTAGACTGAAATCTATCTCCTATGAATCTGCACCGAAGTCCGCATAAAGCGCGTCAATAACAGAGTCGGAGGGTGCCAGGACTTCCTCGATGATGGGTGGTGGAGGTGCAACAGCAGCGACGATGACTGGAGGTAGTGGCACAGCTGCGATGATGGCGGCCGGAGGTGGTGATGGCGGTGGCTGAATCAGAGGGGCTCCGTCAATGAGCACAAGAGCTGTCTGAGCTGCCGCTTCGGCCTCCGCGTAGTTGTTGACGGTGCTCACCATGCCTTCGAAGGTAAGGCGGCCTGACGCCTGCTGCCGTCTTAGAGAATGTCGGAGAAGCGTGCCATGGTCCAGTCCTTCCACAAAGTGATACATAGCATCATCATTGGGGTAGTGGGCCAGATCGGCTCGTATGCGGAGCCACCTGGCCAGGTAATTGCGGGGGTTTTCGCCCTCTCTCTGAACGCAACGCGCCAGATCGAAGATGGTAACCATGCCGACGAATTTGGATCTCTGCTGTCCAGACGCACGGGCGAATCCAGCGGACTTGCAGTGATCTTCCACCTTTATATCCTGCACAGGGGAGGTTTGGGTGGGCCTTGAAATTTTCCGATCTTTGCCGGCAAACTCTGAAGAGAGATCCGATATTGATCCTTCCCGAACATGTCCTGCCCGTAGGTGGTCCGTGCGGGTCTTGATGCTCCTCCGACTCCCAGGGAACTAGTTGCCCGAGTCGGTTTCGCCAATGAAGAGGTGGATGTCTCCGATAGGAACGATCGAACACCGCGTAGGGTTCATCTTCGCCGGGATCCAGAACTCGTCAGGAGGGACGATCGGAACGTTGCCGGAGAAGAGAACACGACCGATGGCTATGGTTTCGCCGATTCCCGCGAAGATCTTGGTCCTCGCCCGCTGAAGAGCCTGAAGCACCTCTTGCCCCATGGTGGGCGCCAACTGTCGTGGTATTGCCGACGAGTACGCCATGGAGGGGTCCTCACAGTGCGTGTTTAGAGACGTGGGGGAAGACGGACGGTTGACGGGTACGAGGTAACACAACTTACCTGTGTTGATTCCACGGTGGCGGAATCCTACTCTGCTATAAATCACTATATAAGGGCAATCGCCGAATTCTGAGATAGGTTCATTTGTCGAGGTTGTATGAATCGATGCCCTAAAGGCTCCCATAGGCCCAACTTATATAGTCGCCAGGTCCTAGGGTTACAGGGAAAAGTCCTAGCCGGACAGGTTACAGAGTCCTACACCGTCTATTACTAGTCTTGTGTATCTTGCACTCCAAGGCTCCGGGTACGTTGGTGACTCCAACCGTAGCCTTCCTTTATCCGACATGGGCCTTCCTTCTGGATCCATCTAACTGGGCCGCCCAGCAGGCCATGGGCCATGCTACCAACTGTGGGTCATCCGGGTTATCTGGATAGGAGACATGCTATGAGGATACCCATATAGCATATCCCCAACAATAATCCTTGTTAGAAATTTGGCATTTTCACATGTTTTATGGCCTGCTTTGCAAGACTTTCAAATGGATTTTGATGAATTTCAATCTTTCTGAAATTTTCCTACATTGGTTGTCAATCATAGGATTGTAAACCATATATTTTTTTTTGGGAATGATATGATTTTTTTCTTAGAATTGATTTGTACTAATTTTCTTAGGAAAAGTTCTATCCACTAAACTCGTCAAAACAATCATATGTTTTCCCCTTGCACAGTAAATTCTATAGTATTCCCTCCATTCACTAATGTAAGATATTCTATTTTAAAAAATACACATATATGTAGACGTGTTTTAGTGTATAATGTTCACTCATTTTCAAGTGTATCTAGTTCAATTTTGAAATAACTAAAAAGTCTTGTGTAAATGAACAAAGAGAGTATTGAAGATGGCATGACAAATGTATTCCAGTGTTCTTTTGTTCATCACTTTTGGGAATCATGTGTGAATCAAAAGGCCTAACGTGTTCCGCACCTATGCTGTCGCTCGAAATCGTGCAGAGAGCACAGACGGCCTCGCCAAAGTCGATCAGATCATACAAAAATGTTGACAGCTTGGGAGCCACACGGAGGTGGGATTCGTGGACTCGTGGCGGAGGGAACAGGGAAGCGTACCAAACTAGTCAAAATCTGATTCCAGCCCACCACCAACCAGGCAGGCAACCACACGGCAAAGCGCAAACCCGCCGCCCGCCCGCCTAACGCCGACACGGCAGCGCCACAACACCGCGTCACAGCGCGCCTTCGAGGCAGGCAGAATCCCCCCCTACGCCGGCGGCCACCGCGTCGTCCGTCTCACTACTAGCGGCCGCCCGGGCGGAGACAGCGAGATGCGGCGCTCGTCGAGCGGGGCCCGCGTGTCGGAGGGCGGCGACGCGCCCTCTTCATCGGCGGCGGCGGGCCACCACGGCGACGGCGCGGGGCTGCCGACATTCGACCCGCAGTCGGCGGCGGGGCGGCGCGAGGCCGCGCGGACGCGGGCGCTGGGGCGCGCCGTGCACTGCATCCCGCTCTTGCTGGTCCTCTGCGTCCTCGTGCTCTGGTTCTCCTCCACCTCCCCGGTCCATCTCGGTAAGAACTCTTCCCCTCTCCTCGATCCAGTCGTCTGGTTCGTTTCGTGGGCGCACCTCACCGGCCCTCCGCGTCCGTACCTGCGGGAATCGACGATAGGAACAGAGCATCCCGTTCTAAGGCCGGCGATGAGTGTTGCAATCTGCAAGTTTGCGACCCGCCCAAACCGGCGGATAGTGCTGTAGCTGTCAATCACAGCCCGTTTGAACCCTTCAGATCTGCTGGTTTCCATCTCAATCCAATCAAGAGATGCCGGTTTTGTCCGGATAGCACGCTCGTTACTGAGCAAAATACTGTTGATCTATCTATTAAACGAATACATTCAGAAATGAATCAAATGACTATGCTCTCCAGTGCTTTGTGTGTGAGGCCTATGTTAGACTTGAGCAATTCATGCTAGGCTCTTTACCATAATCCTGCAAAGGTTCTGCAAACCAAGACAATGCCCTAGTTATTAGTTGGCAGCACATAACAGGAGGAAATATTGTGGCACACCACCCCCATAGCAATACGGTAACCAAATCTTCTGGGCTCAGGCTAGTGCCAGCCCTCCTTGCAGCAGGCAAGTTGTCCTGTTTCCGGCATTCAGCCGCCAAACTTGGTCCTTGTGTCTTGTGGCTATTGAAACTGTTTGCTGCTTCCGTCAGGATGTGTGAGGTTCCACCTGTCTGCATCTTGCTGTAAAATGCAGTCCCTGCTTCCATGGTGGTTGAGTGCATCAGCCTACCAGGGGATGATGGAATGCACTTGCTCTTAGAGCAATCTTGTCTCACTGCAAAACTGCAATACGCTATGTGATCAGTGTTAATCGACATGTCAGGACTCAGTGAGCCAATTATCAGAGTCTGGCTGGAAACAAAGTAATGCAATGGACTGGTGCGCTCTGACTCCTTCCCCCGTTAGGCGCAGCTGACCTGAACTCATCTCTCTATGCTAACCTGCGCCCCTCAGTAAATCTCCTCATCTGTATTAGTTAAAAAGCGGTGCTACTGCGTTTCGTCCAAAGAAAAATTATCAGAGAAACCTTTGTTATTTTCACTAGCTTTGGACCAAATCATCAAATTATTTTAGAATGGGCCAAATCATCAATTTATTTAGCTTCCAATGCGCAACTGGGTATGACGGAAAGATGTGATCCCAACCATGTACTGAGTTTTCGGGTCTCCCAACTTCTTTCATGCATTTTATCGACCCCCCGAGTCCCTGATAGATATACTATGCTGTGTTCATCGCTCAGCATCCAGCACTGGTGTTTTGAGTTTGCTAGTAGTATTATATCTCTCCATAATATTTTTTCCTTGTTTTGCTCCCAACCCCCCAAATGATTTCTGATCAGAATCTTGCTGCTGTATTACAGACTGATAATAGGAGAGTATGGCAAATGGTTCTGAATTCTGGTTTCTGCAGAGTTCCGAAAAGTACATCGAAACTAGGTCAGGAGTGATCAAGCAGTACACACATACCAGGTGGCTATTTTTGGATATTCTTTTCACTCCAGATTGGAGTTCGTGAGTGACCCACCATTACACTATGTGTACAAAATACGGTGTATTCTTTTCCAAGAGTAAACATGTACAATATGTAATACTTACTAAAGATATTCTTTTATACATTCTATGATGTCTCATGGAAACACGCTCGACATGTGTGAATATATGATATCTACTCCCTCTGTTTCAAAATATACGATGTTTTAGGTTTGTAAAGAAAATGCATTTAGACTTCTTTTATACATTTGCTTTACAAAGGTAAAGTGTCTTATATTTTGAAACGGAGGGAGTAAGACGATCGAAAACACCAATTGGTTTTCTTTAAAAAGAAAACAAGATACCCTGTCCCGGTTATATATTTTAACTGGAACAAACCTGACAACATAGACCAGGTTAGTACATTCTGATAGCACCAAGTTTTACTAGGCTAGGGGTTATACTTCCTTGCCGTCCGTAATTAATCGTCAGAATCTTGCGCATCAGCAGTATGCTGACTACTCCACGCCTGCCTCGACAGAGAGCTCAGACTCCCTGGTCGGAGGCAACAAATGGATCACTGCAGTTAGAGCATCTGCAACAGGTAACATATTTTCCACCCAGTAAAACTAACTTATTTTATAGGGATTGTCGTACGAAAACTTCCCGTGCCCCCCCATTAGTGACGTAAATATACATCACGCGATAGGGCTGCCCACCCCGTGGAAACTTCCTTGCCTCGTTCCCGCATCTCTCCCACCGCACGTGATCCTCACCGTCGATCCTCGTCGCCACATCCCTGCCACAAACCCGCATGATTTCTACCGCCGCCGATCTCTGCAAATTTTGGCCTTTGCCGCCATTGGCATGCCCCCCTCCCGTAGCTTGGCCGGCTTTGCATCCGCATGTGCCCGTTCGCCTACTTCGTGGCCGACCTCAACACCGGCTGTGGCTCGACAACTTCGAGTTGGCACATGAGGCCGCGCATGCCTACGACAGCGCCGTGTGGAGGTTTGGCTGTCTAAGGGCTGACCTCAACTTCTCGGGGATCGCGACTCGCGAGGAGGCGCAGATGCTCGCGTTGCAGCTGTGGATTGCCACGCACGCGGAGCAGAAGAAGTACCAGCGAGCGATGCGGAAGATTTCAATCGCCGAGGCTGATAAGACCGCCATCAAGAGGTATGCAGAGGAGCATCCCGACGAGGTTCAAAACGAGTTAGAGTCCTTCGCTGCTAGGGATACAGAGAGATAGACGGAGCGGGCAGAGAACAAGAGGAAGAAGGCAAGGCCGAAATGGAGAGGGAGCTAGCTGGTCCCTCGACGATCGACCCCAGCTCCGATAGGTGGTTGGATCTCTTCTACACTAGTACCAGCAATGATGATGACAGTATGTTTTCAGTGTTTTGAACTATCTACGCTTTAGTGTATCGAACTATCTATGTTATAAATATTCTGAACTATCTATGCTTGTTTAAAGTTTGCAATGATTTAATTTCCTATGCTATAGTTATATGCATATTTTGCACAGATTTGAATCCATAGCTTGTTTAAATGTCAAATTTGTATGCAAAGTGAGATGGTGTGGTATGTGTTCAGTGTCCTAAAATAGGTCATCTGGATTTTTTGCTTGTGCCCTAAAATACATCCTAAAACAAAAGCCTCTTGTGTCCTAAAATAGGTCATATAAATTTGAAGATAGCTCTTAGGAACGGGACGAAGCTTCATGCGGCGCAGAACGTGACGCGAAGGCACAATCTGCCGTCCTCCAGAGTCGGCTGGGCAGCCGGGATTGAAGACACCGTCTCGCCTAGGGGACAAATGCGACCGTAGGTTTGGGAAGATTCCATACGATACGAACAAACAACATATATGGTGCAAAGATTCATCTTCATACTAGCAAAATACACGATCAAGAGTTTGCGTGCAATGTTCCCATCTCATCGTCGCCCATCTTGATGAGATAGACCGTTTTCTTTTCCAAAGTTAGTCCGACGACGTTCTGCTTACGGCCGGGCTGTCCGACGTTCTTTTCCAAAGTTTGTCAAACGGTCTGGTTACGGGATGTTCACGTACGGCGAGAACAAAGAAATGAACCCACGCGAGAAAAACAAAACATTAGCCTCCACCTGTTCTGTGGCTCTATCTTATAATGGAAATGGCCAAGAATGAGTCAGGAACAGTTTCTATATTCTTATGTGTGTTGATTTTAACTTCTTTAAAACAAGCTTTCGTTCCGCTATATTAATACGGAAACCACACGATAGTTGTTTGAGTATGGGCTAATAATACCGCGACCGCACGCGAGATTTTTTTTCAGGAGCACTGCCTTTTCTATTAGAAGAAGAGAATTGACCAGTTTGAAAGAGAAACCGGTCAAAATCCGATACAGACGTATGTACGCACCCGGTTAAATGGGGAACCAGACCGAAAAATATCCCAAACGGCACAGTTTTCAGAAAAACCCGGCAAAAACCAAGACAAGGCCACGCGACCTAGCATGACTAGGTCTGGAGCACCGCCGAACGATACCAACACAACGGCAACAGCGGGCGCTACGGAAAGCCTGGTCTATGTCCCCGAAGAGGAAGTCAGAGCCGAAAAAAAACGGCTAGGCCTCATAGGCTTCATGGCGAGAGGCAGGCCGCAAGGAACACGCCAGCGGTACTCGCACGCCGGCAGGGACCGAAGGCGTCAACTCAACCGACATCACAAGAATCGCAAGAAAAGGCTCCCCTCCCTCCGAAAAATGACGCCTCCAAGGAGGTAACGACGTTCAGAAGACGCCGTCGTCATCCAAACCGGCAAGCCAGATTTGGGTTTTCACCCCGGAGTGATGGGCGGAAGGGTGGCGGGGCTCCACGACAACGCCCCCAAGAGGGTGAACGACGCCCTCAAGTGCCGCCGCTATCGGCACCAACCAAGTCGGGCTAGAATTTTGTCCAGAGACCTCGACCACCACCTCCAATGGACTATCCCAGAAACAGTCCATGCCGCCCAACGAGCAAGATCACCGGCGAGAGAGCCGTCACCCATGCCCACGGAGCCATGCCCCGCCGCCCGCGCAGCCAAAGGCAAAGCATCACCACCATCACAATTCGGAGCCGCCGCTCTGGCCTCCTTGCATAGCAGGGGAGCTCCTCATGCCAACCTGCCACCGATCGCGAGACGCCGGGAACTAGCGCCTCGCCCACCAAAGCGGCACCGCTGCACCGCCGTCCTCAGTCCATGGCACACCTCCACCATGGACCTGCACAGTCGACCAGGACCACCGCACCCCAGCCAACCACCCACCCGCAGCGACCCCCCAGCCGCCAAGACACCGTCGGAGCCGGGCAGCGCCCCCACGAGACCACCGCGCCGAGGCACCCCCGGACCCGCCATCCTCCACGCCACCGCCGCGTCGAGGCAAAATCTGACCGCCGACAACCCAAACGCCACCGCGTCCCCGGGGCCGCCACCCCGGCGTCCACAACTCCGGCCATCGGACGCTGCCGGCGCCAGAGCAGCAGCACGGACACCTCTGCCGCCCGCCCATGGTCGAGGGGCGCTGCCCTGACTGGTCCCATGCCTGAGCCCGCCGACTCGACTTCCTCCACGGCCGCAGGAGAGGAGCCAGCACCGCGGTCCGCCCAGCCCATCCAGGCCTAGATCGGGCCCTTGCAACCTCCCCATCCCCGGCCACCGCCTCCGCCAGCAGCATCGCCGGACCCTGTCTGGGCGTGGTGCGGCTCCCCCGAGGCTGCCACTCCCGCCGACGATAGTGGCCAGCCCGCGCCGCCAGCAGAGCGCCCACGCGCCAGGGCAGAGGGGAAAAACGCCCTGCCGCCTCCATCCCTGAGCCGCGCACGGCTTTGCCGGCGGACCCTCCGACGGCGGCGACACGGGGAAGGGTGGTGGAAGGGGCCTCAAGCGGCGGTGGCTAGGGTTTCCCCCGTGTCGCCAAGGGGAGCGCGACGCGGGGGGGTGGCAGGTTCCTAGAAAAGCACGCGAGAAAATGGCCTCCACCGCCAAAGACAGTAGTTAACCGGACGCGGCCACACGGACCATTTCCAGTTTGAATGAGTCAGGAAGAGTTTCTATATTCTTACATGGGTTGATTTTAAGTTCCTCTTAAACAGGCTTTTGTCATGCTATATTAATATAGAAACCACACGATGATAGCTTTAATAGAGGCCAATAGTATCGCGGCCGCACGGAAGGAAACTGCCTCCACCGCCAAAGATAGCAGTTGACCGGACGCGATCATAAACAGACCAGTCCCAGTTAGGTCCGACCAGATCTAGCGGACCCGTAAAGCCCACGCGGAGGCACACCATACCCAAGAGAGTCATGACTGCTACAACTCCCCCGACCCCCGCATTGCTCCGCACGGGGCGACTCAGGGGAACCCAAACTCCATCCATCGGGCGCCCCCATCCCCCAACCCCTTCGCCGCCGCTGTCGCTAGCCGTCTCCACGGCGGCGGACGACGTCCGTGCCACCAAAGGTGCTAGGGGGAGCTTGTTGTGGAGGCGTTTTGTATGCATCCGAGAATCGACGCATCTCGCTACACGGCGGTGTTCTGGCGCGAGCCCAACGGAGAGGCAGATGAGGAGTGGTGGAGATGTGCCTGCGCGGTGGCCTGCGTGTGACACGGTTCCATGGGCGACGGCGATGAACTGCGGATCTAGGCCTAGCATTGGGCCCGATCTGGGCAGCGTGGGTAGGATCCGGGCCACGAGGGCCCGATCTGGGGCAGGACGCGTGGCTGCCGCCTGGCTCTAGTTCCCGGGCGTGCGAGGTGGTTTAGCTGCAGGGAGATGAATGGTCTGGCTTGGCTCGGCCGAGTAGGCCGGTGTTGCATGTTCCCTGCCAGTTTGTGGAAGAGGAAGAAATACCAGCGAGGGAAGAGGTGGTGGCGAGCAGTCAAGATACAATGGCATTGCCCATGATTGTATGCTTCATTCTTGCTCGAGCTTGTAGGGCGGGAGATGAATGACACCATGTGGGGTGTTGCATCCTCCTTCCGTCCGCCAAGAAGAGGAAGTGCTCTGCAGAAGTGGGGTAGCGTGTCTGATTGTGCAACACAGGTAGGGTCAAGCGAGAGCGGCCGTGGAGGCGGTTTCTAGCGGAGTGCGGCGTGGGGGCGCCTGGCTGAATCACGAGTTAGGGTGGGTGAGGTTGCCGATGAAAGCCACACTCCGGTTGTGGCCGGAGTTGACTACGACGGCGCCTACGGCCGTTGCTACTTTGTCGGAGGCGTCGGTATGCAACTATCCACCCCCTTCCCAACATGCTCCGTGGGAAATCCCAGATTTGGTCTTCAAGATCGGATGATGGCGGCGCTTTTGGGCGTCGTATTCCCTCACGAGGGCATCATTCTTGGATATGGACTCGGCCAAAGGGACTCGTGGTTCGTGGGGCTGTGTGACAATGGTGGACTGCAAGAGCACTCTCCACATGAGATGTGCGTTGGATGAGTCATTTCGTCTTTGCTCGCGGATTTAGAGTGGCGCATGTCCTTCTATCTTGGCATGTCGTTTCTTTCTGGTGGCGTCGAGGTTTGGCAAAAATTCTCATGACAGATCAAGTCGATGCGACGGTTTTCGATGTGCACTCTCGAGCGAGCGGCACTTGGGTGGCCGGCTATGTGTGTCTTGTGTTCTGTTTTGCCGACGTCTTGTATGTCTTATGTGTTTTAGGTGTGGCTTGCGTTGTTCAGGTTTTCGCCCGGTTATATAGGTTGCATAGAGATTATATCTAAGCCACTCTTGCAAGAATATGAACGATTCAACCGTATTTATAGACAAGCAAAAAGACCACGAAGCAACAAAAAGTGATCATTGCAAAGTATTTGCAGATTCAAGATCTCAAAACAATATAGAATGTTGCTTTGTGCCTAACTGAAAAATATTTCCGGACCATCACGAACACATGCTACCAAAGCTGCAGTTGGTGTTGTAAAGTGCGACATTATCACCGGAAGCGATCGTGTCGATGCTAGTGAACAACTGAACGAATCAAATTGATACAGCATGTGAAATAGCACCGAAAGTTAGTTGAAGAGGAAGGAAGAAGCTAGTGAACTTTTGGCAGACAGAAGCAATATAGTAGTAGTGTTTTTTTCTTCCTTTATTCTCCCCTAAAGAACCGTGCCTTCTGATCACGTCACAATATGGTGCAAACTAGCCTGATACACGTGTCTTCCGGTACATCAATCGTTTTACATATTCTATGCAGCCACCATGCACCTAGCCTGATACACGTGCCCTTGCAACACAAACTTCGACCGGGACTAGTTTCAAGGGGTGTAGTGTACCAAAAAAAAAACTCTAGTTCAATAATTAAAGAGGTCCTGGAAATTTCTGAGAAATATAACAACATTTATATTCCCTTCGTTCCAATGAATAAGGCGCTCACAACGTTTTCGAGATTTTCATTTCACCAAAAAATTGAGCAACTATATCTAGGCTATATTATAGAAAATTTGTACCGTTAGATTCATATTGAATAACACTTCCCGGTGATACAAAATTTCTATCAAATAATCATCATATACTTGGACTAATTCTTGATCAAAGCAAACCTTGAAAAGCATCCATGCCTTATTCATTGGAATGAAGGCAATACAACATGTTAGTACCATGTCCTAATAAATCGTTAAATCCAAATTCAGCACACAACTAAAGCACAAAAACACATCTAGCTGTAAATAGGGCCATGAAAGACTATTATATTTGAATATGCTAATATCCAAAACCACCCAGCTCATCCTATCCTTATGGCTAAACTACTCATTCCACAAGCAAATGAAGGAATGTGGAGTGAGATGTCATACACCTCAAATACTCACTCGCTGCCAACGTCAAAAGCTCTGAATCGACGTCTCCAAGGCTGTTGGCCAAACAGAAAACACCAACTCATAGGGTTTTACCTAGAGAAGAAACACCGGCTGTAGAGTTAATGCTAGAACCGTACGACTACACTTCCAAAAGGTGAGTACTAACATAAATAGGCACCACCATCGTCATGTATGCCATTGGTTTTCACCCAAAGTGTGCATCACCACTCACACTTCACCCAAAGTGTGCATCACCACTCACACTTCACCCAAACTGTTAGCTTTTAAAATTAAGGTGGACTCTTCAAAAACACTATACATCATCAAACAATATATCGTGCAACCTGCTTTATGAATTATAAACTGCACAAGAGAGAAAAAGTGTGAGAGTAAATTTGCATTTCAATTGCTTTTTGAAAAAGATCACATATTAGCAGCCTTGGCATTATTCTCTCCCCGTCCCGTGAGAGAGGCAATTTGTGCGACCCCCGTGTGATCCACCTTTGCCGCCGTCAGATCTGCGGGTTCCTCACCCTCCGATGGCTGCTTCGACAGTGGGAGGATGGGGAAGCCTAGATCTACGGTGTTTATATAGCGTAGGCTCGTGTAGGGAGCTAGCCGACGGTGTTGGGGAGTGGGCGGCATGACCAGAGTGGCGTTTTGCGACGACGATCTTCCTCTTCAGCGGTGGAGGTCCGAGGAGCTCTTCCGCATATCGGCCGTCTTCCTCGTGCTTGGAGCTCGGTGGAGTTTCTGGGCGTGCTAATCCCTCACCGGAGTTCGCGGGGTGGCGGATCCGGATGTGTGATGAAGACGAAGGTGCAAGTGATGGTGATCGAGGTGATGTTTGTGGCGACGCGGGATGGAGGTTCTCCGGAACCGAGTGTCGAGGTCTTCCCGGCCGTGTAGGGGCTTCTCCGTTTACAAGGTCACAGAGAAGAAGTGGCGGCGGCACGACAACAACATGTTTGACGAGGCGGCGATGGCATCAGAGTCATGGTCTATCTTGTAATTTTCCTTTTCTTGTAAGAATCTCAACATGAATATCATCTGCCCTTTCCGCAAAAAAAAAATCACAGATTTAGATGCTTTAGCAGATGCAACTTCGATTTGTTTGCTGGAATGTAGAAAAGTGTTTGGTGATTTTTCTCTGTCCGGGCTCATGTGAGGTCCGAGCGCCCAAGCGCCGAGGCCTATATATTAGGCTGCGCCCATGCAGGATAGCAGCGAGCTCCTTGCCCCCTTCTTGGAAGCCAGTGCAGTGAGGTAGTCACTATCGACTAGCGTCAATGGCGGCCTTCGCAAAGATCGCCATGGAGTGCCTCCATGACCCACTGATCTGGCTGCTCCTCGCATCGCTGTCCATGGCCATCCTCCATATGCGACGGCTGGGGCGCGCACCGTTTCCTCCGGGCCCGAAACCGTTGCCGATCATCGGCAACATGGCGCTGGTCGACCAGCTGACCCACCGCGGCCTAGGGGCATTGGCGAAGCAGTACGGCGGGCTGCTGCACCTCCGCATCGGCTGGCTCCGCATCGTCGCTGTCTCAACCCCGGAGTACGCGCAGGAAGTACTCCAGGCGCAGGACGGCGCCTTCTCGAACCGCCCCGCCACCATCGGCATCCTCTACCTCACCTACGGCCGCTCCGACATGGCGTTCTCGCACAACGGCCACCACTGGCGCCAGATGCGCAAGCTCTGCGTCACCAAGCTCTTCACCCGCCGCCGCGCCGAGACGTGGCTCGCGGTGCGGGAAGGGTACGGGGCGCTGGCGAGGGCCGTCGGCAGGCGCAGCGGCGAGGCGGTCAACCTCGGCGAGCTCATCTTCAACCTCACCGTCAGCGTCATCTTCCGCGCCGCCTTCAGCGCCCGCGACGAGGAAGGGCTGGAGGAGTTCGTCGCCATCCTCCAGATATTCTCGAGGATCCTGGGGGAGTTCCACATCGGCGACTTCTTCCCGTGGCTCGGCTGGGTGGGCCGACGGGGATTCAACGGCCGCCTCCACTCGGCGCGCACCGCCCTCGACAAGTTCATCGACAAGATCGTCGACGACCACGTGAGGCGGGGCAGGAACGCCGCGGACGCCGACGCCGACTTGGTAGACGGCCTGCTGGCGTTCCTTGCCGAGGCGAATCCAGCGAGCGGGAAGCACAAACAGGACGCTCTCCGCTTCACCAGAGACAATGTTAAAGCCATGATTATGGTACGTATCCAGCAAAGTGATTTATTTGTACCATCTTGTCCTGTTTACTATACTCTCCGTGCACCGGAAACCACTGTCTGGCCGTCAAGGTGCAAAACATTTCTGATTTGACAAAACTGATTTTAGATTTTCGCATCATCATACTTATCAAACTGCAAGCAATAAAAAAGTTGCATGCATCACTCGCTGCCAAAAAGGCCGGATATTCCCATTTCGAAAAAAAAATACTTATCAAACTGCTCGCTGCCAAAAACAGTTGCACGCGCACCGCACTAGTGAGCTAACGTTAGCTCAATATGTTTCTTTGTTTTGGCCCTTGTGACGTAGTGCAAATGTAGAAAAGACAACTCTCACATTTACCCGCAAAAAAAAGAACTCTGACAAATTTTGAGGTTTATGCACTGTTTACATGCCTAGTTCCACACTTCTGTCATTTTTGGAGAACCTAGAATGCAAGGTATTTCGTATGGATTTTTGTATACTGGTAGAATACATAGGTAACTACTTCTAGATTTTTTTTTCAAATTTCTTTAGAACATAAGAACCAATATTTCAATATTTTCAAAAAATAAGCCCGCTGTCTCTAGAGCTCTAAAAGGACGCTCTAACCATCAACATCTTTTTGTAGGATAATAAAAATTCTGTAAGTGTTGTAAGATAGTAGAAGCTCAAAAAATATAACCATGTGAATTTTCTATCTAAATTTTGAAGCAATGTTTGAACATTACCAAAGTGTACAACTCTTCAACGCATGAGCTCACGAAGATGTACTCACTCCGATTCATATTAATTGTCACTGGATTTGACGATCTAGCACTAAAACATGTCTAGATAAATCAATTTTGACGACAAATAATATGGATCGGAGAGAGTATTGACATATTGTTTGGAAATTAGTTGATATTAATTTCTTTTTTGTTTCTTCTACTCATGTGGGATGGTCCATATTTGTTTTTCAAGATCTTTCTAACAATTAAAAAACAAATGGTCGCATGGTTGTCTGAAACTCTGAATGCATGGACTGAACGCAGGACATGCTGTTTGGTGGGCCTGAGACGGTAGGATCCACGACCGAGTGGGCGATGGCGGAAATGCTGCGCAGCCCCAACGACCTCCGTCGACTCCAGCAGGAGCTCGCCGACGTGGTGGGGCTCGACCGGACCGTGGACGAGTCGGACCTTGACAAGCTCCCCTTCCTCAAGTGCGTCGTCAAGGAGGCGCTCCGCATGCACCCGCCCATCCCGGTGCTCCTCCACGAGACCGCCAAGGACTGCGTCGTCGGCGGCTACTCGGTGCCCAGGGGCTCTCGCGTCATGATCAACGTGTGGGCGATCAACCGCGACTCCGAGGCCTGGAAGGACGGCGACACTTTCCGGCCGTCGCGGTTCATGCCCGGCGAGGGGGAGGCCGCGGGGCTCGACCTCAAGGGAAGCTGCTTCGAGTTCCTGCCGTTCGGGTCCGGCCGGCGCTCGTGCCCCGCGCAGGGGCTCGGACAGCACGCCGTGGAGTTCGCCGTGGCGCAGCTCGCCCACGGGTTCAACTGGGAGCTGCCGGACGGCATGAAGCCGGCGGAGCTCGACATGAGCGACATCTTCGGCCTCACCGCCTCGCGTGCCAAGCGGCTCTATGCCGTGCCCACGCCCAGGCTCACTTGCCCCCTGTGATTATTGCACCAGCGCGTGCTTACCAAGACATAACCGTAGTATACCCGGCAACAATCAGTACTCCGGCCATTATGCTTGGCTTGTTTCGGACTTGTTAGGTTCCTATGTAATAACCTGACGTGATAAAAAAGGAGATAAGAGGAAATAGAGAGACATGTGCTAGAAATACTAGGAGAGTGCTAAGAATTAGCCGGCTCCGTAGCCGTCAGATCCGTTTAAGTGAAGAAATATGGGGTGTCCAATCAATGAAATAAAAGCCCCCCAAGTGCATCATTTTTTGTGTATGTATTTAACGTCTTTTGCGACAAACTTTTCCGTGGTGTGTAAGAGTCATGAAAAAACAGTTTCAACATTTTTATCATACGCATGTAGCAAAAGGCAACAACATATGAAGCAAATCTTCGTTTGATTATAGCAAAATGTTGTTAAGGTGTTCATCATTTGCCAAAAACAAACCAACAAGCGTGTCATCATAGAAACACATTTTGCTGCATTGGAGAAATTATTTTGTAGCATACACCTAGAACTCATTGCAACATGATGCAAATATGCATGCAACAAAGGTCATTTGTGCTTCCAACATATCGAAACATTGTATGCAACGTCCAAAAAGTCAATTTCGCTAACCTCTCCCCAATGGAGGCTTGAAAATTTCACCCATTCAACCTTGTCGGCCATGTATCCCGCAAGCCAGAGGCTCGTCAGAGCTAGATCGAGTGCCTCCCATACCAACCCACTACCATCTCAATTTCCCCTGGGCCAGATTCATGTGGGATCTCCAAAATTTCTATCCAAGCTCAAAGCTCTACCATTACCCTAGAGAGACCGTCCTTCACCTGAGGGCATCACTGTGAGAGGATGGATGATGTGATGGATGGACTTTGCGCATGGAGTAGCATCGGCTCGTGAACAGTAGAGACACGTGGTATTCCAAATGTAGCACGAAGACACGATGCAGCGGACGACGACGCCTTGAGAAAGGGTGCTCGACTGAGAGTGGCAGCGCAACTTTGGGCTGAGGTACAGTAGCAGGCAACGGAGTGCTGTCATGCGTAGAAGATGACCAAGGACAACACACATAAGGAAGACGACCAAGGGCAGGTGAATGAGGACGAAAACTAGCCGATTGATCATCCGTTGTATATAAATGTTTTAAAAAACACAAGTGGCCATAAGTTTAGTGGAACCTCTTTTAGTTGACAAAGTATGAAAGTTAGGTATAATCATACTAGAATTGAGTTAGGTTGTGGTATGAGATTTTTGGAAGAGCCTAGGTATGAGGGGAACATGTGTGCTCCTAGAAAAATAGTTATGGCATAAAGAAAGGGGCGTTGGAGCTACTAAGAGCAACTTTGGCAGAAACCCTATTTTTCAACTTCTATAATGGTTTTACAGGCTTATTTTTTTATAGTTTTTGGAAATTCCACAAACTCCGCAACTGTGTGCAAAGTCAGATGCTCAAAACTAGGCCTCTATATTTCTGTTTTTTTTTTGCATTTTTACTTATTTCATCATACCAGATCTATCTGACATATAAATATCAATGTGAGATATTTGAATCATTCATCAAGCAAAATAGACCGAATAAGATCACAAATGCTCATCACCGTAGAAAACATAATAATGATAGTTCAAAAAGCATAACAAATTTTCATGATAATATCATAGCATCTAAGAGCACAAATAACAAACAAGATAAAGATAGTTCATCAGATTTCTCATTTAAGCATCACACACCCATATCGGAGGTTCATGCACTCTTCAAAGTCAAGATATTTGATTAAGTGATCTCTCATGGAAAAGTCGCGACACTAGCCATCGGGGGTGGCTTAAGGAGGGTGGATCGAAGCGACCTAGGTTCAGCCCTCTCTGTGTGTGTGCAGGTAAATACCTACTCACGCACAATGCCAATTGTGTAGGCGCCAACGTAGGGTTGAGCCCTTATTTTGCAGGTCAAAATATCTGACTATAGGGGCAGTTCCATAATTTTTGTTTGTGGGTCAGAGTAGGGCACGTGCTAGACTCATTTTTTTTTTTGCCTTGAGACCATAAAAACACCAAAATTATGCGGACGGGGCTATTATATATAGAACATATGCTAGAGATTCTGTAGATGACCATCATTTAAAGGTAATTTGAACGAGAACTAATTTTAAATTTTGAAATGTGAGATGTTGGGGATGAGATGTGGCATTAGGATGATGAAATAGTCTTTGGTCATGTCAAAAATCGGTAAAAACTTTTGGCCATGTGTAATTACGAACAAGAGTGAATTATTTATTTATTTGCCCAAAACTGCTAGTCGTTGAGCATAAAAAATGTGTTAGTTTAATGGATGTCTTTTTTTAGAGTGGCGGGCCCACCCATGTAGATGATTTTTTTGGTATATTCAAGTCATTTCTAGATTGTTGGTCTTAAACATACATGTTATACTAATATTATAAGTACTAATAGTAATGGGATAGTGAACTCACCACCAACTTCAAACTTTATAAGTAGGAAAATATATCACTATTTAAACGAGTTCTCCAAGCATCAATTATATTCTTGTGGTGGTGATTACCGCTCATGTGGCTATAATATACTTAGTGCTCCGGTGTGTCTATGAACATCTATTTATGAATCGATGTGAACTTTATGCTTCTTTGACCGGGTAAGGACTTTTGTTTGTGTGGTCAAAGATATGAATTTTGTGTATGTGGATGCGCCTTTACGCTCGATGAATTTCCGTTGATGTCACATTGGACACGGATATTTTCTTGTTGTTGCTTGGGTGTGCATCCCGAACTCACCAAGCACCGAGAGGAACCATGGAGCAGACCATATTGGGCTGAGATACCACATCGCACGCAGGCTGCTCACCGCGTGCGATGTAGCCTCCACATCAATGATATGTTGGTAGTGTCAGACGCTACGTCCGTGTGTGTGAATTTTTAGTCGTGTGTGATGTGGTGTTCGGTACAAGTGACAAGTCAGAAATTGATAACAAAGTGGTATAGCTACATGTGTAACAACCATACATACAAGAGTGCCACATAGAGAACATCGGAGAACATGCTCTCCCAAGTCAGTCCATCGACTTACCACCCTTTCGATTCTAAAAATCAACGGTGGTCGCCCAAGTTAATTTCCAGCGTTGCCTGCCATCTGACAACGCCCGATTGGGTCACCCTCAGGAAGCTCCACGTGATAGTAGGTTCCTTCTAATTTTAATATGGACATGCGAGACGGCGGGTGGGCACGACACATAGCCGTTTTGCGCGGGAGATACTGACACCAAACTTGTCATCCATATCAAGTATTGACGGGTTCATACCATCGGGTAGCTCCCAGTCAAACCCGTGCGAGAGCTGGGCGATGGCAAACTCCACCGCGTACTGGCCAAGACCTTGGGCCGGGCACGCACGACGACCGGAGCCGAATGGGATGAACTCGTAGCAGCTTCCCCTGAGATCCAGGTCCGCGGCCTCCCCCTCGCCGGGCATGAACCTCGACGGCCGGAACGTGTCGCCGTCCTTCCAGGATTCGGGGTCGCGGTTGATCGCCCATGCGTTGATGAAGACACGGGAACCGCTGGGCACCGAGTAGCCGCCGACGACGCAGTCCTTGATGGTCCCGTGGAGCTGTAACGGGATCGGCGGGTGCATGCGGAGCGTCTCCTTGACGACGCACTTGAGGAAGGGGAGCTTGTCGAGGTCCGACTCGGCTGCTCTCCGGTCAAGCCCCACAACGTCGGCGAGCTCCCGCTGCAGTCGCAGAAGGACGTGAGGGCTACGGATCATCTCTGCCATCGCCCACTCAATTGTGAACCCCACCGTGTCTGGCCCGCCAAACAACATGTCCTGCGCTCACCAACAATACATGAAGACAACCATGACGCCAATATCGATCAAATGCGCTCATAAAACAGAGGGTCAAATGGGTAAATACGAATTTTGTGAACCACCTATGTAAGGCGTGAACGTGTGGCAGGTCAACTTAGCGCACGACTATCCACTCACGTGCAAACCCGCACGCCGCGCGCACTGATGATCAGTATCACGCTACAGTGATGCCGTTTTGTAAATTACATGGAACTTTTGGTCAATGCACATTAAAATCACATGGAAATATTACGTGCTCAGTTTTCTCATAACTATGTGACTAACATAAAGGGCCTGGTCAGAAACAATAAGTTGAGGGAGGGAAGTAAAGATCGAAGTGATGATACTTTTGGGAGTTTCAATGCGTTTTTCTGTCAGAAATTGTGTGGAATTGGTTTGAGCTAGTCTAGCAAAGCCCAGTCGTTGCATACTGATGAACGTCTTGCGATTTGGTAGACTTCAAAGTATTTTTTGAATCTATATAATGTGTGGCAATTAAGTGAAGTGAGTAGACCAAGATCGTCGGAAGTTTGGGTCGTAGTACGTACCATCATCATGGCCTTGATGTTGTCGCGGGTGAAGCTGAGGTCGTCCTCCTTCCCACTGGGTTTCTCCGCATCCGCGAGGAAGGAGAGCAGGCCGTCCACCATATCGGCGTCGGCGTCATCGGGGTTCTTGCCCTTCCTCACGTGCTCGTCGATGATCCTGTCTAAAAACTCGCCGAGAGCGCTGCGCGTGGAGCGGATGCGGCCATCGACGCCCCGACGGTTCACCCAGCTGAGCCACGGGAAGAATTCACCGATGTGGAACACCTGGAAGAGCTTGGACAGCTCCCCGAAAATGGGGACGAACTCGTCCAGTCCCTCTCCTCCTTCGCCGCGGATGCCGAAGGCGGCGCGGAAGATGACCCTGACGGTGTGGCTGAAGACGAGCTCGCCGAGGTTCACGGCCTCGCCGCTGCGCCCGGCGACGGCGCGCGCCAGCGCCCCGTACCCGTCGCGCACGGCCAGCCACGTCTCGGCGCGGCGTCGGCTGAAGAGCCTGGTGGCGCAGAGCTTGCGCATCTGGCGCCAGTAGTGGCCGTTGGGCGAGAACGCCATGTCGAGGCAGCCGTAGGTGAGGTAGTGGACGGCCATGGAGGCTGGCCGGTTGGCGAAGTCGCCGTCCTGCGCGTGGAGCACCTCGCGCGCGTACTCGGGGGTCGATACCGCGAAGATGTGGAGCCGGCCGAGGCTAAGGTGCAGTAGCCCGCCGTACTGCTTGGACAGCGCGGCCAGGCCGCGGTGAGTCAGCTTGTCCGCTATGAGCATGTTGCCGATGATGGGTAGCTTCCGCGGGCCTGGAGGGAGCGGCGGGTTGCCCGGCCGCCGTCTCTGCAGGATGACCAAGGCGGCCACCGAGGCGAAGAACAGCCATATCAGTGGGTCGTCGAGACACTCACTGGCGATCTTAGCAAAGGCCGCCATTAACGGATACTCAGGAACTCACAACTCACGGAGCCACGATACTCAAAGGCAACGAAGAAGCTCGCTGTTATCCTGAGGATGCTATGGCCTATGGGGTAGATCAGGCTTATAATCGTTCGGCAGGTGGCCTGTACGAGAGCTTTGCGCCCATTATACTAGTATACTACTATTGTGAATTACTGATGAAGGTACGATCGAGGGTTTAATGTAGTCCTCTGACTTCAGCTCACCACGCTGAATCAGCTGCGTTGATTGATTGCATCCTCATGAACATGCACCGGCCGCTTTCTAGATTCCGGTTCCTCGTTGACCCACGCGAGTGCCGCCATCAGGAGTACTAATTACATTTTAGCAGGCATCCCGCGAGTTTTTTCCATGTACTCCCTCCGTCACGGTTTAGAGGGCGTCTTATAAAAACCATGCATTTCCAAAACTCCTCTTCTTCTAGGCGTGTTAGACTTAATCACAAAATTAATGTCCTTTTTTCCCCACTTCCTACTCCATGCAGCCAAGGAATTAATTTTTGCATGCAACTTCACCAATGCATGCACCTAACCTTCTAGTTTTTATTAAATAATTACGTTTAATAGGGCGTCGAATCATTAATGTGCTATTTTCTCCCAAGGAATTTGCATGTTTTTGACACAAATCTGACCCAATCAGCACCTACCTAGGTCACAACAATCTCTCTAAAACGCCCTCCAAACCGTGACGGAGGGAGTATACTACTCCTACAATTTAGCCGCATCCCCCCTAATTCATACCCTTCATTTCCTTGACCCGCCTTTGTAACATGCTGGACCACCTAAGCCTAAATTTGTTTTTTTACAATCAATAGCACGTTATATTCATAGTAGCAAATAGTACGTGATAGAGATACATAAACTGACTTCATCGATTACATTAACCTAAATTTGCTTAATGTCGTGTAAATGGCATGAAAATAAATAGAGCGCTATTTCACGCTATTTGGCGTGCTATAGCGTATTTGAAGAGTCCTCGCTTATTTTCTCACAATTTTTCTTGCTACGACGCTATTTTCCAAATAGCTTGCTATATCACTCTAAAATATCATAGCATTAGCGCTATTTCGAAAGTAGCATGCTATTTGTTTCGTCGATAGGTGTGAAGTAAGTGAGCATATGACAGGGGTGTGGAGTAAACGAATATATGATTTAAATCTTGATTGTTAAACATAAATGATCATGCTACGACATTTATTTGTTTCACTATATACTTTATTCTTGCTGAAATCCTTTATTTTCATGCTATTTTCAAAACGCTATTTTTAAGTATAGCACGCTATTAGCATGTTATAGCGTGCATAGCGTCTGGAGAAGGGCCACGCTATGCTCACATACATACTCCCTGAAACAGACTTTCGTCCCGCTTTATAAATAAAGCAACCACATGATATATGATTTCGAAATAACGATATGCTGGGGAGACAGCACAAACAAGCCCAAAAAACATAAAAGGACAAATAAAAAGGATGAAGATAGCGGCAAATCAACGAAGCGAAGGTGACCTACAACCGTCGTGTCCTCCGAAGTTGTCCCACCATTCTCCTAGATATCGAAGCGTCAAGTACCAGGCAACACCTTCAAGAAGGAATACAACGAGGATGACGCTACTGCCCGGACCAACACACTGGTCCTAGGGTTTCCCCTGGTACTCAAAGAGGGTTGGAGAGGGGTACCCCAGGTGCCCTTTTGGAAGGAAGCGCGTCGGTGCCAAATGGCTGGCAAGGAATTCTCCCAATCACCACCCATGAACCCAGTATGATCTGTTTCCCATCACCAAGCTTGCGTCCACTAGCATGCGCCACCACAGTCTTGGAGCCATCATCAACGTCTCACTACGACAACCAACGCATGGACTCCACGAAGAAAGTGGAAAGTACAAGTAGAATCGAGAATCTGTAGCACCGCAATCACATGGGAGGAAATGACCTCCACCGTTCACTTGTATACTCTCTGCCTCAAAACATAAGACTGCTTAATTTTTCTTATCTTCGACACATAATTGTAAGTACTCATAGTTTGATTTTCACTCATAGTATATCTGAAAAATTGGTATAATTACACATGGAGTAAAAAATACCTCACAAGATAAATGCAACAACATTGTGTTCGTGTATACATGTCCAATCCATATACTTCGTTATTTATAGTTGTCAGAGTCAAGTGGTAAAAATCGTGCCAAGTGAGGCGCGCCTTACATTTTTTGATAAAAATATTTCATATCGATGAAATCAGGTTTGCAAAACAATGGTGCTTCTTCATGCATGCCATTCTTAAACTTATCTGGACGATGTTTCTCTCTGGGTGATCTATACGATGCGCGGGAAGGCTATTCATAGTATTTCCTCTGATCCATATTAAGTATCGCTGAATTGAATGTATCTAGACATGTTTTAGTAATATATACATATTTAACGACAACTAATACAGATCAGAGGGAGTAGATTTTCTAGAGTCCTCTGTCTATTTTCTCTTTCATCAATTCTTACTAGGAAGGGATTCAACTTATACCGTCAATGAAAGGTGTTGCATAGTCGCCTCGCCACCACAAAGGACTACATGTGTAGGGCTGGAGTGACCTGCCCTATTGACTCTCGAGGGCCTTTGAAAGAGCTTGTGGGACCCCATGTGTGGTTTTGGTAATTAATGGCAATCTCTATGGACTAATATTTGCATTGAGTTACACTTGTAGGAATTGTCCGTTGGCATCACTTGGAGCATGTGTTGGCTTGAAGGTAAAATAAAAAGAAAGTGAAGAAGATCAAGTGTTGATCAAGGATTCAAGGATTGACCCGGAGATTGGTCAAGTGAGAGTTGGACCTATAGCAAGTATGTCTTGAAGAATAAGATGAAGTGATACCTCATGTATATCTTCAAGACACCAACATAATAAAGAAATAAGATATGAATAAGAAGAATAAAGAAAATAAGATCAAGGGTGTCTTGAAGAAGAAGATAGAGTTCCTCATGTGTACCTTCAAGACATCATCCAAATGGAGTTGGAAGAAATGTTGTTCAAGCTAAAGATGTGCCATATCTAGAATATCTCATTCTTGAAGTTTGCCATCCCTGGTGATCATGGATCGATGAAGACAAGGTCAAAGTAAAGATTTCCCCATGTTGTATGGGGGAGCAACTTGCAGGTCTTCATCAAGCGAGTGCGTGCAAGAACAATCAAGAAAGGTGTTCCCTCTTGAGAAGGACAAGATCGTCTACATCAAGATCAAGTGGAATATGCGCAAGGCAAAGGTATGATCTTGATAGGGTTTCCTTCTTACTGGTCTCATGGTATTAGTTGTGGAGACCGGTTTATGGGTTAAATAACCGTACTATCAAGAGGGGCTCCCATGTGAGTAACTCGATCATATCTTTCGGAGAGAGCTCAAACCTTTGCATACTTATCATCATCCTTTCTTGGTTGTTATTAGGATATTATCCATGTGGGGTTTTATTCCTTGTGGTAATATTCATAACAAGATCTATTTCATCAAAAAACGGATTTCCCTTTTATATCTCATTACGTTTTTGATCTTTGAGGTTTTCCGGTTTCTCAACAACGGAGGTATCTCACATTATAATGCATGATATATTCTCACTTGGTGGCATCCAATATTTTCACTTTTTGGGTAGATCTTATTGTCCTCTTTCCAACAAAATTGGTTTCGGGTCAATCGAAGTCCCGATGCAAAAGTTATGGTCATTTCAGTTTTGCTTTTTCTGTCTGCTGCCTCCTGATGGCTACCGTGGAGCCTGTTGGGAACCCCAAGAGCAAGGTGTGAAGCAGCACAGCAAAAAATTTCCCCCAGTAAGAAACCGAGGTTATCGAACCAGTAGGAGGAAGGAAATGTCACACAGGTGTTACAAGCAACGCGGAAACATGCACAACACAAACTCAAGACTTTGCCCCAACGAATCAGTGAGGTTGTCAAGCTCACCGGTTTGCTGTAACAAAGGATTAAACGTATGGTGTGGAAAGTAATGGTTTGCAGCAAGTAAACAGGTAAAGTGGATGATGTATCAATGGTAAAGATTAGACCGGGGTCCATAGTTCACTAGAGGTGCTCTCCTTAGATAAAAAACATGGCATGAAGGATAAACAAATTACAGCAGGGAAATTGAAAGGAATTGAGCAAGGCATAAAAATGCAATACCAGACAAAAAGATCCTATGAGATTCGATTGGGCAATACAACAATATACATAGACCGCCATCCAACTGCATCTATGACTAGAAGTCCACCTTCAGGTTATCATTCGAACCCCCTCCAGTATTAAGTCGCAAGCAACATACAACTTCTTTAAGCAAAGTGAAAGAGTAATTGCCCCTATGTGTGGTTTTGGTGATTAATGACAATCCCTATAGACTAATGTTTTCACTGAGTTTTATATGAAGGAATATTCCATAGGTCATGCTTGTATTCTATGTGTTGGATTCAAGTATGGATGCCATGAAGATAAAGATATACCTTGAGTATTGGCATCAAGATCATCGAGTTCAAGAGAAGAATATGATATGATCAAGATCTTGAGAGTGTGATCTCAATATAAGAATTCAAGATATGGCTCTAAGACGGTGTCATGATAGCCTCATTAGTTGAGATATGATTGACTAAGATTTAGAGCATGTAATCAAATTAAGAGTTCTTTATGTACCTCAAGATATTGAGATGGAGAATGAGAAGATACATGGTTGACCTATACAAAGAGTGAAGAGTGATTTCAAGTTGGTCAACACATGAAGCATAAAGAATGTACCACATGGATCTTGTGGTATGGTAAGCCTTGTCAATTATGCATCATGAACTAACCCATTATATATGTGTCTTTGCATTTTCTATATGGGATAGGTATCTTTCCATGGGCATGCTTCAAAAGTAAAGATCTTATATAGCCCATGAGAGGATGACATCAAGTGGTGATCGTCATCAAGGTTGAGAAGGGCAAGTTCAAGATAAGCATCTCGAGAAGATCATTTGCTTGAATCTTGCCGTCCATATTGGTGATAATGGACATGTGAAGACATGTATTAATGAAGTTATCCAATAGTGGTGTATGGTGTAGCAAATTAGGAGTCTTCACGAACCAACAATGATCAAGTGATGCATTACGGCTTGTATGGAGATTGAAGTGTTGTCATCAAGATCAAGCAGGATGCGCAAGGCAAAGGGTTTGTTATCCTCGTCAAAACAAGCCCAAGATCATCGAAATCAGAGTCCAGACGCAAAAGCTATCGCCGTTTTCGTGTGTCCTGTTTGGTTCCAACAGAATTCCGGCGAGAATTCCGGTGGACCGAGTTTGTGGCCGGAATTTCTGGGGACCGCCGGAAATTTCTGGCAATCCGCCGAAAAACTGTTCTGTATGCTGTTTCGGTTTGTACTAAACTTTCGGTTTTGACCGGAAATTCCAGCGGCTGATCCGGCGGCGCCAGTTTCGTCGCCGGAACGTTTTCGCCCAACGCATCTTGCTTCCAACGGTCATCCCCATTGAAGGGGTATAAAAGGGGGTTTCTTCCCCAAAGTTCTAGGCTTGAGAGCACGTTTTTGACCTCCATTGTTGACCCCTTTGAGCTTGCTTCCTCTCCCTTCCCTCCTATGATTGTTGCATCTTTTTGAGGGCTTTGAAAGAGGAGATCTAGATCTACAATCCCCACCAATCAATTCCTTCTCTAAGTGAGGGAAACCTATTGGATCTAGATCTTGGAGTCATTTATTGATTTCCACCATTGTTCTTACTCTCTAATTCCTCCCTAGCACTTGTTTCTTTGGTGGGATTTGAGAGTGAAGAATTTGAGCACCCTTGGTGTTCTTGCTTTGCATTCTTGCATAAGTGTTGAGCTCTCCATTATGATTTGTTCGAGTGAGAGACCGTGAGCTTGTTACTCTTGGAGGGTGACCTCCTAGTTGGCTTGGCGGTTGGTGTCGCGGTGTTCTCTTCGTGGAAGATTGTGAAGAGACCCGGGCTTCTCCTTCGTGGAGCTTGTGAAGTGGTTGTGGAGCTTGCCATCTCCGGAGTGGAGGAAAAGCTAGCCATAAGGAAAGGTCATATTCTGTCAACACCCGGATTTTTCAATCCTAGATGCCTGTTATGCCATACATCGCAATCCCAGGATTACCATTTTTGCGAGACATAACAGAATTGGATACCATAGTACTTCATCCATTACAAACGATACATAAGTTCTTACACAAATAGGGATCTCATGATCCAGTTCTTAATACAACATCAAGCAAATGAATACGTAATAACGGTAGCATAGGCGAAGCTCCATCTTCGGGGTCACAGGCAATGCTGACGATGGGAGATGATCCTAGTTGTCGTAACCTTCCTGGTGTCCATCTTCCAGGTACTCCTCTTCATAGACTGGCCATGGGAATAGCCAGGGACAAAGCCATGAGTACTCTTTAAGTACTCGCAAACTAATACTAACAAGTAAAGGTTTTTTTTGGATAATAGGACACTAGGCTCTAGGTTTGTTTTGCAAAAGCCAGATTTATCTCTACTAGGTTCTGAAGCTAGTCACAATTTTATAAATCCTAAAGGGGATCTTGTACTTCAGGTCACAACTCTGTTGTGGTCAAGTCAAAGTCTCAATTCATTTCACAAGTCATTTTGAAAAGTCTGACGGGGGAACAGATGGCCATCCAATCGTCCATAATCATGACGCGGCTATTCGAATAGTTTGACACTCTACAGAGATTGTACACTTTCACCACAATATTCGATACATCCGTCAGGAACAAATCCTGAATTCACCATACTCAGTATGCGGATAATCAATCCTAACCTTTCAATTACATGCCCTAGTATAAGCACCTCTCCTGTGAGTTTGGCCTCCCAACCATGACCACTGTCATCTTGGGTACTGCACAGGTGGACAATCTTCACAAGGTAGCCTCAGCTCAGACCTTGGCCGTGAGGTAACTAATACTAAGGTATATAAGTTTCCAGTCAAGCCCTACCCAATATTCGGGTATTGTGGTTGTACGATAAAATTGGAATGGTATCGCATCCAGACAACCATCAGTTTTATAAAGGGCTAAGGCTCATGCCTCAACATTTTTATCACCAGAATCATTAGGTGTTTGGAAACACATGTCCAAAACATTTCAATAGAATGATCCATCATTCCAAGGTTTTCATAACCATTTTTACACCAAGTATTCCCATCTAGAGTTGATCAAATTTTATGCTTAGCACTAGCATCTAAGGTAAGGGGGGGGGGGGTAGTACTGATGATGGGGTATTAACTAGTGGAGTTTCAACTAAGTCCAACCTTATATCTTAGGCTGATATCAAGGTTTCTAGCTTAGGCCAAATTTTATGCTCTTTATGCAACCTTCAGTAACTTCCCAAAATCTACCAGTCAATTAAGTAAACTCTAAGTGAGCTTTGATAAAGAAATAAAGTAAGAAGCTTGCAAGTAAAACTAGGATTGGTTTATCCAATGGGTATGAGCACATATGCTTAAGGCATATAGTAGTCATAGAACAAGTATGGGTTTGTGGCATCAGTAGGGTATCTGGCAAGGGTTAGCTTGCATCAATAACAGTATAAGCTTGCATAGGTATAGTATCTTGCAAGTGTTAGCTGGCACATTCACTAGTAGTATTAGGCTTGCTAAAGTAGAGTGTCTTGCAAGTTTTAGCTTGCATCAATGTCAATATAAGCTTGCCTTGTGCAGAGCAGTGGTTGAAGTTCTCCTCGGCTTCCTCTTCGTAGTATCCTCCTTCCTCCTAGTAGCCTTGGTCGGTACTAGCGTCTATGAATAAATACGAGGTACACAATCACAAAACAATACTTAACTACTTGCAATCATCACACACAAGGGTCCTATAGATGATCTAGCATCATCTCTAACATTACAAGGTTAAGGCTTGGTTTAAATCTTTTTATTTTTAGAAAAGTAATTTCTACTCATTGAAAAACTACTTAAGATTTAATATTCTCCAAACTAAACATGGGATCATGTTGACACATGTCATCACCACATATTGTATTCCATGGGAATGTGATTTAAAGTGGTGTCACAATTTAATAAGGTTTTACCCTTTTATTTTAATTAATTAAAGTTGCTAGAAATGCTTAAGTAGCATTCTTTTATTCCTTGAACATTATTTCTGCAAGTAAACCTATATATTTTTGTATATTCTGAAAGGTATGGTTAAATGTGATTTTTAAGAGTTGGAATCAACTCAAAAGCTTTTATGGTTTAAATTTGAAAAATGTTTGAATGCAGAAAAGCTTCTGCCTTGTTATTTTTACTATGGGTGATCTATAGATTTAAATGACTTGAATCCAACGGGTTTGGATTAAGCATTCACAGACCTTTCCAACAAAATTGGTTTCATTCAAATTGGTGCACTGAATCGATCTGGGTTCATTTTTTAAGTTGGGTGCTAAAGTGTGTTTGAATTAAAATAGGAAAAGATTTAATTTGAATTGCTGGGCTGCGCGGGAAATTCTAACGGGCCGGCCTGCTAAGCGTAGTGCTCCCGCAGGCTGCTTAAGTGGGTGTCCCCACTCGTCAGTGACACGGGCCTGGGCGAAGCGGTATGGGGCAACGTGGATCGTTCGATCTAGTTCTAATCCAGCGGCTGGGGGTCATCATCGACGCGAGACAACTCCGGCGAGAACGAAACCTAGCGCGGCCAGTGAGGGGTGCTGGGGGATCACCGGGGTAGGGGCGAGGGTCGGCGAGGCGGGCGAACGACAAAGTCGACGACGGCGAACCTCCTGGTACCGGTGGCTTATCCTAGGGCGACTCCAATCGCTGGCTCCTTTCTTCTCCGGCAGCGGCAGGCTCCAGTGAAATTCCGGCGAGGTGGTGCTCGCCTTGCTCTGAGAATGGTGTGGCACGATCAGTGAGGAGAGGGGAGTGATATGGTGTGAAGAAATCATGCGGGGATGGCCTCTATTTATAGTCGAGCGAGGGGACCGTCGGGGCACACGGTGAGCTCGTCGGGGGCGACGTTACAGGCGGCTAAAGGCATGGGCAAGGGTAGGGGACGGTGCTGTGTCTCCTGGTGATGCTCAACGACATGGTCGCGAGGCATGGGGCGGTGTGGTTTGGTCTGGAACGGGCGGTGCTCTGCGTGGCAGAGGCGGCGTCTTCGACGGCGTGCGGTGGCTGTATGGCACGGGGCGACAAACGGGAATGTCTGGCAGTCTCCTGGGTTGATGGCGATTGTGTGTGCACGCGGTGAGGGCGGCGCGCGGTCTGGGGACGCTGGTCGAGGGTGGCGCTCTGGCGCACGCTCGGCATGGTCTGGGCGCGGCTTGTGCGCGTGGTCGTGGCTTGGCAACGCCGCGGCTAGGGACAGTGAGTGGCGGTGGGCGGTGGCTGCCTCCTGACAAGGTTGGCACGGCTATTTCTTCCTCTAGCCTGCTGTCGACTATGGGGTGGCATTGAGGTGCTCGGCTATTCACCATTAATGGCAATGGCAAGCTCACAGGGGTGCTAGTGTTGGGCTAATCTTTCTAGATGATCTACTGGGTTGTGTGTGAGCTAACTAGGGAACAAGTTAGGCAAGAATCACTGCACACTATAGTGTTTGATGTTTTGTTTGATTTGTGTCTGCAACCTGTTTGATGAAATGGCCGCATGAAATCAAGTTTTGAATTTTGAAATGAATTTTGGTGGGTTTGCTAGATTGGTGCTGGTGAGTCTGCAGATGCTTGGGTTTTGAAAGTTGAGCTTGTTTGAGTGGTTTTTGAAAAAGTGGGATCTTCCCATATGAAGAAGATTCAATTTTGAATTGTCATTTAAACTATGCATTTGAAAGTTTATGGATGATCACAAAGTGGGCCTTGATACCTTGTTATGAGTACATTCAAGGGGTGCAAAGATCCAGACAAGTTTCTGTTAGGTTTTGAAAGCTTGAGGCAGCCAAAATAGGCATGGGAGTTAAATTGGTCAAAATGACCATTCACTTAATATATTTGTTTTGATTTACTTGTCTTTAGGAAAAGTGTGGGAAATGTTTTAGATGATGTTTATTTCACCTAAGAAACATTTTACAAGCAATGGATCACACAAACAAGGTGGTTTTAAAAGAATTCAAAATCAATGCATACACATATGCATGCATTCATAATTTTATTTAGAAAAGTTTTTGTTAACCCTAAATGTGAGGATTAGAATTTGATGATCTAAGTTTGGTATTTTTGGGATGTTACAAACCTTCCCCCCTTAAACAAAATCTCGTCCCGAGATTTGAAAAAGGACGAAAAGATTACCTAGGATTTGAAGAGATCGGGAAACTCCGTCCTGATGAGATCTTCGCGTTCCCAGGTAGCTTGCTCTTCTATGTGGTTGCTCCACTGAATCTTGAGAAACTTGATGCTTCGGGTTCGGGTAGTTCGAAAGGCTTCTTCCAAAATACGGATGGGTACTTCGGGATAGGTTAGTTCATCGTTGATCTCTATGGTCTGTTGATCGATATTCTTGAACACTTCGGTTTTCTCGGGGACTTCGAGACATTTGCGAAGTAATGAGATATGGAACACATTGTGCACAGCTGACATCTCTTCAGGTAGTTCCAATTGATAAGATACTTCTCCTCGATGGTTCAAAATTTTGAAAGGTCCGATATATCTGGGGGCTAACTTTCCTTTGAGTTGGAAACACTGCATTCCCTTCAATGGCGACACTTTCAGATAAACAAAATCTCCTATGTTGAAGGCGAGGTCTCGACGTCTCTTGTCGGCGTAACTCTTTTGTCGGGATTGGGCGGTCTTGAGGTGCTCACGAATCTTGTGAACCTTCTCTTCTGCTTCTCGGAGGATGTCGGGTCCGAAAATCAGACTCTCTCCTACTTCCGACCAGTTCAAAGGGGTGCGGCACTTTCTTCCGTACATGAATTCAAATGGGGCCATTTGCAAACTGGCTTGGTAACTGTTGTTGTATGAAAATTCTGCAAACGGCAGACAGTCTTCCCATTTGGATCCATATTCTAACACACATGCTCTCAGCATATCTTCGAGTATTTGATTTACTCGCTCCGTTTGTCCATCGGTCTGAGGGTGATACGCGGTACTGAAATCTAGGCGGGTTCCTAAACCTTCTTGGACTTTCTTCCAGAATCTCGAGGTAAACTGAGTTCCTCTATCCGATACTATGTTCTTAGGGACTCCATGCAAACTAACGATTCTAGCGATGTACAACTCCACTAGCTTCAAACTCTGATAGGTGGTTTTGACGGGCAAGAAATGGGCGACTTTGGACAATCTGTCCACTATGACCCAAATAGAGTCATTCCCCCTACTAGAAGTAGGTATTCCAGTGATAAAGTCCATTCCTACAGAATCCCATTTCCATTCCGGAATTTGCAAAGGTTGCAACAATCCAGCGGGTCTTTGATATCCGGCCTTGACTCGCTGACAGATATCACACTTGGCGATATAGCTTCCGATTTCTCTCTTCATCTTATGCCACCAAAATTGCTCTTTCAAATCTTGATACATCTTCGTTCCTCCGGGATGGATAGAATAAAGAGTATCATGAGCCTCCTTCAAAATAACTTCTTTTAACTCAGAATCTAATGGTACACAAAGGCGTCCTTTGTACCACAAAACTCCTTCTTCGTCCTCGGTGAATCCGGGTACTTTGCCTGTACCGATACGATGCTTGATTCCTTCGATACTGGCATTTCCCTTCTGTGCCTCTTTAATCTGACTGATCAAAGTGGGCTGAAGTTCTATGCTAGCCGAAAATCCTTCACTTACTAACTCCATTCAAAAATCTTCCATCTCTTTGTGCAAACTTGATTGCTCCTTCAAAATCATGGAGTTCAAGCGGCACGGCAATCTGCTAAGGGCATCGGCTACCACGTTGGCTTTACCAGGGTGATAGTGAATGTCCAGGTCGTAATCTTTGATTAGCTCAATCCATCTTCTCTGCCTCATATTCAGCTCCTTCTGAGTGAATATATACTTTAGGCTCTTGTGATCCGAATAAATCTCACAACGGTTTCCCATCAGGTAATGTCTCCATGTCTTCAGGGCTAGAACTACGGCTGCGAGTTCGAGGTCATGGGTTGGGTAATTTTGTTCATGTTGCTTCAATTGTCGAGATAGATAAGATATAACTTTGCCTTCTTGCATTAGCACACATCCGAGACCAATCTTGGATGAGTCACAATACACATCGAAGGGCTTCGTGATATCCGGCATGATCAGGATTGGGGCTGAAATCAATCTCCTTTTGAGTTCTTGAAAACTCGCTTCACTTTTGTCGGTCCATTCAAACTTCTTGTCCTTCTTCAGCAATCGGGTCATGGGTCTGGCGATACTAGAGAATCCTTCTACGAATTTGCGGTAATATCCCGCCAATCCGAGAAAAGCATGAACTTGGGTTTGAGTGGTTGGGGCTTGCCAATCTTCTACATCTTTCACTTTGGCAGGGTCAACGGCAATTCCTCTGGCTGATACAATGTGACTGAGGAATCCTACTTCCTGTAACCAGAATTCACATTTGCTAAATTTTGCATACAGCTGATGCTCTCTAAGGGTTCCAAGAATGGTCCTTAGGTGTAGCTCATGTTCTTCTTCTGATTTGGAATAAATCAGAATGTCATCGATGAAAACAACGACAAACTTATCCAGGAAGTCCATAAAAATCTTATTCATGAGATTCATGAAATAAGCGGGGGCATTGGTTAATCCAAATGACATGACTGTATACTCGTACAATCCATATCTGGTGGTAAAGGCAGTCTTTGGAATATCCTCTGCACGAATTTTGAGTTGATGATAGCCAGTCCTAAGATCAATCTTAGAAAACACCTGGGCACCAGTCAACTGATCAAACAAATCTTCTATCTTGGGCAAGGGGTACTTGTTCTTGATGGTGACATCATTCAACTTCCCATAATCCGTACACAGACGGTTACCTCCATCCTTCTTATCCACAAACAAGACAGGTGATCTCCATGGGGACGCACTCGGTTGAATCAATCCGATTTATAACATGGAATCCAATTGCTTCTTCAGTTCTTCTAGTTCTGACGGGTTCATACTATAGGGTCTCTGGGCTATGGGTCCTGTTCCGGGGATTAGTTCGATGATAAACTCGATATCCCGATCTGGGGGCATACCGGGCAAAACATCTGGAAATACATTGGGGTATTCACAGACTATCCGGACTTGGTCAATGGTAGGTTGGACTAGACTCTTGTTGCACTTGAATTGGCGAGGTAAGGTTTCAAATATATGCTCGACTGATATTCCGGTGGTACTGGTCATGGTGATGGCTTTCTTGGCACAGTCAATCAATCCTTTATGTTTGGACATCCAATCCATTCCTAGTACTACTTCCAAACCTTTAGTTCCGAGTACTTTTAGGTTAGAATAAAAATCTATGCCATGGATTCGGATAGGGACGGCCTTGCAAATTTGCCCAGCCTTGGTGGTTGATCCGGGAATTTGTACAATCATCACATGCTTCAATTTGGTTGGTTGAATTTTACTAGTGCAGGCAAATTCTTCGGTGACAAATGAATGCGATGCACCAGAATCAAACAACACTCTTGCAAGTACTGAATTAATAAAACATACCCAAAGACGACGTCTGGCGCTTCCTGAGCTTCTTCAGCATGCATGAGAAAAAGACGGCCATTGCGGTTGAGTGAATTCCCTGGGGAAAATCTTCTCCCTGGCTGGACACGACGCTGCTGCTGAGCTGGGACATTGGCGTTGGGGGCTGTAGCATTCTTCTTGTTGGGGCATTTGTTGGAATAGTGGCCTTTATTTCCACAGTCATAACAGGTCACTTGTGACTTGTCCTTGGCTGCGACAGGCACAGCATTGCTTCCAGTCCTCGGGGCAGTGTTGGGGTTGGCGGTAGCATTGTTGGTGTTGAACTTGGGTGGGGCACGGGTTTAATTGCTAGAGTTGCCGGGGTTGTTGTGATTTCCTCCGGGTCTAGGGTTTCCACGGTTGGGGTAGGTCGGACGGGTCATAGGGGGTCTGTTGGTTCTTGGGGCAAATCCTGGAGATGGGTTGGGGCGATACTTTGGGGTCTGATGGGTTCCTGGTTGATGCATCATACGACGCTTGCGGTTCTCATTGGCCTGGTTGATCTTTCCTTCCATCTGGATGGCGGAGTCGACAAGGGCTTCAATATCAACAAAGGGGATATTGACTAACACTGTCTGCATCTCGTCATGCAGACCATTCAGGAATCTTTCTTTCTTCTTGGCTTCGGTGTCTATCTTGTCCGGGGCATACCTAGCTAATGACAAAAATTTGTCACGGTATTCCACTACAGTCATCCTTCCTTGCTTCAGCTCTCTGAACTCGTCTCTCATTCTCTTGATCAGACCTGGTGGCACATGGGTTCTGCTGAACTTGACCTTGAATTCCTCCCAGGTCATCATCTGGCCTCCGGTCATTGCACGAACACTGTTCCACCATGCCTTGGCATCTCCGGCTAGATAATGGGTGGCGAACAGGACTTTCTTGTTGGCTTCCACTCCTGCTACTTCTAGGTTGTTTTCCATGGTTTGCAGCCAATCATCGGCATCTAGGGGTTCTTCTGACTTGGTGAAAACGGGTGGGTTAGTATTCTGGAAATTCTTGAGCTTAGATCCATGGTTGTCCTGATTTCCGTGGCCTTGGTTGTTGTGGGCTAGCTGGGCTATCTGCTGCAGAGTGGCTAGGTTGGCTTGACGTTCCGCTCTTTCAGCTTCGCGATCAGAAGTCAACATTTGCAGGATCTGCAACATCGGGTCCGGGGCTGAACCACTTCCTCCACGTGGCATCTGAAGATTGATATAGATCATGAGAAAAGAGGGAAATCTCTAAGGTTTTGGGTCTTTTGAAAAGTTTTAGATGTTTGACTCATATTTTTCAAGCAACTTGCTTTTTTTTCATTCATTCATTCACTTGATACAACGCACACCATAGCAAGGAAAAACAGATGGTTTTAAGAACCATTCTGGAATCTACGATACAGTGGGACCGACTACTACTCACTACGCTAGTGCTCAGTGCTACTACTCCTCGGAGTCTGTGGCTTCATCATCTTCAGCATCATCGATGAAGGTGAAGTCATCCTCATCGGTGAAGAAGTCCATGGCCTGATCCTCCAGAAAATCATCGTCATCGCTGAGATAGGAGTAAGGGTCTCCACGAAGGTCCTCTTCGGCATTCTCCCTTTCCTCTAACTGCATGTCTCTCTTGTGGATGGTCTCCCCCAGAGATGAGATGCGATGGCGAAGACGGGCAATAATGCGCTCCTTCTTGTCGAGCTGACGGCGGCGAGACTTGCGATCCTTTGCTAGCATGGCGATGGTCTGGTCCTTCGTCTTGATGATGGCAGACTTGTGGTTGCAATAGTCACGACAGTTGTCCAATTCCTGCTGATGATCATACATCATGAAGCTAAGGTGGTCCAATTGAGTCTTCAGCTCGGGGTGGTATGGGGCTTCCAGTGGTTGTCCATTTGCATCACGCCTTGGGCAAAACTCAAAGCGAGTACCCTTGATCTGATTGATGCTCTGCCCACACAGACGGGAAAGAGCTTCCTGCATTGCTTTGGCAAGTCCATCGAGCCAGTTGTTTTCCCTCAAGGTAAACTGAATTCCCTCCGCAGTGGGAGGTTCAATCTTTCCTCGGAGACTTGCAACAATTAGCCACTGCAGATCTTCTCCTCCTTGGTCATTGAGCTGAGCTCCGAAGAACTCGGGGTGTGGACGTTCCAAAAGTTAAGAAAGCTGATCCAGATCCCTCTCAAAGATAAGGTCTCCTCCATTCCCAAGTTGGTAAAACTTGCTGTACTTCACGTCCATCTATAAAAATAGAGGACGAGTAGATTAGCAAAGTGATCAAGTGTGTCAAAATTTTATCTATTTTGCTGGAGTTTTTGAGGAACATGAATTTTTATGAAAGAATTAAAGAGGTAAGAATGAGAATAAGTTTTCGTCAATATTTGTTTTCTTTGGTTTTGAAATTAAGTTTTTGGTTCAACGTCCAATCTAACTAGGGTCTCCTATGGTCAGGATGGCTCTGATACCAACTTGTCAACACCCAGATTTTTCAATCCTAGATGCCTGTTATGCCATACATCGCAATCCCAGGATTACCATTTTTGCGAGACATAACAGAATTGGATACCATAGTACTTCATCCATTACAAACGATACATAAGTTCTTACACAAATAGGGATCTCATGATCCAGTTCTTAATACAACATCAAGCAGCGGAATACATAATAATAACGGTAGCGTAGGCGAAGCTCCATCTTCGGGGTCACAGGCAATGCTGACGATGGGAGATGATCCTAGTTGTCGTAACCTTCCTGGGGTCCATCTTCCAGGTACTCCTCTTCATAGTCTGGCCATGGGAATAGCCAGGGACAAAGCCATGAGTACTCTTTAAGTACTCGCAAACTAATACTAACAAGTAAAGGGGGTTTTTGGATAATAGGACACTAGGCTCTAGGTTTGTTTTGCAAAATCCAGATTTATCTCTACTAGGTTCTGAAGCTAGTCACAATTTTATAAATCCTAAAGGGGATCTTGTACTTCAGGTCACAACTCTGTTGTGGTCAAGTCAAAGTCTCAATTCATTTCACAAGTCATTTTGAAAAGTCTGACGGGGGAACAGTATGGCCACTCCAACTGTCCATAACCGCGGACGCGGCTATTCGAATAGTTTGACACTCTACAAAGATTGTACACTTTCACCATAATATTCGATACATCCGTCAGGAACAAATCCTGAATTCACCATACTCAGTATGCGGGTAATCAATCCTAACCTTTCAATTACATGCCCTAGTATAAGCACCTCTCCTGTGAGTTTGGCCTCCCAACCATGACCACTGTCATCTTGGGTACTGCACAGGTGGACAATCTTCACAAGGTAGCCTCAGCTCAGACCTTGGCTGTGAGGTAACTAATACTAAGGTATATAAGTTTCCAGTCAAGCCCTACCCAATATTCGGGTATTGTGGTTGTACGATAAAATTGGAATGGTATCGCATCCAGACAACCATCAGTTTTATAAAGGGCTAAGGCTCATGCCTCAACATTTTTATCACCAGAATCATTAGGTGTTTGGAAACACATGTCCAAAACATTTCAATAGAATGATCCATCATTCCAAGGTTTTCATAACCATTTTTCCACCAAGTATTCCCATCTAGAGTTGATCAAATTTTATGCTTAGCACTAGCATCTAAGGTAAGGGGGGGGGTAGTACTGATGATGGGGTAGTAACTAGTGGAGTTTCAACTAAGTCCAACCTTATATCTTAGGCTGATATCAATGTTTCTAGCTTAGGCCAAATTTTATGCTCTTTATGCAACCTTCAGTAACTTCCCAAAATCTACCAGTCAATTAAGTAAACTCTAAGTGAGCTTTGATAAAGAAATAAAGTAAGAAGCTTGCAAGTAAAACTAGGATTGGTTTATCCAATGTGTATGAGCACATATGCTTAAGGCATATAGTAGTCATAGAACAAGTATGGGTTTGTGGCATCAGTAGGTTATCTGGCAAGGGTTAGCTTGCATCAATAACAGTATAAGCTTGCATAGGTATAGTATCTTGCAAGTGTTAGCTGGCACATTCACTAGTAGTATTAGGCTTGATAAAGTAGAGTGTCTTGCAAGCTTTAGCTTGCATCAATGTCAATATAAGCTTGCCTTGTGCAGAGCAGTGGTTGAAGTTCTCCTCGGCTTCCTCTTCGTAGTATCCTCCTTCCTCCTCGTAGCCTTGGTCGGTACTAGCGTATATGAATAAATACGAGGTACACAATCACAAAACAATACTTAACTACTTGCAATCATCACACACAAGGGTCCTATAGATGATCTAGCATCATCTCTAACATTACAAGGTTAAGGCTTGGTTTAAATCTTTTTATTTTTAGAAAAGTAATTTCTACTCATTGAAAAACTACTTAAGATTTAATATTCTCCAAACTAAACATGGGATCATGTTGACACATGTCATCACCACATATTGTAGTCCATGGGAATGTGATTTAAAGTGGTGTCACAATTTAATAAGGTTTTACCCTTTTATTTTAATTAATTAAAGTTGCTAGAAATGCTTAAGTAGCATTCTTTTATTCCTTGAACATTATTTCTGCAAGTAAACCTATATATTTTATATATTCTGAAAGGTATGGTTAAATGTGATTTTTGAGAGTTGGAATCAACTCAAAAGCTTTTATGGTTTAAATTTGAAAAATGTTTGAATGCAGAAAAGCTTCTGCCTTGTTATTTTTACTATGGGTGATCTATAGATCTAAATGACTTGAATCCAACGGGCTTGGATTAAGCATTCACAGACCTTTCCAACAAAATTGGTTTCATTCAAATTGGTGCACTGAATCGATCTGGGTTCATTTTTGAAGTTGGGTGCTGAAGTGTGTTTGAATTAAAATAGGAAAAGATTTAATTTGAATTGCTGGGCTGCGCGGGAAATTCTAACGGGCCGGCCTGCTAAGCGCAGTGCTCCCGCGGGCTGCTTAAGTGGGTGTCCCCACTCGTCAGTGACACGGGGCTGGGCGAAGCGGTATGGGGCAACGTGGATCGTTCGATCTAGTTCTAATCCAACGGCTGGGGGTCATCATCGACGCGAGACAACTCCGGCGAGAACGAAACCTAGCGCGGCCAGTGAGGGGTGCTGGGGGCTCACCGGGGTACAGGTGAGGGTCGGCGAGGCGGGCGAACGACGAAGTAGACGACGGCGAACCTCCTGGTACCGGTGGCTTCTCCTGGGGCGGCTCCAATCGCTGGCTCCTTTCTTCTCCGGCAGCGGCAGGCTCCAGTGAAATTCCGGCGAGGTGGTGCTCGCCTTGCTCTGAGAATGGTGTGGCACGATCAGTGAGGAGAGGGGAGTGAGATGGTGTGAAGAAATCGTGCGGGGGTGGCCTCTATTTATAGTCAAGCGAGGGGACCGTCGGGGCACACGGTGAGCTCGTCGGGAGCGATGTTACAGGCGGCTAAAGGCATGGGCAAGGGTAGGGGACGGTGATGTGTCTCCTGGCGATGCTCAACGACATGGTCGCGAGGCATGGGGTGGTGTGGTTTGGTCTGGAACGGGCGGTGCTCTGCGCGGCAGAGGCGGCGTCTTCGACGGCGTGCGGTGGCTGTATGGCACGGGGCGGCAAACGGGAATGTCTGGCGGTCTCCTAGGTTGATGGCGATTGTGTGTGCACGCGGTGAGGGCGGCGCGCGGTCTGGGGACGCTGGTCGAGGGTGGCGCTCTGGCGCACGCTCAGCATGGTCTGGGCGCGGCTTGTGCGCGTGGTCCAGGGCTTGGCAACGCTCGCGGCTGGGACAGTGAGTGGCGGTGGACGGTGGGCTGCCTCCCAGACAAGGTTGGCACGACTATTTCTTCCTCTAGCCTGCTGTCGACTATGGGGTGGCATTGAGGTGCTCGGCTGTTCACCATTAATGGCAATGGCAATCTCACAGGGGTGCTAGTGTTGGGCAAATCTTTCTAGATGATCTACTGGGTTGTGTGTGAGCTAACTAGGGAACAAGTTAGGCAAGAATCACTGCACACTATAGTGTTTGATGTTTTGTTTGATTTGTGTCTGCAACCAGTTTGATGAAATGGCCGCATGAAATCAAGTTTTGAATTTTGAAATGAATTTTGGTGGGTTTGCTAGATTGGTGCTGGTGAGTCTGCAGATGCTTGGGTTTTGAAAGTTGAGCTTGTTTGAGTGGTTTTTGAAAAAGTGGGATCTTCCCATATGAAGAAGATTCAATTCTGAATTGTCATTTAAACTATGCATTTGAAAGTTTCTGGATGATCACAAAGTGGGCCTTGATACCTTGTTATGAGTACATTCAAGGGGTGCAAAGACCCAGACAAGTTTCTGTTAGGTTTTGAAAGCTTGAGGCAGCCAAAGTAGGCATGGGAGTTAAATTGGTCAAAATGACCATTCACTTAATATATTTGTTTTGATTTACTTGTCTTTAGGAAAAGTGTGGGAAATGTTTTAGATGATGTTTATTTCACCTAAGAAACATTTTACAAGCAATGGATCACACAAACAAGGTGGTTTTAAAAGAATTCAAAATCAATGCATACACATATGCATGCATTCATAATTTTATTTAGAAAAGTTTTTGTTAACCCTAAATGTGAGGATTAGAATTTGATGATCTAAGTTTGGTATTTTTGGGATGTTACATATTCCTTCGTGGGATAGACTTGGAGAAGAAGGTGAGCCTTCGTGGCATTGGGAAATCCTTCGTGGAATCCCACACCTCTCCAACGTGACATACCTTACTTGTAAGGGAACACGGGAATACATCTTCGTCTCCGCGTGCCTCGGTTATCTCTATACCCGAGCTTACTTTCCTTGTGATAGCCATCGAGCTTGAAGTACTTATATCTTGCTTATCACTTGTGGTAAATTCTCTTGTGCTTTCTTGCTTAGCTTAACTTGTTGTTGGTGCACTTAGTTGATCCTAGTGTATTTAGTTTTTGTTCTTGTAAAATAAACGTTAGTTTAATTCCGCATTCTATCAAGCCAAAACCGTAATAGTTTTAAAATTTCCTATTCACCCCCCTCTAGGTGACATCTCTATCCTTTCAATTGGTATCAAAGCAAGGTCTCTCCTTGTTTAGGCTTCACCGCCTAGAGTGTAAAGATGTCGGCTATGAGTATAGTGCACAACGACACAATTATCTTTGATGGCACAAATTATGCTTTGTGGAGAAATTGTTTGCTTTGTAATCTTAGGACCTTGTGTCCAAATATTGAGTGATTTCTAGATGTAGGTTTTTCTCCTCCGATGGATCCTCAAAATCTATCTTTAGAGGATGATAAAAATTTACATCCCGAAGCTCAAGTATATAATGAGATTATTTTCTCTTTGAGCCCCATAGTTAATTTGTTCTTGACGATTGTAAAGTGCAAGTCGTCTCATGAGAAGTGGACCAAGCTTAAAGAAATATTTGGTGGTTCCATTTCTAATATTGTCGGTGGTTTCTCCGAGGAGATATCTGTTCCTTCACATCATGAAGAGCTCCAAGTTGCTTCCACCTCCGGCCGAGATGAGTTCTCATCTTCACTCACTTCACCAACGTGTGGCAAGACATAAGGTAAATATATGGTGAGTGGTGTTGGGAATTGCAATTTTGATATTGTGCTTGCTAATGATGATCCTTCATCTCTATACCATCGCAATGTTTCTTCTTTGGACTTAAGCACTTCTTGCAACAATAATGCTATATCCCCTTGTGTTGCTAGTCCTTGTATATCATTTAGAAATTATTTGAGTACTAGTGTAGATGATATGCTTGATTTTCCTTGTTCCCATGAACAAAATGCTTCTATTTCCTCTATTTGTTTATCTAACAATGTAGAGGAAATCATTCTATGGATCAAGACATGATCATGAATGAAGATTCAAGAATATCCTCATCTTCATCCTCCCGTGATCACATGTGCCTTATGGCAAGAGGATCAAAGGTATCTCCTACTTTGGATCCCAATATATCTTCTAAAGATAATAGCAATGATAATAATGATAGTGATGATGACATTGATGAGGATATTAGTGCTCTCTTGCTTGAGTTGACTTTTTTGTGTACCTCTCTTCGTGGTAATAATAAGGCCGTTACTTGTCTCAAACATGTTTTGGACACCATAACTAGAAAAACGGGAACCATAGAGGAGCTGGATTTCCAACTTGATGATGGGAGTTGGAGATTCAATCTCCTTAAGCAAGAGCTTGCCGAGGAGAAGCACACTAATTGTCTCCTCACACAAAAAATTGAATCTTATGAGCTTGAAAAGAAAAATTCCATTAATTATGCTTGTTCTACTAACTCTACTTCTTGTGAAGCATCTACCCTAAAGGAGAAAGTTGAGCTAAGGGCTCAACTTGAGTTGCTAACTAGCAAGTATAGGAAATTGGAAGAAAGTCATGAAAAGCTCTCGGGCTCTCATAATGATCTTCTAATCTCCCATGATGGGCTAATGTTAGCTCGTGAGGCAAGTATTACCAAGGTAACATCTTGTGAGCCTCTTTTGGACATTAGCACAACTTCTACTCAAAATGTTATTTTGCCATGTGCTAGTCCTAGTAATCCATCTAGCCATACTATTGATAAACCTTGTGTTGGATTACTTTCTTTGCCTTGTTGCTCTAATAATGAAGCTTCTAATTCCTCTAGTACTTGTATTTCTACTAACCATGTAGAGAAATCAAAGAGCTCAGGGACCAATTCACTTCCTTGAGGAATGACTTGGAAAAGAGTCATGAAGGGAAATCCACACTCGATAATATTTTGAGTGTGCAAAAATCCCCTAATGATAAAAGTGGACTTGGATTCAACTCCAATAACAATAACAAGTCCAAGAGAAACAAGAAGAAGGTCCAAAACCAAGTCAAGAATTTGGCCAAGATTATTTGCTTCAAGTGCAAGGTTGAAGGACATCATGTAAGATCTTGTCCATTAAAGAAAAAGAACTTGAGTAAGAAGGGCCAAAACCAAGCCACAAGTTCATGTTCAAGCCCAAGTTGAAGTTAGGCCACTTCTGAAGAAGAATCAAGATATTTCTCCCCAAGCCAAGAAATCAATTAATAAGAGAACGGGGAGCACTTGTTGCTACATATGTCGTGTGAAGGGGCACTTTGCGTCTTCATGTTCAAACGGTAACTTATCTAACCCTATAATTGTTGATGATGATTATTCTCTTAGGAAGGATAAGTATGGTAATGTGTTTGCCAAGTTTGTTGGAACTCAAAGTGGTTTCAAGAAAAGAACCATTTGGGTTACCAAGCCTATTATGACTAACCTCTTAGGACCCAACTTAGTTGGGGACCAACAAGCTCAAACTTGATCAATAGGTGTTTTTGGAGGGCATTGGATACTTGGCTAACTCATGAATAATTAAGGGATCTTCATATATTATATTTGATCAAGCCAAGTCATTAGGATTATCTTATCCGTATCTTATATCCAATGGCCTCTTTGCGGTAACCCTTTACATGTTTTGGTTTTGTACCAAGTATGTGTTTGTATTTGGTGTTTCTCATGCTTGCTTATTTTGTGTATTCAAGTATGTCTAGGTGTTTGGCACATCATTTACCTGTGTGTCTCGTTTTGAGCCTCTAATGCACCTTGATGATATCTTATTTGGCTCTTTTTGAGTGGTTAATGGAACATCCCATTTTGGGGGAGTAATATGCCTTGCGCATCTCTCAAACCTTTAAATGTGTGTATGTGAGTACTACCACTTAGTATTGATACTGCAAGCTTATCTAGTCACTATGTGGTGTGTCATACTCATCAGAAATTCAAATTCTAAATGTCCATTAATTCTCTCTAGTTGAGGTTGCTTTGCCTCTTATTAAGAAAAATTGAATATCACATTATGGGGAGTAATATGCTTATTTTGCATATCACAATCCTAGGAAATGTGAACATATGAGTTAGTGCCACTTAGAGTTGATATTGTTGATTATCTTGTTTCTAGGTGGCATGTTGGCTCAAACAAGGTCCTATTTTTGTTAGAAGATTTTATTGCTCGTGTAACATCCCTAAATTCATATTCCAAAACTCATTCATATCATTCTTGCATTCATCATCATTTAGGGCGTTTCTCAAAATCATTTCAGAAACAGGAGCAATTGTGGCTCATTATTTTTGAAAAACCCTAGCCTTTGTGCTACATGCTATTGAGAAGGATGTTGTTATTCATTTAGGATGATTTGAACTCAAACTTAAGTGGTCTCAAAAACTTAAGCAAAGTCTCAAAGTAAATTATGAATTAAAATAAATTTTATGCCTATTATCACATCTCATAAAGGCATGGTTTTAATTTATTTTTCAAAAGACCCAAGTGTTCAGAAGTGTTCAGATGTGTTTAACACTTATTTAAGAGCAAGATTTATTGTACAAAAGTCTTGTAAAACTTTGGATTCAAACATATTTGAATTTGGGTTTGAAAACCATATTTAGAAAAGCAATCAGAAAAGGAAAAGGAATAAGGAGGAAAAAAATAAGACAACCAGCTAATCAGGCCGACCCAGCCCAATTCGGCCCAGACTAGCCCAGTAGCGCACACCCCCGCGAATCGTTTTCTTTACCCACTCTCGCACCCACCAGCTCACTGACAGAAGGGACCCACTCCCTTTTCCCTCTATCGCTGACAACCACGGCCCACTCGAGCATCGTCGTCTCCACCCCCCCACGACCAGTTCATCCCCAAATCAGCGCGGCCGTTTCCTGTTTGATTCGCGGCTTCAATTCGTATCAATGCCCGAGTAATTCTCGCTCACGACCAGGCTATTTAAACCCCCTCTGTCCCCTCTCTCTTCTCCCCCGAACCCCAAGCCCAGAGCGCCCCCAGGCTGCACAAATTGCTCTCATAACCCCATTGTCTCCGACGCAGCAATTCCGGCCACCTCCGACCACCCCTCTGCCTCTGCTTCACACGAACAGACTCCGCTTGACCTCACGCATCTCCTAGCACTCCTGGTTTGCCCGCGGGTGACCCAGAATGTCGGCTACGCAAACGTCTGACCGCCACCGCCTCCAGCTTCAACTCCGGCGAGCTCCAGCGGTAAGTCCAGACCGCCCCGAACCTTGTCTTTCACGCACGCATCTTCGCCGTGGTATTCTGCATCTGACCACATCCTCCGTTTGCCTCCTAGTGATCTACAACGTCGCCTTCGACCTCGAACGGAACCACCTGTCGCCAGACTCAACTCCGACGAGGAATCATCGCCGTGTCATCACGCCCCTTCGCAAACCGACGCTACCTTGAGCTTCAACAGCCTCTTGTGAATCTGGTATGGCCCTTCTCCCTCTCATGAACGACACGCTTAGCGCCGCCGCAAGTGAAGCGCCGCTCGGCCACGACGCCATGCGTCGCCAGGACATGGTCGCTTGCTCGCGCGCCGTTGGATCTTGATCCAAGCGTTAGGATAGATTCAGTAATCGGCGAAGAGGTACGCGATCTGGAGCGTGCGATCTATTTAGATCCTGCGGCTGCAGAGCTCGATCCGGTGCGAACCGGTACGCGCCAGTCACAACACGACGCGTGGCTAGGAACAGATCTAAAAACAGATTTTAAATCAGAATTTGATCCAAATTTCAAATGCTTATAACTTTTGATTTCCACGTTGGAATTTTGTAAACTTTATACCGTTGGATTCAGGGAATCAAGGCCTTTCTGTTTATGCAAAGTGTTTAACAAATAGTAACCATTTGAATAACTTTATTTGTAGAAACATGTTTAAGGCTATTTTAAGTATAGATTTATTTTGGTAAATTGTATTAGTGCCAAATAAGTTTAGTTGGCAAACTTGTGACTTGTTAAGTTTCTGTAAACATGTACATGTTTGGTAGAGTTTTCAAAATCACCACTTAGTAAATTCTTGCATGCATGCATTCATATTATTTTTGATTGTATATAATTGTGTGTAATGGTGTGCTACAAATTTTTGTGTAGATTTTGCTAGTGATTGTGATTGTGAGGAGTGCTACTCTCCACATTACCAAGGCAAGTGATATTTTTCATGAATATTTCCATCCTATGTTTTGAACTAGCATTAGATATTTTGCTAAGTCTTGCATGCTACTTTTGTCAAGTGATATGTTGGGAAATCCTATGTAGTTTAGAATGGTAGAATTGCTAGGAATCTTTCCCTAAGTTATCTTGCCATGCTTAGCCTAGCTACTAGCAAACAAGGGTTGGTATAATCTATTCATACTATGATAAAATAATTCTAAGTCCTTTGGGACTCATGCTTTTCCTTAATAAAACAACTAAGTCAATGAACTTCCTGGGTGGAATGGGTCTTGAATGGTGGTTTTTGGTTGAGTGGTTACACAAGGCCATGGACTTGGCTTGTGTATCTCACTTGTGGTATGCCACCCAGGCACAAAGGGATTTGGAGGCCAAGTGTTGAGAAAGCTTACAGTGCAACCACTTGGCAATATGGGCTCTGCCTTGATCATATAGGTTGCTAGAACTTAGTCATTTGGACAGTTGGTGGTAGTGGGATGATAGGTTGGAACGCGTCCATTTGACTAAGGAAAGGCTTCTGAAAGGTCCTGTCTTGGGAAACCAAGTCTGGTGTGGAAAGTGCACAACCTCTGTAGATGGAAAACCTAAGTACTTAGCCTAGTCCAAGGCAATGGACAATTTGAGCATCAAGACATGGAAGCTACAAGAATCTCATCACTCCAACTTCTAAGTAAAATTTGTGGGTGAACAAGGGTGAAGGACCCCAATGTCTATTGGTGGTTCCTTGGGAATGTTTTGACAAAGAAAAACTTAGTGATTTCAACTAATAGGAAAAACCTATTTTCAAGCAAAGCAAGCCAAGCTACACTTAGCCAAAATGCATATAGTAATATAGTCCACTTAAAATTTACTAAGGTATCACTTGCCAATACTATTCCAAAGTATTGACCCTCTGTGGCTGTAACTTGTGATGTTGCAGGTTACTCCGATGATGAGTAGGAGTCATGAGTCTACACTCAACATGCTTGCCTATGGCACATGAAGATGAAGACTTATGTTTATTTACTTATTCCATGAACTCTTGTATTAGGCCTTTGGCCCTGAGTTGTAAAAGACTATGTTTTATCTCTGGAATGAATGTAATAAACGACCTTTGTATCTGTGTACTTCATCTTAAACTGTGGATGCTAGCAATGATCCAGGGACTAGCATTGCAATCACAGGGATCCTTTTCCTTTACAAAGGAGGGGTCTAACAGCTCGTCTATTCGATCTTTGTTTGAGTAAGAAATTCTTGATGCGGTCTTCCTCAAATACATATCTCTATATCTTTTTGGAGACCATTTGCTTCAAGTTATTCTAATCATTGCTTTGCATGATTGTGTGACTAGATTGAAGCTATCAAGAATCTTTATCTTTGCATAGTGCTTAATCTTTTTATTCCTATCCTATGCTTTTTATTGTGAAGATTTATCTTTAATATCCATGCAATATACCATCGGAAATCAATTCCAATTCACTCATTGTCTTCAACAATTGATATAATTTTGTGTGGTAGCATTTGTGGATCATATTCACCTTGGATTTCACCTCTTATTGCCTTATTTTATTTTCAATTTTTGTTGTTGTGGCTCCCATTGTCTTCTTTGTTTTTTTAACATCTCTCTGATGATGTTTTTGATTATTATAAAATGTGTTTTAGTGGAAGACAAACCTTTTCTTCTCGAAACCTTGTGACATTGTGAAAAGTGTTAAGGGTTCGGTTTATTTGTTGAAACCTTGCTATTTTGGGAGTTTGTTATCTCATTCTTTCTTCTCTATTTTATTTGCTTGAATGAGATAAATCCTTGAGTATTTTTGTTTTATTTCATCTTTTTGCTCAATAGTTTTTCCTTAGTTAATTTGTTGAACTTCATTGAACAAATCTTTTGTTGATTTGATTCTTTGATATAGTTTGGGCAACAAATGTGTTCTGTCACACCTTGTATGCCTTCTTAAATATTTTGGTGTTTTTCTAAATTATATCTTCTTTGGATATTGAAAGTCTCCATGTGTTTGCTTTCTTTGATCCAATATATAGGTTATACTCCATCAAATCCTTAAACGGCTAAGATGAAATTCAAATTTCATCTCTAAATATGTACATATTTTTATGGAGTGTTTCCTATGTGTTGTGGTTAGTCTAACCACTTTGGACCCAATAAGTTTGGGGACCAAGATGTACTTAATGTTGTTTTAGGTACATTGGAGATGAAATGGATGCTTGTCTCGTCTATAAGGAAAGTGTTGTCACCTCATGTACTTTGCTTGCTTCACCCGTTGAAGTTTCTTCACCGTTTTATCATTGTAGCAACCTTTGATCCTCAATATAGCTTGATTTCCTCCAAATATTTGTCATTGGATATGTGCATTTGATTTCACTCAAAATATTAGAAATGCACACCTTGGGGAGGAATTCATACTATATTAGCCTTCTATCTTTGTCATCCATTTTGGCATTTGTTGTCAATGGGGGAGAAGTTTAGAGGGTTTAAGGGAAATGGTTTTATACTTAATATTGGTTTGTTCTTAAGTGTTTGCCTTTCATGCATTTCATATTTATTATGTTTTGCATGGTTGAATATATAGTGTAAACTCTTCCAAAGTTTATTCTTGACAATGTATGCACTGAAATTCAAGTTCATCACACATGCATATATTGTGGGGGAGTTTGCTCTATATATGTTGGTTCTACTCACATCTCTTGCATTAGTTGTAGTTTGTGTAAGTAGAATCAGTTTTGATATGTGCTAGTAGCTTTGTGTTACTTGACCATATCAAATGCAACCTCTTGTACACAACTTATTCTCGGATAAGCTGCGTACTTGTTTATAATATTCATTATATAAACCCTCTTGTTGTGACTGTCATCAATTACCAAAATGGGGGAGATTGAAAGAGTAATTGCCCCTATGTGTGGTTTTGGTGATTAATGACAATCCCTATGGACTAATGTTTTCACTGAGTTTTATATGAAGGATTATTCCATAGGTCATGCTTGTATTCTATGTGTTGGATTCAAGTATGGATGCCATGAAGATAAAGATATACCTTGAGTATTGGCATCAAGATCATCGAGTTGAAGAGAAGAATATGTTTGATCAAGATCTTGAGAGTGTGATCTCAATAGAAGAATTCAAGATATGGCTCTAAGACGGTGTCACGATAGCCACATTAGTTGAGCTATGATTGACTAAGATTTAGAACATGTAATCAAATTAAGAGTTCTTTATGTACCTCAAGATATTGAGATGGAGCATGATAAGATACATGGTTGACCTATACAAAGAGTGAAGAGTGATTTCAAGTTGGTCAACACATGAAGCATAAAGAATGTACCACATGGATCTTGTGCTATGGTAAGCCTTGTCAATTATGCATCATGAACTAACCCATTATATATGTGTCTTTGCGTTTTCTATATGGGATGGTATCTTTCCATGGGCATGCTTCAAAAGTAAAGATCTTATATATCCCATGAGCGGATGACATCAAGTGGTGATTGGCATCAAGGTTGAGAAGGGCAAGTTCAAGATAAGCATCTCGAGAAGATCATTTGCTTGAAGCTTGACGTCCATATTGGTGATAATGGACATGTGAAGATATGTATTAATGAAGCTCCAATAGGGTTGTATGGCGGAGCAAATTAGGAGTCTTCACGAAGCAACAATGATCAAGTGATGCATTCCATCTTGGATGGAGATTGAAGTGTTGTCATCAAGATCAAGTGGGATGCGCAAGGCAAGGGTTTGTTGTCCTCATCAAAACAAGCCCAAGATCATCGAAATTGGAGTCCAGACGCAAAAGTTATCGCCGTTTTCGTGTACCCTGTTTGGTTGCAGCGGAATTCTGGCGGGAATTCCGGTGGGAATTCCGGTGGACCGAGTCTGTGGCCGGAATTTCCGGCGACCGCCGGAAATTTCCGGCAAACCGTCGAAAAACTGTTCTGCATGCTATTTCGATTTGTATCGGAACTTTCGGTTTTGACCAGAAATTCCGGTGGCTGATCCGCCGGCGCCGGTTTCATCGCCGGAACGTGTTCGCCCAACGCATCTTGCTTCCAATGGTCACCCCCCTCGAAGGGGTATAAAATGGGGGCTTCTTCTCCAAAGTTCTAAGGCTTGAGAGCACGTTTTTGACCTCCATTGTTGACCCCTTTGAGCTTGCTTCCTCTCCCTTCCCTCCTATGATTCTTGCACCTTTTTGAGGGCTTTCAAAGAGGAGATGTAGATCTACAATCCCCACCAATCAATTCCTTCTCTAAGTGAGGGGAACCCATTGGATCTAGATCTTGGAGTCATTTGTTCATTTCCACCATTGTTCTTACTCTCTAATTCCTCCCTAGCACTTGTTTCTTTGGTGGGATTTGAGAGTGAAGGATTTGAGCACCCTTAGTGTTCTTGCTTTGCATTCTTGCATAAATGTTGAGCTCTCCATTACGATTTGTTCGAGTGAGAGACCGTGATCTTGTTACTCTTGGAGGGTGACCTCCTAGTTGGCTTGGCGGTGTAGGGATTCGTAGCATGGAAAACAAAAAATTTCTATCGCATACAAACAAACAAGCCAAGATCTATCTACTAGAATGTAGCAACGAGTCGATAGAATAACTCACCCTCGAAGATTCCAAAGTGTTTAACGAGAGCGGATTCTCGTGGGTGATGTAGTCGTACTCTTCCCGATCTCAAGATCGCGTAGACGATCCTTCTGGCGCTGCGTTCGTGAGCTCCCAATCGGTCACATCGCTCGATTGACGAAGACCTTCCTCTCCTTGTTCCAGCGAGGTGGAGGTTGTAGCACTCTCCTCGCGATTCCGGCAGCACAACGGTGTGGTACCGGAAGTAGAGGGGAGATCTCGCAGGGCTTCGCCTTAAGCCGGAGCGAGTATGGTGGAGTATGAGAGAGTCCCTCGATGATCTAGGGTTTAGACACGCCGAGGAGGGGGCAAGCCGGCGGCTAGGGTTTAGCTAGGCGGCGGCGGTTTGCCCTAGGGCCGGCGGCGGCTATGGAGGCGGCGGCGGCTTGGGGCTAGGGTTTAGAGGTAGGAACTTGTGTGTCTAGGAGGGGAGCCCTGCCCCTCCTTTTATAGGTGGAGGGGGCCGGCCAAGGGGAGGGGAGTCCCTCCCCAACTCGGCTTGGTGGTGCGCCGGCGGTGGGAGGAGGAACTCCTCCCCCAAGTCGGTTTCCACCTCCCTCTCCACTTCCCAAAACTAGCCGTTTGACTTTCAAACTTGGCATTTGACTTTTCAAACTAGGATTTGAATAAACCCTCTATTTTGTTCAGCGATGACACCGAGTACATGATGCAATCATACCAACTTGATATAACACATTCATGCACCCTTCCCTTCCGGAGTGCCGGACATTCCGGAACCTTCTAGAACATTCCCGATGAAAACACCGGAACCATTCTCCAACTCCGAAACAAGACTTTCCTTATATGAATCTTATTCTCCGGACCATTCCGGATCTCCTCGTGATATCCCGAATCCCATTCGAGACTCCGAACAACATTCGGACTCTTTCTCATCATTCCATAACTACTCAAACAACGTCGAATCCTTAAGTGTGTCTCCCTACGGTTCGTGAATTATGCGGACATGATCGAGACACTTCTCCGATCAATAACCAATAGAGGAATCTAGAAATTCATATGGCTCCCACATATTTCTACGATTACTTTGCAATCGAATGAACCACTTACATACGATACCAATTTCCCTTTGTCTCACGATAGTTTACTTATCCGAGGTTATGATCGTCAGTATCTCTGCATACCTAGTTCAACCTCGTTACTGATAAGTACTCTTTTCTCGTTCCCGTGATATGTGATCCCTTGTGAGCCAGTCACATGCTTGCAAGCTAATTGGATGACATTTCACCGAGAGGGCCCAGAGTATATCTATCCGTCATATGGATGGACAAATCCCACTCTTGATCCATGTGTCTCAACCAATACTTTCCGAACACTCAATGCCACCTTTATAGTCACCCAGTTACGGTGTGGTGTTTGATGTCATCAAAGCATCCATCCGGTAAAGGTGATATGCATGATCTCATGGTCGAAGGAATTAGGTTACTATGTATCAGAAAGCATATAGCAATTGAACTATTAAAATGACTTGATCTTTATGCTACGCTTATCTATAGGAGTATGTCCACCATATCATTCTCCTAACGATATGATCTTGTTGTTAATAACATCTCAATGTTCATGATAGGGAAACCACAATCATCTATTAACCAACAAGCTAGTATTATAAAGAGGCTTTACTAGGGACTTCAATTTAAGTTTACAAATCACACAAGTATTAATGTTTCCTTGTTAATACTATTATAGCATGAATGTAAACATTTATCATAAACACAAAGATATAATAATAACTACATTTATTATTGCCTCTAGGGCATATCTCCAACAGTCTCCCACTTGCACTAGAGTCATCTAATCTAGATTACATGGTAATATACCGAACACCCATGGCAGTTTGGTGCTGGTCATGTTTTGCCCTCGGGAGAGGTTTAGTCAACGGATCCGCCACATTCAGATCTGTGTGTACTTTGCAAATCTTTATGTCCCCATCTTGGACATGTTCTCGAATAGCGTGAAAACGTAGCTTGATGTGCTTCAGCTTCTTGTGTGACCTTGGTTCTTGCGCATTGGCTATGGCGCCCATGTTATCACAGTAGATAGACATTGGGTCCAGCGCACTAGGAACCACACCCAGCTCTGTAATGAACTCTTTCATCCATATCGCTTCTTGTGAAGCCTCCAAAGCAGCCATGTATTCCGATTCAGTTGAAGATCTCGCCACAACGCTTTGCTTTGCACTCCTCCAGCTAACTGCTACACCATTCAAAATAAATACGTATCCAGATTGTGATTTAGAATCATCCGGATCGGTGTTCCAACTAGCATCGGTGTAACCATTAACAACGAGCTGTTCATCACCTCCATAAGAAAGAACCATATCCTTAGTTCTTCTCAAGTACATAAGGATGTTTTTGACCGCTGTCCAATGATCCACTCCTGGATCACTTTGATATCTGCTAGTTAAACTAACAACATATGCAATGTTGGGTCTAGTACATAGCATGGCATACATTAGAGATCCTATGGCTGAGGCATAGGGAGTCTTACTCATCCTTTCTCTATCTTCTGCCGATGTCGGACTTTGAGTTTTACTCAAGGTCGTATTGGGCAACATGGGCAAGAACCCTTTCTTGCTATCTTCCATTCCAAACCTCTTTAGAACTTTGTCCAAATATGTACTTTGTGACAATGATATTAGGCGTCTCGATCTATCTCTATAAATCTTTATGCCTAATATGTAAGCTGCTTCGCCAAGATCTTTCATTGAAAAACTATTATTCAAATATTCCTTGACACTATTAAGAAGGTCTACATCATTCCCAATCAACAATATGTCATCTACATATAGTATTAAGAATGCTACAGAGCTCCCACTCACTTTCTTGTAAATACAAGCTTCTCCATAAGTTTGTATAAAACCAAAACTTTTGATTACCTTATCAAAACGTTGATTCCAACTTCGGGATGCTTGCTTAAATCCATAGATGGACCGTGGAAGTTTGCATACCTTGTTAGCATCTTTAGGATCGACAAAACCTTTGGGTTGCATCATATACAACTCTTCATCAATGTCTCCATTGAGGAATGCTGTTTTGACATCCATCTGCCATATCTCATAATCATAATATGCAGCGATTGCTAACATAATCCTCACAGACTTTAGCTTCGCTACTGGTGAGAAAGTCTCATCGTAGTCAAATCCTTGAATTTGTCGAAACCCCTTTGCGACAAGTCGAGCTTTATAGACAGTAACATTACCATCAGCGTCTGTTTTCTTCTTGAAAATCCATTTGTTCTCGACAAACCTTCCGCCATCCGTAAGTCCACCAAAGTCCATACTTGGTTTTCGTACATGGATCCAATCTCGGATTTCATGGCTTCCTGCCATTTATTGGAATCTAGGCTCATCATCGCTTCCTCATATGTCTCAGGGTCATCGGCATTGTCCACCAACATGACATTCATAACGGGATCTTACCAATCTGGAGTGGTACGAGTTCTCTTTGACCTGCGAGGCTCTGTAGCAACTACAACCGAAGTTTCATGATCATCATCATTAGCTTCATCTCTTATTGGTGCAGGCACCACAGGAACTTCTTCCGGTGTTGCGCTACTCGCAATTTCGAGAGAAGGTTCGACAACCTCGTCGAGCTCTACTTTCCTTCCAGTCACTTATTTCGAGAGAAATTCCTTCTCTAGAAAGGATCCATTCTTGGCAACGAAGATTTTGCCTTCGGATCTATGATAGAAGGTATACCCAATAGTTTCCTTCGGGTATCCTATGAAGACGCATTTTTCCGCTTTGGGCTCAAGCTTGTCCGGCTGTAACTTCTTTACATAGGCTTCGCAACCCCAAACTTTAAGGAACGACAATCTAGGTTTCTTCCCAAACCATAATTCATACGGTGTCGTTTCAACGGATTTAGATGGTGCCCTATTTAAAGTGAATGCGGCTGTTTCTAATGCATAACCCCAAAATGATAGCGGTAAATCTGTAAGTGACATCATAGAACGAACCATATCTAAGAGAGTTCGATTACGACGTTCGGACACACCATTATTTGTGGTGTTCCGGTGTCAATTGTGAAAGTATTCCGCATTTCTTCAAATGCTCGCCAAACTCGTAACTTAGATATTCACCTCCACGATCAGAATGTAGAAATTTAATCTTCTTGTTACGTTGATTCTCTACCTCACTTTGAAATTCCTTAAACTTCTCGAAAGTTTCGGACTTATGTTTCATGAAATAGATATACCCATATCTACTCAAGTCATCCGTGAAGGTAAGAACATAACGATAACCACCGCGCGATGCTACACTCATTGGACCACACACATCTGTATGTATGATTTCCAATAAGTCCGTAGCTCGCTCCATCATACCAGAAAATGGAATCTTAGTCATTTTACCCATCAGACATGCTTCGCATCTTTCAAGTGATTCGAAATCAAGTGATTCAAGAAGTCCATCGGAATGGAGTTTCTTCGTACGCTTCACTCCAATGTGACCAAGACGATAGTGCCACATATAGGTCAAGTTATCGCTCGATTTCAAACGTTTAGCCTCAATGTTATTAATATGTGTATTTCCACTATCGAGATTCAATAAGAATAGACCATCTATCAAAGGTGCATGTGCATAAACCATATTACTCATATAAATCGAACAACCATTATTCTCGGACTTAAACAAGTAACCGTCTCGCAATAAACAAGATCCCGATATAATGTTCATGCTTAACGCAGGCACCAAATAACAATTATTTAAGTATAAAACTAATCCCGATGGTAGATGAAGGGGTAGCGTGCCGACCGCGATCACATCAACCTTTCATCCGCTTCCCACGCATCGTCACCTCGTTCTTCGCTAGCTTCCGCTTATTCTGCAGACCTGTTTCGAGTTACAAATATGAGCAACCGAACCAGTATCAAATACCCAGGCACTACTACGAGTACTAGTGAGATACACATCAATAACATGTATATTAGATATACCTTTCTTCTTGATGTTGCCGTTCTTCAAATCCGCCAAGTACTTTGGGCAATTCCGCTTCCAGTAACCTTCTCCCTTGCAGTAAAGCACTCAATGTCGGCTTAGGTCCAGCCTTGGTCTTCTTCGTTGGCGTGGTAACTTTCTTACCACCCTTCTTGAAGTGTCCCTTCTGCTTAGACATGCCTTTCTTGAATTTGGTGGTCTTATTGACCAACAACACTTGGTGCTCTTTCTTGATCTCCACTTCTGCAGATTTCAACATGGCAAAGAGTTCTGGCAACGTCTTGTTCATGTTTTGCATGTTGTAGTTCATCACAAAGTTCTTGTAACTTGGTGGTAGTGATTGGAGGACGCGGTAAATACCCAAAGCATTAGGAATCACTATACCCAAGCTTTGAAGTTTGTTTGCGTGCCCAGACATCTTAAGCACATGCTCACTGACGGAGCTGCCCTCTTCCATCTTGCAGTTAAAGAACTTTTCAGAAGCCTCATAGCTTTCAATTGCCGCATGAGTCTCAAAGATCAATTTGAGATCCTCGACAATATCATATGGGTCTGAATTCTCAAACCTTTTCTGAAGCTCCGATTCTAAACCATACAAGATAGCACACTGAACTGTGGAGTACTGAGTCTTTCGAGTGAGGTAAACGTTCTTTACTTCATCGGCAACATCAGCTGTAGGTGGGTCACCCAGCGGTGCATCTAGCACATAGGTCAAATTACCAGCTGTGAGGACAATCCTCAAATTGCGGAACCAATCCGCGAAGTTGCTTCCATTGTTTTTCAACTTTTCTTTCTCTAGGAACGCATTAAAATTGATGGTAGGGGCTGCCATTGATCTACAACATATTTGCAATAGTTTAGACTAAGTTTATGACAAATTGAGTTCAAATTAATAATAAAATTAACCTAGGTGAACTCCCACTCAAAACTATATCCCTCACATTGTTTTAGTGATCACACGAACCAAATCCACCACATCAACACCGATCATCACGAGAGTTGACATAGTTTCAATGGCGAACAATCGACATGTTCATCATATCTACTATATGATTCATGCTTTACCTTTCGGTGATCCGTGTTCCGAGACCATGTTTGTACATGCTAGGCTCGTCAAGATCAAACCTTAGTTTCCGCATGAGCAAATATGGCTTGCTCACGTTGTATACACTTGCGGAATCTAACACACCCGATCATCACATGGTGCTTCGAAACAACAAGCTTTAGCAACGGTGCTAACTAAGGGTGAACACATTATGACTTGAAATTCATGTGCATGAGGGATCATCTTATAATGCTACCGTCGTCTACTAAGCAATACAAGATGCATAAAGGATTAACATCACATGCAATTCATAATATGTGATATGATACGGCCTTTCTTATTTGTGCTTCTGATCTCCATCTTCTAGCACGAACATGATCTCCATCATCACCGGCATTGCATCAAGGTCAATGACGCTTCTCCATGGTTGTCGTCCACCGGCTTCAACTATTACAACTACTTTGAAGAGACACGGTCTTAACATAAATTAAAGACAACCATATGGCTCCGCGTTGCCAACTTACAATAAGGAACATTGCATACATCAAATATAATCACAATCATGGCCATATCACATCACAAGACACACCGCAAAACAAAGTTAGACGCCTCTACTTTCTTTGCATATTTTACGTGGTTTGGGGCTTTCAATAAGTGTCGTTCTAACTTACGAACATGAACCACAACATTGATACTAGTATTGTTAATCACCCGTTGTAAATTGGATCTTAACTATGCTAGGAGAAAGCAGCACCATAAAGCCACTTATGCAATACAAGTTGCATGTCAAGCGTGGAGCAAGTCTCATGAACGATGTCATGTAAGGTTAGCCCGGGCCGCTTCATCCCAACATCCCGCAAGATGCAAAGTACACAAGAAGCGATCGACAATAAAAGCATCAACGCCCATAATGACCATTGTGTTCTACTCGTGCAACAGATCTACATATAGACACGGCTCTGATACCACTGTAGGGATTCGTAGCATGGAAAACAAAAATTTTCTATCGCATACAAAACAAACAAGCCAAGATCTATCTACTAGATTGTAGCAACGAGTCGATAGAATAACTCACCCTCGAAGATTCCAAAGTGTTTAACGAGAGCGGATTCTCGTGGGTGATGTAGTCGTACTCTTCCCGATCTCAAGATCGCGTAGACGATCCTTCCGGCCATGTTCGGCAGCGCTCCATGATCGGTCACACGTTTGGTACTCGGAAGACCTTCCTCTCCCTTGTTCCAGCAGGCTGGAGGTTGTAGCACTCTCCTCGCGATTCCGGCTGGCACGTGGTACCGGAAGTAGAGGGGAGATATCGCAGGGCTTCGCCTTAAGCCGGAGCGAGTATGGTGGAGTATGAGAGAGTCCCTCAACGATCTAGGGTTTAGACACGCCGAGGAGGGGGGCAAGCCGGCGGCTATGGTTTAGCTAGGCGACGGCGGCGGTTTGCCCTAGGGCCGGCGGCGGCTATGGAGGCGGCGGTGGCTTGGGGCTAGGGTTTAGAGGTAGGAACTTGTGTGTCTAGGAGGGGAGCCTTGCCCCTCCTTTTATAGGTGGAGGGGGCCGGCCAAGGGGAGGGGAGTCCCTCCCCAACTCGGCTTGGTGGTGCGCCGGCGATGGGAGGAGGAACTCCTCCCCCAAGTCGGTTTCCACCTCCCTCTCCACTTCCCAAAACTAGCCGTTTGACTTTCAAACTTGGCGTTTGACTTTTCAAACTAGGATTTGAATAAACCCTCTATTTTGTTCAACGATGACACCGAGTACATGATGCAATCATACCAACTTGATATAACACATTCATGTACCCTTCCCTTCCGGAGTGCCGGACATTCCGGAACCTTCTAGAACATTCCCGATGAAAACACCGGAACCATTCTCCAACTCCAAAACAAGACTTTCCTTATATGAATCTTATTCTCCGGACCATTCCGGATCTCCTCGTGATATCCCGAATCCCATTCGAGACTCCGAACAACATTCGGACTCTTTCTCATCATTCCATAACTACTCAAACAACGTCGAATCCTTAAGTGTGTCTCCCTACGGTTCGTGAATTATGCGGACATGATCGAGACACTTCTCCGATCAATAACCAATAGAGGAATCTAGAAATTCATATGTCTCCCACATATTTCTATGATTACTTTGCGATCGAATGAACCACTTACATACGATACCAATTTCCCTTTGTCTCACGATAGTTTACTTATCCGAGGTTATGATCGTCGGTATCTCTGCATACCTAGTTCAACCTCGTTACCGATAAGTACTCTTTTCTCGTTCCCGTGATATGTGATCCCTTGTGAGCCAGTCACATGCTTTCAAGCTAATTGGATGACATTTCACCGAGAGGGCCCAGAGTATATCTATCCGTCATATGGATGGACAAATCCCACTCTTGATCCATGTGTCTCAACCAATACTTTCCGAACACTCAATGCCACCTTTATAGCCACCCAGTTACGGTTTGGTGTTTGATGTCATCAAAGCATCCATCCGGTAAAGGTGATATGCATGATCTCATGGTCGAAGGAATTAGGTTACTATGTATCAGAAAGCATATAGCAATTGAACTATTAAAATGACTTGATCTTTATGCTACGCTTATCTATAGGAGTATGTCCACCATATCATTCTCCTAACGATATGATCTTGTTGTTAATAACATCTCAATGTTCATGATAGGGAAACCGCAATCATCTATTAACCAACAAGCTAGTATTATAAAGAGGCTTTACTAGGGACTTCAATTTAAGTTTACAAATCACACAAGTATTAATGTTTCCTTGTTAATACTATTATAGCATGAATGTAAACATTTATCATAAACACAAAGATATAATAATAACTACATTTATTATTGCCTCTAGGGCATATCTCCAACAGGCGGTTGGTGTCACGGTGTTCTCTTCGTGGAAGATTGTGAAGAGACCCGGGCTTCTCCTTCGTGGAGCTTGTGAAGTGGTTGTGGAGCTTGCCATCTCCGGAGTGGAGGAAAAGCTAGCCATAAGGAAAGGGCCTATTCCTTCGTGGGATAGACTCGGAGAAGAAGGTGAGCCTTCATGGCGTTGGGAAATCCTTCGTGGAATCCCACACCTCTCCAACGTGACATACCTTACTTGTAAGGGAACACGGGAATACATCTTCGTCTCCGCGTGCCTTGGTTATCTCTATACCCGAGCTTACTTTCCTTGTGATAGCCATCGAGCTTGAAGTACTTATATCTTGCTTATCACTTGTGGTAAATTCTCTTGTGCTTTCTTGCTTAGCTTAACTTGTTGTTGGTGCACTTAGTTGAGCCTAGTGTATTTAGGTTTTGTGCTTGTAAAATAAACGTTAGTTTAATTCCGCATTCTATCAAGCCAAAACCGTAATAGTTTTAAAATTGCCTATTCACCCCCCTCTAGGCGACATCTCTATCCTTTCACAAAGTGTGTAAGGTAAACAATCCACTTGTTCCATGAACAAGAGACCGTTGTTTTCTCCCTAGTGGCAACTGCACATCTATAACCGAAGAGATTTATGTCACTTCCCTTGGAAACTAGAGGCATGAACCCACTATTGAGCATAAATACCCCCTCTTGGAGTCACTAGCAACTACTTGGCCAAGATAGCTAGTAACAACGGAGAGCATGCAAGATCACAAACAACACAGACATGATAGAATCATAAAGACAAAAACATTAATCAATCTGACATAGTAGTCTCAATATCCATCAGATCCCCGCAAACACAACATGCATGATTACAAATAGATTAAATCTTGATCATGAACGGAGCTCAAAAGATCTATACATGAAAGCACAAGGAGGAGATACAACCATCTAGCTACTACATGGACCCATAGTCCAAGGTGGGACTACTCATGCTTCATACCGGAGAGAAGGCCTCCGGTATGATCTCCCCTCCGATAGAGTGCCGGGAAGAACTTCAGATCCCCCCGATCTAGGGATGACGGTGTCGACGACTACATAAGGTTTTGTGGAGTTTTTGATCAGGTTCCTAGGGTTTCTGCATCTGGGGCTTCTAGTAGGCGAATAGGCGAGGCTAGGAGGCGGCCAGGGGCCCTACACCCTACCCAGGCACGGGATGGGAACACCCGCGCCTAGGGGGGTCTGGCCTCCCTGGTCCGCTTCTCCTTCTCTCCTCTGGACTTCATGTCACCCACGGTAAAATATTGACTTTGGCTTTTGTCCCGTCCAATTCCGAGAATATTGATTGTTTGCCTTTCTGGCACCAAAAATAGAAGAAAACAGGCAACTGGCACTATGCCAACTTGTTAATAGGTTAGTTCCAGAAAAGATATAAAAACACCTCAAAGTGTAGACAAAGAAAAGCAAAGTGGATAGTAAACAAGCATAGAGCATCAAAAATTATAGATACGTTTCCGACGTATCAAGAATCCCCAAGCTTAACTCCTGCTCGTCCTCGAGTAGGTAAGTGATAAAAAGAATAATTTTTGAGGTGACATGCACCATCAAAACCAAGATCAAACCATTTGCAAACATTGAAAGTTGGGATCAAAGAACTCTTAACATGTGCATGAAAGATGGAGTTCTAACAATAGGACAAAGTAACTATGCATGCAACATGAAAGGCTACAAACAAATATCATGAATAACATGCATTGAAAAACGTTTGTTTCACATACAAAAAACATGGCATAGTGGCAATCAGCTTGTCCCTCATAGAGTAGCAAATAGATGCATAGGACACCTTCAAAGTTCACAAGGGTGACTAGAAACAAGTAGCACAAGAATAAGTAATAACACAATATGAATCAATCAATAAGTTTTGGGACACTGCACACAAAATGACAACTATACTCTCTTAATGGTTCCTAAAGGTAGAAGGTGGAGACTCAAATAATGGTGGAAGAAAGGCCCTTCATAGGGAAGAAGGGATTTCAAGTTTTGAAAAGAGCTTCCAAAAATTATGGTACTTGTTAGCTTTCAGCCCTCATTGCCCCTATCATAAGCATCTTGAAGTGATTAAGGTTAAAGTGAACAAAGATGGAGTATATGCTTGACAAAGTATAAGTTGGCAATCTCAAGTCCCTTGAATACGAGGGCCACACCTCATGCTACTCAACTTCAGTCACCCGTAAGTTCTTGTCATTGTAAGTACATGCGTATCATAGAGAACCGCCAACGGGGTACCCCTTACACATGGTACAAGAGCTATCCCATAACCAAAATGACAAGGCAAGAAGACAATGAGCATCTCAGCGATATTTTTATTTACTATATGCATAGATTTTTATTGAGGATGCTTCATAGATAGCTCACTATGGCGATGCTGCAAGTTTCCACCATGATTAGGCATGGCATAGGCTAGCGGCCCAGGCGTTTCTCTAACACAAAATACATACTCCATGGACTTACAAGTTCCCTTTTATTTCACACCGGTGACATCCATAGACAAAAGAGCAAGATATCAACTGAGTACAAAGTACAAGTGCAATGTTGAAAACGTTCCCTGTGACAACACGGTTCTACTAATTCCAACGTATAAGTGCAAGCATATACAACATCGATGACACAATGGTTCAAGTTTATTAGGGGCAAAGAATATAAAGTGTGCCATCAAGTTTGTGAGAGCTTTAATCACTAAGTTTTCACATAGCAAAGAGACTTTTTAACTGGAAGGTAGCTGAAAACAAGAATATACTTGGAATGGTGTAACACACCATGTATAGGAATTTATAGTGGACACTTTGGAATAACTTGGTTTCTTGGGAGTTGGAAGCATGAGTAGCTTACTCATACAAGTGGAGGCTAGCAAAAGACTAGGAGCAACCAACTAAGAGAGAAATAACGGCTGTAATCATGTAGAGCAACAAAACATTACTAATCAAAGCATAGAGTGGTACTACAAGTCAAGGACTAAATGATCATAGAGCCTATGGTGACTTGTCATAGTCATAACATTGTGTGAGCATGTGCCAAGTTAACCCAAACAAAGCATCAAAGGAGAATGCCACAATACTATGCTTTTGTATGCTAAAACAACGCATAATTTGTTCAAGGCACACTAAGCAATCCGAATTTTTTGGAACAAGACATGCTTCAGCAATAATAACTAAGCATAAGGTCAAAACAACACCTATCATGTCATGCTAAAGTCCAAGTCACAGTCAATGCAAGCTCCTCTTGCACTTTCAAGCAGGAACTTCCTACTCCTTTTCAACACCAAGCAACTTATTTGAAACAACACAGCGAGAACGGGGTCCAAACTACTTTATTCAAGCAAACTAAGCAAATCAAACAAAAACTAAAACGCTCCAAGAACAACACAACTTGTGCATGAAACAATAAAAACAAAGTGACTAGACAGACCTGAGCTTTTTATTGATGAAGAAGGGGATGCCTTGGGCATCCCCAAGCTTTGAAACTTGTACCTCTTGGATATTTATTGGGTGACACCGGGGTGGCATCCCCAAGCTTGAGCTTTTGTACATTCTTCATCTCATTACATCATTCTCTCTCTACACCTGAAATTTTCCCTTCATACAAAACTTCACACAATCTTCATTAGCAACATAAGTGTATTCAAAAGATAATAGACCTTTAGGCAAAGCTTTGGAACAACAAGACTTTTCACTAAAAATACAAGATACTGTAGCAACTCCTTCAAAAATCTCAATTCACCTAAAGAGAATTCAAAAAGGAATCAATAAGAAGCAAATGCAAATAATAGCAGAAATCTTTCAAAACAGACCAGCAGGTAGAAACTGTTTTTTTCGAAAATCTTATGTTGCTCAAATAAAAAAGTGTTGAACTAAAGAAAGTTAGCTAACATACTGGGGGATTTATTCGTAAATTGTCAGCTCAATTTGTGTTATAGAGACTCCTCACGAATTTGTTTGGTGGAGGATAGAAATCTATTTCGGGACAACAACTCCCAAAATCTTACTTCCCTCTCATTAGAGGTCATTCTTGGCACAAAAAGCAAACAAAAAAGGATAAGGAGAGGTTATTATTTAATTAATAACTTCCAAGACTTAAGGAAACTCTTGGGTTATCTCCCAACAAGTACTTTTCTTTAACGCCTTTAAGTTAGGCACAAGAATCAAGAAGAATCAAGTATTATCAAATGAAGAAGCATTAACATCAAACCTTGCTTTCAAAGAAGGAGCAAAAAGAAACTTCTCTTTCCTCATAGGGAAGTGTTCAATACCTTTTTTGAATGGAAAAAATGATATTTAATGGTGCCTTCTTTCATATCAATGATGGCACCACCAGTTCTAAGAAAAGGTCTTCCCAAAGCAATAGGACAAGAAGCATTGTATTCAACATCCGAAACATAGAAATACACAGGGACATAAGCATTTTCAACCATAATGTGAACATTATTAATACTCCCCATGAGTTTCTTTTTAGCATTATCATTGAGTGGGACATCCAAATAGCAATCTTCCAAAGGTGGCAAATCAAGCATTTCATAAATCTTTCGAGGCATAATAGAGACACTAGAACCAAGATCACATGAAGCTTTGAGATCAAAGTCATTCACTTGCATATTAATAATGGGTTCCCAACTATCTTCTACTTTCCTAGGGATAGAAGATTTGTGTTTTAGCTTCTCTTCCTTAATTTTCACAAGAGCATTTGTAATGAGTTTAGTGAAAGCAACATGCATATCACTAGCATCAGGACTTCTAGCAAGCTTTTGCAGGAAGAAAATCACTTCAGAAATATTGCAACCATCTATATCAAATTCAAACTTAGAATCACTAGTAGTAGACTCATTAGGCTTAGGCATAGTAGGAGGAGGAATAGGGACTTCTTGTGGTTTAGTGGTATCCATTCTAGTGATGGTGCACACACTATTGTTTCTATCAATTTCAGCTTCCCTTTCCCACTTAGCATGAAGTTGAGCTAGCAGCCTAACATTTTCATCAATAGTAACTTGTATGGCATGAGTGGCAGCAAAGGTACTTTCCATGGTTTTAGGTTTAGCAGCCATTTTATTAATCAAGGAGGACTGTGCTTCAGATAAAGAGGATATATTTTTCTCAACAGTTAAAAGTTTCTCCTCCACAGTCTTATTGAAAGCAGTTTGTTTACTAATAAAGTCTTTGATAATGAATTCAAGTTCAGAGGGGGAACTTCTAGAATTGTTGTAGGAGTTTCCATAGGAATTGCTATTATTAGGAGGATAAGGCCTATAATTGTTGTTACCACCAAAATTATTCCTATAGGCATTACTGTTGAAATTGTTGTTTCTAATGAAGTTCACATCAACTTGCTCTTCTTGAGCAACCAAAGAGGCTAAGGGAACACTATTAGGATCTAGAGGATTTTTCCCATTAACAAGCATAGCCATAATAACATCAATCTTATCACTCAAAGAGGAGGTTTCTTCAACAGAATTTACCTTCTTACCATGTGGAGCTCTCTCAGTATGCCATTCAGAGTAATTAACCATCATATTGTCAAGGAGATTTGTTGCTGCACCCAAAGTGAGGCCCATGAAGGTACCTCCAGCTGAATCCAACAGGTTTCTTGAAGAGAAGTTCAAACCTTCATAAAAATTCTGGATAATCATCCAAGCAGTGAGTCCATGAGTGGGACAATTCTTAACCAAAGTCTTCATTCTTTCCCAAGCTTGAGCAACATGTTCATTATTAAGTTGTTTAAGTTTCATAATTTCAGTTCTCATAGATATATCTTAGCAGGAGGATATTACTTTCCAATAAAAGCATCTTTGCACTTAGTCCAAGAATCAATACTATTTCTAGGCAAGGATAGCAGCCATTCTTTAGCTTTTCCTCTCAAGGAGAAAGGAAACATCTTGAGCTTAATAATATCTCAATCTACATCCTTATACTTTTGCATCTCACAAAGTTCAAAAAAGTTATTAAGATGGGCAACAACATCATTAGAACTAGCACCAGAAAATTGCTCTCCCATCACAAGATGCAACAAAGCAGGCTTAATTTCATAAAAGGTAGCATCAGGAGCAGGTGGAGCAATGGGAGTGCTAAGGAAATCATTATTGTTTATGCTAGTGAAGTCACACAACTTGGTGTTCTCAGTAGAGTTCATTTTGGCAAAGGTGGGCAAGCCAAAAATAGTAGCAACAACTAGAGTAGAAACTATTTTTTTGTGTTTTTGAATAAAGAAAGCAAACCATACTAAACTATTTTTTTGGGAGTTTTTGAAAAGAGGCAAACAAAACCAAGAAAAAGAAACTAAGCAAACTAAAAATAAAGTAAAGAGAAAGAAAGTGAAGGACTCCCCTTGTGAAGACGTCCTTAGCCTCCCCGACAACAGCGCCAGAGAACTTGATGGCTGACGTGGAGCCTGTTGGGAACCCCAAGAGCAAGGTGTGAAGCAGCACAACAACAAGTTTCCCCTCAGTAAGAAACCGAGGTTATCGAACCAGTAGGAGGAAGGAAACGTCACATAGGTGTTACAAGCAACACGGAAACCTGCACAACACAAACTCAAGACTTTGTCCCAACGAATCAGTGAGGTTGTCAAGCTCACCGGTTTGCTATAACGAAGGATTAAACGTATGGTGTGTAAAGTAATGGTTTGCAGCAAGTAAACATGTAACAGTGGAGGATGTATCAATGGTAAAGATTGGACCGGGGTCCATAGTTCACTAGAGGTGCTCTCCTTAGATAAACAACATGGCGTGAAGGGTAAACAAATTACAGCAGGGCAATTGACAGGAACTAAGCAAGACATAACAATGCAATACCAGACAAAAAGATCCTATAAGATTCGATTGGGCAATACAACAATATACATAGACCGCCATCCAACTGCATCTATGACTAGAAGTCCACCTTCAGGTTATCATCCCCTCCAGTATTAAGTTGCAAGCAACAAACAACTGCTTTAAGCAAAGTGTGTAAGGTAAACAATCCACTTGTTCCATGAACAAGAGACCGTTGTTTTTCCCTAGTGGTAACAACACATATACAACCGAAGAGATTTCTGTCACTTCCCTTGGAAACTATAGGCATGAACCCACTATCGAGCATAAATACCCCCTCTTGGAGTCACTAGCAACTACTTGGCCAAGTTAGCTACTAACAACGGAGAGCATGCAAGATCACAAACAACACATACATGATAGAATCATAAAGACAAAACCATTAATCAATATGACATAGTAATCTCAATATCTATCGGATCCCCGCAAACACAACATGCATTATTACAAATAGATTAGATCTTGATCATGAACGGAGCTCACAAGATCTATACATGAAAGCACAAGGAGGAGATACAACCATCTAGCTACTACATGGACCCATAGTCCAAGGTGGAACTACTCACACTTCATACCGGAGATAAGGCCTCCGAGATGATCTCCCCTCTAGCAAGGTGCCGGGAAGAGCTTCAGATCCCCCCGATCTAGGGACGACGGTGGCGGCGGCTACAGAAGGTTTCGTGGAGTTTTTGATCGGGTTCCTAGGGTTTCTGCATTGGGGGCTTCTTATAGCCGAAGAGGCGAGGCTGGGAGGCGGTCGGGGCCCCCACACCCTACCCAAGCGCGGGGTGGGCTCACCCGCGCCTAGGGGGGGTCTGGCCGCCCTGGTCCGCTTCTCCTTCTCTCCTATGGACTTCGTGTCACCCATGGTAAAATATTGACTTTGGCGTTTGTCCCGTCCAATTCCGAGAATATTGATTTCCTGCCTTTCTGGAACCAAAAACAGAAGAAAACAGGCAACTGGCACTGTGGCGACTTGTTAATAGGTTAGTTCCAGAAAAGATATAAAAACACCTCAAAGTGTAGACCAAGCAAAGCAAAGTGGATAGTAAACAAGCATGGAGCATAAAAAATTATAGATACGTTTTCGACGTATCACCTCCCCTGAATCCGGAGACTCCGGGATCCAGGCCCAGAGAATCCAGGGTCTAGGCCTGGAGACTCCGATCTTGTCTCTAGGATAGTCTCCGGCCTTGTCTCCGGGGTTTGTATAAATGTGTATTGGATGCCCCTCCGGAGAGAATCCCTTAGTCTGTCGCCTGCACCGGAGTTTCCGGCCCCCAGGAGACTTCGTCCCTAGAGACCGGAGACTCCGGGGTTAGTGACCTCCAACGGCTACATTTCCAGGGGGCCTATAAAAGGGCCCCTTCTTCTACCTTTGGTTGCTGCTAGTTCCCCAACCTCAAGAACCCAAAAGTTGAGCCACCATTGTTGACCTCTTAAGCTTGCTTCCCTCTCAATCCCTCCTATAATTCTTGCCTATACTTTAGGGATTTGAAAGAGGATATATAGATCTATAATCCCACCAATCAATCTCTCCTCTAAGTGAGGGGAACATATTGGGATCTAGATCTTGGAGTCTTTTGTGGATTTCCTCCATTGTTCTTCCTCTCTTATTCCCCCACTAGATTTTGTAGCTTTGGTGGAATTTGGGAGAGAAGGACTTGAGCACTTCTTGTGTTCTTTCCATTGCATTTGGTGTATCGGTTTGAGTTCTCGGTGAGGATTCGTTTGGGTGAAAGCTGAGAAGCTTTTTACTCTTGGGTTCTTGGAACCCTAGACTATTTAGTTGTTTTGCAGGTTTGAAGATTACTTGGGGCCTCCAATTAAGTTGTGGAGCTTTCCCCATGCTTGTTTGTTGAGAGCCTCCAATTGAGTTGTGGAGAAGTGCCCCAACCTTGTGAGAGGTTCTGGATTGCCACCGACAAGTGCACCTATAGTGGAAGTGTGGATCGATCCAGTTGGTGTGAGATTTATAGGAGAACAAGGGAGGGCTTTTGTGGTGTTGGTGGTTTGATACCACCCCCTATCCAGACGAGACATACTTCATGTTGGGAGGAACTCGGTAAAATATCGTTGTCTCCGCGTGCCTTGGTTATCTCTATATCCGAGCTCTTACTTATGCACCTTACTTTGTGATAGCCTTCGTGCTTGAAGTATATATCTTGCTATCACATAGTTGTTTGTCTTTCTTAGCATAAGTTGTTGGTGCAAATAGGTGAACCCTAGTTGTTCTAGGTTTTGTGCTTAACAAAGTAAGCGCTAGTTTAATTCCGCCTTTGTTGAGCCACTCTCTAAAAAGTTTTAAACTTCTTATTCACCCCTCTAGGCGACATATGTATCCTTTCAGCCTTACAGATGAAACGTGGGTGAAGCGGTAGTGCTTGATTACAATATGGGCATGGCTAGTGCAAGTCATACCATGGGAGCATCAATGCGAGTTACCGAGAGATAATCCGTTATCTTGCATGTCTAGGAGCCATGGCATGCCCTGAATGGCTTGCCCTGGGACAAGATCTTTATATTCAATGCATCAGACTAGCCTATGATGGCTAGAGGTTATCCAAAGTGTACTAGCAATATTTTTCTCGCTATAGTGCTATCATGTTAAACATAACATATAGGGAAGCTACTATACAATTGATGCACCAATCAGTTAATCCAAACGTACGAATTGATAGTGTCATAGAAAAGTCATGGTATGAACTATTGGGGGTGGATCTAAGTCGAAGAGAGATGCAAGGGAGCAACAGAGGTCGCCATTTGTGGCTATTAGAACCCATGATTAAATGTTAATTCTTGTAAATTGGGCCTTTGATTAACAAAGTGAGAAAGTTATTAAAAAAATGGAGATCCCAAAAGTGGGATTGCGCAACACTGAATATCAAGTGGAATACAAAATTTGGGATTCGATAAGATCTTCTCTCAAGCTCATGGTGTCCCACAAGTGACCACATGATGCGAATCATAGGCTTGTATCAAAATGGAACATTCCATGTAGCTCATGAGAGGATGCAATCAAGTGGAGATGGTCATCAAGGTTGAAGAAGTGCAAGTTTAAGATGAGCATCTCGATGATATCACATGCTTGAAGATAATGGAGTTGTTGAGATATACCTAAGTGACACTTCCAATAGTGGAGTATGTGAGAGAAATTTGTAATACTTCACCAAGCAAATGCAATCAAGAAAGGTGTTTCATCCTGAGGTGAGAATGACCTTTATTATCTAACTCAAATGGAACAAGCAAGACAAAGATATGACCTTGATAAGATTTCTATTTTACTTGTCGCAAGGTGGTTGAAGGGAGACACAGTTATAGGTTTGATAGTAGTACTATCAACGGGGGCACTCATGTGAGTAGCCTAAACGTAGTGTTCATAGAGACCTCAAACCTTTGAGTCCTTGTGATCATATTTCTTTGTTGTTATTTTTATATTCCCTATGTGATATTCCATATCTTGTGGTTATCTTCAAGACAAGCTCAATTTTATAAAAAAATATTTCATATGAAAAAGTTGTGTGGTTTATATCTTGTAGGTTTTGCGGTTCGTGGGGTTAGAGAGGTCAAACCTTAATCTTGTCAATTTATCTCCTTTGGTTTTATTTTTGGTGTTTCTCTATATTATGATCTCGATCTTATTGTTAGATTTAAAACAAGCATGATTTCATCGAAAACATAGTTCATATGCCCAAGATATTGTGTTTCCCGTGAAGGAGGTTGTATCACTTTTTGGCACTGCGGACACTTCGGGCTATGTTTGCATGCTCACAGTATAGGGCATGAACTTTACACATCATAGCCCCGGACTGTCTACGCCATCACGATTTGGGTGGTGATGGTTGAGTTGAGGCCCCTATTTAATGGCATCTTCTTCTTCAATCCATGCACGACTTTTATTGACCATTTCTCCACCCTTGTTGCATCTTAAAAGCTTGATTCCTCTTGATTATCCCACTCAAATCCATCTATATTTTGGGGAGTTAAAGAGGAGATCTACATATACCTTCGAAAGTACCAAAATCCCCATATCTCTCTTCTAAGTGAAGTGAGGCTTTTGGATTTAGAATTTGGAGATATTTGTTGTTCTCATCTCTTTTTCTCTTCTCTACTCATCTCTTCATAGTATTTTTCGCTTCTGGTGAGATTCATGAGGGAGAGGAAATTGAGCATTCATTTTATTGCTTTACATGTGTCACATTGGTTTTAGAACTATACATTGATTCAATCAAGTGAAAGTCAAAGAGCTTGTTTCTCTTGGTAGCCATGACTTCCTAGACGATTTGGTGGTTGTTGTCTTGGTGACCTCTTTGTGAAGGCCCAAGTGAGTTGTAAAGTGATTGTGGAGCTTGCCATCTCTAGGATGGAGGAAGAATCTAACCATAAAAGAAGGTCTCTCGCTAGGTGTGGAGAGATCAAGGGTTCTCCCTTGGTTTGAAGAGATCAAGGGAGATTAATGCTAGATCCGGTAAGGGATGATGTGATTTTGTTTGCCATGGCCTCTACAACAGAGAGTAGGATAACGGTGGATATCTGAACTCTAGTAAATACATCGTTTGTCTCATGTTCCCTTTACATTCTGCAATTCATAATGGTACCAATTATTATATCGTGTGTAAAGTTTTAAGTGCTAGCCGGTACTTTCAATTGACATGTCTTGTTGATTTATATTTTGTTGGTGCACATAGATGGACATAGTATATACTCCCTCCGTTTCTTTCTATAGTGCCTATAGTTTTTTAAGAAAAAAATCTAAAATATAAGATATATTGAGTTACACAACTCATCTGGACAACTTTTTTAAGGAGTTTACATAAAGTATATAGCGTTCATGTCGCCTGCAAACTCCCCTATTTTATCATGTCAATTGGCCACGAGAAATCCTATCCAAAACTATTTTAATCTTCTCTCCACATGTATTTCTTAATTTCTGTGCGAAAAACTATAGACGCTATCGAATGGAACGGAGAAAGTATAGAATTATTGCACATAGGTGAACCTAGTAAATACAGGACCTGGCTTACCTCTCTAGTTGACTGTCTTAATAGTATTGACTTGAAGCCATGGCAAGGGAGACACATTGCAGCATCCAGTAAATGCAATTTTGTCAAATTAGTCATCACTTCCCAAGCCATTTATCACATTAAATTTATTTGTGCGCCAGATTCAAAATATCAATACTATACCAAGCTTGAGCGAGCTTTTATGTGGGATGATACGGATAAAGTCACTCGGTTCATGCCCAAATATTTGGTAAGGCTAAGAGTCATCGGCCTTCACAATTTTTTTTTGAAGTGCTTAAGCTTCAGCGGCCTTGGTTTAAATGTAAAGACGCGGATAAATTGTGGATCAGCACTGGCCACCCATGTGACAAGTCGGACAGGGAGTTGTTTTTATGCGCCAGTTCCATTACCATCGGGGATGGAAAATTGCAAAGATTTGGAATGAGCTTTGGAATGGGGGACTAAAGCCCAAAGAAATCATGGCCACAATCTTCTTTGTTTCCCCCACAGAAAATTGTATGATTCGCAAAGCAGTTTGGCATATATTTTGTATCAACAATTTAATCTTATTTATGAGGATAACGCTTTAGCACATTTGTGAATTTGTGGACCTATGGATGGGCCCTGCCGCGCTGCACATTTGGGAGGGGATTTGCATGACATTTTATGGATATTCACCAACTCCAAAGCAGTTGTCCCATTTATCAGGCTAGCTTTGGAGCAGGGACGGGCCCAGCTCAACTCAAGAGCATTCAGTTGAATACTTAAAATATTTTGGCAAAATATTGATAAATGAATTTTATGCGGTGTATATACAAAATATTAACCATCTTATAGTGAAATAAAGGATGTAGTAGCTCAACTGGTCATGAACAATCTGTTTGAGATTCAAACGAACATGGCTGCATTTTATTGATATTTTTTATAAACATTTTATGAACAACTTTTTATATACTTTGAATACCCGCTCTTAAAATTCTAGGCCCGTCCCTGCTTTGAAGGCTCGCTTCTTCTAATTTCCCGAGTGGCTATTTGGAACAACTGGGCATCCCTAAAAGTCAAGTTTTGCGTGGTTTGTTGCAAGACTGGTTTTGGATCACATATCGTCTTCAATGCTGGGTTGGCCAAACTGCGTCCTAGCTATGCCAATTATGCAAAGGAGAGTCAGAGTCCGTGGCGGATTTTTCTCTCAATTATCATAGCTCTTTGCGTATTTGGAACACGGTTCATCGATTGGATAAGTATTCCCAGCTTCTACACCTCTCTTTGGCACACCTTGGATACGATCGAAGAATGTTGGGGATCCATCATCTTTTTCCAAGGCCATTGGCGTAAATCTATGATTTCTCTTGCAATGCTTATCGCACGGGAAGTTTGAAATGCCGCAAAGGTTTTCCGACACACCTCACCCATGTCGACCATTCTATTACTACATACTAAAGAGACTCTCTCTTTCGGGCGGCCCATGTCAGGACAAAACACTTGGGTTATTTGATGCAGGAAGAGTAGGCTTTTGCTAAGAACTTTTTGTTCGTTTGTAATTCTATTGAACTTCTTAAATCAATTGTCGAATCTCGATCATCATCTCCCATATTATTGTTGCCACACATTAATATATAGAAATATGGTCTAGATTTTCTTAAAGTATTTTCTGAGATGAGGTAATTAGTGCCACATACTCACATGTGAGTGGAATTCACAAGCACATGTAGTACTTCGCAACGACAACATGCACAGTTCGGTTAAAATAATTACGAGGGGCAGGTGAGGCGGGGCTTGGGCACGACATAGAGCCGAGTGGCGCGTGACACGGTGACGCCGAAGATGTCGGCCATGTCGAGCTCCGCTGGGTTCATGCCACCGGGTAGCTCCCAGTCGAAAACGTGGGCCAGCGTCGCGACGGCGAACTCCACCGCGTACGGGCCGAGACCCTGCGCCGGGCATGAACGTCGTCCGGCGCCGAACGGCAGGAACTCGTAGCAGCCACCCTTGAGGTCCAAACCGGCGGCCTCCCCCTCGCCGGGCATGAACCTCGACGGCCGGAACACGTCGGCATCCTTCCACGCCCCTTCGTCGCGGCCGAGGGCCCAGGCGTTGATCAGGACGCGGGAGCCCATGGGCACCGAGTAGCCGCCAAGGATGCAGTCTTTGGTAGTCACGTGGAGGTGCATCGGGATGGGCGGGTGCGTGCGGAACGTCTCCTTGACGACGCACTTCAGGAAGGGGAGCTTGGCGAGGTCCGATTCGTCCACGGTCCGGTCAAGCCCCACCACGCCGGCGAGCTCCCGTTGTAGCCGCAGAAGGATGTCAGGGCTTCGGATCATCTCTGCCATCGCCCACTCAATGGTGGCCCCAACCGTGTCCGGCCCGCCAAATAACATGTCCTGCGCTCATGAATAAACCATGCATGCCGGCCGTCGGGCGTCAGTATCATACTGTATATGGACATGAAAAGAGGTGCGTCTACTTCCAACTCGATCCAGAAAGTTTTAGTATTTCTGAAACACCTAAAATGGAGTCTCTGCTATTTTCCATCTAGGTCAAATCCTAGGATAAATATAAACATTTATGCTAGATCTTTCTGTATTATATATGCAAAATAAGAGTACATATTAATGTTAGGAAAACTATTTTTCATGTTTAAATCGAACATGTGTTGCATCTCCACTCTTCTTGTTTTGTCTTATAATCGAGAATTAGCAAGATAATTATATGCTGACTAGAACATAATTATTACCAAGATAATTATAACCTTTTATTATTTATTATAAAACAATTTGCACACTTAGAAAGATAAGAATAGAAAAATAAATCCCTATCTATCACTGTCTCACTGGCAGCGGTGTGTGTAGCGGGGCAGCGGCCTCTCATGGTGGCGGCGGCCACGGTGGCTACTTGGGCAGCGCGGTGGTATCAAGAGTCCTCGTCGGTTTGGCTCTTGGTGGTAGCACGTAGTGTGGGGCCACCTTTGGCAGCCAGGCTTGGCCGGCGATGAAGAGCCTGATGGTGGAACAACTATCCGGAGTGTGTCAGTGAGACAACGCGAGCGAAGGTTTGCTCGATCCAAATTTTGGCTGAACATAGCAACGACAATGTTTGCGGGCGTCGCTTCCCTATTGAGGCCTTGTTGTGGATTCCAGTGCTTGTCTTTCCTCCCATATTTGCTTTGGGGGAAATCTCATATCCGGTTCCCTAGAACGGACTAAGGCGGGATCTGGCCTCCCGGCCCCAGCACGGCGGTAGGGAGGAGAACGCCGGCGCTGGACGGGCCCCCCTCGTCATCGACGTCTCCGCGGCTCCGGCCGGTGGTGGCTTCGTGGGAGCTCGGATCCGGAGGCGGCGGCCTCTACCGGAGTGGGGCGGGTGGCGATCTGGTGGAGCAGGTGCCGGCGATGGGATTCCGTTGGAAGACCTAGATCGGCTGTCTATCCCTAATTGCATGCTTTCCCATTCTCCAGAAACCGGCCGGCGGTGTAGAGATCGCTGTGTCGGATCTAATAAAGGAGGTGGTCATTTGGTTTCTTTCGCACGAAGACGAAGATCTGCTTGATGTCTGCCCTCGTTGATCTGGTCTGGAGAGGCAGGCTCCGCCGACGAACTCCCATGGGCGTATCATGCCTGGAGATTGCTGGATAAAAAGGTATTCGCGCACCTTGTTTTTCTGGCCGTTTGGTTTCAGCGGGAGCTTTGCGAAGCTCTGTTTTTTGTTCCCACCAAGTGCCATTCTTAGAGCCATGGTGAAGTCAGATGCGGAGAATGTCAGGAAAGCGGAAATATGAGGGTAGCAATGGTGATTTTTGTTCTTGTGGCGACGGAGAACTGGCTGCGTGATCTGGGACTCGTTGCAGCGACTGTTGGTGCGGGAAGACAACATAGGGGGAGTTCTCAGTCTTATCTTGCAAGGTGAAAATCCAAGGTCTGGCCTTAACTGGTTGTGCCTGGCAATGACCTTGTTGAAGGCATTGTTTTATGAGCAAAGGCTTTCTCCAGGGTGAAAACCTATGATCTTTGATCGGGCAACGACGACGCTTGGGAACTGTTTCCTTCTTGAAGGCGTTGTTATTGGAGTGGGGGACTACTGGTGTTGTTCTGATGGTGTCAGTGTCGTTGCTTTGAGGATTAGTTCTCTGTAGCGGGACTTTTATTTTTGTAATTCTTTTTTTCTGAGTTGTGTGCATCCGTAGGGCCGCTAGGGCATGCGTTGTTGCAGAGGCTGAGTGTAATTGGTATGCTTGTGATATTAATATATACTCTTTTCCAAAAAAAAAAAAGACCGGACTGAAATGGTACCAAGGCCATGACCCTTTTGGGGGCATCATTTTATGGAATCGGACATGGTTGGAGGATACTGTGGTATGTCGGTGGCGATGGAGGAGTGGCTTCCCCTTGCATGGAGTGTTTGACGGAGGTGTCAAGTCATGTCTGACCGGCAGGTGCTACCCTTAATCATGCATGTTTCCGGCAGGTGCTAACATGATAAATCTTCCTAAGACTTCAAGCCGTGTCAGCTAGCGGGACTTGCGGCATGGTGACGAGGTGTCTCAACGGTGTCTGCATGTGTAGATGATTGTTAGCAGGGCGGTGGTGTTGCTTCACACCATAGTGGTGTTGGTGGATGGTATGGTGAGGGTTTTCTCTTTGTTCTACGTCCTGGAGATGGGTTGGTGGAAGAAGGCGGGGTGAATTCCAGAAGATTGATCAATGTCGATCTGGTTGTATTGATTCAGTAAAGGGCATACATATATGCAGAGTACAACGTGCAAGAGGTGGAGAGAGAGAGAGGCCTAACGGCTGCCCACGCAGAGGCGTCGCGAGCGACAAGATCGACTACCCTAGAGACTAGGACAAGTACGTTACAGATATACCAGATATACGTTGATCAACAATTCTGACGTGCACATGAGGTGAGAAACGCAAAAACTCGTGGGAGCGAAAGTGAAAGAAGTGGTGATAGTTTAAGGGAGTGTCTAGATCTCAGGCGTCTGAGAATTAGTTATGTCTAAGTCGCTGATGTCATCCTAATATTTGTGCTAATTCTCAGTTGCAATCTAGTTATAACTCATAAGATTTGTACTAGTTCTCAGTTACAACCTACTTGCAACTCATTAAATTCTCAGTTACATCCGAGTTGCAACTTATGTGTAGCACGAATCACGAGGTAAATCAAACGGTGAAAGAGGCGACTGAGACTTAAGAAGTTCTCATGCGCATGAGAACTAGCCGATAGTTTAATACTAGTCCCCTGTTTCAGAAATTGTGTGCAATTGATCTGATCTTAGAAAGGTGCAATCCGATACAAACGTCGTGCAATTTGATTGACTTTAAAAAAATGTGAAATCCATAAAATGTACTGTAATAAACGCGGTTGTACTGAATATTTCGGGTTCGTGGTAGGGAGTAGTGTGCGTACCATCATGACGGCCTTAACGTTGTCGCGAGTGAAGCTGAGCCCGTCCTCGCCGTCCTTGCCGCCGGCTTGCTTCGCATGGGAGAGAAACGACAGTAGGCCGTCCACCATGTCGGCGTCGGCGTCGTCGGGGTTCTTGCCCCTCGTCACGTGCTCGTCGATGATCCTGTCCAAGAACTCGCCGAGTGCGTCACGCGCCGTGCGGAGACGGCGGTCGAAGCCCCGCCGGCCTACCCAGCCTAGCCAGGGAAAGAAGTCGCCGATGTGGAACGCTTCCAGGAGCTTGGAGAACTCCGGGAACATGGAGATGAACTCTCCCAGCCTTTCGTCGCCATCGTAGTAGACGGCGCTGAAGGCGGCACGGAAGATGACGCGCACGGTATGGCCGAAGACGAGCTCGCCGAGGTTCACGGCCTGGCAGTCGCCACCGGAATCCCCGACGGCGCGGGAGAGCGCGCGGTACCCGTCGCGCACGGCGAGCCACGTCTCGGCGCGGCGGCGGCTGAAGAGCCTCGTGGCGCAGAGCCTGCGCATCTGGCGCCAGTAGGCGCTGCCGCTGCGCGCGAACGCCAGGTCGGAGCGGCCGTAGGTGAGGTAGCGGACGGCGGTGGTGGCCGGACGGTGCGAGAAGTCCCCGTCCTGCGTGTGGAGCGCCTCGCGCGCGAGCTCGGGCGTGGATACCACGAAGATGCGGAGCGAGCCGACGCGGAGGTGCAGCAGCCCGCCGTACCGCTTCGCGAGCGCGGCCAGGCCACGGTGGGTGAACTGGTGCGCGATCGTCATGTTGCCGATGATCGGCAGCGGCTTCGGGCCTGGAGGGAGCCGTGGGTTGCCCTGAACACGCCACCTTCGCAGGACGATGATGACGGCCAGCGAGACGCAGAACAGCCAGATCAGTGGGTCGTGGAGGGACTCCATGGCGAGCTTTGCGAAGTACTCTGCCGCCATTGTTGATAGTCACTAGTAGTGAGGTACTGTACTCGCGAAGTCAGAGTGAGGTACTGAACAACCATCAGGGTTTGCCACCTTGCCTCTCGCTATCGCCGCCCTCGATCAGCGGCGTCGTTTACGTCCTCCTGAACATGAGTAGCACCAGCCGTTCTAAATCCGGCTCGACGTCGACACACGGGAGTGCCGCCCCAAGAGAGCTCTTCCTCTGTATTCTACTCAGCCGTCTCCCCAATTCATATCCTCTTCTGTGCTAGCGCAGGGCGTCTCTATCTGCAGTGCCATAATGTGCAAGCAGTCCATTCCATTTGGAGCAAACCAAATGTGCTGTTCCATTTTTTTCTAGTATTTTTTTTATGATCTGGACTGGTTGGTCGTGTCAAGTTTTGTGTGTCCTAGCTATAATGACCAAAAATCTGAACCGATGAAAAAAGCTTGTACAGTCCACGTCACACGGGGAGACAACGCATGGACGAAGGAATAAACTTATTTTGCCAGATCTGCTTATAATGTTCAGTTCATTGAACCTTTTATAACAGCCTCACCTGGTCAGGGTTTGGAAGATCGAGATTGAAGGAAAGATCAAAATTTTCACGTGGTTGCTCATGCGCAACCGAAACCGGACTGCAGATTGTCTTCATCGAGGGGAGTTTCCCTGCGACCCAATAATTTGAAGACTCTGGGATCAAGCATGCATCTGAGACGGCAGCACACTTTGCACTGAGTTGTCCATTCTACAAGGAAATATGAGCTCCTTTAGAAGCCGTAAACACGCCCGTGACTGACCTTAGCTTTCAAATGTCCAATTTCAAAACCCATTGGAACAAGGTTCATTTCTGTGTGCCTAAAAATCAGCGCAAGACATAGGTCGCACTTGCTTGCTACTCCCCCGTTTCAAAATATAAGATGTTTTTAGGTTTGTGAAGCAAATGTATTTAGACTTTTTTTAATACGTAGGTTCACTTAGATTTGGAGTAAATCTACACACTAAATGGTGTATGCATACATTTTCTTCACAAACTTAAAACATCTTATATTTTAAAACGGGAGGGAGTACATTGTTTGGTACATATAGAAGGAACGAGGAAGAAGAGTGTTCGAGGGCAATTTTTTGAATGCGGTGGCACTTACATCTCTGATAAGATATGATTTTGGTTTAGTCCAAACAGCTTTCCTGTTAAAAAAAAGCCTTCTAACTAGTTCCAGTTGTGTTGCTTTTCTGTTTCTTTTATTTTGTTGCTCTCGGTCATCTTTTGACATGTACAATTTCTCCCCTGCTGTCAATGAAATTAAGCAGGGCTCCTACTGTTCTGAGTAAAAAAAAAGTAATCCTATTTCAGTTGACAGCTGGGCATTCAAAATAATCTAGGATTAGTTGTCTTTGTGCCCGGAAGTAGTAGATGGTGAGGCTAAAAGCTTTCTAGGACCTCCATTGCCATTCTATATGTTCGGCTTCAAAGAACGGACTGAAATTGTTGCATCATGCTCAATTTGCATACCCTAACCTCAACCACAACCTCAATATCTCTACCAATTCGTATGTATATGTAGACACACTGGGATCACATGTGAAATAAGCAATTTGAGTCGATCAAATAAGCATTTTCGTCAGTATTTACCTTACTTTCGTAAGGAAACTTGATATTTACCCGCGTGGTTTAACGGTTTGAAGCCTTCCAGCTGAAGGAAAATGTTGAGTGAAGAGGACAGTCGTTTTTTTTTTTTTTTGAGGTGTGTGAAGAAGGCATTCTTTATTTTAGGGGGGTGTGAAGAGGATAGTCGGTTATGGAGCATGCATCCTCAGGCGGGCTCAAAATGGGGCGGATTGAGGAATGTGCTAAAGTTGGCCCATGGACGAAAGGGCCTGCGCAAAATTCGAAATTCAGAAAAATACCGAGATGTTTAAACAGGATAAAGGCCCCACCTAATGGGCCGACTTTGTTAGTCTTCTCCATTGATGCAGTTCTTTTTTTTTGTACGAACTACTCCATTGATGCTAGCTGAACTCCATTTTCAGCTTCTACGTGAACCCAAGATAAAAGTGATTGAGCGACCCTGTTGGAAGCTCATAGATAGGGAGGGCAACAGGCACATCAGCCAAGAGAACCTTCATCAGACCAAAACAACATCAATAAAACCTCACATGGAGGTCATGACAGCGATGGTCAATTCGAGTGGATCCATTAGCTATAGATTTTCTCCTTTCATAATAATTCGGGGATCCACGAGCGGAAAAGCATATGAGCATTGTTAGGTATGCTCCTCAAATTAAGTGCAAAGTACGACGCTCCAAGTTAGGCGGGCTACCCGTACCGAGTATTGTCCTTGTTTGATGTGATGACGCTTCTATAGTATTTTTCCTTGGAATAATTGACAATATGCTTCTAGGGAGTAAATTGCATAAAACTAGGGCATTTTGGGCGTGATTTGCGAGTCGGTACCTATGTTCATAACTTTCTAAAAAAACTACCTAGTTTGGGACATGGATTCACAACTCACACTAATAGACAGTTTGACAAAGATTTGATTGCAAATCTGACTAGTGGGGCCTTCTTGTAAGTGGTGAATTGGTGGCATGAGCGGAGGAGGATCTGAGGTGGACGTGGAACCCTCCTATATGTCCCTCATCTTCTATCCCCTCCCTATTCCTCCTCGTGTTTGTCTCAATCCGACCAGAATTCGGCGGCCTAGAGCATCACCGGGCGAACTTGGGCCTCCAACATTTCACCATGCATGGTTGTGTTGTCCCTCTCCACCTAGAGTGATCTCGAGCCTCCACCATCGTTAGAAGCCTCTATCACAACCGCCACGATGGTGACCACGCTGGAGCGGCCATACAACACGCACGGGAGCACAAGGGGTCGTGGATCTGCACATCGAATGAGCGGTGCACGGGGACCTACGACGGCTAACAAGGGTGCCCGACGGCGCGCCCCTAAGACTTTTGATGGTGAAGGAACAAGATCCCTCCCCCTGCGCGTGTGCGACCTCCTCTACATGGACGTGGGATGCGACGACGGGGGCTTGTCGTCCAGCGACAAGGTATGGTGGTGGGTAGCCAGCGCGGTGGCTAGAGGAAGGGCTGGGGTACGTTGGGAGGCTGGGGATGATGGAGAAAAGATGGGGCTGATAGATAGATGGGACCGACACCCTACCCCAGCTCCTCTTCCAGTTGTGTTGCCACCTTAGCTCTTAGGAATGGCCCAACCGATCGGGACAGCTCTTAGACAATAATTAGTACCATTGGTGACTCCATATATAAACTTTGTACTGTATCTTTTTTTTTTTTGGAAAAATTAGCAAAATGGATACGCACTCTCAAATCACGCCCGAAATCAATGAGCCAGCACGCTCATAAAAGCAGCCATGCTTGCCCTACGGCTTAGTACCTGACATGCGGATATCCTGCCGAGCATACTGGGGTGAGCTGGGGCCATGCAGACGTGAAGTCCGGCGACAGCGGCACGACCGCTCCGGGGACCAGGTTCGGTATGTGGCTGCGACGGCGACCGACGGCGACGGCGACATGCTCCAGGACCAGAGATGATGGGCTCAAAGACAGGCCTGCTCTGCGTCTGCTGCTGACACTACCATCCTAACGAAATTACTGGAGTACTGCATTATGGGCCTAGAGGATGGCTGTACTTGGTGGTCCGAGACGCTGAGCCCTCGGTCACACTATGTTGGCAAAGTTTACTGTACACTCGGTCACAAATACTTGTGCATATGTTGTGCTAATTCCATCAGCTCAAGATTTCTGCACGCTGTTGTTATTGAGCTCGGGGGAAGTCGTGAGAGTAATAATAAAATAATAAAAGATTGTAGCTGTAGTCAACTTGAGGTAGATGTAGCTGGAGTTATGGTAGTAGAGGTAGGCGACGATTCGTGCTGAGTTTGCCAAATTCAGGAGTGCGCCAGGGACGAAGGAACGCGTCTGTGTTGCCAATACCGAACATGCGTAGACATGGACCATCATGAACAATGCGAACCAGGGTTAGAGGGAGTAGCAAAGAAAATTTAGCAGAAGCGGTGCAAATAAAAATTAAACTGTAACTCTAGCGGCGAGGTTGTGGTGGACGAAGACGGCGAGGTGATTGTCAATGACGATTGAACTGTAGCGGTAGTAGATGTCAAGGATCGAACCCATTTTATGTTAGCTTAATCTTGATAAGAGAGTCAAGTTTATTTTCCTAACTAGTGTGTATGTGTCCTAGTAGGACATTGTGTCCGTGTGTGATCGTGGTGGTCGTGTAGGTTTAGGAGTTGAGTCTTCCAACGTTGAGTTCAATTTGGTAGTACTTGGTATGAAGTACGATTAGGTCTAGGTTGGCGTGGGTCTTGTTTTCATGTATATATACACGAGGTCTTGTGCGAGTTTTCTAACCGTGTAAGATATTGAGAAAATAAAGAAAAGAACGGACACGACACTGCCCTTGGCCATAAGATTTTTTGAGCGTGTTTGTTTGTCTTGTTTGTCTAGTTTGATGTAGTCGATCTGTGGGCGAATTCCAACAATTGGTATCAGAGCGAGGTCGAAGATTTGAAGCCACGCTTGCCCCGGGGAGGCGAACCTACTAGCGCCTCGGGGCGGCCAACCTGGTGGAGGAGGCGAGCATGCCGTCATCAGTGAGGCGGCGGGCGGTCGTCGCTCAGAGGAGCGACAAGGAGGAAGATAGCGGGCGAGGCGTCGTTGACAAGGTGGTGGATGGGGATGATCGTTGATGGTGCGGTGGTGCCGAGTGCGGTGCTGGAGAATCTTGTCAAGATCGCCGTCCGGGAGAGTATGAGTCAAGGAGTCAAGTGTGTGCAAGGTAGCACGTCCGGTCGGTGTTGTCCGTGAGTCGTTGTCGTGTCCAAGTGCTTGTCTTGTGAGAATCCGTTGTAGTTGAAGCGAATGAAGGTCGAGGGACTGTTCATCATATGGACGAAGACGCAATTTGCGTGCCTCGATCAGGTCGTCTATGTGTCTCGACGAGAGGATCAAGTTCAAGTGTGAAGGAGGCGGTAAACCAGTGAAGGTGAGTCTCTTCAATGAGGCCATGTCTCTACATGAGGCCGAAGTGGATGGTCTAATCCACGCCAGAAGGTCGGCTTGTATTGCGCTAGGGTGGATGGTGTGTTCCACGGGTGGTGCGATTCCACAAGGTTGCTAGTGTGGCTGGGTAGTCCGGATCATGCTTGAGTTGTTCCGTAAATTTGCTAGGTCAAAATTGGGGAGAGACAATCAGACTTGTCGTAGTGCGAGACCTAGACAAGACACAAATCTACAATAATTCAAGATCAGAGGAGCACAGAAGACAAAAAGTCGTCAATCAAGATTAGGAAGAGATTGTTAGCTTAATCTTGGTAAGAGAGTCAAGTTTATTTTTCCTAACTAGTGCGTACGTGTTCTAGTAGGACATTGTGTCCGTGTGTGATCGTGGTGGTCGTGTAGGTTTAGGAGTTGAGTCTTCCAACGCTGAGTTCAATTCGAGTACTACTTGGTATGAAGTACGATTAGATCTAGGTTGGCGTGGGTCTTGTTTTCGTGTATATATACACGAGATCTTGTGCGATTTTTCTAACCGTGTGAGATATTAAGAAAATAAAGAAAAGAACGGGCACGACACGTGCCCTTGGCCATAAGATTTTTTGAGCGTGTTTGTTTGTCTAGTTTGATGTAGTCGATCTGTGGGCGAATTCCAACATTTTATTCATCCACATGCAGGAGCGCTTTTGCGTTTGTTGAAGGAGATGTTGTAGATGTCAGGGATCAAACCCATTTTATTCATCTACATGCAGGAGTGCGGTGACGCGAAACCCGTTGGCATTAACAAAGACCTTGATTGGTGGTGGTGGTGGCGACGATGCGGTACATGTGACGGAGTTGTTGGTGTAGATTGTTGCCGGTGATGATGACCGGTCGACGATGCAGATGCAGCCCTTTGTTGACGGCGAGGCGCGTGCTCTGGAACGATTATCTGATTCATGTCGGCGAAGACGAGTCGGTGAGGTGGCGATGTGCGAACGGAGAAGCCGATGACAGCACATGAAGACGTCCATTGGGTCGCTGCGCACAATGTCCACTAGTAGAAAACGGACCTTTGGTCCAGAGCATTAGTCCCGGTTCTGGTACAAACCGGGACTAATGCCCTGGTCCCAACGGCTAGAAACGGCCGCAGGGACCAGAAGACATTAGCCCCGGTTCGTATGTGAACTTTAGCCCCGGTTCGTTTAACAAACCGGAGCTAAAGTCCCCGACTATATCTTCTTCCCCTTCCCAGCCCGATCCATTTCAAGCTCACACAATCATCCCTCTCAAATTTCTCCCCTCAATCTCGAGTTCTTCCCCATTTTTATCAAGATTTGTGAAAAAAAATTGGCTCCACATCTATCAAGGGTCCTAAGAGGTTAGCAACTTCATCATTTCATCTCTCATTGCTTGTTTTAGCTCATTTCATGCTCTAGAAATGGATAGATTTTGTGTGGGTTCTATCTCTGTATATCTGGTTAATTTGGCACATATAGTTCTCGAAATTCATTTGATTCATCGAAGCACATAGATACATGAGTTCATCCTAAATACATATCTTGGTTTGACACGTTGTCTTGAAATCCGGTCAGTTCACAGTGCATCATGTCACCGTCGAGCAACAAAATATTCTTCTTTCTTCTACCTGTCATCACAAAATCGATTGAAATAAAAATAGTACCAAAACTATGAAGACACACATATATATAGTGGCGCCCTAGCATTTTAGTTAATCATCAGCCAGTTAAGCAAGAAATTAAGAACAAAAACATGAACACACCAAGGAGCTACCAAATTAAATTAGGGAGTGCCTCTATGGCGAGCTCCTCGAAGATGTCTGAGGACGAGGCATCCTAAGACATCTTCGAGAAGCTCTGCCATAGTGGTGTCCCTGCTCTCGCACACCATCTTTCAGTTCATATCTTTCTATCTAAATTAGTATGCTGGTGGAGCTAACTAATTTCACATATTAGGGAGTGCCTCTACGGCGAGCTCCTCGAAGATGTCTTAGGACCTCGTCCTAAGACATCTTCGAGAAGCTCCGCCGTAGTGGTGTCCCTGGTCTCGCACACGATCTTCCTTGCAGTTGATAGTTCACAAGGAAGCCTATTTATAGATTAAGCAGCACAACATAGTGTCGACACTCATGACATAATGTCGACACTCACCGCCATATTGTCGCCACCCATCAAACAAAGTGTCTCCACTCACGGCATAGTGTCCACTCACGACATATAGTGTCGCCCCACTTTTAGTACCGATTGGAGACACCATTCGACTAAACGGGCTCATATCGGCCCCACTGTCAAGAATTTTTAGTCCCGTTGGTGTGTCCAACCGGGACTAAAGATATAGTAGAAAGTTTTTTAAATCAGTGCTTGTTTGATGTATACGATGTGTTCTTTTATTTTTAGACTAGTACTACTCTTAGCATCGTGATTTTGTTTGATAAACTTATAAAATGCAGATGAGACGACAATGGATGTACGCTGATCGAATCTCTGACGAGTTCATTAAAGGCGTGCGTTCTTTTCTCGTTGTCGCAGAGGCAAACAAGCGGAATGGTTTTATCTGTTGTCCATGTGGTGAGTGTCGGAATCAGAAGGAATACTCTTCCTCAAGAGACCTTCCTGGCCACTTGTTTCGGTTAGGTATCATGTCAGGCTATAATAGTTGGACCAAGCACGGAGAAAGAGGGGTTATGATGGAAGACAACGAAGATGAAGAGAATGATGACAGCTATCCTATGTCCCCTGAATACGGTGGTACTACAATGGAAGACAATGATGAAGAAGAAGCAGAAGAACGTGCATCATATGAGCCAGATGATGATCTTGGTCGGGCCATTGCTGATGCAAAGGGAGAATGTGATAGCGAAAGGGAGAGGTTGAAATTTGAGCAGATGTTAGATGATCACAACAAATTGTTTTACCCCAATTGCGAAGATGGCCACAAAAAGCTAGGCAGCACACTGGAATTGCTGAAATGAAAGGCAGAGGTCGGTGTGCCTGACAAGGGATTTGAAAAGTTGTTGAAGATAATGAAGAAGCTGCTTCCAAAGGATAACGAATCGCCCGCCAAGATTTACGAAGCAAAGAAGGTTGTCTGCCCTCTAGGATTAGAGGTACAGAAGATACATGCATGCATTAATGACTGCATCCTCTATCGCGGTGAGCAGTACGAGAATTTGTATGCATGCCCGGTATACACTGCATTGCGGTATAAGATCCGACAAGATGACCCTGGTGATGTTGAGGGGGAGCGCACGAGGAAGAGGGTTCCCGCCAAGGTGATGTGGTATGCTCCTATAATACCACGGCTGAAACGTTTGTTCAGAAACGAAGAGCATGCCAAATTGTTGTGATGGCACAAAGAAGACCGTAAGAAGGACGAGATGTTGAGACACCCCGCTGATGGGTCGCAGTGGAGAAAAATTGAGAGAAAGTACCCGGACTTTGCAGGTGACGCGAGAAACTTATGGTTTGGTCTAAGTACGGATGGCATGAATCCCTTTGGGGAGCAGAGCTGCAGTTATAGCACATGGCATGTGACTTTGTGTATGTATAACCTTCCTCCTTGGTTGTGCATGAAGCGGAAGTTTATTATGATGCCAGTGCTCATCCAAGGCCCGAAGCAACCCGGCAACGACATTGATGTATACCTAAGGCCATTAGTTGAAGAAGTTTTACAGCTATGGCACGGACAAGGTGTACGTGTGTGGGATGAGCACAAACGTGAGGAATTTAACCTACAGGCATTGTTGTTTGTAATCATCAATGATTGGCCTGCTCTTAGTAACATTTCAGGACAGACAAACAAGGGATACAATGCATGCACACACTGTTTAGATGACACTGAAAGTATTTATTTGGATAAGTGCAAGAAGAATGTGTACCTAGGGAATCGCTGCTTCTTCGCCAAACATTCCCTAAGAAGGAAAGGCAAGCATTTCAATGGTGAAGCAGATCACTGGAGTAAGCCTGTCCGTCGTACTGGTGATGTTGTATTTGATATGGTGAAGGATTTAAAAGTAATCTTTGGAAAGGGTCCTGGTGGACAGTCCGTTCCGAAGGAAGCTGGCGGACACGTACCCATGTGGAAGAAGAAACCTATATTTTGGGAGCTACCCTATTGGAAAGTCTTAGAGGTCCGCTCTGCAATCGATGTGATGCACCTGACGACGAATGTTTGTGTGATACTGCTAGGCTTCTTGGGCATGTATGGAAAGAATAAAGATACACCAGAAGCACGACAGGACCAACAACGTATGAAAGACCGAGAAGGCAGGCATGTTGGAGATATGCCCAAGAGGCAATAATAAAGTGGTTATTATCATATCTTCATACTTATGATAAATATTTACATACCATGCTATAATTGTATTAACAGGAAATATTAATACTTGTGTGATTTGTAAACATAAAAGAGTCCCTAGTAAAGCCTCTTGTTAAACTAGCTTGTTGGTTAATATATGATCATGGTTTCCTGATCATGAACATAGAGATGTTATTAACAACAGGGTCATATCATTAGGAGAATGATGTGATGGACATACTCCTATAGATAAGCGTAGCATAAAGATCAAGTCATTTAATATAGTTCAATTGCTATAAGCTTTCTGATACATAGTAACCTAATTCCTTCGGCCATGAGATCATGTTAATCACCATCACTGGAAGGATGCTTTGATGACATCAAACACCACACCGTAACTGGGTGGCTATAAAGGTGGCATTGAGTGTTCGAAAAGTATGTGTTGAGGCACATGGATCAAGAGTGGGATTCGTCCATCCATATGACAGATAGATATACTCTGGGCCCTCTCGATGGAATGTCATCCAATTAGCTTGCAAGCATGTGACTGGCTCACAAGGGATCACATACCACGGGAACGAGAAAAGAGTACTTATCGGTAACGAGGTTGAACTAGGTATGCAGAGATACCGACGATCAAAAACCTCGGATAAGTAAACTATCGTGAGACAAAGGGAAATTGGTATCGTATGTAAGTGGTTCATTCGATCGCAAAGTAATCGTAGAAATATGTGGGAGCCATATGAATTTCCAGATTCCTCTATTGGTTATTGTTCGGAGAAGTGTCTCGATCATGTCCGCATAATTCACGAACCGTAGGGAGACACGCTTAAGGATTCGACGTTGTTGAGTAGTTATGGAATGATGAGTAAGAGACCGAATGTTGTTCGGAGTCTCGGATGGGATCCGGGATATCACGAGGAGATCCGGAATGGTCCGGAGAATAAGATTCATATAAGGAAAGTCCTGTTTCGGGGTTGGAGAATGGTTCCGGTGTTTTCATCGGGAATGTTCTAGAAGGTTCCGGAATGTCCGGCACTCCGGAGGGGAAGGGTACATGAATGTGTCATACCAAGTTGGAATGATTGCATCATGTACTAGGTGTCATCGCTGAACAAAATAAAGGGTTTAATCAAATCCTAGTTTGAAAAGTCAAACGCCAATTTGAAAAGTCAAACGGCTATTTTGGAAGGTGGAGGGGAAGTAGGAAACCTACTTGGGGAGGAGTTCCTCCCCTCCACCGCCGGCCCACTTGGGATCCGAGTTGGGGAGGGACTCCCCTCCCCTGGCGCGCCTCCCTCCACCTATATAAGGAGGGGCAGGGCTGCCCCTCCAAGTACACAACACCTCTCTCCTCTAAACCTAAACCCTAGCCGCCGGCCTCCACCATTGTCGCCGCCGCCTCCTAGGGTTTGCCAAGTCGCCGAGTTGGGGAAATCCCCTTGCCCTAGCCGCCGGCCTAGCTCCCTCTCCTTGGTGCGTCTAGACCCTAGATCACCGAGGCTCTCTCATAGTCCACCATACTCGCTCCGGAATCGCGAGGAGAGTGCTACAACCTCCGCTGCCTGCTAGAACAAGGGAGAGGAAGGTCTTCATCGAAATCAACGAGCGATGTGCATTGGGAGCGCTGCCGAACGTTAGCGCCGGAAGGATCGTCTACACGATCTTGAGATTGGCAAGTGTACGACTACATCACCCACGAGAATCTGCTCTCGTTAACCGCTTTGGAATCTTCGAGGGTGAGTTCCTCTATCGACTCGTTGCTACAATCTAATAGATAGATCTTGGCTTGTTTGTGTGCATGCGGTAGAATTTTTTTGCTTTCCATGCTACGAACCCCTACAGTGGTATCAGAGCCGTGTCTATATGTAGATCTGTTGCACGAGTAGAACACAATGGTCATTGTGGGCGTTGATGCTTTTGTTGTCGATTGCTTCTTTTGTACTTTGCATCTTGCGGGATGGTGGGATGAAGCGGCCCGGGCTAACCTTACATGACATCGTTCATGAGACTTGCTCCACGCTTGATATTCAACTTGTATTGCATAAGTGGCTTTGCGGGTGCCTGTTTCTCCCAACATAGTTAAGACTCAATTTACAACGGGTGATTGACAATACTAGTATCAATGTTGTGGTTCTTGTTCGTAAGTTAGAACAACACTTATTGAAAGCCCCAAACCACGTAAAATATGCAAAGAAAATTAGAGGCGTCTAACTTTGTTTTGCAGGGGTGTGATGCGATGTGATATGGCCATGATTGTGATTATATTTGATGTATGCAATGTTCCTTATTGTAAGTTGGCAACCGACAGGAGCCATATGGTTGTCTTTAAATTCTGTTAAGACCCGCGTGTCTATTCAAAGTAGTTGTAATAGTTGAAGCTGGTGGACGACAACCATGGAGCGGCATCATTGACCTTGATGCAATGTCGGTGATGATGGAGATCATGTTCGTGCTTGAAGATGGAGATCGGAAGCACAAAGAAGAAATGCCATATCATATCACATATTATGAATTGCATGTGATGTTAATCCTTTTATGCATCTTGTATTGCTTAGTTCACGACGGTAGCATTATAAGATGATCCCTCAAGCACACAATTTCAAGTTTTAAAGTGTTCATCCTTAGTAAGCACCGCTTAAAGCTCGTTGTTTCAAGCACCACGTGATGATCGGGTGTTAGATTCTGCAGTGTATACAACGTGAGCAAGCCAGATTTGCTCATGCGAAGCTAAGGTTTGATCTTGACGAGCCTAGCATGTATGCATGGTCTCGAACACGGATCACCGAAAGGTAAAGCATGAGTCATATAGTAGATATGATGAACATGTTGATTGTTCGCCATTGAAGCTACATCAACTCTCGTGATGATCGGTTTTGATGTGGTGGATTTGGTTCGTGTGATCACTAAAACAATGTGAGGATATTGTTTTGAGTGGGAGTTCAACGGCAATATGATTAAAAGTTGAACACTATTTATCATAAATTAAATCAAAGTGAATTTGCATAGTTGTTGTAGTCATTGGCATCCGTTTACCACCTTGCGCTTAGTTTTAATTGAGATGATAGAACTATAGAATTCTGGTTAGTTACTTTACGAACTGGTATCGTATTGTTTTGAAGTGTTAATCTAAAGTTTAAAAGTCCTATTGCAAACTTTCAGTAAGTTCCGGTTACTCCATGAGGTTTAATAATTGGTATTAAATCAAGAGTGACAATTCCAAGTGTTAGTGTATGTGTATCATGTTTGTCTCCATGATTCTTGATATTCAAAGGATTGTCTTAATATCAAGGTTATCTAGGATCTGAAAGAGTTGTTTCAGAAACCATGATGTGTGGAAGATATTGTGATATCCGAAACGAAGTTCTGGTTACAACATGATAGAGTATAATATGGCAAAAGTCATGTTCTCATATTTGATGAGAATTTGCAAAAGGTTGGAGACACTAGTTGTCCTAATCCTCCAAAAGGTTTTGGAGAGCAACATTATACTCGTGATTCACCGTTATAAGATAAAGTAGCTTGATCATGAATAATTCCATGATAAGGGTGAATATTTGATGTAGGTAAAATATTTACTATACCAAGAGATTACTAAAGAATGGAATTTGAAAGCACACCAAACATTTGATGATGGTGATCTACTTCAAAGTGCAAGTCCAAAGACATTGGTATTTAATTATACACGCTTTGGACTATGTGTCATATGTATGACTCCACTATTGATATTGATAGATTCTTTCAAACAGAAAAGTAAATACTGAAAGAGAATCTCATAAATATATGGCAGAAAAGAAAAGACTAGAATTGTTCAGTTTAAGTATATAGATGATATACATGTTATGGCTATATTCTTTGCTTATTAAACAATGTGGTTCTTAAGTATTTGATACTGAATTTGTTGGTGTGAATCGTCATACGAAACAACACAATTCATGAACTACAATGGCCTAAGTAACAAGCAAAAGAATATGTGATGATGTTCATCGAGAATAAATAAAGGGTTATTGTGCTGCTTGTGAAACATCAAAGCTTGCCTTCAAGATTTGTTTTATCAGGTATTATGAGAACAAAAGGGTTGTTCAAATAATTGCCGTAATCCATAAAAGATGGATGATTCAGAAATCTCGTTGGAAAAATCACATCCATAAAACTAGTGCTAAAAATGTCGAAAGACAAATTAATTGAAAGATCACTTAGGAAGTGACATCGCCGTTTAAATTATATTGGAAAGAAAACATGAAGAAAATCCATGTGGATGGAATTTTGGAGTCTTTTGATTTTTGATCAAATGATGCTTGTGAAACTTTCCTAGAGATAATTAAAACTTCGTTCATAGGCCAAAAGGAAACGAATGACTAGCTTATTGGAACTTGTACATATTGTTGTATGAAGTCCATTATGTGTAGTCAAGAGCGATGAATTTCAACTTCATATGCTTTCTCCGAAAATTTGAGTGAATATATGAATATTTACTTAATAAGGATGAAGTATGAAACATTTGAAAAGTTCAAAGATTTTCAAGGTAAAGTGCAAAATCATTGTAACAAGAATATAAATAGTTTATGATAAGATCATAAAGGAAGATATTTGAGTTACAAGTTTAGCATAATACCTTAGATTTAAGGAATCATTCCGTGGATTTGCATTTCCCGAAACACCATAAGAGTATGGAGCGTTCGAGATATGTAATTAAACCTTGTTTGACATGGTAAGATCGAAGGCGTAAATCATAAAACTGCCATTATATTTTAAAGATTAAAAGCTATAGAGACTACCGTTTTTCCACTGAAAAGAGCTCCATCATAATCCGTTGAAATGACACCATATAAAGTTATGGTTTGGGATAAAACCCAAGTTGTCCTTTCTTAAACATTGGTATGCTATGCATAAGAAAGATGTTTGCAACCAAAGTCGGATGAACCTGTCTTTGTATGTTATTTCGAATAACTGTTAAGTAATCCTCCATAATATCGGAGACAAAAGTGTTTGTCACTTAGAATGTCAAGTTTCTTTGAGAAGGAATTTTTCGTGAAAAGATAAGTGGGAGGACAATAGAACTTTGATAAAGTTAAAAGAACCTTAGCTATATGTGCAAAGTTGCGCAACTTAGAAAAGTGTTCCGAGGCAAGAACAATTCTCATGGCTCACGTGCCTCAAAGGTTGTGGTTACGAAGGTCAAAGTTTCTATTGAACCAAGTAGGTCGAAATGCAGTCAAATACCAAGATTTGAGGGTTGAATCATTATTTGAGAATAATGAACGTACTACATGCAAAGAAGCGATGATGGGCCCTGACTCCGTAAAATGGCTTGAAGCCATAAAATCCGTGATAGTTCCATACACGAGAAATCAAGTTTTGAACTTGAAGGACCCTCGAGAAAGGTGTAAGACCTTACAGTTGTGTTTGGATCTATAAAGAAATAGACATGGATGTTTCAAATCTATGAAATGGTCGACCTGTTGGGAAAGAGTTCACAACAATGTTCAAAGGTTGACTATGACAAGATTTGATCTTTCATAGCGATATTTAGTCTAGACGGATTAATGTAGCAACCACGACATATAATTTTGTTACGTGTTGGATAAACAAAACAAGTTCTTGTAATAGAAGGGTTACCTAGGACGTGTGCATGACACGGTCCAAAGGGTTTTGTTAATACAAAGGATGCTAAATGCATATGCAAACTTCAATGGTTGAGGTAAGTATTGCGGAGTTGGAATCTTCACTATGATGAAACTGTTAAAGGAGTTTAAATTAAATGAGACGATGAAGTTGCTTGCATTTGCAAGAAATTAAGTGGGAGCGCTAAGACATGTTTCTAATACATTATGTGGAAGACATATTGTTGATTGGAAATGATGTATCTTTTATTAACACATATTAAGAATTTCATCCCGATGAAAGACTTAGGCAAAACCTAAATATTTGGCGTCAATAGACGCTAATATGGTTGTGCCGAAAGTACATAGATGATGTATTGAATGAATTCAATATAGAAACTACAAGAAAGGTTCTTGTCACACAGAAAGGATTGAATGAGTTCAATATTGATGATATATTCAAGTGTATTGACACTGGGTAAGTGAAACAAAGATCCAAGTATAGATTGATACTTGATGTATGAAATCACAAAGAGTATTTATATCAATCATACTGTGATATGTACAAATCCAGATATGTCCTATACTCTAAATGTTATGAGCATATACCAGAATGATTCATAAGTTGATCATTGGACAATAGTAAGGATATTCTTATGATCTTTTGGAAGAACTAAGAGTATATTATTTGTAGAAGTGACAAATAGATGGTTAGTTCATTGTAAAAGTATTACATTGATACTAGTTTTGTCACAAAGTACAAATTAAGTTTATCTCAATCTAAACTAAGGGTGGCACAATATAATGGAAAGTAAGTTCCATAATGGTTTTGGATGAGTTCCAAAGTTAAGACATTGTGACAGATACTACAACAAAAGGCTAAGTATATGACTGCTATAATAGCAGCTAAAGAGGGCATTTGTGTCAAGTAGTTTGTTATCAAACTAGGTGTAGTTCACAGTGGGATAATACTATGAAGATATATTGTACGACAATATTATCAACATGTTTTAACCCCAAAGAACTAAAGGTCTCACCAAAGGACCAAAATTATACAAAGCCATCTCATTAGAGAATGAGTGATGCGTAGAGACGCAAAGACATGCAATTACACACGGACCTGGAAGTGTCAGATCCGGAGATCAGTTGACCACTAGCAATCGTGTACATACAACACCGAAAAGCCATAGGTGTTGAATACACAAAGGTTTGAAACTAGATTATTGACTCTAGTGCAAGTGGGAGACTGTTGGAGATATGCCCAAGAGGCAATAATAAAGTGGTTATTATCATATCTTCATACTTATGATAAATGTTTACATACCATGCTATAATTGTATTAATAGAAAACATTAATACTTGTGTGATTTGTAAACATAAAAGAGTCCCTAGTAAAGCCTCTTGTTAAACTAGCTTGTTGATTAATATATGATCATGGTTTCCTGATCATGAACATAGAGATGTTATTAACAACAGGGTCATATCATTAGGAGAATGATGTGATGGACATACTCCTATAGATAAGCGTAGCATAAAGATCAAGTCATTTAATATAGTTCAATTGCTATAAGCTTTCTGATACATAGTAACCTAATTCCTTCGACCATGAGATCATGTTAATCACCATCACTGGAAGGATGCTTTGATGACATCAAACACCACACCGTAACTGGGTGGCTATAAAGGTGGCATTGAGTGTTCAGAAAGTATGTGTTGAGGCACATGGATCAAGAGTGGGATTTGTCCATCCATATGACGGATAGATATACTGGGCCCTCTCGGTGGAATGTCATCCAATTAGCTTGCAAGCATGTGACTGCTCACAAGGGATCACATACCACGGAACGAGAAAAGAGTACTTATCGAACGAGGTTGAACTAGGTATGCGGAGATACCGACGATCAAAACCTCGGATAAGTAAACTATCGTGAGACAAAGGGAAATTGGTATCGTATGTAAGTGGTTCATTCGATCGCAAAGTAATCATAGAAATATGTGGAGCCATATGAATTTCAGATTCTCTATTGGTTATTGTTCGAGAAGTGTCTCGATCATGTCCGCATAATTCACAACCGTAGGGAGACACACTTAAGGATTCGACGTTGTTGAGTAGTTATGGAATGATGAGTAAGAGACCGAATGTTGTTCGAGTCTCGGATGGGATCCGGATATCACGAGGAGATTCGGAATGGTCCGAGAATAAGATTCATATAAGGAAAGTCCTGTTCGGGTTGGAGAATGGTTCCGTGTTTTCATCGGGAATGTTCTAGAAGGTTCCTAATGTCCGACACTGGAGGGAAGGGTACATGAATGTGTCATACCAAGTTGGAATGATTGCATCATGTACTAGGTGTCATCGCTGAACAAAATAAAGGGTTTAATCAAATCCTAGTTTGAAAAGTCAAACGCCAATTTGAAAAGTCAAACGGCTATTTTGGAAGGTGGAGGGGAAGTAGGAAACCTACTTGGGGAGGAGTTCCCTCCCTCCACCGCCGGCCCAAGTGGGATCCGAGTTGGGGAGGGACTCCCCTCCCCTGGCGCGCCCCCTCCACCTATATAAGGAGGTACTGCCCTCCAAGTACACAACACCTCTCTCCTCTAAACCTAAACCCTAGCCGCCGGCCTCCACCATTGTCGCCGCCGCCTCCTAGGGTTTGCCAAGTCGCCGAGTTGGGGCAATCCCCTTGCCCTAGCCGCCGGCCTAGCTCCCTCTCCTTGGTGCGTCTAAACCCTAGATCACCGAGGCTCTCTCATAGTCCACCATACTGCCTCGGCTTAAGGCGAAGCTCGAGATCTCCCTCTACTCCTGCATTACGCCGTCAGGTCACTGGAATCGCGAGGAGAGTGCTGCAACCTCCGCCGCTGGAACAGGGAGAGGAAGGTCTTCATCGAGTATCGAACGTGTGACCGATCAAGGAGCACCGCTGAACGCAGTACGGAAGGATCGTCTATACGATCTTGAGATCGGCAAGTGTACGACTACATCACCCACGAGAATCTGCTCTCATTAACCGCTTTGGAATCTTCGAGTGTGAGTTCCTCTATCGACTCGTTGCTACAATCTAGTAGATAGATCTTGGCTTGTTTGTGTGCATGCGGTAGAAATTTTTTGTTTTCCATGCTACGAACCCCTACAAGGCATCCAGAGTTGTTTCAAGGTACTGCCAGCTACGCTCTTACCAAGGAAGAGAAGGAAATCTTTTTTGAATGCCTGAGTAGTATCAAGGTTCCTTCTGGCTTCTTGTCCAATATAAAGGGAATAATAAAATGGCAGAGAAAAAATTCCAGAACCTGAAGTCTCATGACTGCCACGTGCTTATGACGCAGTTGCTTCCGGTTGCTTTGAGGGGGCTTCTGCCGGAAAATGTTAGAGTACCCATTGTGAAGCTATGTTCGTTTCTCAATGCAATTTCTCAGAAGGTAATCGATCCACAAAATCTACCAGGGTTAAAGAAAGATGTGGTCCAGTGTCTTGTCAGTTTTGAGTTGGTGTTCCCACCATCCTTCTTCAACATAATGACGCACCTTCTAGTTCACCTAGTCGAAGAGATTACCATTCTCGGTCCTGTATTTCTACACAATATGTTCCCCTTTAAGAGATTCATGGGAGTCTTAAAGAAATATGTCCATAATCGTGCGAGGCCAGAAGGAAGCATCTCCAAGGGATATGGAACAGAGGAGGTCATTGAGTTTTGTGTTGACTTTATTCCTGACCTTAAGCCGATCGGTGTACCTGAATCACGGCATGAAGGGAGACTTAGTGGAAAAGGCACGCTAGGAAAGAAAGCAAAGATATGTATGGATGGACATTCTTTCACTAAAGCACACTATACAATTCTGCAAAGTTCCACCTTGGTGGCTCCATATATCGACGTACACAAGAATATTGTACGCTCGAACTACCCGGGGCAGTCTGACAGGTTGATTAGAAATGAACACGTGAAGACTTTCGGTGGTGGTTGCAGGCACATCTCATGAATGACACCACTGTTGGAGATCAGTTGTACTTGTTAGCCAGGTCTCCATCTTCAACTATATTGACTTTCCAAGGTTACGAGATCAATGGAAATATATTTTACACGCATGCCCAAGATAAAAAGAGCACCAACCAAAACAGTGGTGTCCGATTTGATGCAACGGACGAGAATGGGAAAAAGGACACATATTATGGTTACATAGAGGACATATGGGAACTTGACTATGGTCCTAATTTCAAGGTCCCATTGTTTCGATGCAAATGGGTCAAGATGACAGGAGGTGGGGTAACGGTAGACCAGCTGTACGGAATGACAACAGTGGATCTCAATAATCTTGCATACGGAGACGAACCATTCGTCCTTGCCAATGATGTGGCTCAAGTTTTCTATGTGAAGGACATGTCTACTAGACTGAGAAAAAGGAAAGATAAGCAAAACAATATAATATCATACGATGAGCTAAAGCGCCACATAGTTCTTTCAGGAAAAAGAAACATGGTGGGAGTTGAGGTCAGGAAAGACATGCCAGAAGATTATGACAAATTTCATGAAATTCCGCCATTCAAAGTGAAAAATGACCCAAGCATATCGCTAAATAAGGAAGATGCTCCATGGTTATGGACAAGAACAGAACCAAAACACTAGATGTGGATGTTGGTGATGTAATGTATTAAACCTTTTATGAATTAATCCTATTTTTCATTTATTAAAGGAAGATGCTCCATGGTTAATAAAGGAATTTCTGAGATTGCTGTAGGCAGGTACCAAAATTGTAGACTAGGTAACACTTAGACATTTATTAATATTAAAAACCGGGACAAACCGGGACTAGCTAACACTGATGACTAAAGCCACCCCCTTTAGTCATAATCATGACTAGTCCTATAGTACACAGCTTCAGGGTCTTCTTCGTCATCGTCATCATCTTCGTCATCGTCACCTGCCACTCCAGAGATCCTCAGCCCAGCCATGGCATATACCGGGGGCACCTGCCACTCCAGCCTCGGATTCACGGCGGGCGGGGGAGGAGTATCCTGGAATACGATGCCGCTACCGCTGGGCGGGAGAGGGGCCTTCTTGTGGCTCTGTGGCGGGTAGACTTGTGGGCACCGCAGGCGAGGATGGTCTCCCCCGGCGATGTAGCGCATCCCGCCGATGATAGTACGGTTCGCCCACCATAGACGCCGACCGGCTTCATTGTGGTTCATTGGGGGCAGGCCATCACCCTCGTACCTGGCGATCTCCCTTTCCCGTCGGTTAGCAAAGAAGGCATTCCAGGAGTGATAGTTGTCGGGATCCCACTGGGGATCCATCCGCTGCTCCGGCGTGAGCTCGTGGTAGAAGTGGTTCGTGATGGCCGCCTGTCTGGTGGAGCCTTGAGGCACAGGAGGGACAGGAACCCCTCCAGCGCTTAGCATCTAGCCGACGGCCGGCCGGTAGCCCGGCGGGCAAGGATAGTTGGAGGCCCACAACGCCTGGGTCTCCTGGAGGGTCAGAATGGCCCAGTAGGCACTGTCCATAGTTTTGAGAGAGGAAGGTGCGGATGTATGAATAGCCATGGCGTGGTCGGCTATATATAGATGAAAAGTGCTGGAAAACATGGCGGGAAACAGTGGGATATGGTGGGAAATATCTTTAGTCCCGGTTAGTGGCTACAACCGGGACTAAAAGCACCGTTCAGAGGAAAAGGGCAGGAAAACATGGCGGGAAGCGGTGGGATATGGCGGGAAATATCTTTAGTCCCGATTAGTGGCTACAACCGGGACTAAAAGCACCGTTCAGAGGGAAACAGCGGGAAAACATGGCGGGAAGCGGTGGGATATATCTTTAGTCCCGGTTTCATGGCTTTCGGTCCAAGAGACGGATGTTATGTATTGAATCGCGGCATAGTTTGTGATACGGTGCCCATACTGTGCATGCATGTGTATATTGGGATGTAGAACAATGTTGCAGGAGGAAGTTTTCCTTTTCGTCGCTCGGAAAAGCCATTTTCCATTTTCCGAGCGCAAAAAGACGGGTCATTTTGTGAAGCAGCCACCAAAATGCAGTTACAGAATGCTACCATCCCATTTTCTAAAATAGTAGACCACGTTACGTGAACTATATCCCAACCGGGGGATCTCAAACCTTTCTGTCCTTCCCGGGTGAAAAAGACAAATGTCTGCCGAATCGGTAGGAAGTGGGTCCGGTTTGAACTACAGGTACATGATCTAACGTCCGTGATTTTTTGAAAAAATCATTTTTAGACTCACAATATGTCGTTTTTCAGAGATCCAATGCAAGTTCTAACATTCTCATCCCCTATCTTCATGCACGCCATTTTGACCTAAGTTCGAAACGGCAAAAAATTCAAAACGGGCATAAAAATTCATAAAAGGTCCGAACAATGTAAATCCTTCGCGTGGTGTGATATTATGTGACATAGTTGCAAGGAAAAATATCAAACTTGGTATACTGATTATGTCTCTAAAAAACCTTCACAAAATGACCTATCATGTTCGAGGCTTCATGGCTTTCGGTCCAAGAGACGGATGTTATGTGTTGAATCGCGGCATAGTTTGTGATACGGTGCCCATATTGTGCATGCATGTGTATATTGGGATGTAGAACAATGTTGCAGGAGGAAGTTTTCCTTTTCGTCGCTCGGAAAAGCCATTTTCCATTTTCCGAGCGTAAAAGACGGGTCGTTTTGTGAAGCAGCCACCAAAATGCGATTCAGTAATGGTACCATCCCATTTTTCTAAAATAGTAGACCACGTGAACTATATCCCAACCAGGATCTCAAACCTTCTGTCCTTCCCGTGAAAAGACAAATGTCTGCTGAATCGGTAGGTAGTGGGTCCGTTTGAACTACAGTACATGATCTAACGTCCGTGATTTTTGAAAAATCATTTTAGACTCACAATATGTCGTTTTTCAGAGATCCAATGCAAGCTCTAACATTCTCATCCCCTATTCACGCCAAGCTTTGACCTAAGTCGAAACGGCAAAAAATTCAAAACGGGCATAAAAAATTCATAAAAGGTCCGAACAATGTAAATCCTTCGCGTGGTGTGATATTATGTGACATAGTTGCAAGAAAAAATATCAAACTTGGTATACTAATTATGTCTCCAAAAAACCTTCACAAAATGACCTATCATGTTCGAGGTTTCATGGCTTTCGGTCCAAGAGACGGATGTTATGTGTTGAATCGCGGCATAGCTTGTGATACGGTGCCCATATTGTGCATGCATGTGTATATTGGGATGTAGAACAATGTTGCAGGAGGAAGTTTTCCTTTTCGTCGCTCAGAAAAGTCATTTTCCATTTTCCGAGCGCAAAAAGACGGGTCGTTTTGTGAAGCAGCCACCAAAATGCGCTATGTAATGCTACCATCCCATTTTTCTAAAATAGTAGACCATGTTACGTGAACTATATCCCAACCGGGGGATCTCAAACCTTTCTATCCTTCTCGGGTGAAAAAGACAAATGTCTGCCGAATCGGTAGGAAGTGGGTCCGGTTTGAACTACATGTACATGATCTAACGTCCGTGATTTTTTGAAAAAATCATTTTTAGACTCACAATATGTCGTTTTTTCAGAGATCCAATGCAAGTTCTAACATTCTCATGCCCTATCTTCACGCACGCCGTTTTGACCTAAGTTCGAAACGGCAAAAAATTCAAAACGGGCATAAAAAATTCAAAAAAGGTTCGAACAATGTAAATCCTTCGTGTGGTGAGATATTGGTGCCCATATTGTGCATGAATGTGTATATTGGGATGTAGAACAATGTTGCAGGAGGAAGTTTTCCTTTTCGTCGCTCGGAAAAGCCATTTTCCATTTTCCGAGCGCAAAAAGACGGGTCGTTTTGTGAAGCAGCCACCAAAATGCAGTTACAGAATGCTACCATCCCATTTTTCTAGAATAGTAGACCACGTTACGTGAACTATATCCCAACCGGGAGATCTCAAACCTTTCGGTCCTTCCCGGGTGAAAAAGACAAATGTCTGCCGAATCGGCAGGAAGTGGGTCCGGTTGAAACTACAGGTACATGATCTAACGTCCGTGATTTTTTGAAAAAATCATTTTTAGACTCACAATATGTCGTTTTTTCAGAGATCCAATGCAAGTTCTAACATTCTCATCCCCTATCTTCACGCACGCTGTTTTGACCTAAGTTCGAAACGGCAAAAAATTCAAAACGGGCATAAAAAATTCAAAAAAGGTCCGAACAATGTAAATTCTTCGCGTGGTGTGATATTATGTGACATAGTTGCAAGGAAAAATATCAAACTTAGTATACTGATTATGTCTCCAAAAAACCTTCACAAAATGACCTATGATGTTCGAGGTTTCATGGCTTTCGGTCCAAGAGACGGATGTTATGTGTTGAATCGCAGTATAGTTTGTGATACGGTGCCCATATTGTGCATGCATGTGTATATTAGGATGTAGAACAATGTTGCAGGAGGAAGTTTTCCTTTTCGTCGCTCGAAAAAGCCATTTTCCATTTTCTGAGCGCAAAAAGACGGGTCGTTTTGTGAAGCAGCCACCAAAATGCAGTTACAGGATGCTACCATCCCATTTTTATAAAATAGTATACCATGTTACGTGAACTCTATCCCAACCGGGGGATCTCAAACCTTTCTGTCCTTCCCGGGTGAAAAAACAAATGTCTGCCGAATCGGTAGGAAGTGGGTCCGATTGAAACTACATGTACATGATCTAACGTCTGTGATTTTTTGAAAAAAATCATTTTTAGACTCACAATATGTCGTTTTTTAGAGATCCAATGCAAGTTCTAACATTCTCATAGTTTTGAAAAACGGGCATAAAAAATTCAAAAAGGTTTTGAAAAAGGTTTTAAAAAAGGTTTTGAAAAAGGTTTTAAAAAAGTTTTTTAAAAAAGAATTTAAAAAAGATTTTAAATGAAGGTTTTTAAAAAAGGTTTTTAAAAAGGTTTTAAAAAAGGTTTTTAAAAAAGGTTTTGAAAAGGGTTTTTTGTTTCTAAAAAGGTTTTAAACAGGCATATAATAGTTAATTTTAAAAAAGGTTTTGAAAAAGCTTTTAAAAAAGGACCTTTAGCCCCGGTTTGTAGGTGCGGGGCTGCGCGCGAAACGCGGCGCCCCGAAAATCCTTTAGCTCCGGTCTGTGCTACCAACCGGGGCTAAAGGTACCCCTTTAGTCCCGGTTTGTTCTACCAACTGGGCTAAAGGTGGCGTGGGTATAAATTCCCACCCCGTGCGTCCCGGTTCATGCACCGAACCGGAGCACAGAGCCCCCGCCGTCGCCGCTGCTTCCTCGCTCGCACATCGCCGCCGCGCCCTCACGCGCCATCCGCTCCGCCTCGAGCCAGTCTGCCCCACGCCTCGATCCGTCTTGCCCGCCTCAAGCGCCTCCCGAGCAAGGCTGCCCACCACACTACTGTGAGCCGGGCGCCTCTCCTCAAGTGTGAGTTAGAGTTAATTAGTTAAATTTTGTTGTTAAATTTTTTAGTGTTAATTAGTTAGTGTAATTTTAGTGTATTTTAGGATTAATTAGTTAGGGTTATTTTAGGTTAATTAGTTAGTGTAATTTTGTTATTTTGTTGTTAAATTATTTAGTGTTAATTAATTAGTGTAATTTTAGTGTATTTTAGGATATTAGTTAGTGATTTTAGGATTTTTCTTAGTTAGTGAATTTTAGGATTTTAGTTAGTGAATTTAGTTAGTGAATTTTAGTGTAATTTTTCTTAGTTAGTGAATTTTAGGATTTTAGTTAGTGAATTTAGTTAGTGAATTTTAGTGTAATTTTTCTTAGTTAGTGAATTTTAGGATTTTAGTTAGTGAATTTAGTTAGTGAATTTTAGTGTAATTTTTCTTAGTTAGTGAATTTTAGGATTTTAGTTAGTGAATTTTAGTGTAATTTTTCCTAGTTAGTGAATTTTAGGATTTTAGTTAGTGTTTAATATAGTTTATTTTAGTTAGTGAATTTAGTTAGTGTTTAATATAGTTTATTTTAGTTGATACTATTTATTTTCATCATGTTTAAAGTATATAGGTTTAATTTAGTGTTTAGGAATATGATTCTCATCCTCGTTCACTGGCGTGACCCCTGAGCGCTACTAGACAAGGTCGCCGGGCATCCACGGGCTGGGCTCACTGGCTGGGCACCGGAGGTGCTACCAGCCGGGGACGCTGCCTCGTGAGGAATCCGGGTGTCGCCATAATTCATCTTCTATGGTGGCGGCCGAGTGGTCCAGGTGCGATGCAGAGGGAGCCGGCCCCCGACGAGGTGGTACAGCGTCGTGTTAGGGAGGAGGACGAGCACGTCCGACGCTACATGCACATTTTAGGAGTCCGGGACTTCTATACCTGGCAGCTTCTTCAGGCACCTTACCCGAGATATTCTCCGGTGATGGTTCCTACACTTTGGGTGCACACCTCCCACGGCTCAGTAGCCGGGGCTCGACGTCTTCGCTGAGCTAGCTAGATGTGTAATAGGGTTGTATTGTTGTTTAATTGGTACTTTATTGTTGTACTAGCTGGATTATTCGAGATGTATTGTTGTTTAACTGGTACTTTATCTTTCTTTATCGCATTGTTTAAGCTGGATTACTTTATCTTCCTTTATTTTATCGCATTAAGCAAAATGGTTTTATCTTTCTTCTGTATTAGTTAAGTTATGGACGGTAGAGACAACGAAGAGCACATCATGTACAACATGATAGATGAGGGTACATGAGGTTACAATTATGATGGAGCAGATGATGATGGAGATGATGATGGCTCCCAATACCTCAACTTGGATGAAGCCGACAAAAGAGACGACTATGACGAATTCTTTGGTGGAGACGACGGTGGAACTGACGGTGGAGACACCACCATAGCAAAGACCGGTGAGGTATATAAAGCCTCTGCTAATCACGAGCTAGTAGATGCATTAGTTGATTCATATATATATGTACTAACGACTGTTTCTTCTCTTAGACCTCCGCATCGGGTGAATCTTCTGCAAGGAAACGAGGCCTGACCAAAAAGTTGGCCGACGGTATGCGTTTCACCATTGATCTAGTGTCTGAGTTCGGCGAACCTTTGGAGCCGAAAGAGGCCGCAAGTGTATTCGTATACCAATGCGGAGCGATAGTCAGGGACGCCATCCCGATCACTACTCAGAAGTGGAATAAGCCAGGAAAGAAAAGTGATCGAGTTGGAGAAACTTTTGTCGATGACAGATCCAAAGACGGTCTTTGGAATTCACTCATGGCACACTTCTCTCTGCCTGAATTGGACACTCCTGAACTCACTGAAGCATTGAGGTTGCAAGTCAGAAAGTGGGCCCTTAAGAAGATGGGCGGACAGTTCAAGGACTGGAAGAAAAGATTGTACAACAAATTTGCCAAGAAGGGGTTGACTCACCATTCACCGCCCGCTGGAGAAGCAATGGATAACTGGGCCCCATTTGTGACATATAAGGAATCAGAAGCAGCTACGGCCAAGTCGGAAAAGAATAATTTAAATGCGGCCAAAAAGAAATATCACCATACTATGGGGACAGGTGGCTACAAGACGGCCGTGCCTAAGTGGACAAAAACCGAGAAAGAAATGCGTCTAAAAGGGGTCATGCCAGCTACACATCAGTGGCCCGTGAGGTCAAAAAATTGGCTCCTTGGGCATGGGGGGTCGTATGACACTGAAACCAGGGAGATTATTGTTACAAAGGAGGCCATTACTAAACCCAAAGATGAACTTGTTAAAGTGATACAACTGAGAAAAGATGGAAAGTTCATTCCCGACAGAGAACGATGAGTGACATATGCCCTCGGAATCCTGAAAAGTCGGACGAACACGAGGCTTTGGCCCATCTGCTCCATGGAAGATGTGGTTTCACGACATCGACACTTATAGAAGCCGATCCAAAAACAAACCGCGTATATGGAGGAGACAGTGCGGTTGGAGGCGGTTGAAAAAAGGAACGAGGAATTTCAAGCCATGTTCAAGCTGCAGCATGAGCAGATTTATGAACTTAGAGTATTGACCCGACGGCAAGATCCTGCGTTAGACAGTCCGGTGGGCCCATCTCAGCGGAGAAGCAACGTGGCTTCCATGGAGGTACAAGCTAATAATCCAATGTTGATGGACAATAATGCAACGATGGTTCGCTACCCCGTGGATGAAGTCGAGGCAAGGACAGCTTGTGAGCTACATGTCATAGTGAAGAACATTTCTATGAAGGTGGCGCTCGGCTTTGCTTTACCTTGTCCACCGGAAACGACCTACCATGGAAGTCAGATTCCAGCTGGCTATGCTCGTGTCGGTGTGGATGAAGTTGAACTGACATGTCGATCACTTGAGCTTGACATCCCTGCAGGCGAAGGGCAGAAAACACTTGGAGAAGTGGAGGGTGGGATCATTCTTTGGAAAAAACAACACATCGTGTTTCCAGGCTGGGCGCCAAGGAAATCTTCACCTCCGAGAAGCAATCCATCACCTCCAAGGCCACCATCACCTCCGAGTCCACCGTCTCCACCAAGAAACAATAGTCCACCCCTTCCTGAGAGGGATCGCAGCGCGACTGCATCTCCATCTCCGGCGCCTCCGCCTCTGCCCACTGAATCAAAGGGAAGAAAGCGGAAGAACAACACCGCTACGTCGAGGGAGACCCGACGCCGAAAACGACAAGATCCCCTACCAAGAGTACCGCCGTCTCCTCCCAAGTTATCTTATCACCGGACTGATGAGGAAAGCGCGGTGATCTCCCGGGCCGAAGTGAAGGCCCATTTTGCACCAAAACAACCCGAGCCACAAAAGAAGCTGATCCAAAAGTCAAGAAGCACTTCAAGGCATTCCTTGACCAACCACCCCAACATGTGTTAAATAGGAAAGATGACTATATACGCTGTCTTACGAAGACACTAAAAGAGAAGTCATCAAGCAGTACTGTAAGTGGGAGAAAATCAAAAGAAGTTGCCCAGCTCGGCAAACAGGCAAAACAATCCATTGCCCCGCTCAAGGTGTTACCCCAGCCCACACAAGGTGGAATAGATGTGGAAATAGCTATTAAATTAGCCAAGGAGTGTAACGTGCCGGTCGAAGCACTTCTAGCCTGCGGAGATATGTCGCCAAGGGACCAATAGCACGAAAATTTGTCTACGGGGAGCCTCTGGTCAGCGATGAGGTATTCGATGATCTGCCAACACATATGCGACTGTTGCATATCTGGTACTTGAAAGTCACAAAGGAAGGGCGACAATTTCTCCTATGTAAAGTTGGAGAGGAGTACTTCCGTCCCGACTATATCTACATTGAACTTTGTGAACTATTTCAGTTATTCAACCTAGACGCCCTCGACAAGTCCCTCCTCGGCATATATTGTCTGTAAGTAATTAAGCCACTAACTTAGCTCGTTCAATTCATTTCCTGTCGTTATCCTCACTATATCTCCTTCTGTATGCTATTATATATGCAGAATGAAGATTCAAGAATGTAGAAGAAAGTCAATCTACAGCATTGGGTTCGTTGACCCAAATAGAGTAAATGGACATACGCTAATAAATAACCTCGAGGAAACAGATGATAACTTGCTAATGTTTTTAATGGAGCAACATTACAAGACAAAAATACTATTTCCTTCCAACAATGGGTAAGAGTCTTACTGTCCTGTACACATTCAATTTTTGTTTACTCGATGTTAAGTGTATATAAACGATCACAGCTTCCACTGGATTCTTCTAAACATTGACGTTGACCGTGCAAAAGTTGAAATCTCGGACTCGTTAAAGAAGCCGATGGAAGACTACCGCAACATAATTGATTGCCTCCAAGATTAATTTTAATCACTATATCTGTCTCTTTCGTTCATTCTCTGAGATGTAAACTAATTAATAACTCATTCATTTCATTTTTGCCGGACAGGGTTTGGAAAAGGTTCACAAAGGAGGTTCAGGGTGAATGGCGTGAGGAGCTCACTTTTCGTACGGTCCCGGTAAGTAGTACGAGAGCTAGGGGACTAATTTATGTGGATATTACAATTATCATTCTTACAATTATCATGCTTGATTATTATCTGATTGAATTATATTCTCGATCGAAAAGTGTGCGACGCAGACACAGGGGACTAATTTATGTGGATATTACGTATGTGAGTTCATTCGTGGGTGTATGGAGCAGGGCACAGACTTTCTTCAAGTACGTAAACAATATATTCGCAATTTATTCTATACCATAGTTTTTGTTGAGTTCCATTCATAAGGATCTACTTCTTTATATATAGTTGGATGCGATGCGGGATAAGCTCCTACCACATGAACGCCTACTAGCAATTCAAGAGGAGTTATCGGGATTTTTGTTCAGGAACGTCATAAACTCAAAAGGAGAGTACAACGTAGATAGAACTTCGTGTAATCGTGGATAGACACAAAAAGACAGTATCTATTGTAATGATGATCTTGGTGTAAATCAATTAGACGAGCTCTAGTCTCGGTTGTGTATATATTTATATGTATTTATGTTATCGTGAGTGAAATTATATTTTATATGCATCAATGTATATAGCATGTAGTAGCGTAGAATAATATGTATATGAAAACACAAAATGAAAAATAATCAAACACAAAAAAAGAAAACCCTAAAACCCTAAAACCCCACCTCCTGCCGCGGCAGCAGTTTGGTGCAAAATGCTGCTGCGGCAGAAGAACTTTATTCTCAGTTCGTGTTACGAACCGGGACTAAATATCCTCCAGCCCAGCACGCACAGAGCGGCCACGTGGAGATAATCTAGTCCCGGTTTATAACAGAACCGGGACTAAAGGCCTAACCTTTAGTCCCGGATTGCAATCCGAGACTAAAGTCTCTTACAAACCGGGACTAGTGTCCTGTTTTCTACTAGTGGTCCTTGGCACGGTAGTTGGCGAGGCTGGAGTAGAGACACGTGATGATGACATGAGATGGTGGTCGACACAATCCGATCTACGATTGGCGAAATAAGAAGAAACTACGATCAAGCGGCCGGCGAGAAAATTTTGACGATATCTATTGGATCTAACTTACGAGTTGCGCTCCCCCCAGCGGATAACGATCTCCCCGAGTGCGACGAAAGCGGTCGGCCAAACCATAGGTCGAGAACCGAGAGACTCTGATACCATGAAGATAATAATAATTGATTGCATCGCTAGACATGATATTGTGTCTTGTGTTATTACACTGAGAGTCCTTGGATTGTTTATGTATGAGTATAAGACTTGGGAGCCCAAAACCCTAAATGTTTTTTTTTGAACGGTCCAAAACCCTAATAGAGAACTACCAATAAACTACCAATATGACCGTGAACTATTCTAATACTAAACCATGGCATACTCGAACAATCCTGCGACATGCCTGCATGCACTTTAGGGCCAGCTAGTAGCCAGTCACATTCATGCATGAACGACAAGCTACGTACCAACCAACAAACAAACTTACCCTCACTCTCACCGTTATCTACTCGTGCCGTGGACCAGTCGGGCCTGCCGCAGTACATGCGTTGCTCTCGTTGGCTACTTGGATGATAGGTTCCACTCACCGGTCCATTTGGAGCAACTGCTGTTTCCTCGTCTCTATCCCGTGGCATGTGAATATGTGATCGGTGATGGGTACGTACATACATGGATAAAAACTCTTGGGGCGCGCCCCACATTGGTGGAAAATAGGCCTATAGTCCCGGTTTGTATGGACCATTAGCCCTGGTTCTGGATCCGGGGCTAACCAGGAGGGGCTATTGCTAGCCACGGTTCTGCCCTGAACCGCGGCTAATGGTGCTTCACGTGGGTGGCTGGCGAGCGAGGGGCCTAGCAGTCAAAGGTCCTAGTTTTTAATAGGAATCGGGCTATTTCTCCCCTGCCGCGGCAGGAAAACGGCTTGTTTTTGTGTCGCGGCAGGATCCGTTTCCTGCTATTTTTCTTTTGGGTATTTTTTAATTTGTGTTTTGCGCTAAATTGGATGGCATAATTAATACTACATACAACAATGAAGGAACAACTATATAGTGCACATCATCATCGCGAATATATTACACCATCTCATCCAATGTGCGTTGTCGAACATATTACAAAATGTAGGCACCACGAGTTATTACATGCACATTACAAAACATATCACACTCGCATATCCATCGGCGGGGAATAGTATTCTCCATTCGGATCTAGGACCTCGGCATCTATGAATCCGGCAATTTCCTCTTGAATTGCTCTTATGCGTTCTTGTAGTAGAAGACCGTCTCGCAACCGTTCGACCTAATATAATTTAAAGAAGGGGTCAATATATATGAATTAATGAAAATGAACACAATTGATGGTAATAAACTAAAGTTATGAATATTGTTTATCGTAATTTAATTTTTTTAAGTCCCTCTTTGCGGCAGTATATTTGGTCGTCTGGCGAATGAACTCGCATACATAGTAGACACATAAGTTATTCCCGGGTTCCTGCCTCAAGAACTTCACGAGAACATATATAGTTCAATCAAAATAATATTCAAGCATGATATTGAAACTATAATCAAAGAGATGCGCGAATCTAGTTAGTACTACTTACATTAAGTTGTTGAAATGTAAGCTCTGGCTTCCAAACGCCAACAGTCTTGGCGGTGAACCGTTTCCAAGCCCTGCCCGACAAAGAAGATGAATAACGGAGTTCTATATTGATCACTTGCTATCAGCGAGGAAATAGTGCCGATATAGTGACATAATGATTGAAATTACCTCTAGAGGCATGCTTGCATGTCCGCCCACTCATTAAGGTCTTTGCGTTTCGAGTCCATGACTTTTACTATTCCATCGTCGGGCTTAATGATTAGTAGGATACAGTGAAAGCTGTGCACGCATAACGAGTCAATTATACACTTAATATCGAGTAAGCAAAATATAATGTGTACAAGACAGTAACACTCACTCGTAGTTGTAAGGAAATAGTATTTCCATTTTGGTCTCGTGAAACCTTAACGCTTGTACCAAGTTGTTCTCTGTCACCTCGGGTCTCAGGTGGAGAATATTTTGATAAATGATATTTGGGTCAATGAACCAATGTCAAAGAGTTGTCCTCTTTTGCATTGGAGAATCTTCATTCTGCAAAATAAATATAGTGATGAGTAAGATTATACATGCAATGAACGATAGCTGAGCTAGAAAGACTTAATTACATAAATTAATAATACTTACAAACAATAGGCACTCATGATAGATTTGTCGAGGGCGTCTTGTTGATATAACTGAAATAACTCATCAAGTTCAATCATTACCACGCCATATCCATGCCCATAATGCTCATTTCTATGTGCAATGTTGATCCAGTTTTCGTTAGCAGCAAATTGTCGCATGTACCAGATATGCAATCTTCGCATTTTGTTGGTAGATCCTTGACTAACTCAGGTTTGACGAGAGGGTGCCCGTGCCGATACTTATATGCTATGTCAGCGAATTTATTTATATGGTTTAAGTACCTATGAATAGACATGCCTTGAGCCGCTGCCGCTTCTCCGTACAACTCTACTAACTCCGGATCAGTTTCCGGATCATACCTCTGCTCGGCCGCAGCTCTCCTCGACCGCACCTTGGCATCGGAATACACTTTTAGCGGGGGGGGGGGGGGCACGATTGATTTTTCTGTTCTCCGAGCTAGGCAACTGATTTCTCGCTTGATTTTTCACTGGAGCTGATACTTTGCAACCGTTGTTCTTTTGCCTCAACCGACTTGCGAATAGAGCGGTAATAGTCTTCTGATAGCGGCGGCGGGTACACGGCCATGAGCTTCACCTGGGCTATTGCCTTTGCTACATCTTCTTCGGTGCGCGGAAAGATTGGCTCTATCGGCTTCTTCTTGTTAGCTATGTCAATCTTCCACTTTTGATAACTGGCTTCTGAGGCCGCATCAAGTTGCTCGTTTGTCATCTCCCCAGGTCGGGGGATACTGAAATCTATATTTGCATGGGGTACTTTTGTGAGGGGCGATATGTTACGTTTCGGTGATATGAATATCTTGCTGCTGCCCCTCGTAGTCGTACGACCCCTTTTCCGCTTGGGAGATGGCGGCGGTGGAGACGGCTGCAACGGCGATGGAGACGGTTGCGCTGGAGAATGGTAATGTGGCGGCGAAGGTGAAGGTTGCGCTGGAGAATGGTCATGTGGCGCCGAAGGTGGATTGTTGCTGATCTGAGGAGTGGGTGGCCTTGGCGACAAATAATTTGGAAGATGGATGTGCTCCTTTGGCCAAACAGCAGTCCCCCTTTTTACTTCTCCTAGTTCAGTCAGCTCCCCATATTCACCTGCGGGGTAGTCCAGCTTCAGCTCCTCATAATCTGGCATGACTTGATCCACCGTGACGACAGCGTACCCTTTTGGAACCGGTTTGCAATGCCAAGTTGGTTTAGGTCCAATTGGTAGGGCCATGCCGAGCACCGCCGTCAACCTTAAGTTAGAAACTCTCACCTTTTACTCACAAGGTGTGCTCTGTGTGATATCATCCACTGGGTAACGATGTTCCGGAGCCGTCAGTGCATCATCATCACCATCATCCTGGAGCTGCGTGGAAGCGACGCTGCTTTTCTTATTCGAGTCCTGGATCCATAGTATCTGCAAACAAAAGAATACACAGAAATAGTTAACAGAAGCGGCGGACGGCCTTCCTACTCCGCCTCTAAACACGGCCCGACGCCACCTCCGCGGCCCCCGTGCTCCTCCACACCAAGCATGCCCCCGACGCTACCTCCGCCGTGGACGTGCATCTCCGACAGCACCCCGGCCCCTCCGCCTCCCACGCAGCAAATCGGCGCGGCGGCGAGCGATGCGTGCGCACGACGGCGAAGCGGCGCGCGCAGCGCGGCGGCGGCGGCACGGCTTCAGGCGGCGGCGCGCGCGGGCGGCGTGGCGCGAAGGCGCGATGCACGCCAGACACGGCGGCAAGCGAAGCGCACGGCGGCAGCGGGCAAGAGATAGAAGAAAAAGGAGAGGGCGGCGGCAGCTCACCTGCGCTCGTGAAGCGGAGACCGGCGGCGGTGCTCGGCGACACACACGGCGGCGGATTTGCGCAGCCTGACGGCGTCGTCTCTGGTCCTCGCGTGCGTGAATAGGGAGGAAGGAGGCGGCGAGCGATCTAGTAGAGGATCATCAGCCCCGGTTCCTACCAAGAACCGGGGCTATTGCCCTATTAGCCTCGGGTCAGCGCCCGGCCCGTGGCTATTGGCCCAGGAAAATCCGGCTGGCGCGCATCGTGGGCTATTATCCCCGGTTTTTGGGCCGAACCGGGGCTAATAAGCCTTTTTCGAAAATAGATTGAATTTTCTGGAGGTTTCCGCCTTTTTTCTATATTCAGGATCATTATTACATATGTATTTTTCAATGCAAACTTATTTTGAATTTCAAAAATCTGTATTCCATATTTTCATATATATTTTTCAATTAAAAATGTATTAACAAATATGTATTCCATATTTTTGAATTTGAAAACACTTTCAACATGAAAAGTCTTCAAATTTGAATAAATAATCCAAAGCCATTTTCTGTTTTCTAAAATAACTATTCTTACTAACAATTTTTGCAGGAGGAAGTTTCTGAATGGGCATTAGAAATTTAAAAATGACCCACTGTTCTGTGAAGCAACCACCAAATTAAATGTGAAACCTTAATTACTTAGACAATTTTCCAACCGGTGTATCTGGAACGGGCATAAATATTTTTAAAAATGATCGAAACAATGTGAAACCTTCGCGTGGTGTCATATTATGTGTCAAAGTTACAAGGAAAAATATTAAACTTAGAAGATTGAAAACATCACATAAGTTTTAATACATGAGGACACACATAAGTTTTAATACATGAGGGCACACATAAGTTTTACGTGAAAGTCATGAATCCTTGTTTGCGTATGTCGATCCCTTGCCTATGATCGCTTCTTAGGCCGTAACCATGGAGCATCTTCATTATTTAACGGGATGCTTGGGTCAGTTTTCACGGTGAAGGGCGGAATTTCATCAAACTTATCATAATCTGCTGATATGTCTGTCTTGTCCTCGATTCCCACGATATTTCTTTTCCCTGAAAGAACTATGTGACGCCAGGGCTCATCGTCTGATGTATTCATTTGCTTATTTTTTCTTTTTTCGGTCTGGAGGACATGTCTTTCACATAGAAAACCTGAGCCACATCATTGGCTAGGACGAATGGCTCGTCTCTGTAACCAAGATTCTTGAGATCCACTGTTGTCATTCCATACAGTTGGCCTATCTTTACTCCATTCATGTTGACCCAACTGCACCGAAACAGAGGGACCTTAAAAGTAGGTCCATAGTCAAGTTCCCATATATCCTCTATGTAACCATAGTATGTGTCCTTTTTCCCATTCTCGCCTATTGCATCAAAGCAGACACCACTGTTTTGGTTGGTGCTCTTTTTTATCTTGGCCGATCGTGTAAAATGTATTCCCATTTATCTCGTACCCTTGGAAAGTCAATACAGTCGAAGATGGTGAAGCAGCCAACAAGTAGAGCTGATCTCCAACAGTGTTGTCATTCAGGAGACGTGTTCGCAACCAACTTTCGAAAGTCTCCACGTGTTTTTCTTCGATCCAGGAGTCAGCATTCCCCGAGAACTTGGAGCGTACAACATTCCTGTGTTCCTCGATATACGGAGCCACGAAGGTGGAATTTCGTAGAACTGTGTAGTGTGCTTGAGTGAAAGAACGCCTGTCCCTACATATCACTGCTTTCTTTCCTAGCGTGCCTTTTCCACTTAGCCTCCCCTCATGCTGCGATTCCGGAACACCAAGCGGCTTAAGGCCAGGAACAAAGTCAACGCAGAACCCAATGACCTCCTCTGTTCCATAGCCCTTAGAGATGCTTCCTTCTGGTCTAGCACGGTTACGAACATATTTCTTTAAGACTCCCATGAACCTTTCGAAGGGGAACATATTGTAGAAATACAGGACCGAGAATGGAAATCTCGTCGACTAGGTAAACCAGGAGATGTGTCATAATATTGAAGAAGGACAGGGGAACACCAACTCAAAACTGACAAGACACTGGACCACATCCCTCTGTAGCCTTTCCAGACTTTCTCGATCGATTACCTTCTGAGATATTGCATTGAGGAATGCACATAGCTTCACAATGGGTACTCGAACATTTTCCGGTAGAAGCCCACTCAATGCAACCGGAATCAACTGCGTCATAATCACGTGGCAGTCATGAGACTTCAGGTTTTGAAATTTCTTCTCTGCCATATTTATTATTCCCTTTATATTTTACGAGAAGCCAGCCGGGACCTTGATACTGCTCAGACATTCAAAAAAGATTTCCTTCTCTCCTTTCGTAAGAGCATAGCTGCTTAAGTATTGACGCCCTTTATCACTATGCTTGTTGTATGGGTCTTTCATACGTTGCTGGTCCTCCCGTGCTTCTGGTGTGTCTTTTGACTTCCCATACACGCCCAGAAAGCCTAGCAGGTTCACGCAAAGATTCTTCGTCACGTGCATCACGTTGATTGAAGACCGGACCTCTAGGCATTCCCAATAGGGTAGCTCCCAAAATATTGATTTCTTCTTCCACATGGCCGCGTGTCCGGTAACGTTGTCTTTCGGAACAGATTGACCACCAGGACCCTTTCCAAAGATTACTTCCAGGTCCCTCACCATACCAAATACATCAGCACCTTTAGGGAGCTTAGGCTTCTTCCGGTGATCTGCCTCACCGTTGAAATGCTTGCCTTTCTTCCTCACTTGATGATTGGTCGGAAGAAATTGACGACAACCCAGGTACACAACCTTCTTACATTTCTCCAAATATATACCTTTAGTATTATCTAAACAGTGTGTACATGCATTGTATCCCTTGTTTGATTGTCCTGAAATATTACTAAGAGCTGACCAATCATTGATGGCTACGAACAACAACGCTCGTAGGTCAAATTCCCGCTGTTTATGCTCATCCCACACACGTAAACCTAGTTCGGCCCACAACTGCAAAAGTTCATCGACTAATGGCCTTAGGTACACATCAATGTCGTCGCCGGGTTGCTTAGGTCCTTGGATGAGCACTGGCGTCATAATAAACTTCCGCTTCATGCACAACCAAGGTGGAAGGTTGTAGATACATAGAGTCACGGGCCAGGTGCTGTGACTGCAGCTCTGCTCCCTAAAAGGATTCATGCCATCTGTACTTAGACCAAACCATAAGTTTCTCGCGTCACTTGCAAAGTCCGGGTACTCTCTCTCTCGATTTTTCTCCACTGCGACCCATCGGCGGGGTGTCTCAACTTCGAACCGTCTTTCTTACGCTCTTCTTTGTGCCATCGCAACAATCTGGCATGCTCTTTATTTCTGAACAGACGTTTTAGCCGTGGTATTATAGGAGCATACCACATAACCTAGCAGGAACCCTCTTTCTGGGGGGATCATCATCGCCCTCAACATCACCAGGGTCATCATGTCCGATCTTGTACCGAGATGCAGTGCATACCGGACATTTATCCATATTCTCGCATTCTCATCATACATGTGATGCGTCATTAATGCATGCATGTATCTTCGCACATCTACTCCTAGAGGGCAGATAGTCTTATTTGCTTCATACGTTGTCTCGGGCAGCTCATTATCCTTTGGAAGCTTTGGCTTCATTATTTTCAGTAACTGCTCAAATCTCTTGTCAGACAAACCAGCCTCAGCCTTCCATTGCAGCAGTTCGAGTGTTGTACCGAGCTTTGTGCTGCCATATTCGCAATTTGGGTACAACAACTTTTTGTGATCCTTTAGCATGGCGTCCAACTTCAGCTCCTCCCTTTCTGTATCGCATTGTTGTTTTGCATCAGAAATGACCCGACCAAGACCATCAACAGGCTCATCTGATGTCCGGTGTTCTTCTTCATTGCCGCCTCCTTCTTCTTCATTGTTACCTCCTTCTTCTTCATTGTCTTCCATTGCAGTATCCTCGTTTTCTTCATGGAACATACGATAGTTGTCATCCTCCTCCTCTTCTTCATTGTCTTCTATCGTAACCCCTCTTTCTCCGTGCAAGGACCAACAATAATATCCGGGCATGAAACCTTGGCGAAGCAAGTGGAATTGAATGGTTCTCGAGTTGGTGTACTCCTTGACGTTCCGACAGTCAACACATGGACAAGGCATAAAATTATCCATCTTGTTATCCTCAGCCACATCGATAAATTTATGCAGGCCTGCAATGAAGTCGGAATCGCGTCGGTCGCCGTACATCCATCCCTTCCGTGCATTGATCTACATCATAAATATATAGTCAAATGACTATCTTACATGCACAGATGCACTATTTTTGAATCAGTTACAGATGAAAAGGACAAGGTTGCTAACCTCGGACAAGAATACCATTTTTTTTCAACTTAAGTGTGGCTCGGGCATTTCACCGAACACCTTGTGTGCATAGGCAAAAATTCCTAGCACCCACCCCTCTCACAAATCCAGCCAGAAAAAAAACTGGGCTATGAGGGGTGTATATAGAGAGAGAATAGCCGTTGAGCAAAAACGGTGCTAATGCTCCACGGAACGACACGTGTCGCGCGCGCGAGCATTAGCCTCGGTTTTTGCACCGAACCGGGGCTATTGCCCATAACCGAACCGGGGCTATTGCTCCTGGACGGCGGCGCAAACCAAAACGGGGCCATTACGAGACATTGGTCTCAGTTTTTTATGAAACCGGAGCTACTGGAAAAATGGGGGCTGGGTCATTGCCCTCTTTTCTAAGACTTCTAATGGTGAAGGAACAAGATCCCTCCCCCTGCGCTTGTGCGACCTCCTCTTCATGGACATGGGATGTGACGACGGGGGCTTGTCGTCTGGCGACAAGGTATGGTGGTGGGTAGCCGGCGCGGTGGCGTGAGGAAGGGCTGGGGTAAGTTGGGAGGCCGGGGATGGTGGAGAAAAGATGGGGCTGATAGGTGGGACCGACACCCTACCCAGCTCTTTTTCCAGTTGTGTTGCCACCTTAGCTCCTAGGAATGGCCCAACCGATCGGGGCAGCTCTTAGACAAGAATTAGTACGATTTGTGAGTCCATACATAAACTTTGTAGTATTTTTTTTTGGAAAAATTAGCAAAATGGGCACGGACTCTCAAATCACGCCCGAAATCAATGAGCCAGCACGCTCATAAAAGCAGCCATGCTTGCCCTACGGCTTAGTACCTGACATGCGGATATCCTGCCGAGCATACTGGGGTGAGCTGGGGCCATGCAGACGTGAAGTCCGGCGATAGCGGCACGACCGCTCCGGGGACCAGGTTCGGTATGTGGCTGCGACGGCGACCGACGGCGACGGCGACATGCTCCAGGACCAGAGATGATGGGCTCAGAGACAGGCCTGCTCTGCGTCTGCTGCTGACACTACCATCCTAACGAAATTACTGGAGTACTGCATTATGGGCCTAGGATAGCTGTACTTGGTGGTCCGAGACGCTGAGCCCTTAACAAATGGATGCACAATAAAGACCGTGCACACTATGTTGACAAAGTTTACTGTACACTCGGTCACATATACTTGTGCATATGTTGTGCTAATTCCATCAGCTCAAGATTTCTGCACGGTGTCGTCATTGAGCCCGGGGAATTGGCGAGAGTAATAAAATAATAAAAGATGGTTGTACCTGTAGTCAACTCGAAGCAGATGTAGTTGGAGTTGTGGTAGTAGAGGTAGGCGACGAATCGTGCCGAGCTTGCCAAACTTAGGAATGCCTCAGGGACGAAGGAACGCGTCGGTGTTGTCAATACCGAACATGCCAAGACATGGACCATCACGAACCATGCGAGCCAGGGTTGGAGGGAGGAGCAAAGAAAAATTAGCACAAGCGATGAAAATAAAAATTAGACTGCAACTCTAACGACGAGGTCATGGTGGATGAAGAGAGCGAGGTGATTGTCAATGACGATTGAACTGTAACGGTAGTAGATGTCAAGGATCGAATCCATTTTATTCATCCACATGCAGGAGAGCTTTTGCGTTTGTTGAAGGAGATGTTGTTGGGGATCAAACCCATTTTATTTATCTACATGCAGGAGTGCGGTGACGCGGAACCCTTTGGCATTGATGAAGACCTTGATTGATGGTGGTGGCGACGATACGGTACATGTGGCAGAGTTGTTGGTGTAGATTATTGCCGGTGATGATGACCGGTCGACGATGCAGATGCAGCCATTTATTGACGGTGAGACGCGTACTCAGGAACGATTATACGTTTTATGTCGGCGAAGATGAGTCGGTGAGGTGGCTACATGCGGACGGAGAAGCCGATGACAACACATCAAGACGTCCTTTGGGTCGCCGTGCACATCGTCCTTGGCACGGTCACTAGTAAGGATTTGCTAGAGATGAGTCGTTGCCAAGGCTGGAGTAGAGGCACGTGATGATGACATGAGATGGTGGTCGACACAATCCAACCTACGATCGACGAAATAAGAAGAAATGCCGGTCAAGCGATTGTCGAGAAATTTTTGACAATGTCTATTGGATCTAACTTACGAGTTGCGCACCCCTCAGCGGAGATCGATCACCCCGAGTGCGGCAAAAGCGGTCGGCCAAACCATAGGTCGAGAACCGAGAGACTCTGATACCATAAAGATAATAATAGTTGATTGCATCGCTAGACCTGATATTGTGTCCTGCGTTATTACAATGAGATTCCTTGGATTGTTTATATATAAGTATAAGACTTGGGAGCCCAAAACCCTAAGAGCATCCCCACTCGTTGGGGGAACCCAGTCCGAAATCCAGACCAAATTTTGGCCGGAAGAAACTCGTTTTCGGCCTGGGAACACCGAGTTTCCCACCCGCGTTCCCAGGCCGAGTTTCCACGTTCGGCGAAATTTGGGTGAATATAGGCGAATTTCAATAATTAGGGCAAGGACGCACATATTACATCGAATTTAACTAGGAAAATATTAAATTCAAACAAGGAAAAGGCCTCCGCCGCCGTGGTCGACGACGGACGCCGCTTCTACAGGCCGAGGCGGGGGTGGTTGCCGGCCTGGATGTGCTCCATGACGGCGGCGAGAGTTCGCCCTGGAACGCTCCACCAGCGGCGGCGAAACGCCGCATTGTGACGCATCGACAGCGAGCCCGACGGTCCCTCGTGTCGGGCGAGATCCTGGAGGCGCCTGTCGGCGAAGAACTGCCTCCAGAAGACCAGGTTGCTAGGATCCTCGGCGAGATCCGGGTCTTCCATGGCGGCGATAGCGCCTGGATCTCTCCGGCGATGTCCTCGTTGGCGGGCACCGACGGAATAGGGATCCCGCCGGCGCTGAGATTCCAGCCGACGGGGAGACGAAATTCCGGCGACGCCGTATAGCCCACGTCATGGAGCAGTCGGGCTTCCCACATCTGCAGCGTGCGGCGGCCGTTCGCCGCCGCGATGTCGCCGGGAAATCTCTCGGCCATGGCTTTTCGGCGGAGTTATGGAGGTAGAAAGGTGCGAGCGTCTGGAGTTCGCCGGAGTTGGGAGCGGTGTGAGAGAGTGTGAAGGGAGACGACGAGATGTACGCCTTTTATAGGCCGAGGTCGGCGTCGAGGGCGGGAGGGGTGTAGCAGCGAGGGCGGGAAAAGGGAAACGACGGGAAGGATGACGACGACTCGGCTTCTATCGCTGACAGGCTGGTCCACTCGGCCAATTCACTTCGTTCGGCGTTCCCATAGCGTTTCCGGGATCCTGAGAATGATCTGGGAAGTCCGGACCAAAGTTGGCCAAATCCGGACGAAAAGAGGTTCCTAAGAACACGACTGAGCCGATTTTCACGTTCGGAGCTAAATTCGACGTCCGAATAACGAGCGAAGATGCTCCAATAGAGAACTGCCAATATGCAACCGTGAACAATCCCGCGACATGCATGCATGCACTTTAGGGCCAGCTAGCAGCCAGTCACATTCATGCATGAACGACAAGCTACGTACCAACAAACAAACAAACTTACCCTCACTCACCGTTATCTACTCGTGCCGTGGACCAGTCGGGCCTGCCGCAGTACATGCGTTGCTCTCGTTGGCTACTTGGATGATAGGTTCCACTCACCGGACCATTTGGAGCAACTGCTGTTTCCTCGCCTCTATCCCGTGGCATGTGATCGGTGATGGGTACGTACATACATGGATAAGAACTTTTGGGGCGCGCCCCACCTGCCATCTCATCTCGATTGATGCATATGTATAGCCAAAATGTTTAGAAGTCTAAGCAATGAGCATGGTACCTAGCTAGCTAAATGTACTACTTTCTCCATTTCAAAATATAAGATATTTTAGATTTTTGAAGAAAATATATTTAGATTTTTTAGTGTTTAGATTCATTCTAAACCCGAGGGAACCTATGTACTAAAAGATGTCTAGATACATTTACATTATAAAACTAAAATATTTTATATTTTTAAACAGAGTGAGTAGTATTTAACTAGCGGCAAGCTCCATTTCATTGGTTAGCCACGGCATCCCCACCATCCACACACGTCAGCTCGCTCATCGATCAAGCCAAACAGGGGCGGATCTACACCCAGGGAAACCCGGGGTGTGGACAAAAATTTCAGCTATATATTAGTAGAAATGCTTTAAATTTTCTAGAATTTAGCCTAACTTCAATGTATAATATGATCTTGGCCCTGGGTTAGATGGATTTCTGGAGATCACTTGTGCTCCAACTATTCTCTGGAAGATCTAATGGTACCCTTTATCCTAGCTAGTACAAAAAAATAAACTAAGTTTTAGCAAAATACAATTTTTTTAAAAAACTAGTTTATTTATTTAAACTAGGCTAAACTAGAGGGTATCTAAAGGTTCCAAAGTTCCATCTCGAGGGAGATCTGTTGTACTTCGGTGTCATGTGCTGTGATCATGCCTTTATGCTCCGGTTAGTTAGTGTAATAAATAAATTTTCTTTGACTCGTACGTTGATTCTTTTATTAATAATAGGACGCGCCTATCCGACGGACGCCCTGAAAACGCACGATTCTGGCGGGCGTTTTCGACAGGGGTTCCGTGTTCCGACGGTGACCCCGTGTCGCCCCGCGCCCGCCCCCTCCCACCCCGGTCGCGTGACTAGGTCCAAAAACGGAAACCTGGCTGGACCATCTTCCTCTCCAAGCAAAAGTCCCCCAGATCTAGCGTTATCCCTTTCCCCGATTACTCACCTGTCCATCTCGCCTTCATCCTCTAGCGAAAAACGCCATTGCAGCTTCACCTTGACGCCATTGCCCAACGCCCTTCTACTGAAAAGCAAAAAAAAGGAACACACAGGCAAAAACAGCAGGTACTTCTCAAAATTATCTCTTCAAATCACCATGATTTTGGTAGCAACGTCTCTATATTGTTCTCAATATGACAATATACTGCTGCACAACATGGATCTAAACAAAAAATAAGTCATCTATAACTACTCCTTAGTTTTTCATCTGACATATGTCCAATCTTGTTCAAACTATAAGAAATCAATCATCCTAAACTTCATTGACAATATATGTTGATCCCTGCATTAAAAACATCTAATTTAGGACAACTAACAACTAAATAGACATGGTTTCCTATTAATTGCTTCATCCTAACAACTAAATCTTCTAACATCATGAATATTTTGGTTGAACAACTCCGAAACCATGGATATCAACCTAAATGCAGAACCAGATCAAGAAATAGAAGAAGACAATGCTGATGGTTCACACACAAATGTTATCGTGCAAGTTGTAAATGAAGGTATGATGATTATATGCAATCCAGCAGTATTTTAACATAAGTTATTCATGCTTGCATGCAGAGGTTATCAACAAGCTAGAGCATAAGTTATCCATGCTTACATGCAGAGGTTATCAATAAGCTAGAACATAAGTTATCCATGCTTGCATGCAGAAGTTATCCATGCTTACATCCATATGTTATCAACTAGCTAAAACAGAAGTTATACATGCTTACAAAGCAGAAGTTATCAACTAGCTAGAAAAGAAGTTATCCATGCTTACATCCATATGTTATCAACTAGCTAAAACATAAGTTATACATGCTTACAAAGCAGAAGTTATCAACTAGCTAGAACAGAAGTTATTCATGCTTACATGCATAAGTTATCAACTAGCTAAACCATGGATATCGACCTAAATGAAGAATCAGATCAAGAAATAGAAGAAGACCATACTGATGGTTCACACACAAATGTTATCGTGCAAGTTGTAAACGAAGGTATGATAATTATATACAATCAACTTATATAGCAGTATTTTAACATAAGTTATCCATGCTTGCATGCAGAGGTTATCAACAAGATAGAACATAAGTTATCCATGCTTACATGCATAAGTTATCCATGCTTACAAACAAGAAGTTATCCACCATATAAAACATAAGTTATCCACTATCTAAAACTACAGTTATACATGCATATGAGCAGAAGTTATCCATGCTAACAGTTATACATGCATATGAGCAGTACATGCTTATATGAAAAAATTATCAACTAGATAAAACAGAACTTATCCATGCTTATATGCAGAAGTTATCCACTATATAATACTACAGTTAAATATGCTTACATACTAGAATAGTTATCCAGAACATGAGTAGAAGTTATCACTAGCTAAAAATATAGTTATCCATGAACATAAGTACAAAAGTTATCCACTAGATAAAGCTACAGTTATCCATACCTATATGCACAAGTTATCCATAATTATGAGTAGAAGTTATCCATGTTTATATGCAGAAAATTATCCACTAGCTAAAACTACAGTTATACATGCTTACATGCTAGAAAGTTATCCAGATACATGGGTAGAAGTTATCACTAGCTAAAATGCAGTTATCCAGGAATATAAGTACAAGTTATTCACTAGTTAAAACTATAGTTATCCATGCCTATATGTAGAAGTTATCCATAACTATGAGTAGAACTTATCAATGTAGATCATTGCAAAAGACAGATGACAAGTTTAAAAAAACTTGCTAGTATAAAAAATTACCCACCTATTATAACTGCTGTTATCCATGACTTCTCATTATATATACTCATTCCTGCAAAAAAAAACATAAATGATAACCTGTGTTTATTTGCATGACAGGCAATGTCCAAAATGAAGAACATACTGACAATGACTGCATGTATACTATAGTTGAATAAGCTGCACAAGAAACAACAACGGGTGGTACAATCGAAGAAACAACAGTACACACAACAGATTCAAATGAGGATGGGAGAATAATGCACACAATAATGATGCAAGAGATGAAGTACATTCCACACCGCAACCACCAACAAATGGAATGCGCTTTGACAGTTTTAAATCAGCTAGAGAACACTACAGGGCGTATTCACAGCGGAAGGGTTTAGGAATAAGGATAGATTGGTCAAGAAAAGACGCAAGAAATGAGCTAAACAAGGTGTATCTTGTGTGCACAAAAGCTGGTAAACCTCACGAAGAAAAGGAAGACACCCAGAACCCAAAATCATGTGTCAAGAAGAGGAAAAAATACACATCCAAGGACTGGGTGCACAACACACTTGTATGTAAAGAGAAAGTATGCATGGTGGTATGTTCAGCATTCATCGGATGACCATAACCATCCCCTGATAATAAAACCTTCATTAACAAGGTTCTTGCGTTCACACCGGAACATACCAGCAGAAGAAAAGGTGTTCTTGCGGATGCTTCATGCATGCAACATCGAAACATGCCGATAGAATCAGCTGATGGCAAGTTTCTACGGCAGTCTGAATGATGTGCCATACATAGAAAAAGACGTGGCGAACCTAAGGGCTTCTTTTCGCAGTGAAAACAATCACTACGACATGCAAGACACCTTGGCATACTTCGAAAAGATGAAGGCAGAAGATCCAGATTTCTTCTACAAATTTACACTTGATGAAGAGGACAGGGTTGAGAACCTGTTTTGGGTTGACGGGGCATCACGAAGAGCATACAAGTCTGGATACAACGATTGCATATCGTTCGACACTACCTACCTAACGAACCGGTATTGTAACATCCCAAAAATTCTAAGCTTGGATCATCAAACTCTAATCATCAAACTTAGGGTTAACAAAAACTTTTCTAAATAAATTTATGAATGCATGCATATGTGTATGCATTGATTTTGAATTCTTTTAAAACCACCTTGTTTGTTTGTTTCTTTGCTTGTAAAATGTTTCTTAGGTGAAATAAACATCATCTAAAACATTCCCCACACTTTTCCTAAAGACAAGTAAATCAAAACACATATATTAAACGAATGGTCATTTTGACCAATTTAACTCCCATGCCTACTTTGGCTGTCTCAAACTTTCAGAACCTAACAAAAACTTTTCTGGATCTTTGCACCCCTTGAATGTACTCATAACAAAGTATCAAGGCCCACTTTGTGATCATCCAGAAACTTTCAAATGCATAGTTTAAATGACAATTCAAAATTGAATCTTTATCATATGGGAAGATCCCACTTTTTCAAAAACCACTCAAACAAGCTCAACTTTCAAAACCCAAGCATCTGCAGACTCACCAGCACCAATCTAGCAAACCCACCAAAAATCTTTTCAAAATTCAAAACTTGATTTCATGCGGCCATTTCATCAAACAGGTTGCAGACACAAATCAAACAAACATCAAACACTATTGTGAGTAGTGATTCTTTCGTAACTTGTTCCCTAGTTAGCTCACACCCAGCTCAATAGATCATCTAGGAAGATTAGCCAAGCACTAGCACCACTGTGAGCTTGCCATTGCCATCAATGGTGAACAGCCGAGCACACCCTTGCCACCCCATAGTCGACAGCAAGCTAGGGGCAGCAGCAAGCCTAGCCAGCATGTCTGGGAGGCAGCCCACCGTCCACCGCCACTCATCGCCCAGCCATGAAGGTTGCCAAGCCTCGACCACGCGCACGAACCGCGCCTGACCGCTTAAGACCATGTCGGCGGCGCCAGAGCACCACCGACCAGCGCCCACGCATCAAGGCCGCCCTCACCGCATGCACACACGATCGCGACCGACCCAGAGACCGCCAGACATCCCCGTTGCTTGCTTGCCATCGCCGTCAAGACGCCGCCTACCGCATAGAGCATCACCTGCTCGCATGCCGCACCGCCCCATGCCTCAAACCCATGCCGTTGAGCATCGCCAGGAGACACCGCACCGTCCCCTACCCTTGCCCACGCCATTAGCTGCCTGTAACATCGCCCCCGACGAGCTCACCGTGCGCCCCGTCGGTCCCCTCGCTCGACTATAAATAGAGGCCACCCCCGCTCGATTTCTTCACACCATCTCACTCCCCTCTCCTTATCGATCGTACACACCGTTCTCGAGCAAGGCGAGCACCATCCCGCTAGAATTTCACCGAGCCCGCCGCCTCCGGAGAAGAAGGGAGCCATCGATTTAAATCCACCCCAGGCCGCGACCACCCTCGAAGTTTGGCCGTCGTCGAGCTCGTCGTTCGCCCGCCTCGCCGACCCTCGCTCGTACCCTGGTGAGCCCCCAGCACCCCTCACTGTCCGTGCTAGGTTTCATTCTCGCTGGCATTATCTCGCGTCGACGATGACTCCCAGCCGTTGGATTAGAACTAGATCGAACGATCCACCTTGCCCCATACCGCTTCGCCCAGCCCCGTGTCACTGACGAGTGGGGACACCCACTTAAGCAGCCCGCGGGAGCACTGCGCTTAGCAGGCCGGCCCGTTAACTTTTCCCGCGCAGCCCAGTTATTCAAATTAAACTTTTTCCATTTCATTTCAAACACACTTCTGTACCCAACTTCAAAAATCAACCCAGATCGATTCAGTGCACCAAGTTGAATGAAACCAATTTTGTTAGAAAGGTCTGTGAATGCTGAATCCAAGCCCGTTGGATTCAATTCAATTGGATCTATAGATAACCCATGGTAAAAATAACAAGGCAGAAGCTTTTCTGCATTCAAACATTTTTCAAAATTTAAACCATAATAGCTTTTGAGTTGATTCCAACTCTCAAAAATCACCTTTAACCATACCTTTTAGAATATATAAAAATATATAGGTTTACTTGTAGAAATAGTGTCCAAGTAATAAAAGGATGCCCCGTAGGCATTACTAGCCACTTTAATTAATTAAAATAAAAGGGTAAAACCTTATTAAATTGTGACACCACTTTAAATCACATTCCCATGGACTACAATATGTGGTGATGACATGTGTCAACATGATCCCATGTTTGGTTTGGAGAATATTAAATCTTAAGTAGTTGTTCAATGAGTAGAAATTACTTTTCTAAAAATAAAAGGAATTAAATCAAGCCTTAACCTTGTAATGTTAGAGATGATGCTAGATCATCTATAGGACCCTTGTGTGTGATGATTGCAAGTAGATAAGTATTGTTTGGTGATTGTGTACCTTGTATTTATTCATAGACGATAGTACCGACCAAGGATACGAGGAGGAAGGAAGATTCTACGAAGAAGAAGCCGAGGAGAACTTCAACCACTGCTCTGCACAAGGAAAGCTTATACTGATATTGATGCAAGCTGATACTATACCAATGAAAGCTAAAACTTGCAAGACACTCTACTTTAGCAATCCTAATACTACTAGCGAAGGTGCAAGCTAACCCTTGCAAGATACCCTACCGATGCGACAAACCCTTACCTGTTACCCTGCCTACTATATGCCTAAGCATATGTGATCACACCCACTTGATAAACCAATCCTAGTTTTATTTGCAAGCTTCTTACTTTATTTCTTTATCAAAGCTTACTTAGAGTTTACTTAAGAGATTGGTAGATACTAGAAAGATATGTGAAGGTTGCATAAAAAGCATAAAATTTGGCCTAAGTTAGAAACCCTGATATAACCCTGAGACATAAGGTTGTACTTAGTTGAAACTCCCCTAGTTTACCATCCCTCATTATTGCTTACCCCCACCTGTAGATGCTAGTGCTAAGCATAAAACTTGATCAACTTTTAGATGGGAATACTTGGTGGAAAAATGGTTATGAAAACCTTGGAATGATGGATCATTCTATTGAAATGTTTTGGACATGTGTTTCCGAACACCTGATGATCTTGGTGATGAAAATGTTGAGGCATGAGCCTTAGCCCTTTATAAAAAAACTGATGGTTGTCTAGATGTGATACCATTCCAATTTTACCGTACAACCACAATACCCGAATATTGGGTAGGGCTTGACTGGAAACTTATATACCTTAGTATTAGTTCCCTCACGGCCAAGGTCTGAGATATGCTACCTTGTGAAGATTGTCCACCTGTGCAGTATCCAAGATGACAGTTGGTCATGGTTGGGAGGCCAAAATCACAGGAGAGGTGATTATACTAGGGCGTGTAATTGAAAGGTTAGGATTGATTATCCGCATACTGAGTATGGTGAATTCAGGATTTGTTCCTGACGGATGTATTGAATGTTGTGGTGAAAGTGTACAATCTCTGCAGAGTGTCAAACTATTCGAATAGCCGCGTCCGCGATTATGGACAGTTGGAGTGGCCATACTGTTCCCCCGTCAGACTTTTCAAAATGACCTGTGAAATGAATTGAGACTTTGACTTGACCACAACAGAGTTGTGATATGAAATACAAGTTCCCACTTAGGAGTTATAAAATTGTGACTAGCTTTAAAACCTAGTAGAGATAAATCTGGCTTTTGCAAAACAACCCTAGAGCCTAGTGTCCTATTATCCAAAAACCCCTTTACTTGTTAGTATTAGTTTGCGAGTACTTAAAGAGTACTCATGGCTTTGTCACTGGCTATTCCCATGGCCAGACTATGAAGAGGAGTACCTGGAAGATGGACCCCAGGAAGGTTACGACAACTAGGATCATCTCACATCGTCAGCATTGCCTGTGACCCCGAAGATGGAGCTTTCACGCCACAAGTATTATTACGTATTCCGCTGCTTGATGTTGTATTAAGAACTGGATCATGAGATCCCTATTTGTGTAAGAACTTATGTATCGTTTGTAATGGATGATGTACTATGGTATCCAATTCTGTTATGTCTCGCAAAAATGGTAATCCTGGGATTGCGATGTATGGCATAACAGGCATCTAGGATTGAAAAATCCGGGTGTTGACAAGTTGGTATCAGAGCCATCCTGACCATAGGAGACCCTAGTTAGACTGGACGTTTGAACCCAAAAACTTAGTTTCAAAACCAAAGAAAACAAATATTTACAAAAAACTTATTCTCATTCTCATCTCTTTAATTCTTTCCTAAAAATTCATGTTCCTAAAAAACTCTTACAAAATACATAAAATTTTGACACACTTGATCACCCTGCTAATCTACTCATCCTCTATTTTTATCACAGCAAGTTTTACCAACTTGGGAATGGAGGAGACCTTATCTTTGAGAGGGATCTGGACCAGCTTTCGAAACTTCTGGAGCGTCCGCACCCCGAGTTCTTCGGAGCTCAGCTCAATGATCAAGGAGGAGAAGATCTGCAGTGGCTAATTGTTGCAAGTCTCCGAGGAAAGATTGAACCTCCCACTGCGGAGGGAATTCAGTTTACCTTGAGAGAAAACAACTGGCTCGATGGACTTGCCAGAGCAATGCAAGAAGCTCTTTCCCGTCTGTGTGGGCAGAGCATCAATCAGATCAAGGGTACTCGCTTTGAGTTTTGCCAAAGGAGTGATGCAAATGGACAACCACTGGAAGCCCCATACCACCCCGAGCTGAAGACCCAATTGGACCACCTTAGATTCATGATGTATGATCGTCAGCAAGAGTTGGACAACTGCCGTGACTACTGCAACCACAAGTCTTCCATCATCAAGACAAAGGACCAGACCATCGCCATGCTAGCAAAAGATCGCAAGTCTCGCCGCCGTCAGCTCGACAAGAAGGAGCGCATTATTGCCCGTCTTCGTCACCACATCTCATCTTTGGAGGAGACCATCCACGAGAGAGACATGCAGTTGGAGGAAAGGGATAATGCCGGAGAGGATCTTCGTGGAGACCCTTACTCCTATCTCAGCGATGACGACGATTTTCTGGAGGATCAGGCCATGGAATTCTTCACCGATGAGGATGATTTCGCCTTCATCGATGATGATGAAGATGATGAAGCCACAGACTCCGAGGAGTAGTAGCACTTGAGCACTAGCGTAGTGAGTAGTATTCGGTCCCACTGTATCGTAGTTTCCAGGATGGTTCTTAAAACCATCTATTTTCTTTGTTGTGGTGTGTGTTGTACTATGTGCAATGAATGAATGAATGAAAAAGCAAGTTGCTAGAAAAACCTGAGTCAAACTTTAAAAACTTTTCAAAGACCCAAAACCTTAGAAATTTCCCTCTTTTCCCATTATCGATCTAAATCTTCAGATGCCATGTGGAGGAAGTGGTTCAGCCCCGGACCCGATGTTGCAGATTCTGCAAATGTTGACTTCTGACTGCGAAGCTGAAAGAGCGGAACGTCAAGCCAACCTAGCCACTCTGCAACAGATAGCCCAGCTAGCCCACAACAACCAAGGCCACGGAAATCAGGACCACCATGGATCTAAGCTCAAGAATTTCCAGAACACCAACCCACCTGTTTTCACTAAGTTAGAAGAGCCCCTAGATGCCGATGATTGGCTGCAAACCATGGAAAATAACCTAGAAGTCGCCGGAGTGGAAGCCAACGAGAAAGTCTTGTTCGCCACCCATTATCTAGCCGGAGATGCCAGGGCATGGTGGAACAGTGTTCGCGCAATGACCGGAGGCCAGATAATGACCTGGGAGGAATTCAAGGTCAAGTTTAGCAGAACCCATGTGCCACCAGGTTTGATCAAGAGAATGAGAGTCGAGTTCAGAGAGCTAAAGCAAGGAAGAATGACTATAGTGGAATACCGTGACAATTTTTTGTCATTAGCTAGGTATGCCCCGGACGAGATAGACACCGAAGCCAAGAAGAAAGAAAGATTCCTGAATGGTCTGCATGACAAGATGCAGACGGTGTTAGTCAATATCCCCTTTGCGGATATTGAAGCCCTTGTCGACTCTGCCATCCAGATGGAAGGAAAGATCAACCAAGCCAATGAGAACCGCAAGCGTCGTATGATGCATCAGCCAGGAACCCATCAGACCCCAAAGTACCGCCCCAACCCATCTCCAGGATTTATCCCCAAGAACCAACAGACCCCCGATGAACCGTCTGACCTATCCCAACTGTGGAAACCCTAGACCCGGAGGAAATCACAACAACCCCGGCAACTCTAGCAATTTCACCCATGCCCCACCCAAGTTCAACACCAACAATGTTACCGCCAACACCAACACTGCCCCGAGGACTGGAAGCAATGTTGTGCCTGTAGCAGCCAAGGACAAGTCGCAAGTGACCTGTTATGACTGTGGAAATAAAGGCCACTATTCCAACGAGTGCCCCAACAAAAAGAATGCTACAGCCCCCAATGCCAATGCCCCAGCTCAGCAGCAGCGTCGTGTTCAGCCTGGAAGAAGATTTGCCCCAGGGAATTCACTCAACCGCAATGGCTGTCTTTTTCTCATGCATGCTGAAGAAGCTTAGGAAGCGCCGGACATCGTGCTAGGTATGTTTTCTATTAATTCAGTACTTGCAAGAGTGTTGTTTGATTCTGGTGCATCGCATTCATTTGTCACCGAAGAATTTGCATGCACTAGTAAAATTCAACCAACCAAATTGAAGCATGTGATGATTGTGCAAATTCCCGGATCAACCACCAAGGCTAGGCAAATTTGCAAAGCCATCCCTAGGCATAGATTTTTATGCTAATCTAATAGTACTCGGAACTAAAGGTTTGGAAGTAGTACTAGGAATGGATTGGATGTCCAAACATAAAGGATTGATTGACTGTGCCAAGAAAGCCATCACCATGACCAGTACCACCGGAATATCAGTCGAACATATATCTGAAACCTTACCTCGTCAATTTAAATGCAACCAGAGTATAGCCCAACCTACCATTGACCAAGTCCGGATAGTCTGTGAATACCCCGATGTATTTCCAGATGTTTTGCCCGGTATGCCCCCAGATCGGGATATCGAGTTTATCATTGAACTAATCCCGAACCCATAGCCCAGAGACCCTATAGTATGAACCCGTCAGAGCTCGCAGAACTAAAGAAGCAACTGGATTCCATGTTGGAAATCGGATTGATTCAACCAAGTGCGTCCCCATGGAGATCACCTGTCTTGTTTGTGGACAAGAAGGATGGAGGTAACCGTTTATGTACGGATTATCGGAAGTTGAATGATGTCACCATCAAGAACAAGTACCCCTTGCCCAAGATAGAAGATTTGTTTGATCAGTTGACCGGTGCCAAAGTGTTTTCTAAGATTGATCTTAGAACTGGCTATCATCAACTCAAAATTCGTGCAGAGGATATTCCAAAGACTGCCTTTACCACCAGATATGGATTGTATGAGTATACAGTCATGTCTTTTGGATTAACCAATGCCCCCGCTTATTTCATGAACCTCATGAATAAGATTTTTATGGACTTCCTAGATAAGTTTGTCGTTGTTTTCATCGATGACATTCTGATTTATTCCAAATCAGAAGAAGAACATGAGCTACACCTAAGGACCATTCTTGGAACCCTTAGAGAGCATCAGTTGTATGCCAAGTTTAGCAAATGTGAATTCTGGTTAGAGGAGGTAGGATTCCTCGGTCACATTGTATCCGCCGGAGGAATTGCTGTTGACCCTGCCAAAGTGAAAGATGTAGAAGATTGGCAAGCCCCAGCCACTCAAACCCAAGTTCGTGCTTTTCTCGGATTGGCGGGATATCACCGCAAATTTGTAGAAGGATTCTCGAGTATCGCCAGACCCATGACCCAATTACTAAAGAAGGACAAGAAGTTTGAATGGACAGACAAGTGTGAAGCAAGTTTTCAAGAACTCAAAAGGAGATTGATTTCAACCCCAATCTTGATCATGCCGGATATCACGAAGCCCTTCGATGTGTATTGTGACGCATCCAAGATTGGTCTCGGATGTGTGTAATGCAAGAAGGCAAAGTTATATCTTATCTATCTAGACAATTGAAGCAACATGAGCAAAACTACCCAACCCATGACCTCGAACTCACAGCCGTAGTTCTAGCCTTGAAAGCATGGAAACATTACCTGATGGGAAATCGTTGTGAGATTTATTCGGATCACAAGAGCCTAAAGTATATATTCACTCAGAAGGAGCTGAATATGAGGCAGAGAAGATGGATTGAGCTAATCAAGGATTATGACCTGGACATTCACTATCACCCTGGTAAAGCCAACGTGGTAGCCGATGCCCTTAGCAGATTGCCGTGCCGCTTGAACTCCATGATTTTGAAGGAGCAACCAAGTTTGCACAAGGAGATGGAAGATTTTCGAATGGAATTAGTAAGTGAATTATTTTTGGCTAGCATAGAACTCCAGCCCACTTTGATCAGTTAGATTAAGGAGGCGCAGAAGGAAAATGCTAGTATCGACGGAATCAAGCGTCGTATCGGTACAGGCAAAGTACCCGGATTCACCGAGGACGAAGAAGGAGTGTTGTGGTACAAAGGATGCCTTTGTGTACCAGCAGATTCTGAGTTGAAAGAAGTTATTTTGAAGGAGGCTCATGATACTCTTTATTCGATCCATCCCGGAGGAACTAAGATGTATCAAGATTTAAAAGAGCAATTTTGGTGGCATAAGATGAAGAGAGAAATAGGAAGCTATATCACCAAGTGTGATATATGTCAACGAGTCAAGGCAGGACATCAAAGACCTGCTGGATTGTTGCAACCTTTGCAGATTCCGGAATGGAAATGGGATTCTGTAGGAATGGACTTTATCACTGGACTACCTACTTCTAGTAGGGGAAATGACTCTATCTGGGTCATAGTGGACAGATTGTCCAAAGTCGCCCATTTCTTGCCCGTCAAAACCACCTATCAGAGTTCGAAGCTAGCGGAGTTGTACATCGCTAGAATCGTCAGTTTGCATGGAGTCCCCAAGAACATAGTATCGGATCGAGGAACTCAGTTTACCTCGAGATTTTGGAAGAAAGTTCAAGAAGGTTTAGGAACCCGCCTAGATTTCAGTACCGCGTATCACCCTCAGACCGATGGACAAACGGAGCGAGTAAATCAAATACTCGAAGATATGCTGAGAGGATGCGTGTTAGAATATGGATCCAAGTGGGAAGACTGTCTGCCGTTTGCAGAATTTTCTTACAACAATAGTTATCAGGCCAGTTTGCAAATGGCCCCATTTGAATTCATGTATGGAAGAAAGTGTCGTACCCCTTTGAACTGGTCGGAAGTAGGCGAGAGTCATATTTTCGGACCCGACATCCTACGAGAAGCAGAAGAGAAGGTTCACAAGATTCATGAGCACCTCAAGACCGCCCAATCCCGACAGAAGAGTTACGCCGACAAGAGACATAGAGACCTCGCCTTCAATATAGGAGATTTTGTTTATCTGAAAGTGTCGCCATTGATGGGAATGCAGCGTTTCCAACTCAAAGGAAAGCTAGCCCCCAGATATATCGGACCTTTCAAAATTCTGAACCGTCGAGGAGAAGTATCGTATCAATTGGAGCTACCCAAAGAGATGTCAGAAGTACACAATGTGTTCCATATCTCGTTACTTCGCAAGTGTCTCGAAGTCCCCGAGAAGACCGAAGTGTTCAAGAATATCGACCATCGGACCATAGAGATAAACGATGACCTGACCTATCCCGAAGTACCCATCCGCATTTTGGAAGAAGCTTTTCGAACTACCCGAACCCGAAGCATCAAGTTTCTCAAGATTCAGTGGAGCAACCACACAGAAGAGGAAGCTACCTGGGAGCGCGAAGATCACATCAGGACGGAGTTTCCCAATCTCTTCAAATCCTAGGTAATCTTTTCGTCCTTTTTCAAATCTCGAGACGTGATTTTGTTTAAGGGGGGAAGGTTTGTAACATCCCAAAAATACTAAGCTTGGATCATCAAACTCTAATCATCAAACTTAGGGTTAACAAAAACTTTTCTAAATAAATTTATGAATGCATGCATATCTGTATGCATTGATTTTGAATTCTTTTAAAACCACCTTGTTTGTTTGCTTCTTTGCTTGTAAAATGTTTCTTAGGTGAAATAAAAATCATCTAAAACATTCCCCACACTTTTCCTAAAGACAAGTAAATCAAAACACATATATTAAATGAATGGTCATTTTGACCAATTTAACTCCCATGCCTACTTTGGCTGTCTCAAACTTTCAGAACCTAACAGAAACTTTTCTGGATCTTTGAACCCCTTGAATGTACTCATAAAAAAGTATCTAGGCCCACTTTGTGATCATCCAGAAACTTTCAAATGCATAGTTTAAATGACAATTCAAAATTGAATCTTTATCATATGGGAAGATCCCACTTTTTCAAAAACCACTCAAACAAGCTCAACTTTCAAAACCCAAGCATCTGCAGACTCACCAGCACCAATCTAGAAAACCCACCAAAAATCTTTTCAAAATTCAAAACTTGATTTCATGCAGCCATTTCATCAAACAGGTTGCAGACACAAATCAAACAAACATCAAACACTATTGTGAGTAGTGATTCTTGCCTAACTTGTTCCCTAGTTAGCTCACACCCAGCTCAGTAGATCATCTAGGAAGATTAGCCAAGCACTAGCACCACTGTGAGCTTGCCATTGCCATCAATGGTGAACAACCGAGCACACCCTTGCCACCCCATAGTCGACAGCAAGCTAGGAGCAGCAGCAAGCCTAGCCAAGATGTCCGGGAGGCAGCCACACCGCCCACCGCCACTCATCTGCCCAGCAGCTCGTGGACCACGCACGAACCGCGCCGCTTAAGACCATGCCGAGCGTGCGCCAGAGCACCACCCTCGACCAGCGCCCACAGACCGCGCGCCGCCCTCACCGCGTGCACACACGATCACCACCGACCCAGGAGACCGCCAGACATCCTCGTTTGCCGCCCCGTGCCGCACAGGCACCGCCCGCCGTCGAAGACGCCGCCTCTGCCGCGCAGAGCATCACCCTTTCCAGACCAAGCCGCACCGCCCCATGCCTCAAACCCATGCCGTTGAGCATCACCAGGAGACACCACACCGTCCCCTACCCTTGCCCATGCCATTAGCTGCCTGTAACATCGCCCCCGACAAGCTCACCGTGCGCCCCGTCGGTCCCCTCGCTCGACTATAAATAGAGGCCACCCCCGCTCGATTTCTTCACACCATCTCACTCCCCTCTCCTTACTGATCGTGCCACACCGTTCTCAGAACAAGGCGAGCACCACCCCGCCGGAATTTCACCGGAGCCCGCCGCCTCTGGATAAGAAGGGAGCCATCGATTTCGTCCATCCTAGGAGCTGCCGCGACCATCCCTGAGTTCGCCGTCGTCGACTTCGTCGTTCGCCCGCCTCGCCGACCCTCGCCCGTACCCCGGTGAGCCCCTAGCACCCCTCACTGGCCGCGCTAGGTTTTGTTCTCGCCGGCGTTGTCTCGCGCCGACGATGACTCCCAGCCGTTGGATTAGAACTAGATCGAACGATCCATGTTGCCCCATACCGCTTCGCCCAGCCCCGTGTCACTTACGAGTGGGGACACCCACTTAAGCAGCCCGCGGGAGCACTGCGCTTAGCAGGCCGCCCCGTTAACTTTTCCCGCGCAGCCCAGTTATTCAAATTAAACTTTTTCCATTTCATTTCAAACACACTTCTGTACCCAACTTCAAAAATCAACCCAGATCGATTCAGTGCACCAAATTGAATGAAACCAATTTTGTTGGAAAGGTCTGTGAATGCTGAATCCAAGCCCGTTGGATTCAATTCATTTGGATCTATAGATAACCCATGGTAGAAATAACAAGGCAGAAGCTTTTCTGCATTCAAACATTTTTCAAATTTAAACCATAATAGCTTTTGAGTTGATTCCAACTCTCAAAAATCACCTTTAACCATACCTTTTAGAATATATAAAAATATATAGGTTTACTTGCAGAAATAGTGTCCAAGTAATAAAAGGATGCCCCATAGGCATTACTAGCCACTTTAATTAATTAAAATAAAAGGGTAAAACCTTATTAAATTGTGACACCACTTTAAATCACATTCCCATGGACTAAAATATGTGGTGATGACATGTGTCAACATGATCCCATGTTTGGTTTGGATAATATTAAATCTTAAGTAGTTGTTCAATGAGTAGAAATTACTTTTCTGAAAATAAAAGGAATTAAATCAAGCCTTAACCTTGTAATGTTAGAGATGATGCTAGATCATCTATAGGACCCTTGTGTGTGATGATTGCAAGTAGATAAGTATTGTTTGGTGATTGTGTACCTCGTATTTATTCATAGACGATAGTACCGACCAAGGATACAAGGAGGAAGGAGGATTCTACGAAGAAGAAGCCGAGGAGAATTTCAACCACTGCTCTGCACAAGGCAAGCTTATACTGATATTGATGCAAGCTGATACTATACCAATGCAAGCTAAAACTTGTAAGACACTCTACTTTAGCAATCCTAATACTACTAGCAAAGGTGCAAGCTAAACCTTGCAAGATACCCTACCGATGCGACAAACCCTTACCTGTTACCCTGCCTACTGTATGCCTAAGCATATGTGATCACACCCACTTGATAAACCAATCCTAGTTTTATTTGCAAGCTTCTTACTTTATTTTTTTATCAAAGCTTACTTAGAGTTTACTTAAGAGATTGGTAGATACTAGAAAGATATGTAAAGGTTGCATAAAGAGCATAAAATTTGGCCTAAGTTAGAAACCCTGATATCAGCCTGAGACATAAGGTTGTACTTAGTTGAAACTCCCCTAGTTTACCATCCCTCATTATTGCTTACCCCCACCTGTAGATGCTAGTGCTAAGCATAAAACTTGATCAACTTTTAGATGGGAATACTTGGTGGAAAAATGGTTATGAAAACCTTGGAATGATGGATCATTCTATTGAAATGTTTTGGACATGTGTTTCCGAACACCTGATGATCTTGGTGATGAAAATGTTGAGGCATGAGCCTTAGCCCTTTATAAAAAAACTGATGGTTGTCTGGATGCGATACCATTCCAATTTTATCGTACAACCACAATACCCGAACATTGGGTAGGGCTTGACTGGAAACTTATATACCTTAGTATTAGTTCCCTCACGGCCTAGGTCTGAGCTGAGGCTACCTTGTGAAGATTGTCCACCTGTGCAGTACCCAAGATGACAGTTGGTCATGGTTGGAAGGACAAACTCACAGGAGATGTGCTTATACTAGGGCGTGTAATTGAAAGGTTAGGATTGATTATCCGCATACTGAGTATGGTGAATTCAGGATTTGTTCCTGACGGATGTATCGAATGTTGTGGTGAAAGTGTACAATCTGTGCAGAGTGTTAAACTATTCGAATAGCCGCGTCATGATTATGGACGATTAGTGGCCATCTTGTTCCCCGTCAGACTTTCAAAATGACCTGTGAAATGAATTGAGACTTTGACTTGACCACAACAGAGTTGTGATATGAAATACAAGTTCCCACTTAGGAGTTATAAAATTGTGACTAGCTTTGGAACCTAGTAGAGATAAATCTGGCTTTTGCAAAACAACCCTAGAGCCTAGTGTCCTATTATCCAAAAACCCCTTTACTTGTTAGTATTAGTTTGCGAGTACTTAAAGAGTACTCATGGCTTTGTCACTGGCTATTCCCATGGCCAGACTATGAAGAGGAGTACCTGGAAGATGGACCCCAGGAAGGTTACGACAACTAGGATCATCTCCCATCATCAGCATTGCCTGTGACCCCGAAGATGGAGCTTCGCCTACACTACCGTTATTATTACGTATTCCGCTGCTTGATGTCGTATTAAGAACTGGATCATGAGATCCCTATTTGTGTAAGAACTTATGTATCGTTTGTAATCGATGATGTACTATGGTATCCAATTCTGTTATGTCTCGCAAAAATGGTAATCCTGGGATTGCGATGTATGGCATAACATGCATCTAGGATTGAAAAATCCGGGTGTTTTACAGGTATAAACTACCATGCGCTCCATTTATTGGGATAAACAACCATGGACTATCGGTTCAGTTTGGATCCGGGTGTTATCAAGGACAACTTTGTGTGGTTGTTTCAAATGTTCAAACTGGCAATGGACAGCTTAGCACCAAAAAATATAATAACATATCAAGACGCTCCCATGGGTGGTGCTATAAGTGTTGTTTTCCTGGATGCAACTCACAGGAATTGCAGATGGCACGTCATCGAGAATGCAACTGATAAAATAGGGACATTCATGGCCAACCACCTAGAGCTGCTCGACGCTTTCAATGCATGTGTGAACAACAGCTTGTCACCGGAGGAATTTGAGGAGGCTTGGATGCATATGATAAATACTCATAATGTCCGTGACAATGTCGATCTGTTCTCACTGTGGGAACAATGAAAGGTTTGGGTACCAGCGTACTTTATGCACGCCTTTTTGCCCATTCCTTCAGACCACAGCAAGAAGCGAAGGGTTCAACGCAGTGCTCAAGCGTTACGTCAAACCAAGGAACTCCATTTATGAGTTTGTACAATAGTACATGTCAGTACAAGAAAATATTTACAATGCTGAGCTAAAGGCAGAGTGTGATACAACTTTGAAAGATCTGGAGTGGTGGTGTGGAAGTATTATGGAGAGACAAATGGCAAAATCATACATAAGGAAAATCTTCTTCAGGTTTCAGAGCGAACTGAGAAAGAGCATGTCATACCAATGCGACCACATCAACAGATACCAATTTGAACTGAGCATAATAGGGATACCGGTTCCACACTATGGTTAGAGAAGTTATAGGGTATTCGCAAACTGGGAACAAGGAACATATGAATGCAACTGCTTCAAATTCGATAGTGATGGTATGTTGTACTGCCACATTATAAAAGTGATGACTCATATATAAGTCCATCAAATCCCAGATATGTACATACTGAAAAGGTGGACATTGGACGCGGAAACTATCCTAGCTGAACCACATGACAAACATAAACAAGGGAAGAAAGAGATGCCTGAAGACTCAAGAAATATGATGGTATTTGCATCATACAGATAAGAGTTTGCCAAAGCTGCAAAGATAGGAGTAAAGACAGACGATGGAAGAAAAATCATTAGGAAACACTTGAAGGAAATGAAACAAGAGCTAGATGTGATAGCAAGAAGAGAAGAGAAGAAGAAAAGAGAGGCCGGAAATGAAGCGATTACTATGCCATCGTCTAGTGCTCCGAACGAAGCAAGCGTGACACCTTCGACAACTGCCCCACCAAAAAAATCACAGTCAACAAAGAAACTATGCAGCACTTCAAACAATAAGCACATCGAGATCTCACATGTCATCAACAAAGCACATACAGAACTCGGAGAAGTCAGTAACCAAAGGGCGGCCACGACAAATATCAAACAAAAATCCACTAGACCTTTCTACCAAGAAATCAAAGAAATGCAGCCACTGCGGTGCAGAAGGTCACACCATCCGCAAATGCCAGGAAAAGTTGAAGCTCCTAGGATATCAAATTTAGAATGTTTATGTAACACAAAATGAAAACGATATATTTGTTGTTTCTATGTATGATAGTTCATGCTGTACATTATGTGGTTTTCAAGTTATCCATGCATATGAGTACAAATTATCCACAAGATAACACAAAAGTTATCCATACATATGAGTACAAGTTATCCATCACATAACACACCACTTATACATGCATACTAAAATAAAAGGTTATCCACTGGTTAAATCTACAGTTATCAATGCATATATATAAAAGGTTACCAAACCCTAAACATTAATATGCTATTTTAAAACAGAAGTTATCGAGACATATGACTACAGGTTATCAACCAACAAACACAATAGTTATCCAGGCATACCAGCAGAAGTTATCAGGTAAGTAAAAAAGTACAGTTATCCATAACTATATGTTGAAATTATACCACAAAATAATTAATAGAAAAATTATCAAACAGAATTGAAAGTAGAAAGAAAGCATAAAAACACTCATATATACGAAAAACACGTATAAGGTGGGTAACTTATGTAACACATTGTAGATAACTAACAGAAATATGACATGATAACAAACATTTAAGAGTGTGGATAACAAACAAGTAAAAGTATGGATAAACTTGGGAAAATTTACCTTGGAACTTATTTTCTTTCAAAAGTGACCTCCAATTTAGAAGAACATTACGAGGATGGTTCAACAAAAAATAAGTCATCTTTTTCTTAATTCCCGGCATCATATCTTGAGAAATACAAGGCACAACGCTTCCATTCCACAATTTAAGGTTTTTAAGCATGAAAAACCCACAATCAGTGCTGAAAACAAAAAATAGAGTGAATAAACAAATATAGTATCAATGATTATACAAAAACAAAATAAATTACATGCGTACAAAAAAAACTAATATAATAAAGGAAAAGAAATGATGCCACAGTAAACGTAAAACTAACCTGTCAACTTGACTCGGAACAGGGACATGCATCAACTAAAATTCTTCAATCTGTCTTCTAGAATCAGAATAGTTGACAATGTACATTTTCTTTATTGTTTCCATTAGCTTGGTCATATGTTCAATCATTTCTACATTAGCTTCACCACGGAGCGAGTCAAGAATCTCAAACCTTTTGGCAGGCATATTAACAGAAAGCATGTACCAATGGTCCAAAGAGTCCTTTTTAGTCCCTATCTTCTGAAGGACAGCAAAGCAAAGCTACAGAAAAAAATGAACATAAGATAACTAAATGCACGTGTAGAAAAAAACAGTGGTTACCTAGGCAGAAATGAAAGAGTTATCAACACAACATAAGCAATGGTTATCATACAGTATGCCTGAACTTATCAACTGCATCATACAGTAGAATAAAAACAATAAATAATCGAATTAGACAGCATACCATATGTTTGTGGCTCGGTTTATAGTTGTCATCTCTCCTGAACGACCTCCGAACAAGATTTGCAGTGAATCTTCCCTCCAACAGATATTTAGTAACGATATAAGGAAAAATTATCTTGTTGGATGGGCAATTATCTTGCATTGCAGAAATAGCAAGATCACACATATTGTTAGAAAGCTCGCCATATGGCATCACACTTTCAGCAAAATCATTAGTTGTCACCCACATTGGATCAATATTACAAATTGATGTGCTACAAAAAAAATTTAATGATTAGAATACAAGGTATCCACTATGAAAACCAAAAGTTATCACCAACAAACAGTACAAGTAATCAACCTGTACTAATACAACTTATCAAACCAGTACAAAAAAAAGTTTAAGTTATCCACTGAAATAACAACTAAAGAGTTATTAATCACAACTAGTATCGAGGTACAAATAAAAAGGTAAAGTTATCAACCCTAAACATTAAAAATGATCCACAATGAAAATCATAAAGTTCAGCAACTAGAAGAACAAAATGATACACAAGTAGTAATACAGGTTAGCAAACAACTAACAATAAAAAAAAGGTCCAAGTTATCCATTGTTAAACTAAGAGTTATCCCCTAAAATACTATAAGTGACCCAACAGTAATACTACAACTTATCAACCAGATAACATAATAAGTCAAGTTAGCAAGCATCAAACATTAGAAGTGGCCAATGGTAGCATTTAAAAGTTACCAACAGAGAATACTAAAAAGGATTGAATATTATAAAAAAAGAACATGTACATACTTTTTAATTTTTGACTTATTCGTATCACGCGTGTGTATGATAATCTTCTTATACAATGCATCTTCTTCTGCAGTTGTCTTAATATAGGAGAACGGAGGAAGAAGAGACTTGGTAGGATGAATAAGTCTAATAGTGCGCAACCGCGTCGCAGGTGTAACACTACCAGCAACAACAACTGGAAGAGCAAAACTGTCGAATAATCAGGAACAACTACAACAAAAAAAAATTAATGCACCTCGTAAATAATATCTATTCAAATACATAAATAATAACTAAACAATTTTTTTTAGTTACCTGGAACGGAACAACTAGTCTGGTTTAACTGTTTGGTATCTTTCATAAAACTCCGAACAGCTTGATAACCAATCTTTTCACCCAACAGATCATCAAGAGAAATAACTATATTTTCATTATTTACCAGCTTTTTACAATTACAATCAACTTTTTGTTGATACACTACAAAAAGAATAAAGAACGGACAAAGGAAATGTCCAAATAAAAAAGGATATAAATGGCAGAACACATGTGGTAAAAGAAAACCACATGTTTATCACCATAAATAAATAATTTAAAAACATAACATATATTAAACAATAAAAGGTAGTTTAATTACATCACACAAACATAGAGTCATATAAATTACAGCACAAATTGTTCCATCAACAACATATCACAAAATAAAAGTTCCCATAAATTGAAACCTAATTTTAACTATGGCTGCCATAAAACAGAACCAAACAGCCATGAAACCGAATCATGATCTTCAAGTTTGAAACCCAAGCCCCAAACAGCCATCGCAACGATGATCTTCAATTTTGTCATCCAAAAGGGACAATTAACTAGATCCATCTGTACCCTCATTTTTATCACCACCCGTTTTCGGTAAGTTCAATAAGTTAACAGCTGCATAGAATATGTCCCAAAAGAAAGACAAGAAGGAAAAGGGACAAAAAATGTTAATGTCATATAATCTGTTACATGCTTCCTACAAAGAAAATATGTTAATACTAAAAGTTATTAGCATAAAAACAGTGTAGGTTACCAACATAAATGAAATAAAGTTATCAACATTGGTTTTTAAAAGTGATCAGTGACATATATATAAAGTTATCAACACAAACCAAAAATGCACAATCATAATAAAAACACATGATACAAAGGAAATAAAACATCATTAAAAGAATATAGTTTTACATTACAAAAAAACATATAAGACAAACATGTAATCAAGTTGCAAGCATTTAAAACATTTGAAAAACAAAAAACAGTGTAGGTTACCAACATAAAAAAGTAATAGTTATCAGCACTAATATATAAAAGTGATCCAGGGCATATACATAAAGTTATCAGGCTGAAGGTGTGTACCCGTGCTGGGAGAACGTGCCCAAGACAAAGGAAGAACATCTTCTGCTTCAAAAAAATGGAATAAATCACCCGAATCAGCATAAATGTGATGAGAAACAGGCACAACATTAGAATCACCTTGTGCAATAATACGAAGATCAGGCTGAGCAGGAGCAGGCTGCGCAGGTGCACTAGCAGTAGGAGCAGGCTGCACAGAGACACCAACATTAGGAGTAGGCTCTGCACAGGCACCAGCAGTAGGAGAAACAAGAGGATCCGCATCAGGCACAGAATACGACACAACATCCCTAAAAACATGTAATGGTATCCCAGCAGCAAGACTCAACTTTCCATCACGAGCAACCAATTTTTCTTTCTTGATAGCAATGACTTCAGCTTCAGAACTTCCATCACCACTTGAAGGACCAGCATATGTCTCGAGCACACTGGACTGCCTGCTAATAGGGGGTCGAAAAGACTTGACGCAGGAACCAAAGGAGCAGATAAAACAGGTTGTACATCTTCTTGGGTACTATCATCCAAGACAGAAGGCTCATTTTCACTCTCACCCTAGGTTGATGGATCTCCAAGCGAGCAAATAGCAGGACTTGCAGCAACATCAACAGAAGTAGAAGCTGCTGCAAGGTTGGTGAACAGCGATGACGCAGGAACAAGAACAACACCATCAGGACAAACAAAACCACATGCATCAACATTGGCATCAACCTGGGGGCATCTCTAGTGGAAACAACAACTTCAGTGATGTTCTCCGTCTCGTTTGCCATGATATTTACAATGCTGCTGCTAAAAGGCTGATCAATGGTATGTATAATCAGTGGAGTTCTCGAGACTGTTTGAGCTACATCCATTGCCACATCGACATATAATCCTACTACAACTGTAGAAGGTGCACTCGTCACAGCAAGATCTTCAGAAGCACCACCATTGCCACATGTTTCTCCACCAGATATAACCTCTTCAAGATTCACAGCAGGCGCATCCACGACATCAGGAGTTGCAACAATATTAGAATGTCCTTCAACACGAGTAGGTGAAGGAATAGGAGAGGATGCATCAACATCTATAACAGATGTGCCTTCATCTGCAAAACGTTGTTTTGCCAACCGTGGTGAAGACCTTGTAGCTAGCACAGATGTCTTCTTCGATGATTTCTTGCTGTAATAAATAATTGCCAACAAACAACAAAAAATCAAAACATAATAAACAAAAAACATACAAGTTACCAACATGAACAAAAACAAGTTATCAGATGAAATATACTACAGTTATCCAGTGAGAAATGCTACAGTTATCAACACTAACATAAAGAAGTTATCATGTGAGAAATGCTATAGTTATCAACAATAACATAAAGAAGTTATCATGAGAGAAATTCTACAATTATTAGTGTAAACATAAAGAAGTTATCAGATGAAATATGCTACATTTACCAACAATAACATAAAGAAGTCATCATGAGAGAAATGCTACAGTTATCAGTATAAACATAAAGAAGTTATCAGATGAAAAATGATATAGTTATCAACAATAACATAAAGAAGTTATCATGAGAGGAATGCTATAGTTATCGGTATAAACATAAAGAAGTTATCAGATGAAAAATGATACAGTTATCATAATGAACTAAAAAAGTTACCAGATGACAAATGATACAGTTATCAATATATATAAACATAATAAACATAAAACAGAAAGGTTAACCACATTAACATAAACAAGTTATCAGATGAAAATGATACAGTTATCAACACTAAGGTAGTAAAGTTATCCAGTGACTGAGATAAATAATTATGCCCACTCATACCTCTCAGAAACAGCAGCCCGCATAATGGCAGGAGTAAGTCCCAAATCTTTGCAGACAAGAGACTTGATCTCATTATCAATCTCTTCAACAGTACGAGAATTGATCACATTATCAACATCCTCAACCGGACGTGACTTCTTCTTCCTAGACCTTTCATACACACGAATAGGGGTTTTTTCCTGTCCACCCACAATAGTAGCAACAGGAGCATCAGTCATCGGGTTTACGGGTGAGACAAGATCTACAACAAGTGACCTAGCTTCCGATGGTGACATATGACGATCATCAGGTGATCTTGCTCCTGGACTATTATTCTGCTCTTCATTGGAATCTGGGAAAGTCAAAGATAGATGGACATTGGAAGAACCACCAGCACGACCACCAACAACACCCTTACCCTTCCTGTCAGCACGGACATACCATTCAGCATCGTCATCTCCATCGTAAGCTGGCATCGAATCCCTCAGAATTGTATTATCACTAGGAAGAATAGGAGAAAAGACTTCATTAGTGTGTGGAACATTCCTTCCATGAGTGATAGAACGAGTAAGCCTAGCTCCACGGACACCACTTGAGGTTGCGCCACGGGCACCACCTGACCTACCACCACGAGCACCACTTGAGCTAGCTCCACCCATGAAGATTCCTCCCATGGGTTGCATTGCAAGTTGACCACCAAACTGGGCAGTAAATTGTTTCGCCATTTCAGCACCAGCATTGCCTTGCACCGCCGTCAAGCCTTGCACAAGGGTACTCATTAACCCAAAAATACCAGATGCAAAACTGCCAACAAGATTTGCTATCTGCGACTTTTGATGCACAAATAAAAAGAAAGGAAACAACAAGAACATTAGCAAAACAAGAAGAAAACAAAAGTATCATAAAAATATCACCTCATTTGAACAACTAGGGTTTGCACAAGTGTCAAACCATTTGTTAAACCCTTGCGCACCACCAAAAAGACCAAAGCTCATGCCATACTGAGGCTTCAACTGCACAAAGAAACAGATACAGAATTATCAAATGTGATCAACCAGTTTTCTACATATTACCCAATTTAATCACATTATAACCTACATGTTACCACCAAATAAACACATAAGTTACCCACTGTTTATAATCAATGTAATTAAACAAACATACAACATGTTACCAACACTTAAACCTAAAAAGTTATCAACAACATAAAAACACAAATGCTACAAAATATATTACACACCTCCAGCTTTCCATATGCATTTCCGTTATTCTGCAGATCAGCAATCAACACTTCATCAATTAACTCTCTTGACCAGATGTTCACAGCATAACGCCCTTCCGGCAAATCAATATCCAACCCACTAACATCTAGTGAGTCAACATAAAGCAGTTGCAAGAAAACAAATTAAAAACCAGAAAAAGAATACAATAAGTACACTAACTAAAACATAAAACAAATTTCAATATAAAAAGTAGTATTCACACAATATAAAAACAACAATTTGTACCTGCAACAGAAAAAGACAAGCCTGCGTATGACTACCACTAGAAAGCTCCTCATGCAGCTGGTCAGCAACAAACTTGCACCACTAGAACTTGGACACATTTCCAATGTTGTGCTGGAATTATATAATCAAAAAGAAACTATCAACATAACATCAAAACTTGCACATATATTGCACACCACCACAAAAACATAAAACAAAAATGTTACCACCCCTATAACACACAAGTTATCATCACACCAAACAGAAAGTTATCAACACAAAAACATAAAAGTTACCAGCCAACTCATATATTGAAAATGAACAGACATTACAACCAAAACTTACCATGATAGGGTAGCACTTTTGGCAAACACGGTTCCGGGTGGTGGGTGACAGAAGTGTAGACACAATGTACATCACATATACTTGCTTGAACTCATCTCCATATGAAGTCATATCCTTCAAGATTTCGAAAACTCGAGTTCTCAAAGGTGTGCCAGAATCATCAGGAAAAAGAGCAGGGGCAAGAGCATCCTGAATTTTTGCATCAGCATAATAAGAAACCGACTCTTCACCAAGCGGCAAACCCAAACATCTGAATACACTATCCTCGTTGAGGGGTATCCTTCCTCGACCCGACACAACAAATTCACGTGTATGCTTGTCATATAAACTAGCAAACCAAGTCATAACTGCGTAGTGCAGTGATGAACACTTGATATCTAGCAAACTATCAAACTCCATTGATTCAATTGCTGCCTTCTGATTCGATAGAAAATCCAGTAAACCGATCACGGCAGAAGGAGATGCCCTGTTACGTTTACGGGCAGGTTGTTTTTTATCCTCAACAACATTATCAGCAGACTTTCGTTTCCTCGGCATCGTGACAACTACAAATAATTTAAAATTAAAAATAAATACAAAACTAAATCATAATGATACACAGGAATTCATAGAAAAAAAATAAAACAATACCATCTGTAAATAAGTTACCAATGATCATAACCTAATGTTATCATGCAAACAGAACATAAAGTTATCCATGTCAATGCACACATAATATCATGCATTTTGCTAAAAAAATAGCATTACCAAACAGATCATAAACAAAATTTAACAAAAACATTATACAGAATTTAGTACTATTGAAATCAATGAATTTTATCCACACATCAGTACATAAGTTACCCATAATCATAAACTAATGTTATCACGCCAACAGAACACAAATTACCCATGATAATAAGCTAATGTTATCATACCAAAATTTCATTAGTTATCAATATCAGTACACACATATTATCATGCATTTTGCTCAAATTAGCCATGAATTTTATCCAATGCTACCCAAAGGTTTACACATCAATATATAAGTTACCCATGATCATAGACTAATCTTTTCATGCCAACAGTTATCAAATTACCCATGATAATAAGCTAATGTTATCATACCAACATAACATTACTTATCCATGTCAATACACACACATTATCATGCATTTTGCTTAAAATATACATGAATCAAAAATTTAGCACATAACAGTTTAGTAATGTTGTTATCAACAGATCCTGTCCAATATTACCCATGCATAGATCTGAGGTTATCAAGGGATCATATCCCACTGTTACCCATGATAATAAGCTAATGTTATCATACCAACATTTCATTACTTATCAATATCAGTACACACATATTATCATGCATTTTGCTCAAATTAGCCATGAAATTTATCCAATGCTACCCAAAGGTTTATACATCAATACTTAAGTTACCCATGATCATAGACTAATCTTATCATGCCAACGGTTATCAAATTACCCATGATAATAAGCTAATGTTATCATACCAACATAACATTAGTTATCCATGTCAATACACACACATTATCATGCATTTTGCTAAAAAATATACATAAATAAAAAATTTAGCACATAATAGTTTAGTAATGTTGTTATCAACAGATCCTATCCAATGTTACCCATGCATAGATCTGAGGTTATCAAGGGATCATATCCCACTGTTACACATAGATACATCAGTTGTTACCCATGGCTTGATCTGTTGTTATCAAGCAATAATGTTCAATCCCCATTAGACCATGGGGCGAACAGCACACATGGATCACATCATCTGAACATCAAAACTACATCACACGCATTAGATTTGACAAGGCAACATTACTCAAAGGACAACAAAGGGGATCAGAGGCAGCATTCAAACCCTATGCATGCAGGAGCCAGACAAAATTAGCGGGCAAAAACGCACGCAATACAACTTATAACTTACACACAACCTTAATCTACAAGACCTGCAGGAATCAACGACAACCACAAATCCGACGAAATGGAACCGCCGAAAACCAGAGAATGACAAAGGAAAAGGGTCGGAGCGGCGGAGGAGAGAAACTGGAGGAGGAGGAGAGAACTTGCGAGCACACCTAGAGGGAGTAGACGCGTCGGCGACGGCAATGGCAAGCAGAATCGACGAGCAACTGCAGCAAACTGCCGTATCGGCCTTCAAATCATCGGAGAAGAAGGGGAGAGAGCAGCGCGATTCCTGAAACGGTCGGGAGAAGTGGGAGGAGTGGAGCGGATGACGAGTGGGACCCCAAGTGAATAGGGAGACGGGATCAGGTGTGCGCCTTTAAAACCAGCACCAACCACGCCGGGTTTGTCCGCTTGCGTACGATTCAAATCGGGCGGCGCACGTTAGTTCGCCGGGTTTTGACACCCACCGACCGGTCTGAATCTAGAAAAACCATAATAATAACAAAAAAAGCATCCACATATATACCTCTCTCTGGCAACATATATCAGTGGATAACCGAAGTGACATGGAGTGTAATTCGTCTTGAATGATTGCATCACGAGCTTCCTCCACCGGTGATCGATGATTGCACTGGAATCCATGAGTCAGAGCTCATGCGCAATGCAACAAACTCCTTAACTGCACAGCAGCACATGCATGATGATATGCCACGTCTCGCAGCGTGCTGCATTTTTAATCAGGAGGCACACGGGAATGGGAAACACTGCTGGAGAGTTTTTTTTTGTGTGAACACTGCTGGAGAGTTGAAGGAAACAGTTTTCTAAGTACATTCTGTCTTATCTATAGTCAGGGAGCAGCTCAATTAATTCAAGGTGCATGCGTTCCAATTATATTGTGCAATAGTTAAAGGGGCTTGTGTTTCTCAGTCGGTCTAGTTTTCGGAGTTCTGCACCGGTGGAACAACCTGAGCTCTCTGTTGCAAAATAGTGCTGCACTCGTACTGAAAATTATTGTTGCTTTATTCATCTATGAGAGCTAAATACATACTACTTCCTCTGTCTGGAAATATTCTGCATTCTGGGTTTAGTCAAGGTCAAACTTCACAAAGTTTGACCAAATATATAGAAAAATTTATATACATCCATAATACAACATAAATACCATTAGAATCATCATAAGATATATTTTCATATTATATACGTTTACTGTTATAGATGTTTATAGTTTTTTCTATATTTTCTACCAAACTTTACAAAGTTTAACTTTGACTAAACCTAGAATATAGGGTAATTATGGACAGAGGGAGTAGTACCTGTCATGTTTAATGCCGACCTAAAATTTGGGGTTGGAATTGTGACAATTGAACTAAACACAATTAGTCATGCATGCAACGTCAGCATCAATCATACTCTAACGATCCCACAGCTTGACTCTAGTCTATAAAAAAGAGTCATATGAGGCCGGTGTGTACATGCCCCTAGCACAATATTGCTGGCTGGTGACGATGCACCATTGCTCGAGACATCAGAATCAGAGCAAACACACTTGCAACAAAACACACCTGCTCAGGCACCAAACTCCCCCATTGGTTGAAGTACTAGTTTTGTGTCTGAAAACACCAAACCTAGCTAGCTTGACTTGATCGAGCTGCTTATAACTTGCTAACAACCGTAGCCACTTCACATATGTCTCTACGACGGTGAGCATGCCATGTTTCGGCCATTAAGTTTGCTGTTCCTTAAAGCAACGAACCTATATATTCCAAGGGCTATCGTCCCCCATCCTAGGAAACGACCCCAAATCCCTTTCAGATCACTGTCCAAAAGAGGCTAAAAACGTACTATGTACTCATGGTCATGGACCTCGCTAACACCATGCTAAAAACGTAATAAGGCAAGGATTGATCAGGCACATGGGCTCCCTCTCCGTTTTATGCATAGAGAGGGAGCCATGTTGCAGAGCCTTGCAGCAATTATATTACTGTATTTGGGAAGCAGCAAAGGATTTATCCTCTTTTGTGCTTGCACCACATGCCTCTCCAGGGGACCAGAACACAGCAGAAGTAAAGCACATGGCACAATGCCGGTCGATCTCTCTCCCTAGCTTCACATCCATCCATGTGCAAAAATAACTTCCGAGAAATAATCAGTGGCTGGCCGAATGACGTCCAATGCGTTTTGCATCCACTGGCTGATCATCAAAGCTGGCCTATCTAGCTAGCTGTAACCCAGCAATACTACCTAATTACTAGCTCTCTTGCAGCAAGCAAGACGATGTACATATGGATTACGTTATACAGTGAGCTATTTTCTGGCACCGTTGTTTTATAATCATCCATACTACTTATATTTTACTATCTTTTCGTCGAACTAGTGTACCTATACACCTGAAAAGTGTATTGGGTGTGTTGGGGACACAAGAGACTTCTTTTATCTTGATTGCAGGGTTGCTTGAGAGGGATACCTTTGACCACTTTCTTCCTGAGTTCGATAAATCTTGGATGATCCACTTAAGAAAAACTTGTTGTTGTTCTACAAACCTCTGCACTTGGAGGCCCAACACTGTCTACAAGAATAGAAGTGTGCGTAGACATCAGCGAGGAGTGGGAGGAGGATGACACGTGGGTTGCGGGGTGTTTGCGGTGGCCTGGAAGCTTGAAGTGGATTCGTTCTGACCCGATCCCGCATCTGCTGGAGAAGAAGGACCACGCTAGGTTGCTCCGATGGACGGAGACGGGCGCGAGGCTTCTCTTCATCTCCGGCGGCTTCCTTCATAAGGTCAATGCGCCTGGATGGCTGCTTCCTGCTGCGATTCTTCGTCGAGCTTCTCTGGCCGGCCTTGGTGACGAGGGGAGAAGTTGCGGCGGCGACAGGCAGCGGGATGTAGTTTAGCCAAGCCTGCAGCAATATCGAGCTCATCACACGGCGGGCAAGAACGCCCACGCGATATTCGACCGATTTGATGGCCTTCTCGGATGCAAGAGATGCGTCTTCTCAACCTCCAGGAAGGAGGCTCCCCGAGCTCAGCACCGGCGTTCTGCACCCTCTAGAAGCCAAGTGGTTCGTCCCCGGCGGCGGAAGGGTGGCCGGAGCTAGAGACTCACTATCGGTGGAGGAGAACATGGACTTGATTGTTTTTTTTATTTTCTTCCCCAGGGATCTCTTTGTAAAGCCCTATGATATGTTTCTAGGCCCGTGTGTAAAGTTGTACCCACCGCTTTGTTAATGAATGCTGTATCGGGGTCTTTCCAAACCCCATCTATCTATCTATTACTCCCTCCGTTTAGAAATATAAGATGTTTTAGGTTTGTGAATGAGATGTATCTAGACATGTTTTATTGTATAGGTTCAAATGAATCTAGACACTAAAATATGTGTAGATACATCTCCTTCACAACGCTAAAACATCTTATATTTTCAAACGGAGGGAGTATATACTAAAAACAATATAAAGGTATTTTTTGAGGCACTACGTTGATCCACATCATCAAAATTATTTATGATAGTTAGATTTGAAATCTATGGTTAGGATTTAACTAAATAACCGTAACTTAATTATGTTTCCATATATGCACATCCAACCCAACGTGTGTCACGTATTTGATTCCTCACAAGGTTTAAGAAAAAAAAGGTTTCTCTCTTAGACAACACATTGACCGATCCATCCCAGTCAATGCTTGAGGAAAAAAAATTAAACGTGGTCATGTGCCCCTCGATCCAAGACTGTCTGTACGTGTTGATTCACCAAAGGAAAGAGTCCATACAAGCTACAATAGCAATACAAGCTGCAATAGCAAACGTGTAAGTCTAAATCACCTAACGAGTAATATTTTTTGGTTGTACAGAACATGTGTGTGTTGATATTTGCCAAAAATGAGTCCGGATGAATTACAATATCAAAAGTTTCAACCCAAATCACTTAACAAGATAGATTTTATTTCTTGAGACACTTTTTTTCTGAGAATTTTCTTGAAACGTACTATAATACATTTATTTACCCATGTATGTCGAAGGTGTTGGGAATATGCCCTAGAGGCAATCATGTATGATGAGATTTTCCATTGTATTCATAAGGATATTAAGTAGTCCTTGTATAAACATCTGATGTGTATCATTGAATATGTGATTCGGTTGTGGAACTATGCATTCATGTTGTTTGTACTAAATATCCTTGGTTATTGAGGTTGTGCTAGACACACAACTTAGACCAATATGAAAGTTGGCTTGATGACTCGGTTCCACTTATCATGGGCACGGAGATGCTATTCCAACTTATACAGACTCGGCTAAAGAGTTTAGCGAGTCGGATTGACCCATATTGAGGTACAACGAACTAGCTGTCATTTGTATATCTCAATCAATGTAATCCTTAGACCTGAGGTTGTTGCACGGTCCGAGTTGAGGATCACCGACTTAGGTTCTGTCAAACGTTGATCCGTAACTGGGCAGTTATAAAGGCAGGGTTCGGGTCGACTGAGAATCAAGCTGCGTGATGTGAACCAAGATGGGATTTTGCCCCTCCACTTGGAGAGATATTCTCTGGGCCCTCTCGTGAGATATGATTCGGAAAGCATGGTCATGCACGACTCGGTTAAGTGTTAACCGAGGCGATCGACTAAGAGTTAGTCGGGTGAATCACTTATCTCGGATCGAAAAGAGAGTCGGACTATTTAAGGGATGACATATATTCGCCTATAGTCTGACAAGGTATATCGTGAGGCAAAAGGGACTCGGACGTAAGTCGCATTGGAAAGGAAAGTCGTCATGACTCTTTGGTACTTGGGAGTCGGCACGTTCTGCTAGGAGCCGCTACCGACTGATCGATTGTGAGTCGGACTCCAATCGTGTCCAAGTATCCATGAGCCTGCGGGGTCACACACTTAAGAGCGGGAGCAAGTTCGGATTGGATCTAAACATGTAATTTGGTTGGGTTGGACCTTAACCTGATTAGGACTGAGTTAGTGAGTTGGACTCACTGTGACTAATGTTATATGGGCTTTAGTGAATGGGTCGCGCGAGCAGAGCCCACGTTCACTCCCTATATATAGTGGAGCACCTTAACCCAGAAAGGTTAATCGTTGTTCGGTTAGGTCATTTCCTGTGTTGGAAACCCTAGCTCCACAGCAGTCCTGCCGCCGTAACGAACATAGCAGTTCGCCGCCGGTGCTCCTCCTTGTACGTGTGGATACCAGCAGAGGTGTTGTGCGATCAGCACCAGGAAGATCGGATCGTGAGGACTGCGCTGCATCAACTGACGTGCTTCATCAGTAATCCGCAACCGCACGTCTAGTGGTAAACCTCGTGGCCTTCTACCTCAGCTAGATCTTGGGATCACCGCGTTAGAGGAAAAGTTTTTATTTTATCTTTGCGTGGCCCAACAGTGGTATCAGATCGATAGCTTCTGGTTTTAGGCTCGAGATCTCGCATATGTGATATGCGGTAGGCTGTAGATGAGATCTATGTATGTTTTGGTGGTCGATCTATGAGATAGATCGGTTTTGTACGAAGTTGATAGGATCAACTGTACTCGGGGAATGGTAGATCTGATTTCCGTGATCATACTGCTGAGGTCGTGGAACGACATACCCCTACCGGTCGGCTTCCGTCATCGGGGTAGACTGTGACACGTAAATCCAGAAGCGGTGATCGCCGGCTTCGCCCTGTCGTAGCGCCTTAGATGTCGTTGCGAGTTTCACAATGCCGGTAGATATTCTATCTATGCATAACTTGTTTTTGTAGGAAGTTGTGAATGGTATGGTTCATGTGCATGTGATGTATGTGTGTAATCCATACGTGATCTGCGAATCACGGATTTTTGTCAGCCGGCTGGAACCTAGGTGCTGTCATTTTATTGTATAACGACCTGCGTGTCGGATTCTCCTTGTAACTTACTTTACTAAGCTAGTGTAGCTGTTTGGAGAACCCAGAAGGCATGCAAGACATTGTACATGTCGGCGACATGGAGTAAGACGGCAAGGGACAAGAGTTGGCACGAGTCGGATTACAGGCTTTGTGGAGATGGAGATCGCCATGAAGAGAGCCATACCATTTCACATTATAATTGCTTTATTTTGTGTTATTGTTATGTCTCAGTTTTACCTCTATTAGATAGTCGGTAAAATTTAATCCCTCAAAGAAGGTCTAGTCTGTTTTCCCGCCAGTGTTTGCACCATCACAAGTCGTACATTTTTGGTAGTGGGCTCATAAAATTGAGGTGCTGCCAATTCTTTCCGACTAGGTGGGTTCGAGTCGGACTCTTACTGCAAAAACACTTGGTAAGCTAGACGGGTCTATCACAACGGTTGTGGGACTCGGGGAAAAGTCGGATGGGAGCCGGGGCATGTGATGCCACCCATCCAACAGGAGTCGTATGAGATGCGATTGACAAGGAGTTATCTACCTAGATCACTTGGCGGCTAGCGGTGATGCTAAATATCACTAGCCGACTTGCTTATTTAGGATCCTAAATCACTAAGTAACCATCGAAGGGGTGTTGGTTCTAGTGGGAGCATAAAATATTAAAATGTTTAATATGCTTGCTCTTTTATGAATACATGTCTTAAGTGTTTTGCATATTTTCTGTTGTAGATCATGGCACCAAGTAGCAGTCGCTCTCAGATATCCGGTTTTGCGTTGAGAACCATTCTTGATAAAGATAAACTGAACGACACTAATTTTATCAACTGGTATCGAAATCTGAGAATTGTTCTTAAACAAGAAAAGAAGGACCATGTCCTAGACAACCCACTTCCAGATGAGCCGAATGAGAATGCGACTGTCGCAGCCACCAATGCCTACCGTCGGGCTAAGGATGAGTCCACGGATATTAGCTGTCTTATGCTTGCTCACATGGAACCGGACTTGCAAAAGCAGTTCGAGCATGTTGAGGCCTACGATATGATCGAAAGCCTCAAAAGTATGTTCGTGCTCAGCGAAGACGAGAGGTATCAAGTCTCTCGTGCTTTGCTGAGTTGCAAGCTTAAGGATGGTGATCACGAGTCGCATGTGATCAAAATGGTTGGTTACGTGCAGTCTTTGGAGAGGCTTGGCTACCCCATTAGCGAAGAGTTCGCTACGGATATAATTCTGAACTCTCTTCCTAGTGCATATGGGCAGTTCATTTCGAACTACCACATGCATGGTATGGATAATAAGCTCACTGAATTGCATGGGATGCTCAAGCAGGCAGAGGCGGATCTCAATAAGGGCACCAGTCAAGTGTTGATGGTGCAGAATAAGGCTAAGTTCAAGAAGAGTTCTTGGACTAAGAAGAAGGCTAAGTTAGGAGGAAAGCAGGCTCAGGACCCGGTTCCAAGCGCTTCCTTAGGGACTAAACCATCTCCTTCAGCTGGATCCACTTGCTTCTACAGCAAGGCGGATGGCCACTGGAAGAGGAACTACAGCAAGTACTTGGCCGACAAAGCCAAGAGTGGAGGTATGACTTCCGACTCAGGTACACTTGTTTGCAATGTTATAGACATATATCTTGATGCACCTAATAGTTCTTGGGTATATGATACGGATCAGTTATTCACATCGCAACTCGTTGCGGGACCGTAAGAACTAGGAGCGTAGCAAGAGGCGAGGTTGATATTCGAGTCGGCAACAAAGCAAGAGTTGTTGCGTTGGAAGCCTCGACGATGCAACTTCATTTACCTTCGGATTCATTATGGAACTGAATAATTGTTATTATGTTCCAGGTGCTCGATCGAAACATTATTTACGCTTCATGTTTGATGAGGCAAGGCTATGAGTCGAATATCAAGAATAATGGTTGTTCTTTGTATTTGAATGATATGTTTCACGGTTTGCACCCGTCCGACGGGTTATTTATTTTGAATCTTGATGGTGAGTCGGTTTATAACATAAATGTTAAAAGGTTGAAACCAAATGATCTGAATATGACTTACTTTTGGCAATCGGCTTGGTCATATAAGTTGGAAAGCATGAAGAAGCTCCATGATGATGGACTCTAACTTCGCTCGACTTGGAGTCGTTGAGACATGCGAATCTTGCCTACTCGGCAAAATGACCAAGACACCTTTTGCAAAGAGTTGCGAAGGGCGTCCGACTTGTTGGGACTAGTACATAGTGATGTATGTGGACCAATGAGCACGACAGCCGAGGATGGTTATGAGTACTTCATTACCTTCATCGATGATTTGAGTAGGTATGGATATATCTACTTGATGAAACATAAGTCGGAAGCCTTTGAAAAGTTAAAAGAATTCAGAATGAAGCACATAATCAACTCGGCAAGGAAATAAAGTTTCTTGATTGGACCGAGGAGTACATGAGCCATGAGTTTGATGACCATCTGAAAAGTTGTGGAATAGTTCCTCAACTTACTCCGCCAGAATGCCAAAAGAACGATGTTTGGAAGGCGTAATCGGACCTTGTTGGACATGGTACGATCAATGATGAGTCAGACAGATCTGCATTTATCATTTTGGGGTTATTGTCTAGAAACAATGGCGTTCACGCTAAGCAGTACCATCAAAATCGGTAGAAGACACGCATGAGATGTGTACAGCAAAAAGCCGAGTTTGTCTTTTCTTAAGATTTGGGGTTGTGAAGCATTTGTCAAGCGACTTCACGGACAAGCTTACTGCCAAGTCGGATAAGTGTATTTTCGGGGTATCCAAGGAAACCTTGGGTTACTACTTCTACAACCGAGAAGAGGGCAAAGTGTTTGTCGCCGGGCGGTGTCTTCCTTGAGAAAGAGTTTCTCGGTCGGGAGTAAGTGGAGCACGGTGCAGCTCAAGAAATTCGAGAGGAACCGGCTAGTAGCGAGTCGGCAAAAACCTTGGAGGTTGAGCGCCGGTCGTGGCGGTGAGCCGGCAGCGACAGTACTACGAAGATCGGCAAGATTACGAAGTGTTCGTGATGTGTTCTTGTTAGGCGGTGATGAGCCGCAAATTATTCGGGCGATGGTGGGATCTGATTCGAGTCATGGCTTGGAGCCATGAGATCCGAAAAAGTCCATGGATGAAAATCAAGTTTGGAACTTGGTTGATCTGCCAGACGGTGCAAGACCCGTCGAGTGCAAATGGGTCTTTAAGAAGAAAACTGATATGGATGGAAATGTTTCCGTCTATAAAGCACGCCTAGTCGCGAAGGGGTTCCGACAAGTTCAAGGAGTTGATTACGACGAGAATTTCTCGCCCGTAGCGATGCTTAAATCAGTTCGGATCATGTTAGCTATAGCGGCCTATTTCGACTATGAGATATGGCAGATGGATGTCAAAACTGTAGGGTTTCATAGCATGGAAAACAAAATTTTCTACCGCATACAAACAAACAAGCCAAGATCTATCTACTAGATTGTAGCAACGAGTCGATGGAATAACTCACCCTCGAAGATTCCAAAGTGTTTAACGAGAGCGGATTCTCGTGGGTGATGTAGTCGTACTCTTCCCGATCTCAAGATCGCGTAGACGATCCTTCCAAGGCTGCGTTCTGCAGCGCTCCCGATCAGTCACACGTTCGGTACTGACGAAGACCTTCCCCTCCCTTGTTCCAGCGAAAAGCGGAGGTTGTAGCACTCTCCTCGATTCCTGAGACAACGGCGTGGTACCTAAGTAGAGGGGAGATCTCGCAGGCTTCTCCTTAGCCGGAGCGAGTATGGTGGACTATGAGAGAGCCTCGACGATCTAGGGTTTGACACACGAGGAGGGCAAGCCATGGCTAGGGTTAGGGCGGCGGCGGTTTGCCATAGGCGGGCAAGGTGGAGGTGGCATGGCTAGGGTTTAGAGGTGGAGGTGTTAGGTGTCTGGGAGGAGCCCTGCCCTCCTTTTATAGGTGGAGGGGCGGCCAAGGGAGGAGTCCTCCCCAACTCGGCTTGTAGGTGGGCCGGCGGTGGAGGGAGGAACTCCTCCCCAACTCGGTTTCCACCTCCCTCTCCACTTCCCAAAAATAGCCGTTTGACTTTCAAATTGCCGTTTGACTTTTTCAAACTAGGATTTGATTAAACCCTTTATTTTGTTCAGCGATGACACCTAGTACATGATGCAATCATACCAACTTGATATAACACATTCATGTACCCTTCCCCTCCGGAGTGCCGGACATTCCGGAACCTTCTAGAACATTCTCGATGAAAACACCGGAACCATTCCCCAACTCCGAAACAGGACTTTCCTTATATGAATCTTATTCTCCGGACCATTCCGGATCTTCTCATAATATCCCGAATCCCATTCGAGACTCCGAACAACATTCGGTCTCTTTCTCATCATTCCATAACTACTCAAACAACGTCGAATCCTTAAGTGTGTCTCCCTACGGTTCGTGAATTATGCGGACATGATCGAGACACTTCTCCGAACAATAACCAATAGAGGAATCTGGAAATTCATATGGCTCCCACATATTTCTACGATTACTTTGCGATCGAATGAACCACTTACATACGATACCAATTTCCCTTTGTCTCACGATAGTTTACTTATCCGAGGTTATGATCGTCGGTATCTCTTCATACCTAGTTCAACCTCGTTACCGATAAGTACTCTTTTTCTCGCTCTGATATATGATCCTGTGAGCAGTCACATGCTTGCAAGCTAATTGGATGACATTTCACCGAGAGGGCCCAAAGTATATCTATCCGTCATATGGATGGACAAATCCCACTCTTGATCCATGTGTCTCAACCAATACTTTCCGAACACTCAATGCCACCTTTATAGCCACCCAAGCATTGTGGTGTTTGATGTCATCAAAGTATCCATCCGGTAAAGGTGATATGCATGATCTCATGGTCGAAGGAATTAGGTTACTATGTATCAGAAAGCATATAGCAATTGAACTATTAAAATGACTTGATCTTTATGCTACGCTTATCTATAGGAGTATGTCCACCATATCATTCTCCTAACGATATGATCTTGTTGTTAATAACATCTCAATGTTCATGATAGGGAAACCACAATCATTTATTAACCAACAAGCTAGTATTATAAAGAGGCTTTACTAGGGACTTCAATTTAAGTTTACAAATCACACAAGTATTAATGTTTCCCTGTTAATACTATTATAGCATGAATGCAAACATTTATCATAAACACAAAGATATAATAATAACTATATTTATTATTGCCTCTAGGGCATATCTCCAACAGTCTTCCACTTGCACTAGAGTCATCTAATCTAGATTACATGGTAATATACCGAACACCCATGGCAGTTTGGTGCTGGTCATGTTTTGCCCTCGGGAGAGGTTTAGTCAACGGATCCGCCACATTCAGATCTGTGTGTACTTTGCAAATCTTTATGTCCCCATCTTGGACATGTTCTCGAATAGCGTGAAAACGTAGCTTGATGTGCTTTAGCTTCTTGTGTGACCTTGGTTCTTGCGCATTGGCTATGGCACCCATGTTATCACAGTAGATAGACATTGGGTCCAGCGCGCTAGGAACCACACCCAGCTCTGTAATGAACTCTTTCATCCATATCGCTTCTTGTGAAGCCTCCGAAGCAGCCATGTATTCCGATTCAGTTTAAGATCTCGCCACAACGCTTTGCTTTGCACTCCTCCAGCTAACTGCTGCACCATTCAAAATAAATACGTATCCAGATTGTGATTTAGAATCATCCGGATCGGTGTTCCAACTAGCATCGGTGTAACCATTAACAATGAGCTGTTCATCACCTCCATAAGAAAGAACCATATCCTTCGTTCTTCTCAAGTACTTAAGGATGTTTTTGACCGCTGTCCAATGATCCACTCCTGGATCACTTTGATATCTGCTAGTTAAACTAACATCATATGCAATGTCGGGTCTAGTACATAGCATGGCATACATTAGAGATCCTATGGCTGAGGCATAGGGAGTCTTACTCATCCTTTCTCTATCTTCTGCCGTTGTCGGACTTTGAGTTTTACTCAAGGTCGTATTGGGCAACATGGGCAAGAACCCTTTCTTGCTATCTTCCATTCCAAACCTCTTTAGAACTTTGTCCAAACATGTACTTTGTGACAATGATATTAGGCGTCTCGATCTATCTCTATAAATCTTTATGCTTAATATGTAAGATGCTTCGCCAAGATCCTTCATTGAAAAACTATTATTCAAATATTCCTTGACACTATTAAGAAGGTCTACATCATTCCCAATCAACAATATGTCATCTACATATAGTATTAAGAATGCTACAGAGCTCCCACTCACTTTCTTGTAAATACAAGCTTCTCCATAAGTTTGTATAAAACCAAAACTTTTGATTACCTTATCAAAACGTTGATTCCAACTTCGGGATGCTTGCTTCAATCCATAGATGGACCGCTGAAGTTTGCATACCTTGTTAGCATATTTAGGATCGACAAAACCTTTGGGTTGCATCATATACAACTCTTCATCAATGTCTCCATTGAGGAATGCTGTTTTGACATCCATCTGCCATATCTCATAATCATAATATGCAGCGATTGCTAACATAATCCTCACGGACTTTAAGCTTCGCTCGTGATAAAGTCTCATCGTAGTCAACTCCTTGAATTTGTCGAAACCCTTTTGCGACAAGTCGAGCTTTATAAACAATAACATTACCATTAGCATCTGCTTTCTTCTTGAAAATCCATTTGTTCTCGATGATTCCTACCATCCGGTAAGTCCACCAAAGTCCATACTTGGTTTTCGTACATTAATCCAATCTCGGATTTCATGGCTTCTTGCCATTTGTTGGAATCTGGGCTCATCATCGCTTCCTCATATGTCGCAGGGTCATCGGTGTTGTCCACCAACATGACACTCATAACAGGATCATACCAATCTGGAGTGGTACGAGTTCTCGTTGACTGCGAGGCTCACGTAACTACAATCAAGTTTCATGATCATCATCATTAGCTTCATCTCTTATTGGTGCAGCACCACAGAACTTCTTCGGTGTTGTGCTACTCGCAATTTCGAGAGAAGGTTCGACAACCTCGTCGAGCTCTACTTTCCTTCCACCACTTCTTTCGAGAGAAATTCCTTCTCTAGAAAGGATCCATTCTTAACCGAAGATTTTGCCTTCGGATCTATGATAGAAGGTATACCCAATAGTTTCCTTCGGGTATCCTATGAAGACGCATTTTTCCGCTTTGGGCTCAAGCTTGTCCGGCTGTAACTTCTTTACATAGGCTTCACAACCCCAAACTTTAAGGAACGACAATCTAGGTTTCTTCCCAAACCATAATTCATACGGTGTCGTTTCAATGGATTTAGATGGTGCCCTATTTAAAGTGAATGCGGCTGTTTCTAATGCATAACCCCAAAATGATAGCGGTAAATCTGTAAGTGACATCATAGAACGAACCATATCTAAGAGAGTTCGATTACAACGTTCGGACACACCATTACACTGTGGTGTTCCAGGCGGTGTCAATTGTGAAAGTATTACGCATTTCTTCAAATGCTCGCCAAACTCGTAACTTAGATATTCACCTCCACGATCAGAACGTAGAAATTTAATCTTCTTGTTACATTGATTCTCTACCTCACTTTAAAATTCCTTAAACTTCTCGAAAGTTTCAGACTTATGTTTCATGAAATAGATATACCCATATCTACTCAAGTCATCCGTGAAGGTAAGAACATAATGATAACCACCGCGCGATGCTACACTCATTGGACCACACACATCGGTATGTATAATTTCCAATAAGTCCGTAGCTCGCTCCATCATACCAGAAAATGGAGTCTTAGTCATTTTACCCATCAGACATGCTTCGCATCTTTCAAGTGATTCAAGAAGTCCATCGGAATGGAGTTTCTTCATACGCTTCACTCCAATGTGACCAAGACGACAGTGCCACATATAGGTCGAGTTATCGCTCGATTTCAAACGTTTGGCCTCAATGTTATTAATATGTGTATTTCCACTATTGAGATTCAATAAGAATAGACCATCTATCAAAGGTGCATGTGCATAAAACATATTACTCATATAAATCGAACAACCATTATTCTCAGACTTAAACAAGTAACCGTCTCGCAATAAACAAGATCCCGATATAATGTTCATGCTTAACGCAGGCACCAAATAACAATTATTTAAGTATAAAACTAATCCCGATGGTAGATGAAGGGTAGCGTCGACCGCGATCACATCAACCTTTGATCCGCTTCCCACGCCGCATCGTCACCTCGTTCTTCGCTAGCTTCGCTTATTCTGCAGACTGCTTTGAAAGTTACAAATATGAGCAACCGAACCAGTATCAAATACTCAGGCACTACTACGATTACTAGTGATATACACATCAATAACATGTATATCGGATATACCTTTCTTCTTGATGTTGCCGTTCTTCAAATCCGCCAAGTACTTTGGGCAATTCCGTTTCCAGTGACCTTCTCCCTTGCAGTAAAAGCACTCAGTATCAGGCTTAGGTCCAGCCCTGGTCTTCTTCGTCGGTGCGGTAACTTTCTTACCACCCTTCTTGAAGTGTCCCTTTTGCTTAGACTTGCCTTTCTTGAATTTGGTGGTCTTATTGACCATCAACACTTGGTGCTCTTTCTTGATCTCCACTTCTGCAGATTTCAACATAGCAAAGAGTTCTGGCAACTGTTTGTTCATGTTTTGCATATTGTAGTTCATCACAAAGTTCTTGTAACTTGGTGGTAGTGATTGGAGGACACGGTAAATCCCCAAAGCATTAGGAATCACTATACCCAAGCTTTGAAGTTTGTTTTGCGTGCCTGCACATCTTAAGCACATGCTCACTGACGGAGCTGCCCTCTTCCATCTTGCAGTTAAAGAACTTTTCAGAAGCCTCATAGCTCTCAATTGCCGCGTGAGTCTCAAAGATCAATTTGAGGTCACGGACAATATCATGTGGGTCTGAATTCTCAAACCTTTTCTGAAGCTCCGATTCTAAACCATACAAGATAGCACACTGAACTATGGAGTACTGAGTCTTCCGAGCGAGGTAAACATTCTTTACTTCGTCGGTAGCATCACCGCAGTGGGTCACCAATGTGCATCCAGCACATAGGTCAAATTACCAGCTGTGAGGACAATCCTCAAATTGCGAAACCAATCCGCGAAGTTGCTTCCATTGTTTTTCAACTTTTCTTTCTCTAGGAACGCATTAAAATTGATGGTAGGGGCCGCCATTGATCCTCAACATATTTGCAATAGTTTAGACTAAGTTTATGACAAATTGAGTTCTAATTAATAGTTAAATTAATCTAGGTGAACTCCCACTCAAAACAATATCCCTCACATTGTTTTAGTGATCACACGAACCAAATCCACCACATCAACACCGATCATCACGAGAGTTGATATAGTTTCAATGGCGAACAATCAACATGTTCATCATATCTACTATATGATTCATGCTTTACCTTTTGGTGATCCGTGTTCCGAAACAATGTATGTACATGCTAGGCTCGTCAAGATCAAACCTTAGCTTCCGCATGAGCAAATCTGGCTTGCTCACGTTGTATACACTTGTAGAATCTAACACACCCGATCATCACGTGGTGCTTCGAAACAACAAGCTTTAGCAACGGTGCTAACTAAGGGTGAACACTTTATGATTTGAAATTCATGTGCATGAGGGATCATCTTATAATGCTACCGTCGTCTACTAAGAAATACAAGATGCATAAAGGATTAACATCACATGCAATTCATAATATGTGATATGATATGGCCTTTCTTCTTTGTGCTTCCGATCTCCATCTTCAAGCACGAACATCATCTCCACCATCACCAGAATTACATCAAGGTCAATGACGCTTCTCCATGGTTGTCGTCCACCGGCTTCAACTATTACAACTACTTTGAATAGACACGCGGGTCTTAACATAAATTAAAGACAACCATATGGCTCCTGCCGGTTTCCAACTTACAATAAGGAACATTGCATACATCAAATATAATCACAATCATGGCCATATCACATCACTGCACACCCCTGCAAAACAAAGTTGGACGCCTCTACTTTCTTTGCATGTTTTACGTGGTTTGGGGCTTTCAATAAGTGTCGTTCTAACTTACGAACATGAACCACAACATTGATACTAGTATTGTTAATCACCCGTTGTAAATTGGATCTTAACTATGCTAGGAGAAACAGGCACCCGCAAAGCCACTTATGCAATACAAGTTGCATGTCAAGCGTGGAGCAAATCTCATGAACGATGTCATGTAAGGTTAGCCCGGGCCGCTTCATCCCAACATCCCGCAAGATGCAAAGTACACAAGAAGCAATCGACAATAAAAGCATCAACGCCCATAATGACCATTGTGTTCTACTCAGGCAAAGATCTACATATAGACACGGCTCGATACCAGAGGGTTTCGTAGCATGGAAAACAAAATTTCTACCATACAAACAAACAAGCCAAGATCTATCTACTAGATTGTAACGAGTCGATGGAATAACTCACCCTCGAAGATTCCAAAGTGTTTAACGAGAGCGGATTCTCGTGGGTGATGTAGTCGTACTCTTCGATCTCAAGATCGCGTGACGATCCTTCCGCGCTATGCGTTCTGGCAGCGCTCCCGCAGTCGGTCACACGTTCGGTACTCGACGAAGACCTTCCTCTCCCTTGTTCCAGCAGGCAGCGGAGGTTGTAGCACTCTCCTCGCGATTCCGGTAGCACAACGGCGTGGTACTGGAAGTAGAGGGGAGATCTCGCAGGGCTTCGCCTTAAGCCGGAGCGAGTATGGTGGACTATGAGAGAGCCCTCGACGATCTAGGGTTTAGACATGTCGAGGAGGGGGCAAGCCAGCGGCTAGGGTTAGCTAGGCGGCGGCAGCGGTTTGCCCTAGGGCGGCGGCAGTGGAGGTGGCGGCGCCGGCGGCTAGGGTTGAGAGGTGGAGGTGTTAGGTGTCTAGGAGGGGAGCCCTGCCCCTCCTTTTATAGGTGGAGGGGCCGGACAAGGGGAGGGGAGTCCCTCCCCAACTCGGCTTGTAGGTGGGCCGGCGGTGGAGGGGAGGAACTCCTCCCCAACTCGGTTTCCACCTCCCTCTCCACTTCCCAAAAATAGCCGTTTGACTTTCAAATTGTCGTTTGACTTTTTCAAACTAGGATTTGATTAAACCCTTTATTTTGTTCAGCGATGACACCTAGTACATGATGCAATCATACCAACTTGATATAACACATTCATGTACCCTTCCCCTCCGGAGTGCCGGACATTCCGGAACCTTCTAGAACATTCTCGATGAAAACACCGGAACCATTCCCCAACTCCGAAACAGGACTTTCCTTATATGAATCTTATTCTCCGGACCATTCCGGATCTCCTTGTAATATCCCGAATCCCATTCGAGATTCCGAACAACATTCTATCTCTTTCACATCATTCCATAACTACTCAAATAACGTCGAATCCTTAAGTGTGTCTCCCTACGGTTCGTGAATTATGCGGACATGATAGAGACACTTCTCCGAACAATAACCAATAGAGGAATCTGGAAATTCATATGGCTCCCACATATTTCTACGATTACTTTGCGATCGAATGAACCACTTACATACGATACCAATTTCCCTTTGTCTCACGATAGTTTACTTATCCGAGGTTATGATCGTCGGTATCTCTTCATACCTAGTTCAACCTCGTTACCGATAAGTACTCTTTTCTCGTTCCCGTGATATGTGATCCCTTGTGAGCCAGTCACATGCTTGCAAGCTAATTGGATGACATTTCACCGAGAGGGCCCAGAGTATATCTATCAGTCATATGGATGGACAAATCCCACTCTTGATCCATGTGTCTCAACCAATACTTTCCGAACACTCAATGCCACCTTTATAGCCACCCAGTTATGGTGTGGTGTTTGATGTCATCAAAGTATCCATCCGGTAAAGGTGATATGCATGATCTCATGGTCGAAGGAATTAGGTTACTATGTATCAGAAAGCATATAGGAATTGAACTATTAAAATGACTTGATCTTTATGCTACGCTTATCTATAGGAGTATGTCCACCATATCATTCTCCTAACGATATGATCTTGTTGTTAATAACATCTCAATGTTCATGATAGGGAAACCACAATCATTTATTAACCAACAAGCTAGTATTATAAAGAGGCTTTACTAGGGACTTCAATTTAAGTTTACAAATCACACAAGTATTAATGTTTCCTTGTTAATACTATTATAGCATGAATGCAAACATTTATCATAAACACAAAGATATAATAATAACTATATTTATTATTTCCTCTAGGGCATATCTCCAACAAAAACGGCTTTCCTTAACGGAAATTTAACCGAGGACGTGTATATGATACAGCCCGAGGGTTTTGTCGATCCGGCTAATGCTGACAAGGTGTGCAAACTTCAGAAATCCATTTATGGGTTGAAGCAAGCATCTCGGAGTTGGAATATTCGCTTTGATGAGGTAGTCAAATCGTTTGGCTTCATCAAGAGTGATCATGATTCTTGTTTATAAAAGAAGTTTAGTGGGAGCAAAGTAAACTTTCTAATCTTATATGTGGATGACATATTACTGATTGGAAATGATGTCCAGATGTTGCAAGAATCCAAGGAATCATTGGAAAGGAGTTTCTCAATAAAAGACTTGGGTGAGGCAACATACATCCTCGGAATCCGGATCTATAGAGATAGATCAAGGAGGCTCATTGGATTGAGTCAGAGTACTTATTTGGACAAAGTGTTGAAGAAGTTCAACATGGAATCATCTAAGAAGGGGTTCTTACCGATGTCCCATGGTGTAAAACTTAGCAAGACTCAGTGTCCTTCGACAACTGATGAGCGAAGTCGGATGAGTGCGATTCCATATGCTTCATAATGGATCCATCATGTACGCCATGATTTGTACTAGGCGGATGTTTCCTATGCTCTAAGTGTTGTGAGCGGATACCAGGCTGATCCTGGAGATCCACCGGATGACTAAAAATATCCTAAAGTACTTGAGAAGGACTAAGGATATGTTCTTGGTTTATGGTGGTGAAGATGAACTCAGTAAAGGGTTACACGGATGCGAAGTTATCTTACCGACTCGATGATTCTCGTCATAATCCGGATACGTGTTTATTTTAAACTGAGGTGCCGTGAGTGGAAGAGTTCCAAGCAAGAGACCGTCGGCTTCACAACAATGTAGGTTGAGTATATTGTCACGGAGGCAGAAGGAAGCTGCTTGGATGAGGAATTTCCTCATGGATCTTGGTGTGGTTCAGGCTCGCCCAATCCGTTGGACGGTATTGTGACAACAATGGTGCTATTGCACAAGCCAAGGAACCTAGACAAGACCGTAAGAACAAGCACATACTCATGCGGTACCACCTGATTCGCCAGTTCAGGATCGTGGTGATATCAAGTTATGCAAGGTACACACGGACGCAAATATTATGGATCCATTGACAAAGCCGTTACCACAGTCAAGCATGAGGCGCACCTGAGAGCCATGGGCATTAGATGCTTAGACATGTGATGTCGGAAGATTGACTCTAGTGCAAGTGGGAGACTGTTGGGAATATGCCCTAGAGGCAATCATGTATGATGAGATTTCCCATTGTATTCATAAGGATATTAAGTAGTCCTTGTATAAACATCTGATGTGTATCATTGAATATGTGATTCGGTTGTGGAACTATGCATTCATGTTGTTTGTACTAAATATCCTTGGTCATTGAGGTTTTGCTGGACACACAACTTAGACCAATGTGAAAGTTGGCTTGATGACTCGGTTCCACTTGTCATGGGCTGGAGATGCTATTCCAACTTACACATACTCGGCTAAAGAGTTTAGCGAGTCGGATTGACCCATATTGAGGTACAACGAACTAGATGTCATTTGTATATCTCAATCAATGTAATCCTTAGACCTGAGGTTGTTGCACAGTCCGAGTTGAGGATCACCGACTTAGGTTCTGTCAAACGCTGATCCAGAATCGGCGCTTATAAAGGCGTGGTTCGGGTCGATCGAGAATCAAGCTGCATGATGTGAATAACCAAGATGGGATTTTGCCCCTCCACTTGGAGAGATATTCTCTGGGCCCTCTCGTGAGATATGATTCGGAAAGCATGGCCATGCACGACTCGGTTAAGTGTTAACCAAGGCGATCGACTAAGAGTTAGTCGGGTGAATCACTTATCTCGGATCGAGAAGAGAGTCGGACTATTTAAGGGATGACATATATTCGCCTATAGTCTGACAAGGTATATCGTGAGGCAAAAGGGACTCGAACGTAAGTCGCATTGGAAAGGCAAGTCATCATGACTCTTTGGTACTTGGGAGTCGGCACGTTCTGCTAGGAGCCGCTACCGACTGATCGATTGTGAGTCGGACTCCAATCGTGTCCAAGTAGCCATGAGCCTGCGGGGTCACACACTTAAGAGCGGGAGCAAGTTCGGATTGGATCTGAACATTAATCTTGTTGGGTTGGACCTTAACCTGATTAGGAATGAGTTAGTGAGTTGGACTCACCGTGACTAATGTTATATGGGCTTTAGTGAATGGGTCGCGCGAGCAGAGCCCACGTTCACTCCCTATATATAGTGGAGCACCTTAACCCAGAAAGGTTAATCGTTGTTCGGTTAGGTCATTCCATGTGTTGGAAACCCTAGCTCCACAGCAGTCCTGCCGCCGTAACGAACCTAGCAGTTCGCCGCCGGTGCTCCTCCTTGTACGTGTGGATACCAACAAAGGTGTTGTGCGATCAGCACCTGGACGATCGGATCATGAGGACTACACTGCATCAACTGACGCGCTTCATCAGTAATCCGCAACCGCGCGTCTAGTGGTAAACCTCGTGGCCTTCTACCTCAGCTAGATCTTGGGATCACCGCGTTAGAGGAAAAGTTTTTGTTTTATCTCTGCGTGGCCCAACAGAAGGTAGCTAGGAGTAGCAAATATGTCACTCGGATCAATATGGGTTTTTGTTCTTTGTTAAAAATTTGTACATAATATGTTTTGCAAACATTTAGGTACACATGAACTATTTGCATTCATCCAAAAATCAGGATGCACATAATCAGAACACATGTGTATGCATAGACACGATACAAATTACGTCCATATAAGTAACACTTACATTTGTGTACTATGATATGTGTACCTGGCGTGTAATTAGTAAGTATTCGACTAATACTACCTCCGTTTCACAATATAAGCCTTTTTAACAAGCTGTTTTAGCTTTCTAAAAAGAATTATATTGTGGAACAGGGGGAGTAGCAACCAACATGAGAGAAGTGCTTATGTAGATAAATTAATGGTGAATGTATCAGCCAGACAAAGCTATAGCTACCTTGGGTTTACTAACCAAAGAAATTCACAATGGTTAATTTCCATTGGCTCAAATGGGTTGTTGTAGTAGTATTGAAAACGCAGATAGATTCAAAGTCCAAGAAAATGTTTATATCTCCAAATCATAGTTGGCTCAAACTACGTCGATGAAGAGTGTATGTGTAGAGTGGGAGAGTTTGTGTCACTGTGCCTTGAAAAATAGAGAGGGGAGAGATAGAGAAGACTTGATATGGAGGAGAGTGAACAACAAGAACAAACCTCTTAGAGAATCATAGTACGTCGTGCATGTTTTAGTGAATTATTTGAAACAAGCGAATCATGTAATAACAATACCAATATACTACCTTGCCAGGGGAGAAAAATCAATTGATGATATATGAATTATAATCTGAAAGAAAACACATTTGCAACTATATGATACATACATTAGATAAACCACACTAAAGGTGTATATGTAACATTTCAATAAAATGATATGATGATTTCTATTTTTCCCAAAACCTAACAGGAAATGAAGTGGGAAAAAGGCAAGATCGGAGATGATCGACAATGTGACAAATGTGCATGAAGCGTTTGGGGATCACGGGTTGATGAATAGTATACTATCCTAGCTAATTTCGTTGATCACAACTTTTCTAGGGATACACTTCTCAAAAGATAGGCTACTAAATTGGTTCTTCATTCCTTAGTCGGCAAGGAGAGAATCAAATTTACTGAAGGACGTGCCATATGGAATTGGATCCATGAAGTAAACCACTATATGGTCACACCAGAATAATGGTCGAGCAAAAGTTATTGGTACAACTACATCTCAACTATCATGACAGGCAATGCATGGTCCTAATAATGAATATACCTAAACTACACGCGGTATGTTGATCTATGGTTACTTTGCCTCCTGACGTCCTGGCAAATGTTCAATGTGAGATGAGCTGGTGGAGATGGTGGAATGTTGACTCGGTGCCCGCTGTACTTGTATAAACTAAAGACATTGATTGTACCACACTGAAGAGAAAGTTAAAACCTTCACTATTTCAACTCTACAAAAGCATCTCTTTGACATAGATTTGGCGTGCAATAGAAATCTGGACATGGTTATAAGAGAAAATATTAATATATTACAGCATACACAAATGAATAAATAAATTCAAACAAATATTTATCTATTTATGTGGACTATGAAACTCTACGATGTCACCTTTAATTTATTAAAAATAATGCCCTCGCAATTGCGAGGGCAACCCTTCTAATTATATACTAAAAGCAATATAAGAATATGTTTCGAGGCACTAGGTTGATCCACGGCACCTAAACTATTTTTGACTATTAGATCTAAAGCTTACGGTTAAGATTAAAAAATAAAAATATATTACGTAACATCATTCACGTACAAAAAAAATATCCATGACTACCAAGTACGAGTCAAGTTGGAAGTACAATACAAAAAGGTTCCACCTTAAGAAAAAAGACAAGACCGTAACATGAGTCGCGTACAAAGAAAGTTCACGGCTGACACGTACATGGCAAGTAGAAAATAGAAGCAAAGCACAAAAGATGTCCACGTTCGTATAAGGTAAATAATAAAGATGAGAAAAACTTATCGATAGCCGAGCCAATACGCTGTGGCCCAAACTGGTGCATATCTTTTTTTCTTCTTCGAATCCAAACAAGTTGCGTATCCAAACAGTGAGTGCTCAAATAAAAAAAGGCCCGTCTACCTTATATACCCAACAAGAAAACGTGAAGCAAAGTTGCAGCAACGAATCACATGCTTACAAATATATGTATAGCCTCTCCGAGAAATATCAGTATAATGATAATTCAAGATACTTCAGAAGATTCTTCTAACGTGAAGAGAAAATAATAACAACAACCTATAGAGACATCTCATGCATGTCAACAACACCAACCAGGCGTAATGTTGATTTAAGCTAAAATAAAAATCTACAAATCATTTTGATCACTGGCCGCTAATCAAGATTATTAGTCACAAGTTCATAATACTAATAACATTTACATTTTTTTAGGTGAATAAAGAAGACAACTCGATATCTATTTGAAGCTCAAGCTAATATATGAAATTTAGCGAATCCATTTTCATTAAAATTCTCTGAGGGGAATAAAACTAAAGTCTAACCCGTAAAACTTAAAATAAAATGTTATTTTTAACTTAATAGTAATCTTATTGTCATTTAAGTATATTTAATTTGTTGAAATTGCAAAGGCAAACAAATTTATATAGAAAATAAAACTTTAGCCATTGACTAAATAATTAGAAATAATTATTTGTTAAATTATGTTAGCAGACATTCGATCATGATTTTCTTATCCCTTATACTTTCTCCTTACAGTAATCTCTATGATCACATTGGATGGTTCTCAGTATCGACTTAGAGATAATAATTCTTTAGTAAGTCAATAAGATTATTACACCAGTATTTTATGAATAGTATTGCTTTCTTGGAGGAAAGTAACGCCTGATTTAGAGGAGCTTGATAGAGAAATATTACATTTAGTATGAAATTTTATTGTTTTAGTTTTGCTTGAAAAGACGTTGATCACCTAATCATTGACATTAAATGGTGTCTTAAATCACTTCAGAGGAACATTTACAAAAGTTTGATTAGGTTCCCTCGAGATTTTTTATATTGTATTATATTCTAATTTAAATGATAATTGTGCAAATATGAAGGAAAAATAAAGAGAACCACTGCATTGACACACCAGATTGGTGAATTTTGGAAAAAGATAACAAAACTATTAGAAGCAAAAATTCATTTCAAGTACGCAAATAATTATTTAGTTTTTTCTTAAGAAAATAATCCAATGGAAAATAACATGTCCATCATCAAAAATAACAAGCAATGACAATTATGAGTGAAAGAATATTTTCGCAATTTCCACACCGTTCATCTTATACAAATGTATGTCACTGCACTAAAACACATGGTTGTGATATGCCTGAGGCGGATGATTGAACAAACAATTCGCAAACAAGCCATTTGTATTTAATAGTTTTGCATAAGAATTCCTAATAAGAACCAGTACAAAAAAGATCTTAATGAAATAGGAAAAGGTAGAGGCGATATCTAAAAATATGATATGTGTACCCATGTTTAATCATGTTTTAGGAAGTTGTCCATACATGTCAATATAAATACTTATGTGAGTAAATCAAAGAAAAGAACTCAATATAGTCACAATTGGAATATAATGTAGGTATAGCCATACAATTGCAAGGTAACGTTGCTAGAGAGTGATGCTAGAAATTTTAAATATGTATATAGAAACAACATGGACCATTTTTCTTAATAAATAAGAACCTTAGATTATGTAACTATTCCTAAATAGACAATATTTACCTAACATTTTATAAGTACAAAAGCGATGCCGTTGCATTTGCTAGGGCATGCTAGTTATCGTAAAAAAAACATGCATAAATCAATGAGCCAGCACGCTCATAAAAAGCAGCCATGCTTGCGCTACGACATAGTACCTGACATGCGGATATATCCTGCCGAGCATACTGGGGGAAGCTGGGGCCATGCTGACGTCAAGTCTGGCGACAGCGGCACGACCGCTCCGGGGACCAGGTTGGGTATGTGGCTGTGACGGCCGGCGACGGTGACGACGACCCGAGATGATGGCCTCAAAGACTGGCCTGCTTTCTGTGCTGATACGACCATCCTAACGAACCTCGCAGTGCTTCTGCGTACGCTTCATTTAAGTACTACTAGTAGGGGATGGCTGTGCTGATGGTCCGAGACGCCGAGTCCTTAACAAATGGATGCACAGTAAATGCCGTGCACACTAGCTAGGTTGAGAAGTTAACTGTGTACACCCGGTCATGCCCTCTAGCTTTACTACGGAAATCTTGAGCTGATGCAAATGCAATTAGCACTACATATGCACAAGGGCGGACCACAATAAAATCTCTCACATCTAACTGAACAAATTGGTATTGTAGTATATATAATTCTGCATTTTTTTCTGTTTTTTAGACCTGATCGAACAACTAGCCCGTTTACAAAACATATGGGCCTCTCTAGCACACGTTTAACTACGAAAATTGGACAAAAATAACCTAAACTTCTAACAATTTTTGAAAACAAACCTTCCGCAAAAAATTTAACGGGGTCTAACCCTTCTATGCCGCACTTGACCCTACCGCGCAGCAAACCATTGTGCCACGTGGTGGCGTAGCCCGTGCCGTAGCATAATGGTTTGCCGTGCTGTAAACCATAGCGTGGTACAATGGTTTGCTGCGTGCCATAGGGACAAATGCGGTAGAAAACGGTTAGCCGAATGAAATCGTTTTTTGGAGAGTTTATTATTTAATTTTTTACGACTTTAGATTATTTTGTCCATTTTGCCGTTTAACTGATGGGTAGATGACATCCGGGGTGTGCTTCCTTGATTCGTCCTGTGACATACATGCACTTAAGCGCAAGCTAGCAGCCAGTCACATTCATGCATGAACGACAAGCTACGTGCCAACAAACAAACTTACCCCTCACTGATCGATCTCTACTCGTGCCGCCGTGGACCAGCCGCAGTACATGTGTTGCTCTCGTCGTTGGCTACTTGGATGATAGGTTCCACTCACCGGTCCATTTTGCAGCAACTGCTGTTTCCTCGTCTCTATCCTGTCACATGTGCCTGGCAGGTGATCAGTGATGGGTACGTTCGTATGTGGATAAAAGCTTGCAGTGAGGGCGTGCCTGACTTGCCATCTTATCTCGATTGATGCATATATATATATATATATATATATATATATATATATATATATATATATATATATCCCCAAAATGTCTAGAACGAGTATGGTACCTAGCCAGCTGAATGTAGATCACTAATTTGAATTGGTTAGCCACGGCATATCCCCACCATCCACACACGTCAGCTCGCTCATCCAGCTAGCCCTGCACGACTCATATAGTATATACTATCACTTCTGCACCTACTATTCTCTTGTAGATCAACCCGTCGTACTTCTACCCGCAAAAAAGAAAAAAAACCGATGTACTTCGGTGTCATGTGCTGTGATCATGCCTGCTTTATGCTCCGGTTAGTTAGTAGTAGTATCACTAAAACTATTTTCCTTGACGTGCGTTGATTCTTTTATTAATAAGTAACTAAAGCATCCACGTACGGAGTACCTCTCTAGGCAACAATAACATACTATATTTCAGCATTGTTGTTTGGATAACTGAAGTGACATGTGGTATTCGTCTTGAATGATGATTGCATCACGAGCTCCTTCCACCGATGACCGATGATTGCATTAGTAAGTCAGAGCTGATGTGCAATGCAACAAACTCCTTAACTGCACATGCATGCATGATGACATGCATGCCACGTCTCACTGGTCTCGCAGCGTGCTGCAATTTTAATCAGGAGGCACACGGGAATGGGAAACACAGCTCTGGGGAGGGAACCATGTTCTGGCTAGATTCCTGGCTTAAGGAACGCCCCCTACGGGTGGTGTACCCGCGCCTCTTCGCCATTTGTTCCGATCCATCGTTGCGAGTCTCCGACGCGGTTCTAGAGGGCACATGGAACATCTCGTTCCGTCACACCTTTGGTCCGGAGGAAACTGAAGCATGGAGAGAACTTAAGGCGGAACTCCCGGTTTCCCTCGCAGCCGCCCCGGATGTGGTATCCTGGAGCCTTTCTCAGTCCGGCGCCTTCTCGGTTGGATCGGCCTACCGGGCCCTCTTTGGTCGTGTTGCCCTTCCGTGGACTAAGGCCCTCTGGAAGGCCCCCCTGCCGCTGAAGACTAAGATTTTTGTTTGGCAGTTACTTCGCGATAGGCTACCCTCAGGGGTAGAGGTGTCCAAGCGACATGGGCCGGGGGATGGTGCCCATTATGTGGGATTCCCGAAACGGGCGCCCACATAATGTTCACCTGTCCCGCGGCCCGGTTTCTGTGGAATTTCACTCGAGAGGCATTGGGCCTAGCCTGGCAGGCCCATGATCTTGGTGAATTCCTAGAAGCCCAAGCGAACCAGGCCGGAAAAGGCCGCCGCCTGTTCTGGCTAGTGTTTGCAGCGATGTCCTGGTCACTTTGGAACATTAGGAATAAGATGGTGATCGAGAAGATTCTCCCTAGGCGTGCCTCTGACTCGGTTTTTCGCTTTCTGGCCTCTCTGCAGCTCTGATACCCGTTGTGTAGGTAGCGGGACAAGGCGAGGCTGGACTCTACTCTTCAGCGACTCTTGGAGGCGGCTCGGCGGCTCCCCCCCTAGTCCAGCTTTGCAGGCTTTTCTTTTCGGTGTTGCTGTCGCTTGGCGTGTGGGTCGTTTCTGTTTGGGCTCTCTTGTGCTGTGGCCCCAGCTTATTTGATGTTCGGGATTTCGTACTATGTTACTTGTGTGGACGGTTGCTTTATTTATAAAGCGGGGCGAAAGCCTATTTCAAGAGTTGAACGAACGAAACAGTTTTCTAAGTACAATTCTGTCTTATCTATAGTCTGCAGGGAACAGCTCAAAAAATTCAAGGTGCTTGCATGCCAATTATTGTGCAATAGTTAAAGGATCTTCTGTTTCTCAGTCAGTCTAGTTTGAGAGTTCTGCACCGGTGGAACAACCTGAGCTCCCACTGCTGCGAAATAGTCCCGCGCTCGTACTGAAAATTATCGCTGCTTTATTCATTCATGAGAGCTAAATAGATAGTGCTGTATAGTACTTCCTCCATTTCATAATTTAGCTCTCCGAACATAAACACTATAAAATATCTAGATATATTATTTTCACAAAGCTAAAACATCTTATATTTTAAAATAAAGGAAGAAGTATTTTCTCTTTTTTGTGTGTACCTGTCATTTTTAATGTCGACCTAAAATTTGGGATTGGAATTGTGACAATTGAACTAAACACAATTAGTCATGCATGCAACGTCAGCATCAATCATACTCTAACGATCCCACAGCTTGACTCTAGTCTATAAAAAAAAGTCATATGAGGCCGGTGTGTACATGCTCCTAGCACAATATTGCTGGCTGGTGACGATGCACCATTGCTCAAGACATCAGAATCAGAGCGAACACACTTGCAACAAATTAATGGAGACGTGCTAGCTCCTGCTCAGGCACCAAACCCCCCGTTGGTTGTCGTGGTGGTATTACGGCATATGCCATGGGTAGGCTAAAGTTGTGGCCGATGGACGTGGAGGAATCCGGGGAGGGATGATGCAGTGAAGACCGCACACGTATGAACAAAGAGAAATATAATGAATATAGGATTGAGACTCTCAAGTGGAGATAACACCTCATTCTATATATCTAATCTCTTATAATCTTGCCATACTTGTGGCTACAATCATGCTCCTTGATCTGTATCTCCTATACCTCTATCTAGATCTCTCTGTGAGATTGAAGGAGGAAGAAGAAGAAGGACTCCTATTGAGGAGAGAGGGGAAGAGCCCTTCGGGGGCCTCTCTTAGAACGACCCCCTGGTGCTCCTTATAAAGGGGAGCCCAGGGGACAAGACTTGTTCCCCACGCTTGGCATCTGTGTAGCATATTCCTGAGATCTTCTTTGATGCTCAGCATATGCCTTGGCATCTTTGGAGATGCCAGGACATATTCTCTAGCATCTTCTTGATGCCAAGGGCATAATCCCTACGCCCATGTGCCAATCTGAGCCAGAGGCGTCCCAAGACTGGCAAGTGATGGCCAGATCTTGACTCTGTGTGAAGATATGTCGATGTACGGCTTGGAGGAGGATCCGGGAGTTAACATTAGGCCAATTAGATCAATATAACTCGGCCCAACTACCCCTGGCCATGTGCTGATTCGCCTGTGGCATGGTTGATTCGCCTGGTCCCGATAGGCCCAATTAACTATGTTTAGAGGCCCACCGGACTAAATATAAGCCCAGCCAATTATTCCTGGGTCAGCTGCCCAATGGTCAAAGATTATGGCCTAGCCGGTCAACTCTCGAGAAGAGGAGCATCGGTCCGCGATGGGCCGGCTGGGTTGAAGGAGATGCCGGCCCATCCGGATCTGTAGTGAGGGTGCGGCGTTGAAGGAGCCCGCGGTGGGCTGAACGACCCTGAGTCTGGCCCACCCGGGTGAAGTGGAGATGGTGCGGCGGCGAAGCCCCGAGGTGGTTCGTTGGCGGGAATCTGGCGAGGCGCTGGCCGAGGTGACGAGACGATGGCGGAGCGAGGGCATCGGTGGTGACGTGAAGAGGTGATTCCGCGGGAGGAGGATCACTAGCCCCTGGTGGGCCGGCTCGATCATTGCCTGCCCACGCGGGAGGGTTCCCTGGCATGGTGTGGGCGAGGTGATGCGGTGGGCCGACCGAGATGATTTGGCCCAAGAGGTTATGTTCCTTGATTCGGCGCATGTAGCCTTGGTTCGGCCCAAGGGGGAAATCCGGTCCAAGAGTATTAGTACTAGGTCGAATTAGGCATAATTCAGCCCGGCTGGCCCTTCTCTTTTAGTTAATTCTTTATTTCTCCTTATATCTTCATCTATATATGTCCTTTTACACACATACCTTCTATTACATCGATTATTTCTCTACGGAGATTCATTTATACCTCAACTATGGAGTACCCGGGGTTATATCCCCGACATTAGTCCCCGAGGCTATGTGGGACTCGTAGAGTCGTGCATAGGCTTCAAATTCAAATATTCTCAGAGTTACCTTCCGACTTAATATATTTTGGTTGTATACTTCTATGTCCCATAACCCTTTTGGGTAGGTTCGTGATACATAGCCTTTATAAGCACTGGTATTTTAACCCTTTTGGGTAAAATATGACTTATGGCCTTCATGGGCACTGGTCATAACCCTTTTGGGTAAGTATTTGAATTCTGGCCTTCTTGGGCACTGGTCATAACCCCTTTGGGTAAGTTATGAGTTATGGCCTTCTTGGGCGCTGCTCTTTTAACCTCTTTGGGTAAGTTATGACTTCTGACCATTTTTGGCACTAGTATTTTAACCTCTTTGGGTAAGTTGTGACCTCTGGCCATTTTTTGCACTGGTCTTATAACCCCTTTGGGTAAGTTTTAATCCGAGTCATCTGTTTCCAATCCGAGTTATTTTACTCAAAGTTGACTTATGTCTTAAGTGTGAGTCATTTGACTCAAAATCCGAGTTATATGACTCAACTCCGAGTCATTTTACTTAATTTTGACTTACATCTCAAATCTGAGTCATTTGACTCAAATCCGAGGTATATGACTCAAATCCGAGTTATCTGATTCCAAATCCGAGTTACTTTACTCAATTTTGACTTACATATCAAATCTGAGTCATCTGACTCAAATCCGAGGTATATGACTCAAATCCGAGTTATCTGATTTCAAATCCGAGTTACTTTACTCAATTTTTACTTACGTCTCAAATCTGAGTCATCTGACTCAAATCCAAGGTATATGACTCAAATCCGAGTTATCTGATTCCAAATTCGAGTTACTTTACTCAATTTTGACTTACATCTCACGTCTGAGTCATCTGACTCAAATCCGAGGTATATGACTCAAATCCGAGTTATCTGATTTCAAATCCGAGTTACTTTACTTAATTTTGACTTACATCTCAAATCTGAGTCATCTGACTCAAATCCGAGGTATATGACTCAAATCCGAGTTATCTGATTCCAAATCCGAGTTACTTTACTCAATTTTGACTTACGTCTCAAATCTGAGTCATCTGACTCAAATCCGAGGTATATGACTCAAATCCGAGTTATCTGATTCCAAATCCGAGTTACTTTACTCAATTTTGACTTACATCTCAAATCTTAGTCATCTGACTCAAATCCGAGGTATATGACTCAAATTCGAGTTATCTGATTCCAAATTCGAGTTATTTTACTCAATTTTGACTTACGTCTCAAATCTGAGTCATCTGACTCAAATCCGAGGTATATGACTCAAATCCAAGTTATCTGATTCCAAATCCGAGTTACTTTACTCAATTTTGAGTTACGTCTCAAATCTGAGTCATCTGACTCAAATCCGAGGTATATGACTCAAATCCGAGTTATCTGTTTCCTGAGATACGATTTGATCTGATGAGAAGATGGTAACTTGCCTTTGATATGGATCTGAGATATGAATGCGAGATAAAGCTTTGGGATATGATAATAGGGCTAACCACTGAGATATGTGAGTCGAGATGTAGATCCGAGATATAGATTCAAGATATGATGTGCGGGAAAATAGTCATTCGAGATATGGGATGACCTGGCAAGATAGTCCAATATCAGTCCGAGTCATAACACAACCTGGCAATCTGGCGAGCTGAATCAAGATTCGGCCCGAATCAGAGATATGCTTAGTACGCCGAGTCCGAATACAAATCCGAATTATAATATATCCTGGCAAGCTGAATCAAATGTTAGTCCGAATCAGAAACAAGCTACTGAGCTGAGTTTAAGGTTAATCTGAAGCATAAATAAATTGACTCAAACTATATCAGAATAAATTGACTCAAATTCTATCCGAGTTATAAATAAGCTGACTCAAATCTTATCCTAATCATAAATAAGGTGACCCGAATTCTATCCGAATCATAAATAAGCTGGCTGGTGAGCTGAGTTACAGGTCAATTCTAAGCATAGATAAACTGACTCAAAATCTATCTGAATCATAATAAGCTGACTCAAATTCTATCCGAGTTATAAATAAGCTGACTCAAATCTTATCCGAATCATAAATAAGGTGACTCAAATTCTATCCGAATCATCAATAAGCTGGCTGGTGAGCTGAGTTACAGGTCAATCCAAAGCATAAATTAACTGACTCAAAATCTATCTGAATCATAAATAAGCTGACTCAACTTCTATCCAAGTTATAAATTAGCTGACTCAAATACAGATCTGAATCAACATAATGTTCTCTTAATCCAAAGGTGACTCTACGGATAAGTTGACTAGTCCCCGGGTTAAGTTATTTTCTCCCCGGGGTGAAGGATTGAGTGTAGGTGGCTGAGTTATCTGGCATTTACCGTATACTTGGAGAAGTGTTTGAGTGAGTCTTGCTAAGTCATACCTGCCCTGCTGAGTTACCTGGTACTTACAGTAAGCTTGGAGTAGTGCTTGAGTCCTTCTTGCTGAGTCTTACCTGCTTTGATGAGTCAGACTTGGAGAGCCTCTGCGCTTACCTCTTTGTTCTATGTTCGCTTGGTGGAGCTGAATGAGCCCTATGAGGAAGAAGTTGATGAAGATGCTCCCGTCCGGATGGAAACCCAACCAACGCCACTAAAAGGCCCCACGGTGGGTGCCAAATGTCATGGCGGTATCACGGCATATGCCATGGGTAGGCTAAAGTTGGGGCCGATGGACGTGGAGGAATCCGGGGAGGGATGATGCAGTGAAGACCGCACTCATATGAACAAAGAGAAATATAATGAATCTAGGATTGAGACTCTCAAGTGGAGATAACACCTCATTCTATACATCTAATCTCTTATAATCTTGCCATACTTGTGGCTACAATCATGCTCCTTGAACTGTATCTCCTATACCTCTATCTAGATCTCTCTATGAGATTGGAGGAAGAAGAAGAAGGGCTCCTATTGAGCAGAGAGGGGAAGAGCCCTTCGGGGGCCTCTCTTAGAATGATCCCCCTGGTGCTCCTTATAAAGGGGAGCCTAGGGGACAAGACTTGTTCCCCACGCTTGGCATCTGTGTAGCATATTCCTGGGATCTTCTTTGATGCTCAGCATATGCCTTGGCATCTTTAGAGATGCCAGGGCATATTCTCTAGCATCTTCTTGATGCCAAGGGCATATTCCCTACGCCCATGTGCCAATCTGAGCCAGAGGCGTCCCAACACTGGCAGGTGATGGGCAGATCTTGACTCTATGTGAAGATATGTCGATGACGGCTTGGAGGAGGATCCGGGAGTTAACATTAGGCCAATTAGATCAATATAACTCGGCCCAACTACCCCTGGCCATGTGCTGATTCGGCCCAGGGCATGGCTGATTCGGCCTGGTCCTGATAGGCCCAGCCGAACTATGTTTAGAGGCCCAGCCGGACTAAATATAAGCCCAGCCGAATTATTCCTGGGGTCAGGCTGGCCCAGCCGGGTCAAAGATTATGGCCTAGCCGGGTCAACTCTCGAGGCCCAGCCTGAAGAGGAGCATCGGTCCACGATGGGCCGGCTGGGTTGAAGGAGATGCCGGCCCATCCGGATCTGTAGTGAGGGTGCGGCGTTGAAGGAGCCCGCGGTGGGCTGAACGACCCTGAGTCTGGCCCACCCGGGTGAATTGGAGATGGTGCGGCGGCGAAGCCTCGAGGTGGTTCGTTGGCGGGAATTTGGCGAGGCGCTGGCCGAGGTGACGAGACGATGGCGGAGCGAGGGCATCAGTGGTGACGTGAAGAGGTGATTCTGTGGGAGGAGGATCACTAGCCCCTGGTGGGCTGGCTCGATCATTGCCTGCCCACGCGGGAGGGTTCCCTGGCATGGTGTGGGTGAGGTGATGCGGTGGGCCGACCGAGATGATTCGGCTCAGGCGGTTATGTTCCTTGATTCGGCGCCTGTAGCCTTGGTTCGGCCCAAGGGGGGAAATCCGGTCCAAGAGTATTAGTACTAGGCCGAATTAGGCATAATTCGGCCCGGCTGGCCCTTCTCTTTTAGTTAATTCTTTATTTCTCCTTATATCTTCATTTATATATGTCCTTTTACACACATACCTTCTATTACATCAATTATTTCTCTACGGAGATTCATTTATACCTCAACTATGGGGTATCCGGGGTTATATTCCCGACATTGGTTGAAGTACTAACTTTGTGTCTGAAAACACCAAACCTAGCTAGCTCCGATCCTTGTCTGAACTCAACTTGATCGATCTGCTTAACTTGCTACTACCGTAGCCACTTCACATCTGTCTCTACGACGGTGGGCACGCCATGTTTTAGCCATTAAGTTCGCCGTTCCTTAAAGCAACGAACCTATTCCAAGGGCTAGCCGCCCATCCTAGGAAACGACCTCAAATCCCTTTCAGATCACTGTCCAAAAGAAGCTAAAAACGTACACTACGTACTCATGGTCATGGACCTCGCGGAATCCTACCTAGATGATTCAAAAAAGCAACATGCGTACGCGAAATCAATGAGCCAGCACGCTCATAAAATCAGCCATGCTTGCCCTACGGCTTAGTACCTGACATGTGAAACATTTTATTGAAACATTGAAATATTTTATTAAAATAGCCTGTAAACAGTATAAAATGTTTTAATAATATTTTATAAGTTTTAAAAGTTTTATAAATGTATCACTTTTTCTGGACAACACGTGACTAACTTCAACACTACTTCACATAAAGACAATTTTAGAAAATCCTCATTCATATCCTGCCGAGCATACTGGGAGAAGCTGGGACCAGGTAACGGGACAGTGGCATGGCCGCTCTGGGACCAGGTTCGGTACGTTGGCTGCGATGGCGAAGCCGACCGACGATGACAACCATGATGATGGGCTCAAAGACCATCCTAATCCTAAGGGCATTTCTACCGAGCCGATCCATCCGGTCTAAACGTGTCTAAACTGGTCAGCGCGGACATGCGGAGCGTGCGTGGCGCTCTAGCGGGCCGACCCATCCAGAGAAACTCGTCCGGATTGACTCATCCATGCATCTAATCTGAGACTTGGTTGCGTCGGCCCGGACGCGCGCGGATAGAGGTCGTGTCCTCTCAATAATTCGCTCGGACCCTCTCGCCAGTGGCACAACAAACGTTCTCCTTCACCAAACCCTCGCACTCCATCTCCCGCGCCTCGAGCAGGCGCAATCATTTGCCGCCGCCACCGCTCGCTGCCGCCGACGCCCCCTGATATCGAGCGCCACCACAAGCCACGCGTTCGAGTTGGAGTTCGACGCGCCGCAGTAATCCGCCGCCGCCTCCGCCAAGAGATCGGACGCATACACCTCTGCGTGGCGCACAACCTGCTCGATCATTTGCCTAAGGTACGTTCGCCAGTCCTTTCTAGGTATCCGGACCACTGCGGGAGTTGGCATCGCCATTGACGGACACATACTTTGCAGATGGGCAGCAGCCGAAGGGCAATGGAGTTCTTTGATGCGGCTCAGATAACTGTAGAGCCTCCTTGGGAAACCCAAGAACAAGGTGTGATGAACACATCAATAAATTTCCCTCACTTATAAAACCAAGGTTATCGAACCAGTAGGAGTAAGACAACAGCTCCAAAGTGTTTCTAACAACTTGGAACCTGCACAACACAAACTCAAAACCTTGCCCCAACTTACACTAAGGTTATCAATCTCACTGGTTTGCTGAAAACAAAGAATTAAACGTATGGTGTGGAAGATAGTAATTGCTTGCAGAAAGTAAAAGATAACAGTAGATGATGTAACAATGATAAAGATTGGACCGGGGTCTACAGTTCACTAGAGGTGTTCTCCTTAAGATAGATAACTTGCTGGGTGAAAAAATTACAGCGGGGCAATTGACAAATTGAGAAAGCATAACAATGCATATACTAGACATCTTGACTCATACGACTTGATTGGGCATTACAACATAATACATAGACCGTATTCCAACTATATCTATGACTAATAATTCATCTTCAGGTTATCATTCGAACCCCTTTCAGTATTAAATTGCAAGATAATTGCATTAAGCAATGTGTGTAAAGTAAACAATACAATTATTCCATGAACAAAAGATTGTTGTTTTCTCCCTAGTAGCAATAGAACACCTACAACCTAAGAGATTTCTATCACTTCACCAGATTACTAGAGGCATGAACCTACTATCGAGCATAAATAATCCCTCTTGGAGTTGCAAGCATCTACTTGGCTAAGATAGCTACTAACAACGGAGAGCATGCAAGATCATAAATAACATAGACATGATAGAATCAATAATCAATCTGAAATAGTATCTCAATATCCATCGGATCCCCGCAAACACAACATGTATGCTTACAAATAGATGATCTTGATTATGAACGAAGCTCACAATATCTAAACATGGTAGCACAAAGGAGGAGAAACAACAATCTAGCTACTATATGGACCCATAGTCCAAGGGTGAACTACTTACGCATCACTCCGAAGGCTGGCATGGTGATGAAGAAGGCTCCGGGATGATCTCTCCCCTCCGGCAGGGTGCCGGGAAGAGATTCAGATCCCCCCGATCTATGGATGGAGATGACAGTGGCTACAGACTGTTTCGTGGAGATTTGATCGGGTACTTAGGGTTTCTGCATCGGGGTGCTTTTATAGGCGAAAGGGCGAAATCGGTTGAGGGCTAGGGGGCCCACACCCTGTGGCGCCCCTCCGTCTCTCTTCTGGACTCCATGTTTGCTCCGATAAAATATTGACTTTGCTTTTTTGTCCCATCCAATTCCGAGAATATTTCCTTAGTAGCTTTTCTGAAACCAAAAACAGCAGAAAATAGGCAACTTGTACTACGACATCTTGTCAATAGGTTAGTTCCGAAAAACGTATAAAAATACCTCAAAGTGTAGACAAAACATGGCAAAGTTGATACTAAACAAGCATGGAGCATCGAAAATTATAGATACGTTTATGAAGTATCAAGTATCCCCAAGCTTAACTCCTATTCGTCCTCGAGTAGGTAAGTGATAAAAAGAATAATTTTTGAGGTGACATGCACCATCACAATTTTGATCAAACCGTTTATAAAGCAATGATAGCTGGGATTAAAGTACTCTAAACATGAGCATGAAAAATGTAGTTCTGATAATAAGACATAGCAACTATGTTGTAACATGAAAAGATAGAAACAAAGGTCATGAATAACAATGCATTGAAAGACGTTTGTTTGTTTCACATGTAGAAAATATAGCATAGTGATATTCAGCTTGTCCTTCATGGAGTAGCAAAACATAAATGCATAGGACACCTTCAAATTTCATAAGGGTGACTAGATACAAATAGTTTAAGAACAAGCAATATCAACATTATGAATCAACCAATAAGTTTTGGGAAAATGCACATAAAACTAAGAATTACAACTATGCTCTCTTAATTGGTGCACAAAGATAGAAGGTGGAGACTCAACATAAAAGTAAAAGAAATGTCCTTCATAAAGGGAAGCAGGTATTTTAAGTTTCATAAAGAGCTTCCAAAAATTATGGTACTTATTAGCTTTCAGCTCTCATTTCCTCTATCATAAGCATCTTGAAGTAATTAAGGTTAAAGTGAAACAAATATGGATTATATGCTTGACAAATCATAAGTTGGCAATCTCATGTCCCTTTAGTACGAGGGCCGTTCCTTATGCTACTCAACTTTAGTCACAAGCAAGTTCTTGTCATTGTAAGTATATGTGTATGATAGAGAACCGTCAACGGGGTACCCCTTGCCCCATGACACAGGAGCTATCCCATATCAAAATGACAAGGCAACAGACAATGAGCATCTCAGCAATCTTCTTATTTACCATGGGTATGGTGCTTTTTTCTCTCTCTTTTTCTGATTTTTTTCTGAAGATACTTCATGGGTGGCTCACTATGGTTATGCTGCAAGCTTCCACCATGATTAGACATGGCTTAGGCTAGCCGCCCAGGCGTTTCTCTAACACATATACATAAATCCATGGACTTATAAGATCCCCTTTTATTTCACACCGCTGACATCCGTAAACAAAATATCATGATATCAACTGGGTAATATGTACAGGTGTTGAAAGTGTTCCCCATGTCAGCATGGTTCTGCTAATTCCCAACTTATAAGTGCAAGCATATACACAATAGATGACACAATGGTTCAAGTTTATTAGGTAAAGAAATAAAATGTGCCATCCAGTTTGTGAGAGCTTTAATCACTAATTTTCACATAACAAGTTTAATTTGGAAGATAGATAAAACATGAATATACTTGGAATGGTGTAACACACCATGCATAGGAATTTATAGTGGACTCTTTGGAATAACTTGGTTTCTTGGAAGTTGGATGCATGAGTAGAGCTTACTCAGTACAAGTGGAGGCTAGCAAAAGACTAGGAGTGACAAACTAAGAGAGCAATAATGACCATAATCATGCAGAGCGACAAAACATTATCAACTAAAGCATAAAGTGGTATCACAAGTCAAAAACTAAATGATCATATAGGCTAAGGTGACTGGTTCATAGTCTTAACATGGTGTAAGCATATGCCAAGTCAACCCAAATAAAGCATCAAAGGAGAACACCACAATATTATGCTTTTGTATGCTAAAACAACGCATGATTCTTTCAAGACACACTAAGCAATCTCAATTGTTTGGAACAAGTCATGCTATAGCAAAAATTACTAAGCATAAGATCAAAAGAACATCTAACATGACATGATAAAACCTAAGCCACAGTCAAAACAAGCTCATTTTTGTACCACTATAAGCATGAAACTTTCTACTCCTTCTCCAACACCAATCAACTTATTTGAAATAAAGCATGAAAGCGGGGGTCCAACTAATTTATTCAAGAAAACCAAACAAAAGAAAACCAAAACGAAAAATAAGACGCTCCAAGAACAACACAACAGTGCATGGATCAATAAAATGAAGTGTCTAGAAAGAGACCTGGGATTTTTATTGATGAAGAAGGGGATGCCTTGGGCATCCCCAAGCTTTGACGCTTGTACTTATTGAATATTTCTTGGGGTGACACGGGGTGGAATCCCTAAGCTTGAGCTTTTTTTCATTCTTCATCTCATTATATCATTCTTCCCCTACACTTGAAAATTTTCCTTCATACAAAACCTCACACAATCTTCATTAGCAACATTAGTGTATTAAAGATAATAATCCTTTGGTTTTAGTTTCAACATAAGTAAAACTTCCATTAAAACACAAGATACTGTGGCAATTCCTTATAAAAGCTCAAGTGATCAAAGAGAACTCAAAAATAAACCGATAAGAGGCAAATGCAAATAATGGCAGAAATCTGTCAAAACAGACCAGCTGGTAGAAATCGATTTTTTCGAAAACCTTATGTTGATCAAATCAAAAAGTTTTGAACTAACGTAAGTTAGATAACAACCTGGGGCATAAGCAAAAAAATTATAGCTCAATCCGACATATAGGGATTTTTCATGGTTTTTTACAGTGAATCACAAAAATCTGTTTTGGGATATCAACTTCCCCAAATCTTACTTCTCTCTCGTTACAGGTTACTCTTGGCACAAAAATGACACTAAAAGGATAAGGAGAGTTTATTAAACAAGTAATAAGTTCCAAGACTCAACTAAAATTATTGGGTTATCTCCCAAGAAGTACTTTTTTTAACGCCTTTAAGTTAGGCATAGAAAGCAAGAATCAAGTATTTTCAAATGAATAAGCATTAACATCAAATTATGCTTTAAAAGGAGAAGAAAAAAGTATCTTCTCTCTCTTCTTAGAGAAGTGTTCTATACCTTTCTTGAGTGGGAATTTATATTTAATGGTGCCTTCCTTCATATCAATAATGGCACCAACAGTTCTAAGAAAAGGTCTTTCCAAAATAATAGGACAAGAAGCATTGCACCCAACATCCGAAACATAGAAATCAACAGGGACAAAGGCATTGTTAACCATAATAAGAACATCATTAATACCCCCCATAAGTTTGTTTTTAGCATTAGCATCAATAGGGACATCTAAATAGCAATCTTCCAAATGTGGCAAATCAAGCATTTCATAAATCTTTCTAGGAATAACAGAGACACTAGAACCAAGTTCACATAAAGCTTTGAAATCAAAATCATTCACTTTCATATTAATGATGGGTTCCCAACCATCTTCTATTTTCCTAGGAATAGAAGCTTTATGTTTCAATTTTTCTTCTTTAATTTTAATGAGAGCATTTGTAATGTGTTTTGTAAAAGCCATATTCATAGCACTAGCATTAGGACTTCTAGCAAGCATTTTTAGGAACATAATTACTTCAGAAATTTTGCAACCATCAAGACCAAAATCAAACTTAGCATCCAAGGTAGTAGAACTATTGTTTGCCATATTTTGAAAAATTTCAGCATTCTTGTTGGGTTTAGGCATTGTTGCAAAAGGTGTGGGGACTTCCTATGTTCTGTTAGCATCAACATTGGTGGTGGTAAAAGTACAAATACTATTATTTCTAGCAATTTCATCTTCTTTCTCCCACTTAGCATGCAATTTAGCTAACAGTCTAACATTTTCATCAATTGTAACTTGTATGGCATATGCAGTAGCAAAGGCATTTTCCATGGTTCCAGGTTTAGCAGCCATTTTATTAATAAGAGAGGATTGTGCTTTAGACAAATATGAAATATTTTTCTCAACAATCAAAAGCTTTTCCTCCATATTTTTGTTGAAAGTAGTTTGTTTACTAATAAAGTCTTTAATCATGGCTTCGAGTTCAGAGGGAGCACTTCTGAAAGGGCATTTATTGTCATAATCACTTTTGGTGTTAGGTTACAACAAGTTGATCATTTTACAGTTTGTTATTGTCCATATGTTGGTATGACCACAGATAAACATCACACACACTCTTGGGAAAAGACCACATACATTTGCCACTGTTATGGAAACTCCAGACCGGAGTCTCTGGTGTGGTCCGGAGTTTCCGGTGCTGGCTCCGGTGGAGCCTCCCAGGACATGGCTGGGACATTCTGACTAGGGGTCCGGAGGCTGCTCCGGAGGTTACTCCGGAGTCTCCGGACTTTGGTCAGACCAGAGTCTCCGGTGTTGGAAGGCCGGAGTCCTGCCCGTGGTGAAGATGGTCAGGAATTGGGCTGGTCCGAGACTGTCCGAGATTGGCTGGAGTCTCCGGTGTAGACCGGAGTCTCCGTTCTCCAGATCGGAGTCTCCGGTCTGACTTTTCTACAACGGTCAGAAAACGGTTCGTGGAGGGGGCTATCTATAAATAGGGACCCTTATCTTCTTCCTCCAGTTGCTCGAGCTGCTCAAGAACACCAACACCATTAGAGCCACCAAATCCACAAGATCTCTTCATCCAACCATCCAAAGTCATTGATCTTTGGAGAATCAAAGGAGGAGGCCTTGATTCACATCTTCACCAAGAGAGATCTTCATTTCCCCCTCATTCACTTGAGGGCCCCCAAGCTCTAGTGTTTCTTTGGAAACCCTAACTTTGATTTGGTTCTTACAAGCTTGTCATTGATTTTTCTTGACAGCTTGCTTGTATTTGGGAGCCTCCAATTCAGTTCATGGATGTGTGCCCCGAACTTGTTGTAAAGGTGCCGGCTTCCACCTCGAAGGTTGCCGATATATTGGAAGGTGAATCGAGCCCATTGGGGTGAGGTTCATCGGAGAACAAGGGATGCCTCTCGTGGCGTTGGTGGTTTGAAACCACCCCCTCTCCAAACGTAGACGTACTTCCCCTCAAAAGGAAGGAACTACGGGAAACAAATCCTTGTGTCTCCGGGTCCACTCCCTAGGTTACTTCTATCCTTTACCGCACTTTACTTACTTGTTCTTGCTTAGTGTTGTGTTAGTTTGTGCTTGTTTGACATATAGGTAAATTCACCATAGTTGCATATTCTAGAGAATTTACCTTTCTTGTCAAACCCTAATTTGAAAAAGAGTAAAATTTGAAGTAGCACCTATTCACCCCCCCTCTAGGTGCCCATACGATCCTTTCAATTGGTATCGAGCCTCTTTATTCGGGCTTTACCGCCTAAGAGAATATGGGTAGCCAAGAAGGGGATGGTGGTAGTGAGTCGACCCCGGTGACCATGGAAGATCTCAGAAACTTGGAAACAAGATTGAGCTCTTCCTTGGTCAACGAAGTTAAGAAGATGCTTGAGCAACTTCTTAAAGACAAAGATGGCTCATCACCCCCATCTCCTCAAGAGGATCTACCATCCGTTGTACCTAAAGGGAATACTCCGGTATCCCTCGAGGGTATGGTGGTAGGGGACAAACTAGACAACGCTAATTCCTCCACACGGCTTGATGGGGGGGGGGAAGGGTGAGCACCGTGATTATTGGTACTCTCCCAATCCTCCCATCCCTCACCCTCATGTGTACAATAGAGGTGACCCCCCTAAGCTAGAAGAGTCTGCTACTTTTGCTCAATGGCAATCACTAATGAGAACTCATATGCGTAGCTCTTGCATTGAACTATGGAACATCATAGAGCATGGACTCTTTATTGGGGATCCAAACAACTTGACAAGAAGAGAGACTGTCAATAGTCAACTCAATGCCACTGCTTTGCATATGATTCAACAAGGATTGGGAACAAAGGATTACCCACACATTGAGCACTTTAGCATTGCCAAGGAAGCTTGGGATGCTCTCATTGTGTTGTTTGTTGGCAATGAGAGTATGAGGAGGAACCGATATGATGCTCTAAGCAATGAAGCCGAAGGCTTCTACATGAAAGAAGGTGAAGATCATGAAGACATGTACCTAAGGCTAGAGACCACCGCCACCGCCTTTAGAAATGTGGGTGCCACACATGTGGATGATGCATGGATAAAAAGGAAGTATGTGAGTGCACTCATGCCTTTTGAGCCCACCGACTTGAAGAGTCTACAAGGAAGACACAACTACCATCTCATGACCTCAAATGAAGTCATGCAAGAGATGGTCGCTTTCAAAGTTGTCGCCAAGGATGCCAAAGATGCCCGTGCTCGTGCCCTTGGTATGAGCAATGTTTTCAATGTTGCATTAAAGGCCAAAGTTGTGGACCATGGAGATGAAGATGATAGTGATGAAGGGCCTTCCATGGACCACCCCGATGAAGTCAAGATTGCTCATAGTCAATATATGGCTTTCTATGCAAAGAACTTTTGGAAGAACCCCGCCAAGGCCAAGATGGAAATGAAAAGAAAGAGCAACCCAAATGGGAAGAGAGAAACTACAACGAGATTGAGGACTTGCTTCAATTGCGGTGACCGCTATCACTTTGTAGCAAGATGTCCCTATGAAAAGAGAGAAGATCATGGGGGTAAGATTGTGTTGAAGAAGACCCTCAAGGCACCTTACAAGAAACCTTTCATCAAGAAGAATCCCATCAACAAGAAGTCGGGAGAAATTGTCTTGATCACTCATGAAGAATACTCCTCCGAAAATTAAGATGATGAAGATGAGGAAGAGGAAACTTCACATGGTGTGGCTGCTCTAGCCACCACCTCTACTCCGACATTCTCACTCTTTGATTCTCCAAATGAGAACTTTCCCACCAAGAACGTCACTTTCCTTATGGCAAGAGGAACGGAGGTATCCTCATCATCCCACTCTACTTCCCTAGTTAATGATGAACTTGATGATGAAATGTCTCTTGATGTTAAAAAGGAATTAATTGCTTTTGATGAGTTTATGACTAACCTAAAAGGAGATGCTAAGTTACACTTTGAAAACATTCTAGATCAACTTTCACATACTGAAGAGCTTCTAGATGTTAGATGTAAACTTGGGCATGAACACATGATTGAGCTAGAGGCTTTAAACAATGCTCTAGAAGAAGAACAAGAAACTAGGTTATCACTTGAGCTAAAACTTGAAGGGCTTGATGAGGCCAATGACAATATTGTTAACAAGCTCATCAAAGAGCGTGATCATGCTATTGCAAAATACAAAAGTGCTAAAAAGTACAAGATTGAGTTTGGTGTGGTTCATGAAAAACTTGCCGAGGACTTTAGGTTGCTTAACAAGGCTCACAAAGCTTTGGAGAGTGAACTCTTGTCACTCACAAAGTCCCATGAAACGCTTCAAACTCAATTGGCCAATATCCCTTCACCTAGTAAATTCATTCCATCTAGTAGTACAACTATTCTTGAAGAGAATGCTAGGTTGAAGGGGGAGCTTGCTAAGGCCACATTTCCACAAGGCAACAAGACTATTGATGATCTTTTGAGTAAGCAAAGTCCTAGTGGTGATAAAGGGGGCATTGGATTTGTCTCCAATTCTAAGAAGAAGAAGAACAACAAGAAGAAGAAGGTCAAGCCCACACAAGAAACTAACAAGGCCATTGTGGGTAGTAAGACCACAAGTGGTAAAACTATGTCTCATGATGACTTTGCGGGTAGTGCTAACCCTCACTATGTTCTAATGCGTGATCATTATGGTGAGGTGTATGCAAAATATGTTGGCCCTTATGATGGTTATATTGCTTGGTCTATTTGGGTCCCCAAGACCCTTGTTGCTAACAAAAGAGGATCCATTGAAAAATGGGTACCTAAAAACTAGCTTGATCTTTTTGTAGACTTATGCTTCCGGAGCGTCAAAATGGGTGATCGATAGTGGTTGCACAAGTCATATGACCGGAAGCTCGTCTATTGTCAAGGACTTGGTGTTAAATGAAGATCAAATCACCGTCACATATGCCGACAAGTCAAAGTCTAAGGTAATGGGTTTCGGCAAGGTAGCGGTGGCTCACGACATTACACTCGTGAACGTCATGCTTGTTGAAACCCTTGGATACAATTTACTTTCTGTCCGTGCTCTTGGAAAGATGGTCTTTGCCGTCTTTATTGATGATGATATTGTGGTCCTCATGTGGAGCAAGTCTCTCAAGGTCGCTTTCGTTGGGTACGTCGAAAATGACTTGTATGTGGTGGACTTTTCGGGGCAAGCCACTGTAGGTCCGATGTGCTTATACGGAAAGGCCGATGTGGGTTGGCTATGGCACCGCCGACTAGCCCATGTCAATATGAGAACTTTGCAAAGTCTCCATAAAGAGGGCCATATTGTTGGACTAAAAGAAAATGTTTCCTTTGCCAAAGATCGTGTTTGCAGGGCATGTGTTCTAGGGAAGATGCATGACGCTCCTCACAAGCCCACGAACCAAATCAAGTCTAACAAGATCTTGGAACTCCTCCATGTGGACCTATTTGGTCCTCCATCTCATGCAAGTCTTGGAGGGAAGAAATATTGTTTGGTGATTGTTGATGACTTTTCAAGATACTCTTGGGTTTATTTCTTCAAGTTGAAGAGTGAAACTCAAAGGACTTTTATCGACTTCATCAACTTGGTTCAACGGCAACACAATGTCCCCGTGTTGATTATAAGAAGTGACAACGGCACCGAGTTCAAGAACTACACCTTGAATGATTTCCTTAGTGATGAGGGGATTAAACATCAATATTCTGCTGCATACACCCCTCAACAAAATGGTGTGGCCGAAAGGAAGAACCGGACTCTTATTGAGATGGCTAGGACCATGTTGGCAGAGTTTAAATCTCCATACAACTTCGGTCAAGCCGGTTGCCTCCACCGCTTGCCATGCTTCAAACCGACTCTACCTCCACAAGAAAATCAGCAAGACTCCATATGAGATACTTACCGGTAACAAGCCCAACATATCTTATTTCCGGGTGTTCGGTTGTAAGTGTTTCTATCTCATCAAAGGTGTTCGTTTGTCTAAATTCGAGTCTAAAGCATTAGAGGGTATTTTTGTTGGCTATGGTCTCGAATCTCACACTTATAGAATCTATGACAAGCTCTCCGGAGCCGTCATAGAATCTTGTAGTGTGACCTTCGAAGAATATGATGGTCCCCAAGGGGGGCGTGTTGATGCTTGTGATGCAGATGATGAAATGCCTCAGGATGCCATATGAAGAATGGGTGTGAGTTATATCCTCCCCGTTGAGGAACCCCTTATGGCGGATCGATAAGAACTATGCTCCACTCGAGTGGAGCCCTCATCTTCACAACCTCAACATGCTCCATCTACCGAAGAGGACACTGACCCAAGCCAAAGACAAGTTGTGGACCCTCAACACAGTGATCAATGTGTGAACTCTAGTCAAAGGGAGCTTGGTCCATTCGATGGGTTGTCAAGTGGTGCCAAGTCAATTTGTCAAGGAAGATCCATCCAAAACTGTTTTGAGACAAGCTCAAATTGATGCTAGAAGAGCACTTGATCAAGACCAAGGTTAATCCTTGCCTCCCAATGTAGAGGATGACTCCAATGATGATGAAGGTCAAGTTGATGGTCAAGACGAGGATCAAAATGATGAAGAGGGTCCCCCAAGAAACAATGAGGAGATCCACGCTCGTCGCGAAGCTAGAAAAGAAAGAATGTTGGAATTAAGGGACCACACCCTCCAAAATGTTGTTGGAGATCTAAGAAAAGGAATTTCCACAAGAGCACAATTGAAAAGGTTCAGTGAACACCAAGCACACATCTCCATGATTGAACCAAAGAAAGTGTGGGAAGCTCTTGAAGATTCGGATTGGTTAGAAGCTATGCACAAAGAGCTCAACAACTTTGAGAGAAACAAAGTGTGGAAGTTAGTTGAGAAGCCAAAGGATTGCCGCAATGTTATTGGAACAAAGTGGATATTCAAGAACAAGCAAGATGAGCATGGAATTATAGTAAGGAACAAGGCTAGATTGGTTGCACAAGGGTTTTCTCAAATTGAAGGCATTGATTATGGAGAGACTTATGCACCCGTGGCTCGCCTTGAGTCCATCCATATCCTTCTTGCTTATGCAACACATCATAACTTTAAGTTGCAACAAATGGATGTAGAAAGTGCATTTCTTTATGGTCCTTTAAATGAATTGGTAAATGTTAAGCAACCCCCGGGATTTGAGGACCCCAACTTCCCAAACCATGTCTACAAACTTGACAAGGCGCTCTATGGGCTCAAGCAAGCCCCATGCACGTGGTATGAGCACCTTAGAGAGTTATTGTTTGACCGTGGCTTTGAGGTTGGGAAAATCGATCCCACTCTTTTTACTAAGAGGGTCAATGGGGAGCTTTTTGTATGCCAAATATATGTTGATGAATATTATATTTGGCTCATCTAACAAAGCTTTTAATGATGAATTCTCAAAGCTTATGACTAGTAGGTTCCGGATGTCCTTGATGGGGGAGTTGAGAGTATTTCTTGGCTTTGAGATCAAGCAATTTAGAGGAGGGAAATTCTTCAATCAAGCCAAGTATACTCAAGATATGCTCAAGAGATTCAAAATGCAAGATTTGAATGGAGCTCCTACTCCCATGGCTACAAAGACTCATCTAGAACAAAATCCAAATGGTAAAGATGTGGATCAAAAGGTATACCGGTCTATGATTGGTTCTTTGCTTTACCTTTGTGCATCTAGACCCGATATTGTGTTGAGTGTAGGTGTGTGTGCAAGATATCAAGCGGCTCCTAAAGAAAGCCATTTAATGGCGGTCAAGAGAATCTTTCTATATTTGGTTCATACCCCTTTTTATGGTCTTTGGTATCCTCAAGGCTCAACATTTTCTCTTTGTGGATACACGGATTCGGATTGGGCGGGTGACAAGGATGATAGAAAATACACATCCGGGGCTTGCCAATTCCTTGGTAGGTCTTTGGTATGTTGGTCTTCCAAGAAGCAAAATTGTATATCTCTCTCCACCGCCGAAGCCGAGTATGTGGCAGCTGCTAGTGCATGCACTCAATTGCTATGGATGAGGCAAACTTTAAAGGAATACGGTGTCCATTGTGACAAAGTGCCTCTTATATGTGACAATGAAAGTGCCATCAAGATTGCCTACAACCCGGTGGATCACACAAGGACAAAGCATATTGAGATTCGCCATCACTTAATTAGAGATCATGTTGCTCGAGGTGATATTGATCTATCATATGTACCAACCAAAGATCAACTTGCCGATATCTTCACGAAGCCACTTGATGAAGCAAGGTTTTTCTACTTGAGGAATGAACTAAATATCGTAGATTCAAGGAGCTTGACTTGATGTTATTGCACTCTCACCTATGTTTCATCTCATATTTGGTCTAGGTGTAGGCATGGATATAGGCGGAGTGCGGTCCTAATTGATTGGACCATCCCTCCCCCCATTATGCCCAAAGCAATCAAAATCATTCCTCTTAATATCATTTAGTGATATGTGAGCTTAATGATGAGTTTTGGTAATGGACCCAAGATATATCTTCGTGGTGCCAAGCCAAGTATACTCAAATATGGTGGCCTAGGCCACCGCCCTCTCTTATTTGAGAGGTTGGCACTTACTCATGTTCGTCATTTGCTTTATTTTAGTCTCTTGGAGCTTTTCTGATTATTTTCGAACTTCTATGGCTCTTATTGGTTATTCACAGTTTGATGTCTCAACCCAAGCCCTTTTCCTATCTTAAAAAACCATCTATCTCTCATATATGTCCCCAAACACCTTTCCTGGAATTTTTGGTCGAGGAGGACCGGAGTCTCCGGTGTACAAACATCGGAGTCTCCGGTGAGTCTCGATCGACGGTTTCTGTCACTTAAAGAAGGGGCACGGGGTGAACTGGAATAGCAGTTCCTCATTCTTCACCCTGTCCCCTACCTCCAAACCCGTCGCCTCCTCCTCCAAAAATCCTCCCCGGAGGTCAAGAAGCCCCCGGGATCCACCGTGCAGCTGGCCAACCTTCCCCTCTCCTCCATTGGGTCATCCCCACCGAAGGAATCGATCCCATGGACAGATCTGGTACCTCTCCTCTCCTTTTCCCTCCTAGGGTTCATCCCTAGATGTGGTTTTGAGGATTGTTGTTGATTTGTCCATTGGAATCACTTGTTTGCTTGCACTCTAGTACTTTAGCCTTGTTGCATTGCCCGATCTACTAGATTCACCCTCACCAGAATCTCCCCATCGCATACCCGAGCCTCCTGACCGGAGACTCCGGACTAGGTCCGGAGACTCCGGTCCAGTAGAGACTCGTCCCCGTGACCGGAGACTCAGTCTCGAACCGGAGACTCCAGATCCAAAGTGAGACTCCGGTGTTGGGTGAATCAAAGTTGTCCAGAAATGCATCAAAGCTCTTGTACTGCATCTTTGGGACATATATACTCATCTCCATGCTATCTCCCTCACTGCTGTTCACAGGTGATGGTTCTAGTCGCCCTTGTCGTACCAAGGCTAAGTCCCAAAGGGGCAATCCTCGCTATGATGAAGCTCAGGGTCAGTTTATCGTGTCTCCATCCAACCGGAAACAACGGGCACATGATGCAGCTTACATGAAGAGGGATCAAGAGAGGGCTGAATGGGAGGAACGTGCAAAGAGAGCCAAGTATGACAACATCCAGTCCCTAGCCAAGATGTCTAAAGAGGAGTACCGTGAGATGAGGAAGACAGATTTCTATGCACCGCCTCGTACCAGTGAGGACCCTCGTTTCTGGAGGAAAGAGCAGGGTGTGTTCATGAAGGATGTGTATGGTGTACTCACCAAATCACCTGTTTGCCCTCAGAAGTTCATGAACATTGAGCAAATGCGCCAGAGCCCTTATTTCAATGATGCCCTGTGGATATGTGAGAAGCTGGGTCTCTACAACTTGATGGAGCTACATGAAGACTACAGTGTGCACCTTGTTCAACAGTTTTATGCCACTGTGGTGTTTGGGTCTGATCTTGACAGGACCATGGTGTGGATGACTGGCTCTACTCGCTGCACAGCTACCTTTCATGACTTTGCCAATGTCATCTTTGAGACTTTTCACGGTGTATCTACTCCTGTGGGACAGCGCATGCACTCAGCAGCCTTGGGTGAGAACAAGTTAAAGCTGGCACCTCTGTATGATGATGGTGTTGTGGGGGCCTCCAAGGGACTCAAGCCCCTCTACAACCTTATGCCAAGGATTTTCCGTCACACTATTGCTCCAAGTGCTGGAAATGATGATGCTCTCAGGGGAGGGCTTGTCAACCTCCTGTACCATACTCACCGGACCTTCAATGCTGGACTAGAGGCTGAGGCTGCACCCATTGATGTGATGGACTTCATTTTCGAGGAGATGTTCCATGCCATTCTTTTCAAGAAATCTCCTCCATATGCACCCTTGATTATGAGACTCATCAACTCCCAGCCGCATGATTCTCCACATGGCATACCACCACACCTCACGATGCACACTCTGGTCTCTCTTCAGCAGAAGGGGCACATGGGTCCAGCTCCAAGGCGCCGATATGGAAATGATGATGATGAGGAGATTGAGACGGAGAGGGCTCCCTCTCCACCTAGAGTTCGGAGGAAGAATGCCTCCAATGTCCCTATGCCTACCATGACTAGAGACTATGTGCATGAGAAGGTCAAGAAGGCCAGCTTCTGGGAGAGGACTCTTTGCTGCATGAACGTTGACATTCGCAAGCAGCAGCATGCATCTTACCAAAGCAACCGCCGCATTGAGAAGCTCCTCAAAGAGATCAAGGACCAGGGTGCTGCTGATACTGAGGAAGGTGAAGATGAATACAATGATGAGCATGGGGCCCAGCAGTCCACAGAGTCTGATCACACTCTCTCATTTGGGGCATGGAATGCCCAATAGGATAGTCTGGTGGACTCGAAGACGTTTGCTGATGTCACCTCTGGGTTTGGATACCAGGGTACTTCCTCTTCTCGCCCTCACGGCAAAGGGCCTGCTATCCCGGAGGATGATGATGATGATGACTATGACCAGGATGAGGGTGACCAGGACGATTTAGTTGTTTTTTATCGAACCATGTGAGCCTGAACTATTTATATGTAAGCACTATTTTAATTTGATTACCTAAATCTAGTTTATTTGGTTCCAAAAAATTAATTTTGTGACATGGTTTGCAAACATACGAAATCCATCCAAGCGGCGTCTTCATCGCTGGTGGTGGTGGCGGCAGCTGCTAGAGTTGTGATGGCGAGAGGTGAGGAGTGTGGTATCAACATAAGCAAGGGTTAAATAGGCCCTTCGTCCATGATCGCGCGCAACTTCTTGCTCTTTCGCCATCAATGCCGGCGCGGAAACACATGCGTCGTCCAGTCAGTCAGCGTGCCGTCTCGTCGCCATCGATACCGCAGGCTGCCACCGGTCAGCCTTCCGCCAACGCCTCTGAATCGCTGTCGTGGTTGCATCTGAATCAGTGCCGCTGCCCGCGTCTGAATCAATACTGCGGTACGCGGTGGCTGACGGGTGGGGCAGTGGCACACGCGGGCAGAACACCCGCGCTGTCCGCGCATGTACGGATTTGATACACAGATGGTCGAGCCAGACACGCACTACGGGACGCGCGCGCTACGCCGAGGGCAAAAGGCCGTCGGCGTAGGCCAAAATGCCCTCGGCGTATGGTACGCCGAGGGCTGCCCTCGGCGTAGCCTCCTCGGCAAAGATCTCCCTCGGTGGCACACCTCAAGTCGTCGGTATTAAAATGTCGTATGCTATACTCGCCGACGCTTTTGTCGGCGTATGTGACCTTGACATAACTTTGTCGATAGTTGCAAAAATATTTTATTTTAATTTTTTTTTGAAAAAAAATAATTTTTTTATTTTTTTTCTCAATTTTTTTATTCTTTGAATTGTTTCACTTGTTAATCTCCTACTTTGAACATTTTTAACACTAATTATACTTACTATTTGATTAAATTCCAGTCTTAGTCAAACTTCCCAGCAGGTCACCCATCCTAATACTACTCCAGCTTCAGCACGCTTAACTTCCTCGTTTCTTCAGAATCCGTTTCTGCAAAGTAATTCATATGGTGTCAATACTATGATATCAATCCTATTAACTCTTATATCATCATGTCACATGTTTGTATTTTTTGAAATTACAAACAATTATTTAAGTAAATATTAATGAATAAGTAAAAATATTATTGAATTCAAATAAAAATATAATAATTTTATTTTTTTGTATTTTTCTATTTAATATAGAATAATTAATATCTTTAAATCTGTAAATCGAAATTCAACAAATAATATGTTTAAATTGATCAGAAAAATGAGAGGAATCCAAATATGATATCCATATCAACTAATCACAAACCCTCCATTTTTGAATCAAAAACATGAGCATCGGATCATGTACCTGTAGTTCATATCTGACCCACTTCCTACCGATTCGGCAGAAATTTGTCTTTTTCACCAAAGGTGGAAGGAAAGGTTTTGGATCCCCCTGTTGGTACATTGTCCATATAAGGTGGTATAGTATTTTTGTAAAATGTGGTGGTAGTATTTTGAATTAGCCATTTGGTGGTTGCTTCACAAAACCGTCCGTTTTTTTATACTCGGAAAATAGAAAATGGATTTTTGGTGCGACGAAAAGGAAAACTTCCTCCTGCAACATTGTTCGCCATCCCATGATGCATGTGTATGCATAATATGGGCACATTATCACAAACTATGCCTTGATTCTAGCCATAACATTGGTCATTTGACCCGAAAGCCAAGAAACCTCGAATCAGATAGGTCATTTTGTGAAGGGTTTTTGAGACATAATCAATATATCAAGTTTGCTATTTTTCCTTATAAATATATCACATAATATGACACCACGCGAAGGTTTCGCATTGTTTCGATCATTTTTGAATTTTTTATGCCCGTTTTAAACTATCGTCAAACTTTGTCGAACGGCGGACATAAAGATTCTTAGCTCGGGGCAGAGCCTCGCTAAACTTTCATTAGATCTTTGACAAAATAGCATATTGTGAACCTAAAAATGATTTTTGTAAAAAACCATGAGCATCGGATCATGTACCTGTAGTTCATATCTGACCCACTTCCTACCGATTCGGCAGAAATTTATCTTTTTCACCAAAGGTGGACGGAAAGGTTTTGGATCCCCCTGTTGGGACATTGTCCATATAAGGTGGTATAGTATTTTTGTAAAATGTGGTGGTAGTATTTTGAATTAGCCATTTGGTGGTTGCTTCACAAAACCGTTCGTTTTTTATGCTCGGAAAATAGAAAATGGCTTTTTGGTGCGACGAAAAGGAAAACTTCCTCCTGCAACATTGTTCGCCATCCCATGATGCATGTGTATGCATAATATGGGCACATTATCACAAACTATACCTTGATTCTAGCCATAACATTGGTCATTTGACCCGGAAGCCAAGAAACCTCGAATGAGATAGGTCATTTTGTGAAGGTTTTTTTGAGACATAATCAATATATCAAGTTTGCTATTTTTCCTTATAACTATGTCACATAATATGACACCACGCGAAGGTTTCGCATTGTTTCGATCGTTTTTGAATTTTTTATGCCCGTTTTAAACTATCGTCAAACTTTGTCGAACGGCGGACATAAAGATTCTTAGCTCGGAGCTGAGCCTCGCTAAACTTGCATTGGATCTTTGATAAAATAGCATATTGTGAACCTAAAAATAATTTTTGTAAAAAAACATGAGCATCGGATCATGTACTTGTAGTTCATATCTGACCCACTTCCTATCGATTCGACAGGAATTTGTCTTTTTCACCAAAGGTGGACGGAAAGGTTTCGGATCCCCCTGTTGGTCCATTATCCGTATAAGGTGGTATAGTATTTTTGTAAAATGTGGTGGTAGTATTTTGAATTAGCCATTTGGTGGTTGCTTCACAAAACCGTCCGTTTTTTATGCTCGGAAAATGGGAAATGGCTTTTTGTTGCGACGAAAAGGAAAACTTCCTCATGCAACATTGTTCGCCATCCCATGATGCATGTGTATGCATAATATGGGCACATTATCACAAACTATGCCTTGATTCTAGCCATAACATTGGTCATTTGACCCGAAAGCCAAGAAACCTCGAATGAGATAGGTCATTTTGTGAAGGTTTCTTTGAGACATAATCAATATACCAAGTTTGATATTTTTCCTTTTAACTATGTCACATAATATAACACCACGCGAAGGTTTTGCATTGTTTCGATCGTTTTTGAATTTTTTATGCCCGTTTTAAACTATATATAATGTTTTATGTTTTACTTAATTTTTATTTATAAATGTGTAATATTTGAGTGTAGATAGATATGTCTTATTTTTCTGTAAATTTTGATATATTATTTGTATTTTTCTGAATTAGAATGATTTAGTTATGATTTTTCAAAGTTTAATGAGATAAAATAAAAAATAGCTACGCCGAGGGCAGCCGTCGGCGTAGCATAGAATATGCCGAGGGCACTTTTACGCCGACGGCTGCTTGGCGGGGCTGGCCTGGACGATGGCTACGCCGACGGCCCCGACGTTTGGCCGTCGGCGTAGCGACCGACCGTCGGCGTAGCTTCCCATTCCTATAGTGACGTTTGTCCAGATAATTCGGGCTATTAGGGCGTCGCACACGTCCCGCCATATGCGCGAATAAGTTTGGATACGCTCTGACGGGATGGGTGGGCCGGTTGAGATGCCCTGAGGCCGTGCACATTAGGTTTAGAAGTTGGCTGTGGTACACTTTGTTGCCCCGTAGATCTCTACTGCAGAAATCTTCGGCTGATACGAGTGTGTACTACCAGTTTCATAGCATAAAATTTGTAACATCGTGTTTCGAGAAAATAATTAGTACTCCTTGAAAGGCAAGTTTAGCTTGTGGGGTGACATCCGGGCCGGGGGTTGTTTGCTTAATTCATCACACACTAAACTAAAGCGTAAGCTAGCAGCTAGTCACATTCAAACGCATGCACCACCGGGGCGCGAACGACAAGCTACGTGCCAACAAACATACAGACATATACTCCTCGCTCTACTCGTGCCCTGGTGATTCTTCCTTCGATCGATCTCTACTCGTGCCGTGGACCTGCCGCGGTACATGTGTAGCTTTCGTTCGCTACTTGGATGAGAGGTTCCACTCACAGGTCCACTTGGAGCAACTGCTGTTTCCTGGTCTCTATCCCGTCATGTGCCTGGCATGTGATCGGTGATGGGTATGCGCCTACGTGGATAGAGGCTTGGGGCCTGCACCGATGATTAGGTGATGGAACACTTTGCCACCTCCACCTCATTTCCGTTCTCAAATACTTCCTCCTCCGTTTTAAAATATAAAAAAGTATCTGAACATTTTTAGTGTGTAGATTCACTTTAAACCTGAGTAAACCTATATATTAAAAAGAAGTTCAGATATATTTTGTTTCATAAAACTAAAATATTTTATATTTTGGAGGGGGGGGATGGTGGTGGTGGTGGTGTTACTATAAGATGTTCCGGCAATTTAATTTGAACTATCAAATCGTCTCGGAAGTAAATATTAAGGAAATTGGTACTAATTGCTTGCTTACACACGGTGTTTATATGCGTTCTTGGTACACATACTATAAATTAAATGGTGATCGTTTCTTTGGCAGTAGCAGATTTGTGGTCCTCTCACTACAGGACGCGCGCGCTACGCCGAGGACAAAAAGCCGTCGGCGTAGGCCAAAATGCCCTCGGCGTATGATACGTCGACGGCTACCCTCGGCGTAGCCTCCTCGGCAAAGGCCTCCCTCGGCGGAGAATATAGAGGCCGTCGGCGTATCAAAATACCGTCGGCGTATGCTACGCCGAGGGCATTGCCTGTCGACATGTTGTAAAAACATTTTTTTTAAAAAAAATTAAGTTATATTCCTCTAGGGGCCAAAGGCCACAATATATAGTACAGGTACAAGGCAAATATGTAGGAAGCCCCCCTAACATATGGGGAAACAATATACAGACATATACATCTAACACCTTCCCAAACTCATGGTGGATCCACAACACTGAGTTTGGAGAGTAAGAAATCATGCTGCGCTCTGGTCTGTGCCTTCGTAAAGAAATCCGCCAGCTGTAAATCTGAAGGCACATACTGAAGCGCAACAACCTGAGCCTGCACCTGAGCACGTGTATAGAAAGCATCAATACAAATATGTTTGGTATGCTCATGCTTGACCGGATCACCGTAAGTAACCACCGTAACCAGGTCACCTCAGCAGTCAACAAAGCCATAGCACGCAACTCAGCCTCAACACTCGAATGGGAAACCACTGTCTATTTCTTCGTCTTCCAAGTAATGAGCGAACCACTAAGAAACACACGGTAAGCAGAAAGTGAACGGCGATCCGAAGGACCACTCGCCCACGTAGCGTTCGAATAACACTGGAGCTAGAGGGAGCTGGAACGAGGAAAGAAAAGACGACGAGTGATCGTACCACGAAGATAACGAAGAACACGGAGCAGATGACTATAGTGAACAGTGGTAGGAGCAGAAACAAACTGACTCAGAATATGAACAGGATAAGAGATGTCAGGACGAGTGACAACAAGATAAACAAGACTCCCAACAAGATGACGATAACGCGCCGGATCAGAAAGAGGATCACCATCAGTAGGTTGAAGCTTAACATTAAGCTCCATATGGGTCTCAACAGTGTGCTCATTCCCAAGAGCAGCACGAGCAAGGAGATCCTGAATATACTTTTCCTGAGAGATGTAAAAGCCATCAGAAGTAGAGGAAACCTCAATCCCAAGAAAGTATCGAAGAGGACCAAGATCAGTCATAAGAAACTGGTCACGAAGACGAGCCTTAACAAAGGCAATATACTCAGAATCATCACCAGTAATGATCATATCATCAACATAGAGAAGAAGAAGAGTGTGTCCACGAGGAGAAGTGTGAACAAACAACGCGGGATCATGAGCACTAGGGAGAAACCAGTAGCCGTCACTACAGAAGAAAAGCGCTCAAACCAGGCACGAGGAGCCTGTTTGAGGACATAAAGAGAACGTCGAAGACGACAAACCGTCCCCTCGGGAACAGAATACCCAGGGGGAGGCTGCATATAAACCTCCTCACTCAACTCACCATTGAGAAAGACGTTCTGAACATCAAGCTGGGACACAGACCAGTGACGAACAGAGGCAACAGCAAGAAGAGTACGCATAGTGGTCATATGAGCCACGGGAGCATAGGTCTCATCATAGTCACGACCATGCTCCTGCTGAAAACCACGAGCCACAAGATGCGCTTTATAGCGCTCAAGAGATCCATCAGAGCGGGTCTTAATCTTATAGACCCACTTACACGTGATAGGACGAACACCGGAAGGGGGAGAAACAAGATCCCAAGTGCCAGTGCGCTCAAGCGCAGCAATCTCCTCAGTCATGGCCAGCTGCCACTCAGGATGATGCTCAGCATCCCGATAATAAGTCGGCTCGAAGGCAACAGAAAGACCATACTGACTAGGAGAGTAACGATTGGGGCACGATGCTGACTAACATGACGAGTAGAGGGAAGCTCATCAGAGGAAGACGACTCAGGAGACGACGATGAAGAAGAAGGAATAGCAGAAGAAGACTCCGGAGAACGAGGAGAACTAGGAGAACTAGACAGAGCAGAGGAGGATGGTGTCGAAGAAGAGACATCAGGGGGAGGAGATCCTGAAGAAGACACAATAGGAGGAGAAGGAGATAAGTTAGGAAAGAGAAGAAAAGAGATATCGTCCACCGGGTAGGTACCAGCAGTGGGACGAGGATAGAAAGGACGCGTCTCATCAAAAGTAACATCACGAGAGATACGCATCCTACGACCAACGGGGTCCCAACAGCGATAGCCTTTATGCTCATCACTGTATCCAAGGAAGACACACTCAACAGACTGAGCGGTCAGTTTGGTGCGTTCGCGAGGAGCAAGGAGAACATAGCAAACACATCCAAACAAGCGAAGCATGGAGTAGTCTGGAGACTGTCCAGATAGGCGCTCAAGAGGGATACCACCCTGCAAGGCGGCAGAAGGCTGAATATTGATGAGGTAAGCCGACGTAGCAACAACCTCAGCCCAGAAATGCGGTGGGAGAGAAGAAGCAATCATCATGGCACGAGTGGTCTCAAGAATATGACGATGCTTATGCTCAGCAACGCCATTCTGGGCATGTGCACCAGGACAGGAGAACTGAGCAAGAGTGCCCTGCTCAGCAAGAACACCGCGCAACATCTGGGAGATATACTCACCAGCAGAATCAGCACGAAACACACGAATAGGGGTAGAATACTGAGTACGGACCATGGACGCAAAACGCTAATATATGGAGAGCACCTCACTGCGAGAGCGCATAAAATACAACCAAGTGAACCGAGAAAAATTATCGATGAATAAAATATAGTAGCGATGGCCCCCTTTCGAAGCGAAAGGAGCCGGACCCCAAACATAGGAATGAACTAAATAAAAAGGTCGCTAAGATACAGACGCGCTAGTAGGATAGGGAAGCTGAATCTGTTTACCCAACCTACAGCCCTGACAATGCAAAGACCCATCTCCTGAGACAGACCCCAGAAGACCACGATGAACTAATGACGATAGGCGAGAGTCACAAAGGTGACCAAGACGATGATGCCACTTCTGAAAGGAGCTGGTAGCAGAAGCGACGACCGGAGAAGAACTGGCAGCGGAAAAAACACGAAGCCAGTCTAACTCCCAAAGACCTGAAGAGTCACGGCTGCGAGGGCCAGCTCCAACCAGGGCCTGTGTGCGACGGTCCTGAACAACACAAGAATCAGCATCAAGAATGACGCGACAACCAGAATCAGTAAGCTGGCTAGCAGAGAACAGATTCATCTTAAGAAGAGGGACATGAGAAATACCAGGAACAGAAAAAGAAGAAGTAGAAAGGGTGACCCGACTAGAAATAGGAAGAGAGGTACCGTCAGCCGTGAAAACTAGGTCAGGAGAAGGGAGAGAACGAAGAGCGGACAGAAAATAAGACTCAGAGGTCATATGAAAGGAAGCTCCAGAATCCAGATACCATGGGGACGTACCTGACTGTGTAGAAGGCGGTGGTCGCACCGTGCCTAAAGAATCAGTCACAGAACCAGCAGCGCCTGTCGAAGAAGAGCCTGTAGCAGCAAGCAGACTGCAAAGACTCCTGATAATGTCCTGATCGGAGAGAGCAACTGCTGAAGATCCGGAAGGGGCTGACTGCCTACGAGTCTCGTGCTGCTAACGTAAGCTGGGATCCCGTGTATAACAGGTGGCCCAAGTGTGGCCATCCTTGTTACTGTAAGAGCAGTGACGAAGAGAACCACGGCGATCCCGACCACGAGCCTGCTGATCTTGACCTGACCACAGATCTGGTCGACTCGACCGACACGGAGGGTGGGTAGTATCGGCGGCGGCACCGAGGACCACGGCTGAGTCGAGGGAGCAGACGACATAGGAGGACCACGAGTAGCAAGCACAGAGGGAACCGCAAGAAGACCAGCACCACGGAGACGGGTCTCCTCAGCCCGAAGCTCAGAGAACACCTCAGAGAGCGGAACACGACCACGAGTATTCAACTGAGCACGTCGGGGCTCAAACTCCTGGCGGAGACGAGACAGAAACTCATAGATGCGGTGAAACTCCAAGTCCGAGCGCACAATCTGGCAGCACGAGCATGAAGGGAATATGCCCTGAGAGGCAATAATAAAATGTTTATTATGTGTATTCCAAGTATATGATAGATGTTTATTTTGCATGCTATAATTGTATTAATACGGAAACATTAATACATGTGTGTTTAATAAACAAACAGAAAGTTCCTAGTTATGCCTCTCTCATAAACTAGTTCGTTGATTAACAAGATGATCACGGTTTCCTGATCATAGACATTGGATGTTGTTAATAACGAGATCACAACATTAGTGTAATGGTGTGATGAACATTCATCCGAAGTATAGCATTACGATCAAACTCATTGAGTTTATATTGCTATAAACAAACTACGAAGTAGTCCTAATCCTTAGACCATGAGATCATGCCAATCACTAACACCGGAAGAGTTTCTTGTTGACATCAAACGTCACTCCGTAACTGGGTGATTATAAAGATGGCTTCAAAGCTACTAAAGTGTTATGTTGAGAATAATGGATCAAGAGTGGAATTTGTTCATCCCGATGACGGATAGATATGCTCTGGGCCCTCTCGGTGATATCACATTGATTAGCTTGCAAGCAAGTGATTTGATCACTAGAATGTTATATCACAGGAACGAGAAAAGAGTGCATGTCAAGAATTGAGATCAAACTAGGTATGGAGATACCGATGATCAAATCTCGGACATGTAATATATCGTGAAACAAAGGATTAAGATACAAGCGTAAAAGGTTAACGATCACATGAAAGTCATCGTTGAATGTGTGGGAGTCAGTATGGATCTCCAGGTCCCGCTACTGATTATTGATCGGAGAAGGGTCTCGATCATGTCCGCATTATTCATGAACCGTAGGGTGACACACTTAAGGGACACTGACATCCAGTTGGAGCAAATGTTTCATGCCGAAAGAATAAACAAGCGCAGGAATTTATTTCACTAGATACCGAAACAGGTTTTCGGGTGAAATTGCATAAAGTGGTTATGCATGTGAAATGGAATTCTAGCAAGGGGTTATTTTTGAATGTGTGTCAATAACGTAATTGACAAAATTCTGAATAAAATAAAAGATTTTTATTTAATGAGAGTTTGCATTAAATTTGGTGGAAATTTAATGGGAATTTGAGTGGACTTTTGAGTGGAGGGAATTTAAAGGAATTTTGTGAGTGGAGTGTCCACCCACATGAAGAGGGGAGGGCAAGGGGGCAGCCCCATGCGCCGGCCACCCCCTTGGGGTTCCCCCCTTCCTCCTATAAAAGGAGCCCCTCCTCTCACTTGTCTCTCACACCTCCTCGTGAAGGATCTCTCTCCCCCTCTAGAATTTATTCCCCATTGTCTCGGACTAGCGAGATACATGTTCCCGGTGGCTATTCGGCAATAAAGGGTTGTGCTTCCGCTGCATCGCTGGAGCGAGGAGGCGTAGGTTGCCCGGTGTCTTGTACGTGTGTGCGAGCACGGATGCACTGCTGCTTTGCGGCGCTAGGACTTCCTCTCGATCTTGAGATCGGCAAGAGGTCGTCTACATCAACCACGAGTTGAACTCGTTAAGCTTTGTCGGTCTTCAAGGGTATGTTCTCTATGGATATACATCCGCCCGTTGTTTGTATCTAGTAGATAGATCTTGGTACATAGTTCCCATCATAGGAAATTTTTTGTTTTCTATGCTGCGAACCCTACAGTGGTATCAGAGCCGGATCTATGCGTAGATACCTTACACGGGTAGTACACATATGAGAATGTGGGCGATGATGATCATGTTGTTGCTCCTTTGTTGTAATTTTGTATATTGGTGGCATAGTGGGATGAAGCGGCCCGGACAAACTTTACATATCCTCGCACATGAGACCTGTTCCACGCTTGACATGCAACTAGTTTGCGTAAGTGGCTAGCGGGTGTCTATCTCCTACTATAGTCAATATCTATTTTGCAAACGAGTTGTCAACAATTTGGTTATCCTCGTTGTGGTTCATGTTCGTAGGTAAGAACGGTTCTATCTCGAAAGCCCTAAGCCACGTAAAACTTGCAATGGATAAATTAGAGGCGTCTAGTTTAGATTGTTGCTGGGCTAGTGTTATGATATGGTAATGTTGTAAGTAGAAGTATGAGATGATACTCTTACAACACACATAGCATGTAAACTCCATAAACCTTGGATTTACACATATAGGTATGATAGTGATCATACCACGATGCACATGATACAGATCATATGCGGGAACCATATCATTTCACTAATAAACATGTGATGTTTGATAGCATCTTATATTGCTTGTTTAGCGCTTTGTTAGCATAATAAGATGATCCCTCATTTAAAATATCAAGATAAGAATGTGTTCTTCCTTTAGTATGCACCGATTATGTTTTCGTCGCTCCAAGACATCACGTGATGATCGGGTGTTCTTGGATCCACGACCATATTTCGGGTGTAAAACAGTTACACACGCGAATACTAAGGTTCTAACTTGGCGAGCCTAGCATGTATAGACATGGCCTCAGAACATGGACCGAAAGGTTAAGCATGAGTCATATAGTTGATATGATGCCCATTTGATGCTCGCCTTTGAAGCTACACCGACTCACGTGATGATCGGACTTGGTGTAGTGGATTTGGTTCATGTAATCACCAAAAAGGCACGAGGGATGTCGGTTTTGAGTGGGAGTTCATTTGTAATATGGATTAGTTGAACTCAATCTATCGTACACTTAGTCTAAACTTTACAAATTCTATTGTAGATGGCACCACCTGCTTTTAATTTCAATGTGTTCATGGAGAAAGAGAAACTTGCAACGAACGGTAGCAACTTTACCGAATGGGCCATGAATTTGAGGATTCTCCTCTCACGCACAAAAGCAATATGTGCTAGAAGCGCCGTTAGGCCCCCACCTTTGATAATGCCCACGAGGAGAAGAATGTCTATCGACTCGTCGGAGGACCACAAATTAGTTCATTGCGGCATATTGTATGGGCTAGAGCCGAACTTGAGCGTTTGAAAATGGCAATGCTTTTGATACAATGGGTGAGTTGAAAATGATTTTCACACACATGTCAGTAGAGAGCTACAACGCTTCAGAAACGTTCTTTAGCTGCATGATGGAAGAGCACACCTCCGTTAGTGAGCATGTACTCAAGATGTCGGGTTACGCCGATAAGCTTGTGTCCTTGGGAATATCGATTCCCATTGACTTAGGCATCCATCGTGTTCTGCAGTCTCTGCCACCTAGCTATAAGAGCTTCGTGATGAACTATAATATGCAAGGCATGAAGAAGTCTCTCCCCGAGCTTCTGTCAATGCTTAAAACTGCAGAAGTGGAGATAAAAAAGGAACATCGAGTGTTGATGATCAATAGGAACACTGGTTTCAAGAAAGACAAGGGAAAACGGAAGGGAAGTAAGGGCGGCAAGCCTGTTGCCGTGCCTGAAAAGAAACCCCGAGTTGGACCTAAGTCGATCGAGTGCTACTATTGTAAGGGGCCACATCGGGCAAGCTGCCCCAAGTATTTGGCAGACAAGAAAGCCGGCAAGGCAAACAAAGGTATATATATGATATACATGTTATTGATGTGTACTTGAATAGTGCTCATGAGAGCACAGGTATTTGATACCGGTTCAGTTCCTAATATTTGTAACTCGAATCAGGGGCTACGGAACAAGCGACCGCTAGCAAGGGGTGAGGTCAAGATGGGTGTCGGCAATGGATCAAGCGTTGATGTGATCACCGTCGGAACGCTGCCTCTCCACTTGCCATCGGGATTAGTTATAAACTTGAATAATTGTTATCTGGTGCCTGCACTGAGCATGAACATTGTATCTGGATCGTGTTTGATGCGAAGTGGTTATTCATTTAAATCCGAGAACAATGGTTGTTCCATTTATATGAATGAAATCTTTTATGGTCATGCATCGATGATGAATGGTTTATTTCTTTTGGATCTCGATAATAATGTTACACATATTCATAATGTTGATGCTAAAAGGATTAAACTAAATGATGATATATCCGCATATATGTGGTAATCGCTTGCTCAGGTCATATTGGCGTTAAACGCATGAAGAAGCTCCATTCGATGGACTTTTGGAATCACTTGATTATGAATCATTTGATACATGTGAGCCATGCCTTATGGGCAAGATGACTAGAACGCCGCTTTTCCGGTTCAATGGAACAGCGATGATTTATTGGAAATCATACATTCTGATGTATGTGGTCCAATGAGTGTGTCGGCGCGAGGTGGATATCGTTATTTTGTTACTTTCACGGATGATTTGAGTAGATACGGTTATATCTACTTGATGAAACACAAGTCTGAAACCTTTGAAAAGTTCAAGGAATTTTAGAATGAAGTGGAAAATCATCGTAATAGAAAGATCAAATTTCTACGGTCCGACCGTGGAGGTGAGTATCTAAGTTACGAGTTTAGCACTCACATGAAAGAGTGTGGAATTGTTTCACAACTCACACCTGCGGGAACACCACAGCGAAATGGTGTGTCGGAACGTCATAATCGTAGTTTATTAGATATGGTTCGATCTATGATGTCTCTAACGGACTTGCCATTGTCATTTTGGGGCTATGCACTAGAAACTGCTGCATTCACTTTAAATCGGGAACCATCTAAATCCGTTGAAAAGACACCGTATGAATTGTGGTTTGGAAACAAACCTAAGCTGTCATTTCTTAAAGTTTGGGGATGCGATGTTTATGTGAAGAAACTTCAACCGGATAAACTCGAACCCAAAGCGGAAAAATGTGTCTTCATTGGATACCCTAAGGAAACTATTGGGTATTCCTTCTATCACAGATCCGAGGGCAAGGTTTTTGTTGCCAAGAATGGATCCTTTCTAGAGAAAGAGTTTCTCGCGAAAGGTGTGAGTAGTCGGAAGGTAGAACTCGAAGAGGTTATTGAACCTTCTCTTCAAAGTATGGCGTAGCGAGTAGCGCGGAAGTTGTTCCGGAGTTGGCTCCACCGCTGAAGAGGGAACTAATGATAATGATCATGAAACTCCAAAAGAGAGTACTACCAACCTCGCAGGTCAAGCAGACGCGTCAGCTCCCGAGTCTGACGGAAATCCCATGAATTTCATGGTTGATGAAAATGATGACCTGACGTATGAAGAAGCGATGATGAGCCCGGATTCCAACAAATGGTTAGAAGCCATGAACCGAGATGGAATCCATGTATGAAAATCAAGTTTGGAACTTGGTGGACTTACCTCACGCACCGAAAAAGCTGTGGAGAACAAATGGATTTTCAAAAGGAAAACTGATGTATGGTAATGTAACCGTCTATAAAGCTCGACTTGTCGCAAAGGGGTTTCGACAAATTCTAGGAGTTGACTACGATGAGACATTCTCTCCCGTAGCGATGCTAAAGTCAGTTAGGATTATGTTAGCGATTGCTTCATATTTCGATTATGAGATATGGCAGATGGATGTCAAAACCGCGTTTCTCAATGGTAATATTGAAGAAGAGTTGTATATGATACAACCAAAGGGTTTTGTCGATCCTAAGGATGCTAACAAGGTGTGCAAGCTTCAGCGATCCATCTATGGATTGAAGCAAGCATCACGAAGTTGGAATCTCCGCTTTGATGAGGTGATCAAAGAGTTTGGATCTGTCCAAACTTATGGAGAAGGTTGTATTTACAAGAAAGTGAGTGGGAGCAATGTGGCATTTCTGATATTATATGTGGATGACATATTATTGATCGGAAATGATATAGATCTTTTAAACAGTGTTAAAAGTTATCTAAACAGCAAATTTTCAATGAAGGACCTAGGTGAAGCGTCATACATATTAGGCATAAAGATCTATAGAGATAGATCTAGGCGCCTAATAGGGCTATCGCAAAGTACATACCTTGATAAGATTTTAAAGAAGTTTAAAATAGAAAATAGTAAGAAGGGGTTCTTACCTATGACACAAGGCACGACATTGAGTAAGACTCAAAGTCCGGCAAGTGAAGAAAGAGAGATAATGGACAAGGTCCCCTATGCTTCAGCCATAGGCTCTATAATGTACGCCATGATATGTACAAGACCGGATGTGGCACATGCTATTAGTTTGACTAGTAGGTACCAATCGGATCCAGTTCGTAACATCGAAAGCGGTCAAGAATATCCTTAAGTACTTGCGAAGAACTAAGGATATGTTTCTTGTATACGGAGGTGAAGAAGAGCTCGTCGCTAAGTGTTATGTCGACGCTAGCTTTGACACCGATCCGGATGACTCTAAGTCTCAATCCGGATACGTATTTCTCATGAATGGCGGAGCGGTTAGTTGGAGGAGCTCCAAACAACCTGTGGTGGCGGGATCAACAACGAGGTCGAATATGTTGCCGCTCGTTGCTCGGGAAGCGCTTTGGATGAAGGAGTTCATATCCGAACTAGGTGTGGTTGCAAACGTTGGACCCAATGGTGATCTATTGTGACAACAATGGTGCCATTGCCAATGCCAAAGATCCAAGGTCTCACAAGCATTCCAAGCATATTAAGCCGGTTTCACTCCATCCATGAGCGTGTCAAGGATGGAGATATAAAGATTTGTAGAAGTACATACGGATCTTAATGTAGCAGATCCGTTGACTAAAACTCTCCCTAGAGCAAAACATGATCTACACCGTAACTCCATGGGTGTTAGATACATCACAATGTAACTAGATTATTGTCTCTAGTGCAAGTGGGAGATCAAGGAATATGCCCTGAGAGGCAATAATAAAATGTTTATTATGTGTATTCCAAGTATATGATAGATGTTTATTTTGCATGCTATAATTGCATTAATACAGAAACGTTAATACATGTGTGTTTAATAAACAAACAGAAAGTTCCTAGTTATGCCTCTCTCATAAACTAGTTCGTTGATTAACAAGATGATCACAGTTTCCTGATCATAGACATTGGATGTTGTTAATAACGAGATCACAACATTAGTGTAATGGTGTGATGAACATTCATCCGAAGTATAGCATTACGATCAAAGTCATTGAGTTTATATTGCTATAAACAAACTATGAAGTAGTCCTAATCCTTAGACCATGAGATCATGCCAATCACTAACACCGGAAGAGTTTCTTGTTGACATCAAACGTCACTCCGTAACTGGGTGATTATAAAGATGGCTTCAAAGCTACTAAAGTGTTATGTTGAGAATCATGGATCAAGAGTGGAATTTGTTCATCCCGATGACGGATAGATATGCTCTGGGCCCTCTCGGTGATATCACATTGATTAGCTTGCAAGCAAGTGATTTGATCACTAGAATGTTATATCACGGGAACGAGAAAAGAGTGCATGTCAAGAATTTAGATCAAACTAGGTATGAAGATACCGATGATCGAATCTCGGACATGTAATATATCGTGAAACAAAGGGATTAAGATACAAGCGTAAAAGGTTCCGACGATCACAGGAAAAGTCATCGTTGAATGTGTGGGAGTCAGTATGGATCTCCGTGTCCGCCATCGATTATTGATCGGAGAAGGGTCTCGATCATGTCCGCATTATTCGCGAACCGTAGGGTGACACACTTAAGGGACACTGGCATCCAGATGGAGCAAATGTTTCATGCCAAAAGAATAAACAAGTGCAGGAATTTATTTCACAAGATACCGAAACAGGTTTTCGGGTGAAATTGCATAAAGTGGTTATGCATGTGAAATGGAGTTCTAGCAAAGGGTTATTTGTGAATGTTTCTCATTAAAGCAATTGACAAAATTCTGAATAAAATAAAAGAGTTTTATTTAATGAGAGTTTGCATTAAATTTGGTGGAAATTTAATGGGAATTTGAGTGGACTTTTGAGTGGAGGGAATTTAAAGGAATTTTGTGAGTGGAGTGTCCACCCACATGAAGAGGGGAGGGCAAGGGGGCAGCCCCCATGCGCCGGCCACCCCCTTGGGGTTCCCCCCTTCCTCCTATAAAAGGAGCCCCTCCTCTCACTTGTCTCTCACACCTCCTCGTGAAGGATCTCTCTCCCCCTCTAGAATGTATTCCCCATGGTCTCGGACTAGCGAGATACATGTTCCCGGTGGCTATTCAGCAAGAAAGGGTTGTGCTTCCGCTGCATCGCTGGAGCGATGAGGCGGAGGTTGCCCGGTGTCTTGTACGTGTGTGCGAGCACGGATGCGCTGCTGCTTTGCGGCGCTAGGACTTCCTCTCGATCTTGAGATCGGCAAGAGATCGTCTACATCAACCACGAGTTGAACTCGTTAAGCTTTGTCGGTCTTCAAGGGTATGTTCTCTACGGATATACATCCGCCCGTTGTTTGTATCTAGTAGATAGATCTTGGTACATAGTTCCCATCGTAGGAAAATTTTTGTTTTCTATGCTGCGAACCCTACAGAGCATGTGCCACAAACAGCATTACGGAGAGAATTAAGCTGACGCTAGATAGCAGCACTCTGAGTATAGAACTCATCAATAGTGGAATCACCCTGCTGAAGAGCATATGCTCCTGGCGAACCACAGACAGGTAAAGAGCATCCCAAGACGGCTGATAGCGCTGACGAAGGTGTGCCCACTGAGCGGCAACAGTAGGGAGACTCATAAACTCAGCAGCATACTGGGGCAGAACACTGGAGGTAAGAACAGCAGCAGCATGAGCATCCTCATCGACCTACTGAGTGTAGGCAGTCAAAGCGTGGCGGTAGGCCTCGAGATCAACAGAGTATTGTTTGAACTTCAGGTCATAAGCAGCAACAGCACTATCGTCGGCACTCTGAGCAGTATCCTTGGCCTCCTGAGAAGCATCAGCGCCGAGAACAATTGGCGTCGGCGGAAGAGGAGCCACAGGAGTAGGGGGGCACGGCGGACAGGAGACCTCGCCGGAGAGCACACCCCAAAGACGGAGACCGCGTGTGAACACGCATAAAGGCGGCGAAATTAGGATAATTCGCGCCATCGAAGATCACCGGGCAGCGAGGAATCGCAACATAGCCCGATGCAGAAGACATCTCTCTCTTTCTCTATTTTTTGTAACTTTTTTTCAACGCTCAAATAGATCTAGGCAGCAGCAGACGAAGAAGAACGGCATGGCGGTGTCCAAAGAGGCTGTAGGGAGCGACAGAGCGGGCGAGGCGAGCCAGACGGAGCGGTGGATTTGAGGCCGACTCGCCGGCATCAGCAAGAAGCTCACGGACGGGAGCAGGCAGACGGGCGGCGGGTCCCGCGTGGTGACGACGGGCGGCGGATCCCGCGTGGCGAGCTTGACGGGTGGAGGGGCCGGGGCTGGCGCGGGCTTGTCCAGGCGGGGACGGAGCAGGAGGTCTAGGCGGGGACGGGCGGGAGGTCCAGGCGGGGACAGGCGAGCGGCTGGCTTGCAGAAGCCCGTCGGGAACCAGCTCCGATCCGATCTAGAAGATGAAACGCCCAGCAGATCCGATCCACACAAGCGGGACGATTTGACGAGTAGAACGGGACGACTCCACACAAGCGGCCAGAACGGGAACCGGCGATGGCCGGGGCGAGCTGACGTCGGCGGTGGGCACGAAAACCCTAAAACCGGCTCTGATACCATGTTAGGAATAGACAAAGTTATATTCCTCTGGGGGCCAAAGGCCACAATATATAGTACAGGTACTAGGCAAATATGCAGGAAGCCCCCCTAACATATGGGAAAACAAAATACAGATATATACATCTAACAGACGTAGGCCAAAATGCCCTCGGCGTATGATACGCCGACGGCTGCCCTCGGCGTGGCCTCCTCAGCAAAGGCCTCCCTCGGCTGAGAATATAGAGGCCGTCGGCGTATCAAAATACCGTCGGCGTATGCTACGCCGAGGGAATTGCCTGTCGACATGTTGTAAAAACATTTAAAAAAATATATATTTTTTATTTTTTTTCTCAATTGTTTAATCTTTGAATTGTTTGACTCGTTAATCTCTCACTTTGAACATTTTTAACACTAATTATATTTAATATTTAATTAAATTGCAGCCTTGGTCAAACTTCCCAGCCGGTCACCCATCCTAATACTACTCCTCGTTCCTTCGTAATCTATTTCCGCAAAGTAATTTCATACATTGTTGTCAATACTATGATATCAATCCTATTAACTCTTATATCATCATGTCACATGTTTGTATTTTTTGAAATTACAAACAATTATTTAAGTAAACATTAATAAATAAGTAAAAATATTATTAAATTCAAATAAAAATATAATAATTTTACTTTTTTGTATTTTTCTATTTAATATGGAATAATTAATATCTTTAAATCTGTAAATCAGAATTTAACAAATAATATGTCAAAATTGATCAGGAAAATGAGAGGAATCCAAATATGATATCCATATCAACTAATCACAAACCCTCCGTTTTTTAATTAGCTATTTGGTGGTTGCTTTAGAAAATTCCCTTTTTGCGCTTGAATAATGAAAAATGGCTTTTTGGTGCGATGAAAAGGAAAAATTGCATTGGATCTTTGATAAAATAGCATATTGTGAACCTAAAAATGATTTTTGTAAAAAAACATGAGCATCAGATCATGTACCTGTAGTTCATATCTGACCCACTTCCTACCAATTCGGCAAGAATTTGTCTTTTTTCACCAGAGGTGGACGGAAGGTTTCGGATCCCCCTGTTGGGACATTTTCCATATAAGGTGGTATAGTATTTTTGTGAAATATGGTGGTAGCATTTTGAATTATCCATTTGGTGGTTGCTTCACAAAACCGTCCGTTTTTTGTGGTCGGAAAATGGCAAATGGTTTTTTAGTGCGACGAAAAGGAAAACTTCCTTCTGCATGATTGTTCGCCATCCCATGATGGATGTGTATGCACAATATGGGAACATTATTACAAACTATGCCTTTATTCTAGCCATAACATTGGTCATTTGACCCGAAAGCCAAGAAACCTCGAATGAGATAGGTCATTTTGTGAAGGTTTTTTTGAGACATAATCAATATATCAAGTTTGATATTTTTCCTTATAACTATGTCACATAATATGACACCACGCGAAATTTCGCATTGTTTTGATTGTTTTTGAATTTTTATGCCCGTTTTAAACTATCGTCAAACTTTGTCGAACAACGGGCATGAAGATTCTTAGCTCGGGGCCGAGCCTCGCTAAACTTGCATTGGATATTTGATAAAATAGCATATTGTGAACCTAAAAATGTTTTAAAAAAACATGAGCATCAGATCGTGTACCTGTAGTTCATATCTGACCCACTTCCTACTGATTCGGCAGGAATTTGTCTTTTTCACTAGAGGTGACCGATTTTTTTTTGGATCCCCCTGTTGGCACATTGTCCATATAAGGTGGTATAGTGTTTTTGTAAAATATGGTGGTAGCATTTTGAATTAGCCATTTGGTGGTTAATTCACAAAACCGTCCGTTTTTTGTGCTCGGAAAATGGGAAATAGCTTTTGGTGCGACAAAAAGGAAAACTTTTTCCTGCAACATTGTTCGCCATCCCATGATGCATGTGTATGCACAATAAGGGCACATTATCACAAACTATGCCTTGATTATAGCCATAACATTGGTCATTTGGCCCGAAAGCCAAGAAACCTCGAATGAGATAGGTCATTTTGTGAAGGTTTTTTGAGACATAATCAATATATTAAGTTTGATATTTTTCCTTATAACTATTTCACATAATATGACACCACGCGAAGGTTTCGCATTGTTTCGATTGTTTTTGAATTTTTTATGCCCGTTTTAAACTATCGTCAAACTTTGTCGAACGGCGGGCATGCAGATTCTTAGCTCGAGGCCAAGCCTCGCTAAAATTGCATTGGATCTTTGATAAAATAGCATATTGTGAACCTAAAAATGATTTTTGTAAAAAAACATGACCATCGAATCATAAACCTGTAGTTCATATCTGACCCACTTCCTCCCGATTCGGCAGAAATTTATCTTTTTCACCAAGGGTGGACGGACAGGTTTCGGATCCCCCTGTTGGGACATTGTCCATATAAGGTGGTATAGTATTTTTGTAAAATATGGTGGTAGCATTTTGAATTAGCCATTTGGTGGTTGCTTCACAAAACCGTCCGTTTTTTGTGCTCGGAAAATGGGAAATGGCTTTTTGGTGGGACGAAAAGGAAAACTTTCTCCTGCAACATTGTTCGCCATCCCATGATGCATGTGTATGCACAATATGGGCACATTATCACAAACTATGCCTTGATTCTAGCCATAACATTGGTCATTTGACCCGAAAGCCAAGAAACCTCGAATGAGATAGGTCATTTTATGAAGGTTTTTTTGAGACATAATCAATATATAAAGTTTGATATTTTTACTTATAACTATGTCACATATTATGACACCACGTGAAGGTTTCACATTGTTTCGATTGTTTTTGAATTTTTTATGCCCGTTTTAAACTATCGTCAAACTTTGTCGAACAGCGGGCATGAAGATTCTTAGCTCGGGGCCGAGCCTCGCTAAACTTGCATTGGATCTTTGATAAAATAGCATATTGTGAACCTAAAAATGATTTTTGTAAAAAAACATGAGCATCGGATCATGTACCTGTAGTTCATATCTGACCCACTTCCTACCGATTCGGCAGGAATTTGTCTTTTTCACTAGAGGTGGACGGAAAGGTTTCGGATCCCCCTGTTGGGACATTGTCCATATAAGGTGGTATAGTATTTTTGTAAAATATGGTGGTAGCATTTTGAATTAGCCATTTGATGGTTGCTTCACAAAACCGTCTGTTTTTTATGCTCGGAAAATGGGAAATGGCTTTTTGGTGCGACAAAAAGGAAAGCTTCCTCCTGCAACATTGTTCGTCATCCCATGATGCATGTGTATTCACAATATGGGCACATTATCACAAACTATGCCTTGATTCTAGCCATAACATTGGTCATTTGACACGAAAGCCAAGAAATCTCGAATGAGATAGGTCATTTTGTGAAGGTTTTTTTGAGACATAATCAATATATCAAGTTTGATATTTTTACTTATAACTATGTCACATAATATGACACCACAAGAAGGTTTAACATTGTTTCGATCGTTTTTGAATTTTTTATGCCTGTTTTAAACTATCGTATAACTTTGTCAAACGACGGGCATGAAGATTCTTAGCTCGGGGCCGAGCCTCGCTAAACTTGCATTGGATATTTGATAAAATAGCATATTGTGAACCTAAAAATGATTTTTGTAAAAAAACACGAGCATCGGATCATGTACCTTAGTTCATATCTGACCCACTTCCTACCGATTCGGCATGAATTTGTCTTTTTCACCAAAGGTGGACGGAAAGGTTTTAGATCCCCTGTTGGGACATTGTCCATATAAGGTGGTCTAGTTTTTTTGTAACATGTGGTGGTAGTATTTTTAATTAGCCATTTGGTGGTTGCTTCACAAAACCGTCCGTTTTTATGCTCGGAAAATGGAAAATGGCTTTTTGGTGCGACGAAAAGGAAAGCTTTCTCCTGCAATATTGTTCGTCATCCTATGATGCACAATATGGGCACATTATCACAAACTATGCCTTGATTCTAGCTATAACATTGGTCATTTGACCCGAAAGCCAAGAAACCTCGAATGAGATAGGTCATTTTGTGAAGGTTTCTTTGAGGCATAATCAATATACCAAGTTTGATATTTTTTCTCCTAACTATGTCACATAATATAACACCACGCGAAGGTTTCGCATTGTTTCGATCATTTTTGAATTTTTTATGCCCGTTTTAAACTATATATAATGTTTTATGTTTTACTTAATTTTTATTTACAAATGTGTAATATTTGAGTGTAGATAGATAGGTCTTATTTTTCTGCAAATTTTGATATATTATTTGTATTTTTCTTAATTAGAATGATTTAGTTATGATTTTTCAAAGTTCAATGAGATAAAATAAAAAATAGCTACGCCGAGGACAGCCGTCGGCGTAGCATAGGATATACCGAGGGCAATTCTACGCCGACGGCTGCTTGACGGGGCTGACCTAAACGATGGCTACGCCAACGGCCCCGATGTTTGGCCGTCGGCGTAGCTTTCCATTCCTGTAGTGTCCTGATGGTGACAATGAAACGGAACTGTGTATTATGCGTTGACCGAGATTAGAGAGGACTCAGGGTACAACTGCCAAATAAATTGTGTAAGCAATGAGCATGATACCTAGCTAGCCGCATGTAAATTACTCCAGTTTTACTAGCGAGTGAGTTAAACTAGCGTCAACCTCATCTCCATTATCCACACGACTCGGCTCGCTCACCCAATCCAGCCTTAGAGCATCTCTACTCGGATTTCCAGGATGCAGATCCCAGGGCAATTATCTTTGGCCCGGACACTAAAAATTAGACCAGTCGTGTTCCTAGGACCCCGGTTTCGTCCGGATTTAGGCCAATTTTGATCCAGACTTCTCAGGCCATTCTTTGGTTCCTGGGAACAACATGAGATCGCCAGATTGAATGAAAACGACGGTGGGCCAACGCTGTCGGCGACTCTAGGACGAACTCTCGCCCTTTTCTTCTTCCCCTCCCGCGTTTCCCCCTATTCCCCCTGACTCCCGCAAGTTCGCCGAGCTCCCGCCCACCATGCCGCCCAAGGCACTACTAGAGAAAAGCCTATGCGAGGCGCACCAAAAAGCCTATCCGAGGCGCATATCACATGCGCCTCTAGCTTCAAGCCTCGGGTATTTCTTATGCGAGGCGCATATGATATCCGCCTTATATTACATATGCGAGGCGCATATCGATATGCGCCAAGATAACATTATGCGAGGCGCATATCGATATCCGCATATGTGAAGTATAGGAGGCGATATCATATGCGCCGCATATGTTTCGAATGCGCCGGATATTTATAGTATATGCGCCCTATAGTATCCTATATGCGCCCGTAATATTTTCGAAATTCAAGTTTACGTACCACTATAAATAATAATATACAGATATTCAAATATATAATATAGTCCGAATACGATAAAGAGCACAGAATTTTTCAGAAACTTGCAATTTGCCAAAGCATAATAGAACCAACATGAATACAATACATTACACATCAATCATGACATACAAGTTCATACATCAAGTGTTTGTGCCACAAGTTCACACCTCCGAGTACAAGTTCACAATCACATTACACCTTCGAGTACAAGTTCACAATAACATTACAACTCCAACGACGTAGCTCTACCTAGATGAAGTAGAACACATAACCTACAATGAAGAGCAACAAGGTGGTGATCACGAGGAAGTTCCTCCACTTCTTCCTTCCATGCCTCCTCCACTTCTCTTCCGCCACCTCTCTACTCATAGCCTTGGTAGTCTGTTGCCGAGAAGTTGTTCACTTGCTTCGCGTCTTTCCACTCCTCGTACACACCTGAACCCGACCGACGTACACGACATAACACCTCGGCATCTCCTACACATAATAAAGATGATATTACTTATGTCAGTGGAAAGCAATAGCTAGCAGTTCACAAGATAGAATCATGCATATATATATATGGGTGCAACAAAATTAATGTAAGAAATCACGTTCTAATCATCGGCATTTCGAAGAAAGACCAAAAAAAGCAAACCAAGAATGACTTGGATTAGTGCCTCATACTTAGATTGGGCACGGAAATAACAATGCTCGCTGTTCGATCTCATGCAAGTAGAGTATATGCCCAAATTACTAGTCTACTTGGCACACAAGATCGAACATCGGCATAGTCATACACGTGACACCACAACACGTTCTAATCATCGGCATTTCGAAGAAAGACAAAGAAAGCAAACCACAAGAAAGTAGGGAAGCAATGACAAATGAAAAGCAACAAGCACTTAAAATAGTTCGTAACACAAATAACTAGCTAGTGTCTCTCACAATCAAGTTCAACGGTTGACGAAACATATTCTAGAGGTTTTGCTAGGCAAGTTTAACATAGTGATAAGAGGTTACAACACGAGTTCGGAACTAACAGCTAGGTACCCAGGCAATGCAATCATGAAGTATTCTTCGGCTCTTGAGTCGGCTTTGGGGGGGCATTGATGAAGCCCGACCGAGTTTTCGCCATTTGCATGAACATCCCCGCCACCCGCTGCGCTAAGCGTTCGCTATCTCCTGTTGGACGGTGTATAGCCGCCGTGGAAGGTGCCTCCGCTTTATGACTTCGGTACACGATTGTCGCGATCTCCTCCTGGATATTGAAGAAGTGTTGCCTGAGGTTGCGAGCCTGTATGCATGCAAGCTTTTCAGCCCACTTCACAAGGTCAGATGGCAGCGTTTTGGTCTCCATGTCATTGAAGAACACCTTCATGTGGTAAATGGCGTAGAAGGCATCCTTCCCATCGCCAGCGGCTGCTACGCAGTAAACTTCATCGTGTGGCGAACACGCAGCGCCGAACTTTACATGTGGCCTTGCCGGTTTGACGCCTCCCGCTGCGACGTAGCCGGTGAGAGTGCCATCAAGAATTTTCTTGATATTGGTGTAGTTTTTTTGGATCGCACTGTTTGAGTCGAGGTACAAGGCTGTTGAGTGTTTCAAATTCAAGCTTATGAGCACACAGCATGTCTGATCATCCTCTGTGATGGGATGGTAGGGAAGCAGAATCACATCCTTGTCCGAGTATGTTTGCAGGAAGTTTGAGAGGTAGTCGGTCGCCGATCTATGGCCTCAGATCTTCGTGACGGCGTCACGCATGAAGTAGGGATCCACTATCCGGATGCCCGGATCTTGTCTCCGGTGATCTCCATGGCCATATTGAGGGAGAACAGCCGTACCAGGGTATTAGGCAAATGAAACCCGCTCAACATGTCAAACAGGTCGGTATGCCGACGTAGAAGATATCCCCGGGGTACAAAGGACGGCACGGCATATGAGAAGGCACCTTAGCCTTGAAAACGAGGTACGACCGATCGTTGTCAAATGCGGCACCGCTCAATTGTGAGACATCCATAATGAATACTACGATATGCGAGCTGCGACCTCGAGCATCGATTTACACATCATCGGTACACACCGCCACGTCTGCTGATTCTGGCTTGCCCCACGCCGCCCCGGAAAAGAGGATTTGGATCCTGGCCCCGATCACCCTTAGGCTTCCTTTGCGACCCTTCTTGCTCTTTACGACTTCGCCATCATGCTCACCTCACCGACCGCCTTATGGAGGGTGCCGGGCTGATCAAAGGAACTCTGGCCTTGGAGGCTCGGTGAAGGGGACAGTGGCGCTGCCTCGACTAGTTGGGAAGAGACGCACCTTGCAAGGGGTTTCACTGGTGCTGGTTGGGTCTCGCAACTTGATGTGTGCCTGATGGTCCCGCTCATACAAATCAGAAAACCTTGTGTTAACAAACTGGTCACCGTAGTTCGGGTCAATTTCTTCATCATCATCGGGATTCTGTGCCATGTTGTCCAAGTCTCCCATCTCGAAGTCTTCATCATGTGCTGGTTGTGCTGCCTCTAGGGTGATGTTGAGCTGGTCCTCTGTCCCCAAACGGATCTGGCTCTTCGGCCATAGGTACAAGTAGCCGAAGACGGTATTGAGGACCGATGCCATGTCCTCATCATCCCATCCTTGAGGTTGAGAGGGAGGTTCCACTTGCTCGTAGCCCGGAAGCACCATACTGTATTTGACCCTCATCATGTCAGGTGGCATTGTGACATTGTGCATTTTATGTTCTCGTTGAACAATAGTACCTTGGCAACATCCATCAACTGGCCGCCCACCCAATGCATTAGAGTGCAAGGAGTGTCTCCCTGCGAAAGATCGACATGTAGGCCGAGCGTTAGAAAAACAGAGATCAAGTCATCGGTGTGGTTGAGCCTCCCAACTCTCGCTTTAATTAGTTAGTTACCTTGAGGGCGTCAAACTCGGCCAATGTTGAGGCACCGACGCCGACAGGCTTGACCACGCAAGTGGCGGAGTGGCTGCCTGATGGCACGGTGGTGCGGGCCGGCGCCTGCGCCGCAGTGGGCAAGTTAAGCTCCGGAGCTAGAGGAGTCTCCACCACCACCGGCCCTGCTGGAGGAGTCACCAACGCCTCCGGCCGCGCCACATTGTCCGATTGGGCGCTGTTGAGGTTGGGAACCGGTGGCGGCCCCGCTTACCACCCTTCCGCCACTTGTTGTACTTTTCCATGTAGACGGGAAGGATGGTGTTGAGCTTCGCTCACTTGTGAATGGACTTGTGACTGGACTTGTGTCCGGACTTGTTCTTGGAACTTTGTCTCGGCAGAATGACAGCCTTGTTCACGGCATCTTGGACTATATTTGGAAAGGCTTCCACCTGTTCCCTTAGGAGTTTTACCTCGGCGCTTCGCCTTCTTGCCCTTCCGCCTGTGGTGCCATAGTACTCGGACCATGATATGCCGCCAAAGCCGACCACACGACCAGCCGACGGGCCGCCAGGATCGACACTCTTGGTCCTGTTCAGCGCCCTATTAAAAGTGGTGTCCCACTTGGCGGCAAAGTGGCACCGAATTGGATGAGGAGCTCCTACACTCGCCTCAAGACAAGGAACGCGAAGCATTTGATCAGAAAACTGGACTTCATTGATTAATCATGAATGCAATTAATCTATTTGCATGCAAACTACTTACATATTTTTGCATGAAGTCCTTCACCCTCGGAGCAAAGGGGCCGACGGGCTCCGAAGAATAATCAGAACCCCATTCTTGGGGCAAGGGCAAACCGGCCCCGAAGTTCTTTGCCTGCTCCTCCTTTATGTCGCCAAAGGACGTGTCAACCCTTTACACGAGCGCCGTCCTCCTTATCCCATTTGGGCCTCGCGGCTCTATAACCGCCGGAGCCGAGATGGTGGGTACCAATGTTTCGGGATCTCATATTCTTGCCCTTCTCGGTCCTGGCCTTGCCCAAGGCGGAGTTACATCTGGCCTTGAAAACATTGTAGTCTTCTTCCTTGACCAGAGGCTCCTTCTTGACGAGCTCTGGATAACTTAGCTTCTCCTCGAAAATCAGATTCTTCACCCGAGCCTTCCAATTTGACAAGGCCTTGGTCATCCTCCCGAGGGCATACTTGTTCACCGGATTCCCTTTCAGATTGTCATTATTATACTTGTTTTCCTCATCACCCGAACGCCAGATCTTGCATGCAGCTTCCGAAAAGCTGGATGAGGAAACCCTTGTTCTCTTCGCCTTCGTGTTCTCCATGTTGATCGTGACGGTGTTCCGGAGGATTACGCGAGCTGGTTAGAGTAACCCCAACAAATTCTTCCGCTCCAAAGGCGCACCTTTAGGGCTCACGCTTGTGATGATGGACCTTTTGAGGTCGACCACGATCGGGGTCCGATCCTTCCGAGACTTCTTCGATGCGCTACCACCGTCTGTAGTAGCTTCACCGCCGCCATCAGTGGTAGTGGCGTCGCCATCGGTGTCGCCATCGGCGTCCCCCATCTCCTCATTGCCCGACGAGGTATCCTTGTCCTCCTCCATCTCGTCGTCCGGAACAAATTCGGGCCTCTAGGGATTCCATCTCCTCCTGCTGCTCCCAAAAGGGCTTCTGGCTAGAAGGGCCCGGATCCGACATTTCTAAACACACAAATAAATGAAACTAATAAGCACAAAAATTCACAGAAAATTTTGGCATGAACTTTGCTAATTTTCTATGTCTAGGAGTGCCAAATTACGAACGGAAATGAATCAACATTCCGGCGAAACATTGGCAACTCAAAAAGAAAAACCTGCACAAAAAGGATCAACTGCCATCATCACAGCCATTTTGCTAGCATACATACACAAACACCATGTATATATATCATGCTCCGTGCCATACATACAGAGGCACCAACCTCAGATATACACAAATTAACCCTCAGATACACAGAGGCACCAACCCATACATACTGAAATACTGAAATCGTAACAACAGTGTATCAGAACAACCTCAGATATACACAAATTAGAACAACAGGTGTATCAAAAAAGGTTCTCTTCAAATACTGAAATCCTCCAACACCAGGTGCTAAATAATACAGATATATCTTCATGGTTTTACACTCTCTAAGCTAGTAGTACAATAATACAGATGGCAAGCATGACTTCAAAGATGTGAAAGCACTACTGATCACCAAATCAGAGAAAATAGTACAGTTACCAGGAGCTACTGATCTGAAACTATAGCACTACTGATCACCAAACTAGGTTGTTCCAATATTTCTATAAACTAGAATCGACTGAATTATAGCTACAACAATTCCTATAGTCCAACCTTGGGCAAGAAAATTAGCTACAACCTGAGCATGAACTACCCTGCTTAGATAGGGATTATCTATGTATCATCTGCTTGCTTGTCAACAACCCGAGCATGAATAGTACAGCTACGTGAACTAAAGGAATAAATGATCAGAAGCTCAAATGTATAGAACTGCAGGGGCACAATAAAGTTCAAAAATTGTCACCACTAGGTTTAGAGAAAACAAAATTGTCACCACTTGGTTTAGACTGAAAAATTGTCACCACAAGGTCTACAAGACTACAACAGGCAAGGGCAAAACAACAACTCAAAAACAAAGGACTCCATGCTGCTCCAAAACAAATGTAGTCCGTCTCCAGCCCAGAGTACTCTCTTGAGCAGAGGAAGTGCGGCCTCAAGCACTAGAAAACTCGCCTAATGTAATAACGAATTCATCTTAGTAAATGCACAAGTGTCCAAAATATAGCCATGGAATCTTGTTCAATGAATCCTCAGGTTTAAGTTTTAATTCACCCATATGGACATGTAAGAATTCCACTCAAGATAAAGTGCCAATAGCTAACCTGGTTTCAGAAGAAACATGGCAAAACCAGGTCGAAAGACCATATGGTCTCGCCAAGGACAATCTAAACAACATGCCCAATCGTGCCCAAAGTTAGGTATGCTACTTGAACATTGCTACCCTCTCAGGCTAGCAATCATCAAGAGTAAAGTTGGAGACACTAGGAAGAAGACAGTGATTGTACATTCAGCAACTACAAGCGCCGAACGAAGCATGATTTGACCCAGAACCCTCCCTGGAACATTGTTGCCTGGTAATCAAAATTTACATGGTCTACCTTGGAACAGACACACCTTTAGCCAATCTGGGCATGATACAGCGCACCCAGAACCCTCCCTGGTAGAGAAACCCTAGAAGGGGAGGAGAGGGGAAGAGGCGTGGGTGGGTGGGGGGCGGGGACTCACCGGAGAGAGGGGAAGAGGCGTGGGAGGGTGGGGGGCGTGGGTGGGTGGGAAGCCGGCGTCGGGATCCTCCTTCACGGGGATGGCGGCGTCGGGCTCCTCCTCCACGGGGCGGCGGCGAGCTCCTCCTTCACGGGGCGGCGGCGAGCTCCTCCTTCACGGGGCGGCGGGCTCCTCCACGGCGGCGACGGCTTCGATCGATGCGTCGGGCTCCTCCACGGTGTCGGGATCCTCCTTTGAGATATGTGAAGTCGTGTATGTACTAGCTGCTAGCGCTGTGTGACTTGGTCGATGTGTGCCGGTTATGCGAGGCGCATATCGCAAAGTGCGCCTCGTATAATATTACGCGAGGCGCATCTGGGCTAAATGCGCCTCGCATAATATGCAATCCTAGACAAATAGGGCAGTGCCCAAGTTTCTATCAACTATCACACAGCAGCCTAGTGGTAACATGCCTTGTCCTTCACTGCTGGCCACCCAGGTTCGAATCCTAAGGGGGCCAATTTTTTGGAATTTTTTTTAAAGGCCAATTTTCATGTAAAAGCATACAAATATGAACTATAAAATATACTACAAATATTTTAAATATTCAAATATTGCTAAAACAACAAAAGTGAGTATTCTCAATGAATGTGTCTTGTCGATACATAATATTCTCAATGCAATATTATTATAACACACACATAATGAAAATTAAGAATGTTTTGATACATAATAGTAGGCCACACACACGATGGTTCTTGACAATGGTCGGAGCGCGCTAGCGTTTCTTGACAATGGTCGTCTTCTTGCCCTTCTTTGTCGCGGTTGCATAGGTTAGGTCCGGGACGTCTTCACTACTTCTCTTGAACGGAAGTCCTTTCTTAGGTAGGGTTGTGGTGTACGGTGTTTGGTTGCCATACCCGTCTTCTATCTTCGGGTCGCCGTTCTGGTCAAAGTCTTGCTCTTTGGCGACTCCGTCCATTCCGATAATGTTCCCTTTGCCTCTCCTGACGACAACCCGGCTAGGCTTTGACGGGTCTTTGATGTACCAGCATTGGTCGACTTTGCTAGCCAAAACCCAAGGCTCATTTCTTGCGGGTGCGTTCGTGCTGCTGGTCTTTGACGATATAACCATCATGGTGAAATACCGGTCTTCTTTCTCGACGCTCTTGGCCCACCTGACACGGAACATCGGCACCTTCTCCGTAACATAGTCGAGCTCCCAAATCTCCTCGATCCTTCCGTAGTATCTTTCCGGGATGTCGCCGGTGTAGAATATCCCTGTTACCCCTGAGTTCTGGTAATCGCCTGATAGGTCATGAGGTTGTGCGAGGCGCCCTGTGACAATGAGAATATGAGTTTATCTTCCTCCGAGTACTCGCCCTGCGGTGGATTAGCTATGACCTTCTCCCTAAACCACCGCGTGAAACCGGAGTTGTGCTCCTTGATAACATCTTCCTCCTCGACCCGCGCCTCGATCATCGTAATTCTTCTTGATAAACTCTTTGTGCTCATGTATGTATGGATCAACCACCTGCAGGTGTTGCAGCGCGACCAGGTTTGCTCTTTCAAAGTCCTTGGTTCGGCCCTCCATGTCGACCTGTTTTGCACGTCGACCCTCGCGGTGACCCCATCCAGCGAGCCTCCCGAGGTGCTTGTTGAATGGCATACCAAGAGGGGTCTCGGTTTGTAGAAAGTTCGAGCAGAAAGAGATGCACTCTTCGGCCAGGAAGCCGTTTGCTATGCTTCCATCTGGACGGGACTTGTTCTTAACGTATCCACGCGGGCTTTGTTGATCAGTGGTCGGACCATGGCCGCCTGCGTGGTACAAAGAGCAAGAGAATAATTAGAGCATATATGGACGTGGATCGCCGGAAAAATTCGGCATGACCTCCCCTAAAAAGAGGACATCCGCGAGTGCCAGAAATTCGCCGGAAAAGAAATAAATCGACATTCCGGCGAAACATTGGCATCTCAAATCAAATCCCTGCACAAAGAGTAGCACCACAACCCAATCATATAGTCGGTGTCTCCGACAACGCGCATACATGCAAGCAACGCCTTCACGCTTCCTCCAACGACGACTTGCGCAAGAGAGCCGGAGGAGAAGTAAATGGACATGTTGTAGATCTAGAGGAGCAAGAGACTTCACTTACATAGGGGTGTCAACCAAGCGATGTTGAGCACGCTTCTATGGTGAATCAAGGGGGGAAATGAGGTGGGGAGGAGGAGGGGGGCGACCAGATTTGTCTTGGTGGAGGAGGAAGAAGTGACACAAGTGAGTGGGGTGGTAGTTGCCTCCATGTGCAAAAAGCTGGAAAAAAAGTGGTGCTTATGCGAGGCGCATATTGCACAATATGCGCCTCCTATAATTCAAACTATAGGAGGCGATATAGCAATATGCGCCGATATGCGGCCACCTACCAGCGCCGGCCGCATGAGTTACTTGAGGCGCATATGGCCATATGCGCCTCGCATATTATCAAATATAGGAGGCGCATATAGCCATATGCGCCTCGCATATTCGTGCACCTACCAACACGTGGGCCCACACAGAATATGCGAGGCGCATTCTGGCCATATGCACCTCGCATATTATCAAATATAGGAGGCACATATAGCCATATGCGCCTCGCATATTCGTGCACCTACCAACACGCAGGCCCACACAGAATATGCGAGGCGCATTCTGTCGATATGCGCCTCGCTTATCTGATATATAGGAGGCGCATATGACTAGAATGCGCCTCGCATAATATGGGGCTGCTAGATTCTGTCCGTACAGGGATTATAGGAGGCGCATTCTTATCATATGCGCCTCGCCTATTTTTATACTAGAGGCGCATATCGCAAAGTGCGCCTCGCCTATTTTTATAGGAGGCGCATATGCTAAATGTGCCTCGCATAAGCATGTCTCCTATAGCCTTTTCTCTAGTAGTGAGGGTTTCGTCAAACCCAGATCCAACCTCGGCGTACAGGAAGAGTAAGGTCGAGTGACTGACCATTGTGCAGAAGAGGAATGCCGTCGGGCGACCGCAAGGAGAGGAAGGACATGACAAAGATCAGGCAGGAGCTCGCCGAGGCATACGAGCTCGCCGAGGATCAGGCGATGAGGGCGAAGCAGGCGGCGGCGTCTCGCTCGGCGATGTCGTGCCCAAGGCCAGTCGTCCCCCCGCAGTACGCCTCCCACTGAGGGAGACAGCTAAGCATCGGCTCGCTGGCCAGATTCTCGCTGATATCGCCGGCCGGATTCCAGAAGAGCCAGGCAAACCCACGGCAGAGGTACTCCTCGTCCCCCGAGTTCGACGGTGGGTTCAATCCGAACGTGCTCTTTCCCTACCCCGCGCCTCGCTCTCCTTCGGCCTTCAACATCGACATCAGCATCTCATACTCCACATCCCCGGCGTACATAGGGCCTTCATCGGCAATGCGCCGCGGACCACCTACGTTTGGCAGCAGCTCGTCGCCTGCAACCTTCGGCGAGGACGACGCGCACAACCTGCTCAGCGGAATGTTGGCTGAGGCGTACATGTAGGACATCATCGCCCAAGATTCGACGCCCGCCGACAACCCCTCCTTCTTCACTCAAGAACATTCCTAAGCCGATGTCGAACACGGCATCGAGTCTCAGGATTTCGCCGAGGGCCAGGCCGAACAGGCATAGGCCGAGGACGTGCAGGACACCGAGGGGTCTGCCTTGGCTCTGGTGAAAGGCAGAGGCAAGAGGAAGCTGGGCACGTCGGCGTCGGAGCCACAAATCAAGTGGACGGTGCCGGAGGACCTTTGTCTCGCCGACGCCTGGAAAGCGGTGAGCATGGATCCCATCACTGTTGCCAACCAGAACTACGATAGCTACTGGAAGCGCATGAAGCTAGCGTTCAACGAGCGTAGCCTTTGCGATCCGAAGTATAAAAAATTCACATGTAGCAAGGGGAGAAAGCAATGACCAACCATTGGGGCTCATCCAGCAGGCGTGTTGCAAGTGGCACATCCATGTGGCGGAGGTCGAACGCACACCCATCAGCGGTGAAAACATGGACAATAAGGTACTTCGCCGACACTAGCCGAAGGTATGACGAGCTCAAGACTGTCCTGACACACTTTGTCTTGCATTTGCAGCTCCTTCGTGCACTCGGCCTATACCGGGATGACACAAAGACGGATTTTAAGTTTCACCATGTGTTTACTATGATCTAGCACTTCGAGAAATGGTTGGACACTCGCAAGACCCTCGCCACCACCAAGGACGCCGTGTACAATCCGGATGCTCCTCCCCCTTCTGCCGGCGAAGGAAGGCTGGAGCTCGGCCAGAAGAAGGCGAAGATGCTCAAAGCCACATGACCTCCAGCCAAGCGCCTCCAGGCTTCTATCGAGAAGTGCATCACCGACATGAAGGCCCATGCCGAGAAGAGGACGGAGAAGACCGACGAGAGATGGGCGCAGTTGCTCCAGAACCAAGACCGCAAGAACGACCTCCACAAGGCCAACTACTCCGCCAAGAAGAGGAACACGGATCTCTAGTTCCTCATGGGTAGCGAAGACACCTCGGCGATGAGCACGCCGGTCAAGGCCTGGTACATGGCGCGCCGCAATGCCATCCTCCAGGAGGACACCGCCGAGATCACGCCTACAGCTGCGCCGACCGTCGCCATTGCTTCGCCGAGCTCTGCTTCCACCTCCTCCAACCAGTTGGCCGGCCACACCGTTGGTACGCCCAACTTTGTCGCATCGGCCACGTCCGAGGAGCGCATCCCCGTCGATGACTGATCGCCTAGCCATTTTATCCAATTCTATAATAATTTTGTCGTCGAACATTTTGGGCGTACTTCTGTCGAACACATTTGGCCGAGAGTTCGCGGGGGAACGATAAAATTCAAATGTCTCGCCATTTTTTCTTCATCTGGAAACATGGCCTGGGAACGCGCGGCTGAAAACTTGTTTCGTTCGGTCAAGTTTAAGTTCGGATTTCGTCCTGAAAACAAGTGAAGATGCTCTTATATGCTGCATGACTTTTATATGTACTCCATGGTTCTCTAGTTCTGCTCCAAGCCTTCAACTCCAAGTCTCCAACCACGTTCTTTAGATAAATAGGGATTTCTCAGGGCTGCTGCTGCTCTAACTATTCGTTGGGAGATCTGATGTACTTCGGTGTCATGTGCTGTGATCAACTGATCATGCCTTTATGCTCCTGTTAGTACGTAGAAGTACAATATAAAATGTTCTGTGACGTTGATTCGTTTATTTAGTACTACACCTGACTAAAGCATCCACCACGTACCTCTCTCTTGCAACATATATTTCAGCATTGTATCTTCTAAGTGGATAACTGAAGTGACATGTGTTATATATTCTTCGTGAATGCATGATTGCATCACGAGCTTCCTCCGCCGATGATCGATGATTGCATTGGAAGTCAGAGAGATGTGCAATGCGACAAACTCCATATCTTCACTGCACATGATGATATGCCACGTCGTCTCACAAGCTTCACAGCGCGCGCGCTGCATTTTTAATCGAATGCAAGTGCCGTAGATGATCGGGAGGCACAGTGGAATGGGAAACACTGCTGGAGAGTTGAGAGAAACAGTTTTGTAAGTACAAATCTGTCTCTTCTTCGGTCAGGGAACAACTCAATTAATTCAAGGTGGATGCATGCCAATTATTGTGGAATAGTTAAAAGGAGCTTCTGTTTCTCAGTCATTCTAGTTTTCAGAGTTCTGCACTGGTAGTGCAACCTGAGCTCCCTGTTGCAAAATAGTCCTGCACTCGTACTGAAAATTATTGTTGTTTTACTGCTGAGAGCTAAATAGATATATAGTATTCCCTCTTCATTGTGTACTTGTCATGTTTAAGGCCAACCTAAATTTTGGGGTTGGAATTGTGACCATCCAACTAAACACAATTAATTATGCACGCAACGTCAGCATGCATCAATCATAGTCTAACGATGCCACCACAGCTGAACTCTAGAAAAAATTCATGAGATGTACATGCCCCTAGCACAATATTGCTGGCTGGTGACGGTGCACCATTGCTCGAGACATCAGAATTATCAGAGCGAACACACTTGCAACAAAATGGAGAGGTGCTGGCTCCTGCTCATGAATCATGACTCGTTAGGCACCAAACCGCCTCTCGCTTCCTAGTTCCTACCTGCCGTCTCCCCCATTGGTTAAGTACAAATTCTGTGTCTGAAAACACCAGACCTAGCTAGCTCCGATCGTTGTCAGAACACAGCTTGATCGAGCTGCTTAACTTCCTAAGGACCGTAGCCACTTCACATCTGTCTCTACAACGGTGAGCACGCGCCATGTTTCAGCCATTAAGTTTGCTGTTCCTTAAAGCAACGAACCTATTCCATGGACTACCGCCCATCCTAGGAAACGACCCCAAAATCCCTTTCAGATCACTGTCCAAAAGAAGCTAAAAACATACGAGCTGCTTTTAAAAAAAAAAACATACGAGCTGGCCGGTCATGGACCTCCCTAATACCATGCGCGCTTATCCGCAATGACTTGATAATGCATAGAGACAAGCCCTGTTGTAGAGGCCTTGCAGCAATTACTGCATGCGGGAAGCAACAAAGGACGATTTATCCTGTTTGTGCTTGCACCACATGCTTCTCCAGGGGGACCAGAACACAGCAGAACTAAACCACATGCATGACAAACAGGAACATGCCCATCGATCTCTCTTCTCATCGATTCATATCAAGGACGGAGCCAGACATGTTATTTAGAGGGGGCAATTAAACATTAGACTACTTGAAAGGGGTCATTTAGATTTTTATTTTTTTGGCAAACTTCCGGGTAATGGGTGGCTTAGGCCAACTCCAACAGTGTTCCGCATTTCGGGCACCCATTATGTCGGACTTGGTCCGCTTGCGAGATGGCCCGTGCGGACAGGTTTGAGCCCTTTGTCCTTGCTCTGTCCGTTTGGGTGGCCACTCCACCCAATGGTGGCCCGCAAAAAGAGGACACAAAATAAAATAAAAGAGAAAAACAAATGAAAATATAAACATAATTTACAAGAGAAAAACAAATGAAAATATAAACATAATTTACATATATTAACGGAAGGCATTGTCTCCTAAAAAATGATAAACATTAAGATTAACTGGTAGAGGCTACGGTTCTACCAGGTCTCGGGCGTAGATTATAGATGTGGAAGTGAGGGCGGTGAGGCTGGAGGTGCAGACGCCGGCGGTGAGGCTGGAGGCGCAGACGCCGGCGGCTGGGCGTCATCGCTGCGAGAGGGAGGAGGTGACGGCTAGGGCAAGGTGCGGCTAGGGTTTGGGCTCCCGTCTCCTGAGGAAGACGACAACAGAATATGTTTATTGTCTGATTATAATCAAAGGGTACATGCGTTTATATAGAAGGGCAGCTCCTCTAAACCCTAGATAACTTGGACTAAGCCCCTAATTGGGCCTCTTCCGTGTATACTGGAGCCCGACCATAACATCTCTCCCCGCCTTCTCAAACAGCTCGTCCTCGAGCTGAACATCTGGAAACTGCTGGCGGAAATCGTCGAGCTGCTCCCAAGTTGCTTCCTCCTCGGGCAGGCCGGCCCACTGCACCAAGACATGCCACATGCCGCGACGCCGCTGCACCTGCCTCACCTTCGCCACCTTCGCGGGAGCTGGCAGAAGTCGGCCATCCGAAGTAGGAGGAAGGGTCGGTGGCTCTGCAGGAGGGTCCCCGTGGTAGGCCTTCAGTAAGCCAACATGGAAGACGTCGTGGAGGTGAGACCCAGCTGGCAGCTCAAGGCGGTATGCGAGTGTTTAACATCCCAGCATTAGAGCCTAGCAATAAGCTAAACCCATATGTGTGCATTGCATTCATGCATAGAAAATCTGAATAATTTTCGCGCTTTTGAACGAAACTTGTCAAAGTGATTGAAGCTTCTCTCAACTTGATGGAATTGAAGTTGATCATCAAGTTGACTGTGACAAGTTTCATTATGACCTTTGTTAAAACCTTATTTGGGTAAACATGAATTGATCTAAGGATAGATCAAAGATAATAAAAGGTTACTCTTAATACATTGCTTAAAGGATTAATAATTGATCCTTAAGGGATCATACCATAATATTTAGCATAACAACTCATAAGTGCCAAGTTAAGATTACAACTAAAGTAATATAAATGTAATGACTAATCCTGATCTATCTTATTCTTATCTATTCTTACTAAGAGTATCATAGTAATACCTAACTTTAACTCTTTAATGAGTTTGAGTTGGAAAGAGACTAAGTCAAGATCATTCACCATATATCTTTCTTTCCATACCAATCTTTATGGAACCTATCTTAATATCTGTTGTTCATCAATGTTGAGTAATCAACCATTGATTCACAAATTCTTTAACTATCAATACTTGATCTACTACTTCTTGATCTTATCATAGCATCTACTTAAATCTTTTAAAGAAAGCATGGTCCATAAATAACCTTAACCCAATATGAGATACTAAGAAGATAATTTCAATACAATCGAAAAGTAGTATTGATGAAACCTTTGATAGCCAATTGGAAACTTAAGCTATAAATGATTGAAGGATTTTAGTGATCATACTTTCTCACCAAGATTGGATACTTATATCAAGTATAAGTGATATAGGTGTGTAGAACATGATTAAAACTCTAGTAGAGATAAGTTATCCTAGAGTAGTCATTACAAGCCACATTAATATAATGTGAGGTTGGAGTGTGAGTTATTAGAGTAAAGTAAATGTAGGATGATATTATTCAATTAAAGCTAGTTTAGAATAGAGTTATGGAAGAAGTGTTATTCATCTTAAAGGATAGTAAGCCTTAGAGAAAGGTAGTTGGATACATACATACATACATCTGATGAAGAAATATTAGTAATGGATGTTTAAGGAAGACTATGAGTGGAGTTTGAAAGAACTATTTGTTGGATTGAAGATTTTCAATAATAAAGTAGTGGGTATAACCAAGCAAGGATATGAGAAAACTATGAAATGCTTTAGTATCAAATTCATTGGATTCATCCATGAGTTTAAAAGAATAAAAGGTGAATAAGAACATTCTTGTGAAGTAAAGCTCATCATACTAACTATGATGATGGAGAGAAAGAAGTATTACATCTAGGAAAGGAATTCCTTAATTAAAGGTCAAGGATGGTGAAGAATGGAAAAATAGACATTCTTGTTAAACAACCAACTCTAAATCTTAAACCAAGTATAATGTCCATTTCAGGGAATTGATTCATCATCTTATGTTAATATCACTTTATAGAAATATTTTCCTATAACACATCACATAAGCACATCTCTGCCAATTCCAACCATCATAATTATATGTGCTTAGGAGTATCTTTATCAATACCTTTCTACAAAACATTCTAAACATAACTTTTATTCCTAAAGGTGATGTCATCAAATATCCCAAACAGAAAACAATATGCTTAGTTATTAAATCTTTACTCATATCCACATAGGAATCTAAGTATGTTAAAACCCTAAACCCTAGGATAAATATTCATAATTCAAACCCTAAACTTCTTTGTTTATCATAATAGAATATATACATTGCCATTTTCCAAGTCAATTGAAGTAGTAATAACCATACTAATTTCTTCTGTACTTCATGCATCAAATAATGATATAGGATCATTATACATATAATAATTTCTATTCAAACTATAAGCCAACTAGAGTTAAGTTTTATAAACAAATAAGAATATATCATTTAATACATCCTTGGAAAGAAAAATAATAAGAAAATCTTCTACAAAATATTAAAAGGGGTTCATATAGAGAAAATTAAAGAAATATAAAAAGATTATATAATAAAAGTTCACAAATGATACTAAATATATTTTAGTATTATTACAATTATCTAGTAAATAAATTCTACAAAGAAAAGTTCAAATTAAAGATTATATACAAATCTGAAAAGGAAAACATAAAATAGAAAAATGGAACACAAATAAAAAACAAGACCTGGCCGTGGCCTAACTCCTACCTGCTTACCCGTCGCCCAAGTGCAGACCACAAAGGCCCAGTAACCAGCTCAGCTCATTCTCTCTACTGTGACTGACGAGTGGGGCCAGGGAAGGATCGCGGGTTGAGAAGAAAGACACACCAGGGGGTTTTCCGGAAAACGACGTCATCGTCATCCTCACGCACACAGGCAGCTCGCTAGAGGAGCTCGCCGCCGCTCGATGTCGTCGTCAGCCGTGCGTCAAGATGCTCGCCGTCATTCCAGAGGGGGATAAGAAGGTCACCGCGACGCCCTGCCTCAATCCCTATCCACAATCCCTCCTTATCCTCTTCGATTCTAATGGGGCCGAAACCCTAGCTCACCGGAGCCACACCTCGCCGTCGAACCGCATCTCCTCACTCTGTTCCAAGTAGCCATGGAGAAGCCCCGTGCTCTGTAGATCACCCGGGTAGAATCTTGCATCAAGGGGAGCACTAGAGAGGGTGAATTTTGCCGTTCCTCTTTGTGGCAGTTCGTCAGAATCCTCGTCGGAGAGCTCGCCTCCGACCACTCCGGTCCTCGCCAACCTCTCTATCATCATCAGGCTGAGTTCCTGAACACTCCAACATCCCTAAATCACTCTTGAAATGGATCGCATGGGCACCTAGAGGGGGAGGTGAATAGGTGCTAACCAATTTATACCTTTTCAATTTTAGGCTTGACACAAAGTAAATTCTCTAGATATGTAACTACGAGAATTTCCCTATATGCAACCCTAGCAACTAAGCACGTAAAGAGAGGAGCGAAGGAACCGTAGTGGAGCACGCGGAGACACAGGGATTTGTTTTACCGCTGTTCCTTCCTTGTTAAGGGAAGTACATCTGCGTTGGAGGGGTGGGCGGTTCTAAGACCACCACGCTACAATAGGCCTCACCCTATTCTCTGATGGATCTCGCCACGAGAGGCCTGATCCACCTTCTCCACTATTGGATCCCTTCTAGGCGGGAACCGGTGCCTTTACGACGCTACCGGGGCACACACCCACAACTGAATTGGGGGCTCCCGAGATGACAACAAGCTGTCACAAGAACAAGGTTTATCAATATAGACAAAACAAGGATCTAGGTATTTGCAAGAAATACTAGATCAGAGATTCTCCAAGTGAATGGAGAGGAGATGAAGCGCTTGATTGATGAAGATGAAGATCAAGTTCTCCTCCTTCGATTCCCCAAGGGACGGGGCCTTTGGGTGGATCTAGGTGGAGCTCTCTTGGGTGAAGGTTGCAGATCTGATCTTGTCTTTTTCGAATGAACCAAGCGATCTGGCAGGAGGGAGAAGGCAGGCTTAAATACCCCCTGCCTAGATCTGGCCGTTGAGCAACTTTGGGGGCGCATTGTCCGCCCCCCTAGGAAAACTCCGCCCCAAGGGTGGATACTCCGGGAGAAAGTCCACCCCCTCTCTGGGGCTGGCGCCTGCGCACTTGATGAAGATCTTGGGGGGGGGGGATAATCCGGCCCCCTCCTAGGGCTGGGCGGATTATCCGGACACGCCGGAAAGTCCGGCCAAAGCTCCGCACCCTCTCTAGGGCTTGCGCCTTGGGCGAGAGCAGAGGGGCGGATTATCCGGCCCCCTGAGGGGCGGATTATCCGGCGGGGCCGGATAATCCGGCCGAAACTCTGCCCCCCTTCTAGGGCTTGCGCCTATTTGGGAAGAGGGAGGGGCGGATTATCCGCCTCTGGTGGGGGTGGACTATCCGCCCCCCAAAGGCAGATACTTTTCCCTTTTTCCTTAGAGAGAGCTGCAACACTTCAACACACATTAAATAATCCTTGATACTGTTATCTAACACACAAAACACTAGGGATTATGAAATGTTCTTCAATCTCCCCGTTTTTGGTGTTAGATTACAATACTAGGATTTGCAATGAAACCGGCTAACGCCACCTTAAAAATGAAAGACGCTCCCCCTAGATGTGTGCATATTTAAAATTTGCATTTGAATACAAATACACACACTACAGAGAACACAACTTTCATAGCAAAGATAATTGAAACAAGGTGGGTTAGGAAACATGGTCATACCACCGGGGTGTCATTATAGCCAAAGGAAATAATGAGATTGATAGCCTCAAAGCACATCTCAACAATATTGATGCATACATTAGATAGTCCCATGATTCCATATGTCATCAATTAGACTCCATGGATAAATCCAGAATTCCATGTGAGTAGATCCATAATATAAATCCAGAATTCCAGAATACCAAACACGCAGCGTAAAGCACGACATAGTCTTACATAACCAAGCACAAATAGCAAATAAGTTCACGCTAAAAGGCACAAGCAAGCAAATAAAACAACGGAAAGACAAGTGCTTGCGCCCGACCCTTGCAAATCCACGAGACCTAATAGAACTACTTCTCCCCCTTTGGCATCGAAACGCCAAAAAGGAAGAAGAGCGATGCTAACGCCCCTGAAGATCATTCCTCCTCATCCTCGTCGTAGTCATTCCCGTCCCCTTCCTCGTCATCATACTCATCATCATCGTCATCAGCGGGAGGAGTGGGTGCCCTCGGTGGTGGAGGAAAGAGGCAACTCTCGAGCTCGCCCTAGTTGATCCCTGAAGTGTTCCACTGAGCATACGGTTCCGGAGCAGTGGGAGGAGGTGGATGGCCCGTGGCACCTGAGACATGGTGAAGAATAAGCTGCTAAGTGTGATCTCTCTCATGATCCCTGCGGTACGCCTCATATTGGCCCTTGTGAGTGTCAATGCCCATGCAAAGGATGTGCCGCTAGAACCAAGTGAGCTGCTTAACCTCGCGTGCCATTGGGGACACCGCGAAATGACGACCACTAGCACGTGCATCACGCATGAAGGACTCAGGGGCAGTGGAAGGGTGATGGGTCTTATGAGCCTTGTTGTAGATTTTCTTGGGCTTGTGAACCCCATCCAAAGCAGTGCCAAAGTCCTCATGGGGCAACATATGCTTGATGAGCATCATAATGAGAGGAGCATAAGGAATAGAGAGCCTGTTGATCATAGAATCCGTCATCTCATGATAAATGTAGTCCATGACATCCAGTTTGTAACCTGTAGCTGAACTAGAGTTGGTGGCACACTCGTGGGCAAAAGAAAGGAGAGGAACCAGATGAACATAGATCTAGTCATTGTTGCCACCACTCGGAGAAATGCAATCCCTAAATATGCTAACAAGGGAGGCATACAAGGGAGAGAGACCAGCAAAAGTACCAGCAACACCATCAGGAGTAAGGCAAGGAGCAAGCACAGTATCCTTGGATGGCTTCAGTGGAGAAATGATACGGTGGCCAGAAGGAGTGTCACGGCCATGGAATGCATAACCAAGAACCTACCCAAAGATGCGGAAGTCCGACTGAATCATTGTTGTCCCGGTCATCCACTTCATAGTACGGCGCTCATCACCGCAAATCACAAGTGTCTAGAAAAACTGCCTCACCATGGAGGAATAATAGTTGCATTGGATAGTCATAAGGTGGTGAAGCCCCATCTTGTTGGTCACATCTAATGCCTCAAGAAGCCTTGCCTTGGATTGAGCCTCAATCAAATTGATAGGATGCATTGGGCGAAGCTTGAGGGTAGCATATACATCATCATGAATAGCCCGGAAGTGGGCATTCCAAAACATAGAGTCCTCGGGGGGACCATCACTGTCAGCCTCATCATAGTAATCAGTCTGGTGAATGGAGGCATACTAAATACTGTCCATAGACTTGTAATTGGGCCGAGACTGTTTGCCCTTGCGAGATGCGGTCCTCTTAGTTTGTATTCCTTCCTCTGCCATCCGTTCAACCTCTCTTGCTGCTCTGCTGACCTCGGTTTCGTCAATGAACTTCCCTTCGGCAGTGGGATTGAGATAACGGGCACGGGAACGACGAGAGAAGGTCTTGGTCGGCTTGGAACCACCTGTGAAAAGCATGAGAGGGATAGCATGGAGATAAGCACACACACACAAGTCTAGGAGAAACAATAGAAAGAGTAGAAAAACAATCCATGAGTGAATGATGTGCATTGCATGTGTTAGGACCAAACCAGACCAGAGTAGAATCTCCAGGCCGGATTATCCGGCCCTGGCAGGGGCGGATCGGATAATCCGCCCCCCGCAGAAATTTTCTGGAATGGCCCAGATCTACCATGGCAAAACAGATCGGGCACTAGGGTTGCAATTCTACTGATTCTAGCATGTAAGGAAGAACACCAAGGATCTTCTACAACGAGATTTCCACCAAATAAAATGCATCCCATACAAAAGGAGAGAGATGAGGGAGTTACCCTCACTCATTGGAGGAAAATCGTGGAGGAGAAGATACCCGGTGGCGAGGTGAAGAAGATCCAGGGAGATCCCGGAGAATCCGGTGGTCAAATCGACTCCGGGAGGGGTGGAGGCTCCGGCGGCGGCTGGGGCAGAGGTAGGGTTGGGGGAGGACTGGCTGCTCTGTTTGAGCCTGCCCTCCTCGACCTAGCCTTTAAATGGCTGATTTCGCCCGGGGCGGATAATCCGCCCCCCACTTAGGGCGGATAGTCCGCCCCTCCTCTAAAAATTCTGTTAAGTATAGATTCAGGCCGGAGCAACCTTGCAAAACCCCTCGCTGGTGTATAGAGGACTTGTGTGCAAGAATAGATGGTTCAAGGAGGAAAGAAAGGCTTGGGTTTAGAGCAACAAACTGAGATGGTACTACACACCCAAATTTGCAAGAATCAAATCAAACAAAAGCCAAAGTTGAGTGTGTTTTCCATAAGAACAAGAAATATGCAAGAAAATCCAAAGAGAGCCATTAGAAACCAACTCTTCTCAAAGAAGAGGGCAGTGGCCGAAGCCACCTTGTTGGAGCGCATGGCATGACACCGCGAAGATGTATCTTGAGTTCAAAACCAATGCTCATCGATGACCCACATATCACAAAATGATATTAAGGGAAATGATTTTTCTTGCTTTCAGCATTATGGGGGGAGGGTTGGCCTAATCAATTAGGACCACACTCCCCCTATGTCTATGCCCGCATATAAACCAAATACATGAATAAGGGCAAGTGAGTGTGCAAGGGTAGTCAAGCCAAGCTCCTTGAATCTATGATATTTAGCTCATTCCTCAAATAACAAAATCTTGCTTCATCAAGGGGCTTCGTGAAAATATCAGCAAGTTGGTTCTTCGTGCTCACAAAGGATAGAGCAATATCGCCTCGAGCAACATGATCCCGAATGAAGTGGTTGCGAATCTCAATATGTTTTGTTCTTGTATGCTGCACGAGATTGTAAGCAATTTTGATAGCACTTTCATTGTCACATAATAGAGGAACTTTGTCACAATTGACACCGTATTCCTTTAAAGTTTGCCTCATCCATAATAACTGAGTACAAGCACTAGCAGCAGAAACATATTCAGCTTCGGGGGTTGAGAGTGAAATACAATTATGTTTCTTTGAAGACCAACATACTAGAGACCTGCCCAAGAATTGACATGCACCAAAAGTTGATTTTCTATCATCTTTGTCACCAGCCCAATCTGAATCAGTGTAACCACATAGAGAGAAACTTGAACCCTTGGGATACCATAACCCAAAATTCGGGGAATGAACCAAATATCTGAAGATTCATTTGACCGCCACTAAGTGGCTTTCTTTAGGAGCGGCTTGGTACCTTGCACACACTCCTATACTTAACACGATATCGGGCCTAGATGCGCAAAGGTAAAGGAGAGAGCTGATCATGGATCGATATACCTTTTGGTCCACGTCTTTACCCTTGGGATTGAGCTCAAGATGACACTTTGTTTGCATTGGAGTAGCAACGCCATTGAGATCCATCATCTTGAACCTTTTGAGCATATCTTGGATGTACTTAGCTTGATTAATAAAGGTTCCCTCTCTAAGTTGTTTGATCTCGAATCCAAGAAAGAACCTCAACTCACCCATCATGGACATCTCAAACCTGTCAGTCATAAGCTTTGAAAATTCATCGTTAAAAGCTTGGTTAGTAGAGCCAAAAATAATGTCATCTACATAAAGTTGGCATACAAAAAGCTCCCCATTAACCTTCTTAGTAAAAAGAGTGGGATCGATTTGCCCAACTTCGAATCCACGGTCTAACAAAAGCTCTTTAAGGTGCTCATACCACGCACGTGGGGCTTGTTTAAGGCCATAGAGCGCCTTATCGAGTTTGTAGACATGGTTCGGAAATTTAGGGTCCTCAAAACCCGGGGGCTGCTTGACGTATACTAACTCATGTAGAGGACCATTAAGAAACGCACTCTTAACATCCATTTGCTGTAATTTAAAATTATGATGGGCTGCATAGGCAAGAAGGATACGGATGGACTCAAGACGAGCCACATGAGCATAAGTCTCGCCAAAATCAATTCCTTCCACTTGAGAGAATCCTTGAGCCACGAGTCTTGCTTTATTCCTCACAACAATGCCATTTTCATCTTGTTTGTTCTTGAAGATCCACTTGGTTCCGATAACACTGCGGCAATCCTTGGGTTTCTCTACGAGCTTCCAAACTTTGTTGCGTTCGAAGTTATTTAATTCTTCATGCAACAACCCAATCGGGATTTTCAAGAGCATCAAAGACCTTCTTCGGTTCAACCAAGGAAATGTGAGCTTGATGATCACAGAAGCTTGCAAGTTCTCTTCTAGTAGACACCCTTCTTCGTAGATCACCAACAACCTTGTCAAGAGTGTGACCCCTTAGTTCAAGGTTTCAATCAGCACGAGCCTTGCGACGAGCCTCAATGTCTTTATTGTTTCTAGAAGGAGTTGATTCAATATTTGTATCCTTGTCTTGACCACTGCCTTTCCCTTGATCTTGATCTGAGTTAACAACAGGAGCTTGCTGCAGAATTTGTTCTTCAGGGCCGGATAATCCGCCCCTTGGAGGGGCCGGACTATCCGGCCTGGGAGATGAGGCACTAGATCCTTCTTCCTGAGAATGCCTAAAAGAAAAGGGAGAACCAGAGCCGGATAATCCGCCCTCGGGGGCCGGAGAATCTGGCCTGGGAACTTCTTGGCTGTTGTCTTCTTCTTCGGATCCCCTGGAACAAGTTGGAGCGCCAGGGGCGGATTGTCCGCCCCTTGGAGGGGGCGGATAGTCCAGCCTGGGACTACCATTTTGTCCAGGAGACTGATGATCTTTAGAGGGTTGTGGTGTCGGTGTAGAGTTTTCTCCAACAGTAGGAGCTTGTTGATCTTGTGTAGATGAGGGCTCCACTTGAGTGGAGCATTGTCCTTCCCGATCCGCCACAAGGGGTTCCTCAATGGGGCGGAAAAATCCCACGCCCATTCTTCTTATGGCATCTTGGGGTATTTCAACATCTGCATCACAAACATCAACTTTCCCTACAAAGGAGCCGTTATTTTCATCGAACTCCACACTGCAAGATTCTACAACAATCCCAGTGAGCTTGTTTTAGACTCTATAAGTGTGGGATTCGGCACCCTAACCAACAAAAATACCTTCTAAAGCCTTGGACTCAAATTTAGACAAGCGGACACCTTTAATAAGAAAGAAACACTTACACCCGAATACCCTGAAGTATGAGATGCTGGGCTTGTTACCGGTAAGTATTTCATATGGAGTCTTATCCAAAATCTTTTGGAGGTAGAGCCGGTTTGATGAGTGGCAAGCTGTGGATATGGCTTCAGCCCAAAAATTGTAAGGAGACTTGAATTCAGCCAACATTGATCTTGCCATATCCATCAAAGTCCGGTTCTTCCTCTCGGCTACACCATTTTGTTGAGGGGTGTACGCAGCGGAATATTGATGTCTAATCCCCTCTTCGCTTAGAAACTCATTCAACGTGTAGTTTTTGAATTCGGAGCCGTTGTCACTTCTTATTGCCAAGATAGGAACATTGTGCTGACGTTGAACTTCATTGGCAAAGTCAATGACTGTTTGTTGAGTCTCACTCTTTAGCTTGAAGAAATAGACCCATGTATATCTTGAGTAATCATCGACAATGACCAAGCAATATTTCTTCCCACCAAGACTTGTATGAGAAGGAGGACCAAATAAATCCACATGAAGTAATTCCAAGATCCTCTGTGAAGACACAATAGTCTTCCTCTTGTGGGGAGAGTCATGCATTTTGCCTTCAACACAAGCCCTGCAAACACGATCTTTGGCATAGGAGACATTGTCTTTTTGTCCAAGGATGTGGCCACCCTTGTGGAGACTTTGCAGAGTTCTCATGTTGACATGGGCTAAACGGCGATGCCATAACCAGCCCACGTCGGCCTTTCCGAATAGACACATCGGACCCGAAGTGGTTTTCCCCAAAAAGTCCACCACATACAGCTCATTTTTGACATACCCAACGAAAGCGACCTTTAGAGACTTGCTCCACAAGAGTACCACCAAATCATCATCGATAAAAACAGCAAAACCCATCTTGCCAAGGGCACGAACAGAAAGAAGGTTGTAACCGAGGGTCTCAAAAAGCATGACGTCCACGAGAGAGATATCGTGGACAACCACAACCTTGCCAAGACCCAATACCTGAGATTTAGACTTATCACCGTAGGAGACTGTAATATTATCATGATTTGGTCACATCTCCGTGATGATCTCCTTGCTTCCGGTCATATGACTAGTGCATCCACTATCCAGCACCCATTTCGACCCACCGGAAGCATAGCCCTGCAAGAGAATTACTTCTTGGTTTTAGGTACCCATTTTTCAATGGGTACTTTCATGTTAGTAACAAGGGTCTTTGGGACCCAAATAGACCAAGCAATATATTCATCAAAGGGACCGACATAATAAGCATAAACATCACCATAATCATCACAAAAGAGTTCATAATTTGGATTGTGAGACCCTGCAAAACCAATATTGTTTGTCAACACCCGGATTTTTTAATCCCAGATGCCTGTTATGCCATACATCGCAATCCCAGGATTACCATTTTTGCGAGACATAACAGAATTGGATACCACAGTACATCATCCATTACAAACCATTCATAAGGTCTTACACAAATAGGGATCTCATGATCCAGTTCTTAATACAACTCAAGCAGCGGAATACGTAATAATAACGGTAGCGTAGGCGAAGCTCCATCTTCGGGGTCACAGGCAATGCTGACGATGGGAGATGATCCTAGTTGTCGTAACCTTCCTGGGGTCCATCCTCCAGGTACTCCTCTTCATAGTCTGGCCACGGGAATAGCCAGGGACAAAGCCATGAGTACTCTTTAAGTACTCGCAAACTAATACTAACAATTGAAAGGGTTTTTTGCTAATAGGACACTTGGCTCTAGGGTTGTTTTGCAAAAGCCAGATTTATCTCTACTAAGCTAAGAAGCAAGAGAAGCTAGTCACAATTTTATAACTCCTAAGTAGGAACTTGTATTTCATATCACAACCCTGTTGTGGTCAAGTCAAAGTCTCAATTCATTTCACAAGTCTTTTGAAAACATATGACGGGGGAACAGTATGGCCACTCCAACAGTCCATAATCATGACGCTGCTATTCGAATAGTTTGACACTCTGCAGAGATTGTACACTTTCACCACAATATTCGATACATCCGTCAGGAACAAATCCTGAATTCACCATACTCAGTATGCGGATAATCAATCCTAACCTTTCAATTACACGCCCCAGTATAAGCACCTCTCCTGTGAGTTTGGCCTCCCAACCATGACCAACTGTCATCTTGGGTACTGCACAGGTGGACAATCTTCACAAGGTAGCCTCAGCTCAGACCTTGGCCATGAGGGAACTAATACTAAGGTATATAAGTTTCCAGTCAAGCCCTACCCAATCTTCGGATATTGTGGTTGTACGATAAAATTGGAATGGTATCGCATCCAGACAACCATCAGTTTTATAAAGGGCTAAGGCTCATGCCTCAACATTTTCATCACCAAAATCATTAGGTGTTCAGAAACACATGTCAAAACATCTCAGTAGAATGATCCATCATTCTAAGGTTTTCATAACCATTTTCACCAAGTATTCCCATCTAATGTTGATCAAGTTTTATGCTTAGCACTAGCATCTACAAGTGGGGGTAAGCACTAATGGGGGATAGTAAACTAGTGGATTTTCCACTAAGTTCAATCTTATGCCTTAGGATGACATCAAGATTTTCTAGCTTAGGCCAAATTTTATGCTCTTTATGCAACCTTCAATATATCTTTCTAGAATCTACAAGTCACTTAAGTCAACTCTAAGTTAAAGCTTTGATAAAGAAATAAAGTAGAGGGCTTGCAAATAAAACTAGGATTGGTTTATCAAGTGGATATGATCACATATGCTTAAGGCATATAGTTGACATAGTAGCAAGTAAGTATTAGCTTGCCCAATTGCAAGTATAAGCTTGCACATTCAGCTAGTAGTATTAGGCTTTCAAGGTTAACTTGTATAGTAAGGCTTGCTAAAGTAGAGTATCTTGCAAGTGTTAGCTTGCATAGTAAGGCTTGCTAAAGTAGAGTATCTTGCAAGTGTTAGCTTGCATAGTAAGGCTTGCTAAAGTAGAGTATCTTGCAAGTGTTAGCTTGCATAGTAAGGCTTGCTAAAGTAGAGTATCTTGCAAGTGTTAGCTTGCATAGTAAGGCTTGCTAAAGTAGAGTATCTTGCAAGTGTTAGCTTGCCTTGTGCAGATCAGTGGTTGAAGTTCTCCTCGGCTTCTTCTTCGTAGTATCCTCCTTCCTCCTTGTATCCTTGGTCGGTACTAGCGTCTATGAATAAATACGAGGTACGCAATCACCAAACAATACTTAAATACTTGCATTCATCACACACAAGGGTCCTATAGATGATCTAGCATCATCACTAACATTACAAGATTAAAGCTTGGTTTAATTCCTTTTATTTTTAGAAAAGTAATTTCTACTCATTGAAAAACTACTTAAGATTTAATATTCTCCAAACCAAACATGGGATCATGTTGACACATGTCATCACCACATATTTTAGTCCATGGGAATGTGATTTAAAGTGGTGTCACAATTTAATAAGGTTTTTCTCTTTTATTTTAATTAATTAAAGTGGCTAGAAATACATATGTGGCATTTTTTTATTACTTGGTCATTATTTCTGTAAGTAAACCTATATATTTTTATATATTCTGAAAGGTATGGTTAAATGTGATTTTTGAGAGTTGGAATCAACTCAAAAGCTATTATGGTTTAAATTTGAAAAATGTTTGAATGCAGAAAAGCTTCTGCCTTGTTATTTTTACCATGGATGATCTACAGATCCAAATGACTTGAATCCAACGGGCTTAGATTCAGCATTTCCAGGCCTTTCTAACAAAATTGGTTTCATTCAATTTGGTTCACTGAATCGACCTGGGTTGATTTTTGAAACTGGGTACAGAAGTGTGTTTGAAATAAAATGAAAAAGGTTAAATTCAAATAACTGGGCTGCGCGGGAAGCGATACTGGGCCGGCCTGCTAAGCACAGCGCTTACGCGGGCTGGTTAAGTCGCTGTCCCCACGCGTCAGTGAGACAGGGGGTGTGAAGCGGTATGGGGCGATGTGGTGCGTTCGATCTGGTTCTAATCCAACGGCTGAGGGTCATCGTCGACGTTGGGCAACGCCGGCGAGACAGAAACCTAGCGCGTCAGGTGGGGGTCGTTGGGGGCTCACCGGGGCTTAGGCGAGGGTCGGCGAGGCGGGCGAACGACGAAGTCGACGACGGCGAACCTCCTGGTACCGGCAGCTTCTCCTGGGGCGGCTCCAATCGCTGGCCCCCTTCTTCTCCAGCAGCGGCAGGCTCCGGTGAAATTCCGGCGAAGTGCTGCTCGCCTTGCTCCGGGAACGGGGTGGCACGATCAGTGAGGAGAGGGGAGTGAGATGGTGTGCTCAATTCGGCTGGGGGTGGCCTCTATTTATAGTCGCGACGGCGAGACCGAACGGGATGGGCAGGCGACGGTGGCGACATGGCTACGGGCGGCTAGAGGCATGGCCGGTGGTGGCGATCGCTTGGTGGTCTCCTGGCGATGCTCTACGGCTTTAATGCGGGTGTAGGGGCGGTGCGGTTTGGTCTGGAACGCGCGATGCTCTACGCGGCAGAGGCGGCGTCTTTGACGGCGAGCGGTGGCTGTGCGGCATGGGGCGGCGAACGGGGATGTCTGGCGGTCTCCTGGGTTGGTGGCGATCATGTATGCACGCGACGAGGGCGGCGCGCGGTCTGTGGGCTTCGGTCGAGCGTGGCGCTCTGGCGCATGCCCGACATGGTTTCTGGCAAGCTGGGCACGGTCCGTGCGTGTGTTCCAGGGGTTGGCAACGCTCGCGGCTAGGACAGGGAGTGGTGGTGGACGGTGGGCTGCCTCCCATACAAGGTTGGCACGGCTAAATCTCCTTCTAGCTTGCTGTCTCCACTGGGGTGGCATGGTGAGCTTCGACTGTTCACCATTGATGTCATTGTCCAGCTTACAGTGAGGCTAGTGCTTGGTTTAACTTGCTAGATGATCTACTGAGATGGTTGTGAGCTAGAGAGGGTACAAGTTAGGCTTCAATCACTGCTCACAATAGTGTTTAAGATTTTGATGATTTGTGTCTGCAAAGTGTTTGATGAAATGGCCACAAGAATTCAAGTTTTGAATTTTGAAAAGATTTTTGGTGGGTGTGCTAGGTTGGTGCTGGTGAGTCTGCAGATGCTTGGGTTTTGAAAGTTGAGCTTGTTTGAGTGGTTTTTGAAAAAGTGGGATCTTCTCATATGATAAAGATTCAATTTTGAACTGTCATTTAAACTATGCATTTGAAAGTTTCTGGATGATCACAAAGTGGGCCTTGATACTTTGTTATGAGTACAATCAAGGGGTGCAAAGATCCAGAAAAGTTTTTATTAAGTTCTGAAAGTTTGGGACAACCAAAGTAGGCATGGGAGTTAAATTGGTCAAAATGACCATTCCCTTATTTTATTTGTTTTGATTTATTTGTCTTTGAGAAAAGTTTGGGAATTGTTTAGATGATGTTTATTTCAACTAAGAATCCATTTACAAGCAAAGAAACACACAAACAAGGTGGTTCAAAAGAAATCAAAATTGGAATGCATAGACACATGCATGCTTTTCATATTTTTATTAAGAAAAGTTTTTGTTAACCCTAAATTTGATGATTAGAGTTTGATGATTCAAGTTTATTATTTTAAGGATGTTACAAACCTTCCCCCTTAAAAAAAATCTCATCCCGAGATTTTAAAAAGGACGAAAAAGATTACCTAGGATTTGAAGAGATCGGGAAACTCTGTCCTGATGTGATCTTCGCGCTCCTAGGTAGCTTCCTCTTATGTGTGGTTGCTCCACTGAATCTTGAGAAACTTGATGCTTCGGGTTCGGGTAGTTCTGAAAGCTTCTTCCAAAATACGGATGGGTACTTTGGGATAGGTCAGGTCATCGTTGATCTCTATGGTCTGGTGATCGATATTCTTGAACAATTCGGTCTTCTCTAGGACTTCGAGACACTTGCGAAGTAACGAGATATGGAACACATTGTGCACGGCTGACATCTCTTCGGGTAGTTCCAATTGATACGACACTTCTCCTCTACGGTTCAGAATCTTGAAAGGTCTGATATATCTGGGGGCTAACTTTCCTTTGAGTTGGAAACGCTGCATTCCCTTCAATGGCGACACTTTCAGATAAACAAAATCTCCTAGGTTGAAGGCGAGGTCTCTACGTCTCTTGTCGGCGTAACTCTTACATCGGACTGGCAGTCTTGAGGTGCTCACGAATCTTGTGAACCTTCTCTTCTGCTTCTCGTAGGATGTCGGGTCCGAAAATCTGACTCTCTCCTACTTCCGACCAGTTCAAAGGGGTGCGACACTTCCTTCCGTACATGAATTCAAATGGGGCCATTTGCAAACTGGCTTGATAACTATTGTTGTATGAAAATTCTGCAAACGACAGACAATCTTCCCACTTAGATTCATATTCTAACACACATGCTCTCAGCATATCTTCGAGTATTTGATTTACTCGCTCCGTTTGTCCATCGGTCTGAGGGTGATACGCGGTGCTGAAATCTAGGCGGGTTCCTAAACCTTCTTGGACTTTCTTCCAGAATCTCGAGGTAAACTGAGTTCCTCGATCCTATACGATGTTCTTGGGGACTCCATGCAAACTAACTATTCTAGCGATGTACAACTCCGCTAGCTTCGAACTCTGATATGTGGTCTTGACGGGTGAGAAATGGGCGACTTTGGACAATCGGTCCACTATGACCCAGATAGAGTCATTTCCCCTACTAGAAGTAGGCAGTCCAGTGATAAAGTCCATTCCAACGGAATCCCATTTCCATTCCGGAATCTGCAATGGTTGCAACAATCCAGCGGGTCTTTGATGTCCTGCCTTGACTCGCTGACATATATCACACTTGGCGATATAGCTTCCGATTTCTCTCTTCATCTTATGCCACCAAAATTGCTCTTTTAAATCTTGATACATCTTAGCTCCTCCGGGATGGATAGAATAAAGAGTATCATGAGCCTCTTTCAAAATAACTTCTTTCAAATCAGAATCTGCTGGTACACAAAGGCGTCCTTTGTACCACAGAACTCCTTCTTCGTCTTCGGTGAATCCAGGTACTTTGACTGTACCGATACGACGCTTGATTCCGTCGATACTAGCATTTCCCTTCTGCGCGTCTTTAATCTGACTGATCAAAGTGGGCTGGAGTTCTATGCTAGCCAAAAATCCTTCACCCACTAATTCCATTCAAAAATCTTCCATCTCTTTGTGCAAGTTTGGTTGCTCCTTCAAGATCATGGAGTTCAAGCGGCACGGCAATCTGCTAAGGGCATCTGCTACCACATTGGCTTTACCAGGGTGATAGTGAATGTCCAGATCGTAATCCTTGATTAGCTCAATCCATCTTCTATGTCTCATATTCAGCTCCTTCTGAGTGAATATATACTTCAGACTCTTGTGATCCGTATAGATCTCACAACGATTTCCCATCAGGTAATGTCTCCGTGTCTTCAGGGCTAGAACTACGGCTGCGAGTTCGAGGTCATGGGTTGGGTAATTTTGCTCATGTTGCTTCAGTTGTCCAGATAGATAAGATATAACTTTTCCTTCTTGCATTAGCACACATCCGAGACCGATCTTGGATGCGTCACAATACACATCGAAGGGCTTCGTGATATCCGGCATGATCAAGATTGGGGCTGAAATCAATCTCCTCTTGAGTTCTTGAAAACTCGCTTCACATTTGTCGGTCCATTCAAACTTCTTGTCCTTCTTCAGCAATTGGGTCATGGGTCTGGCGATACTCGAGAATCCTTCTATGAACTTGCGGTAATATCCCGCCAATCCGAGAAATGCACGAACTTGGGTTTGAGTGGTTGGGGCTTGCCAATCTTCGATATCTTTTACTTTTGTAGGGTCAATGGCAATTCCTCCGGTTGATACAATGTGACCGAGGAATCCTACCTCCTATAACCAGAATTCACATTTGCTAAACTTTGCATACAGCTGATGCTCTCTAAGGGTTCCAAGAATGGTCCTTAGGTGTAGCTCATGTTTTTCTTCTGATTTGGAATAAATCAGAATGTCATCGATGAAAACAACGACAAACTTATCTAGGAAGTCCATAAAAATCTTATTCATGAGATTCATGAAATAAGCGGGGGCATTGGTTAATCCAAAAGACATGACTGTATAATCGTACAATCCATATCTGGTGGTGAAGGCAGTCTTTGGAATATCCTCTGCACGAATTTTGAGTTGATGATACCCAGTTCTAAGATCAATCTTAGAAAACACTTTGGCACCGTTCAACTGATCAAACAAATCTTCTATCTTGGGCAAGGGGTATTTGTTCTTGATGGTGACACACTTGGTTGAATCAATCCAATTTCCGACATGGCATCCAGTTGCTTCTTCAGTTCCTCTAGTTCTGACGGGTTCATACTATATGGTCTCTGGGCTATGGGTCCAGTTCCGGGGATTAGTTCAATGATAAACTCGATATCCCGATCTAGGGGCATACCGGGCAAACCATCTGGAAATACATCGGGGTATTCACAGACTATCCGGACTTGGTCAATGGTAGGTTGGGCTATACTCTTGTTGCACTTGAATTGACGAGGTAAGGTTTCAGATATATGCTCGACTGATATTCCGACTGTAATGGTCATGGTTATGGCTTTCTTGGCACAGTCAATCAATCCTTTATGTTTGGACATCCAATCCATTCCTAGTACTACTTCCGAACCTTTAGTTCCGAGTACTATCAGATTAGCATAAAAATCTATGCCATGGATTCGGATAGGGACGGCTTTGCAAATTTGCCTAGCCTTGGTGGTTGATCCGCGAATTTGAACAATCATAACATGTTTCAGTTTGGTTGGTTGAATTTAACTAGTGCATGCAAATTCTTCGGTGACAAATGAATGCGATGCACCAGAAACAAACAACACTCTTGCAAGTACTAAATTAACAGAAAACATACCCAGCACAACGTCTGGCGCTTCCTGAGCTTCTTCAGCATGCATGAGAAAAAGACGGCCATTGCGGTTGAGCGAATTCCCTGGGGCAAACCTTCTTCCGGGCTGAACACGACGCTGCTGCTGAGCTGGGGCATTGGCATTGGGTGCTGCGACATTCTTCTTGTTGGGGCACTCGTTGGAGTAGTGACCCTTATTTCCACAGTCATAACAAGTCACTTGCGACTTGTCCTTTGTTGCTACAGGCACAACATTGCTTCCAGTCCTCGGGGAAGTGTTGGTGTTGGTGGCAACATTGTTGGTGTTGAACTTGGGTGGGGCACGGTTGAAATTGCTAGAGTTGCCAGGGTTGTTGTGATTTCCTCTGGGCCTAGGGTTTCCACGGTTGGGATAGGTCGGACGGTTCATCGGGGGTCTGTGGGTTCTTGGGGCAAATCCGGGAGTTGGGTTAGGGCGATACTTTGGGGTCTGATGGGTTCCTGGCTGATGCATCATGTGACGCTTGCGGTTCTCATTGGCTTGGTTGATATTTCCTTCCATCTGGATAGCAGAGTCGACAAGGGCTTCAATATCAACAAAGGAGATATTGACTAACACTGTCTGCATCTCATCATGCAGACCATTCAGGAATCTTTCTTTCTTCTTGGCTTCGGTGTCGATCTCATCCGGGGCATACCTAGCTAATGACAAGAATTTGTCACGGTATTCCACTACGGTCATCCTTCCTTGCTTTAGTTCTCTAAACTCGTCTCTCTTTCTCTTGATCAAACCCGGTGGCACATGGGTTCTGCTAAACTTGACCTTAAATTCCTCCCAGGTTATCATCTGGCCTCCGGTCATTGTGCGAACACTGTTCCACCATGCCCTGGCATCTCTGGCTAGATAGTGGGTGGCGAACAGAACTTTCTCGTTGGCTTCCACTCCGGCGACTTCTAGGTTATTTTCCATGGTTTGCAGCCAATCAACGGCGTCTAGGGGTTCTTCTGACTTAGTGAAAACAGGTGGGTTGGTATTCTGGAAATTTTTGAGCTTAGATCCATGGTTGTCCTGATTTCCGTGGCCTTGGTTGTTGTGGGCTAGCTGAGCTATCCGTTGCAGGGTGGCTAGGTTGGCTTGACGTTCCGCTCTTTCACTTCATGTCGAAGTCAACATTTGCAGAATCTGCAACATCGGGTCCGGGGATGAACCACTTCCTCCGTGTGGCATCTGAAGATTGAGATAGATCATGAGAAAAGAGGGAAATTTCTAAGGTTCTGGGATTTTGAAAAGTTTTTAAAGTTTGCTCAGATTTTTCTAGCAACTCGCTTTTCATTCATTCATTCATAGCACACGATACAACAGACACCACAACAAAGAAAAACAGATGGTTTTAAGAACCATTCTGGAAACTACGATATAGTGGGACCGAATACTACTCACTACGCTAGTGCTCAAGTGCTACTACTCCTTGGAATCGGTGGCTTCGTCATCTTCATCGTCATTGATGAAGGCGAAATCATCCTCATTGGTGAAGAAATCCATAGCCTGATCCTCCAGAAAATCATCATCATCGCTGAGATAGGAGTAGGGGTCTCCACGAAGATCCTCTCCGGCATTCTCCCTTTCTTCCAACTGCATGTCTCTCTCGTGGATGGTCTCCTCCAAAGATGAGATACGGTGGCGAAGACGGGCAATGATGCGCTCCTTCTTGTCGAGCTGACGGCGGCGAGACTTGCGCTCCTTTTCTAGCATGGCGATGGTTTGATCCTTCATCTTGATGATGGCAGACTTGTGGTTGGACTAGTCACGGCAGTTATCCAACTCCTGCTGACGATCGTACATCATGAAGCTAAAGTGGTCCAATTGGGTCTTCATCTCACGGTGGTATGGGGCTTCCAGTGGTTGTCCATTAGCATCACGCCTTGGGAAAAACTCAAAGCGGGTTCCCTTGATCTGGTTGACGCTCTGCCCACACAGACGGGAAAGAGATTCCTGCATGGCCCTGGCAAGTCCATCGAGCCAGTTGTTCTCTCTTAAGGTAACTGAATTCCCTCAGCAGTGGGAGGTTCAATCTTTCCTTGGAGACTTGCAACAATTAGCCATTGCAGATCTTCTCCTCCTTGATCATTGAGCTGAGCTCCGAAGAACTCGGGGTGCGGACGCTCCAGAAGTTCCGAAAGCTGGACCAAATCCCTCGCAAAGATAAGGTCTCCTCCATTCCCTAACTGATAAAATTTGCTGTACTTCACGTCCATCTATAAGAATATAGGATGAGTAAGTTAGTAGAGTGATCAAGTGTGTCAAAATTTTATGTATTTTGCAAGAGTTTTTGAGGAACATGAATTTTCATGAAAGAATCAAAGGGATAAGAATGAGAATAAGTTTTTGTAAATATTTTTTTTCTTTGGTTTTGAAACTAAGTTTTTGATTCAAACGTCTAGTCTAACTAGGGTCTCCTATGGTCAGGATGGCTCTGATACCAACTTGTCAACACCCGGATTTTTAATCCCAGATGCATGTTATGCCATATATCGTAATCCCAGGATTACCATTTTTGCGAGACATAACAGAATTGGATACCACAGTACATCATCCATTACAAACCATTCATAAGGTCTTACACAAATAGGGATCTCATGATCCAGTTCTTAATACAACTCAAGCAGCGGAATACGTAATAACGATAGCGTAGGCGAAGCTCCATCTTCGGGGTCACAAGCAATGCTGACGATGGGAGATGATCCTAGTTGTCGTAACCTCCTGGGGTCCATCCTCCAGGTACTCCTCTTCATAGTCTGGCCATGGGAATATCCAGGGACAAAGCCATGAGCACTCTTTAAGTACTCGCAAACTAATACTAACAAGTGAAAGGGGTTTTTGATAATAGGACACTTGGCTCTAGGGTAGTTTTGCAAAAGCCAATTTTATCTCTACTAAGCTGAGAAGCAAGAGAAGCTAGTCACAATTTTATAACTCCTAAGTAGGAACTTGTATTTCATATCACAACCCTGTTGTGGTCAAGTCAAAGTCTCAATTCATTTCACAAGTCTTTTGAAAACATCTGACGGGGGAACAGTATGGCCACTCCAACTGTCCATAACCGCGGACGCGGCTATTTGAATAGTTTGACACTCTGCAGAGATTGTACACTTTCACCACAACATTCGATACATCCGTCAGGAACAAATCCTGAATTCACCATACTCAGTATGCGGATAATCAATCCTAACCTTTCAATTACACGCCCCAGTATAAGCACCTCTCCTGTGAGTTTGGCCTCCCAACCATGACCAACTGTCATCTTGCACTGCAGTGGACAATCTTCACAAGGAAGCCTCAGCTCAGACCTTGGCCGTGAGGGAACTAATACTAAGGTATATAAGTTTCCAGTCAAGCCCTACCCAATCTTCGGGTATTGTGGTTGTACGATAAAATTGGAATGGTATCGCATCCAGACAACCATCAGTTTTATAAAGGGCTAAGGCTCATGCCTCAACAGTTTCATTACCAAAATCATCAGGTGTTCGGAAACACATGTCAAAACATCTCAGTAGAATGATCCATCATTCTAAGGTTTTCATAACCATTTTCACCAAGTATTCCCGTCTAATGTTGATCAAGTTTTATGCTTAGCACTAGCATCTACAAGTGGGGGTAAGCACTAATGGGGGATAGTAAACTAGTGGAATTTCCACTAAGTTCAATCTTATGCCTTAAGATGACATCAAGATTTTCTAGCTTAGGCCAAATTTTATGCTCTTTATGCAACCTTCAATATATCTTTCTAGAATCTACAAGTCACTTAAGTCAACTCTAAGTTAATGCTTTGATAAAGAAATAAAGTAGAGGTCTTGCAAATAAAACTAGGATTGGTTTATCAAGTGGATATGATCACATATGCTTAAGCAATAGAGTTGACATAGTAGCAAGTAAGTATTAGCTTGCCCAATTGCAAGTATAAGCTTGCAAATTCAGCTAGTAGTATGAGGCTTGCAAGGTTAACTTGTATAGTAAGGCTTTCTAAAGTAGAGTATCTTGCAAGTGTTAGATTGCATAGTAAGGCTTGCTAAAGTAGAGTATCTTGCAAGTGTTAGCTTGCATAGTAAGGCTTGCTAAAGTAGAGTATCTTGCAAGTGTTAGCTTGCATAGTAAGGCTTGCTAAAGTAGAGTATCTTGCAAGTGTTAGATTGCATAGTAAGGCTTGCTAAAGTAGAGTATCTTGCAAGTGTTAGATTGCCTTGTGTAGAGTAGTGGTTGAAGTTCTCATCGGCTTCTTCTTCGTAGTATCCTCCTTCATCCTCGTATCCTTGGTCGGTACTAGAGTCTATGAATAAATACGAGGTACACAATCACCAAACAATACTTAACTACTTTCATTCATCACACACAAGGGTCCTATAGATGATCTAGCATCATCACTAACATTATAAGATTAAAGCTTGGTTTAATTCCTTTTATTTTTAGAAAAGTAATTTCTACTCATTGAAAAACTACTTAAGATTTAATATTCTCCAAACCAAACATGGGATCATGTTGACACATGTCATCACCACATATTTTAGTCCATGGAAATGTGATTTAAAGTGGTGTCACAATTTAATAAGGTTTTTCTCTTTTATTTTAATTAATTAAAGTGGCTAGAAATGCCTATGTGGCATTTTTTTATTACTTGGTCATTATTTCTGTAAATAAACCTATATATTTTTATATATTCTGAAAGGTATGGTTAAATGTGATATTTGAGAGTTGGAATAAACTCAAAAGCTATTATGGTTTAAATTTGAAAAATGTTTGAATGCAGAAAAGCTTCTGCCTTGTTATTTTTTCCATGGATGATCTACAGATCCAAATGACTTGATTCCAACGGGCTTGGATTCAACATTCCCGGTCCTTTCTAACAAAATTGGTTTCATTCAATTTGGTTTAATGAATCGACCTGGGTTGATTTTTGAAACTGGGTACAGAAGTCTGTTTGAAATAAAATGAAAAAGGTTAAATTCAAATAACTGGGCTGCGCGGGAAGCGATACTGGGCCGGCCTGCTAGGCACAGCGCTTACGCGGGCTGGTCAAGTCACTGTCCCCACGCGTCGCGAGACAGGGGTCAAGCGGTATAGGGGCGATGTGGTGCGTTCGATCTGGTTCTAATCCAGCGGTGAGGGTCATCGTCGACGTTGGGCAACACCGGCGCAGATGTAAACCTAGCGCAGGTGGGGGTCGTTGGGGCTCACCGCTCAAGCGAGGGTCGAGGCGGGCGAACGACGAAGTCGACGACGGCGAACCTCCTGGTACCGGCAGCTTCTCCTGGGGAGGCTCCAATCGCTGGCCCCCTTCTTCTCCAGCAGCGGCAGGCTCCGGTGAAATTCCGGCGAAGTGCTACTCGCCTTGCTCCGGGAACGGGGTGGCACGATTAGTGAGGAGAGGGGAGTGAGATGGTGTGATCAATTAGGCTGGGGGTGGCCTCTATTTATAGTCGCGACGGCGAGACTGAACGGGATGGGCAGGTGACAGTGGCGACATGGCTACGGGCGGCTAGAGGCATGGCCGGTGGTGGCGATCGCTTGGTGGTCTCCTGGCGATGCTCTACGGCTTTAATGCGGGTGTAGGGGCGGTGCGGTTTGGTCTGAAGCAGCATGAGGCGTGGGCAGGGATGTCTGGCGGTCTCCTGGGTTGGTGGCGATCATGTATGCACGCGACGAGGGCGGCGAACGGGGATGTTATCCCTCTTCTTTGAGGTGGAATATGTTTGTAAATATTCTTTTGTAACTCTCTATAATATATAAAAATTGCAGCGGGGTTTTTTTGCCCTATTGTTTTACCCTCAAAAAAAATGTATGCACGCGACGAGGGCGTACGTGATGCGGCGTCGGTCGGCGTGGCGCTGGCGCATGCCCGCATGGTTGCCTGGCGAGCTGGGCGCGTCCGTGCGTGTGGTCCAGGTTGGCAACGCTGCTGGGATGGGAGTGGCGGTGGACGGTGGGCTGCCTCCCTTACAAGGTTGGCACGGCTAAATCTCCTTCTAGCTTGCTGTCTCCACTGGGGTGGCATGGTGAGCTTCGGCTGTTCACCATTGATGTCATTGCCCAGCTTACAGTGAGGCTAGTGCTTGGTTTAACTTGCTAGATGATCTGCTGAGATGGTTGTGAGCTAGAGAGGGGACAAGTTAGGCTTCAATCATTGCTCACAATAGTGTTTAAGATTTTGATGATTTGTGTCTGCAAAGTGTTTGATGAAATGGCCGCAAGAATTCAAGTTTTGAATTTTGAAAAGATTTTTGGTGGGTGTGCTAGGTTGGTGCTGGTGAGTCTGCAGATGCTTGGGTTTTGAAAGTTGAGCTTGTTTGAGTGGTTTTTGAAAAAGTGGGATCTTCTCATATGATAAAGATTCAATTTTGAACTGTCATTTAAACTATGCATTTGAAAGTTTCTGGATGATCACAAAGTGGGCCTTGATACTTTGTTATGAGTACAATCAAGGGGTGCAAAGATCCAGAAAAGTTTCTGTTAAGTTCTGAAAGTTTGGGACAGCCAAAGTAGGCATGGGAGTTAAATTGGTCAAAATGACCATTCCCTTATTTTATTTGTTTTGATTTATTTGTCTTTGAGAAAAGTTTGGGAATTGTTTAGATGATGTTTATTTCACCTAAGAATCCATTTACAAGCAAAGAAACACACAAACAAGGTGGTTCAAAAGAAATCAAAATTGGAATGCATACACACATGCATGCTTTCATATTTTTATTTAGAAAAGTTTTTGTTAACCCTAAATTTGATGATTAGAGTTTGATGATTCAAGTTTATTATTTTTGGGATGTTACATTGTTAGTATTGTCTTTTATGACATTCTTCTCAACGCTGCTTGTCTTTGATTGCACATTTTTGGTCTTTATCTTCTTGTTTTTATTTTTCTTGGACTTGGTGACATACCCAAGTCCCTCTTTACCATGATTTGACCTTTGCTTGCCAAGAACTTCATCAAGCACACCCTTATCCTTGGGATTTTTGTCCTTGACCACTTCTTTTTCCACACTAGCATTTTCTTTGTGACTATATGTTGAGTTGGATGAGCTAGAAACATCATGTTTGGCCAATCGACTTTGGAGCTGATCATGTGACTCATTGAGGATGGAGAAATCGTTTTTCAACGCCTTGTGAGCGTTGTCAAGTTTTCCAATTCCTTGGAGAGTCTATCATGAGTAGCCCCAAAGTCAATCTTTTCCTTCTTTAACTTCTTTGCTTTGGTGACTGCATTGTCACGTTCCTTAACAAGTTTAGCCACAATTTGTTCATGTGACTATTCAATGGACTCAAGCCTCTCTTCAAGAGAGACTCGAGCTTCTTCTTCTTCCTCAAGAGCATTTTTTAAGGATGAAATTTCCATTGCATCCTCCCTTTCAATTCTGCCCTTTTCTTCGAGGAGAGCTTCGTTTTGGGCCACCTGATCCATAAGAGCTTCAAAACGTATTTTGTGCTCACCTTGCAAGTTAGTGTAGAAGTAATCCAAAGCAATAATCTCTTCTTTAACTTCAACACTAGTAGGATCATCCATGTCAATCATAGCCTTAGGAAAAGAAGAGTTAGAATTCGTTACCTTGGAGCTTCTTGCTATGAGACAAGTAGCATTCTTGTTGATGATGTTTTCGTTCAGAGAGTCGAAGAGAGATGTTGATGTAGATGTGGTGGATATAGAAGCCACCTCTTGAGAGCTATCGTCCTCGTCCTCATCTTCACTTCTCGAAGAATATTCTTCTTGAGCCACTAGAACAATCTTTGGTTGCTTCTTGAAGGGAGCATTCTTCTTTACAAACTGTTTCTTGCGTTGAGCCTTTGACTTTTCTTTGAAAAGAAGTCTTCCTCCATTATCTTCCCTACTTTGATATGGACACTCAGCTACAAAGTGCAGCCAGTCACCACAATTGAAACATGTTCTCAGCTTGGGACCATTTTCTTTTCTTCCATAGGCTCCACTCTTGCGTTCTAGTTCAGCTTTAGCCTTGGCTGGATCTTTCCAAAAGTTTCTAGCATAAAGAGACAAGTATTGTCTGTGGATCCTTTTTATATCCTCGGGACAGTCCAGACCTTCTATGGCATATTCATCATGATCAATCACACTAGCATAAAGAGCCATGTTGACCCCCTTTTGCATCCCCATAGCTCGAGCACGAGCATCTTCGGCATTCTTGGCAGCTACTTTGAAAGCGGCCATTTCTTGCATTACCTCATTGGATGTCATGAGGTGAGAGTTATGCCTAACTTGGAGACTTTTCAAATCTGTGGGCTCAAATGGCATAAGAGCACTAACATACTTGCGCTTGATCCATGCATCATCAACATGAGCTGCACCGTGGTTTCTGAAAGTTGTGGCTATTGCCTTGAGCCTCCTATACATATCCTCGTGGTCTTCTCCATCCAACATATAGAATCCTTTAGCTTCGTTGCTCAAAGCATCATATCTATTCCTTCTCATACTTTCATTTCCGATGAAGAGCTCGATGAGGGCATCCCAAGCTTCCTTAGCTGTGCTAAGATGCTGAATGTGTGGCATGTCTTTGTCACCCACACCAAGCTGTACCATGTGTAGAGCTGTAGAGTTGAGTTGGCTATCAACAACTTCTCTTCTTGTGAGATTGTTGGGGGTTCCAACATGAAGACCATTTTCTATGATTTTCCACAACTCAATGGAGGAACTGCACACATGAGACTTCATAAAAAATTGCCATTGAGTAAAAGTAGATGCAGAAAGTTTGGGTGGATCACCCCTATTATGTATATGTGGGTGAGGGATAGGTGGATCAGGAGAATACACATGATAAACCTCATTGTATCCATCCTTACCACTATCCTTTTTCGAGGAGGAGATCTTGCTAGTGTCATCACCAACCACTTCGTTAACTTTGGAATTGGTTTTACCCGTTTCCTTGGATTGCGGAGTGGTAGCCTCAGAGTTAGATGGAGGTGATGCTGCGGATGTGGAGAGACGCATTATCAATGGACGCATCTCTTCCATCTTAGCCTCCATTGAACTCACCAAGGTTGTTTCCAACGTCTTGAGATCGTTCATGGTGACTACCTCCGGAGCATCACTCCCATCTACCTTGGAACCCATACTTCTCTTAGGCGGTTAAGCCCGAAATAAGAGACGAGGCTCTAATACCAATTGAAATGGATCGTATGGGCACCTAGAGGGGGGGTGAATAGGTGCTAACCAATTTATACTTTTTCAATTTTAGGCTTGACACAAAGTAAATTCTCTAGATATGTAACTACGAGAATTTCCCTATATGCAACCCTAGCAACTAAGCACGTAAAGAGAGGGGCGAAGGAACCGTAGTGGAGCATGCGGAGACACAGGGATTTGTTTTACCGCAGTTCCTTCCTTGTTAAGGGAAGTACATATGCGTTGGAGGAGTGGGCGGTTCTAAGACCACCACGCCACAATAGGCCTCACCCTATTCTCTGGTGGATCTCGCCACGAGAGGCCTGATCCACCTTCTCCACTATTGGATCCCTTCGAGGCGGGAACCGGTGCCTTTTACAACGCTACCGGGGCACACACCCACAACTGAATTGGGGGCTCCCGAGATGACAACAAGCTGTCACAAGAACAAGGTTTATCAATATAAACAAAACAAGAATCTAGGTATTTGCAAGAAATACTAGATCGGAGATTCTCCAAGTGAATGGAGAGGAGATGAAGCGCTTGATTGCTGATGATGAAGATCAAGTTCTCCTCCTTCGATTCCCCAAGGGACAGGGCCTTTGGGTGGATCTAGGTGGAGCTCTCTTGGGTGAAGGTTGGAGATCTTATCTTGTCTTTTTCAAATAAACCAAGCGATCTGGCAGGAGGAAGAAGGCAGGCTTAAATACCCCCTGCCTAGATCTGGCCGTTGAGCAACTTTGGGGGCGGATTGTCCGCCCCCCACTTGGGGTGGATTATCCACCCCCTCGGAAAACTCCGCCCCAAGGGCGGATACTCCGGGAGAAAGTCTGCCCCCTCTCTGGGGCTGGCGCATGTGCACTTGATGAAGATCTTGGGGGGGTAATCCGGCCCCCTCCTGGGGCTGGGCGGATTATCCGAACACACCGGAAAGTCCGGCCAAAGCTCCGCACCCTCTCTGGGGCTTGCGCCTTGGGCGAGAGCAGGAGGAGCGGATTATCCGGCCCCCCTAAGGGGCGGATTATCCGGCGGGGCCAGATAATCCGGCCAAAACTCCGCCCCCCTTCTGGGGCTTGCGCCTATTTGGGAAGAGGGAGGGGCGGATTATCCGCCCCTGGTGGGGGTGGATTATCCGCCCCCCAAAGGCAGATACTTTTCGTTTTTTCCTTAGAGAGAGCTGCAACACTTCAACACATATTAATTAATCCTTGATATTGTTATCTAACACACAAAACACTAGGGATTATGAAATGTTCTTTCAACTGTATCTCGTTGTTAAACATCGTCGCACCTTCTGTCACCGTCGGCCATCGTCAGAGCTCGTCGGAGCTGAAGCTCCGATGACTATTTCTGAGCGGCGCCGCCACTTTAGAGTTCAGCGCGTTGCACTGATTCGAACTAGGTTAGTTTCGCTTGCTAGGGCGTCGTGGATCGTCCCCCGGCGACCAACCACTGATGGTGGTGGTGGTGCTGACGCCATAGAGACGTCACGCCGACGCCACCCTAGACCCCGTCCCCTGTTTTACCTGGTATTTGTCTCACGTGGCAAGTGACATGGCCTAGGGCCCATATGTCATTGACTGGGGGTAGCCAACCAGTCGGTAACAAATGCATTTTCTTTAACATGTGCGCTAAGGTGGCCACTGGCCCACTGGTCAGTGACTCAAGCTAGATGTGGGTGCAGTGTAAAAAGTCAATTCCTGTTTAAGAAATAAATAAAATGTTCTAAACTCAATTATTAATATTCCAGAAATCAAATAAATGATTAAATCTTGTTTAATTAATAACTTTTGATTTATAATTCAGAAAATTATGTATAATATATCAAAAATTGTAGAAAAATAAAGTCTACAACTTAAAATTATTATCAAATATTATTATGATGATTATTTAAATAAATATTATTTAATAAAGGTTTTATAATAATAAAATTTTGATCATAAAAATAATACCTACATGTTAAAAATATAATATTCCACTTTTGAGTTAATTAAAAATTCAAATATTTTAATAACTCAAATTTAAACTTATTTACTTAATTAATAATTCATATAAGGATAAATTAAATTTTTTAATATTTCTAAAATGAGTCAATTAAGTCTAATAAATAGTATTAGTCTTAAATATTAATAATATGAGCCATAATGGTTTAAAACATTATAAATACCTTTTTATTAAATTATCTTCAACCTTAAGTAAAGATTATATGCTCAAAGGATTCCAATTCATAATAAAAACCTTAAAGAACAACTTGTGAATAAATCAGATCCTTTCTATCTACTTTAACCACCAGATTACAAAAACTACCACAACACTATAGTAAGTCCATAAGTAGTTAAGTAATACTATATCTTGGTTTATAAACTATAACCACTCATCTATAAAAAGGTAAATGATACTACTCCATTATAAAATCAAGAAACCACTACACCAAGTAAAAGAATAACCATTCTTAAGTAACCTTAAGGCAACATTACCAAGTACACCAAAATACAAATGTTATAAGCATTATACTTTCAAACTATCTTTGTTTTAAAGTTAACTTTAGTCTACAAGAATCTAAATATAACACGATAAGCATTGTTATATGTTTTATAGTTAACTTTGGTCTGAACTAGTTAAGTTATAAAGCATCTCAAGCCCAAACTATTCAAGCAAGCACAAATAACATCAACCACCACTAACTAACCACAAAGATTGTTTAAACCTTAGAAAAGGAATCTTTTCTTCAAAAGTTATTCGTTTTGCCACTTCAGACAATATATAATAAATAATCAAGATCACATTACTTCATACTTTACTTGTATACTTAGGATAGATAACATTTAAGCCCTTTATAAGCGACTCTACTTATAAAGTAAAGTTTGGAGATAAACTATTAAAGTGTAAACAATTTTGAATAGCATTTCATAGATATATATATTTTATTGCCGCATAAATATGTGATGTTCACACACACACTCACAAGCCCTAATAAGAAGCACAAGTGTGAAACTTATCTAAAAGGACAACACATTCTAAAGTAACCATTTTCGGAATCCAAACCCTAGAACAACGTTAGTTCCAAGATTCGCGTTTATAAAAGTGCATCTCATTACTTATGCATAAAGCATACTGCCTTTTTAAACATTAGTCCTTACCGGACCAATGATGCTGATCTCAGATTTTGGATCGTATACTAACTCGAAGACCGTGAGTGCATAATCTTGCAATCACAAAAGGCAAGTTCACACTTGCTCATGTCCTTTGTTTATTTTCTGTAAAGTATTTTACAAATCGAGTGTTCTCATCACCTGCATTTGAAAAAGGTCAGAAAACTCTATTTTCGGTAATAATGTGAGCTATTGGTTTCTGATCCAGGGTGATCAGCTAATCTAGTAAATCTGACAGTTGGAATACCACAACTCAGAAGTATATCACCTAGGACTTAACAACCAATGCCGCCAATGATTCTTGCACCGTATATTACGCGTTGACCATGAGATTTGGAATGGGAAGGAGAAGTCAGTTGTATCTTCTTCCTCTCGCATGAAGCCGGATGTGTGCGTGTCATATCCTCGAAGCGTGCATATTAATTGGTAATTCGTAGAGGATATGCAGCATATGGGTGGGAACCCTCAATGTCCCATGATAGTTCTGGCATCTAACAGTTTGTACAAACCATTGCCGTAATCCAATATGTGGGCATGGTGTACACCAAGGAGGCATGCGAGGTCGCGAAGGGGACAGTGATTGGCTTGGATCATCTTCTGGCCCCACATCATGGAATTGTGGTCGGGAATAAGTTTCCCAGCTGTGCAACAAAGAGTTGATCTCTCATGGGTAAAGTAACGCACCTCTACATAGTGTAAGAACTGTAACTTGTTACTCCCTATTCCGAGAAGGAGCTGCGAACGCGGCGGGAAAGGAACTCCATGAAAGTTATGGTAAAACCGTGAAGGCTGACGGACATAGCTTTTCAGAATAAAAGCAACCTTTGAAGAAATGTTTATTAAAAAAACTTGCACTGCCTACGACCTATGGTCTGTGGCCGTAGTTATAGTGCATCGAACACTCCTTTTCTAGTGAATTTGTTGAGTACACTCGTACTCAATGTATCTTCTTAACCCTTGCTAGATTCTGAAGTCGATATAGACAACATCTACATCAAGTTATGCTCCCCCTCATCATCCAAAGCTAAAGATCTTCAATGCAGACAAGGGAGTTAACATATACCTCAACTCAAGTGAAGACGAAGTTATGGATTAGATAGGAATATAATCTCTAGCCAAAGACCCTAGTTCTATAGTGTATTGCAATAGCACCAATGCCAATCTCTTAGTTAAAATACTAGTCTTAACAGTATAATAGTTCTTGCGTTGTTTATCTTTGATTCTTCTCCATAAGAAGTTCTTTCTCTCTCTTTAACCTAGAGTGTTCTCTAGATCTTGTGTAAAGAGTGAGTTGTAACCTTTAGCCATGTATTGGGCCCGTTGTGTTTCTGTTGTGCCATTCTGAGGGATGTAATACTAGTGAACGGTGTTTCATTGGTGTTATGTCAACGACTATAGTATATTACATCATGCAATGGTATGCTGGGTCACCGCAGAGTGTGCCAACACGCTCCAGCACACGAAAGGGACCGGCGTAGCGGGGTCCCAATTTGCGCTTGGAGCGCGGGTCCAGGAACTGCGTGGTCCTGTGAAGGAGGCGCAAGCACACCCAATCGTCCACCGCGAACTCCGCCTCGCGATGATGAGCATCATAGTACTTCCTGGCCAGCTACTGTGCTTGGAGAAGACGCTGGCGCGCCTCAGTCAGGATCTCGTCCCGGGTGTGGAGTAAGTCGTCTGCCGTCTCGGACCGAGCCGTGCCAGGCTCATAAGAAAGCATCGCCGGAGGTGGGAGCCCGTAGACCACCTCAAAAGGTGTGGCATGCAGGGCAGAGTGATAGGAGGTGTTGTAGCAGTACTCCGCCCATGCCAAACAGTCCACCCAAGCTCGTGGACGATCACCCGTAACACAGCGCAAATACATGGCGATCACCTTGTTGACCACCTCGGACTGGCCATCCGTCTGAGGGTGAAACGCCGTGCTCATGCGGAGCTTCATGCCCGCCAGCCGAAAGAGATCCCGCCACACGTGACCCGTGAACACAGGATCACGGTTGCTGACGATGGACGAAGGAAACCCGTGGAAGCGGACGATGCCGTCGAAGAAGGCCCACGCCACGGACGCGGTTGTATAGGGGTGGCCGAGGGCGATGAAGTGCGCGTACTTGGAGAAGCGGTCAACCACCGTGAGGATGAAGGATTTGCCGCCCACCTTGGGAAGGCCCTCGATGAAGTCCATGGAGATATCAGCCCACACCTGGGAGGGTACGTCCAGCGGCTGTAGCATACCCGTGGGTCACAGCGTCTCTGTCTTGTTCCGCTGGCATGTCACGCATGACCGCACCCAGTCACGGACCAGTGCACCATCACCGGGGACGTAGAAATCAGCAAGGAGGCGATGGAGGGTCTTCTGCACGCCCTCGTGTCATGTGGAGTGTGCCAGGGACAAGACCTGGTGGCGCATGTCACCGTGGTCTGGCACGAAGAGGCGGCTCCCGTGTATAAGCAGCCCATCGTCTAGGCTCCAGGGCCCCCTCAGCTCGCCGGTGTCAAGCCGCCCGCAGAGCGCCTATGTGTCCGCGGTAGTAGAAGTTGCCCGGTGAATGTCGTCGATGAAAGCGAAGGATGGCCCAGAGCGGATGCACAAGACGGCGCCCGCCATGGAAACATCGTCTGTGACATCCTCAGTGTCGTGACGGGACAAGGCGTCGGCGACCAAGTTGAGACGGCCGGGGCGGTACTCGACGGTGAAGTCGAAGACGAAGACCTTGCTTATCCACTGGTGTCGCGGGACGGTGGAGAGGTGCTGGTCCAGCAAGAACTTGAGGCTGTAGTGGTTCGTACGCACACGGAACGACCGGCCCCAAAGGTAAGGTCGCCAGTGGCGCACTGCCTAGACCAGCCCAATAAGCTCGCGCTCGTATGCCGCGAGCTTGTGATGGCGAGCGGCGAAGGGGCAGCTGAAGAAAGCCACCGGCCCTTCGCCCTAGTGGAGGACGGTGCCGAACCTGATGCCGGAGGCGTCGCAGTCCACCATGAACGGCATGTCGAAGTCAGGCATCTGGAGGATGGGTCCCGTCGTGAGCGCCTGCTAGAGAGCTTCGAATGTCGTAGTCGCCTCCTCGTCCCAGGAGAAGGCGTCGCGACGAAGGAGGCGTGTTAGTGGCGCGGCGATGAGGCCTAAGTCCCGGATGTACTTCCGATAGTAGCCGGCGAGGCCCAAGAAGCCATGGAAAGCTCGCGGGGTCGGCCACGCGGCGACGGCGGCGACTTTGTCCACGTCCATCGCGACACCTTCCGCTGAGATGAGGTGCCCCAGGTACGCGACGGAGGTCGTGCCGAACGAGCACTTTGAGCGCTTGAGGTGGAGACGATGCGCTCGAAGCTCGTTGAAGATGATGGCCACATGCTGCAGGTTCTCTGCCTAGGATGAACTGTAGATAAGAATGTCATCAAAGCAAACAAGCACAAAGCAGCGCAAGTATGGGCTGAGCACGGCGTTCATCAGGGCCTAGAAGGTTGCCGGCGCGTTGGAGAGGCCGAACGGCATCACCAGGAACTCGAAGTGGCCATGGTGAGTACGAAACACCGTCTTCTCGATGTCGTCTGGGTGCATGCGCACCTGATGATAGCCCGAGCATAGGTCGAGCTTGGTGAAGAAGCGCGCTCCGTGTAGCTCATCCACGACGGGGATGGGGAACTTGTCCTTGGACGTCATGGTGTTGAGGGCGCGGTAGTCGATGCAGAAGCGCCATGTGCCGTCGGTCTTGCGCACAAGGAGCACTGGGGTGAAGAACGGCGATATCGAAATCCGGATGATGCCCTGCGCGAGCATGACCACCACCTGGCGCTCGAGCTCGTCCTTTTGCAGCTGGGGGTACCGGTACGGGCGCACGACGACAGGCGTCGTGTCCGGCAGCAGGTGGATGCGGTGGTCACATGGCCATGCGGGTGGGGGGCCCTGTGGCTCGTCGAATATGTCGTTGTGCTACTGCAGGAGGTCGGCCAGGAGCGGATGCGCCTCGTCAAGTGCGGCCGCCATCAGTTGAAGCTGCGGGGTCGCGGTGCCGGAGCCGCTGATGCCCGTCCACTGAAAGCGACGGCCCCCCGTGTGCCGGAAGATGAGGGACAGCACGTCAAGGTCCCAAAGGATGGGGCCTATTGTGAAGAGGAAATCGACGCCGAGGATGAAGTCGTAGCAGCCCATGTCGATGCCGACGCAGTTGATGGAGAAAGGCTCATTGCCGATGAGGACGGGAACCTGCCGCGCCACGCCATGGCAAGTAAGGCGGTCCCCATTGGCGACGGTGACGCTGAACTTTTTCGCGCCCGCCGGCTAAAGTGCGAGGTGGCGCATGGCGTCCCTGGATAGGAAGTTGTGCGTCGAGCCCGTGTCCACGAGCGCGGTGATACGCTCCCCGTTGATCGTCACTGGAAGCAGCATCGTCTTCGACGTCTTGATGCCTTCCATGGCATGAAGGGAAACGACGAAGGCGGTCGCATCGACCGGCCTGTAGGTCATGACGCCGGCCTTAGAGAGTGTGGTTGCATCGAGCTCCGCGGTGAGGGCCTCCACCTCCGCGTCATCGACGGTCTCCAAGTAGAACATGCGGGTGCATGTATGAACCGGCGCATACGGCTTGTCGTAGTTGAAGCACAGGCCCTTGCGATGCCGCTCGAGCTGCTCGGCTGACGTCAAGCGCCGAAAGGTACGCGTCGGCGCGGGGGCGGAGGCAGGACGGGGAGCGTCAGGGTGGCGCCGCCGGTGTAGGGAGGGTCGGGGGACACGCCATGACCCGAACGCTGCATAGCGTTGGCGCTGCTCAGACGCTGCGTAGTACATGGCCGTCTGCAGGTCCTGGGGGTCGCGCATCTCGATGTCGATGCGGATGTGGTCGGGAAGACCGCCGACGAAGAGCTCGGCGCGCTGGCGAGCCGTGACGCCAAGCGCAAGGCAGTGTTGGAGATATGCCCTAGAGGCAATAATAAAAGTGGTGATTATTATATCTTTGTGTTTATGATAAATGTTTACATTCATGCTATAATAGTATTAACCAGAAACATTAATACTTGTGTGATTTGTAAACTAAATTAGAGTCCCTGTTAAAGCCTCTTTATAATACTAGCTTGTTGGTTAATGGATGACCGTGGTTTCGCGATCATGAACATTGAGATGTTATTAACAACAAGATCATATCATTAGGAGAATGGTATGATGGACATACTCCTATAGATAAGCGTAGCATAAGGATCAAGTCATTTCAATAGTTCGTTTGCTATAAGCTTTTTGATACATAGTAACCTAATTCCTTCGACCATGAGATCATGCTAATCACCATCACCGGAAGGATGCTTTTATTACATCAAACACCACACCGTAACTGGGTGGCTATAAAGGTGGCATTGAGTGTTCAGAAAGTATGTGTTGAGGCACATGGTCAAGAGTGGGATTTGTCCATCCATATGACGGATAGATATACTCTGGGCCCTCTCGGTGGAATGTCATCCAATTAGCTTGCAAGCATGTGACTCGCTCACAAGGGATCACATATCACGGGAACGAGAAAAGAGTACTTATCGGTAACGAGGTTGAACTAGGTATGCGGAGATACCGACGATCAAACCTCGGATAAGTAAACTATCACGAGACAAAGGGAAATTGGTATCGTATGTAAGTGGTTCATTCGATCGCAAAAGTAATCGTAGAAATATGTGGGAGCCATAAGAATTTCCAGATTCCTCTATTGGTTATTGATCGGAGAAGTGTCTCGGTCATGTCCGCATAATTCACAAACCGTAGGGAGACACACTTAAGGATTCGATGTTGTTTAGTAGATATGGAATGTAAGTAGGGAAACCGAATGTTGTTCGGAGTCTCGGATGGGATCCGGGATATCACGAGGAGATCCGGAATGGTCCGGAGAATAAGATTCATATAAGGAATGTCTGATTCTGGAGTTCAGGAATGATTTCGATGTTTTCATCGGAGAGGTTCTAGAAGGGTCTAGAAGGTTCGCCTGAACGGAAGGGGAATGGTCCATGAATGTGTCATGGGTAAGTGGAATGATTGGATCATATCCTAGGTCACTTGGTTGGGCATTTGCAAGAGAGAATTAAAGCTCTAAATTGAAAGTCAAAAAGGAGGTTTGAAAAGTCAAACTGGAACAATAGTTTCCTAGTGGAAGAAGGAAAGAGTCCTTCTTTCTATCCAACTTGGGTTTGGGTATGGATTCAAACTCCCCTCTCCCAAGGCTGCCCCCTCTCATAAATAGAGGGGAGGGCTGCCCCAAGACCACAAGCCCTATCCCTCCCCACCGTGCACCGCCGCCGCCGGCCCGTCGTCGTCGCCCTAGCCGCCGCCGACACCTTCTCCTGCTCTCCGGCCTTCTAAACCTAGATCCCTGGAAACCCTAGATCCACCGTAACTCGCACCGGCTTAGGCGAAGCCCTGCGGGATCTTCCCTCTACTTTCGACACCACGCCATCGTGCTGCCGAAATCGTGAGGGGAGAACTACAACCTCCGCTGCCTGCTGGAACAAGGGAGAGGAAGGTCTTCATCAAGTACTGAACGTGTGACCGACTGCGAACGCGCTGCCGGAACGCAGCGCCGGAAGGATCGTCTACACGATCTTGAGATCGGCAAGTGTACGACTACATCACCCACGAGAATCTGCTCTCGTTAACCGCTTTGGAATCTTCGAGGGTGAGTGCTCCTATTGACTCATTGCTACAATCTAGTAGATAGATCTTGGCTTGTTTGTGTGCATGCGGTAGAATTTTGTTGTTTTCCATGCTACGAACCCCTTCAGTGGTATCAGAGCCGTGTCTATATATAGATCTGTTGCACGAGTAGAACACAATGGTCATTGTGGGTGTTGATGCTTTTGTTGTCGATTGCTTCTTGTGTACTTTGCATCTTGCGGATGGTGGGATGAAGCGGCCTGGGCTAACCTTACATGACATCGTTCATGAGACTTGCTCCACGTTTGACATGCAACTTGTATTGCATAAGTGGATTTCTGGGTGCTTGTTTCTCCCAACATAGTGAAGATTCAATTTACAATGGGTAATTGACAATACTAGAATCAACGTTGTGGTTCTTGTTCGTAAGTTAGAATGACACTTATTGAAAGCCCCAAACCACGTAAAACATGCAAAGAAAATTAGAGGCGTCTAACTTTGTTTTGCAGGGGTGTGCTGTGATGTGATATGGCCATGATTGTGATTATATATGATGCATGCAATGTACCTTATTGTAAGTCGGCAATCGGCAGGAGCAATATGGTTGTCTTTTAATTCCGATAAGACCTGCGTGTCTATTATTCAAAGTAATTGTAATAGTTGATGCTGGTGGACGACAACCATGAAGCGGCGCCATTGACCTTGACGCAATGCCGGTGATGATGGAGATCATGTTCGTGCTTGAAGATGGAGATCGGAAGCACAAGAAGAAAGGCCATATCATATCACATATTATGAATTGCATGTGATGTTAATCCTTTTATGCATCTTGTATTGATTAGTTCGCAACGGTAGCATTATAAGATGATCCCTCTAGCACAAAATTTCAAGTTGTAATGTGTTCATCCTTAGTAAGCACCGTTGCTAAAGCTTGTTGTTTCGAAACACCACGTGATGATCGGGTGTCTTAGATTCTGCGAGTGTATACAACGGGAGCAAGCCAGATTTTCTCATGGGGAAGCTAAGGTTTGATCTTGACGAGCCTAGCATGTACAAACATGGTCTCGGAACACGGATCGCCGAAAGGTAAAGCATGAATCATATAGTAGATATGATGAACATGTTGATTGTTCGCCATTGAAGCTACGTCAACTCTCGTGATGATCGGTTTTGATGTAGTGGATTTGGTTCGTGTGATCACTAAAACAATGTGAGTGATATTGTTTTGAGTGGGAGTTCACCTAGATTAATTTAACTATTAATTTGAACTCAATTTGTCATAAACTTAGTCTAAACTATTGCAAATATGTTGTAGATCAATGGCAGCCCCTACCATCAATTTTAATGCGTTCCTAGAGAAAGAAAAGTTGAAAAACAATGGAAGCAACTTCGCGGATTGGTTCTGCAACTTGGGGATTGTCCTCAATGCTGGTAATTTGACCTATGTGCTGGATGCACCGCTAGGTGACCCACCTGCAGCTGATGCTACCGATGAGGTGAAGAATGTTTTCCTCGCTCTGAAGAATCAGTACTCCACAGTTCAGTGTGCTATGTTGTATGGTTTGGAATCGGAGCTTCAGAAAAGGTTTGAGAACCATGACCCACATGATACTGTCTGTGAACTCAAAATGATATTTGAGGCTCACGCGGCAGTTGAGAGTTATGAGGCTTATGAAAAGTTCTTTAACTGCAAGATGGAATAGGGTAGCTCCATCTGTGAGCACGTGCTTAAGATGTCTGGGCACGCAAGCAAGCTTCAAAGCTTGGGTATAGTGATTCCTATTGCTTTGGGGATTCAACGTGTCCTCCAATCACTACCACCAAGTTAGAAGAACTTTGTGATGAACTACAATATGCAAAACATGGACAAGTCGTTGCCCGATCCCTTCTCCATGTTAAAGTTTGCGGAAGTGGAGATCAAGAAAGAGCACCAAGTGTTGATGGTCAATAATACCATCGAATTCAAGAAGCAAGGCAAGTCTAAGAAAAAGGGAAACTTGAAGAAGGGCGGTAAGAAAGTTACCGTGCCGGCGAAGAAGACCATGGCTGGTCCTAAGCCTGATACTGAGTGATTTTACTACAAGGGAGAAGGTCACTAGAAGCAGAATTTCCCTAAGTACTTGGCGGATTTGAAGAACGGCAACATCAAGAAGAAAGGTATATCCGATATACATGTTATTGATGTGTATCTCACTAGTACTCGTAGTAGTGCCTGGGTATTTGATACTGGTTCGGTTGCTCATATTTGTAACTCGGAACAGGTGCTGCAGAATAGACGGAAACTAGCGAAGAACGAGGTGACGATGCGGGTTGGAAATGAATCAAAGGTTGATGTGATCGCGGTCGGCATGCTACTTCTTCATCTACCATCGGGATTAGTTTTATACTTAAATAATTGTTATTTGGTGCCTGCGTTGAGCATGAACATTATATCCGGATCATGTTTATTGCGAGACGGTTACTTGTTTAAGTCCGAGAATAATGGTTTTTCGATTTATATGAGTAATATGTTTTATGCACATGCACCTTTGATAGATGGTCTATTCTTATTGAATCTCGATTGTAGAAATACATACATTAATAACATTAAAGCTAAATGTTTGAAATTGAGCGATAACTTGACCTATATGTGACACTGTCGTCTTGGTCATATTGTTGTGAAGCATATGAAGAAACTCCATTCTGATGGACTTCTTGAATCACTTGATTTCGAATCACTTGAAAGATGCGAAGCATGTCTGATGGGTAAAATGACTAAGACTCCATTTTCTGGTATGATGGAGCGAGCTACGGACTTATTGGAAATTATACATACCGATGTGTGTGGCCCAATGAGTGTAGCATCGCGCGGTGGTTATCGTTATGTTCTTACCTTCACGGATGACTTGAGTAGATATGGGTATATCTATTTCATGAAACATAAGTCTGAAACTTTCGAGAAGTTTAAGGAATTTCAAAGTGAGGTAGAGAATCAACGTAACAAGAAGATTAAATTTCTACGATCTGATCGTGGAGGTGAATATCTAAGTTATGAGTTTGGCGAGCATTTGAAGAAATGTGGAATACTTTCACAATTGACACCGTCGGGAACACCACAAAGTAAGGGTTGTCCGAACGTCGTAATCGAACTCTCTTAGATATGGTTAGTTCTATGATTTCACTTACAGATTTACCGCTATCGTTTTGGGGTTATGCATTAGAAAGATCCGCATTCACTTTAAATAGGGCACCATCTAAATCCGTTGAAATGACACCATATGAATTATGGTTTGGGAAGAAACCTAAATTGTTGTTCCTTAAAGTTTGGGGTTGCGAAGCTTATGTAAATAAGTTATAGCCCGACAAGCTTGAACCCAAAGCGGAAAAATGCGTCTTCATAGGATACCCGAAGGAAACTATTGGGTATACCTTCTATCATAGATCTGAGGGCAAAATCTTCGTTGCTAAGAATGGATCCTTTCTAGAGAAGGACTTTCTCTCGAAAGAAGTGACTAGAAGGAAAGTAGAACTCGACGAGGTTATCGAACCTTCTCTAGGACTTAAGAGTAGCGCAGCACTAGAAGTAGTTCCTGTGGCACCTACTCCAATAAGAGAGGAAGCTAATGATGTTGATCATGAAACTTCGGTTGAAGTAACTACGGAACCTCGTAGGTCAATGATAAATCGTACCACTCATGATTGGTATGATCCCGTTATGAGTGTCATGTTGGTGGACAACACAGATGACCCTGCGACATATGAGGAAGCGATGATGAGCCCAGATTCCAATAAATGGTAAGAAGCCATAAAATCCGAGATTGGATCCATGTACGAAAACCAAGTATGGACTTTGGTGGACTTACCGGATGGCCGGAATGCTGTCGAGAACAAATGGATTTTCAAGAAGAAAACAGATGCTAATGGTAATGTTACTGTCTATAAAGCTCGACTTGTCGCAAAAGGGTTTCGACAAATTCAAGGAGTTGACTACGATGAGACTTTCTCACCGGTAGCGAAGCTAAAGTCTGTGAGGATTTTGTTAGCAATCGCTGCATATTATGATTATGAGATATGGCAGATGGATGTCAAAACGACGTTCCTCAATGGAGACATTGATGAAGAGTTGTATATGGTACAACCCAAAGGTTTTGTCGATCCTAAAGATGCTAACAAGGTACGCAAACTTCAACGGTCCATTTATGGATTGAAGCAAGCATCCCGGAGTTGGAGTCAACGTTTTGATAAGGTAATCAAAAGTTTTGGTTTTATACAAACGTATGGAGAAGCTTGTATTTACAAGAAAGTGAGTGGGAGCTCTATAGCATTCTTAATACTCTATGTAGATGACATATTGTTGATTGGGAATGATGTAGACCTTCTTAATAGTGTCAAGGATTATTTGAATAATAGTTTTTTAATGAAAGATCTTGGCGAAGCTGCTTACATATTAGGCATAAAGATTTATAGAGATAGATCGAGACGTCTAATATCACTGTCACAGAGTACATATTTGGACAAAGTTCGAAAGAGGTTTGGAATGGAAGATAACAAGAAAGGGTTCTTGCCCATGTTGCCCAATACGACCTTGAGTAAAACTCAAAGTCCTGCAACAGCAGAAGATAGAGAAAGGATGAGTAAGACTCCCTATGCCTCAGCCATAGGATCTTTTATATATGCCATGCTATGTACTAGACCCGACATTGCATATGTTGTTAGTTTGACTAGCAGATATCAAAGTGATCCAGGAGTGGATCATTGGACAGCGGTCAAAAACATCCTTAAGTACTTGAGAAGAACTAAGGATATGGTTCTTTCTTATGGAGGTGATGAACAGCTCGTTATTAATGGTTACACCGATGCTAGTTGGAACACCGATCCGGATGATTCTAAATATCAATCTGGATATGTATTTACTTTGAATGGTGCAACAGTTAGCTGGAGGAGTGCAAAACAAAGTGTTGTGGTGAGATCTTCAACTGAATCAGAATACACAGCTGCTTCGGAGGCTTCACAAGAGGCGATATGGATGAAGGAGTTCATTACAGAGCTTGGTGTGGTTCCAAGTGCGCTGGACCCAATGTCTATCTATTGTGATAACATGGGCGCCATAGCCAATGCGCAAGAACCAAGGTCACACAAGAAGCTGAAGCACATCAAGCTACATTTTCACGCTATTCGAGAGCATGTCCAAGATGGTGACATAAAAATTTGCAAAGTACACACAGATCTGAATGTGGCGGATCCGTTGACTAAACCTCTCCTGAGGGCAAAACATGACCAGCACTAATACGCAATGGGTGTTCGGTATATTACCATGTAATCTAGATTAGTTGACTCTAGTGCAAGTGGGAGACTGTTGGAGATATGCCCTAGAGGCAATAATAAAAGTGGTTATTATTATATCTTTGTGTTTATGATAAATGTTTACATTCATGCTATAATAGTATTAACCAGAAACATTAATACTTGTGTGATTTGTAAACTAAATTAGAGTCCCTCGTAAAGCCTCTTTATAATACTATCTTCTTGGTTAATGGATGACCGTGGTTTCACGGTCATGAACATTGAGATGTTATTAACAACAAGATCGTATCATTAGGAGAATGGTATGATGGACATACTCCTATAGATAAGCGTAGCATTAGGATCAAGTCATTTTAATAGTTCGTTTGCTATAAGCTTTCTGATACATAGTAACCTAATTCCTTCGACCATGATATCATGCTAATCACCATCACCGGAAGAATGATGTGATGACATCAAACACCACACCGTAACAGGGTGGCTATAAAGGTGGCATTGAGTGTTCAGAAAGTATGTGTTGAGGCACATGGATCAAGAGTGGGATTTGTCCATCCATATGACGGATAGATATACTCTGGGCCCTCTCGGTGGAATGTCATCCAATTAGTTTGCAAGCATGTGACTGGCTCACAAGGGATCACATATCACGGGAACGAGAAAAGAGTACTTATCGGTAACGAGGTTGAACTAGGTATGCGGAGATACCGACGATCAAACCTCGGATAAGTAAACTATCGCGAGACAAAGGGAAATTGGTATCGTATGTAAGTGGTTCATTCGATCGCAAAAGTAATCGTAGAAATATGTGGGAGCCATATGAATTTCCAGATTCCTCTATTGGTTATTGATCGGAGAAGTGTCTCGGTCATGTTCGCATAATTCACGAACCGTAGGGAGACACACTTAAGGATTCAATGTTGTTTAGTAGATATGGAATGTAAGTAGGGAAACCGAATGTTGTTCAGAGTCTCGGATGGGGTCCGGGATATCACGAGGAGATCCGGAATGGTCCGGAGAATAAGATTCATATAAGGAAAGTCCGATTCCGGAGTTCGGGAATGATTTCGATGTTTTCATCGGAGAGGTTCTAGAAGGGTCTAAAAGGTTCGCCGGACCGGAAGGGGAATGGTCCATGAATGTGTCATGGGTAAGTGGAATGATTGGATCATATCCTAGGTCACTTGGTTGGGAATTTGCGAGAGAGAATTAAAGCTCTAAATTGAAAGTCAAAAGGGAGGTTTGAAAAGTCAAACTGGAACAATAGTTTCCTAGTGGAAGAAGGAAAGAGTCCTTCCTTCTATCCAACTTGGGTTTGGGTATGGATTCAAACTCCCCTCTCCCAAGGCTGCCCCCTCTCATAAATAGAGGGGGAGGGCTGCCCCTAGACCACAAGCCCTAGCCCTCCCCACCGTGCACCGCCGCCGCCAAGTCACCGCCGCCGCGCCGCCTCCGGCTCGTCGTTGTTGCCCTACCCGCCGCCGACACCTCCTCCTCCTCTCCGGCCTTCTAAAACTAGATCGCCGGAAACCCTAGATCCACCATAACTCGCACCGGCTCAGGCGAAGCCCTGCGGGATCTTCCCTCTACTCCCGACACCACGTTGTCGTGCTGGCGGAATCTTGAGGGGAGAACTAAAACCTCCGCTGCCTTCTGGAACAAGGAAGAGGAAGGTCTTCATCGAAAATTTAACGTGTGACCGATCATGAAGCGCCTTGGAACACAGCGCCGGAAGGATCGTCTACGTGATCTTGAGATCGGCAAGTGTACGACTACATCACCCACAAGAATCTGCTCTTGTTAACCGCTTTGGAATCGTCGAGGGTGAGTGCTCCTATCGACTCATTGCTACAATCTAGTAGATAGATCTTGGCTTGTTTGTGTGCATGCGGTAGAATTTTTTTTTCCATGCTACGAACCCCTTCAGGCAGGCCAACGTCTGGAAGTGGTTGACGAAGTCCTGCACCGAGGTGGTGAAGGGGAGGCGACCGAGCTTGGCCAGGTGGCTTCCACGTATGGGGGGCGAACCGAAGGAGGCACAGGTCGCGAAAGCGCTCCCACGGAGGCATCCCGCCCTCGTCCTGCTCAAGGGCGTAGTACCACGTCTGTGCGGCACCACATAGGTGGTAGGAGGCGATCCACGTGCGGTCGGACGCCATGGTCCGCTACCCCCGGAAAAACCGGTCGCACTGATTGAGCCAGTTCAAGGGGTCGACAGTTCCATCGTAGGTGGCGAACTCCAACTTGGTGAAGCGAGGCGGCTGCTGCACGTGCGGCGAGGCCATGTAGGCTCTCTCGTGGCGGCCCGTCGCGGCGAGAGGAGAGTACTATGGCACCATGGATCTCCCGGCGTATGGGTCGGTATACCCGCCAAAGGTGGTGGCGGGCGGCGGCAGCACCGTCTGCTGTGGTGGCGCTGACGTGTAGATCGGCGTGGCGATCCACGTCGGCAGCTGGGGCTGCGATGACAGGAACCTGATCTGGGTGATCGGGATTCCCTGGGGGCGGCGATGGACGGTGGTGGTGGCACGAAGGGCACCGTCGGCGGGGGTGGTGGCGGCGGTGGCGCGTAGGGAGCCTGGAGGAAGGTCCGGAGGTTCGAGACCGCCCGGGTGAGGTCGCGAATCGCAGCCGACATCTCCGCCGGAGAGAGGCGGGGTACCGAAGTGGCCGGTGGCGGCGACGGCTGGGACAGCGGCGGCGGGCCAACTGAGGTGGCGATGGCAGCGCGGTGGAGGCGGCAGATGGGAGGCTAGAATAACTCATCGAACCAGAGCAATCTGATACCAAATTGGTAGAGGCTACGGTTCTACCAGGTCTCGAGCGTAGATTATAGGGGTGAAAGTGAGGGCGGTGGGGATGGAGGCGCAGACGTCGGCGGCTGGGCGCCGTCGCTGCGAGAGGGAGTATGTGGCGGCTAGGGCAAGGTGCGGCTAGGGTTTGGGGCTCCCGTCTCCTGAGGGAGACGACAACAGAATATGTTTATTGTCTGATTATAATCAAAGGGGTACATGCGTTTATATAGCAGGGCAGCTCCTCTAAACCCTAGATAACTTGGGATAAGCCCCTAATTGGGCCTCTTCCGTGTATACTGGAGCCCGACCATAACATTAACATCCTACTATAGGGTGTGCTAGCGGCAGTGGAAGCCAGCTGGCGCCCTAGTCCCCGTCGATGACGATTAGACCTGCGGCGCTAGCCAAACTCATTCGGCCAGCGGTGGAGGCGGCAGTGGTGCAGTAGGAGGGGCCGTCGGTAGTGCAGAAGCCTGCATTGCAGACTGCTGGATAGCTTCACGGAGGTCGTTCCACTTGGCCTCCTCCTCCTGCTAGGAGGGATCGATGGGGCGAGGAGTTGATCCTCCTCCATCATTTCAAGGTCTTCCGGCGAGTAGCCCTCCGCCACAGATCTGGTGGTAGGAAAGCGTGGTGTTGTATGATCTCCTGGCCGCGGAATGGGCCGATCACGGGAATGGCCGGCATCGGCACACTGGTCTGGTTGAGATGGCACGTGTGGCAGATGGACATCTAGCCATGGCTGCGGCTATCCCAGCCCTGCAAACTGTCGCACAACTTCCACCACCACGTAGACGCGACGCTTGGAGGTGGGGCGTGGGAGGCGAGCGCGATAGTTTTGGCGCCACACGGTGAGGTGAAGACACATAGAAACGACGACCACTACCGTCGGAGGAGGACCCCGCCTCATGGTTGTTGCGGCCGCGGCCGAAGAAGCCCTTGTCGCCGCCCTTCAGCATTGGAGCCCTAGGGTTTAGCTAGAGCGAAAGCTTCCAATGGGGACTGGATCTAACGTGGATAGCTATAGTGGACGCCACCGGTCCCCATTAATAAGGGTCATGGTAGGTTGGTGGCCCACACTGGTTCCTCTCCCCTATCACTGATGCGTGGGCCCTACGAGGACCGGGAGAGGATATGCCCGGACACACGGGTGATCCTTGTCACCTAAAATACGGCTCAAGTTTAGGCTGAAATTATGGACCAGACAAAATCACGACCTCGATCCGTTTGCGGAGCCGCACTGGCCTTGTCCACAATCCACACAATGTGCATGCAGAAGAATATAACTCTGAGAAATCACGGACTCTGCCTCGCCGAATGTCCAATGAGTTTTGCATCCACTGGCCAATCATCAAAGCTGGCCTAGCTAGCCGCGATAGCTAATTATCTCGGTGCAGGCAGTCGAGAGTCGAGACAATGTACATATGGATTAGGTTCGGTAGACGCACAGTGAGCTATCCCTGCATCTGCATGCATACCCGATCACTGCATGCCGCCCATGGTCATGGATCGTCGTCAATCATCGGCGCCGTGATAGATGGACCAGCTAGCTGCAGTGGTTCGGAAGCATACCGGGGCTGTGTGTGTTGTGCTTGTGCGTAGCAGTAGTAATGCTATGTTCGTCCAGCGGTAAGCGTAGAAGTACCCTTGGCGTAGGTGGAGCAATACCGAGGGGAGTACTCTCGGCGTAGGTATTGTTATTTTCACAGATTCATGCTCGTGGCAACACCGACGGTCACCCCATGGTTTTGCTATGCGCCGTTAACTATGTATACGCCGACGGTGGCCCTCGGCGTTTCTCTATCTATGCCGAGGGTTTTCTACACGACGGTCCCACTCGGTGTTGCTTTTTTTCGAAATAGGATTTCGTCCCGCTATATTAATATAGAAACCACACGATACAGCTGCTGGGCAGCAGCACAATCAAGCCCAAAACAAAAAAGGAGAGAAAGAAAGAGAAATGAAAGCCAACAATGGTAGATCGACAAAACAAGGGTGACCCGCAATCGCTGCGCCCTCCGACGATGTACCCCCACAATCCTAGCATTTTGGAGCGCCACGTACCAAGTAACACCTTCAAGAAGGGGGGCGACGACGACGACGCTGTTACCCGGACTAGTCCTAGGGGTTTCCCCCGGTACTCGGAGGGGAGTGGAGAAGGGGTACACCCGACGCCCTCCAGGACGGAACGATGACACCCTCAGGCGTCACCGCGTCAGTGCCGGACTAGCCGACATGGATTTCTCCCGACCCCCCCAAAAAAACACTCCCCCAGATGCTCCGACGTGCTCCACCACGCTTTGCCGCCCACCAACATGCCACACCACGATCGATACGCCGCTCTTGTCCGTCTCCCTGAGATCACCAGCACGAGGCCTAGAGGAGTAGGACAGCACAGCAGGAATCGGAGGTGCTAGCAGCGCCGCTGACGGGAGAGAACTACCTCCACCGTGTCCCAGTAGCCGACCGGACGTGGTAGTAGGGTCACACCAGGCCCTGTCGGGCCCGGCCAGACCCATATCGGGCCCGCAAAGCCCCCACTGTCTCGCTGCAGCAAGCCAGCATCACCGCCACCACCATCCAGATGCCCACACGAGCTAGACCTCCACCTCCGGGAACCACTGCAGCAGCATGACGTCCGGCCTGCCTAGACCCTGATGGGGCCCGAAGGGCCTAGATTTGGGCCGAGCGGGCGCCGCCGCCAACCTCCGCAGAGCTCGCCACCAACGGCCGCGCCCAACGCCGGCGAGCTCCCAGCCGACGTCGAGCTACCCTGCCGCCATGCCGAACCACCGCTGCTGAGGTGCACCGTTGCCGGCCGACCCTCCCGAGCCGAGCCCCGTGCGCGCGGGGGAAGAAGAGCTCCCGCCGCCGTCGGCACCGCGCGGGCAACGCCCGACGGCGACCGCCGGCGACGGCGGGGAGGGAGAGGTCGGGGAGGTGCTGGGTGTGCCGATGCCGCCCGCGACGGCGAGCGACGAGCGCCTGTTTTTCGGATCTCCTGGCGGGCGCTAGAGGGGGTGTTAGGGTGTTGCTCCTTTACGCCGACGCTTTAGCTATGCCGACTTTTTTTTCTAGCCATGGGCACTGCACAAGCTATGTCGAGGACCCCGATATTTTCCCTCGATGTTGAGATCCCCTCGGCGTCTAAGTTTGTCCCGTACGAATATGCTCGATTCCAAAACAGTCCATGCATTTTCGTCGTAACAAGGAGTTTTCAAGTTTCCGTCGGAGGCAAGCAGAATCCTCCCTGAATGATCCCAAGGACAGCGAGAGAGCATGCATACATATTGCTCTGCGATGGGCCGGAGATCTCGTATGCAAAGGCAACATTCGTACGCGAAATCAATGAGCCAGCACGCTCATAAAAGCAGCCATGCTTGGCCAACGGCTTAGTACCTTATCCTGATGAGCATACTGGGAGCAGCTGGGGCCATGCAGACGTGAAATCCGGCGACAGCGGCACGACCGCTCCGGGGACCAGGTTCGGTATGTGGCCGCGACGGCGACGACGACGGCGACATCCTCCAAGTCCAAGACCCGAGATGATCGGCTCAAAGACTGGCCTGCTGTGCGCTTGCTGCTGTGCTGATACTACCATCCTCGCACTGCTGTTGCGTACGCTTCATTTATACTACTGTACTAGTACTGTACTGAATTATGGGACTAGGATGGCTGCGCCTGATGGTCCGAGACGCCGAGTCCTGAACAAATGGATGCGCAATAAATGCCGTGCATACTAGGGGATTGTTTGGCAGCCTGCATTCATCATTTGATCCAACCTGGTAAGGCTGGTTTTAGTAAAAGTATCATAGCTAGTATCATGCATGCCATGTTGGCAAAAATCTGATATGGCATAACAATTAATGACGAAAGAGATGGTTAGTGTATCGTAGGTAGATACCATATCATAGCACGTAAAACTAGGAAATTCTCACATAAATAAATCTTGTACATAAATTTGTATTGAGATTCTACAAATCATTGAATATAGTAATAGTATGATACTACCATATGATACCATGCACTATGGAGATAGTATCATACACTAGTATCATATGCATGATACTAGTAGTATGATACTACCACTATGACCAACCTAATGCTCTGGCTGGCAATGCTAGCCTTATATAGGCTTTGGATCATAAATTGCACACTGTTTGGTAGCCTAAAGTTTATCAGTGGGACATTTTGTGTAGCCTGTTTGATAGTCTGTTTGTAAGCGCAGAGTCCAAACCTAAAGCAAATGTGTGTGTTTGGTTGTTCCCAGGCCTGAAATGATGTCACCTCTTCTCTCCGATGGATGATCTTACCCTTCTATCACACAATTGAAGGTATAAATCATCGAAGGACAAACCGAGGTACTACGGATATGCAGAGTTCATCATCACACAACCCTAACTAATATGAATAGAAGTTCACAAGCACAGTCGATCATGATTATTGTTCAGGAACCAAGGGGAGGGGGTACTGCAACCTTCTTCTCTTCACCATCATCTTCTTCTTCTCATTCTTCTTCTTCACCTCCTTCTTCTTCTTGTCAGATGGTGGTGGAGCCTCTGTCATTCCACGTTGTCGCTTCCCACTCCTTCTTCTTATCCTTCCAAGCTTCATTGTCAGATGCTTCCACACCATGTCCATTGTCATTCTCGTCACGAATCACACTCTCCTCATCTGGCACATACGAATCAAGGCCATACCCCAAGATCTTGTTGTGGAGTATGCAACATGCAAGCACTAGCTTTACCTGGGTGGGGAAGGTGTGGAATGGCTTCTGATCAAGGATCTTGAACATGTTCCTCAAAGCAGCGAATGCCCTCTCAATGGTAACCCTAAGGCTAGAGTGCCTGATATTAAAGAGCTCTTTGGCATTCTATGGCATGTTCCTTCTAGTGAACTCGTTGAAATGGTGTCGACATGCTATTGTGGGCTCACGACAGATGAGTTTTCTGCCATGGCACGAGGTGTAGTAGGAAGTTGGAATATAGTAGAGGGCTCTGTATGGTGATGGGTGGTATGTTCTTAAGGAAGATGTTGTGGCGGCGGCATAGAGAAAAGTGTTTTCATCGAAAGTAACGTGTCGAGAAATAAGTACATAACCGAAAGAGGGGTCAAAAGAGTGAGATCCCTTGTGATGATCAGAGGGGCCAAGGTAAACACAAGACAAGGATCGAGGCACAAGTTTGTGAGAAGCAATAGAGGTGATGTTTGAAAAGCATACACAACCAAAGACACGCAGGTCAGAATAATTGGGATGATGAAGAAAGAGGGATTGAAAAGGGTGTAAAGAGGACAAGTTTTTGTTGGTCGAATGTTGAGAAGAAAGGTGGAGGTAGGTAGAGCTTCTTGGGGTGTCCTAGTCGACAATGCCAGAGATCAACACCGGTGAGCATGGCTTGGGGTGTGGAAGTAGGCGCGCCATGAAGTGGATAAATATCGCTCGAGCTATTGTATCGAGTGAGAACTGTCGCCATTTTCAGATCCTTCACAGATAAACCAAAGGGATCAAATTTCAAGGAAACATTGTTGTCAATTGTAAATGTTCGAATGGATATAAGATTTTTTATTAAAGAAGGAGCGAACAAGAACATTACATAGAAGAAAAAATGCATGAGGATGGGAAATAAAGGAGTGAATGGTGCAAGAGATGGGAATTGAAGCTAATGGTTATGGATGAAAAAGATGAAAAAGAACAAGCTGATAAAATTTTTATATTTGAAGACATGTGTGAGGATGTGATACGTCCAAAACATATCTACTTTCTCGAACACTTTGCTATTGTTTCTTCTCTAAACTTGTATGATTTGGATACAACTAACACGGACTGATGCTGTTTTCAGCAGAATTACCTTGGTGTCTTATTTTTGTGTAGAAAATGAACTATCGGGAAAAATCCTGGAAAATATGCCAAAAATTATATTTCACAAGAAGATCCACGGAGCCAGACGATGAGACAGAGAGGTGGCCTAGGGGGGCCACACCCACCCCAGGCGCGGGCCCACCACTTGCCGCGCCTGGAGGGGGTGCAGCCATCCCAAGCACCCCCTCGGCCTCCCTCTGTGTCTATAAGTTGCCTTTCGACCTAAAAACCGAGGGGGGGTTCGATAGTTTTCTAGAAATAGTTCTGCTCCGCCACCGCCACCAGAAACCAAGATTCGGATCCAGAAACTCCGTTCTGGCACCCTGCCGGGACGGGGAATTTGGAGAGGATCATCGCCATTGTCATCACCAACGCATCTCCATCAACCACTGATGTTTCCCTCATCCATGAGTGAGTAATCCTCTGTTGTAGGCTTGGGGATGGTAGGGATTGGATGAGTTCTATCATGTAATCGAATAAGATTGTTAGGGCATAGTGCCTAGTATATCTATTAGTGATATTTGACTTTGTTGCAACTTGTTGTTCTTAATGCTTGTCACTAGGGCCTGAGTGCCATGATCTCAGATCTGAACTTATTATTGAATCATTATGATAGTATTGTTTATGATCTTATATGCAAGTTGTGTACACATATCATTGTCCGGATCCAAAGGCCCCAAAGTGACAATAATTGGGACAACCGGAGGGGATGACTGTGGTGTGAGGATCACATGTGTTCATGGAGTGTTAATGCTTTACTCCGGTGCTCTATTAAAAGGAGCACCTTAATTGCCAGTAGTTCCCTAGAGGCCCCGCTGCCATGGGCTGGTTGGACAGAAGATGTTGTGCAAGTTCTCATTGCGAGTACGTATGACTATATTTGGAGCACATGCCTAGGATTGTTTAGTACTTGGATGCTTGTTATTATTTATCTGCAATGCCCTAGATCTTGAAGTTACATGTTTAGACTCGTCCATGCAACACCCGTCCATCCATCCCTATGCCTACCACACTTGAATCCTACTGTTATCGTTACTGTTACTATTGCTCATGTTTCACTGTTGCTGTTGATGTTGCTACTGATAAACTTCTGTGAGCAAGAACTATTTCCAGGTGCAGCTGAACTGACAACTCAGTTGTTAAGGCTTGCAATTATTCTTTGTCTCTCCTTGTGTCAAATCAATAAATTGGGTAATACCAACCGCGAAGACTGTTGTGATCCCCTATACTTGTGGTTCATCAAGACTATTTTCTGGCGCCGTTGCCGGGGAGCATAGCTTTATTTGTAAGTTCACTTGGATCTATTATTGTTCACTGCTACTCCTTTCATCATGGGGAAGTCTCGTGATAGAAAGTTCCCTATTTTACCATCCACTACAAGAAGAGGTACGGTCCTAACACCCCTGCTGCTCTTGATTCACCGTCTGTTATAAGTAAGCTAGTCACACCACCACCACATACACATGCTACACACACTGCTACTACTGCTGAGTCTGAAACTGCTTTTGATACTCACAATGTTACTTCTACTATGCTTGATGCGAGTGGTTCATTAGGTCATTTTCTAGATGCTACTATGGCTAGTCTAGGAAATACCGAAACTCCTAGTGAAGACACTGTTACACCTGTTAGCTCACCTGAGCCTAATGAGAGTTATGATATTAATGATGGTTACATTGAGTTCACTAATGATTTTGTTGAAGAGTGCCGAAACACACATGGTACTAGTGCTATTAAGAGTCTCCTTGCTAGACGTACTATCATGCCTAAGTTATCCTTTGATCCTAAGTTTGCCACTTCTCCCATAGATATTAAAGATAAAGATTATGATTTCTCTCTTGATTTATCTTATTTATATATTATTGAGAAAGAACCTTTTTGTGGGACTGAAAATGAGAGTGTTGTGGCTCATATGAATGAGCTTTCTACTATGAGTGCTTTATTCTCTGATGATTTTAAGATGCGCAAGTACTTTGTTACTAAGATCTTCCCTTTTTCACTAAAAGGAGAAGCTAGGGCTTGGTTTAATAGGTTACCTCTTAGTTCCATTGATAGCCCTGATTGCTTGATTGCTTCTTTCTCCCAGAAATATTTTCCTCCCAGTGCTAGACATGCTGCTTTGCAGAGACTTTTTGATTTTAAACAGGGAGAAGAAGAGAAATTGTCTGAGTCATGGACAAGGTTCTGTGCCTTGACTCATGCACATCCTGGATGTCCATTACCTAAGAATGAGCTTCTTGATATTTATTATAATGGACTGAATGATGATTCTAGGTCCTAACTAGATAGCTTTGCTGATTGTGTTTTTAGTGAAAGGACTCCTACAGATGCTGAAGAATTAATGACTAAGATAAGCAAGAATTATGATGATTGGACTTCAACTGAGCTGAATACACCTGAGCCTGTTACTCCTGAACCAGTTATGCTTGAACCAATTCCAGCACCAACAACAAAGAAGAGGGAAGTTATTGCATTAAATGATAAAGTGATGAAGGAAGCTAAGAAGTGTCTAAAGGAGAAAGGTATTAGAGCTGAAGATGTGAATAATCTACCTCCTATAGAAGAATTATGTAAGACAATTCCCCACTCATCTACAATTGAGGTACACTCTCTCCAACACTTTGATGAAGGTGACATTCCTTATGGTAAGCCTCCTGATCAATGCTTAGAGGAACTTGACATTTTTATTGTTAAACAAGGTCATTTTAATAAACAAGTTCAGGATCATTTATTGGAAAACTCTAGAGCTATCCATGAGTTGAAAGATATTGTGGAAAGAACTTATAATGATATTAAAATGCTTTGTAAACACTTTCAAATGGTTCAAACTCAACTTGATCAACTTGCTAAGGTGCAAAAGGATATGCTAGTTAATGCTTCAGGAGATAAACATGCTTATGGAATTAGAACTAGGAGTGGTATATCTACTCAAGATCCTTTATATCCTGAAGGAAACCCTAAAAGAATAGAGCAGGATTCCCAACAAGGTGAAGATAGTGGTAGTCCTCGTAAGAGAAAGAAAAAGAAACACAAAATAGTTGAGGAACCACTTGAACCTGTTGTAGATCCTAATAGTATATCTGTCTCTGGTGCTGAAACTGAGAGTGGTAATGATAAAAATGAGTCTCCTAATAAGGAGCAAGGTGAGGAAGAACCTGAGAAGCACACTAAGAACACTAGGTACACAAAGGAAGATTTTATTGCTAATCAACATGGTAAAGAGAGAGAACCTTGGGTGCAGAAACATATGCCTTTTCTAGGTAAGAAACACAAGTCAAAGGAGGAAGAACACTACAACAAGTTTTGTGGGTGGATGAATCCTTTATTCTTGCAAATTCCTTTGACTGATGCTATTAAGTTACCTCCTTATTCAAAGTATATGAAGGATATTATCTCTAATAAAAGGAATATTCCTAATGAGGAGATTTCTACTCTACTTGCTAATTATTCATTCAATGGTAAGGTTCCACAGAAACTTGGTGATCCAGGTATACCAACTATTCCTTGCTCCATACAAATAATTATGTTAGAACTGCTTTATGTGACTTGGGAGCTGGAGTTAGTGTTATGCCTTTTTCTCTCTACAAGAGACTCCAGTCAGAAAAGTTGATACCAACTGATATATATTTACAAATGGCTGATAAGTCAACTACTATTCTTGTTGGTATATGTGAGGATGTTCATGTTCAAGTAGCTCATAATTGCATGGTTTTAACTGATTTTGTTGTGCTTGAAATGCCTGAAGATGATAATATGTCTATTATTCTTGGGAGACATTTACTTAATACTGCAGGTGCTGAAATCAATTGTGATAAAGGAAAAGTAACATTCAATATTAATTAGAAAGAGCACATTGTCTATTTCCCCAAGAAGATGGTTAAGAGCTATTGCCTGAATTCCATTAAAAATATTGAGAGCATCAAGGTTGGAGAAATATATTGTCCCATTCCACAAGAAAATTTTGAAACTATTATGATTGGGGCCATTGCTATCAAGTATGAGGTAACATAATCACTTGGTGGAATACAAAGTTTTGTCTCATATAAGATTATTTTGGTAATAATACTTGATCAACCTTGTTAACAAAAGGATTTTAATGAACGAAATAATGCTTTCACTATGGTTATACTTGCTTTATTTTATCTTTCTCCTTCCTAGTCTTTGCTTTAGCTTTAGTTTTGCTAGTTGTTTGCTTGTTTGAGTTTCTCAGAGCTCCTGTAGTTTGGCTTTTGGTTTGATTTTGCTTCTTTTGAAAAACTGTTTTTGCGAGAAAATCAATTTTATACCCTAAAAATTGGCCAAAAATAAAGTTTCCCAAAAAATCCTAGAAATTTCAAAATAATTTTTTCCTTGAAAAAAGGGGCAGAGAGGCACCTAAAGTGACCCAGGGGGCCACCCCAGGCCACCACACCTGTGGTAGGCACGACCTACCAGGCGGCAGCGCCTAGGGGAGGTCTGGCCCACCTGGGCCCCTCTAGGCTGTCTTCTCAAAGCCTTCTTCTTTCTCTCTCCTGAAAAACACCGGAAAACTTGCTCAAGCTCGAGTTCTTGCTGTTCTTGCTCGCGATTTTCGATCTCCTTGTTCAGCCCATCTCAAGTGTTGATTTTTGGAGGGATTGCTCCTTGGTATGTGCCTCATCCACTTGTCCAATTAGATTTGTGATTGGTAGATTGTATCTTGAGTATTTTGCTACTATAGGTGTCAGGTTGTTTGAGCTTGCATGCTTGTTCTTTGCTTAGAAACTTTATTTTGATGTATGTGTAGTCCTCTAGCAAGTTCCTATAGTAGTTTCTCATCATTTATCAACATAGAAATCACTTGGTTTGATGGTTGTTTAAAATTTTAGAAAAGGGAAGTCATGGACCACCACACATTTGGTGACATATTTGAGAGTGATGCACCTAGAAGGGCAAGGCTTCCAAGGTCATCTACCAGTACTAGACCCTCATACAATGAGGATCTCATCACTCCATGATTTGGTGACGATTCCTTGCCAAACTTTCTTGCGAGCTGCTGGGATTCTTAATGATTTCATGACCTTGGTATAGAGGGCTGGACTAACAAATTACATGCAGGATGAGAGCACACAATATGCTTTGTTTACTAAAACATTTGTGGAGAGTTTCTCCTTTACTAATAGTGTGTTCAAGCCTTCTATGTCTTTCAAAATTTATGGTAGGGCTCATTCTGTGACTTTGAAGCAATTTTACAGGGCCCTTGGACTTGGTACAACTAGGTCATCAAAGAAGATTCAAGCTCTACCCTCTGATTTGTTAGAGCTTTACCGAGGAATAACCAATGATGATGACCGTAGAGCTCAGCGAAGGAAGATAAAGAACATTCAACTTCTAGCCATCAGGTATTTTGCCTACTATCTTGTCACCAGTGTTCTTGGTAGGGAGAACACTAGTAATATTGCCAACTATCAATTGGCCTTCTTAGCTGCTGCGCTCAACAATGAGGATAAGTATAATCTTGGTTCTCTCATTCCTCGCCGTCTAGCTGCTAAGGGACCCATTTATGGGGGAATTATTGCTACTCGTGTTGCTGCTGCTTTGAACATTGTTGTTGATCCACATGATATAGTTTTGGATCCTCAGAGGCTTGATCTTGCTGCCATGAAGGCGCACCATTTGATACCACTAGCTCTACCCTTGAGAACTTGGTGTATAGAATGTTGTTTCTTGACGGGGAAGAGAGAGAGATCCCTCTATCCCAAACCACTTTGCTCAGTATTTCTCAGGAACCTTTGTCACGCTCGAAGGCGGAGATGGATGACAAGTTGCGCTCTCTTAACTTCCACGGGCACTATCAGGAGGAAGCACCATCATACGACCCCTCTGTGTATTACAGGGGAGAGGCCTCGATCTCATACCAGGACAAGGGAGCTTCCTCGACATACTACAGAGGCGCATCCTCTTGGACACCATGGGATTGAGTCCCACTTAGGCCAAAAGCCTAAGCTTGGGGGGAGGTATACCAACATCACACTCATATATATATATATATATATATATATATATCATGTTCGGTCGGTTCTTTGTATATCCATTGTTTTCACTTTCTTTTTTGTTTTTGTTGCTTCTTTCTAAAAAACCAAAAATACCAAAAATATTTTCGTTGTTTCTCTTGGTTTGTTTCTTTGCTTTGGTTTGCCTTAAAAGAAAAATCCAAAAAGATTTTTCTTTGTTTGGTTTGCTTCGTTTTTGTTTGGTTTTTCTTTATTTGCTTGTTTCTAAAAAAATCGAAAACACCAAAAATATTTGTTGTTCTTCTTTGGTTTTGTGAGTTCTTTGCAGAGTTCGGCCGTCCTCAGTGGATTTTGGTTTCATGTTAATTATTCAAGTCACACAAGTGAAGGGCAATAATGAAGATTAAGACAACTCGAGGTTTGGTAAGAGGCTAGTAACAAACTCTATTTGTTTCATTTTTGTACGCATACTCATCATTGTGAGCATGCTTGGCCTGTTTGTGTAAGGTGTATGTCATTATGGATGCTTAGTAGTTATTGCTTGTCTATGATTAGCTCCAGCGTGCTAATAGTTTATAGCATGTTATATGAATGTTTGCTTGCATTGTTTTATTCATACTTTGGTATGATATTGTGGTATCCTCCTCGGACTGTTCATGTGAATCGACTTGGCACATGCTTACGCATGCATATGACTAATCAATAGTCAGTAAGCCTCGATGATTTATTTTGCCTCAGAGTTCTTGTATCACTTTCATGCCATAGTTAGTCATGTTTTGTTGCAAGCATGATTATGACAGCTATTGCTCTCTCGTTTGTCGCTCCCTCTCTATTGCTAGCCTTCACTTGCACTGAGTATGTGCTCTACCTGTGCTTCCAACTCCCCAAAAGCAATATTGCCACCTGTGTCCACCATACCTACCTATTAGCATCATTTGCTACTTCAGTGCATATTCAATATGCCGTGTTTTCTTCCAAAATAAAATGTTTGTCTGTTTTGAGAAAGTTAGTTAGTAAACCTTTCATGAAATTGATGGCACATTTTATTCCTTGTGCTTAATAATTCTAAACCATTGTGACTAGTCCATGAAAGTTATATTCTTGCTAATTATATGCTGGGAGTCAGCAGAACCGTGCTGTCACGGGGAACGCTTTCAACACCTATTGGATATCTCATCCAGTTTATTCCTTGCTCTTTTGTTTATAGATGTTGACGATGTGAAATAAAAGGGGAGGTTGTGAGTTCATGGAGTTTATACATTGTGTTAGAGAAACGCCTGGGCCGCTAGCCTAAGCCATGCCTAATCATGGTGGAAACTTACAACAACACCATAATGAGCATCTATGAAGCATCCTCAATAAAAAGCTATGCACATGGTAAATAAAAAGATTACTGAGATGCTCATTGTATGCTTGCCTTGTCATTTTGGTTATGGGAAAGATCATGTACCATGTGCAAGGGGTACCCCGTTGGCGGTTCTCGATGATATGCATGTATTTACAATGACAAGAACTTTCAGGTGACCAAAGTTGAGTAGCATGCGGAGCGACCCTCGTACTCAAGGTACTTGGGATTTCCAGTCTATGGTCTGTCAAGCATATGATTTAGAGTGGACCTCACTTTCACCTTAACCACATGAAGATGCCTATGATAGGGGCAATGAGAGCTCAAAGTTAATGAGTACCTTCCTTTCAGCATTTGGAAGCCTTTCAAACCTTTCAAAACCGTTTGCACAACCTTGTTGAGTCACCACGTATTCTATGAGCACCTTCTTGAGAGCATAGTTGTCATTCTTGTGGTTGTTCCAAAACTTGGTTAATTATGTCATGACGTTGATGCTTGTATCTCTGATATCTTTATCCCTAGTCTTCATGTGAACTTCAGAGGTGCCTTGGCATTTATATTGTGCTCTTCAAACAAAGGCAAGCGAGATACCACTCTATCATACCTTATTATGAGCATTGTAATGTTGCTTATGTTTATGTTTCATGCTACTTATTATTATTGAGTTGGTTTCTCTTCATAGCTTGCAATTACTATTGAGTAGACTTAGTTGCATACTCTTTATTATGAATTGTCTAAGCATCTACTCCTGTGATGAAAATATTTACATCATATGAAGCAATGTGTTCGTGAAAGTTCTTTTATCGCACTAAGTTTTCAACTGAATTGCTTGAGAAAAAGCAATAAGCTAAGCTTGGGGGGAGTTGATACGTCCAAAACGTATCTACTTTCTCGAGCACTTTGATATTATTTATTCTCTAAACTTGTGTGATTTGGATACAACTAACACGAACTGACGCTGTTTTCAGCACAATTACCTTGGTGTCTTGTTTTTGTGCAGAAAATGAACTATCAGAAAAAATTCTGGAAAATATGCCGAAAATTATATTTCACCAGAAGATCCACGGAGCCAGAAGACGAGACGGAGAGGAGGCATGGGGGGGCACATCCACCCTAGACGCAGGCCCACCACTAGTCGCGCCTAGAGGGGGTGCAGCCACCCCAGGCACCCCCTCGGCCTCCCTCTACGCCTATAAGTTGCCTTTCGACCTAAAAATCAAGGGGGGTTCGATAGTTTTCTAGAAAGAGTTCCTCTCTGCCGCCGCCACTAGAAACCAAGATTTGGATCCAGAAACTCCGTTCTGGCACCCTGCCGGGACGGGGAATTTGGAGAGGATCATCACCATCGTCATCACCAACGCATCTCCATCAACCATCGATGTTTCCCTCATCCATGAGTGAGTAATCCCCCGCTGTAGGCTTGGGGATGGTAAGGATTGGATGAGTTCTATCATGTAATCGAATAAGATTGTTAGGGCATAGTGCCTAGTATATTTAGTACTATTTGACTTTGTTGCAACTTGTTGTGCTTAATGCTTGTCACTAGGACCCGAATGCCATGATCTCAGATCTGAACTTATTATTGAATCATTATGATAGTATTGTTTATGATCTTATCTTCAAGTTGTGTACACATATCATAGTCCGGATCCAAAGGCCCCAAAGTGGCAATAATTGGGACAACCAGAGGGGATGGCTGTGGTGTGAGGATCACATGTGTTCACGGAGTGTTAATGCTTTGCTCCGGTGCTCTGTTAAAAGGAGCACCTTAATTGCCAGTAGTTCCCTAGAGGCCCCGCTGCCACGGGCTGGCTGGACAGAAGATGTTGTGCAAGTTCTCATTGCGAGCATGTATGACTATATTTGGAGCACATGCCTAGGATTGTTTAGTACTTGGATGCTTGTTATTATTTATCTGCAATGCCCTAGATCTTGAAGTTACATGTTTAGACTCATCCATGCAACGCCCGTCCATCCATCCCTATGTCTACCGCATTCGAATCCTACTGTTATCGTTACTGTTACTATTGCTCCTGTTTCATTGTTGCTGTTGTTGTTGTTGTTGTTGCTTTGTTGTTGCTGCTACAAACTGTTGCTACTGATAAACTTCTGTGAGCAAGAACTATTTCTAGGTGCAACTGAACTGATAACTCAGTTGTTAAGGCTTGTAAGTATTCTTTGGCTCCCCTTGTGTTGAATCAATAAATTGGGTAATACTACCCGCGAAGACTATTGCGATCCCCTATACTTGTGGGTCATCAGGATGCACCAGGATCAAATATCCAATCCATACCTTCATTGTTGTTGAGGGTGAATTTGTTAATGGCGGCAATGAAGGTGGCTTGATCCAAGCTTGGTGGAGCGGTTGATGTAGATGGCGCAGTCATGTACGGGAGTGCATGAGGAGCACTTTCGGGCTTGGGCGCCATCCCGGAGGAGGCTGTGGTGGGCAGGTGCAGATCTGGCGACAGGGGCCGGAGCGGGAGGCCGAGTAGCAGTGTGAAACACCTGAGGTGGTCGAGAGGCCTTGTATGCTTGATTCATTGCTTTGAGTTGTTGGATAGAGCGAACTTCAGCGAAGGTAGGAGGAGGCCGAATCAGGGGTATGAAGGCAACTTGCTTGTCAAATTTCTCCCCGAGGCCCGACAGGGAGAGCGTTGATGAGGGTATGACCGTCAATGCAATCTCCAAGCTCCCGAAGATCATCGCCGATTGCTTTGATTTGTTGAAGTTTGGTGTGGAGCGTGTTGATGTGAGCGTCGCTATTGTCCTGAAAAAATTGTTGAAGAAAGTCCCATAGGTTGGCGACGGTGGCATCATCATTGGATACGAGATTGAACAACTTGGTAGAGATGCAGGTGTGGATCCATTGGATGATCGCAAGGTCGTCCTTCATCCAGCGTGGATCGGCCGGCCGAGGCACGGCTAGGATCAATGTGGTGATGAAGGTTGCATCGACCAAGGTGAATATGAAAGAAGTGGCGCCAATGTTATTAATTGTGGAGAATATTGGTATGAAAGAAGAGACATCCGAAATTGTATCGGCTAGAGAGATTGAAGCTAGTTGGATGGAGTTTTGGTAGGTGACGGAAGTAGGGGTAGAGGGAGACGTGTCGGCGGCGCGAGCTTCGGTGGCGGTGAAGAGGGGCTATTATGTGGTAATAAGCAAACAAACTTAGGGCATCTCCACCAGCATGACCCAAACCGTCTGAACGCATTCGCGCGGACGTGCGGGACATGCGCGACCTCTTTAGCGGCAGGACCCATCCGGACAGACGCGTCCGGCTCGACCCATCCGTGCACCAAATTTGGGCAAAGGTTGCGTCAGGGCGGACGCGGGAGGACTGAGGGTGTGTCCTCCCACGCGTGCTACTGTCCCACCCATTAGTGGCCGCTTAGCGCGGCAGAAACTCAAAGGCTTGGGCGGCAGCCTTCGCCATCAATCCGACGGGATGGCACCCTGACTGATGGGATGCCGCCTGAGTTCCTACGTCGACATTTATGGTGAAGGCGCGCATTCGCACGGCCCAGTTATACTTAAGCCGTACGCTATGCCCTGTGGGGCCGCACTCCCCACCTCTCGCCATTGCTAGATACACCCTCCCAACGACACTGTCGCCTCCACCGCTATCGACGAAGACGTCGGGCTGAATGTAGAAGGCCAAGAATGACCACGAGGCGATCTGATCCGGTTCGAGCCGCCGGTGCATCCAGGGGGCTTCTGCCCCTACTGGCCTAACGGCCTTCCTTTGTGGGGCCATGCCGCCGCCGCGGCCCCAGGACTTCGTCCACCGCCCCATCGTGCACGGGGTGGAGGAGCCCAACCGGCGACCGCCGCTACTTCCACCTGGCAGAGAGTGAGCAACGATAGAGGGAGGGAGCAGACATCACCCACCATGATGTCTCCCTTCCCATGGGCTGGCACCTCAACCGGGAGCGGGTCTTGAAGCCGCCCGTTCCGAAGGAGGGCAAAGGGCTGGAGGAGGAGATCAACTGTCGCATCCGCAAGCTCCTGCAGGCCGTCCGGTGGGAGCACGGCTACCAGAGCCAGGACTTATGGAATGAATTCCTGGCCTGGGAGCACATGGCGCGGTACGCGAGCACCTTTCGGGGCGAGTTTTAGCCATGGGATGTCTACGACGTCCCCGCCTTCAACCCGACGACGACGGCACCGCCAATCACTTAGACAACGAGCTCGGCATCGATGACGACATCATCGTCAAGGAGGAGGTGGACACAGTCGCAACCGCCACCACGCACCTACCCACAGAGTACTAGGAGCTCCTGGCACGACGAGGATGCCTTCACCAAGCAGGCCATTGAGGCCAGAGCGCAGGATGAGGACGCCTTGTGGGGCGGCTTCCAAAAGGCGGTCTAGCTCACCGGCCTAGTGGCGCAGGCAAATGCGGAGCTGCCTCCAGCGCCGCCTCTGCCGGGGTGGGCGCCATCGATCGCGTCGGGGGAGGGGATGGAGCTGGCGCACCTTCACCTCCGCACGGCGCCACCGACAGCGTGACCTTGGCAGGCGGCTCCAGCCCTGCCACCGGCCAACCTCTGGATGCCGCCGAACTACATCGGCATCGACCCCTCTTTTATGTTTTGAATGTAAATTATATATAAATATGTATGAACTTTGTCAATTTTAGTGCGTAATTGTCTCTCTTTGAATTTTTTTTAGAAAAATCAATGATTCTCCGGTTGGCCCAAATTCCTTACGACTCGACCCAAACAAAGAAACGATTTGTGTCACCTCTTTGAATCGGCCTAGTGAAGAAGCTCTTACCACTCACTGATCTATCTGTACTGGTGCCGTGGACCAGCCCGGCCTGCCGCAGTACATGCGTTGCTCTCGTTGGCTGCTTGATGATAGGTTCCACTCACCGGTCCATTTGGAGCAACTGCTGCTTCCTCGTCTCTATCCTGTGGCATGTGCCTGGCATGTGATCGGTGATGGGTACGTACCTACGTGGATAAAAGCTCGCCCCACTTGTTGCCATCTCATCTCGATTGATGCACATATATAGCCAAATTGTCTAGCAGTCTAAGCAAATGAGTATGGTACCTAGCGGCAACCTCCATTCCATTGGTTAGCCACGGCATCCACACACGTCAGCTCGCTCATCCAGCTACCACTTCTGCTCCAACTATTCTCTCTTGTAGATCAACCTGTTGTACTGCGGTGTCATGTGCTGTGATCATGCATTTATGCTCCGGTTAGTAGTGTACTAAATAAATTTTCTTTGACGTACTTACGTTGATTCTTTTGTTAGTAACTAAAGCATCCACGTACCTCTCTCTGGCAACATATATTTCAGCATTATCGTTGCTTCTGTTCTGAGTGGATAACTGAAGTGACATGTGTTATTCGTCTTGAATGATTGCATCACGAGCTTCTTCAACTGACGACCGATGATTGCACTGGAATCCAGAACTCAGACCCCTTAACTGCATATGATGGCATGCCACGTCTCACAAGCTTCACAGCGCTCTGCATTTTTAATCCAGGTCCCGTTGATAATCAGGAGGCACACGGGAATGGGAAACACTGCTGGAGAGTTGAGAGAAACAGTTTTCTAAGTACAATTCTGTCTTATCTAGAGTCAAGGAACAGCTCAATTAATTCAAGGCGTATGCATGCCAATTATTGTGCAATAGTTAAAGGGGCCTTTGATTCACAGTCAGTCTACTTTTCAGAGTTTTGAACTCGTGGAAGAACCTGAGCTCCCTGCTGCACAATAGCTCTGCACTCGTACTGAATACTCAGGTTCTCTCTTCATTCTGTACTTTTGTCATGATTAATGCCAAACCAAAATTTTGGGGTTGGAATTGTGACCATCGAACTAAACACAATTAACAATGCACGCAACGTCAGCATGCATCAATCATAGTCTAACGATGCCATGGTCTAGAAAAAAGGCATGAGGGTGTGTGCATGCCCCTAGCACAATATTGCTGGCTGGTGACGGTGCACCATTGCTCGAGACATCAAAATGAGAGCGAACACACTAGCTTGCAACAAAATGGAGAGGTGCTGGCTCCTGCTATATCATTAGTCATAACTCGTTAGGCACCAATCTGCCTCTCGCGCTTCCTACCTGCCGTCTCCCCCGTTGGTTGAAGTGCAAATTCTGTGTCTGAAAACACCAAACCTAGCTAGCAGCTCCTTGTCTGAACACAACTTGAGGTGCTTAACATGCTAACAACCGTAGCCACTTCACATCTGTCTCTACGGCGGTGAGCACGCCATGTTTCGGCCATTAAGTTCGCTGTTCCTTAAAGCAACGAACCTACTATTCCAAGGGCATGCTACCGCCCATCCTAGGAAACGACCCCGAATCCCTTTCAGATCACTGCCCAAAAGAAGCTAAAAACGTACGAGCTGGACGGTCATGGACCTCGCTAATACCATGCGCGCTTACCTGCAACGACTTGATAATGCGGTCCGTTTTATGCGTAGAGAGGAGCCCTGTTGTAGATGCATTGCAGCAATTACTGTATGCGGGAAGCAACAAAGGATTTATCCTGTTTGTGCTTGCGCCACATGCCTCTCAAGGGGGACCAGAACACATGCATGACAAGGAGGAGCAATGCCTATCGATCTCTCTTCTCATCGATCCATATCACGGACGGAGTTAGAAATGTTATTTACAGGAGGGCAACTAAACATTAGACTACTTGGAGTGGGTCATTTAGAGAGAGAAAATGGCAAACTTGGGGCTAACGGGTGGCTTAACGGAAAGAAACCGTAAACCCTGTTAATTGACAATGGTATGTGAACAACCATGACAGTCCTAATCCCATGTTCTCCCCATTGTGGGGACCCGAGAGGATCTAACCCTAGCGCCGCCAGACCCCCATATTGTTTCTTCCCGTAGTTGTCGCTGGCTTCGGCCGTAGAGGCGTCACCTCCGATCTCGAGGGGGTGCGGGACCTCCGGCCGTCTCTTGTGATGGCGGAGATAGGGCTCCGGAGGGCCGGCCCCAGCTCTTCTAGGCGTTGGCGGCCGCACCGGACGCTTAGGCGGCGTGGTGGATGGACCTAGAGGCTACACGCGGTGTCACCTTAGTGGCAGTGGTGGTGTTGTGAGTCGCCAGATCCGGCCAGGAGTGACTGGTTCTCGTCTCCTACCTTGGTTGGTGCTTCACCAAGACCGAGGCCTCCACGAATGCAGGTGGCATGGTGCGGCGTCGCTAACCATTGTTTACAGGTCTGGATTGAAAGGAGGGCGGTATGAGGGCAGCTGACTTTGGCCTAATAATAGTGATTTGGCCCTAGCGATCTTCTTGTGCCAAGTCACCTTTATGTTGGATGTCGACCTCTTTGATCTGGCCACTAACGACTTCCAGTCTTTTATAGATAGAGATCTATATGAATTGGCATATCTCGCCCTTGGATATCTAGATCGGAAACTGTTGAGGTATTTTATGACGGTAGATTTATGTTCGGAGTGGTCACGCTCAGAGATCAGAATGGTAGCACGCTGAGACAGCGATTTATATAGGTTCAGGCCCCGAACAAATAGTGTTTGGTAAAACCCCTACTTCCTATTTGTGTGTTGGATGGAATTATCGTAGTGTGCTCAGCTAAGATCGAGATTTGGCTCGATATCACCTATGTTGGTTGGTGGTAGAAGATGATTTGAGGGAACCTCATATCGATGTCGTCCAATCAGAGGGATCAGTCGGGTATTCTAGGTTCTTGGTTTTAGATTTAAGGTTGTTCCCCATCATTCGGAGTCCCTACCCCCTTATATACACAATCGAGGCTAGGGTTATAGGATTGCCGAGATGATTTATAAGTGGCGGCGCCTACGTGAGATCCTAACAAGAATATCAGATCGAATCATGATGGCATAATCACAATATCCCGCATAATCCGTTAGTTGATACGCCCTGACTTGGCTACTTATTCGGGCCTCCACTTGAGGCTTGAGTCTTCATGCTAGGCCATGATGGTTCTGGGTGGGCCTCTTTCGATGATCTGGGCCTACTCGGTACTTGTGAATTCGATAGTATCCCCCAAGTGCTTCGTGATCGCAGATATGCATCCTATTTTAGTAACATGTTTACAACTAATCAATACAAACAATTTTTTAAATCTCACTTTCTGAGTTCCACTCAGGTTTACCGAATGGAGGTCACAAAGGAGTCCCCCGAATCCTTGTAGGTCGGTGTCTCGATGACGCACTTGCCCTTCACATTGATGTATCTGGACCGGGTTCGAGCTGGTTTTTTGATCCGAAAAAAGGAAATTGGTTGGCCACAGGATATTTCTCAGCAAGGGGAATCATAGTGATCCAGCCCCTTCCCTATTTAAATAGGGAAAGAGTGGAGGGTGTGTGTTCACCACTACAACACTAGGACTCCCCAAGCCCTAATCCATGTCATGCCTTTTCTTTCGATCTGACGCCGCAGTGTTCTTCCTCTCACCGTCACCCTGATGTCGATGTCGATGTCGAAGAGTGAGAAAGCTCCTCCCCGCCCCTTAGAGGAGGAGGTGTCGTTGGAGAAGACCTTGTTGCATGCAGACAACGATTCCTCCCAAGGGGAGGAGGCTGGCTTCATTAGCCCCACCAGGGTCTATTGGTCATGGTGTTCCCTGAAAGAAAAGGACCCCGAGACCTTGGAAGCCTTGGAAGAGTTGGAGTCGCAAGCCAAGATCTCATGGCGGTCTTGTCGCAGAGCGGAACGCCTCGATCCCCTTGAGGGCGAGGTGATGTTCTTGCGCATATTCTTCCTCCGTCGCTTGGGGCTTCTGATCTCCAAGTTCTTCCGCCTCTTCCTTGCCTTCTACAGCATCGGGATTCATCATCTGAATCCCAATTCCATGCTCAAATTCACCTTGTACAAGTTAATTCTAGTTCTGTGGCCCTTCATCACTATCTTCGGATCCTACTTAACTCTCATGGTCAAGCTGTCCAAGTCCACACAGGAGACATAACGATTTTTCATGGAATTTCTCTAGTAAAATTAGATTCCACCGAGCCCTTGGCACATATCTAACATCCCGAAGCACTAGTTCATCACCATCACAAGTCTTGATCTTGATATCTTCAATATCCATAATGAGTTGAGGCACACCATTGACCTGATAGGCAACATCAAAATCACCAGGCTTGTAGGTAGTGAATCGCTCTTTGTTAGACGTCACATGATAAGAGCTATCCAAAACCCACCATTCAATAAACAATTCGTTTATTAAGGCCAGAACTTCACTTTCACAATTGATTGTAGAATTAACGACAATGTTTGCGGATCTATCAAGTCTTCTTCCTTGGACAATGCTTCCTGATATGACTCCACTCTGCGGCCTTTTCTTTTCCTTCTCCTTCTTGCCAGATTTCTCAATTTGATTTTTTGTTACCATCAATCCATGAGCATCAGCTGCACGAGCAGACACACCTTCCTCGATCGTTTTCTTTTCTCTATGATCATAAAATACAAGTGTCGTTTGAACCTCTCTTGTGATGATGATTGTCTTGTTGTAGGTTTGAGTAAAAACCAACCCCTTGTAGGACTTACGAAATAAAGAAATATATTAAGGCCTTATCCTTGTTATCTATCTTGACTCAATCAGTGGTTCGAGATCACACGGCTGAATTCATTGACATGCTGTGTAAGGTCTGCCGAGTTTTTTCCCCATTTCGAAAAATGTTGTGGAAGGTCTGCCCATTTTTGCATCTACAGGCCATAAAGCTCCTCTTTTAGAAACAACTTATTGCACACAGTCTTGTCGAGGAACCACGCTTAAAACGTCTTCCGTATTTCGCTCGGTTACTCGATATCCATCAAATGATACTGGACCTAATCAGCTTGGCTCAGTCGTATGGTTCTAGCTACCATAATTTGCATCTCAGCCCAGTCTTCAGCTTTCATCTTGATAGGCTTGAGAGCATCAGCTTTGATTGTTCTCAAGATTCCCTGCTGCCTAACAAATCGTTCACTCTCGAGTGCTAGAGCGGGAAGTTTCCTATACCATCAAACTTTTTCACCTTGAATCTGGACAACATATACATCTAATCAACTCGGCTCTCACGCGTGCAACCACCGATCATATCGTTTAGGTCAAAGCGATTGAACCGACTCGAGCCTCTCCTCCTGTTCAGCAAAGCCTTCTTGGTGAGCTGCCTCACTTCTGAAATTTTCATGCTCTAGATTTGGGGCTGGTCAACTTGTGAGCTCTTTGATATGTTGCCTCCCTCGGCCCTTCCTGTTATCTACCTCGTGGTGCCTACCCTCTGTGACTAGAAGTCGTAACCGAGTAGGTCTTCCACGCACAACCAAAATATATCCTAGTCTGAGATTAAGGATGATAATTTTATCCACGGGTACGGGTATCGTGGGTACCGTATACGCATGGGAAGGATATGTGCACACTTTTATATCCATGAGTAATACCCGTACCCTATTCATTTAGTTATGGGTACGGATACAGGTATAGCCTGGTATCCATGGGTAAAACTTATGCAGCCGAGCAACCTAGTAATAAGTATGAGATTGTGATTTCTAAACTTGGATAATTTTTATATACTCGTCTGCCTATTATTAAGTAGAGATAGTTATTTTTTTTCAAATATGTTATTGATGAATGCAAAATTGTGATTAACTTGTGTAATATTGGATCTACCCGCCGGGTACCCCACGGGTACAGGTACCCATCGGATATGGGTATAGGTAAAGTTTTATACCCACGGGTACGGGTATGGGTAAGTTTTCTACATATTAACTACACGGGTATGGGTATGTTATTTCTCTACTCTGTCATACCCTGCCCATTGCCATCCTTATCTGAGATAGTTCAGATCTATCCCACCTTTAGTTTTACTCTACATGACTCTCTTGAGCTCCAAGACACGCCTTGCATCATCCAAGCCGATCTTCCTTTGTTCTATTGTGTGCACAAAATTATTTATTTGGTCTACTCCTTTGTCGAATCGAATCCGTATAGCTTCACTCGATGCATCCAACTCTTACAGCCACATGCCCACATACTGTGCCTCAGAGACTGAAACATGATGACATCAAGACTTGTCATATCCTGTCACCCGCATCTGTTAGTCTCTTCTCGTCGAGCTTCCCTTTCTGGCTGAATCGTCCGGTTTGACCTCTCGAACCCGTTACTCTGTCTTTTGTCGGCATGAGCCCTACCCGACTTGTGTGTCAAGCTTTCCAGCTAACGCTGCTTGCAGATTGGATCTGCTGCAACAACATTGTCGTCTCGCGTCGTCACACCCGTTATCGATGCCGTTCCTTTGTCATCGACGGTGCTATGATCATCCGCATCATGAAACTAATCTGCAACCTCACTCTGATACCACTTATTAGCATTATACAAGATTAGATTATTGTAGAAAGTAGACATGAGACCATATTTGGTAATACAGTCCAACGATGAACACCAATATCCATGGAGCATGTTTAATGTGTGCTCCCCCCTATGTACTAATCATAGCACCGCCGATGACAAACCCGGACGGCCAGATCTTACATACACATCAGATAGCAAAAACGGTGGCTTTGTATACTACCTTCTTCATGGTTTTCAGGACAGGACGCTCTACAAAAATCTCATGGACCTAGGCGTATACGTATTGGCTGAAAATTAGGCCTGTTAATGAGCGGTTAAGGCGCATGCATTGGTGGGAGATAGGAGGTTGGGAGGAAAGCTGCCAATTCTTATGCGCCTAGGAACATTATAGTTTTGGAAATACCCAAATTTGATTAGGCGTCCTGCAGACCGTGAAGGAGGAAGTATAATACTTCCTCCATTTTTAAAATATAAGATATTTATTATTGTGAAATGAGTGTATCTAGACTCTTTTTTGTATGTAATTTCGAGTAACCCTATATATATACTAAAAGGGGTCTAAATACACTCGTTTTCCCAAAAATTAAAACATCTTATATTCTAGACGGAGGGAGTATACTAGACCAGGTTACGTACAAGCGACGACCGACTCCAAATATAGGGGTACAACACACATATCCTACACGACTTGAACATAACCTCTGAGAAATCATTGCCTCGCCGAATGTCCAATGCGTTTTGCATCCACTGGCCAAGCTGGCCTAGCTAGCTGCGATAGCTAATTAGCTCGGTGCAGGCAGTCGAGACAATGTACATATGGATTAGGTTCGGTAGACGCACAGTGAGCTACCTCCCGATCGCTGCATGCCGCCCATGGCCATGGATCGTCGTCAATGATTGGCGCCGTGATGGATGGACCAGCTAGCTGCAGTGGTTCGGAAGCATACAGGGAGGAGATGTGTTGTGTGTGTTGTGCCTTGTGCGTAGTGGCAGCGGTACACACTAGCAGGTCTAGGTTGTGCTTCACCGCCGGCTGGCACTCACGTAATGTAATGGCCGTTGCTATCTTGGGACCGTCCGTCTTTTGGCAACCTAGCCGAGGCAAGATTTGCGCACCACCGATCCGGTCCAGACCACACCAGACCATCCTAGCTATGCTAGCTCGAGTAGGGTACGAACATATAGTAGTACGTTGCTGCTGTGCTGCTGTCGACGAAGGGTGGGAAGGGTTGGGACTCGGCTACCATAGCCTAGGGTCTCATCCTACCCACTGCGCGCGCCTTCGTTATCTGCCAGCGCGAGCGGTTGTTACTACTGGGTTTAACCTCTCTTCGAGCTCCCACCGGAAGTTCGGAAGAAATAAGGCTCCCGTTGACCGTTGGCGTCTAAACGTCCACAGCCGCCGCACCCAGCACAGAACGGCACGCTACGACGATGCAAATCGACGGCTGAACGGCGGACGTCCGGCGGAGCCGAGGCCGTGGAGCCGGCCGCCAACCGCGGGCGGCGACAAGGGACACGGCCAATGATGGGCACAGAACAACTCACAGACTCACAGGCAGGCAGTAGCCACGCCATCCCATCCCATCCCGTGCCGTGCCATGCGCGGCGCGGCCGCGGCACATGCACGCCACGCCGCGCGGCATGCGGAACACATGCGGGATCGATCGGCCGACGCACTAGCTCGGGGGCCCCGGCGTCCCCCCGCGGCCCGGACACGCGAGCCGGGAACGTGGCGCGTGTCCCCTCGACCTCCCTCGCCCCTCGCCTCCCGGGTCGGCTCAGACATCCGATCTGGTGTGTGTGTGTGTGTGTCAGTTGCGTAACTTGCGTGCGGCTTGCGGCGCACATGACAGCGTCGGACACCGCAGCGTCCCGTCGTCCCTCTGACGCCCTCCCTCTCTCTCTGCGCGCGACTCGTCCCGTCGCTTCTGCAGTTCTGGCGTCTGGCGCAGGCTCTGGCTCTGGCTCTGGGTCTGACTCGTCTCGTTACGCCATCAGAAAGGCTGCGGCGCGCGGCTGGCTGCTTTGCGGGCAGGCGGGCGAGTGGGGCGACGTGCAAGTTCCTGAGCCCGGCCGCCAGCGCCAGGTCCGTGACTCCGATCTGTGGATCTTACCGGTCACGGCAGCGTGTCAGCACCTCTCATCCAGACCCAATCTCCTTCCCGACGTACGTAACTTCCTTCCCTTTTTTCCATTAAAAAAAAGGAACTTTGCAGTAGGTACAACCACGACGCACGACGCTTGTTTGTTTCCTCGGGTAAAACTGAATCATGCGGTGCAGCTTTTTTAGCGAGGAGAGAGGTCGCATGCATGAATATACTGCAGTAGTGTGTATTCAAATAGGGAACGCCTAGCGAGTGAGAACTATTTCTCAGTCGGCTGATGTGGTTGGTTCAATCGAATGGAAACATGCATGGTTTACAAACAAAAAACTGCAACCAGATGGCTCAATCGAATCTTGGAACCAAAATCCAACGGTAAACAAGATGACTATTTCTCGGGCGCCTGAGAAATAGCAAAACCGATTCAAATAAGACTCGTAAGAATTCCATGTCTTTACATGAATCTCTTAGGAAAAGACAATCGGAATTGGTTCTGAAAAACGCCTACAATATAGTTGACTGGAACTATTTGTTTAAATGTGTCTCTGAAAAAGGTTTTAAGTGAATACTGGTGCAATATGGTGAGTAATAATATTGTAAAGAGTGGTACTTTGTGTGTGCTAAGATTAACAACATCGATCAGAGGAAAAGATTCTGTTAGTCATAGAGGGGTGAGACAAGGTAATCCATTCTCACTCTTCCTCTTTAATATGGCCGCTGAAGGGTTAGCCAAAATGGTTTATCAGGCTCAAGGTAGAAAAATAGTTACTAGGCTTGTATCTCGTTTACCGGTGTGGCCATCTTACAATATACCGATGACACCGTTCTTTTAGTGCAAGATAGCTTAGATGAGGTGATTCATGTTAAACTCATTTTATAGGCTATGTCACGGACTTCAACAAGAGTGGAATCACGATGATATTGGACTATATATTGTAGGGGTTCGTAGCATGGAAAACAAAAATTTTCTATCGCATACAAACAAACAAGCCAAGATCTATCTACTAGATTGTAGCAACGAGTCGATGGAATAACTCACCCTCGAAGATTCCAAAGTGTTTAACGAGAGCAGATTCTCGTGGGTGATGTAGTCGTACTCTTTCCGATCTCAAGATCGCGTAGACGATCCTTCCGGCGCCACGTTCCAGCAGCGCTCCCGCAGTCGGTCACACGTTCGGTACTCGACGAAGACCTTCCTCTCCCTTGTTCCAGCAGGCAGCGGAGGTTGTAGCACTCTCCTCGCGATTCCTAGACAACGGCGTGGTACCGAAGTAGAGGGAAATCCCATGAGGCTTCGCTTAAGCCGGTGCGAGTATGGTGGAGCTTATGAGAGAGGCTATTAGTGGTCTAGTAATTAGACACACCAATTAGAAGGCTCTAAACCAATTAGAAGGCTCTAAACCGAAATAGCTCTAAACCGGGGTCTAGATCTAGGGTTTAGTTTAGAGGATAGGAAACTTGTGTGTCTAGGAGGGGAGGCCCTGCCCCTCCCTTTATAGGTGGGAGGGTCAAGGCCAAGGGAGGAGTCCCTCCCAAGTCGGCCTTGGGAGGCGCCACCAAGGGGACTCCTCCCCCAAGTCGGTTTCCACCTCCTCCTCTTTTCCCACTTCCCAAAATCGCCGTTTGACTTTCAAACTAGCCGTTTGACTTTTCAATTTAGGATTTAAATAAATCCTTTATTTGGGACAGCAAGAATACTTAGTACATGATGCAATCATTCCAATATGTAATGACACATTCATGTACCCTCCCTCCGAGTGCTTGACATTCAGGACCTTCTAGAATGTTCCCGATGAAAACATCTAATCATTCCCCAACTCAAACGGACTTTCCTTATATGAATCTTATTCTCCGACCATTCCGGATCACCTCGTGATATCCCGGATCCCATCCGAGACTCAACAACATTCGGTCTCTTTCTCATAATACCATAACTACTCAAACAACGTCAATCCTTAAGTGTGTCTCCCTACGGTTCGTGAATTATGCGGACATGATCGAGACACTTCTCCGAACAATAACCAATAGAGGAATCTGGAAATTCATATGGCTCCCACATATTTCTACGATTACTTTGCGATCGAATGAACCACTTACATACGATACCAATTTCCCTTTGTCTCACGATATGTTACTTATCCGAGGTTATGATCGTCGGTATCTCTGCATACCTAGTTCATCCTCGTTCTTGATAAGTACTCTTTTCTCGTTCCGTGATATGTGATCCCTTGTGACCAAGTCACATGCTTGCAAGCTAATTGGATGACATTTCACCGAGAGGGCCCAGAGAATATCTATCCGTCATGTGGATGGACAAATCCCACTCTTGATCCATGTGTTTCAACCAATACTTTCCAACACTCAATGCCACCTTTATAGCCACCTCATTATTGTGGTGTTTGATGACATCAAAGCATCCATCCAGTAAAGGTGATATGCATGATCTCATGGTCGAAGGAATTAGGTTACTATGTATCAGAAAGCATATAGCAATTGAACTATTGAAATGACTTGATCTTTATGCTACGCTTGTCTATAGGAGTATGTCCACCATATCATTCTCCTAACGATATGATCTTGTTGTTGATAACATCTTAATGTTCATGATAGGGAAACCACAATCATCAATCAACCAACAAGCTAGTGAAGTATAGAGGCTATACTAGGGACTTCAAATTTAGTTTACAAATCACACAAGTATTAATGGTTTCCTTGTTAATACTATTATAGCATGAATGTAAACATTTATCATAAACACAAAGATATATAATAATAACTACATTTATTATTGCCTCTAGGGCATATCTCCAACATATATATGGAGAAAGGTCTGATGTATGTTGATATGTTTGGCTCCTAATTTAGTTCCTGGCACATTAAATATCTTGGAGTCCATGTGTGTGGCTCTAGACTTCATGTAGCTGATATAAATCCTTTATCAAATAAATTGTGGAAGAAACTTGATGGTTGGGAGGGCCATTCTTCATCAAATCATCGAATATTAACTCTTATACAATCATCTTTCAGTAGTTCACTCATATACCATTTGTCTATATATCTATAATCTTATTCCAACTTGGAAAGTTTGACTACAATTATTAGGAGTTTTGTTTTGGCAAGGTACTAGAAGGAGGAAAAATATTACATAGTGAGGTTGTCTTATGTGTGGATACGGAAGAAGAAAGGTGTCTTGGGACTAAGAATTTGAAACTTTTAACATCTATTTGGTGTGTAAGTGGTGGTGGAAGTTGGAAACTGAGAAAGGTTCAAGGAAGTCTCTTGTTAAAGCAAAATATGGTATGGCTCATGGCATTCAGAGAGTGAAAAATAAACAATTTGATCCTTCTGTATGGAAATATATTCTCAAAATTAGACCAATATATTTAGCTGGGAGAACTATGGCCTTGGGTAATGGCAAAAATACTAACTTTTGGCATGATAATTGGTGTGGAGATTTCTTCCTTTGTGAGGAACTCCCTTTGTTATAGGAAATCTGCAAACAACAACATTGCACTATCAGGAAGATGTATGAGATCAAATGGAATTTCACTTTCACAAGGTGGCTAGATCATCCTTTGCAGGATCAATAGCATAAACTCATGGATCTTTTAGTTACTGTAGATTTGAATGAGAAATCAGATTCACTGAAATGGAAGTACACAAAATATCGGAATTTCACTGTTAAATCTCTTTACAACAACTTGTCATCAACTCTGAGAGATAGATCCTTTAGGCAGCTTTAGAAAGCAAAAATCTCATTATAAAATGGCTATGGCTTATTTGGAACAATGTAATAGAGAGCAAAGATAATATAAAAAAAGGAAGTGGAAATTATTTTGGTAGTCATAGAGGGATGAGACAAGGTGATCCATTCTCACAATTCCTCTTCAACATGGTTGTTGAAGGGTTAGCCAAATTGGTTTGTCGGGCTCAAGAAAGTAAAATAGTTACTGGACTTGTATCTCATTTAATACATTCTAGTGTGACCATCTTGCAATATGGTGATGACACCATTCTTTAGTGCAAGATAAATTAGATCCGGCGATTCATGTTAACTTCATTTTATATATGTTTGACGCTATGTCTAGGTTGAAAATTAACTTCAACAAGAGTGAAATCATGATGGTGATGGATGATATGGAGAAAGGCCTGGTATATGTTGATATGGTTAGCTGCCAACTTAATTCCTGGCCCATTAAATATCTTGGAGTCTCTATGTGTGTGGCTCTAGACTTCGTGTAGCTGACGTTAATCCTTTATCAAATAAATTGAAGAAGAAACTTGATGGTTTGATGGGTCATTCTTCATCAATTGGTGGAAGATTAAATCTTATAGAACCATCTTTGAGTAGTTCACTCATGTACCATTTGTTTATGTATCTCTTATCTCATTCAACTTGGAAATATTGACTACAATTATTAGGAGTTTCATTTGCGAGGTACTGAAGAGGGAAAAAAATACATGGTGCGGTGGTCTTATATGTTCATACCAAATAAGAAAGGTGGTTTTGGGATTAATAATTTAAAATTGTTTAACATCTGCTTATGTGTAAGTGGTGGTGGAAGTTGGAGTCTGAGAAAGGTTTATGACAGGATGTTGTTAAAGAAAAATATGGTAAATCATGGCATTCAGAGATTGAAAAAGAAACAAATGGATTTTGCTGCATGGAAAGATATTCTCAAAATTAGACCAATATATTTAGCTGGATAACTATGGTCTTAGGTAATGGTAGAGATACTGGCTTTTGGCATGATAATTGGTGCGAAAATTTCTCCCTTTATGAGAAAATTCCCTTTGTTGTTATATGAAATCTGCAATCAGCAACATTGCACGGAGATATATGAGATTGAGTGGATTTTCATTTTCAGAAGGTGGTTGGATCCTCCTTTGTAGGATGAATGGCATAAACCCAGGAAAATTTAGTTATTGTAGCTTTGAATGATAACTCAGGTTCACCTAAATGGAAGCATACAAAATCATGATATTTCACTGTTAAATTCTCTAGAACAAATTATCATCAGATAAGAGGGATAGATCCTTTAGGCGGCTTTGGAAAGAAAAACTCCCATTATAAAACTGTGTATGGATTATTTGTCACAATGCAATAGCTCCATAAGATAATATGAAAAAGGGAAGTGGATTGGAGACTATTCTTGTAAATTTTGTCCCACTAAAGAATTTATTAACCACATGCTGTTTCATTGTCATGCATCCTTTTACATGTAGAGAACTGTTAGTTCTGCTATATGTGCTCAAATTAGACCAACTTGTTTCACTCAATTTTTTTGTGGATTGCTATTGTTCTCCCCTTTAGAACAAATTTACATATTGTTTGTGTTGATGTATTGTGTTTGGGATTTGTGGAAGACTATAAATTGTTCTTGTTACGAACAGAAACTTATATCATTGATGGTGGACTTGATCTTTTATATGTGTGCCTTTTCGTTATTGGGAATCACTCTAGAATGAGTGTGATAGGGATCTTCTAGTTAAGGGTTAATTGGATCTATGACATTGTAATTTTCATCGTTTGGAGATATGCCATTACAAAATCCAAACTTGGAAATATGCCAATCCAACTTGTTTATACTTCTACATATGCCATTTCTTCCAATACCACTCCATATATAGTTCCTTAGATCCACGTGCATACATTTATACTCCTGTACATACACAAAGAAAGGGGAAAAAGAACCGTCCCAGATTCCCTACCCAAATACCACATGCGTGGACAAGCCCAAATCCATAGCACGGAGGTGGTGGCTGTCGCCGCTGCTGCTGGGGGCCTAGACACCGGTGGCTGAAACCCTCACTCGCGTGACACGGCCACCGGACAAGCCCACGACTGGAGTGGCTCGTGCGGTCGCTGTTGGAGGCCCTCCCTCGCGCAAGGACATAGGAGATCGCTGTTGAACCTCCTTATTCATGGAGTTGCCCATGTCTCTGTTGCGAGGTGGCCACCATTAATCTCGGTCTGGTGGCTCTGTTAGGCTGATGCTCGACGCGAGCTTCATCTTGCGGCCTCCCTCGCGATCAAAAGGTGGTGAAGCCGGCGTTCGTGCTCACTCGCCGCTGCTCGTTCTTGGCTTCAACCTCCAATGGAGAAATTTTATCACAACCTCGAGATTTTTTTAAATACATTTGTTTTCTACTGGAATCCGGTGAAACAAGCAGAGCGGAAGTGGTTCAGGAGAACGTAGAGGAATTTGTTGTGCTTCCTTTTTTATTTGTATTTATTACTTGTTTGTACCAGAGTACAGAAGTATTTACTGAAGTATAGGACTTGTATATGAAATGGTATTTGATACGTCGGAAACATATCTATAATTTTTGATGTTCCATGCTTGTTTGGTATCTACTTTGCTTTGCTTTGTCTACACTTTGAGGTGTTTTTCTATCTTTTCTAGAACTAACCTATTAACAAGTTTTCACAGTGCGATCTTTGTTTTCTTACATTTTGGTTCGGAAAGGCGTAAAATCAATATTCTCGGAATTGGACGAGACAAAAGCCAAAGTCAATATCTTTCCGTGGGGAACACGAAGTCCAGAGACGAGACGGAGAAGCAAACCAGGGCGGCCAGACCCCCCTAGGTGTGGGTGGGCCCACCCCATGCCTAGGTAGGGTGTGGGGCCCTTGGCCGCCTCCCAGCCTCGCCTCTTCGCCTATAAGAAGCCCCCGATGCAGAAACCTTAAGTACCAGATCAATATTCCACGAAACCTTTTGTAGCCGCCGCCACCGTCGTCCCTAGATCGGGGGGATCTGAAGTTCTTCCCGGCACCCTGCCATAGAGGAGATCATCCCGGAGGCCTTCTCTCCGGTATGATGCGTGAGTAGTTCCACCTTGGACTATGGGTCCATGTAGTAGCTAGATGGTTGTATCTCCTCCTTTGTGCTTTCATGTATAGATCTTGTGAGCTCCGTTCATGATCAAGATCTAATCTATTTGTAATCATGCATGTTGTGTTTGCGATGATCCGATGGATATTGAGATTATTATGTTGGATTGATTAATGGTTTTGTCTTTACGATTCTATCATGTCTGTGTTGTTTGTGATCTTGCATGCTCTCCGTTGTTAGTAGCTATCTTAGCCAAGTAGTTGCTAGTGACTCCAAGAGGGGGTATTTATGCTCGATAGTGGGTCCATGCCTCTTGTTTCCAAGGGAAGTGACAGAAATCTCTTCGGTTGTAGATGTTGTTGCCACTAGGGAGAAAACAACGGTCTCTTGTTCATGGAACATGTGGACTGTTGACCTTACACACTTTGCTTAAAGCAGTTGTCTGTTGCTTGCAACTTAATACTGGAGGGGGTTCGACTGATAACCTGAAGATGGACTTCTAGTCATAGATGTGGTTGGATGGCGGTCTATGTATCTTGTTGTATTGCCCAATCGAATCTCATAGGATCTTTCTGACTAGTATTGCATTGTTATGTCTTGCTCAGCTCCTGTCAATTGCCCTGCTGTAATTTGTTTACCCTTCATGCCATGTTGTTTATCTAAGGAGGGCACCTCTAGTGAACTATGCACCCCGGTCCAATCTTTACCATTGATACATCTTCTACTATTACTTGTTTACTTGCTACAAACCATTACCTTCCACACCATACGTTTAATCCTTTGTTACAACAACCGGTGAGATTGACAACCTCACTGTTAGTTGGGGCAAAGTCTTGAGTTTGTGTTGTGCAGGTCTCCGCGTTGCTAGCAACACATGTGTGACGTTTCCTTTCTCCTACTGGTTCGATAACCTCGGTTTCTTACTAAGGGAAGACTTTCTGTTGTGTTGCTTCACACCTTGCTCTTGGGGTTCCCAACAGGCTCCACGTCAACCGTGCTAGCCATCAGTATTGAAAGAAATGGCATCGCTAGAGGTATAAGAAAGTTGGAGTGGCATATTTCCAAGTTTGGTTTTTGTAATGGCATATCTACAAGTGGTGAAAATTGCAATGGCATAGATCCAATTAACCCTGTAGTTAATGGGGTTAGGAGACTCTAGCAACTAGCGACGAGTGCCCATGAGTTGGCGGGAAGGAACTCAACTCTCAAGATCAAATATGTTGCTGAGGATGAAGACGTTATCATTGACTGATGTCGTTTGGCTATGATGATATGCGTCATGATGAAGGAGCTGGAGAAATATTGTGGCTAAAACTTTTGCTTTTGTTCCATCAGTTTGGTGGTTTCAGTGGCCTTGTCTGAAAACTATTGGTCCTACTAGGGTTAGTTGCGTGTGTGTACTCTGTGTGGAGTGATCTGAAACGATCCCTTTGTGGTTGCTCCAGTTTATACTTCTTTTGTTTGTGCTTCTATCCTTTGTTTTCTTTTGTTTTAGTTTGCTTTGGATCTTTTTATGTTATCATCTACCGATCCCTCTTTGGGAGGTGTATGAAAAAAAGACTCCTGCTAAGAATTTCCTTTCTTTTAAGTAATTTTCACTTAGTAGTTTGTACCCCGCCTAGGAAAAATTTCATAAGTGTTCCCCTAAAGAACTTAGGGATGCAATTTTTAACGAACTAAATGAAACTTCAAAGCATGTAAAATTTGTGGGCATTATGTTGGGTAGGTATGTTTTTTATGCTTCTTCAGACGACGCACCACTATGTACCATTTTTTCGAAAAGGTGAGCCAAATGAGGACATGATAGTTTTGGTTATATAATTAATTATAATTAACAAATAGAACAATATGCACCAAAAAATAATAAGAAACCTAAGTAGAATCGTGACTTTTAACACACATTGTACCGTTGCTATATAGATGTTGGATCCACCACTAGTGTTAGGCAGACGGTTGGCGATATCTTTAGGAGACTTGTGGCACGATGTATGTTAGTGACTTTGGAGTTACAAGCACATGGCGGGTAATGGTGGGGCGATGTGACAACTGTGCACATGAGGCACGACATGATAGGTGATACGTCCAGAACGTATCTACTTTTCCGAACACTTTTGCCATTGTTTCTCCTCTAAACTTGTGTGATTAGGATACAACTAACATGGACTAACGCTGTTTTCAGCAGAATTACCTTGGTGTCTAGTTTTTATGCAGAAATCAACTATCAGGAAAAATTCCGGAAAATATGCCAAAAAATTATATTTCACCAGAAGATCCACGGAGCCAGAGGACGAAACGGAGTGGATGCCTGGGGGTCCCACACCCCTGCCAGGCGTGGGTGGGCCTTACCCGCGCCTAGGGGGTGCGGCCACTCCAGGCACCCCCTCGGGCTCCCTCTGCGCCTATAAGTTACCCCTTGACCTAAAAACCGAGGGGGGTTCGACGTTTTCCAGAGAAGAGTTCCGCTGCGCTGCCACCACGAGAGACAAGATTCGAAACCAGAAACTCCGTTCTGGCACCCTGTCGGGACGGAGAATTTGGGGAGAATCATCGCGATCGTCATCACCAACGCCTCTCCGTCAACCATCGATGTTTCCCTCATCCATGAGTGAGTAATCCCCCACTATAGGCTTGGGGATGGTAGGAATTGGACGAGTTTTATCATGTAATCGAATAAGATTGTTAGGGCATAGTGCCCGGTATCTCTAATAGTGTTATTTGACTTTGTTGCAACTTGTTGTGCTTAATGCTTGTCACTAGGGCCCGAGTGCCATGATCTCAGATCTAAACTTATTATTGAATCATTATGATAGTATTGTTTGTGATCTTATCTGCAAGTTGTGTATACATATCATTGTCTGAATCCAAAGGCCCCGAAGTGACAATAATTGGGACAACCGGAGGGGATGGCTGTGGTGTGAGGATCACATGTGTTCATGGAGTGTTAATGCTTTGCTCCGGTGCTCTATTAAAAGGGGCACCTTAATTGTCGATGGTTCCTAGAGGGCCCCACGGGCTGCCAGATGTAAGATCTTGTGCAAGTTCTCATTGCGAGCACGTATGACTATATATGGAGCACATGCCTAGGATTGTTTAGTACTTGGATGCTTGTTATTATTTATCTGCAATGCCCTAGATCTTGAAGCTACATGTTTAGAGTCGTCCATGCAACGCCCGTCCATCCATCCCTATGCCTACCGCACTCGAGTCCTACTGTTTACTGTTACTGTTATTATTGCTCTTGTTTTACTGTTGCTGTTGCTTTGCTGTTACTACTACCAAACTGTTGCTACTGATAAACCTCTGTGAGCAAGAACTATTTTCAGGTGCAGCTGAACTGACAACTCAGTTGTTAAGGCTTGCAAGTATTCTTTGGCTCCCCTTGTGTCGAATCAATAAATTGGATAATACTACCCGCGAAGACTGTTGCGATCCCCTATACTTGTGGGTCATCATTAGGTCATTACATGCTGCTTTATAACTCCTTTCGCACCTTGCTCTCTGAACCTAACAAAAACAAATAAACCTAGTCACTCTTTGTCAATCGTCAATGATCACCCGCCCAACTTAGCCCTAGGAGTCCTTGTGGGTGAACCTCGGCATCTTCCTCCAGAGTTTCATTAAGATCGTCGCTTTGTCAAGTGTTTGACCAATCGACTGACCTAGCAAGAGGTCTCATTGGTTTCATGGTCTTGCTGGCCAAAGATAAAGTGAACAACTGGTGACCCATAGGTAGCTAATATTGAGGTTTTATTATTATTCCATGATTACAAGTTCATGTGCCAATTCGTCGTCAACCACACGGGTGAGATCGGGAGCAGAGGCGGGATTGGAGTTTAGAGGGGTCAAACGGGTAATTATCAATTAGAGAGAGAGGGGGGAGGGGCAACACTAATAAGGCTTAAGTAAAGAAATCTTCGTGCTGCATGATGGCATATTCTTATATATTCAGGGGCAGTTTTCTAAAAGGTATATTTTGCATCCCTAAAGTTTTAAATAAGGTATAACCTCTGTTTCAAAATATAATCTGTTTTGGCAGGCTATTTTAGCCTGCTAAAACCTCTTATATTTTCAAATGGAGATAGTCGATTAGTGTGAAACTTTTCAAAGAGTACTCATTGTTGCAAACAAGATCTTGAGAGCTACGCCATGTAATTTTCATTTTGTTTCTTGTAAAGAGAAGACATAGTGCCAGCAAAAGAAAGCTAGCGAGAGAAGACATGAGGAGGAGGACAGCGTGGAGTGGGCGACACACGGGCAGCACAGTGGACTTGAGTTAGAATCTTTAACGCGTAGCACAAAACGCACAAAGCGTATTCCTCCTCCCTGTACCTGAGATTCTACGACGGATTATTGTCAAGGCACACCAGAATAAAAAAAAAAGGAGATCGCGGAGCACAAGGCTGGAATACCGTGTACGTGCACGACGGCGAACAAATTTCCCATCCCCATACGCCTTTTGCTCTCTGGATTTCCTTTTCTTTTCTTCCCTGTAATAAAGAATAGCTAGCTGGAAAGACTCGCCTGTACAGTACAGAGACACACAGCCGGAATCCATGGAAGGAGAAGAGAACAAATGGAAGCGACCGCGCAGGGGGAGGCGGGCCCGGTGTCTTCCTGTCCTCCCGTGCCATCAAATCCTAAAGCCTACGGAAGCTCTGCTCTGCTCCGGTGATGATCAACTACTAGTCAGTTAGCGAGGGCATTTTCGGCAACAGCGCCACCACGAAAGCAGCGGCCATGGCGAAGCTTTTCTGTCAGCGGCTCCGTGTCACTAGCCATATACACACGCGGCACGGCCGGGTCATTCCTGTCAATTCCTAGTCCCTACAGTTCGTTGGCGTGGTACCCTAGCTAGCCTGAGGAGTCGGATCGGACGGCGGAGAGGAGACGATGGGGCGGAAGATCACGGGCGCGCCGTACTGCGGGTAGAGCAGCATGAGCACCGTGGGCGCGTGCACGTACTTGGGCGACGGCCTGAACTGGAACCGCTGGAGCAGGACGGCGACGGCGAGCTTGGCCTCCAGGAGGGCGAGGTTCTGGCCCACGCACATCCGGGCGCCGAGCCCGAAGGGGATGAAGGCCAGCGGGTGCGTCGCCGCGCGGGCCACGCCGCCGGCGAACCGCGCCGGGTTGAACTGCGCCGCGTCGGCGCCCCAGAACCTGGCGTCGTGGTGGATCGCCATGATCGGGACCAGCAGCTCCGTGTCGCGCGGGATCGCCAGCGCGCGCTCACCGACGCCGAGGGTCACGTCCGTCTTGGCCCTCCGGATGGTGGCCACGGCCGGCGGGTACAGCCGCAGCGTCTCGTTCAGGATCATCCCCACCTGGAACACAGGACAACGGAGAAGATACAACGTGAGGCTTTTCTTTTGTTGCTGTCGTATAGGGAAGTTACCGAAACGCCCCCTTCCGAAAAAAAACGTTTTTGAAGGAACAGTGGTTTGTGGGTGGCGTACCGTTTTCAGCTTGTGGAGGTGCTCCTTGGTGGGGAGCTCGCCGGGGCCGCAGACGGCGACGACCTCCTGCCGCGCGCGGTCCTGCCACTCCGGGTGCATGGCCAGGAGCACGGTGGCCCAGGCCAGCAGGTTGGTGGTCGTCTGCTTGCCGGCGAAGAAGAACGTCTTGCACTCCTCCACCATGTCCTCCACCGGCATCGGCTGCGACTTCTTGTCCCGGGCATTGATCATCAGACCCAGTAGGTCCTTGAAGCCGCCGTTGCAGCTTCCCTTCTCCTTGGCCTCGTGTTCCTCCGCGGCGGCGTCGCTGCGCCGGCCGATGAGCCGGACTAGGCCCCGCCGGATCTCCCTGTCCAGGCCCCACGACATCCGGTTCTTCTTTGTCGGAAAGAACCTGCAAACAATTTAATCGAGCTTAATATCAAAATGGCGAAATCAATGGGCGGTCCATTCGGTTTGGATTAATGTTTGACTTACCGGTAACCGGGGACGAGCACCTTGCGGAAGGCCTCGGAGGCGAAGGCCATGAGGCGGCCCTGCATGCGGAACACCGCGCGGCCGGAGTCGTAGCTGCGGCCGAACGTCGCGCGCGTGATGGCCTCCTCGGTCACCGCCTGGAACCACTCCGCGACGTCCACCTCCACCTCGCCCACGCCGCTCGCGCGCGCCATCGCGCGCCACCTCTCCGCCAGAGCCGCCACCGACCTGCCCACGTGCGGCACCAGCCGCTGCAAAAACATCGTCGCCGGCGCGGTGCCGTGTCACTCGCTGCACAATGACCAAAACGTGCCAAAGAGAAAGAATAATGACACCATGCGCGGTTCGTACGTTGAGGTTGTCGGGGTAGAAGGCGGGGGTGAGCACGCGGCGGTGGAGGGCCCACTTGTCGCCGTGGAGGCTGACGAGGCCGTCGCCCTCGAGCTGCCGGACCACCGGGTGCGCCTCGTAGCGGTCGAACGCCTCCGCGCGCGTCAGGAAGATCTCGCGGACCAGCTCCGGCTCCGCCACCGTCAGCCGCGGCGTCGGCCCGAACCAGATCAAGAACGTCGGCCCTGCGCCACCACCAAAACCACGATTAAAATCCCACCCACTGATCGCGAAAACGTGCATCCAAACGCGACAGAAACAAATCACACACGCGGCGCCAGCGCGCACATGCATACCGTAGATCTTTCTCCAGTAGTGGTAGAAAGCGAGAACCCGGGGGAGCGCGTTGTGGGAGGTGGGCGGCGACATGGGCTTGGCGGTGGCCTCCGCCATGAGCGCCACCATCTCGCGGACGGAGCCGAAGAGGAACCGGTACGGCGGGCCGCGCACGCCCTGCCGCGCAAAGTGCGCCTCCAGGCGCCGCGGCCGCCACCACAGCGCGTCCGCCAGCCGCGCCGCCACGTGCAGGAGCAGGCACGCCGCCGTCACGGCGACGGCCAGCGAGCTCCACGTCAACCACCACCACCCCGGCGCCCACATCCCTGCCTCCTCACAGCCCATTTGATTGACTCGCTCCCCTGCTTCTTGAAACAGAGCACACACGGGAGAAAGCTTGCTTTCGTGACGAGCGTAGTTCCGGTCAGCGAGGTGGGTTGGTTTGTAATGAGAAGGGAGCAGGGGCAGGACGAGAAGGCGGCCGTTATATAGGTGAGCGGCCGGCGGCGTTGGTCGGGCCCAGCGACGCTCTGTTCTGCTCTGTTCTGATCATGTTTTGGGTTTGCGGGGGTCAACGAGGTAGGTTTAAGCATCGTCCTCAATTGACCACTATCATGGTTGCTGATGTGGCATTCCGTGTTTCCTGGTGCTACTTTTTTTCTTTGCAAATTGTTTCCTGTTGAAACCTGAAAAGACGAGGAAAACGGAAGGTGAAAAGTTGGGAGTATAATAAACAAAATAAAGATTGCAACATAAGTACTAATAGAACATTTTACTCCCTCACTCTCAAAATACATGTTTTAGTTTTTTCAAAATTTGAATGAATCTATATACTCCTTCCGACCCATATGAATTGACTCAAATTTGTCTAGATTTGAATGAATCTAGACACTATTAGTATATAGGTGCATCCAAATTTTAAACAAATCAAAGTTAATTAATATGGATCGGAGTGAGTAATAAATAGTTTCTAAGATTCATTCAAATTTTAATAAATTTGAGACGTCTATTTTGAGACGGAGAGAGAAATTTTAAATTCTGAAACAAGTTTGTAAAGGTGTAGGTACTATATTATTTCTACACTACTCCTACAAGTTTAAATGCTCACTATGTGGGGAGTGCCCTATTATATTCTTCTTTACTATATATTTCCTCCATTTTAAAATATAAGATGTTTTAGCTTTGTGAACAAAATGTATCTAGACTTGTTTTAGTGTATAGATTTACTCAAAACCTGAGTGAACCTACATACTATACTAAAAGTAGTCTAAATACATTTGCCTCACAAAGCTAAAACATTTTATATTTTAAAACTGAGGGAGTAGTTTGATTGATTCTCTCTCATATGGTCCGGATTATCTAAGATTGTTGTGTATTCTACAGTTGTGGATGTCATATAGGCTGGCGGTTGTTTCTTCGCGTTGCTTGTAATGTATGTCTGCCAGCCATTAATCGTATTCTTGTCTTGAGTGGTCGGTTGTTTTAGTCAAGTCTTAGATTTATAATTACATTCTTCCTACCATTGCGTCGAGATGCAGCCATTGAGTTCTCCAAAAAACTACCAATTCTAGTCAGTTCATATTTATATGTTGGAGACAAAACAGAACTTATTTTTGTGAAAGTTTCACCGATCTATTAATAATCATCAATGGAAGTAATAGGACTTTTTGAAACAAGTCAGAGCATTAACGAACAAATTAAAATTATTTATAAAAATATAAATGCATTAATCAAGAAATCATGAAAATACAATCATATATATCGTGGAAATATCAAAATACTTGATACCAAAGAATCACTCAAGTCACAAAATGTGTAATATATGGTCCTAGAATTTGAAAAATAAAAATCAACCTAACCATGGTATCCTCCACGTTCGTGCAGCAAACTTCTACAAAATACTACTTTTTCCCAAATAAAATCATACTTGGTGGTATTTGATATGCGGGATTTAAGAGAGCATTATATGAAAGTTACATGCAATCAGGACATAAGAGTTGGTTGAATGGCTGAGGTAGTTTGAATTCCATGAGCTTGCCCTACTGTAATCTTCGTGAAACCCGAGAATGGATTCTTCGAGCATATGAATCGCAGAAAACTGAGAAGTAGCATTTGGGAGATGTCCCGACTCTTCCTCCCGTGTCGCTCCCTCTTGGGGCGACATCGTAGCACCCCAAACCCTAGTCGTCTCTATTCCCCTCCCCGCCTCCCTCTCCTTCGCCACCGGTGGGGGTGGTCGGTGATTTTGGGGGGGGGTGCCCCTCCCGATGCGGTCTCGCTCCGGTGGGTTGGTTGTTCCTATGCCTCCCTTCCTTGGCAACCTTGTTGTCTCTTATCCATCTGTGCTCTAGGGTGAGCTTCTCCCACCCGCGACGATGCGATGCTCTTCGAGCCAGAGAGAGGGGGCAGGGTGCCCTCTTTGGACATGGAGACAGATGGTGCCTCGATGATGGGAAGCCCTCGAAGACGAAGACTTGGGCAGCCCCTCTTTGCGGCTCAGCTACTCTGTCATCAAGATCTTGCATTGCTTCACCTCTGGTCAGCGATCACCTCGGGTTGCATCGGACAAGGGCTTGGAGCATCTCCAAGCGGCGTGTCTTGTTCTTTATTTTTTTCTTGTTGTTCCTTTTCTTGTAAGCTGATGTCATCCACACTTGTAAACTATTTGGCTGTTTTGGGTTTTATTAATTGAAAGTCAGACGTTCTCGCCTTTTGTCTAATGTTTTTCTCCAGAAAACAGTGATTAAATCCCCATCTCCCCAGTTCAAGAATGACAATTGTTCTTCCATAGAAATAAGAAAACACATGTTCTGTTAGTGTTTGATCCGTGAGAAACACTACTGGCATACACAAATTAATACGGAATGGTAGCTCAGAGCAGACCGCAAGACTTTAGTATGACAACCTGGCCTGTCTATGCTCCTGTAGGCAAAACTCGAACAGATTGCTTAATCATTACAGTTTTTAGGACTGAAGTTGCTTAATAACGGATGTCTTCCTCCTACCTACATGTATATATCTTGATGTGATTTATCGTCACAAGCAATCATTGTATTTACCCGCTAATAATAAACAAATAATTGGCATTATATGTAGATGATTAGAGACACCCGAGCCAGACAGGTTATTTGTCTCTAAATTAAGAGAACCGTTGGGCTAGAGCACTCAGATGCAAAACTAAGCATATTGACACCTGACCATGTCCCCAGTTAGGTGGACAAGATCAAATACTCCCTTTGTTCCCCCCGCAAAAAAAAAAAAAAAAAAAAAAAAACCTCCCTTTGTTGATTCATGCAAGCCGTTTGCACTCCGTAGTGTTGGGGGTTGCGACCACAAGTTTTTCGTTGAAATACTTGTACAAATGGAGGATTAAATTGATTGCTGATCTTACCCGCAAAAAAATAAAATTGATTGCTGATCTTTTTCAAACAGTCTACACTATGAGTTATTACACGCATTAACAAAGTAAAAAATGGGAACAAGAAAAGGGTACTGTATATGATATTTAATATTGTGGTTTAGAGTTTGTTTTTCTGCTTATTTAGCTTGCAGTGCATGAGGAGCCGTAGATTTCTGCTCGTGGCCGCTGTACGGTCTTCAGGGACCTAGAGGCAGAGCAAAGAGACCGATGTCAAATAGCTAGCCTTTCCTTGCCTCTTCCATTTTCTATTTTGATTTTGGCGGGGTTGTCTCTTTCATTCTTTTGACAAGACAGATAAAGAGATCTTTGTCAAGAGAGGTCGGAATTACCGACAAGCAAGTCTTAGAGAGTCCACATTTTCCACTTGACCATGTCGTCCAAGGCACGTTAAGGTCGAAGATTGGCGACTACTTTGGTTTCTTGGCGGCCCGGACACCGAAAGGAACATATATATAAGCATAATAAACAGGCTGCGGTACTAGCGAACATATATATAAGCATAATAAACAGGCTGCGGTACTAGCGAACTCCGTTTCGAAAGGAGAAAAGAACGAGCAGAGCTAAACGACCTGAGGTCCATGGAATTTTTCGTGAGTCTTACGAGAAACACGGTACGTAGTACTCCCTCCGTTTCAAAATATAAGATGTTTTATGTTTGTGAAGAAAATGAATTTATGTGTAGATTTATTTCAAAGTTGAGTGAACCTACGTATGAAAACAAGTCTAGATTTATTTTCTTCATAAACCTAAAACATCTTATATTTTAAAACGGAGGGAGTATATATATTGTTGGAGAAGTGAGGGATGTTTAACGCTAACTCTCGCTTTAGGCCTTTTTCGGATTATTATTGTTGGATGCCGTATGTAAATTTTTCTTTTTGCGGAGTATGCCATATGAATTTAGTGGATTTCGATTTGGAAAAGTTTCTACGGTTGCGTTACTAAACATCCTATGAAGGAATATTAGCCAAAACTCTTTTCATTCTTCGCTCCAGAAGTCAAACGCATATGGTACTACAGAAGGCCCTACAGTGTAACGCTTGAGAGTATCATATCATAATCATCTCAGGCGCAAACTGCGATATCCTACTCTCCAAAGTGCGCGCGCTTCTTTTTGGCGGAGAATTGGGACGCAGTACTGCGTAGAGATGACAGATTCAGATTGAATCTCCGGACAGAATAGACACTACGGACTCATCTAGCTAGGTACAGTAGAAGAAATAAAAGCAAAGGAAAATCAGGCCGAAGTACAGAGAACGATCGATTGGTCTTTCGGTCAGGACAGGCAATAGACCGGTTGTACTTGGTCCTAGTTTTCTTTCAAAGGTACACGGTACGTGGTCTGGTCGTAGATATATGCTAGAAAACGGTTACCGACGCGCTCGCCACATGGAGCCGGCCGAAGCTGGCGACGCAACCGTTGGAGTTACGTTGGAGGGCACGGCAGCTGCTAGCTAGCGTGGATGCATGCATGTTCTTCAACGGGCCACGGCCGGGCGCATCTTTGGAGCTGTCCCAACCGATCAATCGAGCGCACGCGGCGGAAATGACCAAGTTTTTCGGATCGGAACGAGTACGTAGACGATACCATGCGTACGTCGTCGCGTACGTTGGGATTCTTGTTGGTTTGCAAGCGAAGTCAGCGGGGGCGAGCGCGCTGCATGCGGTGGCGCCGTCGCCGGGTGTCGGGGCGTGGCATCGCATGGCAACTTGATACGCGCGCGTATAATCGGGGGAGTATACTGTATAAAATCTGAAGAGGTGGTTGATGGATCCGAAGGAAGCCGGGAAAGGAGGTGGGCGCGCGCGGGAGACGACAAGCGGAGGAGGCCGGGACAGGCGCGCGCGTGTGTCGCGGGACGGTGCCGGGCGGGCGGGCGGGAGCGAGGAGCACGATGCTCGGGTTTCCGGCTCGGTGGTGGGCGCAGCAACCCCGCGCGCGCCTCGGCGACGGTTGCTTGCTGCCGCCGCGCGCTGGGCTTGAGATGCGCGCGGGGGCGTGTTGTGTATGCATGGGGGAGAGGAACATTCCCGTGCATGCACGTCTCGTGATGTCTGTCTGGCATGATCGCATGGACTTCTTACTATTGTGCATGCACGTGTCTCGCGCACGATCCGTCGATCCCTGCAGGGTCTATGCATGCTGTCTGCGGATCTCGCACGAATTAGCGTACTACAGATGACCTACCCGATCTCTTCTCTGCAAGTTTCTTAAAAAAATAAAAAAATAAAAACACTTTTTTTGCCGGGGAAACAAAAAAAACTCTTCTATGCACCTCGGTGAAGGGAATGCATGCGACATATATGGTGCAGACGTACGTGCATGTGGTGGTATGCGCAAATAAGAACCTGGCCAGTTGGGTAGTTTCCCACACTGGCACTCTGATAACTCTATGCATGCGGACCTAGCTAGTTTTCCACGAGATCGAGATGACTCAGCTGGAACATGCCTGATTCTTTGCCTTCATCACAAGTGATCCGAGTATCGATAAGATATGGTCCAGACGGGGATTGGGGAATCATATCTAGAGGTACAGTAATACGATGTACTAATTTAGAAAAAAAAAACAAGATTGAGTAGGATGCACAGTTGATCGCTCATTAATTATTAATTTGCTTCATCTAAGCGCGACATAAGTCGATGTTTTTTTTTAAAAAGAGAGGTTGTAGAGGAGGAAGCCAACGAAATCCTTTAAAATGTATTGGTACGTACGCACCAGGAATGTGAGCAAGGGGCTCGACCCTGGACGGGCGAGGGTGTATCAGCACACACTAGGCTATGCCTCGGTCCACAAAAGCCGATGTTTATGTGGTGTCGTATTTTGAGAACCTTCTTGCAATTTGGTGTTGCCGGTGTTGGTTGGGTCATCACATTGATGCGGTGGAGTTATTAGCATAAAACGACCATATTTTGACTCGTCAAATTCATATTATGATACCACTTTATGTTCTGGCAGTAAAAATCTACTATCACATTTGGACGAGATTTTCTCATAAAATACTAAACCCGTTTTGAACTCGGACTAATGCTATTTCTTACTTACCGGATCCGCCCATAGAGTTGACGTGGCACCACAGGGACTACGGCCAACACGCCACGGCAGTGGGACCCACCAATTACTGCGTGATATGGTCGCTTTTGCCGTCGAACCTTGGTCCGTCGCTTTGCCGTTCTTCCGCAAGTATTATTGTATCTCAAGTGTGTTTGTACATCTGAGACTAAATTTATGGGACTTTTTAATTCAAAGGAATTTCATATAGAAACTGGTGGATTTAACTTGTTTTGAAATTTTCTTGCGCGTGTCTTGTCATTCGTATGATATGCTTCAAAGAAAATCCCAAGTATTCTTTGTAACACATTTTGATGAAACAATTTCCACCCACTCGTGTCTTCTGTTCTTGCAATATCTCTTTTTAAAATGCAGTATGTCAAACACTATTTCCCCAACTAGCTACTAATTAAAATCTCTTCCTACAATTCGTTTGAAAAAAAAATCTGTTCCTACAACTCGTTTAAAAAAAATGTGTTCCTACAAAGAAGCACTAGTTCATCTCATGCATGTGTAGATCCGCTAGCATCAATTAAGATTTCAGTTTGATGGGGCGGTGCGCCCTCACACCTCCATCACCCCACAAAAGAATTGGGTTCGATCTCCGGCATATGAGCTACTAGTTGGGAGTGCGATCTGTCCAAGCACAACGATTTCTTAATCAAACCGTCCCTCTCACACGAGAAAAGGACTTCCAGAAAGGGTCTGCGCTTTCGGCCATATAGTATTACCTGGCTGCCATTCATTCATTCATTCCCGTGACGGAACTCAGTTCGCAAAGTCAAGGATGCAATCTGGGATAGGGCTGTCAATTCGCTTAATTCTGCTCAGCTCAGCTAGAGAGATGCACTCGCCAAGTTGCGCACCGGTGGCGGTGGACCGGTGGTGCGTTCCACGCGATTTCGCGGTCGCCCGCTTTCTGCGCCGGCCGGCCGGCCGGCAGGATCTGCGCAAAAGCGAAAGGCGGAGCCGCTTTTGGTCGACCGATTTCCTCCCCGTGAGGCAAGCGTAACGAACTGCTCCTTGGGTCAAAAACGCGACCGTGCGTATGTCGTTTTGGACTCGATCGACGACGCCGACGTGAGGGCCTAACCACCACCGCCCGCCGAGGGCAACGCGCGCGCCGAAGGAACCGACGAGTGTACACGGAAGATACAGCTCGATTAGGAATCGCTGGCCAGGTCTACATACGTACTCCATCACAGGCTCTCAGCTGCCTGCTGCTTTTCCTCGGCTAGCTTTCAAGAGTACTCCCTCCGGTTAAAGATATAAAATGTTTTAGATTTGTGAATAAAATGTATTTAAACATCTTTTAGTGTTTAGATTTATTTAAACCTATTAAAAGATGTCTAGATACAATACATTCACTAATCTTCTTAGATTTTCAAACGGAGGGAGTACTATCTGTTGGTATGTTTTGGATGAAAAATTTAAAATCCATTATTAGGCCATCGTCGATTGTCACATGCATCATGCATCCAACAACGTCGGTAGCGAAGTCTGAACGATTTTGAGAATTGAGAGAAAAAGTGTGAATTTGTTGGCCAACATGCTTCGAATTTTTTTTGTCGGAGCATCTCTAACCCATACCCCTTTCCGTGGACAGATGAGCAATTTTGTTCCTTTAACGGTCGAAGTAGCACCTAACCGAACCCGTAAAGGGCTTTAGAGGAATGCGGCCCCAAAAAATTTGGCCCTCTATCTTATATTTGCTCATTCTCCCGGCCAATGCGAAAAAGTCCACCGCTCGCCACCGCCGCTCTGCTCCCCACCGCTGGAGATGGTCGGATCGAGCCGCAGGTCGCCGCCGCCAATCCGAAGCGCCGTTCGGGGCCGCGGCGCGCCCCGTGGCCGGAGATCGTGGTCACCCGGCCTCCCACTGCCGCTGACAAGCTATTACCACGGCGTGCAGCAGCGGCAGTGGGGGACCTGGTCGCCGAAATCACCGACCGCAACACTGGCCGCCGCCACTGGATTGGAACCTTCCAATCCGCACGACAGGCGGCATGGGCGCACGACATCAAGAACGTCGAGCTCCATGGCAGCGATTGCAGACCTCTCAACTTACGCCTAGGTGTAACACCCTCAAAATCGGCCCTATGCAAGTTTCAGCGCTTCCCGCCAAACCCGCATAGAAACGATTCAAAGGTGCCCACCAGACACTTGCGTGCGGGTGGAAAACGAAGTAATATCATTACACAATAGTCCTCGATGGAACCCACAAAACATATATATACAACAGCGACTCAAAGAGTCAAGAATACCGATATACAATACAAAGATCCAAATCACCTTTAAAACGATATAGCGTCCGAGTACGGACAAGATGCAAATTGAGCTAAGAGCCCTGAAGAATAACCAATGGCGTCCATAACCCTGCCCAGGCCAAGCCGGAAGGGTAACCCTGCTAACGACGTCGATCTCAAAACCTGCTTAAACAAAAGGGGTGCCGACAAAGGGCAAAGGAAAAAGAGAGCGGTCGATCTTGAGGCCGATTACGGTGAGGCTAGAATTCGGCGGTCCTCGCCTACATAGGTATGGTGGACTGAGCGGTAGCGCAGCATGCACTAAACAACCTATAGAGACTCGATACAACTAGCGGCTATCAGAGAGGGGTAAGAAAGACCTATTCGGATCCAACCTGATACTACCACCAAACATACCCATCCTGGTGTTTCCCCCTCGAGACCAAACGAGGAAGTCAACCGAGGAACTCACACAGTTGGCAGTTTTATTCATTCCGTTATAGTGGCGGCAATTACTAGTCAAATATAGATAGCATGAGTCATCCTGATATAATAAGCAGTGGGCAGTTTTAGTTAAACATTCCGTTGTAGTTGCAACACTTACTAGTCAGATGCAATTAGCATGAGATATCGCAAACCCAGCAGTTGTTGGTACTTTTATTTAGCCATTCCGTTGTAGTGGAGCTGATTACTAGTCATATCGGATACAAGTCAAATTATAGCAGTAAACTTTAGTTATAGTTGTCTATGATCGAGACCTGTGCTCCAAGTCGTCCATAACCGCGGACACGGCTTCTCGAAAAGATTTAACCCTGCAGGGGTGCACCAAAGTTCCCACACGCACCTACACCCTTGTTGTCGGATTAGGTAGGTACAAGATCATAAAACATACACCCAACGGTATGTCGACGGGGTTTCGGACACGACGTTTCCCAGACCCAAAGCAAGCACGGGGGGCCACCCCACTAAGCTACCCGCAACGAAGTTGGCCGGCTCCGAAACGGACCCAGGGTTTGCGTCAGTGGCTGTAAGCGACTGGGAACCCGAAACTCTCGGGCTTGTCGATACCGCGAAAACACTCCGCTTACCTAAACAGTACAGGTGCTCCTCGCACAATCTTAAATTAAGCAGTAAAGCATGGCATAAGTACAGAATAGTAATAAAGCTCCAAACTACTTTGTGGCCCCCAGTACAGTACTTGGAATCAGGTACGAAATCGATGGGGGTGTCCATACACCCCACCTGTGGTTAGCGCGCTCGATCTCGGAACAGGTGTCAAGAACTCGGGGTCCTACGGGACACAAGTGGATGGTTAACAACCAAATAACATCTATCGCCCACCTGTGCCTCTACATTTACCTACTTCAATTTTAGTTATTAAACAATAATTAAAGTTATAACCATCTTCAACATTAAACATACGGCAATACTCCAACAACTGTGGTACTTGACGACACGCAACAGCACTTGAGCAAGCGACTACGACGCGCAAGTCCAACTATCTACCAATCAACAGGTAGTAGGATGTGTCCAAGGCAATATAAGGCTGCAAGGGATATCACGGGTACGGAAACTAGAGCATCGCAACACAGATAGCAATAGATCAACAGGAGGAAATAAATACTATAAATGCAAAATAGGTAGAAGGGGAAGGGATGCTCGCCTGAAAACATTGCCGAAGTTTCATCCGAAGATCGGGTCGACAGTCGCATCAACTCATCGGCCTAATCCGTGAAGAAGCAAAGCACTAGCAGAAACACCGGATGCACTATTTAATACTACGGCAAAAGATCGGGCATGATGCATGTATGATGTATGGCATGGCAAGAATGCGATGCAATTAGGCAATATTAAGCGGAACCGGAATTCCGACATTTATTAAGTTCATGTTGTTTAGATACCCCGCAATTTAAATGTTGTCTTAACATGGCAAAAGATAGCACCGGTTTGCTACACAAATTTAAATGGAGTTCGGAATGAGACGCAGATATCCCGCATAAACACTCCATATTTAATTATGAGGTGAATCGGCATAATGCCCCCAAACCACACAAATATGCATGCGAGATCAATTTAATATGCATCAGTTGATAATGTCATATTATAAAATAATGGGGGCTCGGATAGGGAATCACATTAGGGTTCAGCGAACTTGGGCTCCGAGGGGTTCGGGGTCGGTCTCAGGGTTCGACGGGAGAACGGCTCGACGAGATCGGTCTCGGACAACGGAAGTCGATCTTGTCGCATCCGAGAAGAAGAACTTGGTTGGCGTCGGGGGCACATCGGATCCGCCCTGGTCGGTGCCGATCTTGTCGTCACGAAGATCTTGTCGGGTCCTCGTATCGGGTCGGTCTTGACATTCGGGAAGAAGAACTTGGCGTGCGACGTCGTCGGCATCGGTGCGGGAAGGAGGTCTTGCCGTTCCGTGTCGGTGACCTTGGCATCCGGGTTCTCGGCAAGCTCGGCGTCCGGGAAGGAGTACTTGTCGCACCGGGGTCTCGGTGTCCTCGGATCTGATTGAAGATCTTGGCGTTCGGCGGGATCGGTCTTCGAATCCATGTAGTAGACCTTGTCAGTTCCATGTCGACGACCCTGGGGTTCTGCGGTCTCGAGCTGGGATTGGTCTTGCGGTGGGAAGAAGTACTTGGCGTTCCTTGTTTTGTCGAAGGCCTTGTTGATCTCTCTGTCGGGGCGTTGGTCAAGGCCTCAAAAACTGCAGGTGGCACAATTGACAGATAGCCTCTGATAAACACATGGGGATGCCAACACGTCGCATCATCCAGAGATACCCTCTCGCTGGATCAAAACAACAAGGGGCACATCATGAGTAGGCTTCAGCGCAGGCCATCCTTGGCGGCAAGCTTGCAGAGGAGGCAGGCCTGGCGGCCCTGAGATGTCGAGCACGGTGCAGGGAGCATAGGGCAGGGCTCCGGGGCGGCGCTGCAGCGTCCAAAGCAGCAGAGGCGACCGCGGAGCTCCTCGAGGCGGCCGGGCGCAAGGGACCGGCGAAGCAGGGTCTGCGGCGAGCTTGGCCTTCATGCGAAGCGAGCTGGGCCGAGGCCGACGGAGCGAGGAAGAAGGCGGCAGGGCCTGGACGCGAGGGAGCCGAGGCAACGGAGGCGGCCGCTGGGCCTGGACGCGGACGGAGGACGGCGGCATGTCGAGCTCCTGCCGAGGAGAGAAGCGGCCGGCGGTTGTAGAGGAGGCCTTGCAGCTCCAGCCGGCAGCGTCAGGCGGAGGAGGCAGCCAGCCGGCAGCGGTCGCTGGCAGAGCAAGCTTGGGTGGCGCCCAGGAAGGAGGGAGGCGCTGTGGCGTGAGCCGCGCTGATCGAGGCGGAGGCGGGCTCTGCGGACAGCGAGGCTCAGCTCGGGAGACGAGGCTTCATGAGCAGCGCAGAAGGTGGTCCTGGCGTGAGGCGGGCTCGAGGCGGAGGAGCAGTCGAGGCGGGACGGAGCTCAGGAAGGCGGAGACGCAGCCTGAGGCCGGCGAGGAGCGCGGATATTGGCGGCGGCCTGAGGCGGGCAGGCGCAGCCGGAGGCGGGAAGAGCGGAGGAGGCCGGCGGGCGCCCAGGCGTGAGGCGGGGACTGGGCGAGAGAGCAGCAAGGAGGAGGGGGGCGATGGGGTGAGCGGGCGAGGTGGTTCACGAGGGAGAGAGAGGGAGGCGGTCGACGGCGACGACGGGTTGAGGCCGAGGCCGGCGGCGACCTGTCGGTGAGGGGAGGGCCCGATGCGGGGGGAGGAGAGAGCCAGGGGAGAGAGCGGGGTCGGGGTGGGGCCAGGGAAGAGAGAGAGAGGGGAAGGGGACGCGCGGTTGGCGTCGTGGTGTCAAGTGGGGCGGGTGGGGGTGACGTGGCGCCATTGAGTGGTGTGTGTGTGGTGTGTTGGGTGAGGTGGAGGGAAAAAGGGTGGGGCTGGTGAGGTGTCGACATGGGATTGGAGGGGGTGAGGTGGCTGAAGGGTGGGTAGAATAGGACTGGGTAGTTTTAGGATTAGATATTTTTGACTAGGGTTTTCTTTAGATAGGCCGGGTGGTAGGTAGTCTGGTCAGGTTGGGCCTCTGGCCTGACCGATCGGACTGCCTCCCCGGACAAAACATTTTATTATTTATTTTATTGTTAAAACATTTTTGTAAATACTTTTTAGACAAATAAAAGATCTGAACAGACCGAGGTTTTAGTTTGAGATTAAAGGAGAGGGCTAATTAGAAAACAACTTAGGCTTTTACAAAAATAGTTTTTATGCAAAATATATGCATGATGTCATGATGATGCACAAAATATAAACAACAGGCGATTTTCTAGTAGTGGCTTTACCCGGGGTGCTACAATTCGACACCACTAACAATGGATCTCTCCCTCGAGATCCGCCTCATGGTACCGGAAGGAAGGTCGGCGATCTGCGTCTTCTCGCTTCGTGTAGATCCTCGCGACACCACTAACAAGAGGTCGTTGTCCGTGATCGTCGCGAGAACACTCCGGGAACAAAAGGTCGAAGGTAGAGGTATCAACAAATACAGCCACCTCTAGCTTCGATAGAAAGAGGGAACCGATGCATTCTCATCCACTTCAATGTACACAAGCGAATAGAGTGAGTAGTCGGCATGGGGGCCAATCCATCACGCACCCAAACTATTACTCTGCACAATCAGTAGAAAAGCGTGCAACCATTCTCGGAATCAGACTGAAGATCTCGACAATCAAGGTTCAGGAACAAAGGAGTGATGCATACTCTGCATCGGATCTGGCGTAGATGATGTCGTCGCGTCAAAAAGCACCGGAAGGCACAAGAAGGAACAAAGAGAAGTCCACCAGACGAAGGATTCCTCGGATAGCATGAAGACCAGATGTAGCAACACCGTTACCAAAGGAGGAAGCGAAACCCTGAAGGTACGATGGAACCCAACCACGAGAAATCCTGGACTCGGAGAGGGAGAATAGAGCGGATTCAAAACACGCAGAGGTGAGAGGAGAGCAGCAGAGGGGTAAGGAGTAAAGTCAGACCTAATCAGAACTATCCAACCGATTTTTCAAAAATAGTTTTGACACTCTACTTCGGCCGTTAGCTAGGTTATCCTACAGGCTGGACTTGTGGGGTATCGCAACTGCTGTGCTCTGATACCACTCTGTAACACCCTCAGAATCGGCCCTATGCAAGTTTCAGCGCTTCCCGCCAAACCCGCATAGAAACGATTCAAAGGTGCCCACCAGGCACTTGCGTGCGGGTGGAAAACGAAGTAATATCATTATACAATAGTCCTCGATGGAACCCACAAAACATATATATACAACAGCGACTCAAAGAGTCAAGAATACCGATATACAATACAAAGATCCAAATCATCTTTAAAACGATATAGCGTCTGAGTACGGACAAGATGCAAATTGAGCTAAGAGCCCTGAAGAATAACCAATGGCGTCCATAACCCTGCCCAGGCCAAGCCGGAAGGGTAACCCTGCTAACGACATCGATCTCAAAACCTGCTTAAACAAAAGGGGTGCCGACAAAGGGCAAAGGAAAAAGAGAGAGCGGTCAGTACTGAGGCCAGTACACGGCGAGGCTAGAATTCGGCGGTCCTCGCCTACATAGGTATGGTGGACTGAGCGGTAGCGCAACATGCACTAAACAACCTATAGAGACTCGATACAACTAGCGGCTATCAGAGAGGGGTAAGAAAGACCTATTCGGATCCAACCTGATACTACCACCAAACATACCCATCCTGGTGTTTCCCCCTCGAGACCAAACGAGGAAGTCAACCGAGGAACTCACACAGTTGGCAGTTTTATTCATTCCGTTATAGTGGCGGCAATTACTAGTTAAATATAGATAGCACGAGTCATCCTGATATAATAAGCAGTGGGCAGTTTTAGTTAAACATTCCGTTGTAGTTGCAACACTTACTAGTCAGATGCAATTAGCATGAGATATCCCAAACCCAGCAGTTGTTGGTACTTTTATTTAGCCATTCCGTTGTAGTGGAGCTGATTACTAGTCATATCGGATACAAGTCAAATTATAGCAGTAAACTTTAGTTATAGTTGTCTATGATCGAGACCTGTGCTCCAAGTCGTCCATAACCGCGGACACGGCTTCTCGAAAAGATTTAACCCTGCAGGGGTGCACCAAAGTTCCCACACGCACCTACACCCTTGTTGTCGGATCAGGTAGGTACAAGATCACAAAACATACACCCAACGGTATGTCGACGGGGTTTCGGACACGACGTTTCCCAGACCCAAAGCAAGCACGGGGGGCCACCCCACTAAGCTACCCGCAACGAAGTTGGCCGGCTCCGGAACGGACCCAGGGTTTGCGTCAGTGGCTGTAAACGACGGGGAATCCGAAACTCTCGGGCTTGTCGATACCGCGAAAACACTCCGCTTACCTAAACAGTACAGGTGCTCCTCGTACAATCTTAAATTAAGCAGTAAAGCATGGCATAAGTACAGAATAGTAATAAAGCTCCAAACTACTTTGTGGCCCCCAGTACAGTACTTGGAATCAGGTACTAAATCAATGGGGGTGCCCATACACCCCACCTGTGGTTAGCGCGCTCGATCTCGGAACAGGTGTCAAGAACTCGGGGTCCTACGGGACACAAGTGGACGGTTAACAACCAAATAACATCTATCGCCCACCTGTGCCTCTGCATTTACCTACTTCAATTTTAGTTATTAAACAATAATTAAAGTTGTAACCATCTTCAACATTAAACATACGGCAATACTCCAACAACTGTGGTACTTGACGACACGCAACAGCACTTGAGCAAGCGACTACGACGCGCAAGTCCAACTACCTACCAATCAACAGGTAGTAGGATGTGTCCAAGGCAATATAAAGCTGCAAGGGATATCACGGGTACGGAAACTAGAGCATCGCAACACAGATAGCAATAGATCAACAGGAGGAAATAAATACTATAAATGCAAAATAGGTAGAAGGGGAAGGGATGCTCGCCTGAAAACATTGCCGAAGTTTCATCCGAAGATCGGATCGACACTCGCATCAACTCATCGGCCTAATCCGTGAAGAAGCAAAGCACTAGCAGAAACACCGGATGCACTATTTAATACTACGGCAAAAGATCGGGCATGATGCATGTATGATGTATGGCATGGCAAGAATGCGATGCAATTAGGCAATATTAAGCGGAACCGGAATTCCGACATTTATTAAGTTCATGTTGTTTAGATACCCCGCAATTTAAATATTGTCTTAACATGGCAAAAGATAGCACCGGTTTGCTACACAAATTTAAATGGAGTTTGGAATGAGACGCAGATATCCCGCATAAACACTCCATATTTAATTATGAGGTGAATCGGCATAATGCCCCCAAACCACACAAATATGCATGCGAGATCAATTTAATATGCATCAGTTGATAATGTCATATTATAAAATAATGGGGGCTCGGATAGGGAATCACATTAGGGTTCGGCGAACTTGGGCTCCGAGGGGTTCGGGGTCGGTCTCAGGGTTCGACGGGAGAACGGCTCGACGAGATCGGTCTCGGACAACGGAAGTCGATCTTGTCGCATCCGAGAAGAAGAACTTGGTTGGCGTCGGGGGCACATCGGATCCGCCCTGGTCGGTGCCGATCTTGTCGTCACGAAGATCTTGTCGGGTCCTCGTATCGGGTCGGTCTTGACGTTCGGGAAGAAGAACTTGGCGTGCGACGTCGTCGGCATCGGTGCGGGAAGGAGGTCTTGCCGTTCCGTGTCGGTGACCTTGGCATCCGGGTTCTCGGCGAGCTCGGCGTCCGGGAAGGAGTACTTGTCGCACCGGGGTCTCGGTGTCCTCGTATCCGATTGAAGATCTTGGCGTTCGGCGGGATCGGTCTTCGAATCCATGTAGTAGACCTTGTCAGTTCCATGTCGACGACCCTGGGGTTCTACGGTATCGAGCTGGGATTGGTCTTGCGGTGGGAAGAAGTACTTGGCGTTCCTTGTTTTGTCGAAGGCCTTGTTGATCTCTTTGTCGGGGCGTTGGTCAAGGCCTCAAAACCTGCAGGTGGCACAATTGACAGATAGCCTCTGATAAACACATGGGGATGCCAACACGTCGCAGCATCCAGAGATACCCTCTCGCTGGATCAAAACAACAAGGGGCACATCACGAGTAGGCTTCAGCGCAGGCCATCCTTGGCGGCAAGCTTGCAGAGGAGGCGGGCCTGGCGGCCCTGAGATTTCGAGGACGGTGCAGGGAGCATAGGGCAGGGCTCCGGGGCGGCGCTGCAGCGTCCAAAGCAGCAGAGGCGACCGCGGAGCTCCTCGAGGCGGCCGGGCGCAAGGGACCGCGGCGGGTCTGCGCGAGCTTAAGCGGCTTCATGAGCGAAGGCTGGGCCGAGCCGAGGCGAGGAAGAAAGCGGCGGGGCCTGGGCCGAGGAGCCGAGGCGGAGCGACAGCCAGGCTGGGCCGCAGACGGAGGAGGGCAGCATGTCGAGCTCTGCCGAGGAGAGAAGCGGCAGCGGTTAGAGAGGCCGCCACAGCTCCAATGAGGGAGCGTCAGGCGAGAGGCAGCCTTGGCAAGCGGCGGCGATTGGCGGGCAACAAGGGTGGCGCCAGGAAGGAAGGCGGCGAGGCAGTGAGCTCTGTAATGCGAGGCGGGCTCTGCGGACAGCGGCTTCGAGCTCGGAGAGCGAGGCCTTCCGAAACAGCGCGAAGGTGGTCTGGCGGCGAGGCCGGGCTCAGGCGGAGGGCAGTGAGGCAGGCGGAGGACTGCAGGCGGGCGGAGCTCGGGAAGCGGAGAGGCCTGGCGGAGGCAGTGAGCCAGGTGGTTCACGAGGAGAGAGAGAGGGAGGCGGTCGACGACAGGTTGAGGCCGAGGCAGCGACTGTCGGTGAGGAGGGCCGATCTGGGAGGAGAGAGCCAGGGGAGAGAGCGGGGTCGGGGTGGGGCCAGGGAAGAGAGAGAGGGGAAGGGGACGCGCGGTTGGCGTGCGTGGTGCGTGTGGCGGGGTGGGGCCCAGGGTGACGTGGCGCGCCGGCTGAGTGGTGTGTTGGGTGAGGTGGAGGGAAAAAGGGTGGGGCTGGTGAGGTGTCGACATGGGATTGGAGGGGGTGAGGTGGCTGAAGGGTGGGTAGAATAGGACTGGGTAGTTTTAGGATTAGATATTTTTGACTAGGGTTTTCTTTTAGATAGGCCGGGTGGTAGGTAGTCTGGTCAGGTTGGGCCTCTGGCCTGACCGATCGGACTGCCTCCCCGGACAAAACATTTTATTATTTATTTTATTGTTAAAACATTTTTGTAAATACTTTTTAGACAAATAAAAGATCTGAACAGACCGAGGTTTTAGTTTGAGATTAAAGGAGAGGGCTAATTAGAAAACAACTTAGGCTTTTACAAAAATAGTTTTTATGCAAAATATATGCATGATGTCATGATGATGCACAAAATATAAACAACAGGCGATTTTCTAGTAGTGGCTTTACCCGGGGTGCTACACTAGGCCAGCCTGGCGAGGTCCCGGAGCTCTTCTCCCTCCCTAGCCGCGGCCACGCCGTGCGCATCGCTCGAGAGGACCGAGAGGCGCGGGAGCGGCTCGAGGCCGAAGCCGCCGGCGAGCGGTACATGGCGGACCTCCGGCATCGAAATCCCGATCGCGTCGCTGCGGAGGCCACGCTCTACGAGGAGTACACCGCACGTCGTGGCCTTGCTTCTTCCTCCTCGGTGACAGGGCCTTCTTCCTCATGGTCGACAGCAGGGCCTTCTTCCTCCGCGATGGAGGCTGCGTCTTCCTCGGCGCCAGCGCAGGAGGTCACCGACGCTCGGCGCTAGCGACACCGACAGCTTCGATGTGTGGCTCGACAGCCTCGACAAGTAGGTGGCAACCGACGCTCGGCGACATAGCTAGGGTTTCTGCGACTGCCACCAACGCCGGCGACCATCCTAGGGTTAGAATTTATGTATGAACTATGCAATGTGTGTATGAACTAAGTGGTTTAGTTTGATTTTGATATGTTTTCGTTTTATTGCAATGTATTTGATCAAGCGTCTAGCCGAAGTTTAAATTTAGAAGTCTAAATAAAGGGGACCGAATTTGGCGGCCGAAGTTTAGAGAAGTAAAAATATAGGAGTCGATGAACAGTGCGCTAAATTCGGCAACTAATATTAATGGGATGGATTAGAGATGCTCTGAGAAGCTAATAGTACAAATCGTACTGTACGTAGTACTCCCTCTGTTTGGAAATATAAGATGTTTTAGGTTTGTGAATGAGATTTAAGTGTCTAGATTCGTTTGAACCTATACACTAAAAGATGTCTATATACACCTCTTTCACAAACCTAAAACATCCGGAGAGAATACATGTTAGCATGACCACCGCGCGCCTGTCGTTAGCGGCGTGACGGACCATCCATCCAATAAACTAAACGTGTCCAAGGAGCATTCTTAAGCAATTAGATGGATTTTCTTTCCACGACACACACACACCGCAGCTTTTCGGAGAGCTTGGTCGACAAGTCTACTACGCCATACTATAAACTAAAAGATCTCCAACCGGCGATCGACAGCATCTACACACAAGCTAGCGAGGATGCGTATCTGTTGCGTGCTTAACGTAAGTAGGCCCCGATCGACGTGACCATCGCGAAAAGCGCATGCAGTGGAGTCGGTACATACATACATATGGACGACGTAATTAAGTTACCTGCTGTGACTGTGACAGCGAGACACGCGATGCTGAGAGCCTTTTCTTCCGTTTCGGGGGAGCTGCATGCCGGACGACAGCAAAATGCCAATGGGCTTTCAGTTTCGATCGGGGGACAGTAAGTAACAGGACGCCGCAGATCGATCAGATGCTGAGCGAGCAGCGGCATGCGCGTGAACTGGTGGCCATGCACGCGAGATGTGTGCTCCTCGTGGATCACAACTTTTTTTCTGGCATGCATACTCCGTTGTTTGAACTGACTGAGGCGAGCTATGTAGCTACGGCGCCTGGCCCGCCGTGTCGTCAAGGCGACAGAATGGCGTTAGCCAGACGAAAGCTCGCACTTGCGATTTGTACGTAGAGGGTAGGGACGACCGATCGACAGATTGAACAGGGGCGGTCGTGTGTGGACGTGGCCGGCCATCCGACCTCTCGTCCGTGCATGCATGTGAACAGTGGGAGGTCGGTCGCTGTGATCGGGCCCGGCTCGATGGAGGAGCAACCACCGGCAGAGATGGAGCCCAGCTGCTGGAACGGCCGGCGAAGACTGATCGATCGATCGATCGCACGATGAAAGTACTATGCCCAATCTGCGCTGCTGGATCGTGATCTGATCTAGCCCCACACGTAAGTAAGCACGTCCACGTACACGGAACGCCGGGCCCCGCCGGCGACAGCCGCGATCTCAGTCGGCTCCCCCTGTCCCTCGCCTCCCCGGCCGGCGCACGCGACCCGGAGCGTGCGTGCCGGCTGGCCGCGGCCGCAAACGCAGGATTCGGCAACGTACGGTGCGCGTTCATCATCATACGCCGCTGACCCGCTGTCTACGTACGCCTTCGATCGATCGGTTTCCTACCTTAAGTACAGTACTTCTCTCTAGCCGGCCGTACGTGCGAGCAGCCTCGCCCGCCCATGCATGCGCGGCAATGCGGCATGTCCTTGACAGGGCACCAGGACAGTTGTGCGTACGTAGCTTCGCTGTCACTCCGTTCCTCCGCACTGCTGCCGGTCTAGAGAGTAATGATACGTACGTACGTGGCTGAATGTCTTGCACACGTCCTTCTTCGCGTGTGTACTGTACTGGTTTTGTCGTTGCTGCCCTGCCTGCGTGTGAACTGTGAATGTTTTTGAATATTAGTGAAGATATTTTTTATATTATGAAGAAATTTTCAAAAATTATGAACAAAAAATTGAAAAAATTATGAATCATTTCAAAAAAAATCATGAACCAATTTCATAAAAATTATGAACCAGAAGTTAAAAACATGAACGCATTTTTAAAAAACACAAACCCAATTCAAAAAACCATGAACCAAATTTTAAAAATCATGAACCAATTTTAAAGATATGAATGAACCAACAAAAAAGGAAAACCGAAGAAGAATAACAGAAAAAAGGAAAAATAACATAAATAGAAAAGCCTCGCGAACTGGGAGTCTGGGACGGCCCAATGTGGATTCCGCCCTGTGCGGCGCTAGCATTTCCGGCCTCAGCCGGCAGCCGAGCCCGATCTGGAATGTATAACATGGACCGCTCAGTACCATGGCTACTGGGCCGTCCGGGCTATCGGTCCGCTCGAAAGAAAGGAAGGAAAGCAACGGACATTCTTTTCTGAAGATTTTCAGAAACATCTGGGTGTTCATGTAGCAGGTGGAGTTCCTGACTGCACTTGTCGATCAACGAGATGGCAGTAAAGCCCTAGTCGGAGACCAAGGAGCAGATACTAGAGTCTAAAGCTGCTGTTGGATTAGAGTCAGCATGGACACCGGTGGACTAGAAACAATAGCTAGCACCATGAAGAAGCTTGACCAACCTTTGCTTGGAGGAGCAGCACAGGTCTGCGTCTGTCAGAATGCACCAATTGATGGATGGCAAAGGTAGAACTATAATTGAGCGGGGCGAGTAGGTTGCACACGACCAGGTAGATTGATTCTTCATAAACGGAAAAAGGACAAGTTCATAGCACCTTAAGATTTTTTTCTCAAAAAACGCCACATTCCAGAATCATAAAAAGACTGATTAACCTTTCATTAATTCTCTTTTCTCAAGCACTTGACAAGGATATCTCATATCGACAACTATACTGCCAAAACCACGAACTGTGGCACAAACCAGCTTCATCAAAGCGTTTACTAAGTCTGATACGGACACAGAAACCCCACTTCTCAAAAGAGCTCTATTCTAAGCCATAGGTTTGCTACTGAACTAGGTACACATCCTGCGATCGACCAGCTCAGTCCATGTTGTCCTCATCACCATCCGGGAGGGGCATTGCCGCCGCAGCAGCTATCTCTGCTTCAATCCTGCACCACACAATTAAGAGTTTTTCAGCACTAAGAGAGGAAGGCAACATCGCAAAGCATGCAGTTTCAGTAGAGCAAAGTAGAAGCAGCAATCTTCAGAGCAGTGTGCATTGTCCACTCACCGTTGCTGCGCGACGAGGTCGATGGTGACTTCGGCGGGCACGAGGGCGTACTCCTCGACAAACTGGAGGCTCATGTCCCTGAAAACATCGTGTTAATTTCGATTGTTCAGAATAATGATAATACAGTATTGTTAATTCATCAGAGCCAGCATAGAATTTCTTTTGGTTGTAAGGAGAATCTGTGTAGCATTCAGATAGTTGTGGTTAAGGTGGTGCGGTGCAGCAGAAATTAGTTACCCCGAGAGCTTCCTTGCAAGGTAGAGGAACGGCTTCTCGAAGTTATAGTTACTCTTGGCAGAGATCTCGTAGTACTGGAGGCTCTTCTTCCTGTGGAAGGTGACTGCCTTGGACTTCACCTGCCGGTTCTTCACGTCCACCTTGTTGCCGCACAGGACCATGGGGATGTTCTCGCACACCCTGATTGCAACAGATTAATTAGTAAATTGCAAGAGATGCCTCAGATTATTACATCAAATAAGTGCTAGGTGGAGACTGGAGATATTCTGGGAGAGCAGAAATTTTTACCTGCAGATGTCCCTGTGCCAGGTGGGAACGTTCTTGTAGGTGAGCCGAGAGGTGACGTCGAACATGATGATGGCACACTGGCCATGGATGCTGAAAAACAGCAGGAAAATGTAAGAACACACTGACACAGCAGGAACAAAGGTAAGAATGCACTATGTGAAGCACAAATACAAAAACTACAGAAACAGAACAAGATATGAACCATTAACTACAGAACAAGTAATCCCGTAGGTGCTAAATATAAATCTAGTCAGACTTTGCAGGTGCTGCAAATGTCTGGGTGGTCCAGATGTTTGGGGTGATCACTGATCAGTAATATCAGTGTTCTTGGAGAAGGCCAACCAATTAATGTCCAGCAGTCCCAAGTAGCAAGCAGACAAATTGCAAATGTCTTCTGAATACCAATGCCGCACATGGCTCATCAGTTTAAACATTATTTCTGAGCTTACTAGGATGCAAATTTGTGTGCAGTACGAGATTCGTCCTGAACTCTGAATCAAGAACTTGGGCTACTTGTTTTTGCAACTAATCCAAGTGATTCATTGGATATCATGTTCGGGTAAATAATGTCGACAACGAGGACTGGAGTAGTAATAGTAGGTGTCAATGTCACTATGACCAAGAAGGATTTCTAGACAAGAAATTTCGAAACCCCATCAAACTTCGCAAGTATACCATTAAAACCCATCTGAGTCTGAACCAAGATCGAACGTATGTAGTGTAGCACTCATCTCATCACATATTCATCATAGATAATAGGAACTAGCAGGCTGAATTGAAGGGTCTTACTAGTATCCGTCACGGAGGCCTCCGAACTTCTCCTGTCCGGCCGTGTCCCAGCAGCTGAACCTGATCTTGCCGCGGTTGGTGACGAAGTCCAGCGGCCGCACCTCCACGCCGATCGTCGCTGCAAAACACGACGCGCATCAACATACTTGCAACCGACAACAGCAACAACGGAAACGCGACCAAGATCTGAGAGAGCCAAAGTAGGAAACGTAAACGGGTTCTTCACTCACGTTCGTACTTCTTCTCGAACTCCCCAGTGACATGCCTCTTCACGAACGTGGTCTTGCCGGTGCCGCCGTCGCCGACGAGGACGAGCTTGAACTCCGCGGCCTGGGAGTTGGGGAGAGCCTGCGTTGCGGTCGAAATCGAAAATCGTCAGAATCCGTTGGGTCAGCATAACAGGGGCACAAACTGCGAGTAAATCTAGAAACGGCAGAGGAAGAACTGCCTCGAAATTTGAAACGGAAACGAAAACGAAAGGTAAATCGAAGAAATCCACGCACCATTGGGCCGGATCGAAACCTCCGGAGCGAGTCGCCGGCTCGAAATCGAGGAGCGCGGTCTGGCGTCGGCGGACTGGGCGTACGGGGATCGGGCGGGGAGAGCAACGGATTTCGGGGCGTGATTGTGGGGCGAGAGGGGACGCCGCGGCCGGGGGTTTATATATGGCGTCGTCTGCTTTGATCCTAAGCTATACCAAGGCCGCGGTTGCCGGTGGCCGCCACGGTTTAGCTTGAGATCTAAGCGGAGTTCTGGACCGTCGGATGCGAACGGACATGTAATCCGCGCCGTCCGTAAGCTGCTTCTGTCGTACCGTAGGCACGCTGCGGGGTCGAGGACGGAACGGAAATGAGTAGCGTCGTTTTGACGCTGACAGGGAGGCGTTTCTTCCTTGCCTTGACCCTGGTCCTTCCAGCCTTCGAGGACATGAGGATAACGTGTTCCCCCCGTTTCAAAATAGAAATAGGAATAACATTATATACTCAGCTTTTTTTTTGTAGATATGTAAGTAATAAATAATAATAATATAGGAAATTGTTTTCCAACACAAATCTTATGTCATATTTTACCTATATTAAAAATCTTGCTAGGTCTTAGTCGATTGAAAAATGGGTAAATGTTGAACTGTTTTTCAATAAGAATCTAAGTGTATAAAGTTTTATATTCTCTTTTCAAGATTGTAGGCGTTTCGTTAAACTGAACTAACTGTTAAACTTTTGATATGCAAATTTGTGGCATCATATTGATATCATCTTCCTTGAATCAGGCTCTGTATTAATATATCAATCACATGATACAACTATTGCGATCATTGCTAGTGCCGACAACACAATAAAAAACAAAAGAAAATAAAAAAGAAAGAGAAACTAATGCACAACAGCGCCAGATTGACCGACGACGATAACTCGCAACTGTTGCGCCCTTCGGAGAAGTCCCACCACGATCATATGCCTCCAAATTGTCGTGTACCAAGCAATACCTTCAAGAAGGAGTGCGGCGATGATGACGCTGCTGCCCGGACTTCTCCTATGATTTCTCGCGGTACACGTAGAGGAGTGGGGAGAGGGTACATCCGACGCGAATGATGGTGGCACCTGCAGATGTCACCGTGTCAGAGTCGGCCTAGCCGACAAGGATTTTTCTCGACTCCCAAAGAACTACAACCCCATTCAATCCTTGCACTCCACCAAAATTATCATTCGCCAATATGTGCCAAACGGTCTTGCAATCATCATCGACGCCTCGCCCATGGCAAACACTGCGAGGTTGGCCAGCCTGAGAAGAACCCGTCGAAGACATGGGGCAGTAGCGCCACTGGCATGTGGGAGGACCAACCTCCACCGTCATAGCAGTAGCAGACATGACACAGCTGCAGGAGCATACCAGGCCAACTAGGCCAGGCAGGGCCTAGAGCGGGCCCATGAAGCTCCCACCGCCACGCTACAGCAGACACAACAGTGTTGTCGTTCCCCTATCCCGAGGAGTTCCCTTAGAACACCCATGGCAGCGACCTGAGCGCGAGCAAGCCCGCCCTAACCCATATGAGCCCCTAAAGGGCCCAGATCTAGGGTTTGGGGCAGCCGGCCGCCCGGCTCTGCCACCACCGCCGCCAATTAGAGGCTCCCTCACTCCGCCGCCATCTAGCTCACCACCGGAGTGCCATTTCAAAAGTACACCACCGTCAGAGGAGCTTGACCAAGCCGACTCATCCGCGTCGGGAAGACGAGAGAGCCGCCACCACCGACCCTTAGAGACATCGCGCGAGCAATGCCCGGTGGCGCCAACCAACACCGGCGGAGGGGAGAGGACCGTGGGGAGGGGGTTGTGGCGAGGGCGAGGGAAAGAAGGGCCGCGTTGGTCGCCTCACGTGGGGAGGCGACGCGGGGGCACGAGGGTCGGGGGTGTTTGACTGTTTTCTTGACTTTTTTTGGCATGATATTGATATCACCAATCCATATATAAGCCAACCAATAAACATAAACAATGTATGAGTGAGGTAATGTTAATCAAAATCTTGGTCTTCACAAAATTAAATATGCTTATATTTTGGAGACAATATCTAACAAAGGCTAATAGTGATTTATCAATTTGTAGTTTTTGAACATGCTACTATTTACAAGTTTGTGTATACTTTTGACATACGCTTTACTTATAGACATGCTTTTAGTCTTTAACTTTGGTTTGTGTTCTGTAGAAATATATTTGGGTTAGTCAAGAAATTAGTCATATTTGTATTCAAATTAATGGTCTCGATTGCACATTTGAAGATGGTTTCTGTGTTGAGAACACCATCTATTTATCAATGAGAGGAATATGTCAAAGCAAATTTAAACATAAGTTGTTTAATTTAGTTAATTATTTTTCTGGAGTGATCATGAAGCAATTAGGGATTTGAGCTAGAGTTTAGTGTCTTGGCGAGAAGATGACAAAAACAAACCTTAAATTTAGAGAAGGGAGTTAATTAGTTACAATGCATACAACTATGTCAATAAATTACATGTTGGCACTCACTTTTGTGTTTTGTATTTATACTTTCTGTAGCAAGTGACCGACTTTATTGATATATTAAAAAACACAATTACAAACAAACTAAAAAAGAACGGATAACTAACATACATAATAAAAACGAAGAAGTACGTGACTTGCGTAGACACAGAAGCATGAGATGGAAGGGGGTTAGGTTTTGAAGACCCGCATGGATCATCCACCTTAAAAGGTAAAAACATGGGGTCACAAAACACACTCTTGCTAAGGACACACCCATTCCAACTTCTGAGTGAAGTTGTCAGGTTGCTCCTTCAAGCTCGTGTCGTTGGTGAAGAATATTGTGATCACAAAAGATTATAACGACATAGACATAACTTTTGATAGAAACACACACGATACTACCATCATCATCACCAATTACAAGACATGTGAAATCACCAGACTACACAACAATATCTACAATGTCAGATACATGTGTCATGACTAGCGCACCACGATGATGTGAATAGAGTTGTAGGACTTCAAATTCTATACTGCTTTAGTTCACTGCCATCACCAAACACACACAAATGTAGGGTAGTAAAAATGGACCAAAACTGCTCACCAACTTAACTGGTGGTTTCCGTCATCTCTCAATGTCAAAGAGACCACCGCAGACAAGAGTAACCATGAACAAGCACACGAACATGGATTTTATCTGCCGACAACAAAGGTTTTGCTTCTCACATTTCTGTGATGGTTTAATGTTGGATTGATTACACTGGAGGTGTATATCATATTCCCTTTGTTCCTAAGTATAGTTCATTGACAAACACGTGAACATCTACAATACCAAAAATATGTCAATGGGTCCACCATGAGGTATATTTTCATTATTTATTTGTTCAATATTGTAAATTGATATTTTCATATGTCCGGCCAAACTTAGTAAGATTCGACTTTCGAAAAAAATACGCCTTGTATATAGATTAGAGGTATATTTGTTTTATTTAGGAATAGAGCTATGCTTGTTTCAGGTCATCGCTCGAGATTGCTCTAGTGTTTGCCCATTTTTTACCTATTTCTATCTCAGGAAAATCATTTCTAGTGAGGAAAATGAGTACCTCCGGTTTGCCAAATCTACTACTCACTCCGTTCACTACCGTAAGACCGTTTGAATATTTTAAAGTAGACTAGGTTCGAACTAAAATAAATAAACCTAAACAATAAAACATGTATAGATATACGAATTTTCAGAAAAATAGGTCTTAGGTTAGTGAACTGAGGGAGTACTAATATTCATTTGCAAAAAAAAAGACCGTGGAATCGGAATGGCACGTCCGTTGGCCAGGCATGTCAACGACACACTCGTATATACACTCCGCTCGTATATTCAAATATCACTAGCTAAAAAGAACTAAACAGGCAAGTAAAAAAATATTAAACCGGTGGCAGCGCCTCGTCCGACGACTCCGACGTCTCTTCCGGCTCCGAGGCTTTCGCCGCCACCGTTGTCGGCGACGAGATCACGCACCGGCACATTGGGCACGTCCTGTGCGAGTGCAGCCAAATGTCGATGCACTCCATGTGGAAGACGTGCCTGCACGCCGGCAGCTGCCGCACCATCTCGCCGTCGTGGACGCCCTCCAGGCAGACCGGGCAAATCACCACGTAGCTCGGGACCGCCTCCTCGCCGTCGTCACCACCGCTACCTTCCTCCAACGGGCATACGTACGCGAACGCGGCCGGCACGTCCGTGGGCGCGCACGCACACCCGCCTCTAGCCATAGTGAGAGGGAGCACCGGGGTCCATCGCGATCCTAGCTGTCCTCGGAGAAGGTACCGTCGTCGGAGAAGATGCCCTCGCAGAGGTAGCAACACCGAATACCTCATGTAGAAGAACCTGCTGCCGCTGGTAGCAGAGCCCCCCGTCGCTCGCAGCAAGGGCGTCATCGCCGGAGAAGGTACCGTCGCCGAAGAAGATGCCCTTGCCGGAGAAGATTCTCTCCCAGCGGTAGCAACACCGAATACCCCATGTAGCAGAACCTGCTGCCGCTGGTAGCAGAGCCCCGCTTAGATCGCAGCAAGGGCGTCGTCGCCGGAGAAGGTACCCTCGCCGGAGAAGATGCCCTTGCAGCGGTAGCAACACTGAATACCCACAGCGGAACACCCTGTTGCCGCTGGTAGCAGAGCCCACCACTGGTAGCAGAACTCGTCGCCGCCAGTAGTAGAGCCCACCTCCTTCGATAGCAGAGCTTGTCGCCGTTGGAAGCAGCGCCCACCGCAGGTAGCAATACTCGCTGATGCCGATAGCAGAGCTCACCGTCGTCGGTAGCAGAGATCGACGACACTAGTAGCAGTGTCGCCTTGCCCTTGCAGCATCCGAATCCGGGCTCACTAAAACACTGCTTCTCGTCACCGTAGCGCCGCCCATGGCCGGAAGGCGCTCGCAGCACGACCACCATTAGCAGTGTATTTGCACCGGCAACCGCGTGACTCGAACGTCTGTGCTCGAGGACATGAACGAGGGTGGAGAAAAAGGAAGAAAGGAAAGTATAGTTGGGAGGCTAGGCTGGGGATGCCCGCGCGTGTGGCAGCAGCGGCCAACGGAGGCGGCCTCTCTCTCAGGCGATGGCGACAAGAATAGCAGGTGGGGAATCACGATTTGGGGGGAAGAAACGAGAAGAGAAGAGATAAGAAGGGACGTGGGTGGGACCCATGGAAAGTTGGTTTTCTCCACACGCGAGCCACGTTGCTCGCGAGCGACCCGGAGGATCGCAACGCGTTATCCTAAAAGGATCTGTATCGTTTTCATCGAATAATGTTCATTTGCACGAAAAAAAAGGCTACAGAAAAGGGAAAAGTCCGTTGACCAGCCATGTGAACGACACACTCATATGTACACTCAGCTAAAAACAAAACTGGCAAGTGAAAAAAAAACTAAACCGGTGGCAATGGCTCATCCAACGACCCCGGTGTCTCTTCCGGTTCCGAGGCTTTCGCCGCCACCGCCGTCGGCGGTGAGATCACGCACCGGCACATTGGGCACGTCCTGTGCGAGTGCAGCCACATGTCGATGCACTCCATGTGGAAGACATGTCTGCACGCCGGCAGCTGCCGCACCATCTCGCCGCCGTGGACGCCCTCCAGGCAGACCGGGCAAATCACCACATAGCTCGGAACCGCCTCCTCGCCGTTGTCACCACCGCTACCTTCCTCCAACGGGCACACGTACGCGAACGCGTCCGGCACGTCCGCGGGCGCGCACGCGCACCCGCCTCTAGCCGTAGTAACAGGAAGCACCGGGCTCGCCGGCCTCTCCGCCCGGCGGCGGCGAAGCCACAACGTTCTGGGCGCGAGGCAGCCGAGGACGACGAGCAGCAGCGCGGCCGTGGCGGCGAAGGCGCCGGCCTTGAGGACGCTGGCGGTGGCACCGAGCATGCAGCAGAACAGGAGAACGGCCACGCAGGTGACGGCGATGCCGTAGAAAGCGCGGAGCTTGGCCACCTCGTTGTCGCCCTCGCCCTCGCCGTCGCCGTCGCTATCGCTGTCTCCGTTGCGGGAGCGCCAGCTCGCCGACAGCCTTGGGTAAAGGTTGAGCATGATGAGTCGTGCTGTCGTGCTTGCTGCTCGATCGTTAACTTGATCGGGAGTTTGTGATGCAATGCTGCCATCAAGGTTTCCGCGGCAATTTATAGTGTTCGTCTCAAGGATTTGGCGTATGGTTTTGGCGTCTCCTATTTTAAAGTAGAAAGCAGAAACTAATACAGTACATTATACTAGTTGCTGCCTCACGGCAGGGATGAAAAATACGGTTGTGGTCCACTGACGTGTTTGACTCCGTGGTGTCCATACAGTACGGCAACTACGGAATTGCCACAGCTCAAACTCAATTGCTTTACCCGCAAAAAAAAAAACTCAATTGCTTATCCGTTGTTTTTGACCTCGTTTGCATTTTTATATTTTCGAATCTCCCATGTGGTGTCTCTATAATATCTCTTGGGTTTTCGGAAGTAAGACGCTACTAGGTGAATGACAGAATGAGAGTGGATAAACGGAGGCCGAGCTTTAGAGGACTTTATTATTCTTGTAAGTTTAAAAATCATATATATTGACAAGTTTTAAATTTTCTTTAAAAGAAATCTAGATGTAGTAAATGATGTAAGTGTGAAACTCTTTAATGTGGGCTACACAAAAATGACAAAACCTGACAAACTTTATAGTATTGAAATATGCACTCTTCGGTATACTCATATCCACACTTTTCAGATTTGTGTGCACCGTATAATACAAAGTATTTAAGGTAAATATTTTACACGCTCGTAGTATAGATTATTGACAACATTTAGGTTTTTATCAGACAGTATTTCAGGTGGTGATGAAGAATTGGCTTGGTGACTCGTGACTAGGAGCAGTGGTATGCAAGCGGATGCGACAGTATAGGTGAAGTTCATGGTCCTATCTTTCGGAGTAAAAATCCAGTGTCTAGTCTTAATTGGTTGTGCCTAGCAATAGCCTTGTTGAAGGTATTGTTTTGAGAGTGTGGACTTTCTTCAGAGTAAAAACCTAGATCTTTGATTGGGCGATGAAGGTGTTTGTGCATTGTTCCCTTCTTGAAGGTGTCGTTTTTGGAGAAGATAGACTTCTGGTACTGTCTTGGTGGTGGTAGTACTGTTGTTTCAATAAATGAGAAACTGTAGTCGAACTTTTTTTTGTAGTTCCTTTTTCTTTTTTTGGTTGTGTGCACCCGTATGACCGCTAGGTGCGGTGACCCAGCATACCACTGCAGGTGTAGTACACTATAATCGTTGACATGACAATATTATGGACCCATATTACAAACATTCACACATTATTATTATTAAAATACCAGAAGTTCAAGACTTCGAAAAGATTCAAACTTACAAACAAAATATAAAGTGTTTCAGCGGAATTCAAAAGTAGCAACTCCAAATTGAGCTCAACAACTTATTGCTATATATTGTTCATGTTTCTCGGCTCAAGTGGCTCCTAGAACTATATTAATTACTCAGACTCTTGGAACTCTCCTCCGTAGACGATATCGTAGTCCTCCCCTTTTATGGCTCCATACAGATTGGGCTCTTCATAGAAGACCTCCTCCTGGTTCTCAGTTACATACATTGGAGTTTCCTCGAGATCCTCATAGTCTAAGCAAGGGATCAAAGGAAAGGATGAGTAACAGCGTTATCCATCAAGTTCATTATATGCAAGGTGGGAATTTTGATGCTCTAACTACCACCTTGGACTATAAGTCCTTGGCAATATGCAGTTTTCATAAATATTTCTTTAAAGATTGATTTTATTATTAAAATCTATGACCATCAGCCGACCAGAACTTTCATGGAGTTCCTCCGCGTTAGTAGCTCCTTCTCGAAACAGAGAGTAACAAGTTAAAATTCTTACACTCTGCAGAGGTGCGTTACTTTTTTCATGAGAGATCAACTTCCTTGTTGCACAACCGGGTGTACTTTCCCGTCCACAATTCCATGATGTGGGGCCCAGTAGTTGGTCCAAGCCAATCACTGCTCTCTCCGCGACCCAATATGTATGCACGATCCTTCGGGGCTGGCTCACCCCCGTTGAACCCCCTTTCGGGCAGGCTAGAACCCTGATGAGTCCCAAAGACTTTATGAGCTGGTGATGCCTAGGCTAAAATCTTGATGCATATGGATGATTACATGATCAATCTCATCCAATCCCCATCCACCTCACATGCTTAGAGAACTAATCACACATGATGATGGAGAATGAGCACATGGTTGTTAGGGATGACTTTTGTGATGATGGTGATAAAGGAGGCATCAAAATTCCCCTCTTCGGAGTAGAGAGCAGAACCAATATGACGTCTGAAACGAAGATCGTGGCGCTCTATTTCATAAAAAGCTCTATGCTTCTAGATACTTAGGTTTTTTAGATATATAAGGGTGTACGCGAAAGGAGGTGGCGAGATGCCGCTCTAGGGCTGAAAGAGCCTGGGTGGCGCGACCAGTAGTGGTGCATGCACCACCGGACCTCTTTCAGTCCTATGAGCTCCAAATGCTTAATTCCAAAGCCCAGTGTCTTTGTTCCAGTGAAAAACTTGTTTGGTATTTTTTCGATTTTATTTTCTATGAAAACACCTAGAAAGAAGACTTTTGTTAAAAACAATGTTAGATTCAACAGTTTTATTTAAGTATGATGAGATTCTAAAGCAAATCATTGAGAAAAATACTTGGAAAAGTAGATACATTTGAGATGTATCATGACTGTGCTTCCCTGCGGTGTCAGGTGCATTGGCGACACAAAAGGCAGTAGGTAACCACGACCGTGCGGATCATGGGTTGTGTTCAGTTTTCTTATTTTTGGCGTTTGTTAAGCGACGATGGTGTTGCGGACACAGGTTGGGGGGTTTTTCGTACGAGATGAGTACGCAATCTGTCGAAGTTATTTGCTAAGTGCACCCAAAAGAAATATTAAGCTATTGAAAACTGTTAGATTGCGTGAGGTGGGCCTGATCACATGGTGGTACAATGTTGTATTGTGAGGATGCGCATAGAGAAACTCATGTTCGCTTCTTTATAAGTAGTAGTAGTAGACAAGGATAACGTCTAGTTCCATATGTTTGAAAATACAAATTGGAACAACATTATATATTTAGAATTTTTTAGATATGTACTCCCTTTGTTCTAAAATATAAGATGTTTTAGCTTTTTAAAACACATTTAACTAGATACTTTTTAGTTTGTAGGTTCACTGATTTTGCTCCAAACCTACACGATAAAAAACGTCTATATACATGCATTTCACAAAAGCCTAAAACATCTTATAATTTGGAATAGAGGGAGTAAGTAGATAATAATAATAAAAAAATATTTTTCATGGCGAATCTTATGTCATTTTTTACCTATTTATTAGGAATCTTGCTAGGTCTCAATGGATTCAAAAATGGACAATTGTTGAACTATTTTTCAGGAGGAATCAAAGTGTATAAAATTTTACACTCTCCTTTTAAGATTATGAGCGTTTCTTTAGAAAAAAATCAAACTAACTATTACACGTTTGATACGCAAACTTGTGGCATGATATTGGTATCACCAAATCCGTATCCAAAACGGACTAACCAATAAACATAAACAATGTATTAATTGAGTAATCTTGGTCTTCACAAATTAAATATGCCTTTATATCTTAGAGAAAATATTTAACAAATGGAAATAGTGATTTATCAATTTGTAATTTTTAAACTTGCTACTATTTACAAGTATGAGTATAATTTTGACATGAAATCTTACTTTTAGACATATATTATTCTCATAGCTTTTAGTCTATAACTTTGGTTTGTGTCTATAGAAATATATTTGGGTTAGTCAAGTAACAAGTCATATTTATATTAAAATTAATGGTCTAGTTTGTACACCGAAGATGGTTTCTATGTTCAGACCATCATCTATTTACAATGAAAAGGATATGTCTAAGCGACACTTTAAACATAAATTGTTTAATTAATTTACTTATTTTCTAGAGCGATCATGAAGCAATTAAGGGATTGAGACAGAGTTTAGTGTCTTGGTGAGAAGATGCAAACAACAAACGTTAAGTTCAGAGAAGGGAGTTAATAAGTGACAATGCATACAATTGTGTTAATAAATTACATGTCGACACTCAGTTTTGTATTTTGTGCTTATACTTTTTGTATCAAGTGATGGACTTTATTGATATACTAGCATGACAAAATGAAGAAGTACGTCTAGTTTTACTCTTTCATATCTCCACATTCCACCACCATGACATGCATAGACACACATGCACAAGATGGAAGGTGTTAGAGTATATCACGGTTTGGACATATTAGGTATTTCATATTGTAATCCAATTCTATCTCTAGTAGTCTTCTTACCCCCAAGTCTTCTAGTACTATATAAACAGCCCAAGGGCTCACGTTGTAATCACCACAATCAATATCAATACAGATAATATTCCGCAATTCTACATGGTATCAGAGCTGTTCGCTCCGCCTAGGGTTTAGCACCACCGCTTCCGCCGCGCCGCCCCCGGGGAGATCGTTCTCCGCTGGGGGCCACACAAATAGTAGATTAGATCTTTCTTCGCCAATTTTTTCTCGCCGGTCACGCCGGCCGTTTGACCGGCGTTTCTTCTTCTTTCGCCGATCATAGATCGGATTGCGTCGTCCACAACCATATGTCATCATCACACGTCTCTACTTCAACCTTGGCGTCGACTCATCTCCGGCAAATCATCGCCAACGATCGTGCCAAGGAGGCTCCGCGCGGCGCCCCAAGGGACGCCTTCACGCGCTACGTCGGCTTCTCCGTCCTCACGTCGTCACCACGCCGGCCCGTCTTCTCCTACATCAATCGTGACGCAAGTCCCCGAGTACGCGCCTCGCCATCAACAAAGGGCTGCACCTTCATCACCCGTGGTCATCATCGCCGACAACCATCTACACCAACAACATCGTCACATCGTCGCCGCCACCACCAATCGTGGTCCTCGTTAATGCCAACAAGTTCTTCTACACGAGGGACGTCGTGCTCATACAAGCGGAAAATACGGGTCTAATCCCCAAAATCAACTACCGCAACAATTCAATCGCCATCAACAACTACCTCGTCGTCTTCGTCCACCACGACCTTGCCGCCAGAGTCGCGGTCTAATTTTTTATGTGCACAAGTTTGTGCTCAATTTTCTTCTTGCAGCCACTTCATCTACTCTGACACGGCGGACAACTTCTACACCGACCGTTTACGGAAATTTTCTTTGCTCCTCAATCCGGCTCTGGCACGCATGGCTCATGATGGTCTCTGTCTTCGCATGCTTGGTATCGGCAACGCCGACGCGTGCCTTCGTCCCCGACACGCTCCCAAGTCTGGCAAGCTCGGCATTGCGGGTCGAGCTACTTCTCAAACTATGTATACTTCAACCACTACGACGAATTCTCCTGGCTCAACAACAACATCGACCACAACACAACAACATCATCAACTTCATCGACTTCATCAATGGTGACTACATCACCAATGGCATCATCGAACACGACTACAACACCCTACTTCCGGCTGCATCGACATCGACATCCTCTCCCATCTCCGCCTTCGGATTATGCTCCAGTCAAGACCGTTCGCGTCACTACCGATATGACTGCGGGGGAGTGTTAGAGTACATCACGGTTTGGACATATTAGGTAGTTTCATATTGTAATCCAATTCTATCTCTATTAGTCTTCTTGCCCCCCAAGTCTTCTAGTACTATATAAACAGCCCAAGGACTCACGTTGTAATCACCACAATCAACATCAATACAGATGATATTTCGCAATTCTACAGAAGGACGTTAGGTTTTAAAGACACACATGATTCATCCACATTAAAAAAGGTAAGAACATAGAGCCACGAAACACACTCTAGCTGAAGACACATCCACTTCCAACCTCGTGTCGTTGCTGAAGAATATTGTGATTACAAAAAAACATAACCACATAACTGATACATCGGAAACGTATCTATAATTTTTGATGTTCCATGCTTGTTTAGTATCTACTTTGCTTTGCTTTGCCTACACTTTGAGGTGTTTTTATATGTTTTCTGTAATCTATTAACAAGTTGCCACAGTGCCAGTTGCCTGTTTTTATTCTGTTTTTGGTTCCAAAAAGGCAGAAAATCAATATTCTCGGAATTGGACGGGACAAAAGCCAAAGTCAATATTTTACCGTGGTCGACACAAAGTCCAGAGGAGAGATGGAGGGGCGCCACGGGGTGGCCACACCCCCCAGGCGCGGCCAAGCCTGGCCCGTGCCTAGGCAGGGTGTGGGTCCCCGGGCACCCCCTGCTTCGCCTCTTCGCCTATAAGAAGCCCCCGATGCAGAAACCCTAGGCACACGATCAAAACTCTACGAAACCATCTGTAGCCGCCGCCACCAACGTCCCTAGACCGGGGGATCTGAAGTTTTTGCCGGCACCCTGCCGGAGGGGAGATCATCCCGGAGGCCTTCTTCTCTGGTATGACGCGTGAGTAGTTCCACCTTGGACTACGGGTCCATGTAGTAGCTATATGATTGTATCTCCTCCTTGTTCTTACATGTATAGATCTTGTAAGCTCCGTTCATGATCAAAATATAATCTATTGTAACCATGCATGTTGTGTTTGCGGGGATCCGATGTATATTGAGATTACTATGTTAGATTGATTAATGGTTTTGTCTATATGATTCTATCATGTCTGTGTTGTTTGTGATCTTGCATGTTCTCCGTTGTTAGTAGCTATCTTGGCCAAGTAGTTGCTAGTGACTCCAAGAGGGGGTATTTATGCTCGATAGTGGGTTCATGTCTCTAGTTTCCAAGGGAAGTGACAGAAATCTCTTCGGTTGTAGATGTGGTGTTGCCACTAGGGAGAAAACAATGATCTCTTGTTCATGGAGCAAGTGAATTGTTTATCTTACACACTTTGCTTAAATCAGTTGTTTGTTGCTTACAACTTAATACTGGAGGGGGTTCGGATGATAACCTGAAGGTAGACTTTTAGTCATAGATGCAGTTGGATGGCGGTCTATGTATATTGTTGTATTGCCCAATCGAATCTCATGGGATCTTTTTGTCTAGTATTGCATTGTTATGCCTTGCTCAGTTCCTGTCAATTGCCCTGCGGTAATTTGTTTATCCTTCATGCCATGTTGTTTATCTAAGGAGAGCACCTCTAGTGAACTATGGACCCCGGTCCAATCTTTACCATTGATACATCTTCCACTGTTTACTTGCTGCAAACCATCATCACCATACAGTTAATCCTTTGTTATAGCAAACCGCTGAGCTTGACAACCTCACTGATTCGTTGGGGAAAAGTCTTGAGTTTGTGTTGTGCAGGTTTCCATGTTGCTTGCAACACCTTTGAGACGTTTCCTTCCTCCTACTAGTTCGATAACCTCGGTTTCTTACTGAGGGAAAACTTGCTGTTGTGTTCATCATACCTTGCTCTTGGGGTTTCCAACGAAGCGTCCTGTGACAAGTAATGGGCGCCATCAAGCCTTTTTCTGGCGCCGTTGCCTGGGAGGCTAAGGACGTCTTCACAAGTGGAGTCCTCCACTTTCTTTCTCTTTACTTTGTTTTTAGTTTGCTTAGTTTCTTTTGCTTGGTTTTGTTTGCCTCTTGTTTTCAAAAACTCCAAAAAAATAGTCTAGTTTGGTTTGCTTTCTTTATTCAAAAAACACAAAAAAATTAGTTCCTGCTCTAGCTGCCGCTGCTGCTGTTTTTGGCTTGCCCACCTTTGCCAAAATGAACTCTGCTGAGAACACCAAGTTGTGTGACTTCACTAGCACCAATAACAATGATTTCCTTAGCACTCTTATTGCTCCACCTGCTCCTGATGCTACCTTTTATGAAATTAAGCCTGCTTTGTTGAATCTTGTGATGAGAGAGCAATTTTCTGGTGCTAGTTCTGATGATGATGATGCCCATCTCAATAGCTTTGTTAAACTTTGTGAGATGCAAAAGTATAAGGATGTAGATGGAGATATTATTAAGCTCGAGCTTTTTTCCTTTCTCCTTGAGAGGAAAAGTTAAATAATGGTTGCTATCCTTGCCTAGAAATAGTATTGATTCTTGGACTAAGTGCAAATATGCTTTTATTGGAAAGTACTACCCTCCTGCTAAGATTATATCTATATGCAAATTTGTGGTATTATATTGATATCCTCCTCCCTAAATGAGGCTTTCGTTCCGTTGTATTAATATAGCAATCACACGGTACAACTGTTGCGATCATTGTTAGGGCTGATAAAAAAACAAAAAAAATATTCCCTCTGACCCATATTAGTTGACTCCAATTTGAATGTATCTAGACAAGTTTTTGTGATAGATACATCCAAATTGAAGTCAACTAATATGGATAGGAGGAAGTAAAAAAAGAAAGAGAAACTAATGCACAACAGCGCCAGATCGACAAACGACGATGACTCGCAACCGCTACGCCCTTCGGAGAAGTCCCACCACGATCCTATGCCTCCGAGTTGATGTGTACCAAGCAATACCTTTAAGGAGTGCGGCGATGACGCTGCTGCTGTCTGGACTTCTCCTATGATTTCTTGCGTTACACATAGAGGAGTGGGTAGAGGTACATCCGACGCCCTTCAAGAACGATGGCGGCACCTTCAGATGTCACCATGTCGGATTCGGCCTAGCCGGCAAGGATTTCTGCCGATCCCCAAAGAACCACAACCCCATCCAATCCTTGTACTCCACCAAACTTGCCGTCCGCCAACATGTGCCAAACGGTCTTGCGGTCATCATTGGCGCCTCACCCATGGAAAACACTACGAGGCTGGCCGACCCGAGAAGAACCCGTTGAAGACATGGGACAGCGGCACCACTGCCATGTGGGAGGGACCAACCTCCACCGCCATAGCAGTAGCAGACAGGACACAGCCGCAGAAGCATACCATGCAAACTAGGTCAGGCTGAGCCTAGAGTGGGCCCATGAATCTCCCACCGCCACGCTGCAGTAGACACAACAGACACAGCAAGTGACCGACTTTATTGATATATTAAAAAACAAAATTACAACAAACTAAAAAAGAACGGATAACTAACATACATAATAAAAATGAAGAAGTATGTCTAGTTTATTCTTTCAGAACTCCATGTTTCATCACGATGACTTGCGTAGACACAGATGAATGAGATGGAAGGAGGTTAGGTTTTGAAGACCCGCATGGATCATCCACGCCCTAAAAGGTAAAAACATGGGATCACAAAACACACTCTTGCTAAGGACACACCCATTCCAACTTCCGAGTGAGGTTGTCGGGTTGCTCCTTCAAGCTCGTGTCGTTGGTGAAAAATATTGTGATCACAAAAGATTATAACGACATAGACATAAATTTTGATAAAAACACACACGATACTACCATCATCGTCACCAATTACAAGACATGTGAAATCACCAGACTACACAACAATATCTACAATGTCGGATACATGTGTCATGACTAGCGCACCACGATGATGTGAATAGAGTTGTAGGACTTCAAATTCTATACTGCTTTAGTTCACTGCCATCACCAAACACACAAATGTAGGGTAGTAAAAATGGACCAAAACTGCTCACCAACTTAACCGGTGGTTTCCCTCATCTCTCAGTGTCAAAGAGACCACTGCAGACAACAGTAACCATGAACAAGGACACGAACATGGATTTTATCTGCCGACAACAAAGGTTTTGCTTCTCACATTTCTGTGATGGTTTGATGTTGGATTGATTACACTGGAGGTGTATATCATATTCCCTTTGTTCCTAAGTATAGTTCATTGACAAACACATGAACATCTACAATACCAAAAATATGTCAATGTGTCCACCATGAGGTATATTTTCATATTTTATTTGTTCAATATTGTAAATTGATATTTTTCATATGTCCGGTCAAACTTAATAAGGTTTGACTTTCGGAAAAAAATGCGCCTTGTATTTAGATTAGAGGTACATTTTTTTCTTTAGGAATAGAGTTATGCTTGTTTCGGGTCATGCGCTCGAGATTGCTCTAGTGTTTGCCCATTTCTTTTACCTATTTCTATCTTAGGAAATCATTTTTGTGCGGAAAATGAGTACCTCTACGTTTGTCAAATCTACTGCTCTCTCCATTCACTAATGTAAGACATTTTGAATATTTTAAAATAGATTAGATTTGAACTAAACTAAATGAACCTGAACAATAAAATATGTCTAAATATATGTATTTTCAAAAAAAAAATAGGTCTTAGGTTAGTGAACTGAGGGAGTGCAATATTCATCTGCACACAAAAAGACCGTGGAATCGGAATGGCATGTCCGTTGGCCAGCCAAGTCAACGATACACTCATATTTACACTCAGCTCGTACATTCAAATATCACGAGTAGCTAAAAACAACTAAACAGGCAAGTAAAAAAACATTAAACCGGTGGCAACGCCTTGTCCGACGACTCCGAGGCTTTCGCCGCCACCACCGTCGGCGGCGAGATCACGCTCCGGCACATTGGGCAGGTCCTGTGCGAGTGCAGCCACATGTCGATGCACTCCATGTGGAAGACGTGCCTGCACGTCGGCAGCTGCCGCACCATCTCGCCGCCGTGGACGCCCTCTAGGCACACCGGGCAAATCACCATGTAGCTCGGGACCGCCTCCTCGCCGTCGTCACCACCGCTACCTTCCTCCAACGGGCATACGTACGCGAACGCGGCCGGCACGTCATTGGGCGCGCACGCGCACCCGCCTCTCGCCGTAGTGACAGGAAGCACCGGGCTCGCCGGCCTCTCCGCCCGGCGACGGCGAAGCCACAACGTTCTGGGCGCGAGGCAGCCGAGGACGACGAGCAGCAGCGCGGCCGTGGCGGCGAAGGCACCGGCCTTGAGGACGCTGGCTGTAGCACCCAGCATGCAGCAGAACGGGAGGACGGCCACGCAGGCGACGGCGATGCCGTAGAAAGCGCGGAGCTTGGCCACCTCGTTGTCGCCCTCGCCGTCGCCGTCGCTATCGCTGTCTCCGTTGCGGGAGCGCCAGCTCGCCGACAGCCTTGGGTAAAGGTTGAGCATGATGAGTCGTGCTGTCGTGCTTGCTGCTTGATCGTTAACTTGATCGGGAGTTTGTGATGCAATGCTGCCATCAAGAGGTTTCCGTGGCAATTTATAGTGTTCGTCTCAAGGATTTGGCGTATGGTTTTGGCGTCTTCTATTTTAAAGTATAATAGAAAGCAGAAACTAATACAGTACTTATACTATTTTAATGTTGCTGCCTCACGGCAGGGATGAAAAATACGGTTGATAGTGTGAACTTTCTTCAGAATGAAAACCTAGATCTTTGATTGGGCGATGAAGATGTTTGTGCACTGTTCCCTTCTTGAAGGTGTTGTTTTTGGAGAAGATAGACTTCTGGTACTGTCTTCGTGGTGGTAGTACTGTTGTTTTAATAAATGAGAAACTGTAGTCGAACTTTTTTTTTGTAGTTCTTTTTTTCTTTTTTTGGTTGTGTGCATCCGTATGACCGCTAGGTGCGGTGACCCAGCATACCACTGCAGGTGTAGTACACTATAATCGTTGACATGACAATATTACGGACCCATATTACAAACATTCACACATTATTATTATTATAATACCAGAAGTTCAAGACTTCGAGAAGATTCAAACTTACAAACAAAATATAAAGTGTTTCAGCTGAATTCAAAAGTAGCAACTCCAAATTGAGCTCAACAACTTATTGCTATATATTGTTCATGTTGCTCGGCTCAAGTGGCTCCTAGAACTATATTAATTACTCGGACTCTTGGAACTCTCCTCCGTAGACGATATCGTAGTCCTCCCCTTCTACGGCTCCATACAGATTGGGCTCTTCATAGAAGAGCTCCTCCTGGTTCTCAGTTACATACATTGGAGTTTCCTCGGGATCCTCATAGTCTAAGCAAGGGATCAAAGAAAAGGATGAGTAACAGCGTTATCTAGCAAGTTCATTATATGCAAGGTGGGAATTTTGATGCTCTAACTACCACCTTGGACTATAAGTCCTTGGCAATATGCAGTTTTCATAAATATTTCTTTAAAGATTGATTTTATTATTAAAATCTATGACCATCAGCCTTCACAGGTTGACCAGAACTTTCATGGAGTTCCTCTGCGTTCGTAGCTCCTTCTCGGAACAGGGAGTAACAAGCTACAATTCTTACACTCTGCAGATGTGCGTTACTTTTCCCATGAGAGATCAACTTCCTTGTTGCACAACCGGGTGTACTTTTGTAGGGTTCGCAGCATAGAAAACAAAAAAATTCCTACGATGGGAACAACTATGTACCAAGATCTATCTACTAGATACAAACAACGGGCGGATGTATATCCGTAGAGAACATACCCTTGAAGACCGACAAAGCTTAACGAGTCCAAACTCGTGGTTGATGTAGACGATCTCTTGCCGATCTCAAGATCGAGAGGAAGTCCTAGCGCCGCAAAACAGCAGCGCATCCGTGCTCGCACACACGTTCGAGGCACCGAGCAACCTCCGCCTCCTCGCTCCAGCGATGCAGCGGAAGCACAACTCTTTCTTGTCGAAAAGCCACCGGGAACATGTATCTCGCTAGTCCGAGACCATGGGGGATAAATTCTAGAGGGGGAGAGAGATCCTTCACGAGGAGGTGTGAGTGAGAGAGAGGGAGGGGGGCTCCTTTTATAGGGAGAGGGGGGCACCCAAGGGGCCATGCGCCCAGCCATGGGGCTGCCCCCACCTCTTCCACATTCATGTGGGTGGACACTCCACTCACTCAAATGCCTTTCAATTCCCTCCACTCAAAAACCCACTCAAATTCCCATTAAATTTCCACCAAATTTAATGCAAACTCTCATTAAATAAAACTCCTTTTATTTATTCAGAATTTTATCAATTACTTTAATGACAAACATTCACATAAAACCCCTTGCTAGTATTTCATTTCACATGCAGAAACACTTTCTACAATTTCACCCGAAAACCCGTTTCGGTATCTAGTGAAATAAATTCCTGCGCTTGTTATTCTTTTCGGCATGAAACTTTTGCTCCAAATGGATGTCGGTGTCTATTAAGTGTGTCACCCTACGGTTCGAGAATAATGCGGACATGATCGAGACTCCTCTCATATCAATAATCAGAAGCGGGATCTGGAGACCCATACTGACTCCCACACATTCAACGATGACTTTCTTGTGATCGTCGGAACCTTTTACGCTAGTATCTTAATCCCTTTGTTTCACGATATATTACATGTCCGAGATTCGATCATCGGTATCTCCATACCTAGTTTGATCTCGCATCGACATGCACTCTTTTCTCGTTCCCGTGATATAACATTCTAGTGATCAAATCACTTGCTTGCAAGCTAACCAATGTGATATCACCGAGGGCCCAGTATATCTATCCATCGGGATGAACAAATTCCACTCTCGATCCATGGGCCTCAACATAACACTTTAGTAGTTCTGAATCCATCTTTATAATCACCACATTACGGTGTGACGTTTGATGTTATCAAGAAACTCTTCCTGTTAGTGATTGACATGATCTCATGGTCTAAGGATTAGGATCACGTGAGATGTTATAGCAATATAAACTCAATGACTTTGATCGTAATGCTATACTTCGGATGAATGTTCATCACACCATTACACTAATGTTGTGATCTCGTTATTAACAACATCCAATGTCCATGATCAGGAAACCTATGATCATCTTGTTAATCAACGAGCTAGTTTATAAGAGAGGCATAACTAGGAACTTTCTTTTGTTTATTAAACACACATGTATTAACGTTTCCGTATTAATACAATTATAGCATGTAAAATAAACATTTATCATAAATAGGAATACGATAATAACCACTTTATTATTGCCTCTCGGGCATATTCCCTTCAGTCTCCCACTTGCACTAGAGACAATAATCTAGTTTGAAAACTTTGTGTATTGAACACCTATGGCTTTCTGGTGTTCCAAATACGCAATTGCAAGTGGTTAACATAATCTACGGATCTGACGCTTCAGGTCCGTGTGTATTTGCATGTCTTTGCGTCTCCACGCATCACTCATTCTCCAATGAGATGGCATTGTATAAATTTGGTCTTTTGGTGAGACCTTTAGTTCCTTGGGATTAAAACACATCGATACTATTGTCATACAATATATCTTTAGTGTTAGCCCGTTGCGAACCACACCTTAGTTTGATAACAAACTACTTGACACGAATTCCCTCCTTTGCTGCTACTATAGCAGTCATATACTTAGCCTTTTGTTGTAGTATTCATCACAATGTCTTAACTTTGGAACTCTTCCAAATCCATCATGGAATCTCCTTTCCATTACATTGTGCCACCCATAGTTTAAACTGAGATAAACTTAATTTGTATCTTGTGACAAAACTAGTATCAATGTAACGCTTTACAATGAACTATTTGTAATTGTTTGTCACCTCTACACAAATATATTCTTAGTTCTTCCAAAAGATCATAAGAATATCCTCACTATCGTCCAATGATCATTTTATGATTCATTCTGGTATATGCTCATAACACTTAGAGCATAGGACATATCTGGATGTGTACATATCATGGTATGATTGATCAAAACATTCTCGTGATTGCACTCATCAAGTGTCAAAGCACTTGAATCTTGTTTCACTTATCAAGTGTCGATACACTTGAATCTTGATTCAATTCCTTTCTATGCAACAAGAACTGTTTCTTGTCGTTTCTATATTGAACTCCTTCAATATCGCATATATGTACGTTTGGCATAAACATATTAGCGTTACAGTCTATCCACTATAGACATTCATGCTAAATATTCGGGTTTTGCCTAAGTCTTTCATCGAAATAAAATTCTTAACCTTTGTCAATAAAAGATACATCATTTCTAATCAACAAGATGTCCTTCACATAATGTATTAGAAATATGTCTCAGCGCTCCCACTTAATTTCTTGAAAATGCAAGCATCTTCATCGTCTCTAGATGAAAAACTCATTTTTCATCATGGTGAAGATTCCAACTCTGCGATGCTTACTTCAAGCATTGAAGTTTGCATGCCCTTTTAGCATCCTTTGAATTTAACAAAACCCTTTGGACCGTGTCATGTACACGTCCTAGGTAACCATTCTATTAGAAGAACTTTGTTTTGTTTATTCATCTACCATATACCAAATTATATGTAGTGGTTGCTACTTTAATCCGTTCAGACTAAATATCGCTATGAAAGATCAAATCTTGTCATAGTCAACTCTTTGAACATTGTCATAAAATACTTTACGACATGTCGAATATTTCATACATGTGAGACATCCATGTCTGTTTCTTTATAGATCCAAATACGACCGATAGGTTTTTACACCTTTCCGGAGGGTCTTCCAAGTTCAAAACTTGATTTCTCGTATATGGAACTATCACGGATTTTATGGCTTCAAGCCATTTGCCGGAGTCAGGGCCCATCATCGCTTCTTTGTATGTATTCGGTTCATCATTGTCAAACAATAATGATTTACTCTCAAATCTTAGCATTTGATTGTTTAACCGACCTTCTTGGTTCAATAGGAACTTTAGACCTCCGTGACCACAACCTTTGAGGCACATAAGCTATGAGCATTATGGCAGCCTCGAGCGATTTCGGCGCATGCAACTCAGCACATTTAGCTAAGGTTCGTTAACCTTATCAAAGTTCTATTGTCCTCCCACTTAACTTTTGCGAAAAATTCCTTTTTCAAGAAACTTCACATTTCAAGCGACAAACCCTTTTGTCCTCGGTGTTATGGAGGAATAACCAATTGTTATTCGGAATAACCTACAAAGACATGCTCATCCGAATTCGGTTGTAAACATCTTACTTATGTTTAGCATACCAAAATTTAAGAAATGACAACTTGGGTTTTACCCCAAACCATAACTTCCATGGTGTCATTTCAACGGATCTAGATGGAGCTCTTTTCAGTGTAAAAGCGGTAGTCTCTAAAGCTTTAATCTTTTAAAACATAATGGCAGTTTTATAAATAACACCTTTGATCCAACCATGTCTCACAAGGTTTCATTGCAAATCTCAAACACTCCATACTCCTATGGTGTTTCGGGAGATGTAAATCTAGGTGTTTTGCTAAACTTGCAACTCAAATAAATCCCTTTATGATAAAATCATAATTCATTTATTTTCTTGTTACACTTGTAACTCAAATAAATCCCTTTATGATCAAATCATAATTCATTTATTTTTCTTGTTACAATGATTTTCCACTTCATCTTGAAAGTCTTTGAAACATTTTCAAATATTTCATACTTCTTTCTCATTAAGTGAACATTCACTCAAAATTCCGGAGAAAGCATATGAAGTTGAAACCCATCGCCATTTACTACACATAATGGACTACATACATCGATATGTATAAATTCCAATAATTTAGTCGTTCGTTCTTCTTTGGCCTTTGAACGAAGTTTTAATTATCACGTGGAAAGTCTCACAAGCGTCACTTGATCAAATCAAAGACTCCAAAAATCCATGAATATGGAGATTCTTCATGTTTTCTTTCCAATATAATTTAAACAGCGATGTCACTTCATAAGTGACCTTTCAATCATTTGTCTTGCGACATTTTAGCATTAGGTTTTATGGATGTGATTTCTTCAACTAGATTTGTAAATCATCCATCTTATATGGAATACGGTAATTATTTGAATAACCTTTGTTCTCATAATACCTGATTCAAATAACAATTATTAAAACAAATCTTGAAGTCAAGCCTTGATGTCAACGAGAAATACAAACAACGGTTTGTTTGTTTTTGATGAACATCATCACATATTCTCTTGCTAGTTACTTAGGCCATTGTGGTTCATGAATTGCATCGTTCCGTATGAAATTTCATACCAACCAATTCGGTATCCAATACCCAAGAACCACATTGTTTAACAAGCAAAGAATACAACCATAACATGTATATCATATATATACCTAAATTGGATATTTCCAATCTTTTCTTTTCTGCCAAGTATATTTTATAGATTCTCTTTCAGCATTTCCTTTTCCTTTTTAAAAGAATTTATCAACATCAAAAGTGGCGCCATATACATGACACATAGTCCAAAGCGTGTATATTCAAATAATAATACCTTTGGACTTGCACTTTGAAGTAGATCACCATCATCAAAATGATCGGTATTCTTTCAAAATCCATTCTTTAGTAATTTTTTAGTGTAGTAAACACTTTACATACATCTTCTATTCATCCTTATCATGACGACTTTCATGATCAAGCTACTGTAGCTTATAAAGGCGAATCGTGAGTATAACATTACTTTCCAAAACCCTTTTGGATGATTAGGATGTCTAGCATCTCCAACCTTTGTAAATTCTCATCCAATATGAGAACATATATTATACTCTATCATATTGCAACCAAAACATTGTTTCAGATATCGTTATATCTGCCACACATGATGGTTTCTGAAACAATTCTTTCAGCTCCTAGATAAACTTGATATTAAAAAAATCAAGTATCATGGAGGCAAACATGATACTTAAGATACTAACACTGGTATTGTTACTCTCGATTTAATACCAACTATTAAATTTCACGGAGTAAATAGAGTTTGCTGAAAGTTTGCAATAGGACTTAAACTTTAGATTGACACTCAACACAATACGTTACCAGTTCGTAAAGTATATATCCAGAATTCTATAGTTCTATTATCTCAATTACAACTAAGCATAAGGTGGTGAAAAATGCCAATAACTACAATAAATTATGCAAATTCACTTTGATTTAATTTATGATAAATTGAGTTCTACTAATCCAAATTAGAAATGAACTCCCACTTAAAAACGACATCCCTCGTGTCTTTTTGGTGATTACATGAACCAAATCCACTACACCAAGTCCGATCATCACGTGAGTCGGTGTAGCTTCAAAGGCGAGCATCCATATGGTCATCATATCAAAACATATGACTCATGCTTAACCTTTCGGTCCGTGTTCCGAGGCCATGTCTGTACATGCTAGGCTCGCCAAGTAAGAACCTTAGTATTCGCGTGTAAGCATCTTACACCCGAGATATGCTCATGGATTCAAGTACACCCGATCATCACGTGATGTCTTGAAGCGACGAAACATTGTCGGTGCATACTTAAGGAAGAACACATTTTTATCTTGATATCTAAAAGAGGGATCACCTTATTATGCTAACAAAGCGCTAAACAAGCAATATAAGATGCTATCAAACATCATATGTTTATTAGTGAAATGATATGGTTCCCGCAGATGATCTCTATCATGTGCACCGTGGTATGATCACTATCATACCTATATGTGTAAATCCAAGGTCTATGGAGTTTACACGCTATGTGTGTTGTAAGAGTATCATCTCATACTTCTACTTACAACACTACCATATCATAACCTAGCCCAAAGAACAATCTAAACTAGACACCTCTAATTTATCCATTGCAAATTTTACGTGGCTTAGGGCTTTCGAAGATAGAACCATTCTTACCTACGAACATGAACCACAACGAGGATAACCAAATTGTTGACAACTCGTTGCAAATTAGATATTGACTATAGTAGGAGAGACAGACACCCGCTAGCCACTTATGCAAACTAGTTGCATGTCAAGCGTGGAACAGGTCTCATGTGCGAGGACATGTAAAGTTTGTCCGGGCCGCTTCATCCCACTATGCCACCAATATCCAAAGTACAACTAAGAAGCAATAAAATGATCATCATCACCACATACTCATATGTACTACCCGTGCAAAGTATCGACGCATAGATCCGCTCGATACCCTTTGTAGGGTTCGCAGCATAGAAAACAAAAAATTTCCTACGATGAGAACAACTATGTACCAAGATCTATCTACTAGATACAAACAACGGGCGGATGTATATCGTAGAGAACATACCCTTGAAGACCGACAAAGCTTAACGAGTCCAAACTCGTGGTTGATGTAGACGATCTCCTGCCGATCTCAAGATCGAGAGGAAGTCCTAAGCGCCCATAAAAACAAGCATCCGTGCTCGCACACACGTTCGAGGCACCGAGCAACCTCTGCCTCCTCGCTCCAGCGATGCAGCGGAAGCACAACTCTTTCTTGCCGAAAAGCCACCGGGAACATGTATCTCGCTAGTCCGAGACCATGGGGGATAAATTCTAGAGGGGGAGAGAGATCCTTCACGAGGAGGTGTGAGTGAGAGAGAGGGAGGGGGGCTCCTTTTATAGGGAGAGGGGGGGCACCCAAGGGGCCATGCGCCCATCCATGGGGCTGCCCCCACCTCTTCCACATTCATGTGGGTGGACACTCCACTCACTCAAATGCCTTTCAATTCCCTCCACTCAAAAACCCACTCAAATTCCCATTAAATTTCCACCAAATTTAATGCAAACTCTCATTAAATAAAACTCCTTTTATTTATTCAGAATTTTGTCAATTACTTTAATGACAAACATTCACATAAAACCCCTTGCTAGTATTTCATTTCACATGCAGAAACACTTTCTACAATTTCACCCGAAAACCCGTTTCGGTATCTAGTGAAATAAATTCTTGCGCTTGTTATTCTTTTCGGCATGAAACTTTTGCTCCAAATGGATGTCGGTGTCTCTTAAGTGTGTCACCCTACGGTTCGAGAATAATGTGGACATGATCGAGACTCCTATCATATCAATAATCAGAAGCGGGATCTGGAGACCCATACTGACTCCCACACATTCAACGATGACTTTCTTGTGATCGTCGGAACCTTTTACGCTAGTATCTTAATCCCTTTGTTTCACGATATATTACATGTCCGAGATTCGATCATCGGTATCTCCATACCTAGTTTGATCTCGTTACCGACATGCACTCTTTTCTCGTTCCCGTGATATAACATTCTAGTGATCAAATCACTTGCTTGCAAGCTAACCAATGTGATATCACCGAGAGGGCCCAGAGTATATCTATCCTTCATCGGGATGAACAAATTCCACTCTCGATCCATGGGCCTCAACATAACACTTTAGTAGTTCTGAATCCATCTTTATAATCACCCTGTTACGGTGTGACGTTTGATGTTATCAAAAAACTCTTCCGGTGTTAGTGATTGACATGATCTCATGGTCTAAGGATTAGGATCACTTCGTAAGATGTTATAGCAATATAAACTCAATGACTTTGATCGTAATGCTATACTTCGGATGAATGTTCATCACACCATTACACTAATGTTGTGACCTCGTTATTAACAACATCCAATGTCCATGATCAGGAAACCTATGATCATCTTGTTAATCAACGAGCTAGTTTATAAGAGAGGCATAACTAGGAACTTTCTTTTGTTTATTAAACACACATGTATTAACGTTTCCGTATTAATACAATTATAGCATGTAAAATAAACATTTATCATAAATAGGAATACGATAATAACCACTTTATTATTGCCTCTCGGGCATATTCCCTTCAACTTTCCCGTCCACAATTCCATGATGTGGGGCCCAGTAGTTGGTACAAGCCAATCACTGCCCTCTCCGCGACCCCATATGTATGCACGATCCTTCGGGGCTAGCTCACCCCCGTTGAACCCCCTTTCGGGCAGGCTAGAACCCTGATGAGTCCCAAAGACTTTATGAGCTGGTGATGCCTATGTTGGAGATATGCCCTAGAGGCAATAATAAATGTAGTTATTATTATATATCTTTGTGTTTATGATAAATGTTTACATTCATGCTATAATAGTATTAACAAGGAAACATTAATACTTGTGTGATTTGTAAACTTAAATTGAAGTCCCTAGTATAGCCTCTATACTTCACTAGCTTGTTGGTTGATTGATGATTGTGGTTTCCCTATCATGAACATTGAGATGTTATCAACAACAAGATCATATCGTTAGGAGAATGATATGGTGGACATACTCCTATAGACAAGCGTAGCATAAAGATCAAGTCATTTCAATAGTTCAATTGCTATATGCTTTCTGATACATAGTAACCTAATTCCTTCGACCATGAGATCATGCATATCACCTTTACTGGATGGATGCTTTGATGTCATCAAACACCACACCGTAACAGGGTGGCTATAAAGGTGGTATTGAGTGTTCGGAAAGTATTGGTTGAAACACATGGATCAAGAGTGGGATTTGTCCATCCATATGACGGATAGATATTCTCTGGGCCCTCTCGGTAAAATGTCATCCAATTAGCTTGCAAGCATGTGACTGGGTCACAAGGGATCACATATCACGGGAACGAGAAAAGTACTTATCAAGAACGAGGTTGAACTAGGTATGCGAGATACCGACGATCATAACCTCGGATAAGTAACATATCGTGAGACAAAGGGAAATTGGTATCGTATGTAAGTGGTTCATTCGATGCAAAGTAATCGTGAAATATGTAGAGCCATATGAATTTCCAGATTCCTCTATTGGTTATTGTTCGAGAAGTGTCTCGATCATGTCCGCATAATTCACGAACCGTAGGGAGACACACTTAAGGATTCGACGTTGTTTGAGTAGTTATGGTATTATGAGAAAGAGACCGAATGTTGTTCAGAGTCTCGGATGGGATCCGGGATATCACGAGGAGATCCGGAATGGTCCAGAATAAGATTCATATAAGGAAAGTCCGTTTGGAGTTGGGGAATGGTTCCGTGTTTTCATCGGGAACATTCTAGAAGGTCCGGAATGTCCCAGACTCGGAGGGGAAGGGTACATGAATGTGTCATTGTAAGTTGGAATGATTGCATCATGTACTAGGTGTTCTTGCTGTCCAAAATAAAGGGTTTATTTAAATCCTAAATTGAAAAGTCAAACAGCTAGTTTGAAAGTCAAACGCAATTTTGGGAAGTGGGAAGAGAGGAGGATTGGTGGAGGCGAATTGGAGGAGGGTTCCTCCTTGGCGGCGCCCACCAAGCCGACTTGGGAGGACTCTCCTCCCTTGGCCGCCCTCCCACCTATATAAGGAGGGAAGGGCTCCTCCTAGAACACACTAGTTCCTATCCTCTAAACTAAACCCTAGACCTAAACCCCGTTTAGAGCTATTTCGGTTTAGAGCCTTCTAATTGGTTTAGAGCCTTCTAATTGGTGTGTCTAATTACTAGACCACTAATAGCCTCTCTCATAAGCTCCACCATACTACCGGCTTAAGGCGAAGCTCAGGATCTCCCTCTACTTCCTGCATACCACGCTGTCTTGCCGGAATCGCAGGAGAGTGCTACAACCTCCGCTTTCTTTGGAACAAGGGAGAGGAAGGTCTTCGTCGAATACCGAGCGTGTGACCGACCTGGGAGCGCTGCTTAACGCGCCGAAGGATCGTCTCACGATCTTGAGATCGGAAAGAGTGCGACTACATCACCCACGAGAATCTGCTCTCGTTAAACGCTTTGGAATCTTCGAGGGTGAGTTCCTCTATCGACTTCGTTGCTACAATCTAGTAGATAGATCTTGGCTTGTTTGTTTGTATGCGATAGAAAATTTTTGTTTTCCATGCTACGAACCCCTACAAAGGGTATCGAGCCGTGTCTATATGTAGATCTCACAGACGAGTAGAACACAATGGTCATTGTGGGCGTTGATGCTTTATTGTAGATTGCTTTTGTGTACTTTGCATCTTGCGGTATGTTGGGATGAAGCCCGGCTAACCTTACATGACATCGTTCATGAGACTTGCTCCACGCTTGACATGCAACTGTATTGCATAAGTGGCTTTATGGGTGCCTGTTTCTCCTAGCATAGTAAAGATCCAATTTACAACGGGTAATCAACAATGCTAGTATCAATGTTGTGGTTCTTGTTCGTAGGTTAGAACGACACTTATGGAAAGCCCCAAACCACGTAAAATATGCAAAGAAAGTAGAAGCGTCTAACTTTGTTTTGCAGGTGTGCGATGATGTGATATGGCCATGATTGTGATTATATTTGATGTATGCAATGTTCCTTATTGTAAGTTGGCAACGCGGGAGCCATATGGTTGTCTTTAATTTCATTAAGACTGCGTGTCTATTCAAAATAGTTGTAATAGTTGAAGCTGGTGGGCGACAACCATAAAGAAGCGTCATTGACCTTGATGCTATGCGGTGATGATGGAGATCATGTTCGTGCTTGAAGATGGAGATCGGAAGCACAAAGAAGAAAGGCCATATCATATCACATATTATGAATTGCATGTGATGTTAATCCTTTATGCATCTTGTATTGCTTAGTAGGCAGCGGTAGCATTATAAGATGATCCCTCATGCACATAAATTTCAAGTTCTAAAGTGTTCACCCTTAGTATGCACCGTTGCCAAAGCTTGCTGCTCAAGCACCACGTGATGATCGGGTGTCTTTGATTCCGGTGAATACAACGTAAGCAAGCCAGATTTGCTTATGCGGTAGCTAAGGTTTGATCTTGACGAGCCTAGCATGTACAGACATGGCCTCGGGAACACGGATGGCGAAGGTAAAGCATGAATCATATAGTAGATATGATGAACATGATGATTGTTCGCCATTAAAACTATATCAACTCTCGTGATGATCGGTGTTGATGTAGTGGATTTGGTCTGTGATCACTAAAACAATGTGAGGGATGTTGTTTTGAGTGGGAGTTCACCTAGTTTAATTTCATTAATTAATTTGAACTCAATTTGTCATAAACTTAGTCTAAACTATTGCAAATATGTTGTAGATCAATGGCAGCCCTACCATCAATTTTAATGCGTTCCTAGAGAAAGAAAAGTTGAAAAACAATGGAAGCAACTTCATGGATTGGTTCCGCAATTTGAGGATTGTCCTCACGGTGGTAATTTGACCTATGTGCTGGATTCACCGCTAGGTGACCCACTGCTGATGCTACCGATGAAGTAAAGAATGTTTACCTCGCTTCGAAGAATCAGTACTCCATAGTTCAGTGTGCTATCTTGTATGGTTTAGAATCGAGCTCGTAAAAGGTTTGAAGAGTCGGACCATATGATATTGTCGAGGATCTCAAATTAATTTTGAGACTCATGCGGCAATTGAAAGTTATGAAGCTTCGAAAAGTTCTTTAAGCGCAAGATGGAAGAGGGCAGACTCAAATTGAGCATGTGCTTAAAATGTCCGGACGCACGAATAAACTTCAAAGCTTGGGTATAGTGATTCCTAATACTTTGGGGTTTACCATCCTCCAATCACTACCACCAAGTTACAAGAACTTTGTGATGAACTACAACATGCGAACATGAACAAAGAGTTGCCAACTGTTGCTATGTTAAAATCTGCGAAGTGGAGATCAAGAAAGAGCACCAAGTGTTGATGGTCAATAAGACCACCAAATTCAAGAAAGGCAAGTCTAAGCAAAGGGACACTTCAAGAAGGGTGGTAAGAAAGCTGCCACGCCGACGAAGAGGACCAAGGCTGGACAAGCACGTCTTGAGTGCTTTACTGCAAGGGAGAAGGTCACTGGAAGCGGAATTGCCCAAAGTACTTGGCGGATTTGAAGAACGGCAACATCAAGAAGAAAGGTATATCTGATATACATGTTATTGATGTGTATCTCACTAGTATTCGTAGTAGTGCCTGGGTATTTGATACTGGTTCGGTTGCTCATATATGTAACTCAAGCAGGGCTGCGAATAAACGGAAGCTAGTGAAGAACGAGGTGACGATGCGCGTGGGAAGCGGATCAAAGGTTGATGTGATCGCGGTCGACGCTACCTCTTCATCTACCATCGGGATTAGTTTTATACTTAAATAAATGTTATTTGGTGCCTGCGTTGAGCATGAACATTATATCAGGATCTTGTTTATTGCGAGACGGTTACTTGTTTAAATCCGAGAATAATGGTTGTTCGATTTATATGAGTAATATATTTTATGCACATGCACCTTTGATAGATGGTCTATTCTTGTTGAATCTCGATAGAAATACACATATTAATAACATTGAAGCTAAACGATTGAAATCAGCGATAACTCGACCTATATGTGGCAATCGTGCCTTGGTCACATTGGAGTGAAGCGTATGAAGAAACTCCATTCGATGGACTTCTTGAATCACTTGATTTTGAATCACTTGAAAGATGCGAGGCATGTATGGGTAAAATGACTAAGACTCCATTTTACGGTATAATGGAGCGAGCTACGGACTTATTGGAAATCATACATACCGATGTGTGTGGTCCAATGAGTGTAGCATCGCTGTGATGGTTATCGTTATGTTCTTACCTTCACGGATGACTTGAGTAGATATGGGTATATCTATTTCATGAAACATAAGTCCAAACTTTCGAGAAGTTTAAGGAGTTTCAAAGTGAGGTAGAGAATCAACGTAACAAGAAGATTAAATTTCTACGTTACGATCGTGGAGGTGAATATCTAAGTTACGAGTTTGGCGAGCATTTGAAGAAATGTGGAATACTTTCAGCTTGACACCGCCGGAACACCACAGCGTAATGGTGTGTCCGAACGTCGAATCGAACTCTCTTAGATATGGTTCGTTCTATGATGTCACTTACAGATTTACCGCTATCATTTTGGGGTTATGCATTAGAAACAGCATTCACTTTAAATAGGGCACCGTCTAAATCCGTTGAAACGACACCGTATGAATTATGGTTTGGGAAGAAACCTAAATTGTCGTTCCTTAAAGTTTGGGGATGCGTTTATGTAAAGAAGTTACCCGGACAAGCTTGAACCCAAAGCGGAAAAATGCGTCTTCATAGGATACCAAGGAAACTATTGGGTATACCTTCTATCATAGATCCGAAGGCAAAATCTTCGTTGCCAGAATGGATCCTTTCTAGAGAAGGAATTTCTCTCGAAAGAAGTGACTGAAGGAAAGTAGAACTCGACGAGGTTGTCGAACCTTCTCTCGAATTGCAGTAGCGCAAGACCGGAAGAAGTTCTGTGGTGCCTACCAATAAGAGAGTAAGCTAATGATGGTGATCATGAAACTTCGGTTGAGGTTACTCTGAGCCTCGAGGTCAACGAAATCGTACCACTCCAGATTGGTATGATTCCGTTATGAATGTCATGTTGGTGGACAACACCGATGACCCCGAGACATCTGAGGAAGCAATGATGAGCCCAGATTCCAATAAATGGCAAGAAGCCATGAAATCCGAGATTGGATCCATGTACGAAAACCAAGTATGGACTTTGGTGGACTTACGGATGGTAGAAAGGCTGTCGAGAACAAATGGATTTTCAAGAAGAAAACAGATGTGATGGTAATGTTATTGTCTATAAAGCTCGACTTTGTCGCAAAAGGGTTTCGACAAATTCAAGGAGTTGACTACGATGAGACTTTCTCACCGAGCGAAGCTAAAGTCTGTGAGGATTATGTTAGCAATCGCTGCATATTACGATTATGAGATATGGCAGATGGATGTCAAAACAGCATTCCTCAATGGATACATTGATGAAGAGTTGTATATGATGCAACCCAAAGGTTTTGTCGATCCTAAAGATGCTAACAAGGTATGCAAGCTTCAACGGTCCATCTATGGATTGAAGCAAGCATCCCGAAGTTGGAATCAACGTTTTGATAAGGTAATCAAAAGTTTTGGTTTTATACAAACTTATGGAGAAGCTTGTATTTACAAGAAAGTGAGTGGGAGCTCTGTAGCATTCTTAATACTATATGTGGATGACATATTGTTGATTGGGAATGATGTAGACCTTCTTAATAGTGTCAAAGAGTATTTGAATAATAGTTTTTCAATGAAGGATCTTGGCGAAGCAGCTTACATATTAGGCATAAAGATTTATAGAGATAGATCGAAACGCCAAATATCATTGTCACAAAGTACATATTTGGACAAAGTTCTAAAGAGGTTTGGAATGGAAGATAGCAAGAAAGGGTTCTTGCCCATGTTGCCCAATACGACCTTGAGTAAAACTCAAAGTCCAACATCAGCAGAAGATAGAGAAAGGATGAGTAAGACTCCCTATGCATCAGCCATAGGATCTCTAATGTATGCCATGCTATGTACTAGACCCGACATTGCATATGTTGTTAGTTTAACTAGCAGATATCAAAGTGATCCAGGAGTGGATCATTGACAATGATCAAAAACATCCTTAAGTACTTGAGAAGAACTAAGGATATGGTTCTTTCTTATGGAGGTGATGAACAGCGTTGTTAATGGTTACACCGATGCTAGTTGGAACACCGATCCGGATGATTCTAAATCACAACTGGATAATGATTTATTTTGAATGGTGCAGCAAGCTGGAGGAGTGCAAAGCAAAGCGTTGTGGCGAGATCTTCAACTGAATCGAATACATGGTTGCTTCGAAGCTTCACAAGAAGCGATATGGATGAAAGAGTTCATTACTGAGCTGGGTGTGGTTCCTAGTGCGCTGGACCCAATGTCTATCTATGTGATAACATGGGCCATAGCCAATGCGCAAGAACCAAGGTCACACAAGAAGTGAAGCATATCAAGTCGCGTTTCCACGCTATTCGAGAACATATCCAGGATGGGGATATAAAGATTTGCAAAGTACACACAGATCTGAATGTGGCGGATCCGTTGACTAAAGCTCTCCCGAGGGCAAAACATGACAACACCAAACTGCCATGGGTGTTCGGTATATTACCATGTAATCTAGATTAGATGACTCTAGTGCAAGTGGGAGATCATGGAGATATGCCCTAGAGGCAATAATAAATGTAGTTATTATTATATATCTTTGTGTTTATGATAAATGTTTACATTCATGCTATAATAGTATTAACAAGGAAACATTAATACTTGTGTGATTTGTAAACTTAAATTGAAGTCCCTAGTATAGCCTCTATACTTCACTAGCTTGTTGGTTGATTGATGATTGTGGTTTCCCTATCATGAACATTGAGATGTTATCAACAACAAGATCATATCGTTAGGAGAATGATATGGTGGACATACTCCTATAGACAAGCGTAGCATAAAGATCAAGTCATTTCAATAGTTCAATTGCTATATGCTTTCTGATACATAGTAACCTAATTCCTTCGACCATGAGATCATGCATATCACCTTTACTGGATGGATGCTTTGATGTCATCAAACACCACACCGTAACAGGGTGGCTATAAAGGTGGTATTGAGTGTTCGGAAAGTATTGGTTGAAACACATGGATCAAGAGTGGGATTTGTCCATCCATATGACGGATAGATATTCTCTGGGCCCTCTCGGTGAAATGTCATCCAATTAGCTTGCAAGCATGTGACTGGGTCACAAGGGATCACATATCACGGGAACGAGAAAAGAGTACTTATCAGTAACGAGGTTGAACTAGGTATGCAGAGATACCGACGATCATAACCTCGGATAAGTAACATATCGTGAGACAAAGGGAATTGGTATCGTATGTAAGTGGTTCATTCGATCGCAAAGTAATCGTAGAAATATGTGGGAGCCATATGAATTTCCAGATTCCTCTATTGGTTATTGTTCGGAGAAGTGTCTCGATCATGTCCGCATAATTCACGAACCGTAGGGAGACACACTTAAGGATTCGACGTTGTTTGAGTAGTTATGGTATTATGAGAAAGAGACCGAATGTTGTTCGGAGTCTCGGATGGGATCCGGGATATCACGAGGAGATCCGGAATGGTCAGGAGAATAAGAATCATATAAGGAAAGTCCTGCTTTGAGTTGGTGAATGGTTCCGGTGTTTTCATCTGGAACATTCTAGAAGGTCCCGGAATGTCCGGCACTCCGGGAGGGGGAAGGGTACATGAATGTGTCATTGTAAGTTGGAATGATTGCATCATGTACTAGGTGTTCTTGCTGTCCAAAATAAAGGGTTTATTTAAATCCTAAATTGAAAAGTCAAACTGATAGTTTGAAAGTCAAACGGCAATTTTGGGAAGTGGGAAGAGAGGAGGATTGGTGGAGGCCGAATTGGAGGAGGGTTCCTCCCTTGGCCGGCGCCCCACCAAGCCGACTTGGGGAGGGACTCTCCTCCCCTTGGCCGGCCCTCCCACCTATATAAGGAGGGGCAGGGCTCCCCTCCTAGAACACACTAGTTCCTATCCTCTAAACTAAACCCTAGACCTAAACCCCGGTTTAGAGCTATTTCGGTTTAGAGCCTTCTAATTGGTTTAGAGCCTTCTAATTGGTGTGTCTAATTACTAGACCACTAATAGCCTCTCTCATAAGCTCCACCATACCGCACCGGCTTAAGGCGAAGCCTCATGATCTCCCTCTACTTCCCGGTACCACGCCAGTCACGGAATCGTAAGGAGAGTGCTACAACCTCCGCTGCTTTGGAACAAGGAGAGGAAGGTCTTCGTCGAATACGAACGTGTGACCGACTACGGAGCGCTTCGGAACGTGGCCGGAAGGATCGCTCACGCGATCTTGAGATCGGAAAGAGTACGACTACATCACCCACGAGAATCTGCTCTCGTTAAACGCTTTGGAATCTTCGAGGGTGAGTTCCTCTATCGACTCGTTGCTACAATCTAGTAGATAGATCTTGGCTTGTTTGTTTGTATGCGATAGAAAATTTTTGTTTTCCATGCTACGAACCCCTACAGCCTAGGCTAAAATCTTGATGCATATGGATGATTACATGATCAATCTCATCTAATCCCCATCCACCTCACATGCTTAGAGAACTAATCACACATGATGATGGAGAATGAGCACATGGTTGTTGGGGATGACTTTCGTGATGATGGTGATAAAGGAGGCGTCAAAATTCCCCTCTGCAGAGTAGAGAGCAAAACCAATATGACGCCTGAAACGAAGATCGTGGATGTGGTGGCGCTCTATTTCATAAAAATCTCTGTGCTTCTAGATAGTTAGTTTTTTTAGATATATAAGGGTGTGCGCGAAAGGAGGTGGCGAGATGTCGCTTTAGGGCTGAAAGAGCCTGGGTGGCGCGGCCAGTAGTGGTGCATGAGCCACCAGGCCTCTTTCAGGCCTATGAGCTCCAAATGCTTAATTCCAAAGCCCTTAGGGTCTTTGTTCTAGTGAAAAACTTGTTTGGTATTTTTTCGATTTTATTTTCTATGAAAACACCTAGAAAGAAGACTTTTGTTTAAAACAATGTTAGATTCAACCGTTTTATTTAAGTATGATAAGATTCTGAAGCAAATCATTGAGAAAAATACTTGGAGAAGTAGATACATTTGGGATGTATCATGACTGTGCTTCCGTGCGGTGTCAGGCGCATCGGCGACACAAAAGGTCGTAGGTTCACGGACCACGAACGTGCGGATCATGGTTTGTGTTCAGTTTCCTTCTTTGTGGCGTTTGTTAAGCGACGTGCGCATAGAAAAAGTCATGTTCGCTTCTTTATAAGTAGTAGTAGTAGTAGTAGACAAGGATAACGTCTAGTTCCATATGTTTGAAAATAAAAATTGGAATAACATTATAAATTTAGCATTTTTTAGATATGTACTTCCTCTGTTCTAAAATATAAGATGTTTTAGCTTTTCAAAACACATTTAACTAGATACTTTTTAGTTTGTAGGTTCACTCATTTTGCTCCGAACCTACACGATAAAAAATGTCTATATACATGCATTTCACAAAAGCCTAAAACATCTTGTAATTTGGAATAGAGGGAGTAAGTAGATAATAATAACAATAAAAATATATTTTTCATGGGAAATCTTATGTCATTTTTTACCTATTTATTAGGAATTTTGCTAGGTCTCAATGGATAAAAAAATGGACAATTGTTGAACTATTTTTTCAAGAGGAATCAAAGTGTACAAAATTTTAAACTCTCCTTTTAAGATTATGAGTGTTTCTTTAGAAAAAAATCGAACTAACTATTACACGTTTGATACGCAAACTTGTGGCATGATATTGATATCACCAAATCCGTATTCAAAACGACTAACCAATAAACATAAACAGTGTATTAATTGAGTAATCTTGGTCTTCACAAATTAAATATGCCTTTATATCTTAGAGACAATATCTAACAAACGGAAATAGTGATTTATCAATTTGTAATTTTTAAACTTGCTACTATTTACAAGTATGGGTATAATTTTGACATGAAATCTTACTTTTAGACATATCTTATTCTCATAGCTTTTAGTCTATAACTTTGGTTTGTGTCTATAGAAATATATTTGGGTTAGTCAAGTAATAAGTCATATTTATATTAAAAGTAATGGTCTAGGTTGTACACCGAAGACGGTTTCTATGTTCAGACCATCATCTATTTACAATGAAAAGAATATGTCTAAGCGACACTTTAAACATAAATTGTTTAATTTATTTACTTATTTTCTAGAGCGATCATGAAGCAATTAAGGGATTGAGACAGAGTTTAGTGTCTTGGTGAGAAGATGCAAACCACAAAGCTTAAGTTCGGAGAAGGGAGTTAATAAGTGACAATGCATACAATTGTGTTAATACATTACATGTCGACACTCAGTTTTGTATTTTGTACTTGTACTTTTTTTAGCAAGTGATGGACTTTATTGATATACTAGCATGACAAAATGAAGAAGTACGTCTAGTTTTAATCTTTCATATCTCCACGTTCCACCACCATGACATGCATAGAAACACATGCACAAGATGGAAGGACGTTAGGTTTTGAAGACACACATGAATCATCCACATTAAAAAAGGTAAGAACATAGAGTCACAAAACACACTCTAGCCGAAGACACGTCCACTTCCAACCTCGTGTCGTTGCTGAAGAATATTGTGATTACAAAAGATCATAACCACATAAATTTTGATAGAAACACACACAACACTACCATTGTCATCACCACTTATAAGACATGTCAAATCACGAGACTACACAACAATCTCTCCAATGCCGGATACATGTGACATGACTAGCATACCACGACCATGTGAACAGAGTTGTGGGACTTCAATTCTATACTAGTCGACTTCACCGCCATCACCAAAAACACACAAATGCAGGGTAGTAAAAAGGGACCAAAACTTCTATCCAACTTAACCGGTGGTTTCCCTCATCTCTCAATGTCGGAGAGACCACCACGGACAAGAGTAACCAGGAACACAGACTCAAAATGAGATTTTATCCTCCGCCAGCCAAGGTTTTATTTTTTATGTTCCGATAGCCAAGGTTTTTTCTCTCTCACATTGATGTGATGGTTTAGTGTTGGATTGTTTATAGTGGTGGTGTACATAATATTCCCTATGTTCCAAACAGTAATACACCCTTTGTTCCAAAGTATAGCTCATTGACAAACACATGAACATCTACAATACCAAAAATATGTCAATAGATCCACCATGTGGTATATTTTCATAATTTATTTATTTGTATTGTAAATTGATATTTTCCATATGTCTGGTAAAACTTAGTAAGATCCGGTTTGTGTAAAAATATATACGCACCTTGTATTTAGAGTAGAGACATATTTCTTTTCTTTAGGAATAGAGGTATGGGCTTGAGATTGCTCAGTGTTTGCCCAATTTTTACCTATTTCTATGTCAACAAAACCATTTTTTTAGGGAAAATGAGTACCTCAACGTTTACCAAATTGAATAAAGGCACTACTACACGTCCCCGGGGGATCGATTCCCCGGATTCCCCCGGGTCGAGAGGCCGCCACGTGTCATTGTTTGGTCAACAAGGATGTGCATATCTTGTTCTCCCTATCGAACAGAAATCCAACAGAAACCCCTCCACAACGCACGCCCATGGCTGTTCGCCCCGCGCTCCATCGCGATCCTAGCTGTCCTCGGAGAAGGTACCGTCGTCGGAGAAGATGCCCTCGCAGAGGTAGCAACACCGAATACCTCATGTAGAAGAACCTGCTGCCGCTGGTAGCAGAGCCCCCCGTCGCTCGCAGCAAGGGCGTCATCGCCGGAGAAGGTACCGTCGCCGAAGAAGATGCCCTTGCCGGAGAAGATTCTCTCCCAGCGGTAGCAACACCGAATACCCCATGTAGCAGAACCTGCTGCCGCTGGTAGCAGAGCCCCGCTTAGATCGCAGCAAGGGCGTCGTCGCCGGAGAAGGTACCCTCGCCGGAGAAGATGCCCTTGCAGCGGTAGCAACACTGAATACCCCCTGTAGCAGAACCTGTTGCCGCTGGTAGCAGAGCCCACCACTGGTAGCAGAACTCGTCGCCGCCAGTAGTAGAGCCCACCTCCTTCGATAGCAGAGCTTGTCGCCGTTGGAAGCAGCGCCCACCGCAGGTAGCAATACTCGCTGACGCCGATAGCAGAGCTCACCGTCGTCGGTAGCAGAGATCGACGACACTAGTAGCAGTGCCGCCTTGCCCTTGCAGCATCCGAATCCGGGCTCACTAAAACACTGCTGCTCGTCACCGTAGCGCCGCCCATGGCCGGAAGGCGCTCGCAGCACGACCACCATTAGCAGTGTATTTGCACCGGCAACCGCGCGGCTCGAACGTCTGTGCTCGAGGACATGAACGAGGGTGGAGAAAAAGGAAGAAAGGAAAGTATAGTTGGGAGGCTAGGCTGGGGATGCCCGCGCGTGTGGCAGCAGCGGCCAACGGAGGCGGCCTCTCTCTCAGGCGATGGCGACGAGAATAGCAGGTGGGGAATCACGATTTGGGGGGAAGAAACTAGAAGAGAAGAGATAAGAAGGGACGTGGGTGGGACCCATGGGAAGTTGGTTTTCTCCACACGCGAGCCACGTTGCTCGCGAGCGATCCGGAGGATCGCAACGCGTTATCCTGAAAGGATCTGTATCGTTTTCATCGAATAATGTTCATTTGCACGGAAAAAAACTACGGAAAAGGGAAAAAAGCATGTCCGTTGACCAGCCATGTGAAGACACACTCATATGTACACTCAGCTAAAAACAAAACTGGCAAGTGAAAAAAAAACTAAACCGGTGGCAATGGCTCATCCAACGACCCCGGTGTCTCTTCCGGTTCCGAGGCTTTCGCCGCCACCGCCGTCGGCGGTGAGATCACGCACCGGCACATTGGGCACGTCCTGTGCGAGTGCAGCCACATGTCGATGCACTCCATGTGGAAGACATGTCTGCACGCCGGCAGCTGCCGCACCATCTCGCCGCCGTGGACGCCCTCCAGGCAGACCGGGCAAATCACCACATAGCTCGGAACCGCCTCCTCGCCGTTGTCACCACCGCTACCTTCCTCCAACGGGCACACGTACGCGAACGCGTCCGGCACGTCCGCGGGCGCGCACGCGCACCCGCCTCTAGCCGTAGTAACAGGAAGCACCGGGCTCGCCGGCCTCTCCGCCCGGCGGCGGCGAAGCCACAACGTTCTGGGCGCGAGGCAGCCGAGGACGACGAGCAGCAGCGCGGCCGTGGCGGCGAAGGCGCCGGCCTTGAGGACGCTGGCGGTGGCACCGAGCATGCAGCAGAACAGGAGAACGGCCACGCAGGTGACGGCGATGCCGTAGAAAGCGCGGAGCTTGGCCACCTCGTTGTCGCCGTCGCCGTCGCTGTCGGTGCCGTCACCGTTGCGGGAGCGCCAGCTCGCCGAGAATCTCGGGTAAAGGTTGAGCATGATGAGCTGAGAACTGAGACTTGGAGCGTAATGAATCGTGTTGTCGTGCTTGCTGGTTGCTGCTCGATCGGGAGTTTGTGATGGAATGCTGGCATATCAACGTTTCCGCGGCAATTTATAGTGTTCGTCTCAACGATTTGGCGTATGGTTTTGGCGTCTGCTATTTTGGAGTAGAAAATAATACGGACTGTACTAGTTGCTGCCTCACGGCACGGCAGGGATAGAAAATACGGCTGTGTTGCATTTTATTGACGTGGTGTCCAGACCGTACGGCAACTACGGAATTGCCACGGCTCAATTGCTCATCCGTTTTTTTGACCTTCGTTTGCATTTTTATATTTTCGAATCTTCCATGTGGTGTCTGTATAATATTTCTTGGGTTTTCGGAAGTAAATAAATGATGTGGGCTACTCAAAAAATCAGAAAACTCTTGATATTTCAGAGGCGCTATGCACACCACTATCGGCGCGGTTCCAAGAGGATGCCTTTCTCGAGGCCGTTCAAGTCCCGCCATCTGCTATTCTGGATGGATGGTGCGTCGGCGAGGAGTGCCAAGATGAAGCTTAGCTCTTTAAAGGTGTCCGGTGTCGATCGAGACGCGGCTGTGCTGTTTAGTTTTTGACAGGCTCTTCTTTGTTGTAGTGGTTATGTCTGTGATGAAGTTGGAGTCTACTCCCTCCGTCCGCAAATAAGTGTATATCTAGCTTTTGCCAAACATAATCAAATTTGACCAACTTTATAAAAAAATATAGAAACATATATTACATCTAATTGACATATTATGAAATTAAATTTAAAAACAAATCTAATGATATAAATTTAGTCTAAAAGGTTAGTCAAACGTACTAAAGTTTGACTTAGGACAAGGCTAGAAGTACACTTATTTGCGGACGGAGGAAGGATACTATGCTAGTTGCTTACAACCCGATGCTAGTGTTCTTGTACCGGCCTGCGCAAGGGCCTCATCAGTCCTGAACTTTAGTTGGGAAAACCCGCTTCGCGTCTCACGTCGCTCCCGTGCGGGTGACGGAGACGCTCCCATCCCGAGCGCCGCCACACACCTCCCCCTTCCCCCTCCTCCCCCGCCGCCGCCGTCGGAGAGCTCCACCGGGTGAAGCCCGCGTGGGGCTGGCGGCGGCGGGATCTTCTTTTCCCGTGCGCAGGGGCGGCCTTGCCGGGCGGCAGCAACCTGTGGCGGTGCGGCATGGGCGGCATGGTACTCGGCCCGGTGGCGTCTTCACGGCAGCAGCGACTCCCAGCGCGGGCGACGAACGGCGCGGCGGCTATGTGTCCTGGGTGGCGGCAGCGGGTGGTTGCCAGCAACGCGGCCAGATCTTGGGGCCAGGCAGGCCCCGATCTGGGCCTGCGGGCCTCGTCCTAGGCCAGGAGGGCTCAGGGGAGGTCAGCTCCGGCGACCTCCTGTCGGCGGTTGTGGCCTGGAGCTTGCCAGGTTGCACCGTCGTGGTCGTTGATCTGGGCCAGGTGGGCCTAGATTCGACGGCCCTGGCTGCAGGCTTTGGCGCTGCCTTCGCTGTCCCGGTCCGGATCGATGCGTGTCCTCTGTTGGTTGCCGTGGTAAAGACGGCTCTGCCTGACAACCGTGCGATGTCGGTGGCGCGACATTCCTGGGCGTCGGTGAGCCGTTCTCTGCCGGCTACGGGCACGAGAGCGTGGATGCCGAGGCGGCGGCCCCGGAAGGTGGTTTATGATGGTGTGTCTCGGTCCGGTGGCAGTCCGGTTGGTCCGGGTGAGCATGATGGCGACGATGCTGCTGCTTGGCGGTGGGGATCTACAGTGGCGGTGGATCCTCCGGTGGACGGGGGAGGTGGGGCTAGCGCTAAGGTTGATGTTGGCAGCGGCACCCTTGCTGCAGTGCGGCAGCGGGGCTTCATGGGTCCATTCGGGCTCGGCCAGGCCAGCGAGGGCCTGGTTTGCCCATGTTCCTGCATCCGGTCGGTTACCGTCCTCCGACGGTGGAGGCAGTTCCCTCCCGCGTGCTTCTGTAGCGTCGGCTCTCGCCGAAGTCCCCTCCTTTCTGTCTGTCCGGTCTCGCATCGTGGGTCACTGTGAGATGATGGAGGTGGCTGCTCGTCCGTGGTGGCGCGTGCTTGTGGGCGGCGAGAGTGGTGGAGCAATCCGAAGCATCCGGGAATGTGGTTTTTTTGAGGGGTCGGGAGAAATCCTTGTCGTTTTGACACCGACGTGGTAACGCCTACGGGTGTTGCCGTCCTTCCTGAAGGGCGTCGGGTGTACCTCTTCTCCACCTCCCGCCGCGTATCGGGGGGGGGGGGGGGAACCCTAGGATTTTTCCGGGCAACAACGTCGGTGCCGTCGCTTTCCTTCTTGAAGGTGTTGCTTGATACGCGTCATTTTGGAGTGCTAGTTAGTGGTGGGCATTCTCCGGACGGCACAGCGATGGCGGGCCAACCTTGTTTTCGTCGAGCCGCTGTTATCGGCCTTGTTTTCTTTTCTTTTCTTTTTCGTCTTCTCTTCTTTTTCTTTTTCTTTTTGTTTTTGGGCGTTGTGCTGTCTGGTCCAGCAGCGGTCTCGTAGTTGGTTGCTATATTAATATAGTTGGGTGAAAGCCTGGTTCGAGGAGTGTTCTTGTACCAAAAATTATGCCTTCTATAAAATTAAGGTACGCCGTTGGCGTACTCTCGAGAAAATATATGAAAAAACCTGACAAATTTTATAGTTTTGAAATGCCCTTCGGTACACTCTGATCCACATAGTATTTCACATGAAGATGTTACACGCTCATAGGATCAAATGCTAGTGACATGTCATATAGTATTGCTGATAATCAAATTCCGCTACAAAAAAATTCAGTTTATAGAGTAGAGCGCCAGTGAGTTCACAAAAAAGAGTAGAGCATCAGTGTTGGTATCTATATGTTACTTTAATTACTCCCTCCATTTCAATAATTAAAGTGTATCTCGTTCATTATGATAAGTCGTTGACGGACAATTAATCTTTTAAAATGTGATTCCTTTGATGCAATCACTATCATAACAAATTATTTTTGAAAATGAATTTATGACATAAATTTCATGCCACATAATCTTTTACTAATTGAGTAATTGTTGGTCAAAGTCTTGTCTCAACGAAACGAAATACGCTATGCTTTTACAAACGTAAAGAGAATTATGCATATGAGGGCTTCAAGGCTTGAGACCAGTCTTTTCGTTTTGCACAACTTTGACTTCTTTACGTGTATCATCAAAATAAATCGTTGTAATGGAATATTGATACCGTCTATTTGAATGAACAATAATAGTAGAATAAACAATGACTAAAAGAGACCATCATATCATATATAATCCACTGCAATGCAAAATACGACCCGTCGCATGCTCTTATTATAATTGAACAACAGAGGTTCCATGCTAGACATTACATATACACTCGTGTTTACACAAATTTGTCTTTTTTAATAAATTATTTTGCGAATGCACTAAGCTAATACAATCTGTAAATAAACCATGGCAATAAAAACGTAAAAACTATAATATGTACGTTCGAGTAGGATTTCATGAGAGATCTATTGTTCGTATTTCCACAAACAATGAACACGGGAAAGGCATGTTCGCGAAGGTAATTAACTAAATAATATCGTATATATATATTCAGCTGGTACATGCAAATTTTCACTAGCTAAAAGAACTAGACTGGTGGCAATGCCTCATCATCCGACGCCGACGCCGACGCCTCTTCTGACTCTGAGGCTTTCGCTGTGACTGTCTGGGGCGGCGAGATGACGCACCGGCACATTGGACAAGTTCTGTTCGAGTGCAGCCACATGTCGATGCACTCCACGTGGAAGACATGCTTGCACGCTGGCAGCTGCCGCACCATCTCGCCGTCGTGGACGCCTTCCAGGCAGACCGGGCAGATCACGGTGATCACCACGCTGCCAGGGACCGCCTCCTCGCCGTCGCCGGCCTCCAGCGGGCACACGTACGCAAACGCCGGCGGCGCGTCCGCGGGCGCGCACGCGCACGCGCCTGACGATCTAGCCCTGAGAGGGAGCACCGTGGTTGCCGGCCTCCCCGTGCGGCGCCCGCGGCGGCGAATCCACGACGTCCTGGGCGCGAAGCAGCCAAGGACGACGAGCACCAGTGCGGCCGTGGCGGCGAAGACGCCGGCCTCCAGGGCACTGGCGGTGGCGGCGAGCACGCAGCAGAACAGGAGGACGGCCACACAGGCGACGGCGATGCCGAAGAAGGCGCGGGGCCTGGCGAGGCCGTCGTCGCTGCTGTTGGCGTCGCCGTCGCGGGAGCGGGTGCTCGCCGAGAGCCGCGGGTAAAGGTTGAGCATGATGAGATGAGAGCTGAGAGTTGAGTGATCGGGAGTTTTGGGATGTTTCCGTGGATCTTTATAGGTTGTTTTTTTTGCACTTCAAGGATTTGGCGTACGGCCTTTGCGTCTCGCTGCTGCTGCAGTCCCATATTAATTGACTTGGATTTGTCAAATTTTGGATGAACCTATATATTAAATAGTGTCTAGATTCGTCTAAATTTTGACAAATTTAAGTCAATTAATATGGGTCGGAGGGAGTAGTAGAAAAATGAGCAGTAGTTACCGCCTCACGGCAGTATAAAATACGGTGGTATGGCATTGACGTGTGGACTCTGTGGTGTCCAGACCAAACGTACGGCAACTACGGAATTGGCACGGCTCAATTGAGAAATGTCTTCTCCCATGCACGTTTCATTCAGTACTGTATTTTTTTTGGTTTCATTCAGTTCAATCCCCTTAAACTGATTGAAACTTTGATGAGACAAAGACAAACGAATCTTAAAGCATGAGATCAAGGCTAACACCATGCACATTCGCCACGTTCCGGCTCAATTCCTTAGATGTCTCCGTCCTCGTTTGCATTTACTACTGCATATATATATATATATATATATATATATATATATATATATATATATACTTTCGAATATCTCATGTGGTTGTCTATACAATCTCTCTTTCTTGTGTTCACTTGCAAGATCAAGCTAATTAAAATCTAAATGGAGGACAAGCTTTAGCGAAAATCACATTTGCAAAAAAATAAATTAATCTAGATGTAGTCAATGATGTAATCTACAAACGTGCAAAATCTTAACGTGATTACTTTTGTATTTTGGGGTACAAAAAGATGACGAAATCTGGAATATTTTTTGATTCGAAATGTGCATTGTTGTCCATACAAGATCCACATTTTTTGTTCGACTTCATTGAAAATAAAGGGCACACGCACATTTCTTTGAAAATAAAGAGCACACTGGAGTTCAGCCTCCGGTTGGAGTTCCCGGACTAGTATCACGGCTCAACCTGGATGCCAACAAAAAACCTTAAGTTTGAGGAAGGAGCATAATCAGCACGTACTAATATGGCATATAGTTCCGCTGATTCATATGCCGGTAATAAATTCTATGTATTTAGAGTATCAATGTTGGTATTTGTACATCACTTGAGTTACTGTTTGTAATTTTGATTACTTTTGAGACACTTTGTACTACCGTTGATGATTATTAATAGATCGGTGGAATTTCTCAAAAAAAAAAAAAGATACGCACGGCATGCAAGGCCTCTAGGGTCTCGGCTCGAGATCGCTCTCAATTTTTTACACAAACTATTGGTTCCCTATCATCTAAATAAATAGATATAACCGAACCTTGACACAGCATATTTGGACTACAAGGTCAAACAATAATTGTTGAAAAGACATTGAAAACAAATATTAGCATGAACCATTACAATGTCAAACACGACATTAGCATTGTTTTGTGTATTTAGTTGAATCAAAAGGTTCTTGTTAAAGATTACTCTTCGTTTACACAAATTCACGAGATATCTACTGTTCATATTTGCATGAATAATAAATGTGAGAAAGACATGTTCGCCACGTTAATTAAATGGCATTCGTATATATAATCAGCACGTACATGCAAAATTCACTAGCTAAAAGAACTAAACCGGTGGCAACGCCTCCTCCGACAACTCCGGCGCCTCTTCCGGCTCTGATGAAGCTTTTGCTGTCACCGTCGGCCGGGACGAGATCACGCACCGGCACATTGGGCAGGTCCTATGCGAGTGCAGCCACATGTCGATGCACTCCATGTGGAAGACGTGCCTGCACGCCGGCAGCTGCCGTGCCATCTCACCGCCGTGCACTCCCTCCAGGCAGACCGGGCACACCACCACGCAGCTCGGGACCGCCTCCTCGTCGTTGTCGCCACCGCATCCGCAATCGCCTTCCGCCAGAGGGGCAACGAACGCGAACGCTGGTGGCACGTCCGAGGGCGCGCACGGGCACCCGCCTGATGATCTGGCCGTCAGAGGGAGCACCGCGCTCGCCGGGCTATCCGTCCGGCGGCGGCGGCGGCGAAGCCACAACGTCCTTGGAGCGAGGCAGCCTAGGACGACGAGCAGCAGCGTGGCCGTGGCCGCGAACGCGCCTGCCTTGAGGACGCTGGCGGTGGTGGCGAGTACGCAGCAGAACAGGAGGATGGCCACGCAGGCCACGGCGATGCCGTAGAAGGCGCGGAGCCTGGACACGCCGTCGTCGCCGTCGGCGTCTCCGTCGAGGGAGCGGGAGCTCGCCGAGAGCCTCGGGTAAAGGTTAAGCATGATGATTGCTGAGATGAGAGTTGAGATCTCTGCTAGAGTGTTTTGCTCCCTGCTCGATCGTTAGCTTGCGATGCTGCCACCAATGTTTTCGTGGCAATATATAGTGTCCGATAGTCTCAAAGGTTTTGGCGTCTCGCTGCTGCCGTATTTTAAAGAAGAAACGCATGGACTGATAGAGTGATGGTCTTCGATTCTTAGTTACTGCCTCACGGCAGGATAGAAAATTGTACGACGTTGCCTTGACGTGTTGACTCCGTGGTGTCCGGTGTGCTACGTATCCTCAGTTTTTTTTCATGGTAATACGTGTCTTATTTATATTATAAATGTTATAGTACAAGCCACGTAGATACGGACCTGATAAAACTAAAAAAACATCAGAATACAATCCTTTGCGCAAAGGAGAGCCAGCCAAGAAAGGAAAATACAATCTAGACCGAAAAATCCTCTGAGAACGCCAACACCTGTCAACAGCAACCACCAAAGGAAATAACGGATCACCTATACCCAAGCTCGAAGCAGCTCCATCGCTGATATGCAGCTTTGCGGACCTCCAAGGTGACTCACGATAGTAAAAGCTCTCGTGTTTCTAGAAATAAGAGGTCTTTTCTTTAACCATCTAGCAAAAACTGTTAATCAAATTAATCGGATGGCATAATTGACAGCACAAAACTAGAAACAGACACAATAAGTAGATCCTGATAAGAAAAAAAAGTTACATTAAGCTCTCACTACAGGAAATCTGCGGTACGCCGAGGGCCGGTCTTCTACGTCGACGGCCAAATGTCGGTGTCCTCGACATAGGTCCCTTCACAAACCAGTCCATCAAACGGGCCCTCGGCATAGAAATGCCGACGGCGTAGCCCAGCTAGGCCGAGGGTGGCCGTCGACATAGCCCATGATGTGCCGAGGGCGGCCATTGGCATAAATAGTGCCCTCGGCGTAGCTATTTTACCAAAGAAATTGGGAAGTGGTTAGAACTGAAATTATTTCGGCTGTCAGGCAGTTCTTTGATACAGGCCATATGCCAGAAGGTACAAACGACACCTCTATCGTTCTTATTCCGAAAATTGATAACCCTGTGGATTTAAAGGACTATCAGCCTATTGGTTTGTGCAATGTTCTATACAAGATTGTTTCTAAATGTTGGTGAACAGATTAAGACCTCTATCCGAGTGTCAAAAACGAGGTATTTTGTGAAGCAGCCACCAATTGAAAGTTTCACATTGGTACTATCCTATTTTTCAAAAATACTAGATCATCTTACATGGACAATTTCTCAACCGGTGTATCTTAAACCTTTCCGTCCATCCCTCATGAAAAATATAAATTCTTGCTAAATCGGTAGGAAGTCGGTCAGATTTGAACTACATGTACATGATCTAATGCTCATGATTTTTTGAAAAAAAATATTTTTAGGTTTAAAATTTGCTATTTCATCAGAGATCCACTGTAAGTTTAGTGAGGCTCAACCCCGTGCTAAGAATCTTTATGTCCATCGTTTTGACCATAGTTTAAAACGGTCATAAAAAGTTCAAAAATGATCCAAATAATGTAAAACCTTCGCGTGGTGCATATTATGTGATATAGCTGCAAGGAAAATATCAAATTTGGAATATTCTAAATATCACAAAGAAAAAGCTTCTCAAAATGAGCTACCATGTTCGAGGTTTCATGGCTTTTAGACCAAACGACCAATGTTATGGCTAGAATCGCGGTATAATTTTGTGATAATGTGCCCATATTATGCAAACATGTGTATCTTGGGATGGATTACAATCTTGCAGTAGGAAGTTTTCCTTTTCATCACACCAAAAAGCCATTTTCTATTATTCGAGTGCCAAAAACGGGGTGTTTTGTGAAGCAATCACCAAATGAAAGTTTCATATTGGTACTACCCCATTTTACAAAAATACTAGACCATATTACATGGACAATTTCTCAATTGTGGTATCTTAAAACTTTTCGTTCATCCCACATGAAAACGACAAATTCCTGCCAAATCGGTAGGAAGTTGGTCAGATTGAACTACATGTACATGATCTAATGCTTATGATTTTTTTGAAAAATCATTTTTAGGTTCAATATATGCTATTTCATCACATATCCACTTCAAGTTTAGTGAGGCTCAACCCCGAGCTAAAAATCTTCATGCCCGTTGTTTTAACCATAGTTTGAAACAGGCATACAAATTTCAAAAATGATCAAAACAATATAAAACCTCCGCGTGGTGTCACATTATGTGATATAGTTGCAAGAAAAAATATCAAACTTGGAATGTTCTAAATATTACAGAAAAACCTTCTTAAAATGAGCTGTCATATTCGAGGTTTCATGACTTTCAGATCAAACGACCTATGTTATGGCTAGAATCACGACATAGTGTATGATAATATGCCCATATTGTACACACATGTGCATATTGGGATGTCTTATAATCTTGCAGGAGGAAGTTTTTCTTTTCATCGCACCAAAAGGTCATTTCCATTATCCGAGTGCCAAAAACATGGTGTTTTGTGAAGCAATCACCAAATTAAAGTTTTACATTGGTACTACCCTATTTTTATAAAAAATACTAGACCATCTTACATGGACAATTTTCCAACCAGGGTATCTTAAACCTTTCCGTCCACCCTTCATGAAAAAGATAAATTCCTGCCAAATCGGTAGGAAGTTAGTCAGATTTGAACAACATGTACATTATCTAATGCTCATGATTTTTTGAAAAAATTATTTTTAAGTTTAAAATCCACTACAAATTTAGTGAGGCTCAACCCAAAGCTAAGAATCTTTATGTCCATCGTTTTGACCATAGTTTGAAATGGGCATAAAAAGTTCAAAATGATCCAAACAATGTAAAACCTTCGCGTGGCGTCATATTATGTGATATAGTTGCAAGAGAAAATATCAAATTTGGAATATTCTAAATATCACAAAAAAAACCTTCTCAAAATTAGCTACCATGTTTGAGGTTTCATGGCTTTCAGACCAAACGACCATTGTTATGGCTAGATTTGTGGTATAGTTTGTGATAATGTGCCCATATTATGCACACATGTGCATATTAGGATGGATTACAATCTTGTAGGATTAAGTTTTCCTTTTCATCGCACAAAAAAACTATTTTCCATTTTCTGAGAGCCAAAAACATGGTGTTTTGTGAAGCAACCACCAAATGATAGTTTCACATTGGTACTATCCCATTTTTCAAAAATACTAGACCACTTTCGATGAACAATTTCACAACTGGGGTATGATACGTCGTAAACGTATCTATAATTTTTGATACTCCATGCTTGTTTAGTATCAACTTTGTTAGGTTTTGTATACATTTTGAGGTATTTTTATACATTTTCTGGGACTAACCTATTGTGGTGACCCAGCATACCACTGCATGTTATAGTATACTATAGTCGTGGACATAACAGTCTCGGAGTACCATTCTGCAAATATTATACCCTTAGAGTGGTACAACAGAAATAAAGCGGGTCCATATCATACATTATCATTATTACAACCATAATTATATGACGACTTTGAGATCCTCCTAGGTCCATAGAGGTATCCCAATGACTCAGGGCTAAGCTGTAATAATTCTGACAGCAAGATAAAGAAGCAAACTAAACTTTAAGGTTTATACGAGATTTAATATAGATAGGGGACAGATATCTATGCTACTGGACTAGATCACTATATATGATACATCTACACTTCATATGCGTCGGTCTCCATTCCATAGATGTTTTCGTAATTGTTCCCTTCGACGCTTCCGGATACTTCTGGTTCTTTATAACAGAATTCTTTTTGGTCTTCAATTGGATATAGTATTTCCACTTCCTAACCGTTATTGTCTTTAGAATCTAGCAAAGGTTAAGAAGATACGTTGAGTATGAGCGTACTCAGCAAGTTCACTAAAAAGGAGTGTTTGATGCACTATATCTACAGCCATAGACCATAGGTCATAGGCAATGCATGTTTTCATAAACATTTCTTTAAAGGTTGCTTTTATTCTAAAAATCTATGTTCGCCAGCCTTCACAGGTTAACCAGAACTTTCATGGAGTTCCTTTCCTGCAACGTTCACAGCTCCTTCCCGGAACATGGAGTAACAAGTTACAGTTTTTACACTCCGCAGAGGTGCGTCACTTTACCCATGAGAGATCAAATCCTTGATGCACAACCGGGCGAATCTTTCCCGTCCACACTTCCTATGGTGTGGGGCCTAGTAGATGATCCAAGCCAATCACTGTCCTTCTCCGCGACTCCGCATACACCGTAATTGTTGTATTCCCAAACTCAAGGTAGACCTTTCCCCGTATAAAACGGCTATACCTTAGTTGGATACACACAACAACCATTAATACTAGTAATTTGTCTTTTGTAAGCCTAGATCCACGGTAGACCTTTCCCCGTATAAAACGGCTATACCCATGATCTGCAACTCACAAATGCCCAGAACAGTGTCCAATGCATGCGAAAGGGAGCCGATCCAGCTGACTTCTCCGTCCCATTCCAAATCTCATGGTTAACGTGTATTATACGGTGCAAGAATCACTGGCGACATTGGTTGTTATGTCCTAGATGATATATTCTTGTGGAGTGGTATCCTAACTGCCAGTCTTAATAGATTAGCTGATCAACCTAGATCAGTAACCGATACTTCAAGTTAATTATGAAAATAATGTTTTCGACCTTTTTGAAATGCAGGTGATGACACACAGTTTGCAATTACTTTACAGAAAATAATCAAAGGACATGAGCAAGTGTGAACTTGCCTTGATATAGCAAAATATTATAGTTGAATGTCTCAACTTGACCCTGGACCTCGGGTTCTACAAAAATATCATCATTGCCCAGTAAGGACACTGTTTAAAGAACCAATATGCTATTATGCATAAGTAGTGAGATGCATAATGCAAAATACCAAGTAATTCTTCAATCATTACCAGTGAGATATAATTATGATTTATTTAATATTTTCTTTAGTTTAAGTTTACTTTATAAGAAGGATAAACATATAAAATATGAAGAATAAAGTACAATCATAATATAATTTTAAGGTTCCATGATATTATGTAATTATTACAAAGTTCATGTTTTAAGTTGTTATGTCTCTAAAGAAATGGTATAGTGTTTCTTTTGAAGTGGCAAAAGAATAACATTTGAATAAAATATTATTTAGGTTAAGTTATTCAACTCTGAAGATTAATAGGATTGAAGCTATGGTTTTGCAATAAGGTTTAAATGATTTTGAGTCATTATATATCTAGCTTGGGGTATCTTAGACCAAAGTAGACTAATAAAAATATAATTGGACTTGAGATATAGCATTTGTAGCATTATCAATTATTAGGGTTTTTCCTAAGCATAATAAAAATAAAATCTTATAATTATGGAATTTTGTTTTAAATATGTAAATTCAGCATGTGTAATATTTATAGATCATACTTTGAGATTTTTCTTTATAAATAAAAATGGATGGATTTTATTATAATTTATTTAGTGAATTTCAAGTTTGATAAATATGATTATTTATGAATTGGTAATGATTTGTAAAGAATAACTTTGTAAATCCTTGACTTATAGTTAGTTAAAGATTTTTAAAAGATTATTATAAAGTTAATTGTTTACACCTATATTTTATATTGAATTATAATTATGGTTTAGACTAATTAAAGGATTGTGTTTTGAATACAATTATTTCTTACTTAGGAAATAATATTAAATAATTAACAAATCAATTATCTTATTTTAATAACTTAGATAATTCAAGTTATATGATATAAGAACTTTAAAATGTTTTTATAATAATATACTTAGTACCTTCTTAGTAAATATACTTGCTTAACTTCTTAAAAATGAATTTTATTTATTTTTAGACATTATCTTTATTTTTTCTAAAAAATCCTTAATTATTTAATGTCTTTAAATATTTGTTTTATATTTTATTTGTAAAATTTTTAAGTTATTATTTTTATGAGATAAGAGATTTCTTTTTATTCCTAAAAATGATTTTTATTTATTATTAGGAATTTTTGTAAATTTATTAAATTTAATTTAGATGTTTAAGGGGGTTAATATTTATTTGTATTCTATTAAACTTAAATAAATATGATTATATTTTTTTAAGTGAATATTATTTTAATAAACACTTCGATGTATTAAATATATTTTTAGGATTTTTCTACATTTTTCTAGAGCTTAAAATGTGTAGAGGGTATTTTAATAATTTCAATTTTTGTTATTATGTAAACTGGGCCTAGTTCTTGGGACCATCTATCCCAATACCCAGCCCAATCCACCTGGTTGGACTGAGCCACATAGCCCAACGGACCGAGTCGGTCAACTCGACCCCTTCTTCTCCACGCTGGCTCGTTCCTCACCTTCTCCCTCTCTGGCGACGTGGTGTCGCCGCCGTCGCCGCGTAACCATGGCCGGCCCCGACCTCCTTGGCCGCCGCCATCGGTCATCCTCGACGCGCTCCCCTCCGCTAATCCTTCCTATCCAATTCGATATGTCATTTGATCCCTCTTTCGCTCGCCCCCACTTCATTCTTGTTGCTAGGGTTTTGGCTTCGATGTGCTCTGGTGACCCCTGGATGGTGACGGTGGCGAGGTGATGGTGTGGTTATGGTGATCTGATGATGGGTTGGTTGCTAGTGCCGCCTCTTCTATGCACAGGCATCCACGGGTGTGGCTCGGTGCGGGTTGACTACTACGGTGCTCCTCGTGCCGCTGCGTCGTGGTGATGATGCTGGTGCACGGTGAAGTCCTCCCCGTGTGTGCACTGCTGCGGTCGCGCGAGCCCTACCTTGCCACGCCGCAGTGGTTGTGCCTCGGGTGCCAGGTACACGCCCAGATGATCACTTTCCTCACCCCTCTTCCTTTCTCTCAAATCTCTCTCACAGTACATTGTTCTAGCAGTTGCCATTGAGTATGATTAGTTGATGTGTTGCAACTTTGATTTGGATCTCCTTTAAGGACACTGAGAGGATGTTCACCATGTTCTGATGATTGTTAGTTTAGCTCGAACTAATATAACACAATGTTCATATTGAAATTAATACAATGGAAATGTTTGGATTCAAACACATGGTGTGGATCAAATTTTCATGGGATTCTAAAGTACCCTGCAAACTTGATGTTTTGATTCTTAACTTAATGAAGCTTTGCTTCAAGAAGTACTTTTTCTGTAACTCTATACCTGTTAGATATAACAGCAAAATGGGTATATGTCTCTGGTTAAAATGATGCTATGTATTAATGTTATTGCCTATCCAGATCATCAAAGAGATCATAATTTAAAGAATGATTTCTAGAAAATTTTATCTAGGAAGATGATGAATCTTGTATGGATTTGACTTGTAAGCATAGCTTACATGTTTCCTTTAACACTGTTGTCATGACAGTCTGAATGGTTGCAATGATTCCTAGCTTGCTAAGATGGGGAGATGATAGATTATATTTAGAGAGCCTTTACTAAATGATGAACTATTTGGTAAATTATCTAGTGATTATTACTATGAAGTTGGTCACTATGGTGCTTCCTTTTGGATTGAGCACATTGGTGAACAATATAGCAACCATTTAGGAGGCTTGACTACCTTGCAAAGAATCTAAATTGAGCTTATATATATGTAAGTGGCTATTTATTCTGTCAAGATGATAGTAAGAATTTATATGATTTCTAGCTATTGTAAGCTAGGAAAATGATTATGTGGTGATGATTCTTATACTGTGTAGATTCAATAGTGGAATGCCACTGTGATGCCTCCTTTAGGATGGAACATAGTGAGTTTCCACTAATGGATCTGCTAGACTTGCCAAGTAGGTGTGGAAAAATGATATCCTCTAATCTGGATGATCTAGATGCAAAATCTTAATATGTGATCTTGGTCAATGATGTATAAAGCTGAGACTTAGATCTTTGAATGGATGAAATGATTCCTGATGACCCTCACTTAGGAAAATGATTTAGATTGCTTAAGATTTTATAAAGTTGATGCTTTGATTTATTGGCCATGTCCTATATGCAAGATTTGTAGCCTTTATAGATGATCTAGCTGCTGTGGTACCTCTCTGGAGGATGCACAGTTGTCTAGATCAACTATATGATTTGCTAAAATATACTTGACTAGGATTTAGTCCAATCATTTCCTATGATGTGGTTCTGAGGCCAGATGTAAAATAAGAACAAATACTTGTTGGCTTTTAACGGCTCTGGGATGAACTTAGTGTAGCACTTCTACACTATATTGAGAGCTCTCTCTTACCGAAAATCCATCTTGGGGAAATAAAATAGGAGAACAATTGATATCAAACATTTTAGCTGTCTTAGAGAGGAATAACAACCTGATGTTGAGCAGTATATGCTGATGCTTAGTATGTCTTAAGTTGAGCTTGAGTAGCTCTTCCTGATGTTGTGGTTTTGATCTTGTTGACATTCTCCTCCCTGATCTTCTACTCGCCTCCTTCTTGATATTCTCATCCTCCTCCTCCTTATCTTGTTTAATCCTGACCTACATCTGGATGGCTCATTGAAGCAACCAGATTGCTAGGAGTACATGATTGAAACTAGGTTGCTAGTGAGGTGGTTTGATCTCTGTGTTAGTGGGAACATCTAATAAGAACATGTGATGTTCTTTGTGGTGCTCTAGAGCTAGTGGAGGAACTATTTGCTGGTGGTGTGTGTGGGATGGATATGCTAGCTGCCCTGCTACGGCTGGTGCTGCCTCTCCATGTGCTGCTCTCTTGTGGTGCTGACAACACACATAGTTGCATGTGTGTGTGAGCTGCTTGTATGCTTGCTGTGATGTTATGGATCATGTCAAGTTAAAATATCTTGATATTTGCTGATGGTTCTACTATTTGACTTTTACCTTTTACTACATTGGTGAAACTTGGCCCATTTATGCCAATGATGTTGTGCTGAGACAAATTTGATAAGAACAGATTTACACTTGACTAATTTTCTTCTCTAAAACTCAATGATGTGACAAGCAATGCATCACATTGCATTACTGAGAGTAATTCTACCCCCCAAACTTCTTTATACTATATTTTGTTTACTTCATGCTTTTACAGGAACAAGATCAGGAAATGAGAAGATGAAGATTAGTTCTAGGATTTTTCTTTTATCCCATTTTTTTGTAATTTCCTTTTCTGTCAAGAATTAATGTAAAAACATTGTAATACATTAATTTATCTTATTATTGTAACCATTCTTATTATTCCATTATTGTAAAATAATAATGCAATATATATTCTTTTAATAAAGAATTCTTCTATTTGTTTAATTATTGTAATTCATTTTCTATTTTCTTTATTCACTTATTTGTTTCATTGTAATATTCATTTATTCTTTTATTGTAAAAGAACATTGTAATGTTGGATTTTAATAGTCTTTATACTTTTATTTATAATACTTGTATTTGTATTATTGGGAATAATTGTTTATAAGTCAAATTTCTCCCCTCATAACTCTAGAAAACAATAGAGGTCATGTGAAAATTCATCTCACTCCCCTTGTGATGACACTAAACCTAATTCAACGGAGTGAGAATTCTGATCACTCTAGTCTTTTAATTTGGCGAAAAATTTACCCGTATTTTAAGATGCATGCATGCAGATGTACGAAATCCTAAATATACCCTTCGTTTAGTCCTAAATGCTGGGATGTTACACCTATTAACAAGATATCGCAGTGCCAGTTGCCTGTTTTCTGCTGTTTTTGGTTTCATAAAAGCTAGTAAGGAAATACTCTCGGAATTGGACGAGACAAAAAGCCAAAGTCAATATTTTAACAGAAGGAACACGGAGTCCGAAGGGCAGCCGAAGGGGGGCCACGAGGTGGCCACACCCTAGGACCGCGTGGACTAGGGGGACACGCCGCCACCAGGTGTGGGCCCCTCAGGTTCCCACTGATACGTCGTAAACATATCTATAATTTTTGATGTTCCATGCTTGTTTAGTATCTACTTTGCTTTGCTTTGTCTACACTTTGAGGTATTTTTATATGTTTTCTGGTACTAACCTATTAACAAGATGCCACAGTGCCAGTTGCCCTTTTTTGTTGTTTTTGGTTCCAGAAAAGTCAGAAAATTAATATTTCGAATTGGACGGGACAAAAGCCAACGTCAATATTTTACCGTGGGGAACACGGAGCCAGAAGATGAGACGGAGGTGGGCCTCGAGGGGGCCACACACCTTGGTCGCGCGGCCTGGCCTGGCTCGCGCCTGGGGGCGGGGGTGCAGCCACCTCGGGCACCCCCTCGGCCTACCTCTTCGCCTATAAGAAGCCTCCGATACCAAAACCCTAAGTACCCAATCAATCTTCCACGAAACTGTCCATAGCCACCGCCACCATCGTCCCTAGATCGAGCAGTCTGAAGCTCTTACCGGCACCCTGCCGGAGAGGATTAATCATCCCGGAGGCCTTCTTCATCACCATGCCAGCCTTCGGTATGATGTGTGAGTAGTTCCACCTTGGACTACGGGTCCATGTAGTAGCTAGATGGTTGTTTCTCCTCCTTTGTGCTACCATGTTTAGATCTTGTGAGATCGGTTCATGATCAAGATTATCTATTTGTAATCATGCATGTTGTGTTTGCGGGGATCCGATGGATATTGAGATTACTATGTCAGATTGATTAATGATTCTATCTTATTGATTCTATCACGTTTGTGTTGTTTATGATCTTGCATGTTCTCCATTTCTAGTAGCTATCTTGGCCAAGTAGATGATAGTGACTCCAAGACGGAGTATTTATGCTCGATAGTGGGTTCATGCCTCTATTTAATCTGGGGAAGTGACAGAAATCTCTAAGGTTGTAGATGTGCTATTGCTACTATGGAGAAAACAACGATCTCTTGTTCATGGAACAAGTGGATTGTTTACTTTACACTCCCTACTTAAAGCAGTTATCCGTTGCTTGCAACTTAATATTGGAGGGGGTTCGGATGATAACCTGAAGGTGGATTACTAGTCATAGATGCAGTTGGATGGCGGTCTATGTATATTGTTGTATTGCCCAATCAAATATCATAGGATCATGAATGTCTAGTATTGCATTGTTATGTCTTGCTCTGTCCTGTCAATTGCCCCGCTGTAATTTCTTGACCCAACATGTTATGTTGTTTATCTTAAGGAGAACCCTCTAGTGAACTATGGACCCCGGTCTAATATCTACCATTAACACATCTTCCACCGTTCATGTTTACTTTTTGCAAGACACCATTAACTTCCACACCATACAATTAATCCTTTGTTTTCAGCAAACCGGTGAGATTGACAACCTCACTGTTCGTTGGGGCAAAGTCTTGAGTTTGTGTTGTGCAGGTTTCCAAGTTGCTAGCAACACCTTTTGTAACATCCTCAAAATCATGTTTTAAACTTATGCATATCATCCATGCATCCATGAGCATATGATTTTCATTTCAAAAAATCAATTCAAAACAGAAGCATTTGTGCTTATTATTTTATGTAAAGTTTACTCAAGCCTTGTGCTACTTGTTTTGAGAAAAGTACTGTTAACCATTCAGTATTGTTTAGAATCCAAACTCAAATGATTTCAAAAACTTGAGCAAAGTCTCAAAGCAAAATATGAAATAAAACCAAATCTATGCCTATTATCACACCTCATAAAGGCATGGTTTTATTTTTATTTTCAAAAGACCCAAGTGTGTTTGAGTGAACACATGTGTTTGACACTTATTTGAGCACAAGTTTGTCTGTACAAAAGTCATGAAAAGCTTTGGATTCAAACAGATTTGAATTGAGGTTTGAAAACCATTTCAGAAAAACAAACAGAAAAAGAAAAAGCTTAAAGAGAGAAAAAAATATCACTCAGCCGAATCTGGCCCAACCAGCCCAGCTAAGCCCAACACCCCACCCCGCGAACCGTTTTCTTTCACTCACCTCCGCACCCGCTGAGTGACTGACAGGCAGGACCCACTCCCTCTCCTTTCCTCTCGCTGACAGCCATGGCCCACACGACCATCGTCGTCTCCACCCAGCGACTGGTTCATCCCCAAATCACGCAGGCGTTCCCTGTATTGATTCGCGGCGTCAATTCACGTTGAATGCTGGAGTAAATCTCGCTCGCGACCATGCTACTTAAACCCCCTCTGCCCCCTCTCCATTTCCCCCCAAACTCCGAGCACAAAGCGCCCCCAGGCTGCCCGCATTCAACCTCGCACCGCCGCAGTCAGAGAGCACTCCGGCGACCGATTCCGGTGAGTCCCGTGCGCCCCTCGCCCTCTGGTTCTTGCAGACAGCCTCGCCACTTTCTTGCGCAACTACTGACACCGCTGGTTCCCTTTATACTGCCCCAGGTCGTCGATTCCGTTCAACACCGCAAGCTCCCGACGACAACCTCGACTCCGGCGACCAAATTCCGTAAGCCCTTTGCGCCCCTTCGCCTCTGACTCACACGAAGTTGTTCGCCACTGTCTTGTGCATCATCTGGTGCCGCTTGTTTGTGCTAGGGAGACCAGGAGCGTCGCCAACGTCGCCGTCTACTCGAACCCGACGCCGCCCGCAACTCCGACGAGCTCCAGCAGCCCACTCCGTGCGCCCCTTGCCAAGCCGCCGCCAGGTTGAGCATCAGCACGTCGCCACGGTTCTGGTAAGCCCCTCCGACGACCCTAGGACGACCTGTAGCGCCGCGCCGCCGTAGGCAGAGCTCGCCGCCGCCAGTAGCCGCCGCTAGCGCCGCTCAGTTTTGGTCGCTTGATTCGTAGCCGTCAGATCTAGATCTAGCACGTAGGATTAGTTAGCTTAACGAACCGTTACGAATAGATCTGAGCCGTGCGGGTTAAGTAGATCCAACGGCCCAGAAGCGCGATCCAACGCGAAACGGTATGGGCCAATTAGAAACAGACGCATGGCTGGAGTTTAGATTTAAAACAGGATTTGAATCTGGTTGTGGTTTGAATTTGATTTGGCTATAACTTTTGATCCCCACGTTAGAATTTGACAAATTTTATATCGTTGGAATCAGGAGAGCAAGCTCTTTCTAATTATGCAATGTGTTTAATGTTTTGCTTCTGTTAAAAAGGTTTTATTTGCAGAAACTTGTGTAGGACTAAATTGAGTATATGAAATGTTTAGGAAATAATTTAGGGTTTAAATAATGGTTGTTTGGCAAGTTTTTAACTTGTTAGTGAATCAGTACTGTATACTTGCTTTGTTGAGTTTTAAAAAAAATCATCACATATCATCTTGCATGCATATATTTTTGATTGTATATGTTTTGTGTGTAATTTGTTGCTACAATTCTTTGTGTAGATTTTGGTGCTAGTGATTGTGATTGTGAAGAGTGTAACTACTCTCCAAACTACCAAGGCAAGTGGTACTTCATGAATATTTTTATCCCATGTTTTATACTAAGCATTAGAGATATTTTTGCTAAGTCCTGCATGTTATTATTTTGCTTATATGCCTTGTTGGGAAATCCTAGTAGTAATAGAATTGCTAGGGAATCTCTAAGTTAAGTTACTATCTATGCCATGATTAGCCTAGCTAGTAGCAAACAAGGGTTGGTGAAATATACATGCTATGATAAAAATATTTCCAAGTCTTTGGACTTGTGTTTTGCCTAATAAAACAACTAAGTTAATGAAACACCTGGGTGGAATGGAAGGAAAGGTTTATGTTGAGTGGTTACACAAGGCCCATTTCTATGGTTTACCTTGTGTATCTCACTTGTGGTAAGCCACCCAGGAACAAAGAGATTTTAGAGGCCAAGTGTTAAGAAGCTTCTAGTGCAGCCACTTGGCAATATGGGCTCTGCCTGGACCACATAGGTTGCTAGAACTTAGCCATTTGGACAGTTGGTGGTAGTGGGAATGATAGGTTGGAGCGCGTCCATTTGGTCTAAGGGAAGTCTTCTGAAAGGTCCTATCTTGGTGAAACCAAGTCTGGTGGGGAAAGTGCACAACCTCTGCAGATGGAAAAATCTAAGTACTTAGCCAAGTCCATGGTAATGGACAACTTGAGCATCAAGACATGGAAGCTATCAAGAATCTCCTCATCCAAATTTCTAAGTAAAAATTTGTGGGTGAACAAGGGTGAAGGACCTCAATGTCTATTGGTGGTTCCTTGGGAAAAGTTTTGACAAAGAAAAACTTAATGATTTCAACTAATAAGCAAAATCTATTTTGAGCAAAGCAAGCCAAGCTACACATAGCCAAATTGCATATAGTATCTAGTCCACCTAAATTATACTAAGGTATCACTTGCCAATACTATTCCAAAGTATTGACCCACTGTGGCTGTAACTTGTGATGTTGCAGGTTACTCTGATGAGGATCAGGTGTCATGAGTCTACACTCAACATGTTTGCCTGTGGCACATGAAGATGAAGACTTTTATTTATTTACTTATTCAAACACTTGTACTAGGCTTGTGGCCTTGGAGTTGTAAAGACTGTTTATCTCTGGAATGGCTGTAATAAAGACCTTTGTATCTGTGTACTTCATCTTAAACTGTGGATGCTAGCATTGATCCAGGGACTAGCATTGCAATCACAGGGATCCTTTTTCCTTTACAAAGGAGGGATCTTACACCTTTGGGTCGTTTCCTTCCTCCTACTGGTTCGATAACCTTTGTTTCCTTCTAAGGGAAAACTTGTTGTTGTGCTCTGATACGTCCAATTTGAATCACCATTCTATATCATAATTTGCCTCTATTCATTGATATATTTCATATTAAGAGGTGTTACTTATGTTATTTCATCTGTTTTTGCATGTTGGATGATTCTTGGAGGATGAACTGCCGGAGTTAGGATTCTGATGGAAAAATGATGTTTTGATGCAATTTCGCGAAGATCAGAAAAATACCAGAAAAACTACAGAAAATAATATTTTCCCAAAAGACGGAGGATGCCAGAAGGGGAGGCGGAGTTGGGCCATAGGGGGCCCACACACACCCAGGCACGGGCCACCCTGGGTCACGCCTACAGGGGGTATGGCCACCCTTTCCCACCTCTGGCTCCGCCCTCTCGCCTATATCTTCTCCTCGAAACCCTAAAGTCGGGGGATCGACCACAGAAAGATTTCGTCGCCTCTGCGGGACAGAAAACACCGAGAGAGAAAGAGCTCTTCGGCAGACATATTTCTGCCGGGGAAATTCCTTCCCGGAGAGGGGAGATCATAGCCATCAACACCATCATCAAACTATACTTCATCGGGATCATCATCATCATCATCCACACCATCATATCCACCAGCACCATCATCACCACTCCATCCCGCTGTAACAATTGTGTTGAATCTTGCATAGTTGTTAGGGAAACTTTCCCGGTATTGATTACTATTGTAGTTGATGCTTGTGAGTGGAACCATTGAATTATTGTTTATGTTCAGATTGTTATCCATCATCATATCATCTCTGATCTTGATAAATATGATGTCTCGTGAGTAGTTCATTTAGTTCTTGAGGACATGGGAGAAGTCATGTTGTTAGTAGTGGAATTGTGTTGAGGTTTAATATTTAAGTTGTGGTGCTATTCTTCTAGTGGCGTCATGTGAACGTCGACTACATGATACTTCACCATATATGGGCCTAGGGGAATGCATTGTGTATTTGGCTACTAATTGTGGGGTTTCTAGAGTGACAGAAACCTAAACCCCCGTTAGGAAAACACAAGGGAGTGTAGGATCTCAGAGTTTAAGGCCATGGTTAGGTTTTTTTCTTAATTGCTTTCTTGTTGTTGCGAATGCTTGCAAGGGGTTTAATCACAAGTATGTATTAGTCCAAGTAAGGTTGGTACATTAGCACATGTTCACCCAAACAACACTTATAAAACCAAAGAAGATTAATCAGCTATATGAAACAAAAGCACTTGGCAGTATTCCCATGTGTCCTCGAGAACGTTTGGTCCTCATTAGTATTATCACCGGCTTGTCCTTTGCTAAGAAAGGATTGGGCCACTTGCTACAATTATTTGATATCTTTATTTATTTGCACTTTATTTCTTTGTTTTATCAGAAAACACCTAAAAATCCGTTTGCTAAGTATTTACAGAGATTTCCTGCTCCAAACCACTAGTCAACACCTTCTGCTCCTCGTTGGGATGGACACTCCTATTTATCGGAAGTACTACGATACACCCCTATACTTGTGGGTCATCAAGACTATTTTCTGGCGCCGTTGCCGGGGAGTGAAGCGCTATTGAAGAGTGGAGCTGGTAAAGTAAACTTCTACCATGAGTATTGCTTTTTGTTTCTGTTTGTTACTTTGTTTCCAATATGGATAACCCACTTGGTTTCTTGTTTGGGAAAACTACTACCACTGTTAGGGTAGTAGATGAACCACCACCTGTTGAAATAGATCCTTTTAAGATACCTACAAGTATTGTTGATCGTGTTATGGATACTTAATATTTTGGGGATGGAACTGTCCATTGATGATCCACAAGTATAGGGGATCGCAACAGTCTTCGCAGGTAGTGTTACCCAATTTATTGATTCGACACAAGGGGAGCCAAATAATACTTGAAAGCCTTAACAACTGAGTTGTCAATTCAGCTGCACCTGGAAATAGTTCTTGCTCACAGAAGTTTATCAATAACAACAGTTTGTAGTAGCAACAGCAAAGCAACAACAGCAGTAAAACAGGAGCAATGGTAATAGTAGCAGCAATAGTAGGATATGAGCGAGGTAGGCATATGGATGGATGGACGGGCATCGCATGGACGAGTCTAAACATGTAACTTCAAGATATAGGGCATTGCAGATAAATAAGAACAAGCATCCAAGTACTAAACAATCCTAGGCATGTGCTCCATATATAGTCATGCGTGTTCGCAATGATAACTTGCACAACATCTTCTGTCCAGCCAGCCCGTGGTAGCAGGGCCTCTAGGGAACTACTGGCAATTAAGGTGCTCCTTTTAATAGAGCACCGGAGCAAAGCACTAACACTCCATGAACACATGTGATCCTCACACCACAGCCATCCCCTCCGGTTGTCCCAATTTCTGTCACTTCGGGTCCTTTGGATCCGGACAATGATATGTGTACACAACTTGCAGATAAGATCACAAACAATACTATCATAATGATTCAATAATAAGTTCAGATCTGAGATCATGGCACTCGGGCCCTATTGACAAGCATTAAGCACAACAAGTTGCAACAAAGTCAAATAGCACTAAAAGAGATACTAGGCACTATGCCCTAAATATCCTATTCGATTACATGATAAAACTCATCCAATCCCTATCATCCCCATAGCCTACACCGGGGGATTACTCACTCATGGATGATGGAAACATCGATGGTTGATGGAGAGGCGTTGGTGATGACGATGGTGATGATCCTCTCCAAATTCCCCGTCCCGGAAGGGTGCCAGAACAAAGTTTCTGGATCCGAATCATGGCTTCTGGTGGTGGAGGCATAGCGGAAATCTTTGTAGAAAAACATCAAACCCCCCTTGGTTTTTAGGTCAAGGGGTAACTTATAGGCGAAGAGGGAGCCCGAGGGGGTGCCTGGGGTGGCTGCACCCCCCTAGGCATGGGCTGGGCCCACCCGCGCCTGGCAGGGATGTGGCCCCCCAGGCCTCCACTCCGTCTCGTACTCTGGCTCCGTGGATCTTATGGCGAAATAGGATTTTTGGCATATTTTACGGGATTTTTCCCGATAGTTGATTTTCTGCACAAAAACTAGACACCAAGGTAATTCTGCTGAAAACAACGTCGGTCCGTGTTAGTTGTATCCAAATCACACAAGTTTAGAGGAGAAACAATAGCAAAAGTGTTCGGGAAAGTAGATACGTTTTGGACGTATCAACTCCCCCAAGCTTAGCTTATTGCTTGTCCTCAAGCAATTCAGTTGAAAACTGAGTGCGATAAAAGAACTTTCACGAACACATTTGCTTCATATGATGTATATATTCTTAGCACATGAGTAGATACTTAAACCATTCATAATAAGAAGTATGCAACTAAGTCTACTCAATAGTCATTGCAAGCTATCAAGAGAAACCAACTCAATAATAATAAGTAGCATGGAACATAAACATAAGCAACATTGCAATGCTCATAGGAAGGTATGATAGAGTGGTATCTCGCTTGCCTTTGTTTGTAGAGCACAATATAAATGCCAAGGCACCTCTGAAGTTCACATGAAGACTAGAAGTAAAGATATCAGAGATACAAGCATCAAATTCATGACATAATTAACCAAGTTTTGAGACAAACACAAGAATAACAACTATGCTCTTAAGAAGGTGCTCATAGAATAAGTGGGACTCAACAAGGAAGTGAAAAGGTTTTGAAAAGTTTGAAAGGCTTCCTAATGCTGAAAGTAAGGTAATCACTAGCTTTGAGCTCTCATTGCCTCTATCATAGGCATCTTTAGATGCTTAAGGTGAAAGTGAGGTCCAGTATGAGTTATATGCTTGACAGACCATAAACTAGAAATCCCAAGTCCCTTGAGTACGAGGGCCGCTCCGCATGCTACTCAACTTTGGTTACCTATAAGTTCTTATCATTGTAAATACATGCATATCATAGAGAACCGCCAACGGGGTACCCCTTGCACATGATACAGGAGCTATCCCGTGATAAAAATGACAAGTCAAGCAGACAATGAGCATCTCAGCGATCTTTTTATTTACTATGTGCATAGCTTTTTTATTGAGAATGCTTCACAGAATGCTCATTATAGTGATGCTGCAAGTTTCCACCATAATTAGGCATGGCTTAGGCTAGCGGCCCAGGCGTTTCTCTAACACATATATATACTCCATGAACTCATAAGCTCCCCTTTTATTTCACACCGATGACATCCGCACACAAAAGACCAAGGTATCAACTGGATAGGTATCCATAAGTGTTGAAAGCATTCCCCGTGACAGCACGGTTCTGCTAACTCCCAACCTATAATTTGCAAGCATATGACTTTCATCGACATGTCACAATGGTTCAGGATTATTAAGTGCAAGGAATAAAGTGTGCCATCAAGTTCGTGAGAGCTTTACTAACTAACTTTCTCAAAACAGACAAACATTTTATTTGGAAGAAAACAAGGCATATAGAATATGCACTAAAATAGCAAATGATGCTAATAGGTAGGTATGGTGGACTCTGTTGGCAATATTGGTTTCGGGGAGTCGGAAACACGAGTAGAGCTCATACTCAGTGCAAGTGAAGGCTAGCAATAGAAAGGGAGCGACAAACGAGAGAGCAATAATTGTCATAATCATGCTTACAACAAAACATGACTAATTATGGCATGAAAGTGATACAAGAACTCTGGGGCAAAATAAATCATCGAGGCTTACTGATTATTGTTTAGTCATATGCATGCGTGAGCATGTGCCAAGTCGATTCACATGAAACTTTCAGAGGAGGATACCACAATATCATACCAAAATATGAATAAAATAATGAAAGCAAACATTCATATGACATGCTACAAACTATTAGCAAGCTGGAGCTAATCACGGACAAGCAAGAACTACTAAGCATCCATCAGTAACATACTCCTTACATGAACAGACTAATCATGCTCACAATGATGAGTATATGTACAAAAATGAAAACAAATAGAGTTTGTTACCAGCCTCTTACCACACCTCAAGTTGTCTTAATCTTCATTATTGCCCTTCACTTGTGTGACTTGAATAATAACATGAAACCAAAATCCATTGAGGACGGCTGAACCCTGCAAAGAACTCACAAAACCAAAGAAGAACAACAAATATTTTTGGTGTTTTTGATTTTTCAAACAAGCCAACAAAGCAAAAACAAACAAAGCAAAATATTTTTTGGATTTTTCTTTTAAGGCAAACCAAAGCAAAGAAACAAACCAAGAGAAACAACGAAAATATTTTTGTGTTTTAAGAAAGCAGAAACAAAAACCAAAAAGAAAGCGAAACAATGGATACACAAAGAACCGACCGAACATGATATATAGATGAGTGTGATGTCGGTATACCTCCCCCAAGCTTAGGCTTTTGGCCTAAGTGGGGCTCAACTCCATGGTGACCAAGTAGGTGCACCTCCACAGTACGACGAGGAGGCTCCTCTGTCTGGCATTGAGCTCGAGGACTCCCCTATGTAGTATACAGAGGGGTCGTATGAGGGCGCGTCCCCCTAATAGTGTCCATGGAAGCCAATAATGTGCATCTTGTCATCCATCTCCTCCTTGGAGCGCGACAAAGGTCCCTGAGAAATACTGAACAAAGTGGTTTAGAGGAGAGGGATCTCTCTCTTCCCCGTCAATAAACAGCATTCTATAAACCAAACTCTCAAGGGTAGAGCCAATAGTGACAAAGAGGTGCGCCTTCATGGCAGCAAGATCAAGACTCTGAGGAGCCAAAACTATATCATTTGGATCAACGGCAAGGTCCAAGGCAGCAACAACACGTGCAGCAATAATTCCCCCATAAATGGGTCCCTTAGCATCTAAGCAGCGAGCAATGAGAGAACCAAGATTGTACTTAGTTTCATTGTTGAGCGCAATAGCTATGAAGGCCAAATGATAGTTGGAAATATTACTAGTGTTCTCCCTACCAAGAACACTAGTGGAAAGATAGTAAGCAAAGTACCTGATGGCTGGGAGTTGAATATTTCTTATCTTTCCTTGTTGGGCTCTACGATTATCATCATTGGTTATAATGCGGTAGAGCTCCAACAAATCAGCGGGTTGAGCTAGAATCTTCTTTGCCGACCCAGCTGTACCAAGTCTCAGGGCCTCACAAAATTTCTTCAATGTCATATTGTAAGACCTGCCATAAATTTTGAAAGACACATTTGGCTTGAACATGCTGTTAGTAAAGGAGAAGCTTTCCACAAATGTTTTAGTGAGTGTAGAATATTGCACGCTCTCATCCTGCATATAGCTTGTTAGTCCAACCCTTCGAACCAAGGTTGTAAAATCATCAAGAATCCCAGCAGCCCGCAAAAAGGTTTGGCAAGGAAAGGTGGAAGGGTGAGCATCCCCCTCATCTCCCTTGTCACCAAATCACGGTGTAATGAGATCCTCATTGTATGAGGGCCTAGCTCGGGAGGATGATCTTGAAGGCCTTGCCCTCCTAGGTGCATCACTCTCAAATATTTCACCAAATGTGTGGTTGTCCATGACCTCTTTTTCTGAAATTTTTAGACAAACATCAAACCAAGTGATTTCCAAGTTGATAAATGATGAGAAACTACTATAGGAACTTGCTAGAGGGCTACACATGCATCAAAATGAAATCTCTAAGCATAGAACAAGCATGCAAGCTTACACAACCTGTCACCTATAGCAGCAAAATACTCAAGATACAATCTATCAATCACAAATCTAATTGGACAAGTGGAGGAGGCACATACCAAGGAGCAATCCCTCCAAAAATCAGCAACAAAGATGGGCTGAGCAAGAACAACAGGTACTCGAGCTTGAGAAAGTTTTCCGGTGTTTTTCGGGAGAGAGAAAGAAGATGGCTGGGAGGAGACACCTTGGAGGGGCCCAGGTGGGCCACACCTCACCTAGGCGCCACCTGTAGGGAGGCCGCGCCCACCAGGGGTGTGGGTGCTTCGGGTGGCCCCTGGGTCACTCCAGGTGTCCCTCTGCCCCTTTTTTCGAGGAAAAAAAGATTTTGAATTTTATGGAATTTTTCGAGAAACTTTATTTTGGCCAATTTTCAGGGTATGAAAATTGATTTTCTCGCAGAAATAGTTTTTTTAGAAGAAGCAAAAGCAAACCAAAAACCAAACTACAGAAGCTCTAAGACACTCTAACAAGCAAACAACTAACAAAACCAAAGGTAGCAAAAGAAAAGGCAAGGACTAGGAAGGAGAAAAGTAAAAGAAAGCAAGTATAACCACAGTGAAAACATTATTGTGTTCATTAATTCTTTTAATAACAAGGTTGATCAAGTCTTGTTACCAAAACAATCTTATATTAAACAAAACTTTGCATTCCACAAGGTGATTATGTTACCTCATACATGATAGCAATGGTCCCAATCATAATAGTTTCAAAATTTTCTTGTGGAATGGGACAATATATTTCTCCAACCTTGATGCCCTCAATATTTTGAATGGAATTCAGGCAATAGATTTTAGCAACCTTCTTGGGCATTAATATTGAATGTTACTTTTCCTTGATTACAATTGATGACAGCACCTACAGTATTAAGAAAAGGTCTCCCAAGAATAATAGACATATTATCATCTTCAGGCATCTCGAGCACAACAAAATCAGTTAAAACCAAGCAATTATGAGCCACTTGAACAGGAACATCCTGACATATACCAACATGAATAGTAGTTGACTTATCATCCATTTGCAAAGATATATCAGTTGGTATCAAATTTTCTAGCTGGAGTCGCTTGTAGAGACAAAAAGGCATAACACTAACTCCAGCTTCCAAATCACATAAAGCAATTCTAACATAATTATTCTTAATAGAGCAAGGAATATTTGGTATACCTGGATCACCAAGTTTCTTTGGAACCTTACCATTGAAGGAGTAATTAGCAAGCAAAGTAGAAATTTCCTCATTAGGAATCTTCCTTTTATTAGAGACAATATCCTTCATATACTTTGAATAAGGAGGCAACTTAATAGCATCAGTCAAAGGAATTTGCAAAAATAAAGGTTTCATCCACTCACAAAACTTGTTGTAGTGTTCTTCCTCCTTTGGCTTGTGTTTCTTACCTAGAAAAGGCATAGGTTTCTGCACCCAAGGTTCTCTCTCACCACCATGTTTCTTAGCAATAAAATCTTCCTTAGTGTACCTGGTGTTCTTAGTTTGCTTCTTAGGTTATTTCTCACCTTCCTCCTTATCAGGAGCATCATTATTACCATTACCACTCTCAGTTTCAACATCAGAGACACATATACTATTAGGATCTACAGCAGGTTCAAGTGGTTCCTCAACTATCTTATGTTTCTTTTTCTTTCTCTTACGAGGACTACCACTACTTTCACCTTGTTGAGAATCCTTCTCAATTCTTTTAGGGTGTCCTTCGGTATATAAAGGATCTTGAGTATCTATACCACTCCTAGTTCTAATTCCATAAGCATGTTTATCTCCTGAGGCATTAACTAGCATATCCTTTTGTACCTTAGCAAGTTGATCAAGTTGGGTTTGAACCATTTGAAAGTGTTTAAAAAGCATTTTAATATCATTAGAAGTTCTTTCCACAATATCTTTCAACTCATTAATAGCTCTAGAGTTTTCCAATAAATGATTCTGAACTTGTTTATTAAAATTACCTTGTTTAACAATAAATGTGTCAAGTTCCTCTAAACATTAATCAGGAGGCTTACCATAAGTAATATCACCTTCATCAAAGTGGAGAGAGTGTACCTCAATAGTCGATGAGTGGGGAATTGGCTTACATAATTCTTCTATAGGAGGTAGATTCTTCACATCTTCAGCTCTAATACCTTTCTCCTTTAGACACTTCTTAGCTTCTTTCATCACTTCATCATTTAATGCAATAACTCCCCTCTTATTTGGTGTTGGTATTGGATCTGGTTCGAGCACAACTGGTTCAGGAGTAATAGGCTCAGGTGTATTTAGCTCAGTTGAAGTCCAATCATCATAATTCTTGCATATCTTAGCCATTAATTATTCAGCATTTGTAGGAGTCCTTTTCCTGAAAACACAATTAGCAAAGCTATCTAGGTATGTCCTAGAATCATCAGTTAGTCCATTATAATAAATATCAAGAAGCTCATTCTTAGGAAATGGACATCAAGGATGTGCATGAATCAAGGAACAGAACCTTGTCCATGACTCGGGCAATTTCTCTTATTTTTACTGTTTAAAATCAAAAAGTCTCTGCAAAGCAGCATGTCTAGCACTGGGAGGGAAATATTTCTGGAAGAAAGAAGCAATCAAGCAATCAGGGCTATCAATGGAACCATGAGGTAATCTATTAAACCAAGCCCTAGCTTCTCCTTTTAGTGAAAAGGGAAGATCTTTGTAACAAATTACTTGCACATCTTAAAATCATCAGAGAATAAAGCACTCATAGTAGAAAGCTCATTCATATGGGCCACAACACTCTCATTTTTAGTACCACAAAAAGGTTCTTTCTCAACAATGTCTAAATAGGATAAATCAAGAGAGAAATCATAATCTTTATCTTTAATATCTATGGGAGAGGTGGCAAACTTAGGATCAGAGGACAGTTTAGGAATAATGGTACGTCTAGCAAGGAGACTCTTAATATCACTAGCACCATATGTGTTTCGGCACTCTTCAACAAATTCATCAGTGAACTCAATGTAACCATCATTAATATCATAACTCTCTCTAGACTCAAATGAGCTAACAGGTGCAACAGTGTCTTCACTAGGAGTTTCAGTATTTCCTAGACTAGCCATAGTAGCATCTAGGAAAGGACCTAATGAACCACTCGCATCAAGCACAGTAGAAGTAACATCATGAGCATCAAAAGCAGTTTCAGACTCAGCAGTAGTAGTAGTATTGTGTGTAGCATGAGTATGTGGTGGTGGTGTAACAAGCTTGCTTATAACAGACGGTGAATCAAGAGCAACAGAGGTGTTTAGGACTATACCTCTTCTTGTAGTGGATGGTAAAATAGGAAACTTTCCATCACGATACTTCCCCATGATGAAAGGAGTAGAAGTGAACAATAGTAGATCCAAGTGAACTTACAAATAAAGCTATGCTCCCCATCAACGGTGCCAAAAAATAGTATTGATGACCCATGATACGCCCAATTTGCATCACCATTCTATACCATAATTTACCTTTATTCACTGATATTTGTCTTATTATGAGGTATTACTTATGGCTTTTCATCTGTTTATGCATGTTGGATGATTCTTGGAGAATGGACTGCCGGAGTCTGGATTCTGATGGAAAAGAAGGCGTTTCGGTGCAATTTCGTGAAGATCATAAAAATACCAGAAAAATATGGAAACATATTATTTTACCAGAAGACGAAGGAAGCCAGAAAGAGGGATGAAGAGGGGCCTTAGGGGGCCCACACCCCCTAGGCGCGGGCCCACCTAACCCCGCGCCTAGAGCAGGTGTGGCCCACCTGCCCGGCCTCCGACTCCGCCCCTTCGCCTATATCTTCCCTTCGATAGATTTCCGCTCGATTTCCGTCGCCTCTGGGGGGCAGAAAACACCGAGAGAGAAAGATCTCTCCGGCAGACAGATTTCTGCCAGGGGAATTCCTTCCCGTAGAGGGGAGACCGTCGCCATCAACACCGTCATCAAGCTAGGCTTCATCGGGATCATCATCATCATCATCCACACCATCATCTCCACCAGCACCATCATCACCACTCCGTCCCGCTGTAATAATTGTGTTGGATTTTGCGTAGTTCATTAGGGGAAACTTTCCTGGTGTTGATTACTGATGATGCTCGACGTGGCACTTCGTTGGTAACCCCAAGCACAGGGTGCGAAGAGCAAGCAGCAAGTTTTCCCTCAGTTGAGACTGAGGTTATTGAACCAGAAGGAGGAAGGAAACGTCACATAGGTGTTGCAAGCAACGCGGAGACCTGCACAACACAAACTCAAGACTTTGCCCCAACTCAAGACCTGCACGTCACATATGGTGTGGAAGGTGATGGTTTGCATCAAGTAAACAAGTAACAGTGGAAGATGTATCAATGGTAAAGATTGGACCGGGGTCCATAGTTCACTAGAGGTGCTCTCCTTAGATAAACAACATGGCATGAAGGGTAAACAAATTACAGCAGGGCAATTGGACAGAAGGCGAGCAAGGCATAACAATGCAATTACTAGTCAGAAAGATCCTATGAGATTCGATTGGGCAATACAACAAGATACATAGACCGCCATCCAACTATATCTATGACTAGAAGTCCACCTTCAGGTTATCATCCGAACCCCCTCCAGTATTAAGTTGCAAGCAACAGACAACTGCTTTAAGCAAAGTGTGTAAGGTAAATAGTCCACAAGTTCCATGAACAAGAGACCATTGTTTTCTCCCTAGTAGAAACAGCACATCTACAACCGAAGAGATTTCTGTCACTTCCCTTGGAAACTAGAGGCATGAACCCACTATCGAGCATAAATACTCCCTCTTGGAGTCACTAGCAACTACTTGGCCAAGATAGCTACTAACAACGGAGAGCATGCAAGATCATAAAAAACATAGACATAATAGAATCATAAAGACAAAACCATTAATCAAACCAACATAATAATACCAATATCCACCGGATCCCCGCAAACACAACATGCATGATTACAAATATATTAGATCTTGATCATGAACGGAGCTCACAAGATCTATACATGAAAGCACAAAGGAGGAGATACAACCATCTAGCTACTACATGGATGTAACATCCCAGCATTGCATGCATTCATCTGTAAAAATGTGGGTAAATTTTTTGCCAAATAAAAACTTAAAGTGATCAAAGTTTCTTTCACTCTTTAAGTCTAGGAATAGCCTTGGAGAATGATTGTTATAAACTTTGATATGATCTTTATGAATTAGTGTGTTTTGGGAAAAGGAATTTGAATTCAAACTTGAGATTTGGATTTACATTTTTTTCAAATATTAAGATTATGTTTGAGTAAATATTATTTAATAAAGAAATAATATTTAGTAACTCAAACTTTAAATAGCAGAACACAATCAATTAAATGGATATTTATTCCATATATTTATTCAATGAATAAGTTACAAAATATAACTTATGAAGTTGATAAAGAAATAATACATAGTAACCAGAAACTCTATGGAAGGTTGACAATTAAATAAATAAATATTTATTTCATATAATCATTTCATCAATAAGTTACAAAATGTAACTTACACAATTAATAAAGAATCTTTACAAGAGTGGAATTACAAGAAGAGAGAATTACATTATTATTTAACTAATACATTTTTCTTACAAAGGAATAAAATAAAGATTACAAAGGAACTATTCTAGAAAGAAAAAGAAAATCTATTCTAATCTTGAATCTTCAAGTCTTGTACCTGCAAAACAAAGAACAAACAAAAAGAAAGCAAATAGAGATTAAGTTGATTTTACTCTCAGTAGTGACGGTGAGGTGCACTGTTCTACTTTACATCATTGAGTAAATCTTTAGGGGCAATTTTACCAATATGAATGAATTAAACCTTTCATAATTAATAAGCCATAAGTTAAATGAATCCAATCAGTAAGAGGGGCAAAGTTTCACCAGGCAGATAAATGTAATCAGATAGAAGGGTAGATCATCCTCTGAGCATATCCATAAGGATGCAGCAGGCACACATATAGCTTACACACCTAAATGCATGGTGTGTGCTGTCAACATAGCCACTGCTGTCCACACAAGCAAAACAGCCCAACACAACCGTGGGCAAGCACCATAGTACCAGTTCCTTGCACATTCACCACAAGCATCAGCAGTCTAGCCACAGCAAACCAAGCCAAACCAAAGCACCACCAAGGATCAATCAAACATCACCAGATGATAACATAAGGAGGGGGAAGAACCAGGTGGACAGAAAGGCCAAGCCACAGGAGCTAGGAGGAGCAGGCTAGATCAAGGCCAAGCACAGGAGCTCAGCAAAACAAGAACATCATCAGAGGTGAAGGACAAGATCGAATCAGCAAGATCAACATCACCACCAAACACAACAATCATCAGTTTTTGTGGTGAGTATCATAAAACATCACATGATCTATTCATATTATCTAGACAGAAGCATGTGTTGTTTTATGAAACAGTATCTCAATAATCACCCTAGTGAGGTGAATCTATCCTGGAGATTTTGAGTATAAGGATCAGAAATCAAACCTAGCCAAAAGCACCAATTGCTCAGACCAGCCTCACAGAGTTTGGTGTTAACACATGCAACTTACATAATCCCTCATTTGTTCCTACCAGATCAGGGCACATCTCCCAGAGGGAGTAGCACCTCTGATCTTATAAATTGCAAACAAACCATTTACTTAACCAACTAGGACCTAGATCCTAGAGCCTCAGAACAGCATCATAGGCTTGATCAAACAATAAGCTTCCCAACTTATTTATTAGCATCCATCAAATTCCAGAAATGACCATAAGTAAAGTCAGCAACAAGATCTACTTATGTACCATTCTAAGAAGGTTTCATAAGCACCGAACTTATCTCTAAGACAATCAAATAGTCCAATCTACACAAGTCAACTATTAAATCATTTCCATGAGGCCAGACACAGAGATCATATCATGTTCATCTATTCACTTTCAAAGAATCATTTGATTCTATTGAATAAAATTCAGACCAAGCATAATCAGGCAAGCCAACCATAACTAGGACAGTGAATCAACAATGACTGGGTCACTATCAGTATTAAGATACTCACAACAGATAAACATAAGCCACCAAGTACCAACCAGAGGCAATACTATAAAACCCTAGGTTGTGATTCAGTATTAGCCTCAGACCAACAACAACAACACATACTCAAAGGATGACCACAAGCACTTAGGTGCAGAGCACACAAATCCTCACTAAACGTCATGACCAGACCATAGGAGCATATTACAAGCACCAATGATGAACCCTAGTAGCAATACAAGGACATAACTAAGACTGGCCACTAGATACACAGAGGGACTCGAGGTGACAAGATGAACTAGGATCCACAGAGGCACAACTCACCCGGGGTCCTCGCTGACGAATTGAAGAGGAAGCAGAAGGGCCGACGTGCTCGCGGCGGCACGGGGAGCACCCAGAGGGCGCTGCAACCCGCACCAGCCATGGCGGCGGCCACAGCAGCACACGAACACCGCACACCACCACAGGAGGGTCCGTAGCGGCGGTGGTAACACCCAACCCCAAACCCTAGGGTTCGGGAACGGGGCGAGCCTGGCCACAGGAGGTCTCCGAAATCAAATCAAAGCGGAGGAGATGAACCAGCGTAGTCGACAACCTCACCCTGCACCTCGGCGGTGGCCACGGAGGGCCACGGCGGCGAGCATCGCTGGGCGGCGGCGCCAGCACCCCACGGGGTGGAGGGAGAGAGGAGATGAGGACGAAAGAGAGACAGAGGGAGTGGGCTGAGAGGGCCAGAACCCCTTCGGGGAGCCTTTTTGGTTCTGACCACTTCGGCCAAAACGGCCCAATAAGCCCAACAAGGCCAGCCCAACAACCTAAAGAAAGTTTTAATCATTAAGAAAAGACCAAAATACCCCTGAATTTAAATAAATTCTAGAACATAAACTAAAAATCTAAATTTATAAATAAAATATTTTTGGATTCACAATAATCCAATCTATCTAAATAAATTAAGAAATAAATTTTTATGCATATAATTTTTATCAAGAATTTTGTAATATATATTCCTTATGGAATTTTATAAAATTAGAGAAAGATGATAAAAATAAATAAAAATCTCTTTTATTATATATTAATATTTTAGTATTTTAGAAAAATACTAAATATATATTTAATATCATTATTTTATTTAAATGATAATTCTTAAAGGAATTATTAAACAAAAAATTCAAATAAAATGAAATAAAATAAAAGAATACAATATTCAGTAAATATTAATAATTAACATTTATGAATTATTTACTACTAAACAAGAATTTTGTAACTTAAATAATGGGGAGAACACACAAAAATAAATAATGCATTACATTACTTTGCATAATCATTTTGCTTCTTTAAATATTGTCCTTACCAGGCAATAATGATGTTTTGTAGACATAGAAGCTCAAGGTCCAGTGCGAGCATCCGACTTCACTACCTTTTTCACAAGTATGTATTAGTCCTAGGAAGGGAGGTATGTTAGCACAGGTTCACCCACACAACACTTACAACACCAGAGAAGAGTACTCAGCTATTTGAAGCGAAAGCACTTGACAGAATTCCCATGTGTCCTCGAGAATGTTTGGTCCTTATAAGTATTTCCACCGTGTTGTCCTTTGCTAAGAAAGGATTGGGCCAATTGCTCCATTTGTTCATTAATTTTGTTACTTGCTCCTTGTTTTGTTGCCTTTTCAGAAAACCACTAAAAATCCATTTGCTAAGTATTCACAGGGATTTCCTGCTCCATACCACTGTTCAGCACCTTCTGCTCCTCGTTGGAATCGACACTCCTATTTATCGAAAGTACTACGATACACCCCCTATACTTGTGGGTCATCAACCCACAAGTATAGGGGATCGCAACAGTCTTCGCGGGTAGTATTATCCAATTTATTGATTCGACACAAGGGGAGCCAAAGAATACTTGCAAGCCTTAACAACTGAGTTGTCAATTCAACTGCACCTGGAAATAGTTCTTGCTCATAGAAGTTTATCAGTAGCAACAGTTTGTAGTAGCAACAGCAGCAGTAAAACATGAGCAATTGTAATAGTAGCAGCAAACAGTAGGATATGAGCGCGGTAGGCATAGGGATGGATGGACGGGCGTTGCATGGACGAGTCTAAACATGTAACTTCAAGATCTAGGGAATTGCATATAAATAAGAACAAGCATCCAAGTACTAAACAATCCTAGTCATGTGCTCCATATATAGTCATGCGTGCTCGCAATGAGAACTTGCACAACATCTTCTGTCCAGACAGCCCGTGGCAGCGAGGCTCTAGGGAACTACTAGCAATTAAGTTTCTCCTTTTAATAGAGCACCGGAGCAAAGAATTAACACTCTGTGAACACATGTGATCCTCACACCACAGCCATCCCCTCCGGTTGTCCCAATTTCTGTCACTTTGGGGCCTTTGGATCCGAACAATGATATGTGTACACAACTTGCAGATAAGATCACTAACAATACTATCATAATGATTCAATAATAAGTTCAAATATGAGATCATGGCACTCGGGCCCTAGTGACAAGCATTAAGCACAACAAGTTGCAACAAAGTCAAATAGCACTAAAAGAGATATTAGGCACTATACCCTAACAATATTATTCGATTTCATGATAGAACTCATCCAATCCCTACCATCCCCATAGCCTACAGCGGGGGATTACTCACTCATGGATGAGGGAAACATCGATGGTTGATGGAGAGGCGTTGGTGATGATCCTCTCCAAATTCCCTGTCCCGGCAGGGTGCCAGAATGGAGTTTTTGGATCCAAATTGCGGCTTCTAGTGGTGGCGGTGCAGCGGAATTCTTTTTGGAAAAACATCGAACCCCCCTTAGTTTTTAGGTCAAGGGGTAACTTATAGGCGAAGAGGGAGCCAGAGGGGTTGCCTGGGGTGGCCGCACCCCCTAGGCGCTGGTTGGGCCCACCCACGCCTGGCAGTGGTGTGGGCCCCCAGGCCTCCACTCCGTCTCGTACTCTGGCTCCGTGGATCTTCTGGCGAAATAGGATTTTTGGCATATTTTCCAGGATTTTTCCTGATAGTTGATTTTCTGCACAAAAACTAGACACCGAGGTAATTCTGCTGAAAACAACGTCAGTCCGTGTTAGTTGTATCCAAATCACACAAGTTTAGAGGAGAAACAATAGCAAAAGTGTTCGGGAAAGTAGATACATTTTGGACGTATCATCCATCTTGGTGATCATTTGCTTTTTATCCATGAATTATGCGGTTTGTTTAAGTGTGCAGGTATCACAACTGAACAGGTGAAGAATAAGTTACTCTCTATATCATTGAAAGGAAGAGTTAAAGAATGGTATAAGTTGCTGAAGAATGGACAATCTATGGAATGGGAGGAAATAGTACCTCTCTTTTATTCTAAATTCTATCCTTCTAGTGAGATTCATAAAGATAGGAATCAAATATATAACTTTTGGCCTCGTGATGGAGAGAGTATAGCCCAAACTTGGGGGAGATTAAAGTTGCTAATGCTTAAATGTCCTATTCATGAACTCCCTAACAATATTGTCATTAGTAACTTTTATACAAGGCTTTCTCTTCATGATAAAGATTTACTAGATGCTTCTTGTGCTGGATCATTCACATGTATGAAGGAAGAAGCTAAATGGGATCTCCTAGACCGTATTCAAGAGAACACTGAAGCTTGGGAGAATGACAAAGGAAGAAAGTCAGGTATAAATTATGATTATGAATGCATTAAATCCTTTATGGGAACTGATGACTTCCATGATATTAGTACTGAGTATGGTCTTGATTCTCAAGTTCTTGCAAATTGTTTTAAGGCCTTTGCCTCCTATATTGAAATTCCCAAAAATGAGTGGGACAAGTACCATGCACGTTATAAAGATATTGTTACCCATGTTCCTGCTAGCATTGAAGTTTGTACTGTTGATCCTATTTTGCCTGAACCTTATGTTGAGAAAATCCCTTTTCCTACTAAGGTAAAGGAACATTCTATCATATCTAATGTGGTTAGCAAAAGTGCAAAGAAAACTGTGGAACCCGATGAACAAATAAATATTGAACCTGTAGTAGTGAAAGATCTTGTCACTAAAAATATAGAGGATGAGCACATTATCTTCTGTGAAGACGCTTCTAATATTGTCTCTCATCCTAGAAAAGCTAGAAAAACTACTGTCCCTGTGCTTTCTATGAGAATTGGTGATCATTGCTATTATGGTTTATGTGATATTGGTGCTAGTTCTAGTGCTATTCCTTATGAGCTTTACAGGGAAACTATGCATGAAATTGGTCCTTGTGAACTTGAGGACATTGATGTGGTTATTCACCTTGCTAATAGAGAGACAGTCTATCCAATTGGCATTGTAAGAGATGTGTAGGTTCTTTGTGGTAAGAATAAATATCCTGCGGATTTCCTAGTACTTGGTTCAAAAGCTAGTAAAACCTGTCCTATTATCTTTGGTAGACCTTTCTTGAATACTTGTGGGGCTATTATAGATTGTAAGAAGGAGAAAGTTTTAATAAGTTTGATGGAGAATCATATGAGTTTAATTTTTCCAAATTTGCTAAAACTCCTTATGAAAACAAATTGCCTAATGAGGATTTCAGGGTTGAACAACTTTCTGCTATTTCTATTGCTCCTAACAATGCCTTGTAGCAGTTTATGGAAGATCATCAAAGCGAGGTCTTCATGAAGGAAAGAAATGAGATTGACGAGGTTTTCCTTCGTCAACCTGAGTTACTTAAGCATAACTTACCTGTGGAAGATTTGGGTACCACACTACCACCTAAAGGGGATCCTGTTTTTGAATTAAAACCTCTGCCTGATGATCTTAAATATGTTTATCTAGATGATAAGAAAATATATCCTGTTCTTATTAGTTCTAACCTTTCAGGGAAGGAAGAGGAAAGATTATTGGAAATATTGAAGAAACACCGAGGAGCTATGGGGTATACTCTTGATGATCTAAAAGGGATTTCTCCTACTATATGTTAGCATGCTATTAATATAGAACCTGATGCAAAACCAGTTGTGGAACATCAACGCTGTTTAAATCCTAAGATGGAGGATGTGGTAATAAATGAGGTATTGAAACTCCTTGATGCTGGTATTATTTACCCTATTGCTGATAGTCAATGGGTTAGCCCTGTTCATTGTGTCCCAAAGTAAAGGGGAATCATTGTTATGCCTAATGAAAATAATGAGCTTATACCTCATAGAGTGGTGGTTGGTTATAGGATGTGCATTGATTTTAGAAAGGTTAATAAAGTTACTAAGAAAGGTCATTATCCTCTTCCTTTTATTGATCAAATGCTAGAAAGATTGTCTAAAAAGACTCACTTTTATTTTCTTGATGGTTATTCCGGGTTCTCTCAAATTGATGTGAGAGCACAAGACCAAGATAAAACCACCTTCACTTGTCCCTATGGAACTTATGCTTATAGGTGTATGCCTTTTGGTTTATGTAATGCTCCTGCTACCTTTCAGAGATGTATGTCTGCTATCTTTCATGGTTTTTGTGAAGAAATTGTGGAAGTTTCATGGATGATTTCTCTGTCTATGGAACTTCTTTTGATAATTGTTTGCACAACCTTGACAAAGTTTTGCAGAGATGCAAAGAAACTAATCTTGTTCTTAATTGGGAGAAATGCCACTTCATGGTTAATGAAGGGATTGTTCTTGGACAAAAAATATCTGAAAGAGGTATTGAAGTAGACAGAGCCAAAATTGACGCAATTGAGAAGATGCCTTGCCCTAGGGATATAAAAGGTATTCGTAGTATCCTTGGACACGCTGGTTTCTATAGGAGGTTTACTAAAGATTTCTCCAAAATTTTGAAGCCCCTTACTAATATTCTTCAAAAAGATGTACCTTTTGTTTTTTATGATGATTGTAAAGAAGCTTTTAAAACTTTGAAGAAAGATTTAACTACTGCTCCTATTGTTCAACCCCCTGATTGGAATTTACCCTTTGAAATTATGTGTGATCCTAGTGATTTTGTTGTGGGTGCTGTTCTTGGGCAACGAGTAGATAAAAAGTTGAATGTTATTCATTATGCTAGGAAGACTCTGATGCAGCGCCGAGTTGATGTAGGAGCGCTTCATTGGGAACCCCAAGAGAAAGGTGTGAAGTAGCACAACAGCAAGTTTTACCTCAGTAAAAAACCGAGGTTATCGAACCAGTAGGAGGAAGGAAATGCCACATAGGTGTTGCAAGCAACGCGGAGACATGCACAACACAAACTCAAGAGTTTGCCCCAACGAATGAGTGAGGTTGTCAAGCTTACCGGTTTGTTGTAACAAAGGATTAAACGTATGGTGTGGAAGGTAATGGTTTGCAGCAAGTAAACAAGTAACATGCGGTGACCCAGCATACCACTTCATGATGTAGTACACTATAGTCGTTGACATAACACTAATGAAACACCGTTTACTAGTATTACATCCCTCAGAGTGGTACAACAGAAACACAACGAGGCCAATACATGGCTAAAGGTTACAACTCACTCTATACACAAGATCCAGAGAACACTCTAGGTTAAAGAGAGAGAAAGAACTTCTTACAAAGAAGAATCAAAGATAAACAACGAAAAAACTATTATACTATTACGACTAGTATCTTAACTAAGGGGTTGGCATTGCTGCTATTGCAATGCACTACAGAAATAGGTTCTTTGGTTAGAGAGTATATTCCTATCTAATCGGTAACTTTGTCTTCACTTGAGTTGATGTATATGTTGACTTCCTTGTCTTTGTTGAAGAGCTTTAGCTTTGGATGATGATTCCTGGAGCATAACTGGATGTAGATGTCGTCTTAATGGCTTTAGAATCTAGTAAGGGTTAAGATGATACGTTGAGTACGAGCGTACTCAACAAGTTCACTAGAAAAGGAGTGTTTGATGCACTATATCTACAGCCATAGAACATAGGTCATAGGCAATGCAGGTTTTCGTAAACATTTCTTCAAAGGTTGCTTTTATTCTAAAAAGCTATGTTCGTCAGCCTTCACGGGTTTACCAGAACTTTCATGGAGTCCCTTTCCCGCCGCGTTCGCAGCTCCTTCCCGGAATAGGGAGTAACAAGTTACAGTTCTTACACTCTATAGAGGTGCGTCACTTTACCCATGAGAGATCAACAACTTGTTGCACAATCGGGCAGCTTACCCGTCCACAATTCCATGTTGTGGGGCCCAGTAGATGATCCAAGCCAATCACTGCCCTCTCCACGACCTCATATGTCTGCACGATCCTTCGGGGTTGGCTCACCTCCGTTAAGCCCCATTTCGGGCAGGATAAAACCCTGATGAGTTCCTGAAGACTCTATGACCTGGTGATGCCCGGATGAGTACCATTTAAATGGACTATATCCCTAAACACCATTCATAGATAATCTATACACCAAAAGTGTGGGGCGTAAGGGTGCCCACCCATATCTTGTATCCGCACAAGGAATCACAACGTCACGTTAAGGTCGTCTTGCCTACATACGAGAGGAAAAAGATATAGCAGACTTCTCCGTCCCATTCCAAATCTCATGGTTAACGTGTAATATACGACGCAAGAATCACTGGCGACATTGGTCGTTAGTCCTAGATAATATGTTCCTTTACCACTATAACTTTCATAGTAGGTTATCACCTCATGGTAAATAACCTATCATCATATTATTATGAAAATAGTGTTTTCTGACCTTTTTCAAATGCAGGTGATGACAACACTAGATTTGCAAAATACTTTATAGAAAATAATCAAAGGACATCAGCAAGTGTGAGCTTGCCTTTTGTGATTGAAAGATTATGCACTCACGGTCTTCAAGACAATATAAGATCCAATATCTGAAATCTGCATCATTGGTCTGGTAAGGACTAATGTTTAAAGAAGCAAGATGCTCTTATGCAAAAGTAATGTGATGCATTTTATAAACGCGGATCCCGGGAATAACGTTGTTCTAGGGTTTGGATACTGGAAATGATGTCTTTGAAATGTGTTGTACTTTTAGTTAATTTTCACACTTGTGCTTTTTGTTAAGGCTTGTGAGTGTGTGAAACAACATGTAATTATAATAACATAAAACAATGAGATACACACCAACGTGAAATGTTACTCAAGATTGCTTACATTATAATTGTTTATCTTTAAATTTTACTTTACAAGTAATGGTCTTAATAAGGAACTTAAGTGTTTACAATCTTAAGCATACAAGTAAAGTTTGAAACAATGTGATTGTGATTAATTGTCATCTTTTGATTATAATGAGAATTCCTTGAATTTAATTTGTTAAGAGTTGGAGATATTATTATAAGGTTTGTTGATTGAAGTGGCAAAATGAATAACTTTTGAAGAAAATATTCCTTTTCTAAGGTCTACACAATCTTTGTGGTTAATCAAACATGATTGAGGTTGTTTGTGCTTGCTTGAATAGCTTGGACTTGAGATGCTTTATAACTTAATTATAATAGACCAAAGTTAATTATAGAACATATAATAAAGTATTTAGTCTTGTATTGAAAGTCTTGTGGACTAAAGTTAACTTTAAAAACATGTATGGTTTGAAAGTGTAATGCTTATGATATTTGTACCTTGTGTACCTTGTAATGTTTCCTTAAAGTTACTTAAGAATGGTTATTCTCCTATTTAAGTAGTGGTCTCTTAATTTTATAATGGAACAAGATCACTTATTTCCTTATAAAGGTGTGATTATAGTTTGTGGATAAGTAAATAGTACTAGTGACTATTCATGAATTATCTTTGGAATCAGTCCATTATAAGGTTGTGATTGGAATAATGGTAAAAAGTTGTATTTGATTAAAATATCATTTTTGAAGATTTTATAATTGTTAGAGTTCTTTTTAGAAAATAAACTATACATATGGTTGAACGATAATTCGATAAAATTGTATTTATTGTTTTGAACCATTATGACTTCATGTTATTAATATTTAAGACTAGTATTACTTATTAGAATTTAGAATATTAGCAATTTTTATTTACCCTTATATGAATTATCTGTTAAGGAAATAGGCTTAAATTCAAGTTTAAAGTGTTTTAGTTTTTTTATTTACCTCAAAAGTGTAATGTTATATTTTTAACATGTAGGTATTATTTTTGTGATTATTTTGGTATATTACATTTATTTTTATGATTTATAAATAATAAGATATGATTTTTATAATATTTATTACCTTATTAATACATAATAAATATTGAATTAAGTGGAATAATATTGTATGATTATAGTTTTAAAGTATTGTTTTTTTTTCTAAGATTTTTGATATTTTATTTATATTTTTAATATTTACCAATAATAAATATGAATTATCCAAGTTTTATTACTTATAAAATCTTTATTAAATAATAATTATTTAAGTAACTAACATAATAACGTTTGATAATAGTTTAATGTTATATATTTTATTTTTCTAAATTTTTCATATATTATACATATTTTTCTGAATTACAAAACAAAAATTATTAATTAAACAAGATTTAATCATTTATTTCATTTCTAGAATATTGATATTTGAATTTATATTGTTTCATCAATTTCCTGAATAAGGAATACTTTTTGTACCGAGGCTAAACCTACCCAAGGTCACTGACTGGGGGGCCAGTGGCCACATCATCAGCCACGCGTGCAAACACTAGGTCAAACTAGCTGACTAGGCATGGAATGATGTGAGCATGACGTCATCGTGATGTCAGCAGAAGATGAACACCACAGATCGATGATCGATCTGCCGATTTAATGCATACGCGGGGCCGCGATTAGGCTTGTTGGAAAGAGGACGACGCGAGGAGCCTAGGAGTGGTGGCGCCGCTAGCAAATGGTCGTCGGAGGATGGTCAACGACGATGGACAAAGGCGGCGGTGTTGGGTGCTCGTGGTGGAAGCGATCTAGAGCGAAATACAGAGAACAAAAGGTACTGGAAGTGTTGGAGATATGCCCAAGAGGCAATAATAAAGTGGTTATTATCATATCTTCATACTTATGATAAATGTTTACATACCATGCTATAATTGTATTAACAGGAAACATTAATACTTGTGTGATTTGTAAACATAAAAGAGTCCCTAGTAAAGCCTCTTGTTAAACTAGCTTGTTGGTTAATATATGATCATGGTTTCCTAATCATGAACATAGAGATGTTATTAACAACAGGGTCATATCATTAGGGGAATGATGTGATGGACATACTCCTATAGTTAAGCGTAGCATAAAGATCAAGTCATTTAATATAGTTCATTTGCTATAAGCTTTCGGATACATAGTAACCTAATTCCTTCGACCATGAGATCATGTTAATCACCATCACCGGAAGGATGCTTTGATGACATCAAACACCACCCAATCGGGTGGCTATAAAGGTGGCATTGAGTGTTCGGAAAGTATGGGTTGAGCCACATGGATCAAGAGTGGGATTTTTCCATCCATATGACGGATAGATATACTCTGGGCCCTCTCGGTGGAATGTCATCCAATTAGCTTGCAAGCATGTGACTGATTCACAAGGGATCACATACCACGGGAACGAGAAAAGAGTACTTATCAGTAACGTGGTTGAACTAGGTATGCAGAGATACCGACGATCAAAACCTCGGATAAGTAAACTATCGTGAGACAAAGGGAAATTGGTATCGTATGTAAGTGGTTCATTCGATCGCAAAGTAATCGTAGAAATATGTGGGAGCCATATGAATTTCCAGATTCCTCTATTGGTTATTGATCGGAGAAGTGTCTCGATCATGTCCGCATAATTCACGAACCGTAGGGAGACACACTTAAGGATTCGATGTTGTTGAGTAGTTACGGAATGATGAGTAAGAGACCGAATGTTGTTCGGAATCTCGGATGGGATCCGGGATATCATGAGGAGATCCGGAATGGTCCGGAGAATAAGATTCATATAAGGAAAGGCATGTTTCGGAGTTAGGGAATGATTCCGGTGTTTTCATCGGGAATGTTCTAGAAGGGCCCGGAAGGTCCGGCACTCCGGAGGGGAAGGGTACATGAATGTGTCATGACAATATGGAATGGTTGCATCATGTACTAGGTATCATGGCTGGGCAAAATAAAGGAAGAAATCAAATCCTAGTTTGAAAAGTCAAACGCCAATTTGAAAAGTCAAACGACAAGTTTGCTTGGTGGAGGGAGAGTAGGAAACCTACTTGGGGAGGAAGTCCTCCTCCCTCCACCCGCCGACCAAGGAGGCTGAGTTGGGGGAGGACTCCCTCCTCCCAACCGGTGCCCTCCCACCTATAAAAGAAGGGGCAGGGGTGCCCCCTCTACCTACACCTCTCACACCCCAAACCCTAGCGCCAAGTCGCCGGCCACCTCCAGTGCAGCCGCCGCGTAGGGCATCCTCTAAGTCACCGAGTTAGGGTTTCCCCAAACCCTAGCCGTCGGCCAAGCTCTCCCCTTGGTGCCTCTAAACCCTAGATAGCCAAGGCCCTCTCTCATACTCCACCATACTCGCTCCGTCTTAAGGCAAAGCCCTGCGAGATCTCCCCTCTACTTCCGTTACCACGCCGTCGTGCTGCCGGAATCATGAGGAGAGTGCTACAACCTCCGCTGCCTGCTAGAACAAGGGAGAGGAAGGTCTTCATCGAAAATCAATGTGTGACCGATTGCATGAAGCGCTTTGCCGGAAGGATCGTCTACGCGATCTTGAGATTGGCAAGTGTACGACTACATCACCCACGAGAATCTGCTCTCGTTAACCGCTTTGGATCTTCGAGGGTTAGTATTCTATCGACTTGTTGCTACAATCTAGTAGATAGATCTTGCCTTGATCATAGATTAGATCTTGATTGTGTGTTCATGCGGTATAATTTTTTTGTTTTCCATGCTACGAACCCCTACAGGAAGAACCAATGACTCACCAGGATGCTGTAGTGACGATGGCAAGGAGAGGCAAGCTCAGACGGCGTCGTCATGGTCGACAGCAAGCGGCGGACAGACGTGTTCGATGCACATGATTACAGCCTTCTCGGCTCGATTCCTCCTCTGAGTAGACGAAGTCCACTACGGCGGAGCTTGTGGTATCACCAGTTGGTCTTGGGGTGGTCTCAAACGGCGACGACAAGCGACTCCGGCAAGCTAGGGTTTCGGGTCCTATGCGAGAGAGATAGAGAGAACGAGAGGAGATGAGATAGGTATGAGAGGATAGAGGAGGACGCGGCGATCTTATCTACACCCCTCAGGGTCGACGGCGAGCATCACGGCGGTCGAATTTTTATGACGACGGCATCGGATTTGCATCGACGGTACGTGACGCAGGTGAGCATGGTGCGTGACGATGATCATTTTGCAGAAAACCCCCAAAGCTTCTTCGAAACAAACCCGCGGTCTCTGGCAGTGTCCCGCTTGTCAGTTTGTCACATCCCAAGATTTTAGAAAGTGGGACTAGAAAAAAATTGCATTTGCATGAAATTCATCAGCATTGCATATTTGCATCAAGAAAAATTTCTAAATCGAAATAAAGGACTAAAACCCTAAATAGTATTTTCCACTATGTTCCTAAAGGGAATTAAATTGGCTTTATAAAAACCAACTATTTCTAAGGCAGTGATTATTGCTAAATTATAGCCTAAAAAGATCCAATGAATATTACAAAATTTTAGAAACAAAATTGAGCTCATTTGGAGCTATTATGAAAAAGTTATGGAATAAATACAAAAAAATAAAGATATAAATAAAATGAAATATAAGGATTTATAAAACCAATACTTCCAAACTAGTAAAAATATTACAAATATGATCCTACGATGATCTACTCGAATTTATAAAATTTTAGAAACAAGTTTGAACTCATTTGAAGTTCGTATGCAAAAGATATAGAGTAAATACCAAAATAGAAAAAAGAAAAAAAACTAAACAGACCGGCCCAAGCCAGCGGCCCACTCGGCCCAGCCACCCACCGACCGGTCCAGCCGCACGAGAGGGGTGGATCGATCCCATGGATGTTTTAATTTCCGTGCAAATCGGTTTTTCTCAAACCTATCTCTATTCAAACTCTTATATATTTTTATCTACAACTCCAAATCGACGTCCATTTGTTTCTACTTGTTCCCTACTCCAAGACCTATCTCTCCATCGTCCTAAATCTCCATATAAACTCGTGGAGCCACAGTTGTATGAGTTTTTCTTCTCGAAATTCCGAATCTACACATGGCCGAAACTTATTGCGTTTATTCACCCATCTAGACTTTGTCGTTTGCCTTCGGCCAAAACACGAAAGTTGTAGATATCGTCAAAATATTTCAGTCCCGACAAACCTCACCTCTTTTCATCCACTACAGCCGGAGAATTTCGCATCGCAATATTTTAGATATGACGGTGTAAATCCAAGATCTACTCGCGCTCGTTTCTTCAAATCCAAATTCCTTTGGTGAAAAGGTAGCACTAATGATTCTCTACAACTTTCATGCTGTAAGTTTTTCAATTTGGTCTACGGATTTGTATCTCTAACACAGATCTCTTTCTTATCTATTATGAGCCAAAATCGAGCCGATCTTCTTTCTAGCCACTGGATCTCATTCTGACGGTCAAGATTAGAGCTTATCAATGAAGGGGTACGAGCCAACCAGATCTCGCCACGTGTCAATCCAGGTCAGCCCCGTGTCCCAGTCAGCATAGAATATTCCCAGGGAATATTCCCTGTAGTTTTGAAATTGAATTTAATTTGCAGAAAATTGTGTAAACTTGCAAAAATCATATAAAAAGATTCGTAGATCCAAAAAATAGCAAATAATATATCAATGGATCCAACCTTAATAGTATTAGTTTACTGTAGTAATTTAATTAGTTTTAATGGTCTTTTATGTTAATAAATTCATACGAAATTATATGTAACTCCGAAAAATATGAACAATATATCAAATTGAAGCTACTATAATGTAGATTTATAATATCTAGTTGGATCCAGCTTTTGCAGATTATTTACCCCGTAGCAATTTAATTAGTTTTAATGGCTTTAAAAATCATTAAATTCATAGTAAAGTATTTGCATATCACAAAAATATAAATAATATACCGATGGAAAGATGGTTCCAAGTAGATCATCAATATACAATTTGTTCAGGATTTGACTGTAAGGTTTTGCCGTGAATATTTAAATGGTTTAATGCCATATTTAGACTAATAAATTCATAAGAAAATAAATTACATTCAAAAAATTACAAATAATATGTCGCTGGAATCACAATCCCGTGGAGATTACAGATCATATTTTAGTTTGATTTTTAGGCAACAGAAACTATATAAATGATTTAAAAACCATTAAACACTATTTAAATCATATAAAAAGATCTATAACTCCGATTAGGGTGAATCCAACGCCTACTGGTTCGTATTAACGTCATCTATCCAGTAAACCCAAGAAACAAATTTAATTCAACTGTTAGAACAGGCGTTATAACAGAACTATTAAAAACCCTATATTGGCAAGTAATTATTAATAACAAATACTCCATTGCATTAATCGATCTCTTGCATGCATCATATACTTCAGTATTGTTTAGAGAACTAATTACAACCTTTGTGACATATTAAATCATCATGCATGCATTTGTTCATCATTGTTTTATTGTATTGTGCATAATTGCATTGTTTTGAATGGTGTGTTTGTTGCGTTTGGTTTTGATCGATAGATTGCGAGGAGTGCAACGTTTGTGATTGTGATGAATGCAATCTTTTATATTGTAAGGATTATCTGAATGACTACATATTCTACCACAAAGGCAAGTAGAGCTATCATAAATGTCCTACTATTTTTCTATGCATGTAGTATGATTTTCAGTAGTGATGCATGTGTAGGTGTTTTTACTACTATGCTATGCTATGGCACCTAGGCATGATTGCCATATCTCCATGACTTGATTCCTTTGAGACATCATATTGTAGTTGCTTAGCCATGCTTATTAGATGCGCAAAAGGGAATTAATGATTGATTATGTTGTGGAAAGTTATGTTTTGCTATAATGAAAACAACTAGAATTTAATGAATCTCCTGGGTGTGATGGATTGATGTTTTTGGATGGTATTGCGGAAAGCACACCTAGGATTCAGAGACTGGACAGGTTTTTGTGTAGTAGCTTGCAGTATAGCCACATGTCATTATTTGTCTTGACTAAGTAGGTTGTGGAAACCTAACCCGACGTGACTAGCAGATGTAGGGGATGTAGGTTGGTATGGGTCCGTCCTGAGGGCTTAGGTTTCTGCTTCTGAAAGGTTTCGTCTTGGTTTTCTCCCTACCATGGCACAAAATGAGTGTAGTGGTAAGAGCGGATTGACTGGGTCGTGCGGGTAAAGTGTACAACCCCTGCAGGGTGTCTAAACTAAGTACTTAGCCGTGTCCCCGGTTATGGACAACTATGAGCAACTGGGCCTGGAACTGTTTGGAAGATCTCACTCATCCCAATTTCTTAATTACTAAAACTTGATGGATGAACATGGGTTTAGGAGCATACGAATGCTGAACTGTCTTGTTTCTACATGGGTTTATGCTGCTATGTCCTTAGAAGATTGTTTTGAAGAAAGAAAACTAATTTAAAAGTAGGGAAAATTTATAATGATTTTAGCAAATGAGTTTGAACTCCACTTAGCCAAATATGCATGTAGTTGATAGATCCTTTGTACTCATTAGTTCTACTTGACAATACATTCAAAGTATTGACCATTCGTGGCTGCAACGTTTCATGGTGCAGGTTGTTCCATTTATAAGTGATCGTTATAGGTCGCGAGACTCTACTCAATGATTGTTCGCCTGTGGCACATTTGAAGAATAGAGATCTACCTTGTATTTGTTTTCTGATGTGTACTTGGATGATATAATGTAAATTCTGGATCATATTCGTTGTATTTATGATGCACAGTTATATTTGGTATTCATTTTGTACTGTGTGTGCCAGTGAACCAATCGAGGGATTGGCACTATACACATGAACTCAGCCTTATCAGGCGAGGGTGTTACAAGATGGTATCGAGCTGTGCGTTGACTATAGGATCGTGACCTAGGAATGGAATAGGAAAACCATATGAATTATAAACACTATTTTATTCTGTCTTATCTTCATATGATTCACTCTAGTATATTCTTATCACTTCAATTCTAATATAGAGAACCATATCATACAATTGATGAGAATAGTTAGAATTATGCCTACCATCTAGTTCTTCATTAGGAAGTCGATATCACTTTGCTATTGATCATATAAAAAATGATGGTATATCAATATTATTGATTAGGATTGTTTGTTTGTTTGCTTGTTTGTTGTTTGAATATGTTGTGTATGGGTAGGAAAATATTTCTCTTAGTCCTCTTCTATCAATAGTCATCTATATTGTCCCAAATAGATGCCAACTTTAGTTTTCTTAAGGGGGTTAGCCTCGATATTGTACCCATAGTGAGAGAAGCCACTTAGGAGTTTGAATTTGATCATCGAGAAACCACCCAAAACCATGCTAGCCATTGCGAATCTCGGGACGAGATTCATCTTAAGGGGGTCCTATGTGAGAGAGAGATAGAGAGAACGAGAGGAGATGAGATAGGTATGAGAGTATAGAGGAGGACGCGACGGTCTTATCTACACCCCTCAAGGTCAGCGGCGAGCATCACGGCGGTCGAATTTTGATGACGACGGCAGACGACATTGGAGGTACGCACGCAGGTGTCTGTGTGCATGAGGTTGACGATGATGATCATTTTGCAGAAAACCCCCTAAGCTTCTTCGAAACAAACCCGCGGTCCCTGGCAGTGTCCCACCTGTCAGTCATAGAGTGAGACAAGCCGGGCTGATTACTGGGCCGAGGTGGGCTGCTGTAAAGTGGATAAAGAGATAGAAAATGGGCCATGGGCCAGATCTAGTCTCCTTCTGTTTTTTTCTTTGATCTTTCCTTTTTCTATATTCTGTTTTGTTTTTCAGATTTAAATTTTAATCTTTGATTTGAACTTTTCTAACAAAGTTTATTTGCTGAATACTTGCACCAACAATTGATATTGATTGAGATTTATTTTGTAAACCTTTATGATAAATATTTTTATATTTCTTTATTTTCTTTATATGAACCCCTTTTAATATTTTGTAGAAGCCTTTGTTATTAATCTTCTTTTTATAATAACCATGGTTTTATTACATGATATTTCCTTATTTGTTTATAAAACTTAATTCTAGTTAGCTCATAGTTTGGATGGAAATTTTTATATAATGATCATATGTCATTATTTGATGCATGATATGCAAAGGAAATTATTTGGTTAATATTACTCTCGTAGATTTGGGAATAATAAAGTATATATATTTTATTATAACTAACATAGTAGTTAGGGTTTGAATTGTAAGTGCTTACCCTAGAGTTTAGGGTTCTTAATATAGTTATATTCTTTTGTTGATGTGAGTAAAGATTTTATAGCTAAAACACATTATCTTTATGATTGTGATCTTTAATGATATCACCATTCAAAAATAGACAGTTATACCCTGGAATGTCTAATGGAAAGGAATTGATAAAGATAACTCTTAAACACATAGGGTTATGATAATTGGAAATAACAGAGATGTGCTTAAGTGATTAGCTATAGGAAAATATCCCTTATAAAACATTGTGGAAATAATACGATTTATCCAACAGATGAGCTATCTATTAAGGTTGATCATAGATTTAGGGTTTAGTGCTTACTAATAATTCCTATCTTCCATAATTCATAATTCTGGACTTCTAATTAAGGAATTCCTTTCCTAGATATTCTACTTCTTCATATCCATCATCATGTGCTAACATGATTAGTTTTGCTTTACAAAAATATTCCTATCCACCTTTAATTCCTCTAAACCATTTATAAATCCAATGAGTTTGACACTAAGGCTTTCATAATCTTCTCATGTCCATGCTTGGTTATATAAACTGCTCTACTGCTAATAACCTCCAATCCAACAAGTAGCTACTTCTAACTCCAATCATATTCTTTCCTAACCATCCACCACTAATATTACTCTAGTAGATGTATTTATAATTATATATATCAAATCCTACTTCACCTTAAGTGTTTAATATTTTCCAAGAGGAAAATACTAACTCTATAATCCAATGTTACTCTAACATCATCTTAATCATACAATCTTATCTTTACTTGACTCCAATATCTCATATTAGAGTTAAATCATGTTTTACCCACCAATGTTACTTATACTGGATATAAGCATTCAATCTTGGTGACTAAAGCATGATCATTATAATTCTCTGATCCTATATCGTTTAGGTTTCCAGTTGGCTAATCAAGGCTTTCATTCTTACAACATTATAGTTGTATTATAATTATTTTCTGTTTATCTCTATTGGACTAAGAGATATGATTCCTTGACTATACATACTTGATCCCATAGGATTACTCCTATTAACTATCTCCAGAATTCATCCTTGTAATCTCTTTGTTACCATATTGATTTGATTTCCTCTAATCACTCCCATCCTATAGATGATATCTAAAACTAGCATTACTATTTACCTCTTCTTACTTCTTTCTTTATAGGCCTTTAAGTGAATGCTATGATAAAGATAAGAGTTGCTAGGTCAAGAATTGATAGGTTAAGAATTGGTGAATCAATAGTTGATTACTCAACAGTGATGAGCAATAGATATTAGAATAAGGTTCAATAGATATGATAAAGATCCTTATGGAAAGAAAGATATGTGGTAAATGATCTTAACTTGATTTCCTTGCTACTTAATCTCACTAAAGGGTTAAGGTTAGATATTACCATGATACTCATAGTAAGAATAGATAAGAATAAGATAGGTCAGGATTAGTTATTACATTCTTATTACTTGAGTTATAGTTTTAACTTGGTATTCATGAGTTGTTGTGAGGAATATTATGATATGATCCCTTAAGGATCAGATATAAATCATTAAGCAATGCATTAAGTTTTAAATTTTATTATATTTGATCTACCCTTAGATCAAATCATGTTTACCCAAATAAGGTCTTAGCAAAGGTCATATTGGAACTTATCACAGTCAACTTGATGATCTATTTCAATTCCATCAAGTTGAAAGAAGCTTCAATCACTTTGACAAGTTTTATTCAAAAGCGCGAAAAATATTTGGATTTTCTATGCATGAATGCAATGCACACATATGGGTTCAGCTTATTTCTAATCTCTAATGCTGGGATGTTACAGACTCTCCCCCTTAAAATAAACTTCATCCTTGAAGTTCGCAAACTTTCACATTTCGGAGTAAGAAATTGACTTGTAGTGGTTACGGTATTTCTCAACTCCATGGTAACCTTGAATGGAAATAATTGTAGTATTCCATATCCAGATCCTTTTCCTTGAATTCTCATCATTCTTGGCAATATTCAACTTGTTGTCTCAATCCTTCAAAGTTTCTTTTACAATCCTCCTTGAGAGATATGTACTTATTCTAACTCCTTTATTTTGGGGTCTCTTCTTTAGTTCCATATCCTGATTAGGTATCCTAATCCAACTCTTTTACTTAATAATTGAACTTTCTTACTATGTTATATAAGGTCTAGGAAGTCTCACTAAAACAGTTTTAAATTTCTATTAGTCAATAATTGTGGCCAAAAGACTATATGTGCCTTGTCTTTGGATGGTTTATACCGGTGGTCTTCCGAAGGTTGGGTTTGAACTCATTAAATTCATTCCTATAGGAATTTATTGTTCCTCGACACCTGTCCAATTGGATGTGCTTTATTCTCTCTTATGAATCACTTATGAGTTGTTTCCTCCAGAATTAGCCTATTAAGACTAATCCATTTTACTATCTTCAAGTTTTTACTTTAACGGGCTTTAGATAATCTTTTATTATTATCTTTAATTCTTCTAGGAGTACTTTTATAATGATGACTTCTTTTACCCTTCTGAAAATAAGGCTTAATCTTGTCATAGGTTAGTATTTCTTCTCCAACCTTTACTCTAAGATTAAGATAACATTACTTCTGTTTACTGTTTTACTCTCCCCCTTAGGGTTTACTAATAATCTCTAAACAGCATATATAGTAACCATTGGTTTTATAATTAGAATGTTGGGCTTTGTCTAGATTATTCTTTACCTGGTTAGGGTCGCACGAAAGATTGTACGGTGTATCCACAAATTGTGGATCTCCGAAGCAAATCTTTTAGTATTATTAGTCTTACTTACTATTTGGATATTTTCGCTTTGGTAAGCTGACTTCGCGAAACGCTTCGAAATACGATCGCTTTAAATTTATACTCCTCTATGTCTTACTTAACTTATGCCAAATTTTATGCTCTTTATGCAACTTTTAAAATAATCTGTTTAACTATTTTGACCGATACCTGCTGCGGTAAGTTACCGACTGCGGACCATCCTAGGGTGTATGTATTACCCTACGATTTCCGACACATTTCTGGCATTCACTCTAACTTATTCAAGTTTGAATACCACCCATTTCTAGTGAGCTTCATTTCACTACTTCTTGTTGTTTTATTCTACATGTAAACCTCCTTGGTATACGGAATTCGTCACTCCCTTGCACGGATTCCCATTCCTATCTAGGTCTATAACATCAAGTAATAACTGGGTGTTACATCATGCATTTGCACACCTAATTAAACTTCATGTACAGATCTAGCCAATCAAGAAGATTCAAGAAAATCCAAAAGTAGATAAACAACAAAAAATATACCATGTATTATACATAGGTTTTAAATAATTTACAATTGTACTAAACGTTCCAACGGTTTGCCCCTCACATACATTACACAACTACCTTACAAGAACTTCCTGATCTTCTGAGTATATCCTCACTTATTTCGGCAAACCTTTCAAACTGCAATACGCATTACCCTCTATGTACATTATTCAAGCACTCATCCCTTGGGATGTCGTTCCTTTCTAACTTCCATCTTCCTCTAGTGCTTCCTGGAGTTCCGTCCATGATGACGTGAAGTCCTATGACTACCTTCTGGAGCATAAGAGCATCCAGGAGGTGCGTATTCTTGATTAGAAGTACCGAGACTGAGATTAGTCATTGAAAAATGACTAGAGTTGGCATAGTCTTCTATAGGATATTCCTGGTTTTCCGGCAACGCTTCCTCAAAGTAAGTTGGCTCCTTAGCCTTTTCTTGGATTCATTCGTACATATTGGTATAGTAGCTATCGGAATACTCTTCTAAGTCGATTGGATTAGTGTCACCCCCGTATGATCCATAAGGCTCTCTATGGTTATAGTTGTACTCTTCTCGGATACCTGTATCACAAGGTATAGGATTTCCTATGGTTCCACCTTGAGATTCTACTCCCCATTCATACTGGTTTTTCTCAGGGTTATTTGGAATAGCTCCAGCCCATTCCAGTTGTTCGGAGTTATACTTGGTCCATAGATTTTCAGGTGGCTGGGTTTTATTTTGGTAGTAGGCATAGTTTTCTGAGTGTGGATCATCAAACTCAGTTTCCTCATACACTTCTCCTGAAGGTATGTATTTGGGATGCCTAGATTCTTTATCTAACTTATTCCTATGTGACATTGCCTTATCAGGATTAGTAAAATCCTCAATGACCGTATCCAGTTCCTGAACTAAGACTTGGTGAGTATTATTGTAGAGTTCCCAGCCTTTAATAAGGTAGAGATCCCTGTGTTTACAATGCTAGTCCCTGGATCAATAGCTAGCATCCACAGTTAAGATGTAATATCAAGAATCAAAGGTCATAATACAACTTTATAACCAGGAATAACATAATTTTATTACATCTTACATAGCTCATTTTGCTATTACATTACATTGCAGCGGAATATCTACAAGCATGGGGTCCTTCATCTTCAAAGTGCCACAGGCAAACATGTTGGTTATAGACTTTGTAATCCTAATCAATCAACTTCACTAATTTCAATCAAACCTGCAACGTCACAAGTTACAGCCACAAGGGTCAATACATTTGAATTGTATTGGCAAGTTTCACTACTATGTAGAATAATAAGTGGATCCTATCAATGCATGCATATTTGGCTAAGTAGGGTTTTAGGCTCATTTGCAGAAAGCAATAATTTATCCTATCTTTTCAAAATAGTTTTGATCTTTTGTCAAATCTTTCTAAACTCCTTGGTAAATCCCCAAGTGTTTCAAGTCTTTGTCAAAATCTCTTGAGCTCCTTGGTAAATCCCCAAGTGCTTCAAGTTTTTATCAAAATCCCTTGAGCTCCTTGGTACACCCCAAGTACTTCAAGTTTTTATCCAAATATCTTGAGCTCCTTGGTAAATCCCCAAGTGCTTCAAGTTTTTATCCAAATCTCTTGAGCTCCTTGGTAAATCCCCAAGTGTTTCAAGTCTTTGTCAAAATCTCTTGAGCTCCTTGGTAAATCCCCAAGTGCTTCAAGTTTTTATCAAAATCCCTTGAGCTCCTTGGTACACCCCAAGTACTTCAAGTTTTTATCCAAATCTCTTGAGCTCCTTGGTAAATCCCCAAGTGCTTCAAGTTTTTATCCAAATCTCTTGAGCTCCTTGGTAAATCCCCAAGTGCTTCAAGCCTTTTGTTGTCACTTAAAAGTTTTTCTTTTAGAAATTGGAATGTCGAGATTTCCCATAGCTTCAGGCCTTTAGTTGCTCAGTATTGTCCATAACCGGGGACACGGCTAAGTACTTAGAATTTTTATCTTCTGCAGAAGTTGTACACTTTACCCACATGACACAATCTCATCTTGTTTCCACCAGTGGCCGCTGGATAAGTACTCACCAGGATGGAGTACTGGCAGATTGAGAATGTGACGAAGTCTTTCCATAGGGTCCTCCCATACACCATGCTAGCTTGTCTTCAGGCACCCATGTAGGGTTCCGAGTTCCCTCATTTTCAGTTAACCTGAAGACCAATGCATGGGTCTTCCCAATGTAGTTGACTAAGCCAGAGCCATAATAGCATGTGGTCAGACATACCTGCCACCATTGGAGAAACATGTTCAATCTCTAAGTCCCTGGGTGGTTTTCATCTGGTGCACAACAAAAAGAGATTGCCATATAAACATGGTTCCTCTTGTTGCCACCTTGTCCAACACTTGTGTAACCTTGTCCACCCAGGTGGTTCATTGAGTACTTTTTTTATTATATAAAACATAAGTCTTTTCTCAACCTCATAAAATCTCAACATGTATCTCTTCTCAAAATATGTAGCTTGGCTAAGCATTTTACAACTACAATGTTTTCACTAAGGAATATATATAGGTATCCTATTAGGTTTTAGCATAGCTTAAGTATGGAAATCCTTTTCATGCATGTTTTCAAAATCCACTAAGTATAATGAAAATAGTAGGACTTTTAGATGATAGTGTCACTTGCCTTTTTGGTAGGGAATGTTGGTTCACTTCTTGATCTTGCTACTCTCACACTCTTCTAACTTCACTACAAATCAATCAAGCAAACAAAGATTCAACTAGCATTCCAAACCATAATCAAACAATTCATCACACATAAAATCATAGAAACCAAGTCATGCATGCAAGCATGCAAAATAGTTTTATTTGCAAAGGTGGTTTCTACTAGGCTCTATACTTTGCAAGATTCAAGGTGGTCATTTTCTAAAGTGGCAAAACCATTTGCAAAAGGAAAATGATACTACTCCCCCGGGGGATCACGCGCTCGCGTCCCCCGGGTACGGAGCCGTTGGATGAAAACGATCAAGACCTTTCACTAGCTCACTGCCTGGTAACACAAAACAACCTTATCTGTTTATCGTGTCTTCTCCACCGTTATTTTTACCCATGGCAAGCTCCTCCGCGCGCCGCCTCGTCTCTTGCTCCTCCCCGGCGCCACCACACCTCTGCTCCTCCGCGTCGTTGCTCCTCCGCGCGGCCGCGCCGGGCCATGTCGTCGAGCCAAGCTGTGACCGCTGTCGTCGAGCCAAGCTGTGACCGCGTTCTCGTCCAAGCTGGGGCTAGGCTTGTACTGGTCCGTGTGCTCCGCCAGGGCTTCCTCGTCCTGGTTGTTCAGGAAGAAGGGCCCGAGCACCCACACCGGCATATCCAGCGTCGCTCCCAGGCACTCGGCGAACTGCCCCTCGATGTCCAGGAACGAGTTCACCACGACGCCGTCGACCTCTCGTTCCTCTCCTCAGAACGCCTCCACGGCGGGGAGAAGAAGGCCAATGGCCATGTGCCCTTGGTCAGCTCCACGCGCATCGGCATGCCCGGCACCACGAACTCACCCTCAGGCTTGTCCTTGTGCGTGGCCATGTTCATGTCACGGAGCGAGTAGAAGCAGGACAACGTCAAGTTTGCTACATGCGCCCGGTCTTGGTACATGTGGCGCAAGCTTTTGCTACCAACCATGTATGGCCTTGCTACCTGCGGTGCCAAGCTTTGCTACCGACCGTGGTCGGCCTTGCTACATGCGGCGACTCGCTACATGCGGCGGTGCCGCTTGCTACAACGGGCCAGCAATGGTGCTACATGTGGCTGATGGTGATGCTACGTCTTTGGTGATGGCGGTGCTTTGCGGCCTGCGGCCTTCGTGCATCGTCGACGGCTATCATAAGCTGGCGGTCTGCTACGTGCGGCATCGGTGGTTGCTAAATGCGTTGGTGACGCCTACACAGGCGTCGAGGTTTGCTATGTGCGATTATCGGACTTGCTACATAGGCATGCCGACCTCGCTACATAGGCGCGGGAGAGGTATAGCGAGCCGCTTTTTGCTGGCGTGAAGCTTTGCTACAAAGGCACGACGCCTTGCTACAAAGGTATGTCAGCCTTGCTACAGATGTATGGCATCGCCTTCTTGGACGATGGCGTCGACTTGCTATAGAGGAACAACATCACCTTCTCCGTGGCGGCTTTTTTGCTACAACGGTGAAGCCCCTACGGGGCATAACGTCCTTGCTATAGAGACGCAAGGCGTCTTCTCCGGCAACATCTTTTCTTCTCCGTCGACAAAGCGTTTTTGCTACATGCAGCCGGCGACAGTGCTACAAGGGTGCCTTGGATTTTCCGGCGAGATATCCGGCGAAATAGGAGTTTGCTACAATATAAGTTTTTTTTTGCTACAACTGTTTTGTGATTTTGCTACAATAGCGTAACATTTTTGCTACACGGTCTCCGGTGAGGTCTAATGGTGAAATTCTCCGGCGAGTCTCCGGTGAGGTCGGATATGCTACAATAGCACAACTTTTTTGCTACAGGGTCGCCGACAAGGTCTCCGGCGAGGTCCAGTCTGTTTTTATTTTTTTAGACCGAACCGTTTTCTGCTACAATGTAGCAAAAGCGGGGCAAATGTAGCAAAAGCGGGATTTTGAATTCAAAAAAGGACACGTGGTTGGCTGGGGACCCGGGGGATGAAAACCACAAATCCCCCGGGGGACGCCTAGCACTGTCATTTGCAAAAGGGTTTTATCTATAGATCATTTTTAAATCAAATCTTCATTTCATGTGATTGAAATTGTTTTTAGCAAAAAATTTATGTTGTTCACCAAATAAGTTGTTAGTTCACAAAACTTGGTGTTTAGGGTCAGTAGCTTTGAATCAAAACATTTTTCAAAGGTTTTTGTTCAAAAAAAAAACATTTCCATAATAAAACCAATATTTTTATTTGACTAGAAATGGGATAATTCAATTATTCAATCCTATTCTTCACCAAATACATTTTTAAATCCATGAGTTGGTTCCCAGGGTCAGTAGGTTCACCATAAACCAATTTGCAAAGATTCCATCCTTAAAATCATTTTGGAATAATTTTTATAACCTAAACAAGCATACAAATGTTTCTGCAAAATCAAACATTTTACCAGAAGCTTTTTACTAAACAAATTGCATGGTTGGCTAGGGCTTGCTCCACTGATTCCATTGATATAAAGTTTGCAAATTTTGGACGTGTGGATCAAAAGTTACAAGGTTTACAAATTTGCATCTAAATCAGATTCAAACTTTGTTTTAAACAGAACTGGTGCCACGCGGCGCAATATTATTGGGCGGCACCAGTTCGCACGGATCGGGAAACTACAGCCATTGGATCTAAGTGAGACGGTGCGGTTCAGATTAGCCCGTACCTCTTCGTTTAATGAATCTATCGAGGCCGCCGGATGGAAATCTAACGGTGCGGGTTGACTTGACCAAACATGAGCGGCGCCGACGGTGGCTGGCGGCGGTGCACGGTCAGGCGGTGGCGCTACGGCGGCTACAGGAAGCAAAGAAGAAGGTTAGGGTGCTTACAGTGATCGCGGTGACGCTCTGATGCTCAAGGTACGGTCAGCTCGTCGAGGGGCGCTCTAGTTCCAGCGGGATTTCTCGCCGGAGTTGCGTCTGACGACGGCCACGCTCTGTCGTCGTCGGGGACGGTGCTACGGGTCACGAGGGAGCAAATAGAGTGCATGGTCAGACGCGCAAATATATGGCGATGATGCGTGCGTGATTGAGAGGGCTCGGGGTGGTCTAGACTTACCAGGAAGACTCGCCGGAGAGAGAAGCAGTCGCGGCGGCGCTCAGTCGAGGTGGTTGCCGACGCTTTGGGTCACCAGAGGAAGTGTGGCTAGGTTCAGTGGATGCGCAAAGTGATGGAGATCCAGTGAGCGTGAACTAGAGAGGAGGGGGCGGCGTGTACTCACCGGAATTGTTCGCGGAACTCGCCAGAGCAGTGAGGGCGCGGGCTCGAATTGGGGCAGCCTAGAGGCAGAGGGGGAGGGTTGTCTGGGGGAAATGAGAGAGAGGAGGGAGGCGTTTAAGCACGCGTCATCGCAGGGGGAGTTAAAGCCGCTATCAACGCGAATTGATCGCCGGCGTTACTGGCTGCAACGGCAGGGAGTAATCGACGTGGGTTCGAAGACGATGAACAGGAGAGGTGGGACCTTGCTGTCAGTGAGAAAGGGAGTGAGGGGGAGGGTCCACTCGTCGGTGTCTGCGTGGGTCAGTAAGTTGGTGCCAATCGTTTTCTGCGGGGAGAGAGCTAGTTGGGCTGCTGGGCCAGGTGAGTTGGGTCCGGTCTGTTTCTATTTTTTTTCCAAATGCTTTATCTTTTTCTATTTCTATTTTCTGTTTTGAAATTCAATCAAACAAATCAATCAACAAATCAATTCAAAATTCCTCCAAACTTTTGCATTGAGTTCTGGTTTTGTTTAACAACAATATTCCAAGTCCCAAAATAATATAATATTTTTATTTTAGGGTCCAATTATAATTAAATAAAATGGACCTTTGTTATTAAATCAAATGGGTTTTGATTTATTTAAAATATCCATTTGAAATCAAAACCAAATCAGTAGGTTTAGTTTGAAAATATAGAATTCTTTGGAAAACTTGTTTTAAAATAAATATATAAGTTTTGATGTTTAATTAAAATGGTAAAACCTTTATTTTAATAAAATTGGTTTATTAAAACCTTATTAATTTATTTACAAAAACCCTTACTATTTTGTTTCAAATAGAAATGTTTTATTTCAAAGGTTTGGCCAAGTTTTAATTTGGCTCTATAAAATAATCCTTATTTAAATTTCTACCTTTTCATTTGAAAACCAAATCTTTTTATTAAAAGATCCAAAATAGTAATTCCAAATATTTTAACTATATTGTTTATTTATCTTTTTAAATCCCTTTAGGATTTTTATTTGATCCAAATAGGTTTTGAAAGTTTCAAATTGGAATCCAAAAGTTTCTTTTCACTCTGAAAATCAACAAAGTTTATTTTATTCATTTATTTTTCACATTACAAGATTTGGAAAATCTTTGGATGTGAAAATTATGATAAGTGTTTAACAAAGACCGATAACGATCCATATACTCTACAGCTAGAGTAGGTTCAGTTTGGACTAGAGTAGAGTGATCTAACTCATGCTCTGGATTTGAGGTTTCATGGGATATAATGGTGTGAGCATTACCTTCTAGGGCTTGGGATTTATGTTCTCCGATCATGGTTATGGCTGATGCTACGGCAATCGGATATGCAGATGCCATGCACCTTGCCTCTCCTGATGGCATTTCTCCCTTAAGTCCTAACTTCTTGGGTAACATGATCATGACACGGTATTTAGCTTGCCCATCATAGTAACTGTAAATCTTGACCAAAAATCTCGATTCACATTCCAAACTCCATAGAAGTTGTCGGAGATTATCTTTCCAATCCCCTCCATAGTCATTCAGCGTCATGTTCATCACTTGAACATTCCGGGGTGGATACCGAGGTGCCATGTGGAACTGCAGATAAGAAATTATCGTCAGTCACATAGAGTTAAAACTCTTGGGTAATGATCGGGATTGCAATCATACTAAAGAATTATCGCACTAGCAACATGACAGGATTATTCTCAAGTGAATATCCCTCATATTAACTCTTTATTATTGCAGATATGTGTCCTATAGGTTCTACCCATTTACTAGGTTTCCAACCTAAGGTCAAAGCATATGCTCTGATACCAGCTGCGGTGACCCAGCATACCACTGCATGATGTAGTACACTATAGTCGTTGACATAACACTAATGAAACACCGTTCACTAGTATTACATCCCTCAGAGTGGTACAACAGAAACACAGCGGGTCCAATACATGGCTAAAGGTTACAACTCACTCTATACACAAGATCCAGAGAACACTCTAGGTTAAAGAGAGAGAAAGAACTTCTTACAAAGAAGAATCAAAGATAAACAACGCAAAAACTATTATACTATTACGACTAGTATCTTAACTAAGGGCTTGGAATTGCTGCTATTGCAAAGAACTACAGAAATAGGTTCTTTGGTTAGAGAGTATATTCCTATCTAATTAGTAACTTCGTCTTCACTTGAGTTAATGTATATGTTGACTTCCTTGTCTTCTTTGAAGAGCTTTAGCTTTGGATGATGATTCCTAGAGCATAACTGGATGTAAATGTTGTCTTAATGGCTTCAGAATCTAGCAAGGGTTAAGATGATATGTTGAGTATGAGCATACTCAACAAGTTCACTAGAAAAGGAGTGTTTGATGCACTATATCTACAGCCATAGACCATAGGTCATAGGCAATGCGGGTTTTCATAAACATTTCTTCAAAGGTTGCTTTTATTCTGAAAAGCTATGTTCGTCAGTCTTCACGGGTTTACCAGAACTTTCATGGAGTTCCTTTCCCGCCGCATTCGTAGCTCCTTCCTAGAATAGGGAGTAACAAGTTACAGTTCTTACACTCTGCAGAGGTGCGTCACTTTACCGATGAGAGATCAACTCCTTGTTGCACAACCGGGCAGCTTACCCGTCCACAATTCCATGTTGTGGGGCCCAGTAGATGATCCAAGCCAATCACTTCCCTCTTCGTGACCTCATATGTCTGCACGATCCTTTGGGGCCGGCTCACCTCCGTTAATCCCCCTTCCAGGCAGGCTAAAATCCTGATGAGTTCCCAAAGACTCTATGACTTGGTGATGCCCGGACAAGTACCATTTAAATGGACTATATCCCTAAACACCATTCATAGATAATCTCGACACCAAAAGTGTGGGGCGTAAGGGTGCCCACCCATATGTTGGATCCGCACAAGGAATCATCACGTTAAGGTCGTCTTGCCTCCATACGAGAGGAAAAAGATACAGCTGACTTCTCTGTCCCATTCCAAATCTCATGGTTAACGCGTAATATACGGCGCAAGAATCACTGGCGACATTGGTCGTTAGTCCTAGATAATATGTTCCTTTACCACTAGAACTTTCATAGTAGGTTATCACCTCATGGTAAATAACCTATCATCATATTATTATGAAAATAGTGTTTTCTGACCTTTTTCAAATGCAGGTGTTAACAACACTAGATTTGCAAAATACTTTACAGAAAATAATCAAAGGACATGAGCAAGTGTGAACTTGCCTTTTGTGATTGCAAGATTATGCACTCACGATCTTCAATACAATATAAGATCCAATATCTGAAATCGACATCATTGGTCCAGTAAGGACTAATGTTTAAAGAAGCAAGATTCTCTTATGCATAAGTAATGTGATGCATTTTATAAACGCGGATCCCGGGAATAACGTTGTTCTAGGGTTTGGATACTGGAAATGATGTCTTTGAAATGTGTTGTACTTTTAGTTAATTTTCACACTTGTGCTTTTTGTTAAGGCTTGTGAGTGTGTGAAACCACATGTAATTATAATAACATAAAACAATGAGATACACACCAACGTGAAATGTTACTCAAGATTGCTTACATTATAATTGTTTATCTTTAAATTTTACTTTACAAGTAATGGTCTTAATAAGGAACTTAAGTGTTTACAATCTTAAGCATACAAGTAAAGTTTGAAACAATGTGATTGTGATTAATTGTCATCTGTTGATTATAATGATAGTTCCTTGAATTTAATATGTTAAGAGTTGGAGATATTATTATAAGGTTTGTTGATTGAAGTGGCAAAACGAATAACTTTTGAAGAAAAGATTCCTTTTCTAAGGTCTACACAATCTTTGTGGTTAATCAAACATGATTGAGGTTGTTTGTGCTTTCTTGAATAGCTTGGACTTGAGATGCTTTATAACTTAATTATAACAGACCAAAGTTAACTATAAAACATATAATAAAGTCTTTAGTCTTATACTGTAAGTCTTGTGGACTAAAGTTAACTTTAAAAACATGGATGGTTTTAAAGTGTAATGCTTATGACATTTGTACCTTGTGTACCTTGTAATGTTGCCTTAAAGTTACTTAAGAATGGTTATTCTCCTATTTAAGTAGTGGGCTCTTAATTTTATAATGGAACAAGATCACTTATTTCCTTATAAAGGTATGATTATAATTTGTGGATAAGTAAATAGTACTAGTGACTATTCATGAATTATCGTTGGATTCAATCCATTATAAGGTTGTGAGTGGAATAATGGTAAAAGGTTCTATTTGATTAAAATATCATTCTTGAAGATTTTATAATTGTTAAAGATCTTTTTAGAAAATAAACTATACATATGGTTGAAGGATAATTCAATAAAATTGTATTTATAATGTTTTGAACCATTATGACTTCATGTTATTAATATTTAAGACTAGTATTACTTATTAGACTTTAATTGGTTGATTTTAGAATATTAGCAATTTTTATTTACCCTTATATGAATTATCTGTTAAGGAAATAGGCTTAAATTCAAGTTGCTAAAGTGTTTGAATTTTTTTATTTACCTCAAAAGTGGAATATTATATTTTTAACATGTAGGTATTATTTTTGTGATTATTTTGGTATATTACATTTATTTTTATGATTTATAAATAATAAGATATGATTTTTATAATATTTATTACCTTATTAATACATAATAAATATTGAATTAAGTGGAATAATAATGGATGATTATAGTTTTAAAGTATTGTTTTCATTTTTCTAAGATTTTTGATATTCTATTTATATTTTTAATATTTACCAATATTAAAATATGAATTATCCAAGTTTTATTACTTATAAAATCTTTATTGAATAATAATTATTTAAGTAACTAACATAATAATGTTTGATAATAGTTTAATGTTATAGATTTTATTTTTCTAAATTTTTTCATATATTATACATATTTTTCTAAATTACAAAACAAAAATTATTAATTAAACAAGATTTAATCATTTATTTCATTTCTGGAATACTGATATTTGAATTTATATTGTTTTATCAACTTCCTGAACAGGGAATACTTTTTGTACCGAGGCTAAACCTACCCAAGGTCACTGACTGGTGGGCCAGTGGCCACATCATCAGCCACACGTGCAAAGACTAGGTCAAACTGGCTGAGTAGGCATGGAATGATGTGAGCATGACGTCATCGTGATGTCAGTAGAAGATGAACACCACAGATCGATGATCGATCTGCCGATTTAATGCATACGCGGGGCTGCGGTTAGGATTGTTGGAAAGAGGACGATGCGAGGAGCCTAGGAGTGGTGGCGCCGTTAGCAAATGGTCGTCGGAGGATGGTCAACAACGGTGGACAAAGGCGGCGGTGTCAGGTGCTCGTGGTGGAAGCAATCTAGAGCGAAATACAGAGAACAAAAGGTACTGAAAGAACCAGTGACTCACCAGGATGCTTGTAGTGACGACGGCGAGGAGAGGCGAGCTCAAACGGCGTCGTCATGGTCGACGGCGAGCGGAAGACAAACGCGTTCGATGCACATGATTACGGCCTTCTCGGCTCGATTCCTCCTCTGAGTAGACGAAGTCCACTACCACGGAGCTTGTGGTATCACCGGTTGGTCGTGGGGTGGTCTAAAACGGCGACGACAAGCGACTCCGGCGAGCTAGGGTTTCGGGTCCTATGCGAGAGAGAGATAGAGAGAACGAGAGGAGATGAGATAGGTATGAGAGGATAGAGGAGGACGCGGCGATCTTATCTACACCCCTCAGGGTCGGCGGCGAGCATCACGGCGGTCGAATTTTGATGACGACGACGGATGGCATCGACGGTACGCACGCAGGTGCCTGTGTGCGTGAGGATGACGACGATGATCATTTTGCGGAAAATCCCCTAAGCTTCTTCAAAACAAACCCGCGGTCCCTGGCAGTGTCCCACCTGTCGGTCACAGAGTGAGACAAGCCGGGCTGATTACTGGGCCGAGGTGGGCTGCTACGGGCTGCGTGTGAGCAGTGGATAAAGAGATAGAAAATGGGCCATGGGCCAGATCTGGTCTCCTTCTGTTATTTTTCTTTGATCTTTCCTTTTTCTATATTCTGTTTTGTTTTTAGATTTAAATTTTAATCTTTGATTTTAACTTTTCTAACAAAGTTTATTTGATGAATACTTGCAGCAACAATTGATATTGATTGAGATTTGTTTTGTAAACCTTTATGATAAATATTTTTATATTTCTTTATTTTATTTATATGAACCCCTTTTAATATTTTGTACAAGCCTTTGTTATTAATCTTCTTTTTATAATAACCGTGGTTTTATTACATGATATTTCCTTATTTGTTTATAAAACTTAATTCTAGTTAGCTCATAGTTTGGATGGAAATTTTTATATAATGATCATATGTCATTATTTGATGCATGATATGCAAAGGAAATTATTTGGTTAATATTACTCCCATATATTTTGGGAATAATAAAGTATATATATTTTATTATAACTAACATAGTAGTTAGGGTTTGAATTGTAAGTGCTTACCCTAGAGTTTAGGGTTCTTAATATACTTATATTCTTTTGTTGATGTGAGTAAAGATTTAATAGCTAAAACACATTGTCTTTATGTTTGTGATCTTTAATGATATCACCATTCAAAAATAGACAGTTATACCCTAGAATGTCTGAGGGAAAGGAATTGATAAAGATAACTTAAACACATAGGGTTATGATAATTGGAAATAACAGAGATGTGCTTAAGTGATTTGCTATAGGAAAATATCCCTTATAAAACATTGTGGAAATAATATGATTTGTCCAACAGATGAGCTTGTTGTTAAGCTTGATCATAGATTTAGGGTTTAGTGTTTACTAAGAATTCATATCTTCCATAATTCATAATTCTGGACTTCTAATTAAGGAATTCCTTTACTAGATATTCTACTTCTTCATATCCATCATCATGTGCTAACATGATTAGTTTTTCTTTAAAAAAATATTGCTGTCCACCTTTAATTCCTCTAAAACATTTATAAATCCAATGAGTTTGACACTAAGGCTTTCATAATCTTCTCATGTCCATGCTTGGTTATATAAACTGCTCTACTGCTAATAACCTCCAATCCAACAAGTAGCTACTTCTAACTCCAATCATATTCTTTCCTAACCATCCACCACTAATATTACTCCAGTAGATGTATTTATAATTATATATATATATCAAATCCTACTTCACCTTAAGTGTTTAATATTTTCCAAGAGTAAAATACTAACTCTATAATCCAATGTTACTCTAACATCATCTTAATCATACAATCTTATCTTTACTTGACTCCAATATCTCATATTAGAGTTCAATCATGTTTTACCCACAAATGTTACATATACTGGATATAAGCATTCAATCTTGGTGACTAAAGCATGATCATTATAATTCTCTGATCCTATATGGTTTAGGTTTCCAGTTGGCTAATCAAGGCTTTCATTCTTACAACATTATAGTTGTATTATAATTATCTTCTGTTTATCTCTATTGGACTAAGAGATATGATTCCTTGACTATACATACTTGATCCCATAGGATTACTCCTATTAACTATCTCCAGAATTCATCCTTGTAATCTCTTTGTTACCATATTGATTTGATTTCCTCTAATCACTCCCATCCTATAGATGATATCTAAAACTAGCATTACTATTTACCTCTTCTTACTTCTTTCTTTATAGGCCTTTAAGTGAATGCTATGATAAAGACAAGAGTTGCTAGGTCAAGAATTGATAGGTTAAGAATTGGTGAATCAATAGTTGATTACTCAACATTGATGAGCAATAGATATTAGAATAAGGTTCAATAGATATGATAAAGATTCTTATGGAAAGAAAGATATGTGGTAAATGATCTTAACTTGATTTCCTTGCTACTTAATCTCACTAAAGGGTTAAGGTTAGATATTACCATGATACTCATAGTAAAAATAGATAAGAATAAGATAGGTCAGGATTAGTTATTACATTCTTATTACTTGAGTTGTAGTTTTAACTTGGTATTCATGAGTTGTTGTGAGGAATATTATGATATGATCCCTTAAGGATCAGATATCAATCATTAAGCAATGCATTAAGTTTTAAATTTTATTATATTTGATCTACCCTTAGATCAAATCATGTTTACCCAAATGGCTTCTGATTCAATAGACCCCCAAAGGAATGAAAATAAGGAGACAAATTATATCGATGGCTTAGATTGACCGGTACCTTTTCGCGCGTGGGGGTAGGACCGGGATTCATAAAATTTGGACCATGTATGAAGTGCCCACCAAAGCCCATATGGGCCCGAAGTGTGTCAGTTATCGGGTATTTTGTGCATGCGACATGGAAACGTAAGTTTCCAACTCAAATACAACACTTGCACGTGTGCGCTGACATTACAACACCGTGTACGTGGTTTAGGGTGAGTTCTTTTGGACCCGTCGGTGGGCTACCCTCATGCGCCCTCCTCTAATACGCATGGGGGAAATTCTACCCTTTCGAACATTTACAACTTTTCAGAGTAAGGGGTCTATGGAATCACATCTCGACCCAAATAAGGTCTTAGCAAAGGTCATATTGGAACTTATCACAGTCAAATTGATGATCTATTTCAATTCCGTCAAGTTGAAAGAAGATTCAATCACTTTGACAAGTTTTATTCAAAAGCACGATTGTTTTTTGGATTTTCTATGCATGAATGCAATGCACACATATGGGTTCAGCTTATTTCTAAGCTCTAATGCTGGGATGTTACAGACTCTCCCCCTTAAAATAAACTTCGTCCTCAAAGTTCGCAAACTTTCACATTTCGGAGTAAGAAATTGACTTGTAGTGGTTACGGTATCTCTCAACTCCATGGTAACCTTGAATGGAAATAATTGTAGTATTCCATATCCAGATCATTTTCCTTGAATTCTCATCATTCTTGGCAATCTTCAACTTGTTGTCTCAATCCTTCAAAGTTTCTTTTACAATCCTCCTTGAGAGATATGTACTTATTCTAACTCCTTTATTTTGGGGTCTCTTCTCTAGTTCCATATCCTGATTAGGTATCCTAATCCAACTCTTTTACTTAATCATTGAACTTTCTTACTATGTTATATAAGGTCTAGGAAGTCTCACTAAAATAGGTTTAAATTTCTATTAGTCTATAATTGTGACCAAAAGACTATATTTGCCTTGTGTTTGGATGGTTTATACTGCTGGTCCTTCTGAAGGTTGGGTTTGAACTCATTAAATTCATTCCTATAGGATTTTTTTGTTCCTCTAGACATGTCCAATTGGATGTGCTTTATTCTATCTGATGAATCACTTAAGAGTTGTTTCCTCTAGAATTAGCCTATTAAGACTAATCCTTTTTACTATCTTCAAGTTTTTACTTTAATAGGCTTTAGATAATCTTTTATTATTATCTTTAATTCTTCTAGGAGTACTTTTATAATGATGACTTCTTTTACCCTTCCGAAAATAAGGCTTAATGTTGGCATAGGTTAGTATTTCTTCTCCAACCTTTACTCTAAGATTAAGATAACATTACTTCTGTTTACTGTTTTACTCTCCCCCTTAGGGTTTACTAATAATCTCTAAACTGCATATATAGGAACCATTGGCTTTATAGTTAGAATGTTGGGCTTTGTCTAGATTATTCTTTACCTGGTTAGGGTCGCATGAAAGATTGTGCGGTGTATCCACACAATTGTGGATCTCCGAAGCAAATCTTTTAGTATTATTAGTCTTACTTACTATTTGGATATTTTCGCTTTGGTAAGCTGACTTCGCGAAACGCTTCGAAAGATGATCGCTTTAAATTTTATACTCCTCTATGTCTTACTTAACTTAGGCCAAATTTTATGCTCTTTATGCAACTTTTAAAATAATCTATTTAACTATTTTGACCGATACCTGCTGCGGCAAGTTATTGACTGCGGACCATCCTAGGGTGTATGTATTACCCTACGATTTCCGACACATTTCTGGCATTCACTCTAACTTATTCGAGTTTGAATACCACCCATAAAGGAGTGGATGGTATTATGCGGAGATGTGTCCTAGAATATGAGCAACAAGAGATATTGAGAAAATGCCATGGCAATGCTTATGGAGGACATCATGCTGGGGATAGGACTCCACAAAAATTTTTACAATATGGATTTTATTGGCCTACTCTTTTCAAGGATGCAAGGAAGTTTATTTTATCATGTGATGAATGTCAAAGGGTTGGTAACATTTGTAGACACAATGAAATTCCTATGAATTATTCTATTGTTATTGAACCTTTTGATTGTTGGGGATTTGTGTCAACACCCGGATTTTTAATCCCAGATGCCTGTTATGCCATACATCACAATCCCAGGATTACCATTTTTGCGAGACATAACAGATTCATATATCACAGTACATCATCCATTACAAACCGTACATAAGGTCTTACACGAATAAGGATCTCATGATCCAGTTATTAATACAACTCAAGCAGCGGAATAACGTAATAATAAAGATAGCGTAGGCGAAGCTCCATCTTCGGGGTCACAGGCAATGCTGACGATGGGAGATGATCCTAGTTGTCGTAACCTTCCTGCGGTCCATCATCCTGGTACTCCTCTTTGTAGTCTGGCCACGGGAATAGCCAGTGACAAAGCCATGAGTACTCTTTAAGTACTCGCAAACTAATACTAACAAGTGAAGGGGGTTTTTGTAGTAGGACACTAAGCTCTAGGGTTGTTTTGCAAAAAGCCAGATTTACCTCTACTAAGTTCAGAAGCAAAGAAAACTAGTTGAAATTTTATAACACCTAAGTGGGAACTTGAATTTCATATCACCACTCTGTTGTGGTCAAGTCAAAGTCTCCATTCATTTCATAAGTCATTTTGAAAACATTTGACGGGGGAACAGTATGGCCACTCCAACTATCCATAACCGTGGACGCGGCTATTCGAATAGTTTGACACTCTGCAGAGAATGTACACTTTCACCACAACATTCGATACATCCGTCAGGAACAAATCCTGAATTCACCATACTCAGTATGCGGATAATCAATCCTAACCTTTCAATTACACGCCCTAGTATAGGAACCTCTCCTGTGAGTTTGGCCTCCCAACATTGACCAACTGTCATCTTGGGTACTGCACAGGTGGACAATCTTCACAAGGTAGCCTCAGCTCAGACCTTGGCCGTGAGGGAACCCATACTAAGGTATATAAGTTTCCAGTCAAGCCCTACCCAATTTTTGGGTATTGTGGTTGTACGGTAAAATTGGAATGGTATCGCATCCAGACAACCATCAGTTTTATAAAGGGCTAAGGCTCATGCCTCAACATTTTCATCATCAAAATCATATGGTGTTCGAGAACACATGTCAAAACATTTCAGTAGAATGACTCATCATTCTAAGGTTTTCATAACCAGTTTCACCAAGTATTCCCATCTAAAGTTGATCAAGTTTTATGCTTAGCACTAGCATCTACAAGTGGTGGTAAGTACTAATGAGGGGTGGTAAACAAGGGGGATTTGCTAAGTTCAATCTCATGCCTTGGGATGACATCAAGATTATCTACTTAGGCCAAATTTAATGCTCATTATGCAACCTTCAAATATCTTTCTAGCATCTACAATTCACTATGTAAACTCTAAGAGAAAGCTTTGATAAAGAATTAAAGTATAAAGCTTGCAAGTAAAACTAGGATGGTTTATCAAGTGGATATGATCACATATGCTTAAGGCATCTAGTGGTCATGGCAACAAGCAAGTATTATCTTGCATAAGTAGGGTATCTTGCAAGGGTTAGCTTGCCTTGTGCAGAGCAGTGGTTGAAGTTTTCCTCAGCTTCCTCCTCGTAGTATCCTCCTTCCTCCTCGTATCCTTGGTCGGTACTAGCGTCTATAAATAAATACGAGGTACACAATCACCAAACAATACTTAACTATTTTCAATCATCACACAAAGGTGTACTATAGATGATCTAGCATCATCACCTATCATTACAAGATTAAAACATTTGTCTTATTTATTTTAATTTGAGAAAAGTAATTTCTACTCATTGAAAAACTACTTAAGATTTAATATTATCCAACTCAAACATGGGATCATGTTGACACATGTCATCACCGCATATTTCAGTACATGAGAATATGATTTAAAGTGGTGTCACAATTTAATAAGGTTTAACCTTTGTCGTGGTGGTGGCACGGCAGATGCCATGGGTAGGCTAAAGTTTGGGGCCAATGGATGCTAGTGGGATCTGGGGAGGGAAGATGTAGTTGATTCTACACACAAAAGACTAAGGCAAAGATATTTATTTCCTCTTCCTTGGGCTACAAGTGCTCCTTGAGCTGTATACAGGGAGAAGAGAAGAACTTTACCAGCCTAACGGTACTAAAAAATGAGTCGATCCCTTCCTCAGGGCCCAAGCCTCTCCTTATAAAGGAGTGCCTTGGGTTCCTTTAGGGCTGATGTGGCAAGCATATTCGAGGAATATGCTTGTCCCAATATAGTAGTTCGGCGCCCCCCTTTCCCTGTCGCTCCTCTAATGACGGTAAGGTTCCAGAGGGCCCCTCCTGCGCACCTCGGGCTTCAGGACTGTCACCTCCGTGACCTCCTTCTGCTTCTCTGTCGCTCTGCGTCTTTGTCCGTAGTGCTTGGCCTGGCTCAGATTCCCCCTACCCTGCGGATAGGGTTTGACTTCAGGCTTCTCCTTCTCCTGCAAGATTCGTATCATTCGGCCCTGCCTCCCGTAGTTCGGCTTGTCCTTTATCTGTATGGAGATTACTTGGGCTGACCCAGCCGAGTTACGAAGTATCTTGGCCGGGTAAGGCCTTGTCTTCACTACAAGGGTCTTGCCCTTTCCTATCTCGGCCGACCTCTACATGATTCGGCCGACTCAGGCTGTAACTCGGAAACTAGACGGGGAACACCCTTTCGTCTTTCCCCGTCTTTACCCTATCCGGGGTTATCTCCCCAACATTAGTCCCCGAAGCTGGTATGGCCCCGCCGATACCTCGGCCGGGTCTTACCAGTTTCATGCGACACGTTCCGTATTGTTTCCGAGTTATTTTCTATTTCTCGTCTGAGGTATCCTTGTATCTTCTCGCATACGCCTTGTCCTACGTGTCATCCCCATCATTGTTTCTATAGTTTTTTGTTCCTCTCACAAGATTTACTACGACGTTCGTCATGCGCGGCTACCGCGACGCCAGGCGCCTGCTTTCCGTTGGGGACCGCGATCTTCCTTGCCACCGTGTGGCCCTTGGTGTGGTTCCGCTCAACCACGTGCGGCCGTGCTGCGCACACGATCTACGCTGCCAACCGCCACACGCACGATCCCACTATCTTGCTCGTGGCTAGGTTATAAAGAGGGGCGCGGCGTTGGAGGATTCACTTTCCCCTTTCCGTTCGCCCGCGCCCTTCTTCTTCCTTTCGTTTCTGCGCCTGCTCGCTGCTCCGCCGTCGCGTGTTCATCAGAACCTCCGACGACGAGGACTCCGCCGTGTTGCTCCGTCTGCCTCGTCCGCGTTTACTATCTTCGCCGTCGTCGCCGGTGAGTTCTTTCCGGCCGCGTAGCTTAAGCTTCTCCCTAGATCTTTCTGCTTCGATTTGGTACTCGTGCAGCGGTTCCTTTGTTCCTCCGCCGCCGTTTCTGTGCAAAATCACGACGGGGCCTTGTAGCTCTAAACTTTCCTCCGCCGCTAGTTCTTCCTCCGTCGACCTTTCCGGCGAACCCATGTCTAGCTCCTTTAGTGGTGCCCTGGTAGAAGATGAGGATGCTGGCTCTCGGCCCGAGCGAGGCTCGTGGCAGGGCTCCTCCGTTACACGCCGTGAGATCGAGTGGCTTATCCGAACTTGGAGGATTCCCGCCGAGGTCTCCTGTCGCCTACCCGGCAGCGAGTCCTCTCCGGATCTTAGGGAGGGCGAGTATGTAGTTTTTATGTCGCATTTCTCGCGCGGCTTTGGTCTTCCTCTTAGCGACTTTGCTAGAGAGTTTCTCGACTACTTCGGCCTTCAGCCGCATCATCTTCCTGCAAATGCCATCGCTTCTCTTTCTGCTTTTATCTCTGCCTCGGAGGGATACTTCGTCCTATGGCCGTCTGTGCATGTCTGGTCGAAGTTCTTTCAGATTCGTTCCAACGTAGTCCCTGACAAGTCTCTTCACCCTTCCGAGAAACTGCTTACTCAATGTGGAGCAGCATCCATTACACCTCGGAGAAAGTCCGTATTTCCTCGTGTCACCGGGTTAGAGTCGTGCAAGAAGTGGCACAAATCCTTCTTTTACGTCAAGAACAGAGGGACGGAGGACAAGATCCGGCTCCCCACATTCTCTATCGGCCCGCCCTCCAAGGTGAATTGGACTTACAATGCGAGGAAGAGTCACGCCTTAGCCGAAGCTTTTGAGATTCGGCTTAAAGAACTGATCCCCGCCGGGTTATGCGACGAGGATTTGATGGCTACTTTTATCAGTAGCCGAATCTGCCCATTTTAGAAACGGACGCACAAACTCTGCTACATGAGCGGTCCTCTCGATCCCAACCGAGTTTCGACTGTGGAGCTGGACAACTATCTCATTTTTAAGCGAGTCCGAGCCATCTTCAAGACGGAGATGCCTGAGGACTGGGCTTGGGGGTTGAAACCGTTTACGCGCGAGCGTCCTCCTCCCGAAGTAAGCTTAGCTAACAACGCTCTGCTATCTAATCGCTTTCGTAAAGGTTTTCGCTAATTTTTCCTTTTTCTTGTCTTGCAGAGGTTCGCAGAGCAGAAGAGTGAGGACGCCGAAGTTTTGTTGCTTCCGTGGCCTGCGGACCGGAGTACCCTGTGACACGGTGAGCCGGAAGAGTTCGTCCCTAAGTCGGATCTGCTCGGCTCGCCCGAGGCAAGACCTCGGCCCACGAGGAGGAAGGTGATTCGGACGAGGTCCAAGTTCTTGAGGTAGTTGCCGCAATGCCTATTTCTTATGCATTTCCGGCTTCTACTTTCCCAGCTAATCCGGCCGGTCAGGTTCACGACGCCGAGCCTATTGCTTCCTGGCCCCCTGTTACCTTGGGGAAACGCGGGGCTCCTACTGATGTCTCAGAGGCGGCTCCCAAGAAACGAACGAAGAAATCCGCCCCGAATCCTCCCCGGCGCAAGATCATGCCTGGAGTTGCAGGGTAAGTTCCCTTTTGTTTGTATTTCTTGTTTCTCTCTTTCTGTATTTTAACCTATTGACGTTTTCTCTTTTTTATTTCCACAGTGCTCCACTTTCCGTTAAGCCCGGCGGTCCTAGCATGACTAGTCGTGTGACTCGGCAGCCGTCTCCTCCGCCTGCCGAAGATACCAGGGTTCTGAGTCCTGCTCGTGCAGCATATCCTCCAGTTCCGAATCAATCGCCCCCTCACCATGATGTACCTGAGACTGCTCCTGTTGACGTTGATTCCACTTGGCCTTCCGAGATTTCCGTGGAACCCGTTGTCTCCTCTGTGAATCCGAGCGTCTCTATTGAGCCTCATTCTACCCCAGCAGTTTCTATAGCAGCTCCCGCCCCGGCCGAGGACGTTAATATCTCGGTGCCTTCTGCGACCGTGATCTCTCCGGATCCAAAAGACATTGTTCCCATTGCCGAGGTATGAGCTCCTGCTGACGCCTCTAAAGTTATCGCCGCCAAGGCCTCCACTTCCCAGAAAGGTCTTGTTGGCTCCTCTCAGCCGAGTATCGCCGATGTGCTGCGCAAAAGAACTGCTTCCACCAAAACTTCCGTTACTCCGGCCGCCGGTACCCAGCTTGCTCTTCATAAAAGCCCTGCGGCCGTGGTGGTTACGCAGCAGGTCCGGGGTAAAGTTCTAACTCGGACGGCTAGTGGGAACAGCCTCGGCTCGCTGGTGGAATATGCCAATAATTGGAATGCTGCCGATCAGTTTGAGGGTAATCCCATTAATCAGCCATTTCAGCTTTCCGACATTGGCGGCCGCTTGGATCAAGCTGCCAAGATCATCCTTGATACCAACAAGATGAACGAGGTAACTGCTGTTTTGCGGAGTTCCGATTAGTTCCTCGTATGCTACTATACACTCTAGTCCCCGAAACTTGCAGGGAAATAATTTGTTATTTGCTTGGAAGTTTAATAATGCTCTACATAATTTAATTTTAACTTTAGGGTTCGGGTCTATATTCGCCTGGATCTGCCTTAAATCTTGCTGGACTTTTGTTTAGTTGATCTTGGAATATCTAGCCACTTGGATCCGGGTTAGAGTTTTGCTTGACTCGGATATATTTTGGCTTCGAATATCCAGCCACCTAGATCCGGGTTAAGTTTCGCTTAACTCGGATCTGGTTTAGCTTCGAATATCCAGCCACCTAGATTCGGGTTAAGTTTCACTTACCTCGGATCTGTTTTAGCTTCAAATATCCAGCCACCTAGATCCGGGTTAAGTTTCACTTAACTCGAATCTGTTTTAGCTTCAAATATCCAGCCACCTAGATCCGGGTTAAGTTTTACTTACCTCGGATCTGTTTTAGCTTCAAATATCCAGCACCTAGATCCGGGTTAAGTTTCACTTACCTCGGATCTGTTTTAGCTTCGAATATCCAATAATCGTTTGCTCCATTGTTCAGGTTGCTCATGACCGGCGGACTGCCGAATTTCAAAGATTGCTTTTTCGCACCGAAAATTGGAAGAAAAATATGAGAAAGTTCTGCCTGTGGCGAAAAAGACTGGTAAGTCGATAATTCTTTTCGTCATTTTCGACATTCTTATTGTTTTGTATGCGAGACGTCGGCTCACTTTTTTGGTGAACAGGTACTATCAATAATCTCAACATTCGTCTTGCGAAGAAAGTCAAGAGCCTGGAAGGTTAGTTTCCCTTTTACTTTACACCTTGTGCTTTTTTTTTGAATGTGAGCTAAGCTTCTTTTATCTCTTTTGGCTTTGGTAAAGCCGAGTTACAAACCTTTGCAGCATCTCACCAAGATTGCACGCCCATGCCTGACGTGATGCTGTATTTTTTAGAACAAAGCGCTACTCATTCGGCGCAGCTGAAAGAAAAGGATGATGAAATAACTCGCCTGCGCACCGAGGTGGAGGCCCTTAAGCTTTCTCGGAAATCTGAACTAGAAAAGGTCGACCAGGAATTCTCCGAGGAGAAGAATCGGCTAGCTCTGGAGCTGCAGAAGAATAAAGAACTCCTCGAGGCTGCCGAACTGAAAACTCGTGGAATGAGCGAGGAGATCGCTCGCTTTGAAAAGAGCAAGAGCATCTGGGCTAAAGACCTTCAGATAATGATGAGTTATATTCATTGTAAGTTTCTTAGCATGGCCGGATTATGTTTTTCTCTTTGTCGCTGCTGCCTCCTGACGCATTTGTGTTTTGCGCAGGTCATTTTCCAGAAGCTAAGCCTGTGAGTTCTAAAGCGGTTCTTGCAGCTCGTGCGCACCGAGGTATCCCTGTTGACGTTGACTCGGAGTACTCGATGGAGGATTTCCTGGTCGCTGTCGGCGCTGTAGTTGGTCCGATGAAGATTATGGGTAGGGACTTGGTGCAAGCAGCTATCCGAGCCTACCATGTTCTCTGGACGAATACCTCTGGGACTCCTGATATCAACGAGGTCGAATTGCTGGTGAAAAGATTGATGGCATCTGAGAAGCAACTGAGTCTCTGGAGGGAATCAGCCGGGCGAGCTGGCGCTGATATGGCCCTTACTGTTATCATGTCATGGTATGAATACATTTCTCTTGATATCCTGAGAAATTTGCGCATAGGTTCTCGTTGGGTTGAGGACCCCACTTTTGTTGCTCTTCGTCAAGCTCGCGCCTTTCAGCTCGTTGAGTATGCCGACGTGCATACCTGGAATGAAGGTCCGAGCTTCCTCCCGAACTCGGACGATGAGGTCGTAGTCGAGGATGCATCAGACAATAACTCGGCTGAACAAGGTGAAGGTGAAGATGATTCGGCTTCTTCCGGTGACTCCAGTTCGAGCTCGGATGACAACGGTGACGCGCGATCCTCCTCCAAAGGTACTGGGCATTCAACTGCACAAACTGATGTTCCTCAGCAGCCTCAAGCTTCGGCCGAAGTCGCCCCTGGGTCTGTGGAAGGCGAGGCAACCTCAGCCGAGGCTCCGCCTATCTCGGAGCATCCAGCCCCTGACCCAACTGCTGCCTCTCCAGCTGAAAATCTTTAAGTTATTTCTTGTCCCTGGTATGCCGGGCGTACGATGTACGTGGAACATTTGTCTGTCTTCTGTATGACCTGAATTTCTTTTGTCATGTTCTGCTCCGACATATATATTTATAGTTGTTATAACTTTGTTTAAGTGGGTTTTCGTTCGAATTCTTGCTTTGATGATCTGCGATTTCCTGATTTTAGGATGTATCTTTGACTTTGTATTCTCGTGGTTTAACCAATTAATCTGGGTGTGAGCCTCGAATATCATACGAGATTGAGCTGCTCTTATTCTGAGTATCGAAGTGCGATACCTTCCTTGTACCAAAGGTTGACTACTACTTGGGAACAATATATGGCAGTCCCCGAGTCACGGCCTATTGCGCCGAAGTCTAGTGTGAACCAAATTTCAGAAATAATATAAGACCGTTGCCGAGGCGCTGCCCAGGGTGCCGAGGTTGAATACGTAAGATGAAGTCCAAAGAAAATATGGCAGTCCCCGAGCCACTGCTCCGGATGCCGAGGTTCAGTACATAAGATGAAATTGAAATAACATACGGCAATCCCCGAGTCACTTCTCTGGATGCCGAGGTTCAATACATAAGATGAAATTGAAATAACATATGGCAGTCCCCGAGTCACTGCTTTGGATGCCGAGGTTCAATACATAAGATGAAATTGAAATAACATATGGCAGTCCTCGAGTCACTGCTCTGGATGCCGAGGTTCAATACATAAGATGAAATTGAAATAACATATGGCAGTCCCCGAGTCACTGCTCTGGATGCCGAGGTTTAATACATCATTGGTTCTTGACCTTGAGATACTGTGCTATGAGTAAAATGGACGAAGTAAAGCTACATTCCATGGCCGCTTCATTTCTTCGCTGACTTTGTCTGCCTTGTTCCTTCCAGGGGATTGAGCGTCGATTAGGTAATAGGCATCATTATGCAGTGCTTTGGTCACGATGAATGGTCCTTCCCATGGAGGTGACGGCTTGTGCATGTCGGCCGTGCGTTGCACTAGTCTGAGGACTAAGTCTCCTTCTTTGAATACCCTTGGATTCACCTTCTTGCTGTAATATCGTCACAAGTTCTGCTGATAAATAGCTGATCGTGATAGTGCTAGCTCTCTGGCTTCTTCTAGCAGATCAACAGTATCTTGCCGAGCCACTTCATTTATCTCTGAAGTTGTATATTGAGTAACTCTTGGCGAGTCATGCAGTATGTCGGCTGGAAGCACGGCCTCTGCCCCGTATACCAAAAAGAATGGAGTGTAACCTGTTGATCTATTTGGAGTAGTCCTGAGGCTCCATAATACTGCTGGTAATTCCTCGATCCAACACCCTGCCGACCTTTGCAATAGTTCGACAAGTCGTGGTTTTATTCCGGACAACACTAGACAATTAGCTCTTTCCACTTGCCCATTAGATGCTGGATGAGCAACAGACGCGACATCTAATCTTATGTGTTTCTCTTGGCAAAATCTAGCGAAAGCTCCTTCTGCAAAGTTTGTGCCATTATCTGTAATAACACTGTGCGGGTACCCATATCTTAAGATAATATCTTTGAGGAATTTCATTGCTGTGAGCCCGTCACATTTCTTTATTGGCTTTACTTCAATCCATTTTGTGAACTTGTCTACCATGACCAATATGTGGGTCATCCCCCCTCGGGCCGGCTTAAACGGTCCCACCATATCTAGGCACCACACAGAAAACGGCCAAGTAATGGGTATCGTTTTTAACTCGAACGATGGCATGTGTATCTTAGTTGCATATCTCTAACAGCCATTGCATTTTTCAACCAGCTCTTTGGCTTCCTTCAACGCTGTTGGCCAATAAAACCCATGCCTGAATGCTTTGGCTACCAAGGCACGAGATGAGGCATGGTGTCCACACTCTCCTTGATGTATTTCTAGGAGGATCTCCTGGCCTTCTACCGAACTCACACACCTTTGCAATACATTTGTGACGCTTCTTTTGTATAGCTCATTGTTTATGATTGTATAAGCTTTTGCTCTCCTTACAGTCTGTCTTGCTAATACTTCATTATTCGGTAGCGTCGCATCTTTAAGGAAAAAGAATATGGGTTGCGCCCATACCGGTGTGACTTTTCCTGGTGCGATCTCACGGTCTATTTCCATGTTTTCCACCGACATGGCTACCTCGGCCTTTTCCCTGATTATGCATGCCTCTGCTTTCCTTCTCTTGGGGAATCCCGAGTTATATTGCTGGTCTCCTTCCATCGGCACACTATCTTCTGCCGAATTTGTCGGAATAAAGATAGACCCGGATTCTGGTGATGGGGTTATTGATGGTTTTCTGAGGTGTTCCAGGGCAATACCCGGTGGAATTGACTGCCTGCTTGATCCTAGTTTTGACAACATGTCTGCGGCATCATTTTCTGCCCGAGGTATGTGGTGAAATTCACACCCTTCAAAGTATCCACTGATCTTTTGCACATGAAATCTATACAATGCCATATTATCATCCAATTCATCCCAATTGCCTGAGACTTGCTGTACTACTAAATCCGAGTCCCCATAGCATAAAATTCGGCATATGCCAATCTCTTTTGCTACTTTCAATCCATGGACCAATGCTTCGTATTCGGCTACGTTGTTTGATGCGGCAAAATGTATTTGTAGCACATACTTCAGCTGATCTCTTTTGGGCGATGTTAACACCATTCCTGCCCCCAAACCATTTCTTAGTTTGGAACCATCGAAATGCATTGTCCAATAATTTGGGTCTGGCAATGGTGGCTCATACTGCACTTCGGCCCAATCTACGAAGAAGTCGGCGACCGCCTGAGACTTGATTGCAATTCTTCTATCGAATTGTGGAGCGTATGGTGACAATTCGATTGCCCATTTTGCTATTCGGCCACTTGCATCTTTGTTGCTCAATATGTCGGCTATGGGTGCTTCACAGATCACTTTGATGGGATGTTCTTCGAAGTAATGTTTTAGCTTCTTTGCCGACATATACACTCCATAAGCCATCTTCTGATAATGTGGGTAATTCTGTTTTGAAGCGGATAACACCTCGCTCAAATAATACACCAGCCTTTGAACCGACTTATCATCTTCGAGTCGTTCTACGACGACTACAGCACTTACTACTCTGTTGGTAGCCGCTATATAGAGTAACATTGGCTCTTTTGATAATGGAGAAGCTAAAATGGGTGTTGTGACCAACATCTTTTTCAACTCATGAAATGCATTGTCTGCTTGTGGAGTCCAAATGAACTTATCTGATTTCTTCATTAATTGATAGAGTGGTAGTGCCTTTTCCCCCAGCCGACATACGAATCGGCTGAGCGAGGCTAGACATCCCGTGAATTTTTGTACATCATTTAGACACTTTGGCAACTCCATTCTTTCTACTGCCTTTATCTTTGTTGGGTTGGTCTCTATACCTCGGCTAGATACAAGGAAGCCGAGTAATTTCCCTGTCGGCACACCAAATGTGCATTTTTCTGGATTGAGCTTCATTCGGAACCTTCTTAGGTTCGCGAAAGTCTGCCGTATATCGTCCAGTAGCGTTTTGCTTTCCTTAGTTTTGATGACCACGTCATCTACATATACTTGTACATTTTTTCCTATCTGGTCGTGTAGACATTTTTGCATGCATCTCTGATACGTTGCTCCTGCGTTTCGCAGGCCGAATGGCATGGTGCGATAGCAATAGGCCCCGTAAGGGGTAATAAATGCAGTCTTTATTTGATCGGCCGGATTTAACGGTATCTGGTGGAAACCAGAATACGCGTCTACAAATGATAATAACTCACAACCAGCGGTCGAATCAATGACTTGGTCTATTCTAGGTAATGGAAAAGGATCTTTTGGACACGCCTTGTTCAGGTTCGTGTAATCGATACACATTCGCCATACAATGGCTACATTCGGATCATCTTTCTTCTTTTCTACTAGCACCGGATTTGACAACCAATCCGGATATAACACCTCCATGATGAACCCGGCTGCGAGGAGCCGAGCTATTTCATCCCCTATTATTTTTCTCCTGTCTTCGGCGAAGCGGCGGAGAGGTTGCTTCACCGGCCTTGCTCCTGGCCTTACATTTAGAGAGTGCTCAGCCAACTCCCTCGGAACACCTTGCAGATCCTGAGTTGACCATGCAAAGATATCCCGATTCTAACGGAGAAAGTTGGTGAGCTCGCTTTCCTATTTAGCATCTAGGCCTGCACCAATAGTAATAGTACGCTCTGGGAACTGCTCATCTATCTGAAACTTCTTTGTTTCTTTAGTCGGCTGAAAGGAAACACTTCCATGTGGATTGGCTAGTGCTGGCATATTCAGCTGTGCCGACTGAGCTAGGGTTGCTACCTCCTGAATCCTTCTTTTTTCTCTTGCTATAACCAATGATTCGGCCAGATTTGACCCGGCTGAAGCACACTCCATTGACTTCTTGTAATCACCTGCTACTGTTATCACTCCTTGTGGTCCGGGTAGCTTCATTTTCAGATAACTTACATGACAGCTTCCCATGAATTTTCTGCATGATAACAACTCTCTAGATCCACTACCTCAAACTCTAAGTTTTCTGCTCTGCAGTTATCTCTTGTACCGAATAACACATCCACTCGGACCTTACCAATGGGTTCACATGAAAGTCCTGGCACTATCCCATGGAAAGTGGTCCTCGTGGATTGCAGCATGTTCTGCGATATTCCGAGTTTGTGCATGGTATCTTTGTACATGATGTTGATACTGCTTCCATTGTCAATGAGTACTTTTGAGAATTTCACATTGATGCTTGGTCCAACAAATGTCGGATACAACACGAGTGCATATGACCCGGGATTCGGCATTATCTTGGGGTGATCCTTTATGCTCCAAGTTACCTCCTGATCTGACCAAGGCACAAATCTTGGTACTGCCGGCATAACTGCATTTACTTCCATATGCCGGCGTTGCACACTCTGCTTGTCTTGTTGTTCCGTTGTGAACACACAATAAGACTGATGATGTTCTCTGTAATCATTGCGTCCAGTATTCGCTGGATCTGTCCTTCCATCCTAGACTTGGTTCATCACTTGATGTACCGCATCTCTCCGATCCAGGTTATCATACCTCGGGGGAGGAGGTGGTAACATCAGTTGCTGTGCATTTGCTCCAGTCAACTGTGGTTGATGCTGTTGCCGTATTTGATGGGGTGCTGCCTGAATACCTACGGGGTTTCCCATTGCATTTTTCATCCATGCACATTGGCGGGTCGTATGGTTGGCTGGCCTGGATGGGTTTGACGTGTGGAATTTGCACGGCTGATCTAACATAGATTCGAACGTGTACTTCGGCCTCTCTTGCCACTGTTTCTTTTGTTCTAGGGTCCACTGTATTTTTCCTTCATTCCTTGGTGTCCACTGCTGAGGACCATTTTTCTGCCGTTGAGTCGGTCCGTGACTCGGCGGATCCTGTGCTACTGCTGCCACTTGGGCCGAATTATATCTATAATCCGGCCTTTCTTATCTTCTTCTTCCTCTGAAGTCGCTGCGCCTGGATGACCCGGCCAAATCTCTTACATAATGGTCTTGTTGCTCCCAATGATCTGCCGACATTAATTCTGGTTGCGTTGGATCTCCTAATGCGTAGGAATCCGCTATTCTGATAGTTTCTGTAGGGTTTCGTAGCATGGAAAACAAAAAATTTCTATCGCATACAAACAAACAAGCCAAGATCAATCTACTAGATTGTAGCAACGAGTCGATGGAATAACTTACCCTCGAAGATTCCAAAGTGTTTAACGAGAGCGGATTCTCGTGGGTGATGTAGTCGTACTCTTCCCGATCTCAAGATCGCGTAGACGATACTTCCAAGGCTGCTGCGTTAAAGCGCTCCCATGATAGGTCACACGGACATTTTTACGAAGACCTTCCTCGCCTTGTTCCAAAGAAGCGGAGGTTGTAGCACTCTCCTCGTGATTCCTAAGACAACGGGCGTGGTACCTAAGTAGAGGAGATCCATGAGCTTCGCCTTAAGCCGGAGCGAGTATGGTGGAGTATGAGAGAGAACTATTAGTGGTCTAGGGTTTAGACACACCAATTAGAAGGCTCTAAACCGAAGGCTAGGGCAATTAGAAGCTCTAAACCAAAACGGCTCTAAACCGGAGATTAGAGGATAGGAACTTGTGTGTCTAGGGGAGAGGCCCTGCCCCTCCTTTTATAGGTGGAGGGGGCCGGCCAAGGGGAGGGAGTCCCTCCCCAAGTCGGCCTTGGGTGGCGCGCCGGCTTGGAGAGGAGGGACTCCTCCCCCAAATCGGTTTTGCCTCCTCTTGCTTGTTTCCCACAGTTTCTTGTTTTAGCCGTTTGACTTTCAAACTGGCCATTTGACTTTTCTGTTTTAGGATTCAATTTAATCATTTATTTGGAACAGCAAGAACACTTAGTACATGATGCAACCATTCCAATATGCAATGACACATTCATGTACCCCTCCCCCCCGGAGTGCAGGACATTCCGGAACCTTCTAGAACATTCCCGATGAAAACACCGGAATCATTTCCGAACTCCGAAACGGGACTTTCCTTATATGAATCTTATTCTCCGGACCATTCCGGATCACCTCGTGATATCCCGAATCCCATCCGAGACTCTGAACAACATTCGGTCTCTTTCTCATAATACCATAACTACTCAAAACAACGTCGAATCCTTAAGTGTGTCTCCCTATGGTTCGTGAATTATGCGGACATGATCGAGACACTTCTCCGAACAATAACCAATAGAGGAATCTGGAAATTCATATGGCTCCCACATATTTCTACGATTACTTTGCGATCGAATGAACCACTTACATACGATACCAATTTCCCTTTGTCTCACGATAGTTTACTTATCCGAGGTTATGATCGTCGGTATCTCTGCATACCTAGTTCAACCTCGTTACCGATAAGTAATCTTTTCTCGTTCCCGTGATATGTGATCCCTTGTGAGCCAGTCACATGCTTGCAAGCTAATTGGATGACATTCCACCGAGAGGGCCCAGAGTATATCTATCCGTCATATGGATGGACAACTCCCACTCTTGATCCATGTGTCTCAACCAATACTTTCCGAACACTCAATGCCACCTTTATAACCACCCAGTTACGGTGTGGTGTTTGATGTCATCAAAGCATCCATCCGGTAAAGGTGATATGCATGATCTCATGGTCGAAGGAATTAGGTTACTATGTATCAGAAAGCATATAGCAATTGAACTATTGAAATGACTTGATCTTTATGCTACGCTTATCTATAGGAGTATGTCCACCATATCATTCTCCTAACGATATGATCTTGTTGTTGATAACATCTCAATGTTCATGATCGGGAAACCACAATCATTTATCAACCAACAAGCTAGTGAAGTATAGAGGCTATACTAGGGACTTCAAATCAGTTTACAAATCACACAAGTATTAATGTTTCCTTGTCAATACTATTATAGCATCAATGTAAACATTTATCATAAACACAAAGATATAATAATAACTACATTTATTATTGCCTCTAGGGCATATCTCCAACAGTCTCCCACTTGCACTAGAGTCATCTAATCTAGATTACATGGTAATATACCGAACACCCATGGCAGTTTGGTGCTGGTCATGTTTTTCCCTCGGGAGAGGTTTAGTCAACGGATCCGCCACATTCAGATCGGTGTGTACTTTGCAAATCTTTATATCCCCATCCTGGATATGTTCTCGAATAGCGTGAAAACGTAGCTTGATATGCTTCAGCTTCTTGTGTGACCTTGGTTCTTGCGCATTGGCTATGGCGCCCATGTTATCACAATAGATAGACATTGGGTCCAGCGCACTAGGAACCACACCCAGCTCTATAATGAACTCTTTCATCCATATCGCTTCTTGTGAAGCCTCCGAAGTAGCCATGTATTCCGATTCAGTTGAAGATCTCGCCACAACGCTTTGCTTTGCACTCCTCCAGCTAACTGCTGCACCATTCAAAATAAATACGTATCCGGATTGTGATTTAGAATCATCCGGATCGGTGTTCCAACTAGCATCGGTGTAACCGTTAACAACGAGCTGTTCATCACCTCCATAAGAAAGAACCATATCCTTAGTTCTTCTCAAGTACTTAAGGATGTTTTTGACCGCTGTCCAATGATCCAATCCTGGATCACTTTGATATCTGCTAGTTAAACTAACATCATATGCAATGTCGGGTCTAGTACATAGCATGGCATACATTAGAGATCCTATGGCTGAGGCATAGGGAGTCTTACTCATCCTTTCTCTATCTTCTGCCGATGTCGGACTTTGAGTTTTACTCAAGGTCGTATTGGGCAACATGGGCAAGAACCCTTTCTTGCTATCTTCCATTCCAAACCTCTTTAGAACTTTGTCCAAATATGTACTCTGTGACAATGATATTTGGCGTTTTGATCTATCTCTGTAAATCTTTATGCCTAATATGTAAGCTGCTTCGCCAAGATCCTTCATTGAAAAACTATTATTCAAATATTCTTTGACACTATTAAGAAGGTCTACATCATTCCCAATCAACAATATGCCATCCACATATAGTATTAAGAATGCTACAGAGCTCCCACTCACTTTCTTGTAAATACAAGCTTCTCCATAAGTTTGTATAAAACCAAAACTTTTGATTACCTTATCAAAACGCTGATTCCAACTTCGGGATGCTTGCTTCAATCCATAGATGGACCGTTGAAGTTTGCATACCTTGTTAGCATCTTTAGGATCGACAAAACCTTTGGGTTGCATCATATACAACTCTTCATCAATGTCTCCATTGAGGAATGCTGTTTTGACATCCATCTGCCATATCTCATAATCATAGTATGCAGCGATTGCTAACATAATCCTCACAGACTTTTAGCTTCGCATCGGTGAGAAAGTCTCATTGTAGTCAACTCCTTGAATTTGTCGAAACCCTTTATGCGGCAAGTCAAGCTTTATAGATAACATTACCATCAAGATCTGTTTTCTTCTTGAAAATCCATTTGTTCTCGATGTTCCTTTCGCCATCCTAAGTCCACCAAAGTCCATACTTGGTTTTCGTACATGGATCCAATCTCGGATTTCATGGCTTCTTGCCATTTATTGGAATCTGGGCTCATCATCGCTTCCTCATATGTCTCGGGATCATCGGTGTTGTCCACCAACATGACATTCATAACGGAATCATACCAATCTGGAGTGGTACGAGTTCTCGTTGACCTCCGAGGCTCAGAGCAACTTCAACCAAGTTTCATGATCACCATCATTAGCTTCCTCTTATTGGTGCAGCACCACAGAACTTCTTCCGATGCTGCGCTACTCGCAATTTCGAGAGAAGGTTCGACAACCTCGTCGAGTTCTACTTTCCTTCCAGTCACTTCTTTCGAGAGAAATTCCTTCTCTAGAAAGGATCTATTCTTGGCAACGAAGATTTTGCCTTCGGATCTATGATAGAAGGTATACCCAATAGTTTCCTTCGGGTATCCTATGAAGACGCATTTTTCCGCTTTGGGTTCAAGCTTGTCCGGCTGTAACTTCTTTACATAGGCTTCAACCCCAAACTTTAAGGAACGACAATCTAGGTTTCTTCCCAAACCATAATTCATACGGTGTCGTTTCAACGGATTTAGACGGTGCCCTATTTAAAGTGAATGCGGCTGTTTCTAATGCATAACCCCAAAATGATAGCGGTAAATCTGTAAGTGACATCATAGAACGAACCATATCTAAGAGAGTTCGATTACGATGTTCGGACACACCATTACGCTGTGGTGTTCCCGGCGGTGTCAATTGAGAAAGTATTCCGCATTTCTTCAAATGCTCGCCAAACTCGTAACTTAGATATTCACCTCCACGATCGAGCGTAGAAATTTAATCTTCTTGTTACGTTGATTCTCTACCTCACTTTGAAACTCCTTAAACTTCTCGAAGTTTCGACTTATGTTTCATGAAATAGATATACCCATATCTACTCAAGTCATCCGTGAAGGTAAGAACATAACGATAACCATCACATGATGCTACACTCATTGGACCACACATCGGTATGTATGATTTCCAATAAGTCCGTAGCTTCGCTCCATCATACCGTAAAATGGAGTCTTAGTCATTTTTCCCATCGACATGCTTCAGATCTTTCAAGTGATTCAAAATCAAGTGATTCAAGAAGTCCATCGAATGGAGTTTCTTCATACGCTTCCGCAATGTGACCAAGACGCAAAGTGCCACATATAGGTCTAATTATCGCTGATTTCAAACGCGTTTAGCCTCAATATTGTTGATATGTGTATTTCCACTATCGAGATTCAATAAGAATAGACCATCTATCAAAGGTGCATGTGCATAAAACATATTACTCATATAAATCGAACAACCATTATTCTCGGACTTAAACAAGTAACCGTCTCGCAATAAACAAGATCCCGATATAATGTTCATGCTCAACGCAGCACCAAATAACAATTATTTAAGTATAAAACTAATCCCGATGGTAGATGAAGGTAGCGTCGATCGCGATCACATCAACGTTTGATCCATTTCCCACGCGCATCGTCACCTCGCTCTTCGCTAGCTTACGTTTATTCGCAGACCGCTTTGAGTTACAAATATGAGCAACAACCAGATTAAATACCGTGCACTACTACGAGTACTAGTGAGATACACATCAATAACATGTATATCAGATATACCTTTCTTCTTGATGTTGCCGTTCTTCAAATCCGCCAAGTACTTTGGGCAATTCCGCAAAGGACCTTCTCCTTGGTAAAAACACTCAAGATCGTGCTTAGGTCCAGCCTTGGTCTTCTTCGTTGGCGTGGTAACTTTCTTACCACCCTTCTTGAAGTGTCCCTTTTGCTTAGACTTGCCTTTCTTGAATTTGGTGGTCTTATTGACCAACAACACTTGGTGCTCTTTCTTAATCTCCACTTCTGCAGATTTCAACATGGCAAAGAGTTCTGGCAACGTCTTGTTCATGTTCTGCATGTTGTAGTTCATCACAAAGTTCTTGTAACTTGGTGGTAGTGATTGGAGGACGCGGTAAATCCCCAAAGCATTAGGAATCACTATACCCAAGCTTTGAAGTTTGTTTGCGTGCTGGACATCTTAAGCACATGCTCACTGACGGAGCTGCCCTCTTCCATCTTGTAGTTAAAGAACTTTTCAGAAGCCTCATAGCTTTCAATTGCCGCATGAGTCTCAAAAATCAATTTGAGATCCTCGACAATATCATATGGGTCTGAATCCTCAAACCTTTTCTGAAGCTCCGATTCCAAACCATACAAGATAGCACACTGAACTATGGAGTACTGATTCTTCCGAGCGAGGTAAACATTCTTTACTTCATCGGGAGCATCATCTGCAGGCGGGTCACCCAGCGATGCATCCAGCACATAGGTCAAATTACCAGCTGTGAGGACAATCCTCAAATTGCGGAACCAATCCGCGAAGTTGCTTCCATTGTTTTTCAACTTTTCTTTCTCTAGGAACGCATTAAAATTGATGGTAGGGGCTGCCATTGATCTACAACATATTTGCAATAGTTTAGACTAAGTTTATGACAAATTGAGTTCAAATTAATTTAATAAAGTTAATCTAGGTGAACTCCCACTCAAAACAATATCCCTCACATTGTTTTAGTGATCACACGAACCAAATCCACCACATCAACACCGATCATCACGAGAGTTGATATAGTTTCAATGGCGAACAATCGTCATGTTCATCATATCTACTATATGATTCATGCTTTACCTTTCGGTGATCCATGTTCCGAGACCATGTATGTACATGCTAGGCTCGTCAAGATCAAACCTTAGTTTCTGCATGAGCAAATCTGGCTTGCTCACGTTGTATACACTTGCGGAATCTAACACACCCGATCATCACGTGGTGCTTCGAAACAACAAGCTTTATCAACGGTGCTAACTAAGGGTGAACACTTTATGACTTGAAATTCATGTGCATGAGGGATCATCTTATAATGCTACCGTCGTCTACTAAGCAATACAAGATGCATAAAGGATTAACATCACATGCAATTCAATATATATGTGATATGATATGGCCTTTCTTCTTTGTGCTTCCGATCTCCATCTTCAAGCACGAACATGATCTCCATCATCACCAGCATTGCATCAAGGTCAATGACGCCTCTCCATGGTTGTCGTCCACCGGCTTCAACTATTACAACTACTTTGAATAGACACACGGGTCTTAACATAAATTAAAGACAACCATATGGCTCCTGCCGGTTGCCAACTTACAATAAGGAACATTGCATACATCAAATATAATCACAATCATGGCCATATCACATCACTGCACACCCCTGCAAAACAAAGTTAGACGCCTCTACTTTCTTTGCATGTTTTACGTGGTTTGGGGCTTTCTATAAGTGTCGTTCTAACTTACGAACAAGAACCACAACATTGATACTAGTATTGTTAATCACCCGTTGTAAATTGGATCTTAACTATGCTAGGAGAAACAGGCACCATAAAGCCACTTATGCAATACAAGTTGCATGTCAAGCGTGGAGCAAGTCTCATGAACGATGTCATGTAAGGTTAGCCCGGGCCGCTTCATCCCAACATACCGCAAGATGCAAAGTACACAAGAAGCAATCGACAATAAAAGCATCAACGCCCACAATGACCATTGTGTTCTACTCGTGCAACAGATCTACATATAGACACGGCTCTGATACCACTGTAGGGTTTCGTAGCATGGAAAACAAAAATTTCTATCGCATACAAACAAACAAGACAAGATCTATCTACTAGATTGTAGCAACGAGTCGATGGAATAACTTACCCTCGAAGATTCCAAAGTGTTTAACGAGAGCGGATTCTCGTGGGTGATGTAGTCGTACTCTTCCTGATCTCAAGATCGCGTAGACGATCCTTCCGGCCGTTGCTCGGCAGCGCCCCGCAATCGGTCACACGCACGGATTTCGACGAAGACCTTCCTCTCCTTGTTCCAGCAAGCGGAGGTTGTAGCACTCTCTCGCGATTCCAAAGACAACGGCGTGGTACTGGAAGTAGAGGGGAGATCCCGCAGGGCTTCGCCTTAAGCCGGAGCGAGTATGGTGGAGTATGAGAGAGAACTATTAGTGGTCTAGGGTGTAGACACACCAATTAGAAGGCTCTAAACCTAAGGCTAGGGCAATTAGAAGCTCTAAACCAAAACGGCTCTAAACCGGAGATTAGAGGATAGGAACTTGTGTGTCTAGGGGAGAGGCCCTGCCCCTTCTTTTATAGGTGGAGGGGGCCGGCCAAGGGGAGGGAGTCCCTCCCCAAGTTGGCCTTGGGTGGCGCGCCGGCTTGGAGAGGAGGGACTCCTCCCCCAAGTCGGTTTTGCCTCCTCTTGCTTGTTTCCCACAGTTTCTTGTTTTAGCCGTTTGACTTTCAAACTGGCCATTTGACTTTTCTGTTTTAGGATTCAATTTAATCCTTTATTTGGAACAGCAAGAACACTTAGTACATGATGCAATGATTCCAATATGCAATGACACATTCATGTACCCCTCCCCCCCGGAGTGCCAGACATTCCGGAACCTTCTAGAACATTCCCGATGAAAACACCGGAATCATTTCCGAACTCCGAAACGGGACTTTCCTTATATGAATCTTATTCTCCGGACCATTCCGGATCACCTCGTGATATCCCGGATCCCATCCGAGACTCCGAACAACATTCGGTCTCTTTCTCATAATACCATAACTACTCAAAACAACGTCGAATCCTTAAGTGTGTCTCCCTACGGTTCGTGAATTATGCGGACATGATCGAGACACTTCTCCGAACAATAACCAATAGAGGAATCTGGAAATTCATATGGCTCCCACATATTTCTACGATTACTTTGCGATCGAATGAACCACTTACATACGATACCAATTTCCCTTTGTCTCACGATAGTTTACTTATCCGAGGTTATGATCGTCGGTATCTCTGCATACCTAGTTCAACCTCGTTACCGATAAGTACTCTTTTCTCGTTCCCGTGATATGTGATCCCTTGTGAGCCAGTCACATGCTTGCAAGCTAATTGGATGAAATTCCACCGAGAGGGCCCAGAGTATATCTATCCGTCATATGGATGGACAAATCCCACTCTTGATCCATGTGTCTCAACCAATACTTTCCGAACACTCAATGCCACCTTTATAACCACCCAGTTACGGTGTGGTGTTTGATTTCATCAAAGCATCCATCCGGTAAAGGTGATATGCATGATCTCATGGTCGAAGGAATTAGGTTACTATGTATCAGAAAGCATATAGCAATTGAACTATTGAAATGACTTGATCTTTATGCTACGCTTATCTATAGGAGTATGTCCACCATATCATTCTCCTAACGATATGATCTTGTTGTTGATAACATCTCAATGTTCATGATCGGGAAACCACAATCATTTATCAACCAACAAGCTAGTGAAGTATAGAGGCTATACTAGGGACTTCAAATCAAGTTTACAAATCACACAAGTATTAATGTTTCCTTGTCAATACTATTATAGCATGAATGTAAACATTTATCATAAACACAAAGATATAATAATAACTACATTTATTATTGCCTCTAGGGCATATCTCCAACAGTTTCTGCCAATGTGGTTGGCATATCTCTTTGCAGACGTTGCCATAACACGCTGCCATAACGGCATCCTTGAGCGAACCAGGCTATTGCTTGCGACTCTATAACTCCTTCACATGAGTTTCTTAGGTTACACCATCGAGTTAAAAACTCTCTATCTGTTTCATTTGGTCTCTGCTTGCACATGGCTAATTGTTGCGGTCTGTTTGGCCTCTTGTATGTGCTGGTAAAGTTGCTGACGAACATTTCTTCAAAATCCAACCAACAGTTGATACTGCCCACTGGTAGATTATTCAGCCATACCCTAGCTGGTCCTTCCAACATTTGTGGGACATACCGTACTGCCCATCGTAAGTTCCCACCCGCTATTTTCACAGCAGTGGCATAGTCAATCAACCAGTCTTGAGGTTTGGTACTCCCATTATATGTCTTCGTCCCTCTTGCTAGCTGAAAGTTCGGCACAGGTGGTTCGCCCATGATCCGTGGTCCAAAGCATGTTGGACCTGGCGGACCCTGTTCCTCCAACAACTCGGACTGGCTACTCTTGCATCATTCGATGGCAAATCTCTGTATAGAATTCTGTCTTGCAATCCGTAATGGTTATTTCCACCATGGATTGCATATTCCATCTCGGAATAACCATCATTGTACCTTTCATTCACTTGATTGTGGCGAGCTGGCCTCGCTTCTCTTTCCTGCCGGGGTTCATGTCTTTGTTGCGGATTGAGCGGTGGTTCTCTTCTTACTTCGGCTGGGGTATTGTTCTCATGATTGCCTCTTCCGAGTTCTCTCCTGCCGAGGTCTCCATTGCCTAGGCTTCCGCCGTCTTTCTCAATACGGCCGGGTTCCTCTCACCACTGTTACCCGGCTTCCATTGCCTCTATTCTCGTTTGTCTTCCCGGCTACTGCCGGATCATACGGAACAATTTGCTTGTTTCTCTTTCCTGAAGTTACTGCTTTGTCCCTTCGTGCATTATTTCCAGGTGAAGATGCTGCTGCCACGGACAAGGCAGGTGCTGCACCTGCCGAGTGAACCATCCGCGATGCCCCCGGCCTTGCCGGGTCTACCCTGAGCATCTCTTCGTTTTGCTGGTTTGCGATGCGCACCAGCTCATTCACTCTTTCTTGCTGTTTCTGCCGGGCTTCGCCGGTCAACCCCTCTAACTCTAAGGCTGCGGCATTTGCCGCTCTTAGGTTCTTTCTCGGAGTACTGTACCTCGGCAGGCCCAAATCAACTGATTCTGCCTTATGAGCATCATGCTCCTTGTTGATATCATCTATGAGGTTTTTCCCTCTCAATCTTAACTCGTCCACCCGTTCGGGTGCGACGTCAAGATTATTGGCTTTGGCATATTCTCGCAGGGTCCTGTTTAAGGACTCCCGCAAGGCCGACACCTTTTTGGCCTCTACCAGCACCTTTTGCCTGGTTTCTTCTAACTCTGCCTGAGCATTCGCCGGATCAAGTATCGGTGCTACAGGTGTGGTTAAGTTTTCTATGGTAGCCTGAAGAATGTTCTCTGGCCTTTCCAGAGGTGGCCCTCTTACTCTTGGTGCCTTTGGGGTAGTGTCCTGCACCTCGGTCTGGTTGGTCACTGGTGGGATTACCTCGGTGGGTTGCGGAGTTGTCTGCCTGGGCGCGCCCTGTACGCCCGTGGCGGGGTCTCTGGTCGATCCGGTAGCCGCTACTCCCGCTTGCACTCCTGCCGCGACCATCACCTCGACGCTGTCTACGGGACGCGCTCCGCGTGGACGGCTCGCAGCGCTAAGAGGTGGCTCTCCTGCATCAACAACTTGGTGAGGATAAACGCCGGAGATGTCGACGCCGACGTAGACTCTGTGCTCGCCCAGGCTGATGAAGACACCGTTGCGCGGCGGAGTTTTTCCCCTGAAGCTGCCCGCATTGTTGCTGACGTAGTCACAGAGATCAAATCTCTGGACCAAGCCAGAAACAACGCGCTCGCCAGTGTTGATGAAGTTTCCCGTCTGGATCATAACTCCAGCTAGCACCGCTGCTGGCCCCACGGTGGGCGCCAACTGTCGTGGTGGTGGCACGGCAGATGCCATGGGTAGGCTAAAGTTTGGGGCCAATGGATGCTAGTGGGATCTGGGGAGGGAAGATGTAGTTGATTCTACACACAAAAGACTAAGGCAAAGATCTTTATTTCCTCTTCCTTGGGCTACAAGTGCTCCTTGAGCTGTATACAGGGAGAAGAGAAGAACTTTACCAGCCTAACGGTACTAAAAAATGAGTCGATCCCTTCCTCAGGGCCCAAGCCTCTCCTTATAAAGGAGTGCCTTGGGTTCCTTTAGGGCTGATGTGGCAAGCATATTCGAGGAATATGCTTGTCCCAATATAGTAGTTCGGCGCCCCCCTTTCCCTGTCGCTCCTCTAATGACGGCAAGGTTCTAGAGGGCCCCTCCTGCGCGCCTCGGGCTTCAGGACTGTCACCTCCGTGACCTCCTTCTGCTTCTCTGTCGCTCTGCGTCTTTGTCCGTAGTGCTTGGCCTGGCTCAGATTCCCCCTACCCTGCGGCTAGGGTTTGACTTCAGGCTTCTCCTTCTCCTGCAAGCTTCGTATCATTCGGCCCTGCCTCCCGTAGTTTGGCTTGTCCTTTATCTGTATGGAGATTACTTGGGCTGACCCAGCCGAGTCACGAAGTATCTCGGCCGGGTAAGGCCTTGTCTTCACTACAAGGGTCTTACCCTTTCCTATCTCGGCCGACCTCTACATGATTCGGCCGACTCAGGCTGTAACTCGGAAACTATACGGGGAACACCCTTTCGTCTTTCCCCATCTTTACCCTATCCGGGGTTATCTCCCCAACAACCTTTTTATTTTAAATAAATAAAGTGACTAGAAATGCCTATGTGGCATTCTTTTGTTATTTGAACATTATTCCTGTAAGTAAACCCATATGTTTTTATATATTCTGAAAGGTATGATCAAATGTGATTTTTGAGAGTTGGAATCAACTCAAAAGCCCTTATGGTTGAATTTTGAAAAATGTTTGAATGCAGAAAAACTTCTGACTTGTTATTTTTACCAAGGTTGATCTATAGATCCAAATGATTTGAATCCAACGGGCTTGGATTAAGCATTTCAGTACCTTTCTAACAAAATTGGTTTCATGCAATTTGGTTCTTTGAATCAAGCTGGGATGATTTTTGAATATATGTACAGAACTATGTTTGAATTTAAATAGAAAATTCTAAATTCAAACGGCTGGGTTGCGCAGGAGAGGTTAATGGGACAGCCCAGTGTCACTCCGCAGCGCGGGGCTCAGCTGACAGGGGGGTCTACCAGTCAGCGGCTCATAACACGCGAAGCGGTACGGGGCTACGTGGGTCGTTGGATTAGAAGGAAGATCGACGGCTAGGGATCATCGTCGACGACGAACATGTCACCGGCGAGCTCGAACCCTAGAGGCTCAGTGGGGGTGCATAGGGGGCATACCAGGGCTCCGGTGACGACGGTGAGGCGGGCAAACGAATGAGTGGTCGACGGTAAGCTCAGGGACGGTCGAGGCAGCTCCGGGGGTGGTCACAATCAGCGGTGCCCTTCTTCTCCAGAGGCGGCCTGCTCCAGTGCAATTCCGGCGAGCTGCTGCTCCTCGTGCTCTGGCTAGAGGGTGGAACGATCAGTAAGGTGAGGGGAGTGGAATGGTGTGCTTCAAACGGCTGGGAGTGGCCTCCTTTCATAGGCTCGACAGCGAGGCCGGTAGGGATGGGCATGCGACGGTGGCGACATGGCTACGGGCTGCTAGCGGCATGGCTAAGGGTGGCGATCGACGCGCGGTCTCCTGGCGATGCTCTAGGACTCGAATGCGTGCTTAGGGGCGGTGGCAATCGGTCGGGAACGTGCGGTGCTCTACACGACAGAGGCGGCGTCTTCGACGGCGAACGATGGCTACAGGGTATGGGCGAGGAAACGAACATGTCTAGTGGTCTCCTGGGACGGTAGGGTTCATGCTGGCGGGCGGCAAGGGATCCAGGTGGTCGGGTTGAGTGGGAACGACGCGTGCACTGTGGTGCGCGTCGGCATGGTCGACAGCGGCGCGGGCACTGTGTTCCTGGCGGTTCTGGTCTCTGTCTTCGAGCTAGGGCTGGTCGAGAGGGGGCGGTGAGGCATGGGCAGCATGCTAGACAAGGTGGGCGCGGCTAGTTCTTCCTCTAGCTTGTTGTCCACACTAGGGTGGCATGGTGAGGCTCGGCCTGCTCACCATTGATGACAATGGCCAGCTTACAGTGAGGCTAGGGGTTCCCAACTAAGCTAGATGATCTATTAGATGGTTGTTGTGAGCTAGAGAGGGAACAAGTTAGGCCAAAACACTATTAAAAACAGTGAATTTGATTTGGTTTAAATTTTCCTGCCAAGTGTTTGATGAAATGGCCGCAAGAAACTTCTTTTTGAATTTTGAAAATATTTTTGGTGGGTGTGATAGGCATGTGCTGGAGGCTCTGTGGGTGCTTGGGTTTTGAAAATTGAGCTTGTTTGAGTGGTTTTTGAAATAGTGGGATCTTCCCATATGAGATAGATTCAACTTTAAACTGTCATTTAAACTTAGCATTTGAATGTTTTTGGAAGATCACAAAGTGGGCCTTGGTACCTCATTATGAGTACTAACAAGGGGTGCAAAGATCCACAAATGTTTCTGTTAAGTTTTGAGTGCTTGGAATAGCCAAAGTAGGTGAGAGTTAATTTGGCCAAAGTGACCATTCACTTCATTTGTTCATTTTGAGTTGTTTGTCTTTGGGAAAAGTTTGGGAATGATTTAGATGATGTTTATTTTACCTAAGAATCATTTTACAAGCAAAGAAACACAGAACCGTGGCAATTCAAAAGGATCCTAATTTTAAATACACATACATATGAATGCTCTCATAATTTTAAATAGGAAAGATTTTGTTAACCCTAAATTTGATGATTAGCAATTGATGATTCATCTTTAATATTTTTGGTATGTTACAATTTGACTTTATGGGTCATTTTCCTCCTTCAAAAGGGTATACTCATATTCTTGTTGCTATTGATTATGTTACAAAGTGGGTAGAAGCCATACCTACAAACAGTGTTGATGGTAAGACCTATTTAAAAATGCTTAAAGATGTTATTTTTCCTAGGTTTGGTGTGCCTAGATATCTCATGACTGATGGAGGTTCTCATTTTATTCATGGTGGTTTTAGGAAGACTCTTGCTAAATATGATGTTAACCATAGAATTTCTTCATCTTATCACCCCCAAACCAGTGGACAAGTAGAACTTTCAAATTGAGAAATTAAATCTATCTTGCCAAAGACTGTTAATAGATCTAGGAAAAATTGGGCTCAAAATTTGAATGACGCTTTATGGGCTTATAGAACTGCTTATAAAAATCCTATGGGAATGTCTCCTTACAAAATGGTTTATGGTAAAGCTTGTCACTTGCCTCTAGAATTAGAACACAAAGCTTATTGGGCAGTGAAAGAACTGAATAGAGATTTTAGACTTGCTGGTGATAAAAGATTGCTTGACTTGAGTACCTTAGATGAGTGGAGAAGTGAAGCTTATGAAAATTCTAGACTCTTTAAGGAAAAAGTAAAAAGATGGCATGATAGGAGAATTCTAAAGAGGGAGTTCCATGTTGGTGAAAAAGTTCTTTTGTATAGGTCTCGTCTCAAATTTTTTGTAGGGAAACTACTCTCAAAATGGGAAGGACATGTTGTTATTGAGGAGGTGTATCGTTCAGGGGCTATTAAAATATCTTGTTTGAAGGACAACACTACACAGGTGGTGAATGGTCAAAGGCTCAAACATTATATTTCTAGAGATTCCTATAATGAAGATGTTGATATTATTCAAGTGGTGACTCCTGAAGAATTTATTAGAAACCAAACTCCAGAATCTGTAGAGTCTATCTTTGAATAGGTAAAAAGTGCTGCAAACAGAAGGTTCACGAAAACCTTATATTTTTATATTCTTGATGTTTTTATTACATATGGAAGGTTACGAGATGAATCAGAGGAGGAAATGGAGCCTAGGTGAGCCACACCCACCAGTGGCGTGGGCCCCAGCTGGCCGCGCCACCAGGGGGTGAGCCCCCTGGAGTCCGTCTCCGCCTCGTTTTAGCATAGTACTTTACTTATGTCATAAAACTTCGTAATATATAACCCCCCAGATCCCCTGAGGTTCATATATCATGTTCTCGATTTGTTTTTGTTTTGATCTGTTTCTGTCAGGAAATACTCTCAAGTTTAGAGACGCCATGGTTTCCGCCAACGACAAGGGAAAGAAGCTCGTGGAAGATGATCCTCAAAACCCCAAGGAGGAGGATATCTTGGTTGGGGATGAAGAGGACGTGAAGGAGGACGAGCACCCGGACACCCGCGCTACCGTTGCAAGCATTGGAGTGGTTGCAAGCCCTATCAATCTTAGGAGGAAAGCACGGATGTCTACAGGAGGTAAAAATCCACGTCTTATTCTCTCTCCACGGTCACTTCCTCCACGCACCAAGAAACCCTTCCATACTCTTATACATGAGCAACAATACCAAAAGTTGCCCAAAGGGAAGTTGCCCTCTGTTTGGGATTTGCCTCGCTCTAACCATGCAGGGAAGGAACACTCTAAGGAAGAGTGGGGAAAGAACAACAAGGACTAGGATTCTCGGTTCGACATGATCATGAACCGTGTTGAGCATAATTCGGAGTTGATTTGTACTCTAACCATCGAGATTGAGAATTTCAAGGAACTGGTTGAAAAGCTTATCAAGAGAACATCATCACCACCGAAGGAGTAATTCATCCTCAGGTTTGGCATCCCCTTGGCTTGTTCCAAGCTTGGGGGAGTGTCACGGTATCACATCATTATATTTTATCCTTTTTAGATTTATATCTTGGGTAAAGAAGTTATCATATAGATTGGTTTGCATTGTGGAAGTATCTCTCCTTTAGTTGGTCATCTGTGTATCTCTTTGTGTGAGTGCCTTTATGGAATATTAATGAGAAGTTTCATGTTTTACTTTTTGCACTTCTTATTTTAGTCTGCAATCTCTATTATATGATTGATCTTGTTGATCAGTATTGGTATCACTGTGGGAGCATCAAGTATATCTAAATTGGTTTTGGCAAACCAAGCTCTGGTCAGTAGCAACACTTTTTGAGGTTTGGAAGGAAAATAGGAAATCTTACAGGTATTTGGTATCATTTATTTTCTTTCTTGATTGGCTCATAAACTTAGTATTCTTTATTTAAGATCTTTTGTGTCTTCAAGGAGGATTACATGTTTGGCTTTATCACTTGTAGGTTTGTTTGTTTCCTTCAACTCTTTTGCTTGCTACCCAACCTTGCTAGCCAAAAACCTGTGCTGAGAGGGAACACTTCTCATGCATCCAATCCTTTAAACCAAAACCTATGCCATTTGTGTCCACCATATCTACCTATTAGCATTATTGCTATTCCAAGTAAATTCTCAAGCTTCATCTATCTTTCGAATTAAAAATTATTTTGTTATGTGAAAACTAGTTAGTAAAGCTCTCACGAACTTGATGGCATGTACGTCCAATTTGCATCACCATTCTTAACCATAATTTGCCTCTATTCATTGATATATTTCATATTAAGATGTGTTACTTATATCTTTTCATTTGTTTTTGCATGTTGGATGATTCTTGAAGGATGAACTGCCGGAGTCAGGATTCTGATGGAAAAAGCGGTGTTTTGATGCAATTTTGCGAAGATCAGAAAAATACCAGAAAAACTACGGAAAATCCAATTTTTTCACAAGACGAAGGAAGCCAGAAGGGGAGGCGGAGTTGGTCCACAGGGGGGCCACACACCCCAGGCGCGGGCCACCCTAGGCCGCGCCTACAACTTTTCTTTCAAAAAACTATTTTTTTCAAAACCAAACTCGCCGTGGGGGTTTTCCCTACATCTTTTCTTTCAAAAAACTAGCTTTTTTCTGGGTTTTCTCCCTTTTTTCTCAACCCTGCTTTTACTATGTTCGTCATACACAAGGAAAATACATTTAAGATGATACAAATATAATGAAAAGAGAAAAAATATGGCATACCTATGCATCATATATGTGAGTCATAAAAGAAAATTTAATTCCACCTTTTGGAGGAAATCGTGTAAAGAGTACAATTTACAAAGTTAGTTTAAACTTCTAACTTATACTTGTATTATACATGTATATACTTTAATTAGTGAGGTAACATAAGTAGATATGCATTTTTAAGAAAATATGTTGTATAGTTTCTTATTTCTCGTATTTGTTTGGTGTAGCTTGCAAGTCCGAGGTCGTGCGTGTTCATCCAAGTTCGAAATGTCATCTTCTTATCATGAAGACTACATGTATGAGTTAATTTGATCATATAGTATACTTAATTTGGTTGAAATTTGTAAGTCATGATTGTTTTGGATTTAGATAAGTAAGCACCATTGGATCTGTAGATTGGATATAGGAGATGGAGGGTGATCATCCTATTCTGAACTTAAATATATAGAGAAAATAATCGTAGCCGGATCTATTGTTTAGCCAAGATTTTTATATTGCCCGCAGGCGAATGGAGTGATACTGTCTATCTTTCGTATGTTCAAAATTCTAGGTACAATTTTCACAACAAACTAAGCAGCTGACTTGACCACATCCTCTTCTTTTCTTCGTCAATGATCAGTATAGAAAACTCGGTGATTAGATCCTACCTCTCACTTCTCCTTCGTCTACGCTCCCATGCCGGCTACCCAGATCTTCACACACGTTGTCCTAGGATAAACTAAAATACGTGTAATTTACACTAAACTTTTATACATATATTTAAGTTGTTTTATATCATCTTGTGGTATTATCGAGTATAATTACTTACATGATATGGTTAACCACACAATTTCATTACTAAATATTAGTTATAATGTTATTTGTTATACACTTGTAGCATAAATTATTGCAAGAACATTTTTTGTGTTAAATTTTAATAGTATGTTGTAACAAACTGTTAGTGTTATCTTTGACAATCCATAAACTATAGTGGGAATTGTGGGCATGTGCATGTTGGGTGGGGGTGGGTAGGGGTGTATATTTAGTATTCTTAAATATTAAAATAGAGAACTATCAAGCTTACGAATCAAACAAATATTCTAATAGTTGTTTTTTCTAGTGTATGATTACTTTACCATATTTACAGAATTTTCTAGAGTACAAACTGACTAGTTACATGGATAAATTTAGTAATGAGTTGAAAATATGTGATAATATATATATATATATATATATATTATTTGTACTGAAATAACATCCAATTTTTATTTGTTCTATTACGTAAATAAATTGAAAATTTGGTCCAAATAATTAATTCCCAAGTATCCTTAGGATACCGATTCAAATAGGACCCCACACCTCACTAGACCATAATGATGCAGAAAGAGTACCTATGTGTAGGGGTTCGTAGCATGGAAAACAAAAAAATTCTACCGCATGCACACAAATAAGTCAAGATCTATCTACTAGATTGTAGCAACGAGTCGATAGAGGAACTCACCCTCGAAGATTCCAAAGCGGTTAACGAGAGAAGATTCTTGTGGGTGATGCAGTCGTACTCTTGCCGATCTTAAGATCGCGTAGACGATCCTTCTGGCGCTGTGTTCCGGCAGCGTCCGTAGTTGGTCACACGTTCGGTACTCGATGAAGACCTTCCTCTCCCTTGTTCCAGCAGGCAGCGGAGGTTGTAGCACTCTCCTCGTGATTCCGGCAGCACGACGGCGTGGTGTCGGAAGTAGAGGGGAGATCTCGTAGGGTTTCGCCTTAAGCCGGAGCGAGTATGGTGGAGTATGAGAGAGGCCTTGGCGATCTAGGGTTTAGAGGCACCAAGGGGAGGGTGTGGCCGGCGGCTAGGGTTTGGGGAAACCCTAACTCGGCGACTTGGGAGGAGCCCTAGGCGGCGGCACTTGGAGGTGGTGGCGCCGGCGACTTGGGGCTAGGGTTTTTGGGTGTGAGGGGTAGGGGCGCCCTACCCCTCCTTATATAGGTGGGAGGGGCCGGTTGGAAGGAGGGAGTCCTCCTCCAACTCCTCCTCCTTGGCCGGCGGGTGGAGGGAGTGGGACTCCAACCCTAGGTAGGTTTCCTACTCTCCCTCCACCAAGCAAACTTCGGATTTGACTTTTCAAATTGGCGTTTGACTTTCAAACTTGGATTTGATTTCTCTCTTCATATTGCCTAGCCAAATGACCTAGTACATGATGCAACCATTCCACATTGTCATGACACATTCATGTACCCTTCCCCTCCGGAGTGCCGGACCTTCCAGACCCTTCTAGAACATTCCTGGTGAAAACACCGGAATCATTTCCGAACTCCGAAACAGGACTTTTCTTATATGAATCTTATTCTCCGGACCATTCCGGATCTCCTCGTGATGTCCCGGATCCCATCCGAGACTCCGAACAACATTCGGTCTCTTACTCATCATTCCATAACTACACAACAACATCGAATCTTTAAGTGTGTCTCCCTACGGTTCGTGAATTATGCGGACATGACCGAGACACTTCTCCGATCAATAACCAATAGAGGAATCTGGAAATTCATATGGCTCCCACATATTTCTACGATTACTTTGCGATGGAATGAACCACTTACATACGATACCAATTTCCCTTTGTCTCACGATAGTTTACTTATCCAAGGTTTTGATCGTCGGTATCTCTGCATACCTAGTTCAACCTCGTTACTGATAAGTACTATTTTCTCGTTCCCATGATATGTGATCCCTTGTGAGCCAGTCACATGCTTGCAAGCTAATTGGATGACTTTACACCGAGAAGGCCCAGGGTATATCTATCCGTCATATGGATGGACAAATCCCACTCTTTATTCACGTGCCTCAACCCATACTTTCTGAACACTCAATGCCACCTTTATAGCCACCTAGTTACAGTGTGGTGTTTGATGTCATCAAAGCATCCTTCCGGTGATGGTGATTAGCATGATCTCATGGTCGAAGGAATTAGGTTACTATGTATCAGAAAGCTTATAGCAAACAAACTATTAAAATGACTTGATCTTTATGTTACGCTTATCTATAGGAGTATGTCCATCACACCATTCTCCTAATGACATGATCTTCTTGTTAACAACATCTCAATGTTCATGATCGGGAAACCACGATCATCTATTAACCAACAAGCTAGTATTATAAAGAGGCTTTACTAGGGACTCTAATTTAGTTTACAAATCACACAAGTATTAATGTTTCCGGTTAATACTATTATTAGCATGAATGTAAACATTTATCATAAACACAAAGATATAATAATAACCACTTTTATTATTGCCTCTAGGGCATATCTCCAACAGTCTCCCACTTGCACTAGAGTCAACTAATCTAGATTACATGGTAATATAACGAACACCCATGGCAGTTTGGTGTTGGTCATGTTTTGCCCTCGGGAGAGGTTTAGTCAACGGATCCGCCACATTCAGATCTGTGTGTACTTTGCAAATATTTATGTCACCATCTTGGACATGCTCTCGAATAGCGTGAAAACATAGCTTGATGTGCTTCAACTTCTTGTGTGACCTTGGTTCTTGCGCATTGGCTATGTCGCCCATGTCATCACAATAGATAGACATTGGGTCCAACGCACTTGGAACCACACCAAGCTCTGTAATGAACTCCTTCATCCATATTGCCTCTTGTGAAGTCTCCGAAGCAGCTATGTATTCTGATTCAGTTGAAGATCTCGCCACAATGCTTTGCTTTGCACTCCTCCAGCTAACTGTTGCACCATTCAAAGTAAATACGTATCCAGATTGAGATTTAGAATCATCCGGATCGGTGTTCCAACTAGCATCGGTGTAACCATTAACAACGAGTTGTTCATCACCTCCATAAGAAAGAACCATATCGTTAGTTATTCTCAAGTACTTAAGGATGTTTTTGACCGCTGTCCAATGATCCACTCCTGGATCACTTTGATATCTGCTAGTCAAACTAACAGCATATTCAATGTCGGGTCTAGTATATAGCATGTCATACATAAGAGATCCTATGGATGAGGCATAGGGAGTCTTACTCATCCTTTCTCTATCTTCTGCCATTGCAGGACTTTGAGTTTTACTCAAGGTAGTATTGGGCAACATGGGCAAGAACCCTTTCTTGCTATCTTCCATTCCAAACCTCTTTAGAACTTTGTCCAAATATGTACTCTGTGACAATGATAATTAGGCGTCTTGATCTATCTCTATAAATCTTTATGCCTAATATGTAAGCTGCTTCGCCAAGATCTTTCATTGAAAAAACTATTATTCAAATAATCCTTGACACTATTAAGAAGGTCTACATCATTCCCAATCAACAATATGTCATCTACATATAGTATTAAGAATGCTACAGAGCTCCCACTCACTTTCTTGTAAATACAAGCTTCTCCATAAGTTTGTATAAAACCAAAACTTTTGATTACTTTATCAAAACGTTGATTCCAACTTCTGGATGCTTGCTTCAATCCATATATGGATCGTTGAAGTTTGCACACTTTGTTAGCATCTTTAGGATCGACAAAACCTTTGGGTTGCATCATATACAGCTCTTCATCAATGTATCCATTGTGGAACGCCGTTTTGACATACATCTGCCATATCTCATAATCATAATATGTAGCGATTGCTAACATAATCCTTATAGACTTTAGCTTCGCTACTGGTGAGAAAGTCTCCTCGTAGTCAACTCCTTGAATTTGTCGAAACCCTTTTGCGGCAAGTCGAGCTTTATAGACAGTAACATTACCATCAGCATCTGTTTTCTACTTGAAAATCCATTTGTTCTCGACAGCCTTCCGGCCATCCGGTAAGTCCACCAAAGTCCATACTTGGTTTTCGTACATGGATCCAATCTCGGATTTCATGGCTTCTTGCCATTTATTGGAATCTGGGCTCATCATCGCTTCCTCATATGTCGCAGGGTCATCGGTGTTATCCACCAACATGACATTCATAACGGGATCATACCAATCAGGAGTGGTACGAGTTCTCGTTGACCTGCGAGGTTCCGTAGTAACTTCAACCGAAAGTTTCATGATCAACATCATTAGCTTCCTCTCTTATTGGTGTAGACGTCACAGGAACTACTTTCGGTGCTGCACTACTCGCAAGTTCGAGAGAAGGTTCAACAACCTCGTCGAGTTGTACTTTCCTTCCATCCACTTCTTTCGAGAGAAACTCCTTCTCTAGAAAGGATCCATTCTTGGCAACGAAGACTTTGCCCTCGGATCTATGATAGAAGGTATACCCAATAGTTTCCTTCGGGTATCCTATGAAGACGCATTTTTCTGCTTTGGGTTCAAGCTTGTCCGGCTGTAACTTCTTTACATAAGCTTCGCAACCCCAAATTTTAAGGAACTACAATTTAGGTTTCTTCCTAAACCATAATTCATACGGTGTCGTTTCAATGGATTTAGATGGTGCCCTATTTAAAGTGAATGCGGTTGTTAACAGAAGTAGAAATGATGAACTACTTCCCGCATCCGGGAAGACAAGAGATCCACTTTATCTTTATCAAGCACTCGCTCGTATTAGCGAGAAATATCATTCTAACAATTATGCGCTGTAATTGAAATCTATAATAGAAATTCTTTTACCGGCTTTAGGCTTTTCTTAAATAAAAATAAAAAAGAAATTTTCTTCCTTCCAATTTTGTTTGCCCAAAAGACTACTTTTTTCTCTCGATTTTGCCAAGTCATTGCACCGATTCCATAAATGATTATCAAGTGGTTCTTATTCGAAGAACCCTTGCCTTTTGGTTAGCTTCTGAATTGAAATGTTGATTTTTATGGTATAAGAAAAACAAACCGAATCAAATTCATGGATTTACCACGACCTCGGTTGTGACTCCCTAGATAAAAATAAAAAATTTCTATCTTCGAGACCATTGAAAAAGGGCATTGAACGAGAAACAAATCGTCCACAGATAATAAAATCTAATGCATAACCCCAAAATGATAGCGGTAAATCTGTAAGTGACATCATAGAACGAACCATATCTAAGAGAGTTCAATTACGATGTTCGGACACACCATTACGCTCTGGTGTTCCCGGCAGTGTCAATTGTGAAAGTATTCCGCATTTCTTCAAATGCTCGCCAAAATCGTAACTTAGATATTCACCTCCACGATCAGATCGTAGAAATTTAATCTTCTTGTTACGTTGATTCTCTACCTCACTTTGAAATTCCTTAAACTTCTCGAAAGTTTCGGACTTATGTTTCATGAAATAGATATACCCATATCTACTCAAGTCATCCGTGAAGGTAAGAACATAACGATAACCATCACGCGATGCTACACTCATTGGGCCACACACATCGGTATGTATGATTTCCAATAAGTCCGTAGCTCGCTCCATCATACCAGAAAATGGAGTCTTAGTCATTTTACCCATCAGACATGCTTTGCATCTTTCAAGTGATTCGAAATCAAGTGATTCAAGAAGTCCATCGGAATGGAGTTTCTTCATACGCTTCACTCCAATGTGACCAAGACGACAGTGCCACATATAGGTCGAGTTATCACTCAATTTCAAACGTTTAGCTTCAATGTTATTAATGTGTGTATTACCACAATCGAGATTCAATAAGATTAGACCATCTATCAAAGGTGCATGTGCATAAAACATATTACTCATATAAATCAAACAACCATTATAATCGGACTTAAACAAGTAACCTTTTGCAATAAACATGATCCAGATATAATGTTCATGCTCAACGCAGGCACCAAATAACAATTATTTAAGTATAAAACTAATCCCGATGGTAGATGAAGAGGTAGCGTGCCGACCGCGATCACATCAACCTTTGATCCATTTCCAACGCGCATCATCACTTTGTTCTTCGCTAGCTTCCGTTTATTCTGCAGCACCTGTTTCGAGTTACAAATATGAGCAACCGAACCAGTATCAAATACACAGACACTACTACGAGTACTAGTGAGATACACATCAATAACATGTATATCAGATATACCTTTCTTCTTGATGTTGCCGTTCTTCAAATCCGCCAAGTACTTTGGGCAATTCCGCTTCCAGTGACCCTCTCCCTTGTAGTAAAAGCACTCAGTATCAGGCTTAGGCCCAGCCTTGGTCTTCTTCGTCGGCGCGGCAACTTTCTTACCGCCCTTCTTCAAGTTTCCCTTTTGCTTAGACTTGACTTGCTTCTTGAATTTGGTGGTCTTATTTACCAACAACACTTGGTGCTCTTTCTTGATCTCCACTTCTGTAGATTTCAACATGGAGAAGAGTTCTGGCAACGTCTTGTCCATGTTTTGCATATTGTAGTTCATCACAAAGTTCTTGTAACTTGGTGGTAGTGATTGGAGGACACTGTGAATCCCCAAAGAATTAGGAATCACTATACCCAAGCTTTGGAGTTTGTTTGCGTGCCCAGACATCTTAGGCAAATGCTCACTGACGGAGCTGCCCTCTTCCATCTTGCAGTTAAAGAACTTTTCAGAAGCCTCATAACTCTCAACTGTTGCATGAGCCTCAAATATCATTTTGAGTTCACGGACAATATCATGTGGGTCATGGTTCTCAAATATTTTCTGAAGCCCCGATTCCAAACCATACAAGATAGCACACTGAACTGTGGAGTACTGATTCTTCCGAGTGAGGTAAACATTCTTTTTGTTCCGATTTTCTCCTTTTTTCCTAACCCTACTCTTACTTTATTCGTCATACACAAAAATAATACATCTAAGATGATACAAATATAATAGGAAAGGGAAACAAATATGGTGCACCCTGCATCATATTTGTGAGACATACATCTAAGATGATACAAATATAATAGGAAAGGGAAACAAATATGGTGCACCCTGCATCATATTTGTGAGACATACGAGAAAATTCAACTATACCTTTTGGAGGAAATCATGTAAAGAGTACAGTTCACAAACTTAGTTTAAACATCTAACTTTGAATTGTATTATACATGCATATATTTTAATTAGTGAGGTAACATAAGCATATATATATTATTATTATTAGAAAATATGTAGTATAGTTTTTTATTTCTCATATTTGCACGAAAACATAACGGTGTAGCTTGCAAGTACGAGGTCGCGCGTGTTTGTCCATGTTTGAAATGTCATCTTCTTATCGGTGACGAACACATGTATGCATTAATTTTATTATATAGTCTATTTAATTTGGTTACTTATTTATTACAAATGTTCCGAAGAAAATACTCCAGATCATGTAAAGAGTAACAGCTTAGTGCCTCATTGACAAGATGGCAACAAAAATCCTTACGTGAACTTAATTAGTGACATGACATATAGTATTGCTAATAATCATAGTGCTGGCACTAAATTGTTAGTATACAGAGTATTAGTATTCATATCTATGCTTTACTTTCTTTCGAGGCATATATCTATATATTTTACTTGAAGTATTTTGCATATGACAGGGCTTCAAGGTTCCAGATCACTCTCACTCACTCTCTCTCTCTCTCACTCTTTCTCTTTTTGCACAATTTTGACTTCTTTATGTATCATCAAAATAGATCGATAAAACAAAAAATTGGTGCTATATGTTTGGGTGAACAATAATCGTAGAGAAGACATTGACTAAAAGTGGTTATCATAATTCACTGCAACGGGAAACATGACCTTAGCATTGTTATAATTTTTTTGCAGGGATTTAAAGAGTTTTATTCAACTAGAACTGCTCCTGATCTATCAGACTGAATGCTGACGACCAGAAAGTCAGGGATACAATCAATCCAGCAACTCGTACCTGTCATTGTGCAAGCAAGTTTGGAACAATGGTGAGCACAGTGGTTTGCTGTTCTTAAAACATGCTGAATAGAAAACAAAGTAAAACATAAAACTAGCTCTCCTATAAGGATTGGTGTCACAGACGATCTAGAACCGTGACGGGAATTCCAGAGATCAATAACCTCCATGCAATCGGTTTCCATCACCACCATTTGGAACCCTCTTAGTTTAGCAAAAATAACACCCTCTCAGAGTGCCATTGCTTCAACAATTAAGGGGTCATTGACTCAACGAGTGGTTTACTCCATGCTCCCAAATAGGTGGAAGATGATCTCACAACTCCTCCAGCTCCACCTTGCCGAGCTTCTAAGGCAATGCCTCCATCTGTATTAAACTTGACATAATCCGACTCAGGAGGTCGCCATCCATGGCCTGGGAGGGTTAACAATTGTTTCTTTGGAATAGAAAGCATTGCCAACGCCTCTTTTTCCATCTTAATTGACTGAATAGGATCGTAGATCCCTTTGTCATGTGTCCAATTATTGCGCAAATTCAAATAGCCCACATAATTGTGATAATTTTACCATGGTCTGGTTCGGCAAAACATGCATCGCAGATAATATCTCTTGACCATGTTCTTGGATGAGGTATGGGCAGTGTAAATCCGAGCCAAAATTGTGCCTCATTCCAAAACCTCATCGCATGATCACATGAGATTAATGCATGCATAAGGCCTTCATCAGCCGATAGGCAGATCTTACACCTGCCAATCTGAGCTATATGCCTATGCTTCAAGGAACTTTTTGTTGGAAGGATCCCTCGCAGTACCCGCCACCATAAAACCCGTACTTTTGGCATAACATCCATCTTCCACAGAGCAGTCCACATCTATTTTTCAGTAGTTGAGGATTCCGTATACATCCCTTCGTCTAGAGTTAGATGCTCGTTACGACTCATCAGAGCACGGTACGTGGATTTTACAGAGTAAATGCACGTCTTTTCTAAAGACCAAGCCCAGAAATCTTCTCCTCCACCACGCCGTAGTGGAATATTCAGTATTGCATCAGCTTCTAGCGCGATGAAGTTGTTTCTAACTTTTTCAACCTTCCATCTCCCTATATCATGATCAATAAGGTCAGATACAAGAGCAATCTCATCATCTCCGGTGTGCACTGAAGGTTGCAAGGATTTGCAGCCCGGAATCCACTTATCGCGCCACACAGATATAGAGGCACCATCTCCTACGCGTTTAATCAGTCCTTGTTGAAGTGCTTCTCTCCCTGCGACAATCCCTCTCCATTGTAACTACCTCGGTGAATTACGCTCCTAGTTACAAGCCTGGATGAGCGGAAATGGTTGAAATAGTACGGTGGGGCCCAAATGCCACTCACAGGTAGACCTTTCGGCCGTCCCAACCATTTCCAAACATCGGGACAAGAACGGGCGGCGTAATCGGCAGGCGAAGGGATCAACTACATACACAAATGAGTATGTATGCAAGCCACCATACAACAGTATATCAGAGCCATTCCATATAAAAATAAAGGAAATATAGCAACGCCATACGGCAAGATCCAAATGTCCTAGATAGATATAATAGTTTAGGATATCTTCTCATACATCAAACATCAGAGTATCAGGCGGAAGCGGCAACAAGATCCGAGTACGGATAAGAAGCAAATCGGCATAAGATGCCCCATAAATAAACACATCCCGCCCACAGATCTCACGGATCCTGCTCCCTAATCTCTACGCCGAATGATTGTTGCCCACATCGTCCGCCTCCTCCACCCAGTATCCCTCTTGTGAGTGTACCTGTCCATCTGAATCAAACAATTTATCGTGTGAGACCCTAGGGGTACTCAGCAAGTCTTTATGCCTCTAAAGAGGACACAACCTGGGGTGACGCAATTGCAGCAAAAGATAAACCCTAACAATTCTATAGATACTCGCTAACCATCCGCCTAACCAAAGATAGACGGATGTCCGTGAATTAAAGACAACAGTTATAACGGTAATATCAACAGATCCATCCTCCTCCTCGCTTACCAACGAGGAAGCGGACGAACAACCCCCCCATCCGTTGGCAGTTTTATTATCCATTCCATGAGGGTTGCACTATTTACTAGTCAGTTACTTAGTCAAATTAAAAGCGGTACTTTAGTTATACTTGTCTATGATCGAGAAACTGTGCTCCAAGTCGTCCATAACCGCGGACACGGCTTTCAGAAAGTTTTACCCTGCAGGGGTGCACAAATAGCAACACACACTCGATCAACCTCGGAAAAACCAAATCAAAACCCAACGAGGCATTCACGACAAAGCAATCACAAGATTCAGAAATATTTCAGGGGGCCACCCCATTAAGTATACCCGCAACGAAGTTAGCTGACTTCGAGACGGACTCAAGGTTTGTGGGGCCGGCTGTAAACGACTGGGAACCCGAAAGTGTGATTGGGCTTGTCGATACCGCGTAAACGGGTCACGATCCTAACAAGACAGTGTGCTCCTCGACAATCGTAAATAAAGCAAAGAAAGCATGGCATAAGTGCAGATAGTAAATAAAACCTCAAACTAGTTTGTGGCCCCAAGAAATAAGAATGAATCAAGCTCGCTGGGGGGTCCCATAAGCCTCCGGATGTGGATAGCGAATATTCAAGGAACAGGAATCAAGTACTCGGGGTCCTACGGGACACGAGTGAACATGAAAAACCAAATAGCAGATATTGCTCACCGGTGCCACTTTCATTAGTTATCCCATTACTACTCAGGTTAAGTTGTTTAGGTACCTCGTTATCCATCAGACACTCACATACCCTACACATGCTGTTCTACGACTCGCATGGCTCAAACAACTCCTGTAGTAATGGCTCATAGGATGGAGGAACAAGCTTCGGTGGGGTTTAAAAGTAAGGCTATGCAATACTTGGGATTCAATTTAGTGCAATCGCGACTCAATGATGCAAGAATAAGATAGAGGCAATAGGTACTATATGTATGCAAGCATGTGTAGTGCTTGCCTGGCAGCTCAGATGAAGCGAGAGGAGGATCTGGATAGTGCTCCTGGGTTTCTTGATATATCCCCTGCTCAGCGTCTATTCGAAGAAGAACCAAACAAACAAGGGCCAACATAAATAAAGTGCACAAGCATATGAATTAAATGCGACAAGCAAACAATCATGCCATGATGAATGATGCACAATTTGCATGGCGATAAAGTAGCATGGCATGGGTGAGGTGTGGAAACAAGAATAAATCATTTTATTGAGTTTTGGTCACATTTTATCCTCATATTAGTTGCTGTTTACATTAAATTTATATGATGCATGCTGCAATTCAGAACATGGAATGCATAAACAGAAAGGTCTCGTCGAGCTGATCATTTTAGACATATTATTTGTTAAATTTGGAGTTATAAATCAAAAGTTATTAATTAATTAAGAAAAGGTCATTTTATTGTAATTTAAATCAACTTGAAATTTTAAGTGTTCGAAATATATTTTGGATAGCATATTTGAATTCCTCACATTTTTCTGATTTGAAAACATATATTATTTGTATTATTTAGAATTATGAATTTAAATTTATTTTAAAGTCAAAATTATTAAATAGGGTCAAAGTCAAAGGTTTGACTATTTTAAATCAATTCTGAAAATATTTGATTAAAGATTTGAATTGACATTCAAAAACAAAACATTTTTCATATAGGGTTTGAATTCAAATTCCAAACCATTTGAAAGTTATGAATTAATTCATATTTGAACAGATTTGAAATTTGAATTTGAATTAATTTGGAAAAGTTTGAATTTTAAAACAGATAACAGAAATCCTTTTTACACTCAGAGGGCGCTAGCCGCTGTCGCTGACAAGTGGGCCACGGTGCTGACTGTGCAACACGCGCACAGAAACGCTTCTGTCACCCAGGGTTAGTCTAGCCACAGCCGATGACAGGTGGGCCTGGGAACAGCAGGGCCACAGCACACGCATGGTCCAGCGAGGAGGCGACACGTGGGCGGTCCGGGGACTGCGCGGGTTGGAACGCCATAAAGTGAGGAGCCTTTTTGCAAAACTCCCGCAGGAGCTGGCAGGTGGGCCAGAAGGGCTGCGGGTTGAGGCGGGAAAAAGGCGAGGGGTTTCTTTACAAAATGGTCACGGCGGGGTATGACGAAAACTGAATCTGATCCGCAAAAACAGCTAGCTGACCCCGATCTTGCGATGAAGATGTCGACTAAACTGCTAGGAATTTCTCGATGCCGCAAAAACCAAAGTTGTAGAAGGGACATCGTCCTACGACTTTTGTGTTTAGGTTCTCTCCATAGGAGGACTCTATGCGTCGGGAATCAAAGGAGAACAGAGGCCGGCCGAGTGCAAAAGGACTGAACTTTGTCGTCAGATTACCAGGGATTTTTCCTGAACTCGCGAGGACTGTGGCGATGGATGCAAAGCGAAAATGAAGTTGAAGTAAAAACGAAAAACGAAGAAGGATCCCTTCTCTACAACTTTCGTTCAGAAGTCTTCCGCAAAAACTCATCAGGGACGACGGGGCAACGTGCGGAACAAAGGGTGGCGGCTGCTGTCGCTGCACGCAAGCACTGCTGCTGCTGCGGGTTTCCGGTGCGCGCGGCGAGCGGCACGGCGAGGCTGCGCTGGAGGGCGGCGGCGACACAGGGAAGGAGGGAGACGGGGATCGTGTCCGGGGCGGAGAGGGGCTCACGAGTAGGCTGATGACGGTGGCCAGCTGCCGGAGAAACGACGAGACGACAGCGAGCGGCGACAGGACCACGGCGGCAGCACGGACGGCAAGACGAACGCAAGAACCTGGCCTTCTCCTCCGTGCTCCAGGTACCGATCGACTTCAGGGTCCTAGCGCAGCTCCGGGACGCGGTGGCGCTCTTGGTAGCAGCAGCTCGCAGTCGAGGAAGGTGGTGAGGCTAGGGTTTTGGCCATGGCTTGCTTGCCATGGAGAGGAGGATGGAGGGGGTTCCGATCTAATCTGTGAAGGAGTGGATGGGGATGGTGCTAGGGGTGTTGTTGCTCGCTTTAATCCGAGGCCAGGGACAGCACGTGCAAGGCGCTGGCAGCTTCAAAGGAGGAAGCGAGGCACGAGAGATATTCCTGCTTTTACAAAAGAAGGGAGGATGGTTTCGGTGGGGGAGGCTTTTCTCTTTTCTTTTCTTGTGCTTTAGCTAGAGAGATGGAAAGAGAGGGACCAGGGGAGGGCAGTGAGGCTGCGGGGTGGGGCCGGCGTGAGGAAGAGAAGAGAGGGAGGAACAAGAAGGTCTGGTTCGGTTGCAACAGGAAGAAAGAAGAGAGCCAGGGGTGGCGATGGGGTGAAGCTCGGGGAGGGGTCTAGGTAGATAGTGTAGAGGTTTTAGTTTAGCTTTAGGAAGATCAAGTTTGAATAAAATTGGATGAACAAGGCTAAACAAAGCTAATTCAAATAAGAGGCGTCAACACATGAGGTTTATTATTGCATGTGACTAAAAGGAATGTAATATGATGACATAGGGTTATAGCAGAAGATATAATGCATACAACAAGTAGAAAGAAAAAGAGGTTAACATAGGAACTAGGTTCCAACAAGGATACAGATGGTGGAAATATAGAGTAGGAATAGAAAAGACCAAAGATTACAAGAAGTAGAGCTCAACAAAATGAAATAAGAAGAAAGATAGATAGAGTAGAAGAAAACATAGATAGATGGTATCATCAAGAGAATTGGCATTATCAAGTTAGTGAGATGGAAGGATTTGTAAGAGAGATGCCCTCAACTCATATTGGGCATATAACATTATATCAAAAACCAAATACAATATATCCAGAAGCAAATATAATTAACAATGCATATGAGAGAAGAACCAAAACAAAAGGGTTTTATATGATGCTCAAATGCAAGGTGGCATGATGACATGAGCATGATATAATTATGATGCAACAATTATATATTGGAAGTAGCCATTATATTACTAGACCAAGTAGCATTACAGTTGTTAGACAAATGGGATGCTACAACTCTCCCCCACTAAACAGGAATCTCGCCCCGAGATTCTAGGAAGAAGAAGAAGACTCAAAGAGGGTAGGATAGTTGGCACGGAGTTCATCTTCATGCTCCCAAGTGGCTTCATCAACGGAATGGTGCGACCACTGCACCTTGCAGAACTTGATGGACTTGTTGCGAGTCCTTCTTTCTGCGATCTCAAGGATTTTTGTGGGGTGTTCTTGATAAGACAGGTCTTCTTGGAGATTGATTAGCTCATGATCCACGGTCCTGCCGGGATCCTTGAAGCACTTCTTGAGTTGAGATATGTGGAAATCATCATGGACCTTGAGTTTTTCCGGGAGCTCAAGAGCATAAGCAACTTCTCCTCTTCTTCCACGAATTTTGAAAGGACCGATGTATCTAGGAGCCAGCTTTCCTTTGATACCAAAACGGTGCGTGCCTCTCATGGGAGTGACACGAAGGTAAACGAGATCACCAGGGCCATACTCCATGTCCGTGTGCTTCCTGTCATAATTGCTCTTCTGGCGACTTTGAGCAATCTTCAGATTTTCAAGAATGATGTGCACCTTCTCCTCCGCTTGAGTTACAATGTCAGGGCCAAACCAAATTCTTTCTCCTGCACCCGACCAACCAATCGGAGTTCTGCATTTGAGACCATAGAGAGCCTCAAATGGTGCCATCTTCAGACTTTTCCGGAAGCTGTTGTTGTAAGAGAATTCAGCATAAGGAAGACATTCCTCCCACTTCATGTCAAAAGAGATGACGCAAGCACGAAGCATATCCTCCAGAATCTGATTGATCCTTTCAACTTGTCCTCTTGCGGTGAGGGTGGTAAGTGTCTTTGAAGTTCAATTTTGTTCCCAAAGCATTTTGGAAACTCTCGAACTTGGAAGTGAAGATGCTCCACGGTCTGAACTGATCTCAAGCGGCACCCCATACAGAGACAATTACATTGATATAGAGCTCACCAATGAATTCCGTAAATTGTTTCCTTGACGGGAAGAAGTGAGCCACTTTAGAAAGCTGTAATGACAACAAAGATTGCATTGTTGCTTCGCAACCTTGGAAAACCAGTGATGAAGTCCATCTCTACTTTCTCCCATTTCCATTCCGGGGTTTTCAATGGTAGAAGACCATAAGGTTTCGATGGATGCTTTCACTCTGCGGACATCACACTCGAGACATACTTGGCACAATATCGCTTCAAACCCGCCACCAATATTGTGTTTTCAAGTCCATGTACATCTTTGTGCCGCCAGGTGGATAGAAAGAACAAAATCATGCCTCCTTGAGAACTTGCTCTCTCAAACCCGGGTAGTTCGAACAAACATCCGTGTTCAAAGAAAAGCGTGCCTTGATCATCGACGTGGAAGGACTCATACTGAAGCTGAAGTTTGGAGATGATCTTTCGGTGTGCGGATCACCAGTCGACGAGAGCGAACCTTTTCTTCCAAGAGAGGGGTTGCTAGAAGGTTCAGAGATACCCTTGTTCCACAATTTCAAGGTTGAGTGACGGAATTCCTCGCACAAGAGAGGTCATTGTTCTTCCATCATGAGGTTGTTGACATAAGCTTTGCGGTGAGAGCATCGGCCATGACATTAGCTTTGCGAGTGTAGTTGATGGTCAAATCAAAATCATTGATTGCTTCAATCCATCTCCTCTGCCAAGGTTGAGATCAGCTGAGTGAAGATATACTTGGACTATTGTGATCGTAAAAGATTTCTAGCGGTTGCCCAGCAAGTAGTGCCTCCATAGTTTCAAAGCAAAGACAACTGCTGCGAGCTCGAGGTCATGTGTAGGATAGTTGATCTCATGCGTCTTCAACTGTCGAGAGGCATAAGCAACAACTTGTTTTTCTTGCATAAGGACCGCACCCAATCCTTGCAAAGAGGCGTCACAGAATATCTGGAAAGGCTTAGATGTATCCGGAGGAACCAAGACTGGTGTGGACGTGAGCTTCTCTTTGAGTGTCTCAAAGCTTGCTTGACATGCAGGAGTCCAAAGGTATTTCTTGCCTTTCTTGAGGAGATCGGTAAGAGGCTTCGCTATCTTCGAAAAGTTCTGAACGAAGCGACGGCAATAACTAGCCAAACCAAGGAAACTCCGCACTTCTTTGACATTAACAGGAGGAAGCCATTCAACAATTGTCTTTACAGTTTCCGGGTTGACTGCAATGCCCTTGGCAGAGATGACGTGACCAAGATAGGTTACTTGAGGCAACCAAAACTCACACTTTGAGAACTTTGCATACAAGCGGTTCTCACGAAGCTTGTTTAGGACACACCGAAGGTGTTCTTCATGTTCTTCCTTTGACTTAGAATAGACTAGGATGTCGTCCAGATAGACCACAACGAACTTATCAAGATACTCCATGAAAACCGAGTCCATGAGCCTCGAGAAGGTGGCAGGTGCGTTGGTGAGACCGAAAGACATGACCGTGTACTCATACAGGCCATAGCGGGTGGTGAAAGCTGTTTTAGGAACATCTTCCTTGCGAATCTTGATTTGATGATAACCACTTCTCAAGTCCAGCTTAGAGAATACCACAGCTCCAGCTAGCTGATCGAAGAGATCATTAATCCGCGGAAGGGGATATTTATTCTTGATGGTTTTAGCATTGAGAGCCCGATAGTCGACACAAAGTCTATCAGTCCTGTCTCGCTTCTTCACAAAGATTGTTGGGCTACCCCAAGAAGAGGTACTGTGTTGAATGAAACCCAACTTCTCTTGTTCATCAAGCTGACGTTTGAGTTCAGCCAACTCAGCAGGACCCATTTTATAAGGCCGCTTGGAGATAGGAGCCGTTCCAGGTTCAAGCTCAATTACAAACTCAACCTCACGATCCGGAGGCATACCTGGCAACTCTTCAGGAAAGACATCTGGGAACTCACAGACCACTGGAACACTCTGAATAGCTTCCATAGCATCATCATTCAGAGCCGCCAAAGAGAAAAGCTGGATAGCAGGAGTCAGACTTGGAGAATAGACTATATGGCCTTCAGGAATCTTCAGAGAAACCGAAGCGGCTCAAAGACAATCAATCACAGCTGCATTTGCTGTTAACCAATCCATGCCCAAGATGACATCAATGTCAGAATTGCCCAGAAGAATTAAGGACGCCGAGAATGAAGAGCCACCAATCTCAATTTGATTGCCATGGCTGATATGAGCAGCCCTCATGTTTGAACCAGGAGATAGTACCACCAGATGACGTGATAAAGGAACCCTAGCCAGGTCATGCTCTTGTGCAAACTTATGCGAAACAAAAGAATGCGAAGCACCAGAATCAAACAAAACTCGTGGTGGACTGAGTTAACTGATAGCATACCCATCACAACCTGTGCATGCTCAGCTTGAGCGGCGTTGACACAGTTGGCACGAGCAACAGTAGACCCGGGCTTGGTGTTGGTGTTGAGAGCCCGAGGTGGTGGTGCACGAACCAAAGGAGAGCTTGCCGCAGATCTTGGAGGTGGTGGAGGAAGAGCTTTGTTTTTCAACGGACAGTTCCAGTTTTGATGCCCAGAGTCTCCACACGTGAAACAAGCACCAGGTGGACGTGGAGCAACGTAGCTGTGGACTCCGCCAGCGCCCAGGTAGTGGTGGTTGTAGCCCTCGGGAGCAAAGATGAGGAAGTTTGGTGGCCTTGCCGAAGCTTGAAGGTCTTGGTGGAGCCGGAGCGGCGGTGGTGTTAGGAACCCGGACCACGCTTAGAAGGAGTTGACATAGTGAAGAGCTTGCTGCATCACGTTGTGTTTCTTTGACTCCTCAAACACTTGCTTACTTGCTTCTTCTGCAGAAATGTATGCTAAAGTTCCGTAAAGACGCCTACCTTGCATGTGTGATTGCATATTTAATCGATGCATTGAGCCCTTGCCGGAACCTCTTTTGCTTCTTCTTGTCATCAGAGATCTCATCGCCACCATAACGAGAAAGGTTCATGAAGTTCCTGATGTAGGTATTGACATTGTCATTTCCCTGCTTGAGGTTGAGAAACACTTCCTTCATCCTTTCCATGACAATTTCTGACAGATACTGCTCTTTGAAGGCTCTAGTGAACTGTTCCCAAGTAGGCTGAAAACCAATGCAGTTTGCCTTCAGGTAATTCTCCCACCAGAGAGCTGCATCTCTCTTCAGAAGGTGAGTAGCACATTTTACCCATTCTTGCTCAGGAACATCAGAAGTCTCAAGTAGCCTTGACATCTCACGCAACCAATCATCAGCATCAAGTGGTTGATCGGACACATCAAATTGGCGTGGGTTGAACTTCAGGAAGCTTTTGATGTATCCTCGCTTGGGAGGTGGAGGTAGCGGAGCAAACTCATTCCTCCGAACACTCTCTTCAAAACGCTGTTGGTTCTGCTGCATTGCTGCCAAGGCATTAGCGATGTTTGACAACGCGGACCCCAGTTCAGGTGGTATATCCTCATCAGAACGGCGTGGTGGTGCCATCCTGTGATTGATATAAAACACAAGTCAGTACTATAATGGAGAATAATAATAATCCAAAATAGTACCAAGATGGAATTACTCAAGATTAAAGGATACAATATACTAAGATGATATTAAAATATCAACAAAGTTCAAAGCACCTAGAAGATATTAAGCATATCGCACACGACTGAAAAGGAGTGTGGTACACAGATATATCAAAGAAAAATTTTCCGCAAATTTCGGCATTAAAATACCAGTAGATGCGCAAAATCACTTAACGAATCAAGATTAGTGACTCTACCGATTCAATATACAAAAGTGAATGATAAAAGTAGTGGTATGGTCGCGACTCCATCCCGCACTCAAATCATTACTCCGCACATGAATAAGTAGAACACATATCCTAACCCCTTCTTCTCACGATGAACCTAAAGATTGGTAACTACGGAACGAACACCCCAAACAAGATAACGTCGGATAACAAAGAGTAAGATGATCACAAGCAGATACAACGAATCAGATAGATCGCGTCGGTTTGCAAAAGCCTGTCGGTATGGAATGTACCAACAGTTGATAACCAAAAGGCCGATTGTGATAACAACTTGGATGCAACAGATAGACAAGGAATTACACACACACACACACACACACACACACACAACCTATGGTACTACGGAAACCCAGAACACGTGAATCCTAGTTTGAACTTTTAAGAAGAGGATTGAAAACGTTACACTTCCTTACCAGAAAAAGGGTGGGTGGGTGGGTAAGAAGAAAAGTGGAAGCGTCCTACTCTCACGCTTTTGTTTTTTCCTAGTATACATAACTACCAAAAATATTTGCTAGATCGACAATGACCATTTGGTCGAGACCCTAAAGGGGGATGGCTCGATACCAATTGTAACTACCTCGGTGAATTACGCCCTAGTTACAAGCCCGGATGAGCGGAAATGGTTGAAATAGTACGGGGCCCAAATGCCACTCACGGGTAGACCTTTCGGCCGTCCCAACCATTTCCAAACATCGGGACAAGAACAGGCGAATCGGCAAAGGCGAAGGATCAACTACATACACAAATGAGTATGTATGCAAGCCACCATACAACAAGACATCGAGCCATTCCATCTAAAAGAAAGGAAATATAGCAACGCCATACCAAGAAGATCCAAATGTCCTAGATAGATATAATAGTTTAGGATATCTTCTCATACATCAAACATCAGAGTATCAGGCGGAAGCGGCAACAAGATCCGAGTACGGATAAGAAGCAAATCGGCATAAGATGCCCCATAAATAAACACATCCCGCCCACGGATCTCACGGATCCCGTTCCTAATCTCTCGCCGAATGATTGTTGCCCACATCGTCCGCCTCCTCCACCCAAAGATCCCTCTTGTGAGTGTACCACCATCTGAATCAAACAATTTATCGTGTGAGACCCTAGGGGTACTCAAGAAGTCTTTATGCCTCTAAAGAGGACACAACTGGGTGACGAATTGCAGAAAAGATAAACCCTAACAATTCTATAGATACTCGCTAACCATCCGCCTAACCAAAGATAGCGGATGTCCGTGAATTAAAGACAACATTATAACGGTAATATCAATGATCCATCCTCCTCCTCGCTACCAACGAGGAAGCGGATTTAACAACCCCCATCCGCTGGCGGTTTTATTATCCATTCCATGAGGGTTGCACTATTTACTAGTCGATTTAGTCAAATTAAAAGCGGTACTTTAGTTATACTTGTCTATGATCGAGAAACCGTGCTCCAAGTCGCCCATAACCGCGGACACGGCTTTCAGAAAGTTTTACTCATAGGTGCACAAATAGCAACACACACTCGATCAACCTGAAAAACCAAATCAAAACCCAACGAGGCATTCACGACAAAGCAATCACAAGATTCAGAAATATTTGTGGGGCCACCCCATTAAGTATACCCATGACGGTTAGTGACTTCGAGACGGACTCAAGGTTTGGGTACCGTAAGAACGATCGGGAACCCGAAAGTGTGATTGGGCTTGTCGATATCATGTAAACGGTCACGATCCTAAAAAGACAGTGCTCCTCGCACAATCGTAAATAAAGCAAGAAAGCATGGCATAAGTACAGGATAGTAAATAAAACCTCAAACTAGTTTGTGGCCCCAAGAAATAAGAATGAATCAAGCTCTGGCTCAGGGGGGTCCCATAAGCCTCCCGGATGTGGATAGCGCGAATATTCAAGGAACAGGAATCAAGTACTCGGGGTCCTACGGGACACGAGTGAACATGAAAAACCAAATAGCAGATATTGCTCACCGGTGCCACTTTCATTAGTTATCCCATTACTACTCAGGTTAAGTTGTTTAGGTACCTCGTTATCCATCAGACACTCACATACCCTACACATGCTGTTCTACGACTCGCATGGCTCAAACAACTCCTGTAGTAATGGCTCATAGGATGGAGGAACAAGCTTCGGTGGGGTTTAAAAGTAAGGCTATGCAATACTTGGGATTCAATTTAGTGCAATCGCGACTCAATGATGCAAGAATAAGATAGAGGCAATAGGTACTATATGTATGCAAGCATGTGTAGTGCTTGCCTGGCAGCTCAGATGAAGCGAGAGGAGGATCTGGATAGTGCTCCTGGGTTTCTTGATATATCCCCTGCTCAGCGTCTATTCGAAGAAGAACCAAACAAACAAGGGCCAACATAAATAAAGTGCACAAGCATATGAATTAAATGCGACAAGCAAACAATCATGCCATGATGAATGATGCACAATTTGCATGGCGATAAAGTAGCATGGCATGGGTGAGGTGTGGAAACAAGAATAAATCATTTTATTGAGTTTTGGTCACATTTTATCCTCATATTAGTTGCTGTTTACATTAAATTTATATGATGCATGCTGCAATTCAGAACATGGAATGCATAAACAGAAAGGTCTCGTCGAGCTGATCATTTTAGACATATTATTTGTTAAATTTGGAGTTATAAATCAAAAGTTATTAATTAATTAAGAAAAGGTCATTTTATTGTAATTTAAATCAACTTGAAATTTTAAGTGTTGAAAATATATTTTGGATAGCATATTTGAATTCCTCACATTTTTCTGATTTGAAAACATATATTATTTGTATTATTTGGAATCATGAATTTAAATTTATTTTAAAGTCAAAATTATTAAATAGGGTCAAAGTCAAAGGTTTGACTATTTTAAATCAATTCTGAAAATATTTGATTAAAGATTTGAATTGACATTCAAAAACAAAACATTTTTCATATAGGGTTTGAATTCAAATTCCAAACCATTTGAAAGTTATGAATTAATTCATATTTGAACAGATTTGAAATTTGAATTTGAATTAATTTGGAAAAGTTTGAATTTTAAAACAGATAACAGAAATCCTTTTTACACTCAGAGGGAGCTAGCAACTGTCGCTGACAAGTGGGCCACAGTGCTGACTGTGCAACACGCGCACAGAAACGCTTCTGTCACCCAGGGTTAGTCTAGCCTCAGCCGATGACAGGTGTGCCAGAGGTGCAGCAGGGCCACATCACACGCATGGTCCAGCGAGGAGGCGACACGTGGGCGGTCCGGGGACTGTGCGGGTTGGAACGCCAAAAAGTGAGGACCTTTTTGCAAAACGCCCGCAAGAGCTGGCAGGTGGGCCAGAAGGGCTGCGGGTTGAGGCGGGAAAAAGGGGAGGGGCTTCTTTACAAAATGGTCACGGCGGGGTATGACGAAAACTGAATCTGATCCGCAAAAACAGCTAGCTGACCCCGATCTTGCGATGAAGATGTCGACTAAACTGCCAGGAATTTCTCGATGCCGCAAAAACCAAAGTTGTAGAAGGGACATCGTCCTACGACTTTTGTGTTTAGGTTCTCTCCATAGGAGGACTCTATGCGTCGGGAATCAAAGGAGAACAGAGGCCGGCCGAGTGCAAAAGGACTGAACTTTGTCGTCAGATTACCAGGGATTTTTCCTGAACTCGCGAGGACTGTGGCGATGGATGCAAAGCGAAAATGAAGTTGAAGTAAAAACGAAAAACGAAGAAGGATCCCTTCTCTACAACTTTCGTTCAGAAGTCTTCCGCAAAAACTCATCAGGGACGACGGGGCAACGTGCGGAACAAAGGGTGGCGGCTGCTGTCGCTGCACGCAAGCACTGCTGCTGCTGCGGGTTTCCGGTGCGCGCGGCGAGCGGCACGGCGAGGCTGCGCTGGAGGGCGGCGGCGACACAGGGAAGGAGGGAGACGGGGATCGTGTCCGGGGCGGAGAGGGGCTCACGAGTAGGCTGATGACGGTGGCCAGCTGCCGGAGAAACGACGAGACGACAGCGAGCGGCGACAGGACCACGGCGGCAGCACGGACGGCAAGACGAACGCAAGAACCTGGCCTTCTCCTCCGTGCTCCAGGTACCGATCGACTTCAGGGTCCTAGCGCAGCTCCGGGACGCGGTGGCGCTCTTGGTAGCAGCAGCTCGCAGTCGAGGAAGGTGGTGAGGCTAGGGTTTTGGCCATGGCTTGCTTGCCATGGAGAGGAGGATGGAGGGGGTTCCGATCTAATCTGTGAAGGAGTGGATGGGGATGGTGCTAGGGGTGTTGTTGCTCGCTTTAATCCGAGGCCAGGGACAGCACGTGCAAGGCGCTGGCAGCTTCAAAGGAGGAAGCGAGGCACGAGAGATATTCCTGCTTTTACAAAAGAAGGGAGGATGGTTTCGGTGGGGGAGGCTTTTCTCTTTTCTTTTCTTGTGCTTTAGCTAGAGAGATGGAAAGAGAGGGACCAGGGGAGGGCAGTGAGGCTGCGGGGTGGGGCCGGCGTGAGGAAGAGAAGAGAGGGAGGAACAAGGAGGTCTGGTTCGGTTGCAACAGGAAGAAAGAAGAGAGCCAGGGGTGGCGATGGGGTGAAGCTCGGGGAGGGGTCTAGGTAGATAGTGTAGAGGTTTTAGTTTAGCTTTAGGAAGATCAAGTTTGAATAAAATTGGATGAACAAGGCTAAACAAAGCTAATTCAAATAAGAGGCGTCAACACATGAGGTTTATTATTGCATGTGACTAAAAGGAATGTAATATGATGACATAGGGTTATAGCAGAAGATATAATGCATACAACAAGTAGAAAGAAAAAGAGGTTAACATAGGAACTAGGTTCCAACAAGGATACAGATGGTGGAAATATAGAGTAGGAATAGAAAAGACCAAAGATTACAAGAAGTAGAGCTCAACAAAATGAAATAAGAAGAAAGATAGATAGAGTAGAAGAAAACATAGATAGATGGTATCATCAAGAGAATTGGCATTATCAAGTTAGTGAGATGGAAGGATTTGTAAGAGAGATGCCCTCAACTCATATTGGGCATATAACATTATATCAAAAAACCAAATACAATATATCCAGAAGCAAATATAATTAACAATGCATATGAGAGAAGAACCAAAACAAAAGGGTTTTATATGATGCTCAAATGCAAGCTGGCATGATGACATGAGCATGATATAATTATGATGCAACAATTATATATTGGAAGTAGCCATTATATTACTAGACCAAGTAGCATTACAGTTGTTAGACAAATGGGATGCTACATCCATGTTGCGGAGGAATTCCGCGGAATTGTGGCCTGAAGAAAATCTGAATCCAGGAAGTATCTCCCCTTTAGAACTCTAGCACAAAGAGTATCAGGTTTCATCATCAATCTTCAGCCCTGTTTTCCAAGTAAAGCAAGATTGAAAAGTTCCAAATCTCGAAAACCCATTCCACTTTTAATTTTTGGTGACACTAGCACATCCCAAGCAACCAGTGCAGAGATCTTCAGTCCAAAGAGCTACTCCACCAGTATTTTGCAATACAAAACCTTAGTTGTTTGCACAATTTTTTGGAAAGCTTGAAGCAACTCATGTTGTAGGTAAATATAGCTTGAATGACAGATTTCAAAAAACTTCTCTGCCAGCAAAAGATAGCATCCTTTCACAACCGTGAATCCTCCCCCGAGTCCGCTCAGCTAGATGATCGAAGGAACCACTTGTTATACGACCAGCTGCCATTGGCAAGCCTAAATAACGCTTCAGCAGGAATACCAAGGTTCTGTTTCATATGCTGCCGCATATTTATTGGAGTGTTAGTGTTGAGTAAAAGAGAAAATTACCAAGCGAATTGCCCATAATAAACGCTAGATAAAACATGATTAGAATAATAGAAAGTATACTAATCATGTGAAATAGCGAATACATATTAAGGCAGATAACCAAACAGATTGCAAGCCGTAGAACTTGAGATGCGATCTAAACAAGGTTAAGAAAGAAAATATACACGGCAACATCAGCAGAGGAACCGCCGGCATTCGCGTTGACACCATCGTCAGCCATGTCGTCGAGGAAGAGGATGCTGATGTCGGGGAAGAAGTCCTCGTTGGGGAAGATGTCGGCGCAATCACTATCCGTGAAGGAGTCCGTGATGAAGCCAGTAGTCGCGCCAATAGCGCTCCCCAAAAACCTTATCGCCCTTCTCCCGTACAGGACTCAAAAGGGTCTCAGAGGCCTACTGTCCCGGCTCACGGTGCACGCCGCAAGACGGGATAGGGAAGACTAGGTAGCGCAGTGCTTTGGAACTGGAGGCGCAAAGGATGTGTGTCAGTATGTCTGAGAGGAGGCGCGACCTCTCTCTTATAGGCACAGAGGGGAAGGCAGACAAGCTGCGCAGGAGATGAAACGAATGGACGGAAGTTGAAGCGAACAAGCGGCAGCCCACCGGATAGCCTCCACTCAGTTTCTATTCATTTAGCTCGTAGTTCGTATTCATTTAGCTCTTATTACAACTGTTCATATACCATTGATGCATGGCAAAATAAAGCTCGCTCGGCGAGATTTTTGCAACCCACGGCGCGCGCGTGGCGTGGCATGGCGAGGCGAGTCGTGACGAGGCGAGCGAGGAGGAGGAGCACGTATGTATATGTCTTCTCTTCTCAAGCTCGTACAAGTGGTGAAAGAGCTCTCCTTATAAGCTGGTCCAACTTCCACTCAACTAGCAATATGGGACTAAACATTTGTCCCAGCTCTTACCTTACATGAATGGGCCAAATGGGCCTCTAGAATTTCAGAAATTTATTAGCATATAATAAATGGGTTGGGCCTATTTAGGCAAAATTACAACAATCCCCCACCAGATCCCAGAGGCACATGAAGTTTGCCTTTGGTTTCATAACATTTTTTATATACCGGTATTATAGTGAAGACTATTAAGTTGAACTTCCACCTAGAGCTTTACGTTATACTAGGTTGCAACTTGTACAGTGGACTATGCCTTGAACTGCAAGTTTGCTGCGAACCTAGCTTCACAAAAAGTCTTGACCGATACTAGACTACCGTGGGACTTCCCCGCGGGTGGAGCTTATACGTCATACTCCATGACCTTTCATGAGTTTATTAGAGAGCATCCTACTCTCATAGACTGCGTTATTTTAACAGTCAGATTCATATAGGTGTGTTCTTTAAAAGACGTTCTGCAGGAGAACAGCTTTGCTTAAGATAAGCCACTTAGAACACATTAAGATAATAAATCAACCTGCCATGCAGAATAGGAAAAAGTAGGGATATTTTTCTCTCAGCTAACCAACAACTTGTCTCCCAGTTCTAATTCACGGGATCTCCGATCACATAGAGTGTTTACCACTGTGGAAAGCTCAAATTGTAGGTCTCATACCCATCTCATAAAAATAAGACCCATCAACAAATAATAAATGATTAATCCATGGAGATCGAACACTCACTCTTATTTTTCTATCCACATAATTGCCTCCGAAGGTATTTAATAAAGCTGTAAAACCTTCGACACAAAGAAGAAATAAATATGAGATTTAATAATTGCCTCCGAAGGTATTTAATAAGGGTCTCTTTACGGCTCAGTCGACTGTAACGTAAGTTAAGTCGCAGATAGCTGATGTCATCTATTTTTTTTATCAGCCCGCTAAAATATTGTACGAGCGAGCGTTGTGAACACAAACAGGAAATGACGCGAGATTTAAAATGGAGGAGCGCAGTCCAGCCAGGGGCAGCAAGCATCTAGCGTACATGCGCATGCGCCCAGGAAATAAGCTACCCATGTACACGCGCATGCACCCGTGACAAAAGTTCTTTTCCCTCTAGCTACCTGCTCCCATAAACTCACGAGCACACTCTCTCGCTAGCTAACGCTGCTAGCTGTCTGCTCTAGCCTTTCGTCTCTAGTTTATATTTAGTTTATTTAATTTTTGATTATATACTATTTTTTATTATGGGCAGTGTGGTTTTTTTGGCTGGCTGGCTGCCACATATCGACTGTTTGGGTATATGGTTTAGTCTCAAAGTTTGTTTTTGACGTAACACCTAAAAAGCTACTATCTTAGTCTATCAAAATATTTTATGTTTTAGAACTAATGGGTAGTGTTCGACAACATGATACACATAAAGAAAGTTGATAAAAAATACTAAAACTAATTTATGTAACAACAACACAGTTAGAACCCCGCTTGTAACTCCCAACTAGAACCAATCATGAAAAAAATTAAACATTCAATTCACATTTTTCATAGTTGCAAACGGACTTGTAAATAGAAAAATCTCAGTTTCAACCATACTTGCAGCTGGAAAAACTCTTTGTTGCAACCCGTCTTGTAACTAAATAAATCCAGTTACAACCCGACTTGCAACTAAATAAATAATTTTCAATTATAATCCTAGTTGCAACTTCTGATAAGAAAGCAAGTTATAAGTCTAGTTGCAAACTTAAGTGAAGAGGGGATTTCGAAACAATTCTCAGTTGCAACCTCAATTACACCTACAAAAAGGTAAAACTAGTTAGAAGTCCAGTTCTAGTGAATAGGGGACCGCGAAAAAAATCCTCAATTGTGAGTCCCGAGAGAAACCTAGTTACAAGTCTGATCGCAACTCATAATAAAAAGTAGGGACCACGAAACAAATCCTCAATTACAAACCCAGTTACGACTCCTGAGAGAAAAGCTAATTAAAAGTCCAATTGCAACTCATAGTGAAAATGGGACTACGAAAATAATACTCAACTTCAACCCTACTTGCAACTCCCGAGAGAAAGCCAGTTACAAGTCGAGTTGCAACTCATTCTGAAAAACGTGAAAAACAAATTCTTAGTTACAACCCCAGTTGCGACTCCCGAGAGAAAGCTAGTTACAAGTTCAGTTGCAACTTATAGTAAAAAGAAGGGAACGTGAACCAATCCTCAATTCCAACCCAGCTGCAACTCCTGGGAGAAAACTAGTTACAAGTCCAGTTGCAACTCATTGTAAAAATTAGGGACCGTGAAACAAATCCTCAGTTGAAATCTCAGTTGCGACTCCTGAGGAAAACTAGTTACAACTCCAATTGCAACTCACTGTGGAGAGGGGACCACGAAAACAATTGTCAATTATAACCCTAGTTGTAACTCCTCGAGAGAAAGCCAGTTACAATTCAAGTTGCAACTCATAGTGAAAAGGGGACCGTGGAAAAAACATCCTTGGTTGCAACCCCAATTGCGACTCCAAGAATAGCCAGTTGCAACATAGTAAAGGAAAAAGAACCATGAAACAATCCTCAATTGCAACACCAGTTGTGACTCCTAGAGAGAAACTAGTTACAAGTCTAGTTGCAATTCACAGAATAAACAATCCTCAGTTGCAACCCCAGTTGCAAACTTCTAAGAGAAAGTCGGTTACTAGTCCAATTTAAACTCATAGTGAAGTGGGGACTGCGAAAACAATCCCCAATTGCAACTCTAGAGAGAAAACTAGTTACAATTACATTTGCAACTTATAGTGAAATGGGGACCGTGAAAAACCATTCTTAGTGACAACCCAGTTGTGACTCCCGAAAGAGAGTCAGTTATAAATCCAGTTGCAACTTATAGTAAAAAGAAGGGACCATGAAAAACAATCCTTAGTTACAACCCCGATTGAGTCTCCTAAGATAAAGCCCGTTATAAGTCCAATTACAATTCATTGTAAAAAGAAGGGACTGTGAAACAATCTCTCAGTTACAAGTATACTTGTAACTCATAGTAAGAGGGGATCGCGAAAACAATTCTCAGTTGCAACCCGAGTTGCAAACACCCGAAAAAAAAATCTAGTAACAAGTCAAGCTGCAGCCCATAGTGAAGAGGTGACCACGAAACAATCCTTAGTTGCAACCCCTATTGCGACTCCCTAGAAAAAACTAATTACAAGTTGAACTGTAAAACATAGTAAAATAAAATTTCAAAAAGATGCTAATTATAGGCGCAGTTGCAAAGCAAAGAAGAAATTGGAATTCAAAAAATTTGATGAATTGGCTAATTTCTCAATCATTTTGAAAATATAATTTCAAAAAGATCTTAATTGCAAGTCTATTTGCAACCGGTGGACAAAAAAGTCTTAGTTACAACCTATGAATAACAAGGTTTCAAGAATACACGTGAAAATATTTTTTACCACATGCGGAACAAAACTCATATGCACAAAAAATGTGGACAAGAACAACTACAAGATCAATAAAAATTTAGAATAAACAAAATTTGATCTCACATGAAGCAAAATTTGGAGTAAATACTAACAATAAAAATGCATCATCCATGGAACAAAATCATGACTAGAGGGGAACTAAATTTTTGTGTGTGCGGAACAAAGCACATCGACGAGAAACAATATGTTTTCCTAATTGGAACAAAGTATTGACTAAAGTTGGGAAAAAACCTATAACGTTCGTGGAACAAATCCGTTTATATATGGAACAAAAAGCATGGACAAGAGGATATATTATTTTGGAACTAAATTTTAACATGTTTGGAACGAAAATAACTTACAAGTGGAACAATAGCGCTTCGACTAATTGAAATAAAACCATGACTGCAAATTTTAACGTCCGAGAAATAAATCACATATACAAAGACAGAAGTTTAGCGGTCTAGAAACGAATCACACCTTAGGGGGAACTTTATTTTAGAATAAGTGGAACAAACTTTTTTCGGGTAAAAGAAGGCTAGTGGAACAAAATTGCAAGACAGTTTGGACAAAAATTTAAGCACCAAAGGAACAAAATCATACATACATACATACATACATACATACATACATACAGAACAAACTACTCCCTCCATCTCAAAATAAGTGATTTTGTTTTGTCCAGATTCGCATGTGTCTATATACTAAAATACGTGTAGATACATACGAATCTAGACAAGCTCAAGTCACTTATTTTGAATGAAAGGAGTATATAAAACCTCAAATAAAAATTACAACAGAAAAAATCATGAGTACACGAGGAGCTAGGCCAAGTGGAATAAAATAAAATAATAAAAAATAGAAATAAAAAAGATGGAATGAAACATGCCAAAAAGGAAAAGGAAAAGAAATTAAACAAATGAAAAAGAAATAAAATAAGATTGGAAATGATATGGGAGTACAAAAGAAGAGGAAAAACAAGAAAAGAAATAAAATAGCACAGCGAACGACAACAAGAAAAAAAACGAGTCAAGCAAAACAATAGCCAGCTGAAAAAAAACTAGATCACGAGAAAATCACACGGAGACAAAAACCAAAATAGCGCGGGCAACACCACCAAGAAACAAAGCTATACAGCCTATTAATTAGCGAGAGGCAACATGGCCCAGTCCATGATAAACCGTAAGGCCTCGTCTGCTCGTCACTAATCAGCAACGGGAGACGAGACGCAGCACCGCACGCAAGAAAAGGAACCTGGCTTGCGCACACATCTTGATGCAGTTAGAAAATTGTACGGTTTAAAAATTGATCGTGTCCTAAGCTCTACGTCACAGCTAGCTGTGTTTTAGCGATTTCCATTTAATAAAGCATTGTTATAATTGAACAACAAAGATTTCATGCTAGAGATTACTTTTGTATTTACGCAGTTGACTTTTAAAAGAAATTATTTTATGGTATCACCAAGCCGATATAGGCGGCGGCCGTTCACGTGAAGTGAGGCGGCGGCAGTTCCGGGAAGAGATAAGAAAGCACTTGCATTATCGTGGGTGGGCCTCCACGCCTATGAGCATGTGTATCATTTTCCCCACTCGTATATACAGTATACATTCAGCTCGTATACATGCAAATTTCACTACTACCTAAAATAACTACACCGGTGGCAGTGCCTCATCCGACGACGATCCCGGCGCCTCTTCCGGCTCCGAGGCTTTTGCCTTCACCGACTGCGGCGGCGAGATCACGCACCGGCACATTGGGCACGTCCTGTGCGAATGCAACCACATGTCGATGCACCCCACGTGCAAGACGTGCCTGCACGCCGGCAGCTGCCGCACCATCTCGCCGCCATGGACACCCTCCAGGCAGACCGGGCACACCACCACGCAGCTCGAGATCGCCTCCCCGCCCTCGCCCTCGCCGCCACCGCAATCGCCTTCCTCCACCGGGCACGCAAACGCGAACGCCGGTGGGGCGTCCGCGGGCACGCACGGGCATCCGCCTGATGACCTAGCCGTCAGAGCCAGCACCCCGTTCGCCGGCCTCCCTGTGCGTCGACTGCGAATCCACGACGACCTGGCCGCGAAGCAGCCCAGGACGATGAGCAGCAGCGCCACCGTGGCTGCGATGGCGCCGGCCTTGAGGACGCTATCGGTAGCGGCGAGCACCCAGTAGAACAACACGATGGACACGCAGGTGACGATGATGCCGAAAAAGACACCGGGCATGGCGACGCCGTCGGCGTCGGCGTAGCGGTAGCGGGAGCTCTGCGAGAGCCTCGGGTAAAGGTTAAGCATGATGATGAGATTAGAGTAGAGATCTCTGCTGGAGTACTTGCGTTCTGCTCGATCGTTAGCTTGATCAGGATGTGATGCTGCCACCAAAGTTTTCGCGGCAATAAATAGTGTTCGGCTCGAGGATTTGGCTGCCGTCCCGCTGCTGCTGCCGTATTCTGATTTTTTAAAGAAGAATCTAATGGACTAAATGGAGTGATGGTGTAGCTAATGCCTCACGGCAGGATAGAAAATTGTGTGGTGTTGCCTTGACGTGTTGACTCCGTGGTGTCGAAACTCCGAACGTACGGAAACTACAGGGCTCAATTCCTTAATCCGGTCTGCTAGTAGTACGGCTGCCCCTTCGTTTCAAATTATTCAAATATTATACTCCCGACTTCGAAAATGACTAACTTGAGTTTGTTAAGATTCGAATGTATTCAAATACATTTAAATCTAGAAAAACCAAAGTCAATGAGGGAGTAAGATGCTTTAGTTTTTTCTAAAACTTATATATCTAGATGATTTTTAGTATGTAGGTTCAGAGCAAAATAAGTGAACTTACGCACTAAAAGATGTTTGAATACATGAGTTTTACGAAAGGGCTAAAGTATCTTATATTTTAAATCTAACGTCTTTTGTTGTGTATTGGGAAGTACAATGCTTTTCTTTTAAGCAACTAGCTAGAATCTGTCAAACAAGTAAAGAGGAGGAAAATACGTGGATCGACATAGTTAATCTTTTGAAATAGTCTTTTGTCTTTTTTTCTTATAAATGAGTCAAACGGTCAAACCGATACAAAGTGACAAGGGATTCGTCTTGCAACTAGATCAAAGATAAAATGGAAAAACTAAGAAGCATCGAGCTTGCCATGGAAGACGCCGTATCAAGACCAAGAAACCCGAATTCCGTGACAACGCCCCCAAAAAGGTAACGACGCAATAAAGTGTCTCCGTCATCGAGATCACAAGTCTAGGGTTTTCACCTAGAGCCCTAATGCGTGGAGAGAGTAGACACTACACCTGCAGGCATAACCGTCGTTGGTGATAGGGCGCTGAGTTTTGGTCTGGAAAAACCTTCACCACACTTGGTACCTCGGACCACCAACTATTCCCGAGTCTAGCTTCCAACATGTGATCTGGGTGCTGACCATTCTGAATCACCGCCAACACCAGAAGCCCCCGACGGCCACCACTCGCCACCCACATAGTCCAAAGGGACGGGTCATCACCACCGCACGTTCCTTTTGTCGGGACACCCGTACCCGCGCAGTTCATTTTTCAGAGTCACTGCCCGACGTCCAAGATCTCGCACATGTGTGACAACACAACAGCACCACGAACGGACCACCAGAATGGGCACGCCTGGGACATTGAGATAAATGAGCCGGACGAACCCGCAAGTTGAGCCCAAAAAGGTCTGCTAGGCGGCTACCAGATCTAGGCACGAGCCTGGTGGGCTCCCATGAAAAATGAAATCCCTAGGATACAGGAAATTCCTTTATCACGATGGGACTCGGAGGATGAGATGGCTTGGCGCCATACTAAGAACGGTATGTTATCTGTCAAATCTGCTTACCACGCGGAGTGGAAACATCAGTTTGGTAGTTGTAGCGGCGAAATGGCTACCGACTCTCGTGTAAACCCCGTGTGGGAGAAGGTTTAGAAATTAACAATTGCAGGAAAGGTTAAAATATTTTATATTTACAACGAGATCCCTTCATGATATCATCCCTTGCACGTACTCCCTCTGTTTTAAAATATAAGATGTTTTAGGTTTGTGAAGAAAATAAATCTAGACTTTTTTTAACTTGAGTGAACATACATACTACAAGTAGCCTATTACATCTGCTTTATAAAGCTAAAACATCTCATATTTTAAAACGGAGGGAGTATATTCTCGCTAATCGGCACATCGAGAGGAGCAGGCAATGTCCGGTGTGTCCGTGGGGAGCTGAGGATGTGGCACACATGCTTTTTTGGTGTGACAGAGCTAGAGAAGTATGGAAAGATCTTGGTCTTGACAACCAGATCTAGCAAGTAACTCATGCTTTTTCGTTAAGGAAGTAGTACTATGCTTACCCGAAGTGATTTGGTTCATCAGCCCCATCAGTTGGCCAATTAGCTCTATCTATCAAAGCCGCGGTAGCTAATAGCTTGAAGGTGAGGAAAAATAAGAGGGGCTTGTCAAAGGAAAATGATACCTATCCCCCGGACGACCATCGTCTGGGTCGCCTTCCCCTCGTCTCCACCCGTCATCTCGCCTTGTTCCCCTCGCGTGCCCCGTCCCGCCCCACCATCCCCCCACACCCACCTCACCATGATGGCGACCGCCGAGCCCGGACCGAGCCTACCGCCCAAGGCCCCGCGATGGCGGCCGCAAAGACGGGTCGAAGGCGCGGCGGCGACGATCAGGAGAACGGCGGAGGTGGCGGCGCCATGGAGGATCGGTGGCGAGGCGGCAGAGGCGGTCCGGTCGCGGATGCTTGCGGCTCGAGGAGGCGACGCGAGGCGGTGACGACGGGAAGAGGCCAGGCCTGGCCAGGAGGCCGGGGGAGAGGCGGCACGCGCCGCTTCTCGATGGGGACAGACGCAGAAGACCAGGGGGAACAGGAATCACGGAAGCGGGGACAAGGTCGGGAGAGCGGACGTAGGGAGAAGGAGCTCTCGGGGAGGAGCCGGGCGCGAGGAGGAAGAAGCCGGCGGCTACCTCTGTGAGGAAAGAGAGACGAGCGGCTTTTGCTTCTTGCGAGAGTGGATTTGCTACATGTGGTGGTCGACGTTGCTACAATCGGCGGCTAGAGTTGCTTCCTACCAAGGGCGGCGCTGCTCCATGCGACAACCAACCTAGTTTTTTTATTTTGCTACATTGATATATTCTTTTTGCTATCTCTGTTTTTTCGTTTTGCTACAATACTATAAATATTTTGCTACAAGTTCTTTGACGAGGTTTTCCGGCTAAATTCTCCGGCGATGTCTCTGGCGAAATACGATTTTTGCTACATTAGAAGAACTTTGTTGCTACAACCGTCTTGTGGTTTTGCTACAACAGTGTCAAATTTTTGCTACAAGGTCTCCGGCGAGAGTCAACGACGAGTTTTTTCCGACGATGTCTCCGGCGAAGTCGGTTTTGCTGCATTAGCACATTTCTTTTGCTGCATGGTCTCCGGCGAGGTCTCCGGCGAGACGTTCTATTTTTAAAACGAACCGTTTTTTTTTGCTTCGGAAGCAAAAGCGGGGACATATGCAGCAAACGCGGGATGTTTTACAGCAAAAGCGGGATTTGGGGCAATTTTGTGGACACGTGTCGCGCAGGGAAGGAGGACGATGGAAAAAGGAAAATGATACTGTTCCCCCGAACGATGCCATCGTCCGGGTCAAACCTCTCGCTGGTAGGTCCCACCAACGCGTCCTTATCCTTTCCCAGACTTGTTCTTCCTCGTCCTTTTTTCCCCACGCGAGCACGCCGTCCATGGAGAAGCCACCCAGCTCCACAGCTTCGCCGCTGACGCCGCTTGCTCATGGCGACACTGCGCCGCCCATCTAGCCTGCATGCCTATGTCGAGGACGGGCTCGCCTCTGGCAAGGGCCTGGCTCGATGTCGGCTGCCGCGGCGCCGTTCCACTCTCTCTCTCTCCCACCTCCGGCGGGACTGACGATTAGGCATGCGGTGCTGCCTCCGGCCTCCGACGGGACTAATGATTTGCAACCTACGGCATTCGGCTCTGCTGCCTACGCCACGCGGTGCTGCTGCAAGGGGTACGAGGGGCTGCTAGCAACGACTGATGTTATTGCTAACTGTACGGCGACGGATTTTTGCTACCGACGGTCGGTGTCATCGCTACCGATGGCCAATGGATTTGCTACAATAGTATAAATATTTTGCTACAATCGTTCTTCTATTTTTCTTGCTGCGACATTCCCGGTGAGTTCTCTGACGAGGTGTCTAGAAAAGTCTCCGGCGAAATAGGTTTTTTGCTACATCAGACGAACTTTGTTGCTACAACCGTCTCGTGTTTTTGCTACAACAGTGTCAACTTTTTGCTACAAGATCTCCGGCGAGAGTCACCGGCGAGTTTTTCCGACGATGTTTCCGGCGAAGTCGGTTTTGCTGCATTAGCACAATTTTTTGCTGCATGGTCTTTGACGAGGTCTCCGGCGAGATGTTCTATTTCTGAAACGAACCGTTTTTTTTTTGCTTCGAAAGCAAAAGCGGGGACTTACGTAGCAAATGCGGGATGTTTTGCAGCAAATGGACACGTGGCGCAAGGAGAAGCAGGACGATGGGAGAATCCCATCGTCCGGGGGACGCAGAGCATTGTCCATGGAAAAATCCTATCGTCTGGGGGACGCAGAGCGTTGTCCCTTGTCAAAAGAGGGATGGATGAGAGATCTCCGATTGGTATGGTTAAACTGAACACTGACGCAGGTGTTATCCGATCGACAGGGTGATAGATCATCATAGATGTAACAACGGGTGTTATCCGATCGACAGGGTGATAGATCATCATAGATGTAACAACGGCTGAAGCACAGGCACTCCAAGATGGTCTCCAGCTAGCTAAACGAATTGGACGTACCCCCCCGTATTTATGTTGAGACTGCATGGAGGTAATTCAAGCGATGACTGAACCAATGCAAAGTAGGATTGTGGGTTCGGCTTTAAACATGTGATAGCAAGATCAGTAGTAGATGATATAGGCACCAATTTGATCTAACTATGTTTCTCGTTCCTCAACTTTTTCTGTTCAAAAAGAAGTACGCTATATATGGTTTTGCCAACAGTAAGAAATGTCACATCCAAAGAGTATCAGATGATCAGTAAAGCACAAGACAGTATTGTGGTCGCCGTTCTCAGGAGAACAAGCCCACCAATCCAGTGGACAAAGTACCATACATTACAAGCAAGTGAACAATTCCATCTCACATCTCCTGATAACCAAAAAAGAAATTTAACCTGAAGGCTGCTGCATGATACTGTAAGTTACAGTTGCTGAGATACTCAAGAATTCCACAGCTCATCCGACAGCATGCAGGTATAAGCTTAAAATGATACAGGACTGCGATGGCTGGGACGCTAAAATGAGTGCTTCACTTCCAGAGCTTCCGCAGAGACATGTTCTTTTCGGTATCCTTCTTCATCACCTTTGCCACAGCCATCTCGAAATCCTCTTGGGTGACATGCACCCTTCTCTCCCGGAGGGCAAACATTCCAGCTTCTGTGCAGACAGCCTGAAAACCAGATTACAATCAAGGTGAGTAACTAGCTCACTGGAGACATCACACATCAGTATGGTTTGGTGCACAATACCAGAAACATTGGTGCTTGAGAGCTAACCTACTAGCTAAATATGTTGTCAAAATCAGGAGTAAAATGGGAAAAACTTAATACTTTGATACCAGAAACAGGCATTGAGTTGATGCTATTTACTATTTAGCATGGTAAGAAACGGCAACTGGAGCTGAGTTATGTACAGAGACTACATAGGACATCTTCTGCAGCAGATTATAGATGTTTATTGCATGAGCTTCTGATGATTGTCCAATTCAGAATATTTTTTCAGTTTAATAAGACAAAAATATTAGATATTGAAATGCTGGCCTACAATGGCACCAATTCATACCTTCAGCTCTGCTCCTGATGCTCCGTTCATCTTCTCAGCAATCTTTTTCAGATCAATGCCACGCATCAAATTCATCTTTCTTGAATGAATCTTCAAAATATCACCACGGGACTGAAAGAGAAACAAAGATTATTAATCCAAGGTTAGGACTGATATAGCAAGCAGTACAAACTTCATTGCGGTGGCTGGTGACTTCTGCATCACTTACATCTGCGTTAGGGTTCGGAAATTCAATCTTCCTGTCAATACGACCAGGCCTCAGGAGAGCTTGATCCAATATGTCTATCCTATTTGTTGCCATAAGAACCTTAATTTTGTTCGATGCTTCAAAACCATCAAGTTGGTTTAGAAGCTCAAGCATAGTGCGCTGAACCTCACTGTCACCATTGCCAGTTCCTGACTCCATTCTAGCAGATCCAATGGAGTCAATTTCGTCCATAAATATAATTGATGGTGCATGCTCCCTGTCAAAATCCAGACCAGGTGCATTAGCCTCTGGTATATATACTATGTAATGCAAGGTTTCAAAATTTGACTGAAGAAGTTTCCAGAAAAGAAATCGAACTGAAATAAATTATACAATTTGAATGTAAAAGAAGAGATAAATGGTTTACCTAGCCATCACAAAGAGTTCACGAACCATCCGGGAACCCTCTCCAATATACTTCTGAACCAACTCGGAACCTGACACCCTGATGAAAGTACAGTCGGTATGATGAGCAACTGCACGAGCAAGTAATGTTTTTCCTGTACCTGGAGGCCCGTAAAGAAGGACACCCTGTAAAAATAAGGGTGGTTATTAATCACTGAATAATGACCCAATTAGTGCCAAACAAAATGCAAACTGGTAAACAAGTTCTAACCTTTGGTTGGGCAATTCCGAGACTCTCAAACAGCTCTGGATGCTTAATGGGAAGCTCAATCACCTGAAAATTGAGTTGTTATAAGCCAGAGTGCATGTGCTAACATTACACCAAATGTATTGCGGATTGAATGTTTTCACAAACCTCCTTGATCTCTTTGATCTGTTGATCAAGACCACCAATCATATCATAGGTAGAGTCAGGAACCTTCTCCACCTTCATAAGATTAACCAGTGGATCGACTTTGCTGGGCAGGATAAGGTGAAGCATATAGCTGTCGTTTCGTAGAGCAACTCTTGTTGAAGGAGTTATCTTGTTAATGTCGATGCTTTTATCAAGATCTACAACATATTTGCCTTCTGGATGCACCTTGACTAGAACCTTTGACTTGCCCATAACCTTCACAACCTCCCCAACATATGAGCCTGGTTCCTGCAGAAGCTGCAACTCTTCCCGGAGCATCCTAACTGTAATAACAAAATGGCAAGACAATATCTGAGGATGATCGACGATGGTAACATTGATTTAGTTAACACCGATGCCAAATATACACGAAACAGAGTTAACACCGATGCTAAATATAACAATAAAGGTTTTCATGCTGCAGAGACCATTGTAGAAACCAGCATACACAACATCAAAGGTAACCCTGAGACGAACATCTAATATTTTGGCATAGCATGATTTCCATATTCTAATTGAACAACATTAAATGCCCCAAAATCTGTTAAATTTCAGTTAATGAAATACACATATGCAGAATTATTAGGACAATACACTAAAACAACAAAATTTCAACCAATCTGACGCATGAAAGTTAAGGGGGGACATGAACAGCTAAAATCCCCCACACCAAAACAGACCTAAAATCGGACACACTAACTACACATCACCAGATCAAGCATAGTTGAAGTTCTGAACAAAAGCGCCGTGCACAAGTCGATCAATCAAAGCGCTCGTAGTATACAGCAGTAAATTTAGCGGACCGTCTTTCGGGCATACCTACTCACAAACAGAGGGAACTAGGGTTGCGCAGACTAAAAAAGCAGGAGACGGATCACGCTATGCCGAGATTGGGGATTGGGGATGGGGTTGCGTACCTCGGGAGTTGAGGTCGTTCCGCTGGGCCTCGAGGCGGTTGAGGTTGTGGGTCTTCTGCCGGATCTGGAGCTGCAGGTCGTGGATGTGCTGCAGGTAGTACTGGCGCAGCCCCTCCCCGCCGCCGCCGGCCCTCCCCTTCGCCGGGTCCTCGACGTTCTCCGGAACCGCCGAGGGCTTCGCGATGTCCATCGCCACCGCCGCCATCGCCGCTCTATATGTAAGTTCTGGAGTCGGCTCGGGTTCGCGTCGCGTGAGAGGAGAGCTTCTTTCCTCGCAAGCAAGCAGGTCTACTTCGCCTCTCGTCTTCTGGATCCTGGAGACTGGACGGGTGCGCCGTATATGACGAGCTGGTCGCCGTGTGGCCCGATACGGTTCGGGTTCAGATCGGAGTGCACGAGAGAACAGGACCGTTCGGAGACGGAGCACAGGCGGTTGAGCCACACTTCGTCTTGTTTCTCGTTTAACTTTGGACAGTGCTAGGCGTCCCCCTCCCATCGTCTTGTTTCTCGTGCTGACACAGCAAAGCATCCCGCGTTTGCTGCATATGTTCTCGCTTTTGCTTTTGAAGCAAAAAAAAGGTTCGTTTTAGAAATAGAATGTCTCGCCGACCATGCAGCAAAAAAAATGTGCTACTGCAGCAAAACCGATTTTGTCGGAGACATCGTCGGAAAAAACTCGCCGGTTACTCTCGCCGGAGACCTTGTAGCAAAAAGTTGACACTGTTATAGCAAAATCACAAAAAGGTTGTAGCAACAAATTTCTTCTAATATAGCAAAAATCCTACTTCGCCGGAGACATCGCCAGAGAATTTAGCCGGAAAACCTCTTAGGAGAACTTGTAGCAAAAAAATTATGGTATTATAGCAAAACAGAAAAACAGAGATAGCAAAAAATATATATCAATGTAGCAAAAATACTATTGTGGCATCCTAGCAAAAATACAGAAGCCTTCAGTAGCAACACCGTCCGTCTTCAAGAGCAAATCCGCCCGTCGTTAGTAGCATCACCAGGCACCTGCTCGCTGGCCATGTTCTCCTGCCTTGCCCCACATCCGCTGCAGCCTTCCATTGTCGAGCCGACCAGTGCCTTTCTGGCTCATGACATCACGGCATCACCACCACTTGCCAGACAAGGCGGCACACAGGGTGGCGTCAACCGGGAGCAAGGCGTCGACCTCCAAGGTTTGGGCGAGGAGATGGGGTGGCAAAAGCCATGCTATCTGGGAGATTGGCCAGAGATTGGGGAGGGGATGTGGAGGTCGTGGTCGTGCGGGGTAGGTGGGAGAGAAGGAGATAAGAGAGAAGCAGTGGGTCCCGCGGGGATGCGCGGAAGCAAGGACGATCGGAACACGGGATCGTCCAGGGGACACGAATCATTTTCCTTTAACTTTTGCCTCTAGGTTTCTTTGCCTTGTTTTATTTATACTCCCTCCGTCCAAGAATAGACGTCTTAGGTTTTTTAAATTTTGGATGAATCTATATACTAAATAGTTTTTAGATTCATCCAAAATTTGACAAATTTGAGACATCTATTTTGGGACGGATGGAGTATATATTTCTCATTTTAATACCTTTCTTATGGTTATCTCCACGAAACATTCAATAGGGACTTTTTCCGTGTTTCACACAGTTTATGGATGTTTCCTTTTATCTTGCAAGGTTTTTTGTTGCTCTATAGCTGCTAGACATCGTGCACGTGAGTGAAACATGAAAAATATATTTAAAAGGACTATAAATAGAGCATACAATAGACAACAACAACAAAGATGCTGTGAATACTTATTGTGGTATAATGCGACAAAAAATGTAATACTAGCAAACCCAACATAAATATCGATTAGAAATAACAACATAAACAAGGAGTAGAGAAATATTTATACTTTATTAAAAATACATATAATATATTCTATGCAGATAGTTGTCATTCAAAAATATGTAGTTAGCATTTAGTTTTGAAAAAACTCTTGTTGTGGGTCTTGCTACAAGAGACAAGAGTACGCACCAATCATGTCTTTAATGCTATTTTCTCAGAACAATAGACTCACAATGGAATCTTCTCATGTCAAGCACGCCTTAGTGACTTGACCACACAATGATAGTAGGGAACAGAGATACATAAGCAAAATTGTGCCCCTACACAAACAAAAACAATAAAGGTAAATGCAAACTGGATACACCTGACAAGTTGTGGCATCAAAGAGAGAAGAAAGGCAACGGCGGCATCCTCGTGTAAGATGAACCGAAAAAGAGAAAATAATGCATGTAAAGTGCTCCTTAAGTCGAATGAAACTATTTAGATGGATGTTGGCCGAGTGCACCTGTACTATGTAGTGAATTGCTAAAATGAATAAGAAACCATTGGCTTGGTGTTATGAACCTAAGTTAAGTCTTGTCAAACTTGGGCATAAATATCTGATGCATGCAACATAGCAAATATACCGCCAAAACAAAAGGAACTACAAAAGGTCTATAGATTAAGAATTTTGAATGGTTATGTACAATCTTATGAAATCCTAATTTGCGTGCAATTTACTTGCTCAATTTTTTGTTACAAAAGTTGGTCACGCTCGTCCAATAACAATGTCGGAGACCGAGTTTAAATGCCAATAGTGGCCAACACTAAAGGATACATGATTAAGATATAAAATGGTGGCCATTTCAAAACTCGGTTACTTAAATACTCTAGACACTACTGTACAACAACAACTGCTGCTATTACTACTGATGATGCATCTATAACTCACTACTGTGTCCTAGATAACTCAACCATCGTATTCCAATATACCTCAACATGCACTTCTAGTAAGCTTGCATTTTATCATGTAACATAATTCAAAAGTTGACACAACATCCTAAACAAAAAGAATAGTATTATGGATACTATTAATAATCCAACTTGAATTATGACTTGTTCATGGCAAGATTTGCATTCTTTGTTTTTGATCAAAAAATAGATTTAGAATTTTGTAAATATTTTCTTGAGTTTGTCCGTGTTAAAAGGGCACAACTCATGGTCAGTGTACCATTTATGAAGGTAAATTATAAATTATCTTCTAGGAACCAAAAAAGATCATGGAAGGCAACAAAAAACTACAGACACTAGTTCTATGAGTTTTTCAAATGATATCCTATAGCCACACACTACCAAAAAGCAAGTAGTTCAAGGCATCCTCAACACGAAACAAACAATTGTCCTTAAAAGTGTTTTCAAGCTATTCTTAATGAAAACATGCGGTTTGTTGGGAACCCTATGAACTTGGTCTGACCGCGGATGGAAGTGCGCCATATTACAGATACCTGGTGTAGTGCGTAACACTATCTCGAATATTCACAACATCATGAATATGGAAGCCTAAATGAAAATTTTCGTGCAATTTCCAGTGTCCATATTGTGCAATCAGGTTCTGAGTTAAAGAAACTGAAACAGATTCACAACCTTGCTCTAAAGAAAAGACATCTCCAATTTTGTCAAAAGAATTCTCCAAAATCAAATCGACGGCAGCAACATCGTCGGAGCGCCATCCAACGGCTGCCAGGAGTCCCGAGAGGCTGATAGAGTTTCATATAAACCGGCCTCCGCCTTCCTGTCCCCTTCCCCCTTCCCCGCTCCTTCGCGTAGTTCCCCCGAGGCCAGCCAGCCTCACACTCGGCACCCTCCCACACTCCATTGTTGTCTGTACCCAATAAAACTCCCGTAGTACAATCAAACCCCAGGGATCCGGATCAAATCGATCCCTCGCCGATCCGCGCGATTCTTCTCCCGGATCTCCCCTTAGTTTTTTTCCCGATCGGGGCTAGGGTTAGGGCATCAGGGAGGACGCCGCATTTCAGGCCACCGCCGGAGTCGACGATCTAGGTTTTACCCCCGGGGAAGCGAACCGAAGGGGAGGGAGGAGAAATGGAGAAGAAGAAGGTGGCTGTGTCGAAGGTCTGCCACGGCCACTCGCGGCCGGTCGTCGACCTGTTCTACAGCCCCGTCACGCCCGACGGCTACTTCCTCATCAGCGCCAGCAAGGGTAAGCGATCCGCTCCACTCGGCCGAGCTGGCGACCTCATCTCACTCATCGTTATATTTGGGGTTGCGCCCGTGTGGTTGCGATTCGTTCGGATCCTAAGCTGTGATTGTGATGTGGACGGCAGCTGTATGATTCCCGAGATAGTGGGATTAGGATGTGACTGCGGTTTTCGAGCGCACTGTTCTGTCCTGAAATTTGCATGAAGGATTGGTCTTGAGTGTTCTATGCGTGAATTCAGTATCTGGTGGGCAGATAGTGGTCGCTTACTTTCTAACTGTTGTCTCATACACCTATAGGGATAGAATCGGTTATCTAGGTCATGAAATACTTTGATGTTCTGTGATTTCACAATCTAGTCAAGTTTGTGCTACATCAGTTATTAGATTTAAAATGATTTTTAGCAATGATTGCTTGCCATGGTCAGAAGCAAAACCTTTTCCTTAACCTTAATTAAATCCGTCTAAGTTAGGAAGGTGTTCATTTCTTGCCACGTTTTTTTGTGCCAAGCTCCCTTAGCTAAATACTGTTTCACTTATGCTTTGTTTGGCATTGCGGTGGATTATGATAATCCAACCTTTTTAATTAGCTTTTGGTATTTTACCTTTTGAAAAAGAAATTGTGTGCTTTTGTGGCTAATTTTCCGCAGCAGCACAACACAGTTCAGCAAACGTGGACTAAGCCTTATGCAAGCTAAGTTGTGGTGCTGTTTTTCTCCCCCTCAAACTAGATTAGATTAGGCTGTAAACAAAATCCAGAATACATGTACTCGTAGTTCATCTACCATGGCCTATTTTCCCTTTCGCCTAAATGGTATAAGCATACCTTTTTAGTCATTCTATAGATGGTCTTAACTCAGAACTGGACATCAATGTTTTGATTTTTGTTGTGCTGCTTTTGCACCTTCTTTTTTTCCTCCACCATCCTTGCAAGTTCAGAAATTAGCTGTTGTTACAAATCAGGTCGGCTATCTACTTCATTGATGTTTATAATGTTGAACGGAGTTGTCATGTTGCTGGATTGCCTGGATATTTGCACGAAGCAGTTGTTTTATGTCTGCTCAATTCTAGGGATGTGAATAGATGATAACTGTGGGATATTGTCAAAAGTATTTTTCTATCCATAGATGTAGTTTCAAACATGATACAACTAATATGTGTTCTTAGCTAGGTGTTTTAACAGCATTTCTCAGCCATTAGATGTTACCCATTTTTATTAGAGTGGTGTTGGAGTGCATATTCTAGATTTACCTTCATGACATAATTTTTTTAACAAGTATTAAAGTTTTACCAATGAATTATCCCCAGAGATAGACGTCTTAAATTGAACAAGAACTATCATATTTTGATGTACTCTTTGCTCTGAGTATCATAATGCTGAGTTGGCATGATACTAGTCTATCCGGTCACGGTGTTCACGTCTACATTAAAAAAGAAAAATGTTTTGTTTGGTGCGGTGCATTCAGTGATTACAGTTGTTGACGTAACTAACATTTTCAACTTTATTTTGTTTGGTCTATTGCTGCGATCAGTTCTAGTTATTAACATAAGTAATATATACTAAAGAGATTGTTGGATGCCTGGACCAACTTTTAATCTAGGCCATTGGATGGGATGAATGAAGGGCCATGACGATAATATTTAGGACATCTATAAATCAAATAAGGACATAAAAAGGGGTGGATCTGGCAAAGAACAATGCCCTTTATGTTATTATTATTATTATATATGGCACCATATTGTAGTTACTCGCTTGGTAAACTTTTATTCGAGAACAGAGTGCTTTTACCAGAGAAGGGTGCAAATACTGGCACATGATAACTGTTACCTAGTAAGCTTAGTATTTATAGTCCACATTGCATCTAAAACCTTCACTTTAAAATGCATAAAAAATTGTCCATGTCTTGTTATGAATGCTGACTATCACCAAACACTAAGATCTCATATTCTGGTCTGCAGACTCGAATCCGATGCTTCGTAATGGTGATACAGGAGATTGGATTGGAACTTTTGAAGGTCATAAAGGTGCTGTTTGGAGCTCTTGTCTAGACACAAATGCGCTCCGTGCTGCCTCCAGTTCTGCAGACTTCTCAGCGTATGGCATTTGTTCTGCAAAGTTTCATTATTGCCCATTTCCTTTCCTTTTGAGAAATTGAAATATGCCTGGCTAGTGCACTGCTCCATCAGTTGATACTTACTGGATATCTATGTATGTTCTTGTTCTTGCATTCCTTCAGGAGGCATGCCAAAATTGTGATTATTAGCAGCATATAGTACATTTTTTATTCTTATATTAGTTTATTTTGTCATTGTTATACACATTCTTAATTTACTTAACAATTATATGTTATCATTATATCCTTATATTAGTTTTATTTGTACCCCTTTATTAGTACATAACTCAGCCAGCCTTAAAAATGTTGGAACAGAGCAAAATTGCATTTGATATTTCTTCTGCTTGTGATTTAAATCAAGATTCACGAACGGGTTCAAATCAATATATTGGTGCACCATGGGGTATTGGACCCATTGTGTTATTAACTTAGTTACATAACTTTCAGCTGTGGAGTTCTGCATAGTGGACCAATCTGATTTCCCTATGCTGGGACATCCACTTTACTGCACATGATTGGATTGTTTTGTTGGTTCCCTCCACTGATGGTTGCTCACCTGATGAACCATAACCTAATGCACTGAGGATTGAATATAAAAATCAGGCATAATAAGAAGGCAACTATGGTGTATTCGTCTGCATAATTTTAATACACTATCACTCTATTTCTATAGATGTATGTCTGCCGATACTGTGTGCAAAGAAATAGCAAACATAATGTTAATGCTCAGAAATGTTTAATTCTGAGTATAGTTTACGCTTTTGACAAACAGTTGACTCTTTTTTGCAGCAAAATATGGGATGCACTAACAGGAAATGAGCTACATTCGTTTGAGCACAAGCATATAGTCCGTGCATGTGCCTTTTCCGAGGTAATGCTCGTTGAAAGCTTGATTGCCCTTCTCTTCTGACATCTATATGCCAGAAGATTCAACAAGTATAGTAGCCATGTCGCTCATTACATCCATCAGTGCATCTCACTGAATAATGTAAAATTACTTAAATCATGTCTATGAAGCTTTATAATTTGCGTGCCTGTTTTCTTATCACTCTGTATGCTATAGTAGTCAGTTAGGACTGTCCTCCATGAGCAATTCTAAACCTAATCAAATCGGTGATGCAACTGCAGGATACACACATGTTGCTCACTGGAGGCATGGAAAAGATTTTGCGTGTATATGATATGAATCGCCCAGATGCAGCTCCAAGAGAGCTTGACAAAGCACCTGGTTCTGTGCGAACTGTTGCTTGGCTTCATAGTGACCAATCTATTCTAAGTTCCTGCACTGATATAGGTGGAGTGAGGTTTGTCTCGAAATATCTTCAAAATTTGAAGCTATAATGGAAAACACCTGCCGCAAGTGGCCAATCTATTCTAAGTTCCTCTACTGATTAATTACTACTGATCTGCACAGATTGTGGGATGTGAGAAGTGGAAAAATCGTCCAAACTCTTGAAACCAAGGCACCTGTCACCAGTGCAGAAGTAAGCCAGGACGGCAGGTTCATTACTACAGCCGATGGTTCAAGTGTTAAATTTTGGGATGCGAATCAGTAAGTTAAATTCTTTCCTGTACGACCATTGTTGTGCATCATGCGCTGATCAGTTCTTTAACACTTTTCTGGTAATTCGGCAGTTTTGGGCTTGTTAAAAGCTATGATATGTCATGCACTGTGGAGTCAGCTTCACTTGAACCAAAGTCTGGGAGTAAGTTCATTACCGGAGGGGAAGATATGTGGGTTCATGTATATGATTTCTTCACTGGTGAAGAAATAGGTAAGTGTGTCATCATATTAAATCAAGTGACTACTGACTACTGCAAGACTGAAACTTCGGTGCAGTTATTCATTCCCAGAATGGAGCATTAGAATAATATGTTCATATAGCTTTTACTATTGTGAGTTCTAGAGCATTTTGGTTTACCCAGGGAACCAGTCAGAAAAAATTAATTTGAAATTTACAGAGACTAACACCTGTGGATTACTATAAATCATGGAAAAAAATAGCGTGCTATTTCGGCGCAAATAGCGTGCTATAGCATATCTGGAGAGGTCATGCTAAATTTTAGCAATTTTGCTCGCCATGGCGCTATTCGCGAAATAGCATGCTATATCGTGCTATTTTTTTTCTAGCCTGTTGAAATGTGATGCTATGCTTCTAGACGTTAATGCTATGTTGTTACCTCGTGGGATGTTGACGGCTTCTATAAGATTGGAAAACTATTTTTGTATGTATGTATTGTTCTAACATTTTTTGGAATATATCTTTTATTCTTGCTGAAATCTTTTATTTTTAGCCTATATCTTGTATTATTTTTAAAACACTACTTTGAAATATAGCACATTATAACATGTATAGCATTTGGAGGAGGCCGTCGCTATTTCTTTCAGCGCGCTATTTTTTCATTGCTATAAATATAAACAAGCTTCTAGCCCAAGGGTAGGTATGTGATAGTGGTACAGGGTTCAAATCCCATTTTTGCAGTCATTTTTTCCTATTTGCACCTATGACATGTGGGTCGTGATGCTGCAATACAAAATTAGTTGGTAAATACAAAACTGAATTGTAGCCATGTGATTCTACCCATGGTGAATGAGATGGCCTGAACCTCAACAAAGTAATATCTCCTCACTGACTCCAGAATTGTGCTCTATTGCAATTATGTGTCCACTTTTTGGCTGGAGCTTTCTTTATCCTTTTTGAAAATTAATTCAAATAAAAATTTCATGTGAACGTTTTTCTGAAAATTTTGTTAACTAGAAATCCCACTGTGTTCACTTTATTTAGGTTTCAATTCCTGATTCTGTTGACATTATTTCACAACCAACCTTGAAAAAAAACATTATTTCACAACTGGTTATTATTCTCTAGCGCAATTTATAATGTGAAGCTGAAACCTAGTGTTCAAGTCAAAGCTTGATTCGTCCCAACCTTGTCTTGAGTATTTGTGTAGTCTACTGCTTGCTAATCTAAAGTTACTATTTTGCTATTGCTGGAATATGGTCATCATGATGACCATGAGCTCCTGTGAGCTACTGATGTGAACAAACAACTATGTCTATGCTTCATAATCCCACATTCCATATCGAAATAAGTACTTTCTTTTTCATTACCTTATGCCGGATTTTTATTTGCAGCCTGCAACAAAGGCCATCATGGTCCAGTCCACTGTGTCCGGTTTGCGCCTGTTGGAGAATCATATGCATCAGGATCAGAAGATGGTACCATCCGGATCTGGCCGCTGAACCCAGCTAATACTGATGACACTGAGGCGCCCAATGCAAATGGTAAACCAAAGGCCGCGGCGGTAAATGATGTTGCGCGTAAAATCGAAGGCTTCCACATTTCCAAGGAGGGGCAGACCGAGGCGTAAGATTACATCGCCACCAAACCTGGCAGTGGTCAGCGCTTATTGGGAGATTGCGTCACTCCCGTCAGATCCCTGGTCTCTCGGTGTCACCCTCGACTCCATCATGTTGAAGCTTCTTTGTCGACCAAGGGTGGTTGTATCTGTCACTCCGGGGGGAAAACTTGTCCGCCGTGAGCGAGCACGGTGGTGGACTTCTTTATGGGGCCCTCTTAAGTAGACTATATTCTACGGTAGCTTCTAAAGAGCCAGAATAAACCAAGGGGAAAGGCAGTCAGCTAGCTGTTAGTGTCGTGATGCATTAGCAGAAAGTTAAGTTTATGTATGGCAATAGCAGTCCTTATGCAGATGTCAGTTGTGTTACTCTGTTTTTGCTCACCGTTCTATGATGTTTGACAGATGAACTACTATTTGTTAGTACTGGTATGCGGTGGACTATGCTCGTGTTCAAGTGCATCACATACTACTAACTTTCATTTTTAACAGGTCCGACTAAAATGCTGATGAATCCTTGTTTAGGTGGCTCGTTTCGAATGCTGCGGTCAAGAACGTGTAGCTATTCCTTGTTATGTACACTATTGCATTGCACGTTCCACCATGCTACGCACTGAAGTTGGATCAGGAATGGCTTCACATGCTCCACCATGCGAACCTGTGGCCTATCCCAAACGATGTAGGATCGCCGCCCATGTGAAATCCCCGCAGGGAATACTGCCACTTGACATGTTTTTTACTCCCTCCCTCTCAATTTAAGTGAGAGATTTGTTTAGATTTGCACTAGATATACATTAAAATGTATGTATTTAGACACGGTTTAGGACAAAGAGCTCCGAATCTAGACAAATTTGCGTCATTCAATTTGGGAGGAATATTTGTTTTGAGACTGGCACTCATCGATTGGTAACGAGCAGTACCAAATACTACTATTACAGTTTAGCCCCTGATTTTAAAAGGTACGCCCTCTTTCTGAGTTTTGTCAAGTTAGTTATTACTCACAAAAACCAAATCGTACCACTTGCAGAGTTACAACAAAGCTAGCTCCCTCCAAAAATAATACATGAACTGGTGGTGATTTTATGGCATTGACGGCCAGCCTGGGTTCGTTCCCTATGTGCGAACAGCACTGGCATCGGCCTCACGTGGTTTTACAGGATATCCGTATGGCTCCTGCGTTGCCATTTACATCCTGCAATCAATCGCAGCGACCTCCTCCGCCAGGTTGCGGCAGAGTCCCGCGCTCTGACTTGCCGCAGTGCACACTTGCATTCCAAAATATACAGGTGGTGACATGAATGCTTTGGGGTTTTTCTCCCCTTAAATGGCCCTTTGAGCCACTTATTTCTGGTTGGATAGATGACAGGAATCCTAGATTCAAAGGAAAGCTATAGGAATTTTGTAGGATTTTTGTCCTTAGGATTTTGCCTATGTGCATCGTTTGATTTGTAGGATTTGAATCCTTAGGAATACATAGGAATTTTTCCTATAGGATTGCATTGCACTATGTGTTGGAGGATAATTTGAGTAAATTGCACCGGGAGTCATACAACTTGTTCCGTATATGTACTTTAGTCACAAAACTTGTAAACTGAACTAACAAGTCACATAACTTGCAAACCCGTGCACCCGTGGTCACAAAACCAGTCAACTAGGTGATTTTTAACCAAAACCGATTATACGTAGACTAAATTTTACAATAATCCTCTCGTACTTTTACATAACAAATTTTCACGTTAGCATGTTTTTCTATAGACTTGGTCTATCTTATAGATCTTCAACTCAAGGTAAAAGTATTATAACCATGATTAAATAATGGACAGAATATATACAAGTACAAATTTCAGTAACAAATATCGGCACAGGCATAATAAGTAACAAATGTGTGGATCTATAATACATCACACGTTTGTAAATTTGTATATCCCAGAAAAAACGTATTTTACTATCAAATACTATGTATGCATTCGTGAGCATAAGAGAGAATTTGTGGCTCCCGAGCTCGGTATTTTAAAAATTTGAAATCTATACATTTTCATTTAAAAAAATCCAAAATTTATTTTGGGAATACATATGTGTGGGATGAATGACTATCGCAAGTTTTGGTGAAAAACTCTTTTTATTTTGGGCAACAGAAAAAATTCTCAGCTATACATCGTATAAAAAACCACGTATTTCTGTCAGATATTTGTCTTTTTTATATTTCGCAAATAAAACATATTTTTGCATGAAATATTTTGCGTACCTTAGGAATGTATAAATATTTGTGCATAATATTTTTCAGATTTTTTGGAGTCTTATAAGCTATTTTATTATTATTTTTAAGAAAGAGCTCTAGTAAACTCAGAAGCCACTGCCAGTTTTCTCCATGAGCATCCTATATATTTGACAACATAAAAATAAGCTTATGATTTCTTTATAAAAGTTTAGTCTACCTATAACCGGTTTTGGTAAAAAATCACCTAGTTGACCGGTTTTGTAACCACAGGTGCACGGGTTTGCAAGTTGTGTGACTTGTTACTTCAGTTTGTAAGTTCTGTGACTTAAGTGTACATACGAAAAAAGTTGTGTGACTCTCGGTGCCATTTACTCGGAAATTTTTCATCCATTCAAACCTCATGTTACAATTTTTTTTGTCTTCCCTGTGAGTAGATTCCAAATCCTGTAGGATTCAATTGGGCATGACATTATAATCCCGTGGTTTGCCTGTTCCTGTGTTTTGAGAATCCTACGAATCAAACATCCCCCGAGATGATCGCATACCCTCTAGATCAGAAAATAGCTATGTCAGGCTGTTTAGTTTGGCTGGTCTCAAATGACTTCGAAATTTTTTAGCACACCAAAGATTCTGGTATATAGCCAACTTAAATGGTGTGTTATGTACTTCAGTCTAGCCAAACTAAATGTCATGACTACGGGAGTTCATAAGTAGCAATGAGTTTTTTTAGGGACCATATCAAGAAGTAAGTGTGGCAAATGGCCATTTAGGACAAAGACCTCTGAATGCTTGTGTACATTTCTGGTACGACCTTTTACTGCACAGTGTTGGAATTGACGTGCAATTTTTATGGAGTCTGGCTGTTCAGTCAGGCAGCAAACCCACATCTATCTACATCCAACAAAGAGGAAAACTCCGTGATCTTGGTAATTTATTAGAAGCTTCAGGGTGCAGCAACCTGGGAGGGGTCCCAGATGTAACCACTCGCATCTTGGAGTTATCCAGGGCAGCTTAAACATTCGCATCGCATCATATGACCAGCTCATCTCATTAAACGACAGATATACGGATAGGAGCCGAGGAACCGTCGAGCAAATCCAGCACTAAGATATAATGCACCCACATGATGACAGATTGATGAAAAAAAAGAGATCGATGGAACCAACTGATCCTGAACACTAAAGATTGTGACCACATAATTGCAGGAGATAAAATTTCAGCTGAGACAAATGATGATGAATCAATATTGAAGATGAATCAAAATCATGAAATGAATCTACATGCATGGAACCACAGTTCCTGCCCACCAATCCGCAATCCGAGTATTAGACCAATGACCACCCGCCCTTCTACCTAATAAATCGAAACATCATCTAAAATTACATCCAGTCCAAACAGGGCATGAAGTTTAGCTCAAGGTCCCCCCACCACAGATGATGCTAGTGCAGCTGAAAACAAGAGCAAACTGATCTGGCACCACCAGATGATGATGACGATGAACAAACTTGGTGCTGATCTGGCAATGCCAAATCACCCAATGACACACCTTTCAACCGATCGTCCTTTCATGCGTTTCCAACCTTGGAGATCTTTGGGACCTCCACGGGGAAGTCGTCGATCTCGTCCATCCATGGGTTCTTCTCCGTCTCCGGGCTCACCGTGCGCAGCGCCTTCCAGACGGCGCTGTTGCACTTGAACCCGGAGCCGAATGCGATCTGCCAGATCCTGTCGCGAAGGCTGATCCTGCCCTTGGCCTCGCTGTAGGCCAGCTCGTACCAGAGCGAGCTGCTGGACGTGTTGCCGAACCGGTACAGGGTCATCCTCGACGGCTCCATGTGCCACTCCGTCAGGTCCAGGTTCTTCTCCAGCTCGTCCAGCACGGCGCGCCCGCCGGCGTGGATGCAGAAGTGGTCGAATGCCAGCTTGAAGTCCGGGATGTACGGCTTGATCTTCACCTTGAAGGCCTTCTTGGCCACCAGCGTGGCCATGAACAGCAGCTGCTCCGAGAACGGGAGCACCAGCGGGCCCAGCGTGGTGATGTTGGTCTTGAGCGCGTCCCCGGCCACCGCCATGAGGTCCTTGGAGAGCGACACGCCCGCCTTCCCGGCCCCGTCCTCCTCCTGCGTGACGCAGGCGAAGCACCTGTCGTCGGCGCCCTTGTGCGTGCGCACCGTGTGCACCAGCTCGTACTTGGACCGCCGCCGGTCGGAGCGCCGGTTCGACAGCAGGATCGCCGCGCCGCCCATCCGGAACAGGCAGTTGGACACCAGCATGGACCGGTCGTTCCCGAAGTACCAGTTGAGGGTGATGTTCTCCATGCTGATGACCAGCGCGTGCGTGTCCCGGTGCACCTGCAGCAGGTCCTTGGCGAGGTCGATGGACAGCAACCCGGCGCTGCAGCCCATGCCCCCGAGGTTGTAGCTCACGACGTTGCCCCTCAGCCTGTAGTGGTTCACCACCATGGCCGACAGCGACGGCGTCGGGTTGAACAGGCTGCAGTTGACGACGAGGACGCCGATGTCCTTGGGCCTGACCCCCGTCTTCTCCAGCAGCTGGTCGATGGCGCCGAACATGACGGTGGTCGCCTCCCGGCGCGCCTCGTCCATGCACGGGTTGGGGGGCACCCGGAGCACGGCGGGGGGCAGGTAGGTGTCCTCGCCCAGCCCGGACCGCTCGAGGATCTTGCGCTGGAAGTCGAGGTTGGCGTCGGTGAAGGAGCCGGTGGCCTCGGAGCAGCGCATGAACCTCTGGCGCGTGCACCGGCGCTCCGGCTCCGGCTTGTAGCAGGCGAAGTCGACGAGGTAGACGGGGCGGGTGCGGGTGAGGAAGTAGAAGGTGGAGAGGAAGACGAGGAGGGTGGAGCAGGTGAGCACGAAGATGAGGTTGTAGCGGAGCTGCTCCCACAGGTCGGCGAGGTCGCTGGGGGACACGGTGGAGAGCTGCACGGCCACGAGCGCCATGAGCGGCGACAGCAGCAGGTACATGCCGTGGGAGATGAGGTGGTGGTACCCCAGCTTCACGTACTTGAGCCGCACCGACTGGAGGAAGTCCGGCAGCCGCCGAGGCTGCGTGGGCTCCGCCGCCGGCGTCCGCGCGGTGCCGGCATTGGGCGCCGAGGTCTCCATTCTGTGCTGACCGGAAAAGGAACATGGTTAGTATTAATTACTCCCCAATACTGTAGTTACTAGTAGATCCCAAGACAAATTTTTGGAATCCTAGTACTCGGGTTTAGGAGCCGAGACGCAAATTGCAAGAAAAATTCAAATCTAGCCGTCGCGTTCTTTTGATCCCAAAAACGTGTAAACAGTTCAGCGGCCACCGACTCCGATAGATCAGAGATCGCCACAGAATGCCCGAAATCGAAACCAACCAAGAGCTGGAACAGTGCGCAGGAACGTGGTAATGCGAGCGGTGCACGGAGAAAGGGGAGGATTTCAGACGTACCAGGACAGGGGAAGCGGCGGAATTTCCCGATCGGAGGAGGGAAGAGGACTGGAGCCGCGCCGCCCGGCCGCCTTCTCTCTGGCTCTGTTCTCTCTATCCGTGCCACCAATACGGCCGCGAGCACCGCGTGTGGGCACTGGGCAGGCAGCTGGGTCTTTAATAGGGGGAGAAGACGGCACGGGAAACGAACAAGTGGAAGAGACAAGCAGGAGAAATTCACCTCGCCTTTTTCTTCTCTGCGGAGTCATCAGACAGTCTCACCGTAACTTGCCTCCCACATCCACCATCAACTCTCCATCGGACGGACAGGGAAGAGTGGAGGCAAAAACTACCAGCTATTAGCAGTTTCAGAACAGAGAGAAGACGCACGCGCGGGTAAGTTGTTTTGGCGGGGACGGAATCGATTTCTCCCGCGCTCGGCGGCGGAGGCGAGAGGGTTCGCTGAGGGAGCAGCGTCGGGGAGAGAGAGGCGAGCTCGAGCACCACCTGTCCGTCGTTTCTTCGTCGTCCACGGCGCCGCTGCCAACGACGACTTCGACCTTGCGCTTGAGGACAACGACGGCGCTCGCCCGGTCCTCGTGTCCAGGCCCTACCGGAGACAGCCGGCGTTCGAGCGGCGCCTCGCGCGACGGCCTCGTCGTCTTCCGTCGACGGTGAAGCAGCGCGTCGGAGAAGCAGGTTGCTCGAGGTATGCGTTCAGTCTGAAGATAAGGTGTGCTAATTGTTCTCTGAAATTAGTGTACAGATTATTGCCTGAATTTGTGTCTGATGAATACTGAAATTAGGGACTGTCTGATGACTCGGTATTCTTGTCTGAACTAGTGTTGTTTGTTTGTATGAATTGTGTATGAATACTGAAACTAGTTGTTGCGTGTACAAAGTCTGAAACTAGTGGTATGTATGTGTGTGTCTGAATTCATATGAACTACAATTTTGAATGATATTAGTTCAGTTTGGTTAACTGATTATACTCTCCATGATGGCAGAGCGACTTGGTGGTGCAAAATGGCAGAATTGGATAAGGGTGTGCCTCAAGTTGGAATGATATTCAAAACTAGAGAAGAGGCTTGGCTTTTTTGGTACGCATATGGAGGTCGTGTAGGCTTTGACGTGAGGAAGAGGTATGCCAATAAGAGCCCAATGGATGGTAAAGTAACCTCATGCAGATATGTTTGTGTCAAAGAAGGTGTTCGGAAAAAAGGACAACGTGAAACCATTCAAAAGCTTTTCAGACCTGAAACAAGAACTGAGTGCAAAGCTTTTATGAGTCTTACATTGAATCGCGAGTCTGGAAATTTTGAAGTCCGACAGGTTGATCTTGAACACAATCACCTCCTTTACTTGCCACAAACCCGACACCTCATGGTATCGCAAAGGAAAATTTCAGAGTTTCAAGCTAGCTGCAGATGATTCTGGAATTATGCCTAAAGCTGCGTATGAGCTTGCTACACGTCAAGTTGGTGGAGCATTAAATCTTGGCTACACTAGTCGTGACCATAGAAATCATTTGCAAACCAAGAGGCAACGGGAGTTGGCTTTTGGTCAGGCAGGCAGCATGCTAAAGTTTTTCCATGATAAAATTGCCGAAAACCCATCATTTCAATATGACCAGCAGCTAGATTGTGAAGAGCATATAGCAAACATTTTCTGGGCTGATGCTAAAATGATGCTAGACTATGCACACTTTGGTGATGTTGTCACATTTGACACAACTTTTGGCACAAACAAGGAATATAGGCCATTTGGTGTCTTTCTTGGGCTCAATCAGTTTAGAGAGACTACAATCTTTGGTGCAGCACTTCTATTTGATGAAACATTTGCATCGTTTAAATGGCTGTTTGAAACTTTTCTAGCTGCACATAATGGCAAGCAGCCTAGAACTATTTATACTGATCAAGATGCCGCAATGGTGGCGAAGAGAAAGATGGTGGCGAAGAGACAGATGGTGGCGAAGATAAAGTACCTCACATTCTCAAAGATTTTAGTGCTTGTATGTATGGCTATGAAGACAAGGCAACATTTGAAGAAGCATTTGCCAATATGAGGTGTAAAGTGCATAAGCAAACTTGGTTAGATAGCATCTACAAGGTTAAAGAAAAATGGGCTGAATGTTTTATGAGAGATGTCTTTAGTTTGGGAGTAAGAAGTACACAATTAAGTGAGAGCTTTAACAATTCCTTAAAGAACCATTTGAAATCTGATTTTCATATTGTGAGATTTTTGAAGCATTTTGAAAGGACAGTGAATGAAAAAAGAAACAAGGAGCTGGAATCTGAATTTGAAGCATAAAAAATATACCAAGAATCAAGATGAGCACCCCTATGTCGGTACAAGCAAGCCAAGTGTACACTCCTGTCATATTTGAAGCTTTCCAAGGTGAGTATGAAAGATCCATGGCTGCATGCACTAAGCAATTGGATGGAAACAAATATGTTGTTTCTATTGCTATTTTGCATGGTGACTTAACGTTTGAGGATGAGCGCATAGTGATAGATGATTCTTTGAACCAAACCGTAACATGTTCTTGTGGAATGTTTGAAAGGACGGGAATATTGTGTGGACATGGCCTGAAAGTTCTTGATTTGATGAACATAAAAACATTGCCAACACATTATGTCTTGAAGAGATGGACACGAGAAGCACGTAAAGGAAGCATATTAGACAAGCAAGGAAGGACTGTGGTGGAAAACCCAAAACTGTAAGCTATGCTTCGGTACAAGGAATTATCTCATAAATTTCATAGTATGGCATATAAAATAGCCTACTCTAGAGAATGTTGTTTGTTATTGGAAGATGCACTTGATGGTGTTTTCCCAAAGTTGGAGGAAAAACTCAATGCATCTACTTGTGCTATGGATGAACCAAGTAATAACCAGGAAAATGTCGACCCAAATATGCAGCAAACTCATGACTTGCTTAAAGCTGCACGGCTGAAGAAAAAGGAAGTTGAATCCAAAAATTTAAGGAGAAGAAAAACTTGGCTTGATAAGTTGTACAAGGGCAAGCGCAAGGCTAATAAACCTGCCGTTTCAACCAAAAAAGGAGCAAAGGTATATTCTAAACTAAAAATTCATGTCATTCATTGATAAACTAACTTGTTAAACTTTCATTGGCAGCAATCCAAGAAAAATGATGATGCACAACCTCAAGTTGAGGTTGAGTATGATGGCCACAAGAAACAAGCCAATGTGGAGAGTGAAATGTACAATGGCATTAAGAGTTTTACCCAGCTCCTCACAACTCCTGCTACTTAGGAGGGTGATAATTTTTATGATGGAAACTTGTTCTAGTGTTTAGATGTTGCTTATGGTACTCTGGAAGTTATTTTGGTGTTTTGGATATATTTTGGGGCTAACTATAGTCTTGGGGGCCTAAGTGTACAAGTGGTGAGGCCTAAATGTATTTTGTGTTTCTAATTGTAGTGTTTTGTTCAGTAGCACTTGTTGATGCAAAACCTTAATGATATGTAATCGAGTTGTGATGCTTTCGATGTTGTGACCTTCTACTATGCGTTTTCTTGGTTTAACTTGGGACTTGTCAATGTCTGCTAGTATGTATATGGATTTCCCTTGCTTATGGTTACATTCTACTAATTACATAGTAAATCAGTGACTTGTCTAGCAAAAGACTAGCTGAAAATGGTGCAAAAATGCTACTGAAATACTACAAAAAAGCTCCAAAAGCTAGAAATTGTTCAAAATTCTAACTTTCCAGAAAAATCTGAAAAAATTACAGTAAATCATTTACATTATATCGTGCATTCTGGGAAATTTTCAGCCGATTTGGGCATAAGGTGTTTGAATAAAAATCATTTTAAATTTTTGTCCGAAATTTGAACTCGAAATTCAAACTTCCCAGAAAAAATTGAAAAAATTACAGTAAATCATATACATTATATCATGTATTCTGTGAAATTTTCAGCCTATTTGAGCATATGGTTTGTGAACTGGAGGCATTTGAAGATGAGAAACTGCTAATAGCTAGTAGTTTTTGCCTCTACTCTTCCCTGTCCATCCGATGGAGAGTTGATGGTGGATGTGGGAGGCAAGTTACGGTGAGACTTGACATCATCAAGTCACTGAAGCAGAGTCCCTTCGAGTCTCCAGCTCCAGCCTCGAGTCTGCGTCTCTGCGAGCCTCCCACCTGGCTTCTTTGAAGTTTGATGAACTACTCGGAAATTCAAAATTGCTCCTGCCAAATGTAAAAAAAAAGAGAAATCTATGTTCGGATCGGTCGGCAAATTATAAAACCTGACGGGCTGATCTTTGCCGTTTGATTGAAACAATCGCTGGACAGCAGGCGTGAAGTGTGAACACGCAAATTAGAGCCAGCTAAGGTTCAAATCAAAAATTCAAAATTTGTAGATCAAACGGTTTATCGAATTTAGGATCCGTTTTCACTGTTGAGTTAGTCGCGACGAGATCTTCAAAACTAAAAAATTGGACCAAAAAGTTACCCATCCTTAACATGAGAGTTATTCATGTAATAGTAGTAAGTTATCCACCATGTAACATATAAGTTATCCACCATATAAACGGGCTCAGTAGAAGAGTTCACATCTCTGATATGGGTAACTTTTTGTATTTTTTCATCTCATGAAACATCGGTTGCTCCATATATTTTAGTTTAGTTAAGTAAATGTGAGATACGGGATAATTTAATTGAGACACGATAGCCTAGGTGTTAGGATACCGAGACTTCATCGTGTCGATGCGTTAGCATCAACGAGCGATAAAGGTTCGATATCCTAGCACTCTTCAAGGCTTCGTCACCCATACGCCGTGGTAGTGGTGGATAACTTACATGTTATTAAGTGGATAACTTACATGCCGAAGCATTGATAACTCTCGTGTTACTAGTGGATAATTATTCTACAATGTCATGTATAACTTTTTATTTATCTCTATGGATAACTTTATACAATTTTCAGAATAACTTTAGTTCTCTTTGTGAATATTGTATTTTAAGAGGTAGTTACCTCTATTTTAGTTAATTAGATGAGCGATAGACTTACTTGATTTGTACATGATAGCCTAAGTGTTAAGATAGCAAGAATTCATCATCATCCACTCGGTAAAAATGGATCCTAAATCGGAGAAGTCCACATTTATGTTTTCGCACGCGTAAAAAATTCAAACACAGAATCCATTCATATGATGGATAACTTATGTGTTATATGGTGGATAACTCTTACGTGTTATGTGTGGATAACCTTTTGGTGTAAAAAAAAGTTCTTAAAATATATCAATATGGGATCTAGTTTCGAAGATCTCGTCGTAACTAGTCTAAATGTGAAAACGGATTTTAAATTGGACAATCGGTTTGACCTATAAAGTATTTTGAATTTCAGAATTATGTTTTTAATGCTGATGACATAATTGGTTTGTCTTTTACTCTCTTCATGCACTAGCGGCACTTTTTCTTGCCATTTTCTCCTGATTTCACGGGTCAACACGGTTCCAGAAAACGGTCTATATCCCGCTAGATGTTGTAATCAACCGACTGTTTTAAACGTAGCACAATCCAAAAAAAATCTGAAAAATTTACCACGGTTTTTTACCTTGTACTGGTTTGTATATTTCCTAAATATTTATGCATGATCATGGAACAACGATACAAACCGGTATAAACTCAGTTTTTTTTAGAAAGATAAACAAGTTGTTCATCTATGAGCATATGCTTTCGGGAGCCAAAACACCACGTCTATACCCCTCTTACTTGCTATGGTCAAGTTTTAGGGCTTGTTTGATTCAATTTTTTGGAGGATTTCGATCCTTCGTCTGATTATTAGGATTAGATCCTTAGGAGAATTTTTCATGGGATTGCATTTCACTATGCTCCGGAGGATATTTTCCATCTACTCAAACCTCATGTTACAATCCCTTTATTTTTCTCGTGATTCAAACATTGTTTGAATTTTTTCCATATGTTCTAATCCTATAAGATTCAGCTGGACATGAGACTTTAATCCTACAGTTTTTCAATTCCTGTAGTTTTTTATCCCGCGAATCAAACATGCACTTTTTTTGACTCTCACAAAATAAGTTTGACCGTTAGATATTTTTGAGTCAGGTTTGTGGAACTCCAGAAAAGAAGAAAATAGAACACAAAACCCCCAAAAGCTAGTGGAGTGTCCTACACAATTGTGTGGAATACATTTTCCGTCGACATTTATGTCTTACACTCAGATATAGTTCCATTCTACATGAGAGTGAAGAGCATTGGAAGGTCGACGACACAATTTCATGGGATACACAATGGTATGATCCGAAGAAGCTGTTATGAGTAAAACATTATACGCCGAAGCATTTTCTCTAATACAAAACTAACTGCATCATTGTACTCAAACCTTCAAAACTATTCCACTAAACAACTGATATCAATAGATTTGTCGGGCACATTGATATATCTCATGTCTTAATTACTACTTTTCTAAATTTGATCGCTAATGAACACTGGGAGTGTTAAGTGAGAAAAAATCTTGAACTTCTTTAGTTCCTCTCGCCATTGATCTGCCATGTAAATGTGGGCTCATATTTTCTACGTGTACAATCATGCCAATAATTTTTTATTCCCTTTGGGATATTCGTAGTGTGTGGAACAATATTAATGCTTGAAGTCCAAACAAATCATAGAATCCTTTTCATCTCAAATTTAGATGCACATACACTATGATTGTCTTCCACTGTATGTATTGAAGTACAAACAAACTGACTACTCCACATATTTCTCAAGAAGGAAATGGAACAATCTGAGTACAATAATTAGGGAAATTTGATGGGCTTAGGCATCGTTACTTTGTTGAAGGTATTGCATGGAGTTTCTGTGAGCTTTTCTTTAGGCCAAAAAACTCATGATCTGGTCTTTTGTGACTGGATGCTGAAGGAATTAGTTCTTTAGAGGCAATAAATATTATTATTATATAATTTTTTGTTTAGTATATATTTTCATCATACTATGCTATAATTGCATACAAATCTTTATTGTGAGAATTGAAGGACATGCAGGTGTACAAAATGATGAAAGGATGAACAACCAAGTAGTTCCTAGTTTAACCTCTAGGACTATCCCATGTGTTATGTGAAGATCAAGTTTCCTGATCATGGTATAGAATTTATTGTAACTAAGGATACCACCAACTATGGGAGTGCATTGTCAGAAGAATAAGGATACTGAACAGATCTAATGTACAATTTAGTATGAGACTGAATTATCATGTTAGTAGCTAGATCATTATATTATGCATAAATCCTTAATACCATGAGAATATCACAAGTGACCTCGTGCTAGAAGATTTACTTGGGATTATTCCAACACCACCTTAATAGGTGGTAATACAGGTGATCTCAGGGTACTTACGAAAGCATTTCTCGAAACTTGGATTGTTCAGTAAGCGAGTATTGCTTGTCCTGACGATGGAGAGATAAACATTGGCCCACTTTGTATTATGATGTCACCCTATCGTCCGTGCATACACAATTATAATATAGATCATAAAGGAGAAAAAATATATAAATGAGTAAAAAAGGTGAAATAATGATGAGGATAACAAGTATAGTGATCAAGGAGTTGATTCACGAGGATACCAACATTTCGTCTCAGATTGTCACATATATTGTGAAGCAGAAGGATTAGTATGTATAATGAACTGATTCACTCGATGCGATCTTCGTGTAGTGAAGTACGAACCATCACGGGTCTCCATCTACCATTGTTGGTTATTGATCCAAAGGATTTTAGAGTCATGTCTACTTACTACGTAACCCGAATGGGTCACACACTTAAGGTTCACCGATCAAGTTGTGCTAGTCACCTTTATGGTAGATAGTTGAAAGTGTTGTCCAGAATAGGTTACAGACACACCGGAGTAGTTTCGGGATTTGTTGGAATTATTTCTAAGAGAAATCAGAATAGTTCCATTGACATAACATATTTCTAGAAGGTAGTTTTAGAGTCGTTGGAATAGTTTTCGAGGTTCAACTGAGATGGTGATGCATGTAAAATGCATTTATATTCTTTATAGTTTATTGTGCCATATTCCATCATAATTTGTTCATTATGTGGTTATACTTATGTTTTAGAATGTTTTGGGTATTTTCCTAAAATATCTATTTCATATGTATTATAACTCTGTAAACATGAAAATCCTATTTTGCGTATTTTTAACTTTTAGGAACCTTCACGAACACAAAAGGTCCTGAGATTTTTTATGCGCAAGTTTTTATGGAAGAAGAAGGCCTAGAGCACCTAGACCTCACTTGGTATTTACCATGATGATATTTGCATTAGCCATGTCCACGGTTGTCCATTCTTGCCATGGGATTCAACCACATACGCATCATAAGAGGAGGCACCACCCTTTTACCTCTTCATGGATTCTTCATTCAGCATGTTATTTTCACCATATCTAATGTCAGCTTTCCATCCGGAGCTGAATTGCTAACTGATAGAATAAGCGTGTTCCAACTGTCGAGCATGGAACACATCAGCAACAATGCTTGCACCTCATCCTGAAGGTTGGTCTTCATGGCTGAGAGTTTATTTACATAGCATTGGAAGATATTTAAGTGTTCAATCACACTACTACCATCTTGGTACTCAAGCTTTGCAAGTCTTTTGATTATGGATGCCTTGTTTATAGATGTGCTACTTTCATACATTGACTCCAAGTTATGCAACCTCTCATACATATTTGTGTCATTTGCAATATGGTGAAATATATTGTGGTTGATGTATAATCGTATCGTACCTACTGTTTTTCAGTTTAGCACTCTCCATTATTCTTTTGTGACACCGGTTGCGGAAAACTTATCATTCACAATTGGTCGATACAAATCCTTTCAATAAAGGATGTCTTCCATCATGGGGTTCCATAATAACTAATAATTAATTGCAAGAATCAAGTTTTATCATGCCACTTGTAGTGACTCTTTCTTCCAAAGCCATTGCAAGCTAGCAGCAACCTTGAGCTCTAGTACCACTCTATTAGGAAAAACTTGGAGCAGAGACCGATTAACCCAACCATGTGATTAACACACTCTTAAACATTATCTAAAATACACAACATAATTAATATAAACTTCAGTACCACTCGTATGCTATCTCACGGATCATTGCTCGTGTTGGAAGAAACATATTCATCAAACATATAGGGAGGAAACAAGACACTTCACAGGTCGCTCCTAACCCTAGACAGTGTCTCCTCTTAGGAGAGAAGTTGTCTCTTGACCCTATAAAGTGTTTATGGTAGGGAAAGAGGTTCTTAGAATAGCAGCAACAACACCAACACAACACATGGGGCACCAAACCTTTTTACGTGAAAAACCTCTCAACTTGAGAGCAAAAACCATGGGTTGAAGCCACTCAAATAGTCTTCCACTAGTATCAAATGAGAATATAACTCTTTATGCTATAGAGATTTCTAGAGGATCTCATACATTAAGATACACACATATCTTAAATACCAACAAGATTTGGGACAGAAAAGCTAGGGATCGAAACAATGTCATAAAAAATGATGGAACCACAAGATCTGGATGTCACAACATTGTGGGCAAAGCCCAGTGCATGATTTAGCTTTTTTTCTTCAACTTCTTCCTCTTTTCCTTCTCTCGTGGTTTTCTTTTTTAATGGAGGCTAACTTGGATTTTCGTCACTCCACCTACTGGTGGCTGAATGAGGTGTTTGTACCAACCACTCAAGTATCGTTGGATTCTGTTCAACAGCCCAAGGACTTTCCACACATTTGTTTTTTCTTTCCACTACTTGAAGTGATTGTGACAACTACGAAGAAACGATGAATCTAACTACAGAATGCTTATATTTTTCCTTCTCTCATTTGCAATGTCCAAAATGACCCTCGGTCACAACCCTAACCCTAAGGTTGGTGGACACCCCTGTTTGAGCCACCTAAAAGTCTTTATAAGGTCATCTCCAGCCCACAGGAGAAGAATACCCAATAGTTTAGTTCATTGTTTAATGCCAGATTGAATTACCTAGGGGCGCATGTTAATTATGTAGAATGTAGACTACTACTCCCTCAGTCACGGTTTGGCGGGCGTCTTGCAAAAGTTATGCGTTTTCAAAACTCATCTACTCCTAGACGCGTTAGACTTAATTACATAATTAATGCCCTCTTTTTCCTCCTCATTTTCTACTCCATGCAGCCAATGAATTAATTCTTGCATGTAACTCAACCAATGCATGCGTCTAAACTTCTCGTTTCCATTGAGTAATTACGTTTAATAGAACGCTGAATAATTAATGAGCGCATGTTTTTGGCACAAATCTAGCCCCAATCATCACCCACCTAGGTTCCAACAATCTCTCTAAAACGCCCTCCAAAGCGTCACAGAGGGAGTAACATAATTTAAAGCTAGACTAGATTAAATTAGAACAAAAGGAGTATATGTGTAGTCGCGCGCTGTAAAATCTGCCTTGGAAAATGATCCTGCTAGCTCCATCTCCAGCTAGAAACAAATTGTAGATCGCCTAGAGGCAAACACCTTGAATTTATGAATCTTGATGAGGACGTACATTTGTACAGCAGTGTATGCCTCGCTACAGTACAAAGTCGCCATGTTGGCACGGCCGGAATCTACTGTTCCTCACTGTCTTGCTTCAGCTCACACGGCAACACAATTGATTAAGAGGGATTTGATCCGGTACTACCTTCCCCTCATAATATCAAACACAATAACAACTATATGTAACCCTGTACAAAACACCATATAACTCAACTAAATAACACGTTTTTTTCTAGACCTATATATACTAGTACGAGCTCTACGCAAATGGAAAAAAAGTATGGTTATACGCCGGATCATCACCGGCAACGACCGTGTCCGCGCGCGGTGATAATAGTGGCGGTTGGGTCTGGCGAGCCGGTGTCTCGGCCTAGCCGGCGCACACCTTGATTTAGCCTTGTAGGTGTGTGTCAGTAGGGATGGCGCGTGCAGCGACAATGGTATCGCGGGAGAGCTTGGCGGTGTCGTTCCGGACTGTTCGGCGGCTCGCCGAACTATCCGACGACTTGTCCGACAGCTCATCGGACTGTCCAGTGACTTGTCCGGCTAAAACTTCCTAGCTATAAAATATTAACAGGAGCTCACGGCTTGTGAGATGGCTGGCAGTGGTCATGACGACGGCCGCCGGCGGCGGCAGTCGGGGTGATGGCCGGTGGTGGGCAGGCCGGATCGTGTGTATACGACAATGTTATATATCTGCAGGTCCCGATCAATATGCCTCTATAGTGATAATACTCAGTTTGGATATGAATTTGGATATATACGTGGACGCATTTGTACGAGTTTAGAAGGAAAGGATAATACTGGATCAAACCCCTAAGAGTGTTCGTCAATTGTCATGATATGATCAGTCAAGGATGAACTTGCATGCCGTCGACAATGGAACGACCTATCATAGGTGGGGTAAACATGGAAGTTTATGCTGATAGTACATCACCATCGATTTTATTTGTGTTTTTTGTATAATGAGGGAATTAGGGCGCGTGCTTGCACATCCCACCGAAGGAACCGAAACTCGGTATATCGAGAAGCTGCTTGGGAAAGACAACTCTACAGAGCTACTCCCTCCATTCAGAAATATAAGACATTTTAGGTTTATGAATTGAATGTATCTAAATATTTTTTAGTATATAGATTCGTACTTTATAGAGGTTTGGAGTAAACCTATTCGCTAAAAGTTATCTATATACAATTATACATTCATTTTGCAAGGACAAAATGTCTTATATTTTTGAACGGATGGACTACATCGGAATGATAGGTCGCGTGTGCACGTAATCGACCAGTTTTTTTCATACCACTCCGCACCAAACTTATGAAATGAAACAACTATAGGAAACAAGTGATATGCTGACAGCCTGAAGCCGTCGACAAAGGCAGGAAAACTCTGGATTATGTCTATGACCGTCCGCATACGGCCACCGACAATCTCGGCATTGGTATACGGAAGATAGCCGTTGGCGTACATCATACACGTCTATGCTGACGGTTTCCAAAGGCCATCGGCAGAAAAAGTGACGGAGCGACCATCTAACGGCATCGTCTTTGGATGGCATCCGTGGCTTTGGGTGTGGGTCGAGTTTAATCAAACTCGCACTCAGCATTTTTAGATTTTTCTTGTAATTCGCACCTGTATATGGGTATAGATTTTGTACCATATTCATACTCGTTGAATTTTAAAAAAAATACGGGTAATACCCACCTATTAGTGAAGGGAGAAGGAGATTACGACAATAACAAGAATACTAGATTAACGGGGTAGAAAATTAAACGGCAAGCCATGAAATTAATGTGATCTCAGAAATTATGAGATTTTTTGGGAAGCCGAGGACGATTTGTTTTTAGTTTTGAAAAATTATTTTAAAAAAATGGTATGATACTAATTCCTCACATATCACGTACTCATATATAGCGGGTAGGTGTGTATGTGGGTGCGGTTTTTGTCTTACCATACCTGCACCTGTAATACGCAACGGGTAAAGAATTTTTTCCTATTTGTTTATCCATAAATAAAGATTTTCTATCATACCCTTACCCTGGGTAAAAATCCGCAAGGTAAACAGGTAGCAGGTACATATACTGACTGTTTTTTGTGCACCAGCAATGCTCTTTTTTTTGTATTGGTCCCGATGTTATAAGTTTAATACTTCTCCGATCGGAGGAGTGTCTCATTTTTCTATTTTCTCTTTGATGGGTAGGGAAAGAAGGTCATGTAATATTGACGTATCAGTTTCAGTGGCATTTTGGCTATGTGTCATTATGTCCTTAGTGACTGCTTTCAGCCTTTTCATGGATGTCGGCTTGAATTCCTCCTCAATGTGTATGCTTTTGTTTGATACGAAGACTAATGATTAAACCTGTCGTTTGTTAACTCCTTTAGCCGAGGGGCTTGATAACTTTAAGTATATGGAATGGGAGTGTCCCTCTAGCCATGGCCTGATTCAGTTATCCAACACTGTTTGAATTCTGATGATATTAATTAATGTGTGATTTCACACTACTTGATTTTCATATAATTTTTTCTATTTTTTCTGGATAGGGTTCTCCCCTTTTATGTGATTTGTAAGTTTCAATATTCATCTTGATTTTAATTCTCTGTATTATGTATTTAATATGTGTGATTTACAAAGTATTTGCCTTTCGCCTTGTGTTTTTAGAAATTTGGATAGGACAGAACGTTCCCAAATCAGTCGCTGCAACAACACTGGTTAGAGCACATAGACTATAAGCTTGTTGTCATGAAGAGGAATTGGAGAAATCAGGGTTTTCTCTAATATAGGAAGAGATATTTAGATATATAGTGGTGCAGCAAAACTAGTGAAGACTTGTCTGCTTATTTATATCGATAATATCTAACAATTATTAAAATATAGTGACATATCATGTTGGTTGAAAGTCATGTTGATTTGGATTATTCCAAGAAATTCTTGGACATATTATATGGTTTCCTGGATAGGGCGTAGAATTGATTAGTTGAGATGAGGCTACTAGTAAAGATAAAGATAAAACATAGAATTTTTATTAGAAATACAGAGGGCGGAAAAAGTTAACCTGAGAAGAGGCAATAAAAAACTTAATAAATTGGAATGTACCTAGAAATTTATACCAAACATATGCCAAGAGGAGGAGAGTGGATATTGAGGACATGGGTACGCATGATCCCGGATGAGCAGTAAAACAAAAAAAATACTAAATAAAATTATAAAAATATGAAACTAATTTCTAAATTTAGAGGTTGTATGTAGGTATGTGCATGCAAAGTTTCAAACTTAAATTCAAAAGTATATAACTTGAGTAAGAAGACAAAGTACATTGTGAACGACACATGTTTCAGGATTTTACTGTGCAAGTTACATATTTGTCATTTTTTTGGCCATATATTTATGTATTATTACTCGAAAATTGGCACGCACACGTATCATGTCTCCTTCTACATGTAAATATTGTTTTCAATTTGTTTAGAAACTCAGAAAATCAAATTTTTGGTGATCCCAAAGTCAGGATCATATACGTTCTTGGGAGGAAGATTGGTTCTCGTAAATTCAGAACTAAGTAATATGGTCCTGTACCAAAATGGGTCTTATAATGATTGAATTTTTTGGTCAACATTCTTTAGGCAAGGGGAAAGCAAGAAAAATATATTGACTGGCTAAGTGGAGTGTGGTTTGTCGTCCCAAACACCAGTGTGTGCTAGGTATTTCACGATCTTGAGGTCAAAAATACAACCCTTCTAGGTAAATGGCTCTTCAGGGTATGGTAAACTTTTCCGAGAATAAAATATGTTGGCTCGAAAGCGTTATCTTGAGTCTATTGAAAACTTGGAGATTCACATTTCTAGGCTAATATAATGGCGATGAAGAAACTTTTATTCTGTTTTGGACCATTTTTTATTAAGGATGGACCGGCGATCTGTTTCTAGGAGGATAAGTGGCTTGGAAATTCCACTCTCCGAAAACAATACCCCACTTATACAATATTTTTCGTCATAAGGGCAATTGCAATCATCATGGTAATGGAATCTTTTCTTGCAATCAGAAGAGATTTAATTCGACCTAGACTTCTATCTTGGAATGCCTTCAACGCTCGACTTTAGTCCAGTTATTTCCTAGGTCTAATGAATTTTGGTGGAATCTTCATGAAAGTGGTGAATTCTCCATTGATTCCATGTACAAGGATTTGGTTCAGGTGGTCATGCCCGTCAGACAACAATAGAAAATTTGTAAGATAAAAAATCTATTAAAGATTAAAATCTATGCGTGGTATCTTTGGCGTGGGATTATATTTAACAAATATAACCTTCTTAGAAGGAACTAGCATGGGATTCCAACTTGTGTTTTTGTCATCGCGATGAGACAATCAAACATTTGTTCTTTCAATACAAGTTTCTCTGAGTACCTTCTAACTTGTACCAAACTATAATATTACTAATATTTTCGCAAAATAGTTAAACTCTATAGGCTGCAAGCTAAGCATTTTTCTTAGGATGAGAATGCATGCCGTTATTTTGTCACTTTGGATTTGTAGAAATGACAAAATAAATAATGATAAAAATTCTTCTTTCTTACAGATTATCTACCGACGCACTAATACTCACTTTTCATGGTCGTCTCTATATCTTGTGGAGCATTGAGACTTGTTTCTGGAGTTTGATGGGTTCGTTGCATGGAAAACAAAAAAATCCTATGAAATAACAAGGAAAAACCTAGTAATGAGAGATAGATCTAATCTACTTACCCTCGAAGATCACGAGTGGTTAATGATTGAGGGATCATCGATGATGTAGTCGTTCAATTATGTCGGTTCAAACGATGAAGTCCTACAATCCGGAAGCACCTCCGTGGTATCCGCACGTTCTGCCTTGCTGACATATCCTCCTCCTTGATCCCGCAAGCCTGGGAGAAAGAGCTCCATGATATCCCGGCAGCACAACGGTGTTTCTTAGTGTTTGGTGTGAGATTGCAGCAGGGCTTCACCAAGCGCTGGGCAACTATGAGGAGAAGAGGAAGGGAGAGAGAGTCGGTAGCCAAGGTCGGGGGGGGGGGGGGGGGGGAGGGAGGCTGCTCCTCCACCCCCGCCACTCTTATATAGGCATAGGGGGAGGGATATTGGCCTCTCCTCCAAGCCCCTAGGGTCGGTGGTGGCCAAGAGGGATACTTGCCCCCAAGTCTTTCTTTCTAGATGGAGGCTAGGGTTTCCCCCTGTGGGGGCGCATAAGCCTTGGTGGCCGTGGCGCCCTGGACCATGTAGGCCAGGGTGCCCATAGTATAGGCCCATATGTCCTTCTAGGTATGTGGCACCCACTCTGGAACCTTCTAGAACCTTCTAGATAAATCTGGAACAATTCTAGAACTATCTAGAATTAATCTATGAATGGAAACCTAGTTACCATATACTTTTTATCTACCTCCGGACTATTACAAAGCTCCTCGTGATATCCCGGATCCCATCCATGACCCTGAATCAATATTCAATAACACCAACAATTATCTCGACGAAACCTAGCAACACAAAAGCGTTAAGTGTGTGACCCTACGGGTTCGAAAACACACAGACATGATCGAGACACCTCTCCGATCAATAACCATTAGCGGTAATAAGGATGTCTATAGTGGTTCCTACATATTCAACAGAGTTCTTTTATCGGTTGAACCATTATGCCGGGGATTCAATTAATCTAGTATTCGATTCCTTTTATCTCACGATACATTACTTGCTCGAGATTTGATCGTCGGTATCAACATTACTTGATCGAGATTTGATCGTCGGTATCAGCATGCAGAGTTATCTTTACTCATTCTGTGGTATAGGATCCCTATGACTAAACATATTAGTCACAAGCTTGCAAGCTCTAGGATGCTATACTACCGAGAGAGCCTAGAGATATCTCTCTCAACGTCACACAGAGGCAAAAAATCCTAGTCTTGATTCATGCAACCCAAGAAGCACCATCGAAGATACCTGAAAGCCACCTTTATAATCACCCAATTATGAAGTAAAGTTTTATGTCCAAAAATTATTATTTTGATGCTAGGGAGTGACACAATCTCATGATCTGAGGAAATGATACTTGACATATACAGAAAGCGATAGCAATCAAACTAAGCGATACGATCAACAACTATGCTTATTATTGTGTCTGTCCATCATATCATTATCTTAATGATGTGACTCCATTATCAAGTGATAATGCATGTCCATGGCCTGGAAACCTTAACAAACACTTGACTAACGAATTAGTACAAGAGGCTCACTAGGGACTTTGTGTTGTTTACTGATGGCTCTGAAATTTGCCATCTTTCTCCATTTTTAAACATTGTTTTTAGTCAAGCAATTGACAAGAAACTCTTAATATTTGCCACAAATGACTAATAATTGCAAAGTTGTGCAAAATCTTGCTTTGATTTATGTTGTGCAGGAAACCACGAGTTTAAAGCAAAATCAGGAGTAATAATGAAGGAATTTGAGGAAGTACACATGGCCAAGTAATTGGAAGCAAATTCCTGGCGTCAATGCTAATAATGACCGACATTACGAGCGGGGCCCGCCCATACGGCCCGCACGTATGGGGAGCCGGCGGCTTTGTCTCGTCAAACCCTAAAACTTTTGTGAAGACGCCTATATATTTTGAGGCTCCAGTCGCCGCCTGGAGAGACGCCATTCTCATATTTTATCACAACACCACCAAATGTGATCCACGCCATTGTTCATCCACTCCACACCATCCATTACTACACTAGCCATAACCATTACTTTGTACTCTATATCTCCTTGTGATTTGGCGACCATTGTAAGAATATTTGATTTCAATCTAAGTATTTTGGACAATGTTTTCTATACTTGATATATTTGTTATGAGTGAGTAGTCCTCACAGGCTATGGGTTTGGGAGAAACCTCGCAGCAACTATGTGCATCTAATCATGGGAGTATTGTATTTTGTTTGCAATTGAGATTTGTATCTTTTGTTTATTTGTCTCTTGTCTCGACCTGTGGACTTGTAGGTACCCAAGATCTCATAGATTGATAAAGGATTGAGGTGAGATACTTGGCTAGCGGCGATCTCATAGGAACCCCAATGATAGAAAGGGTAGTACGGTCTTTTCTTAGCGCCCCATTCGGGATCACAACAACATCACCACTTAATGCTTTAATCTGTGTGATACGTCGGAAACTTATCTATAATTTTTGATGTTCCATGCTTGTTTAGTATCTACTTTTCTTTGCTTTGTCCACACTTTGAGGTATTTTTATATGTTTTCTGGTACTAACCTATTAACAAGTTGCCACAGTGCCAATTGCCTGTTTTCTGCTGTTTTTGGTTCCAGAAAAGCTAGTAAGGAAATATTCTCGGAATTGGACGGGACAAAAGCCAAAGTCAATATTTCACCGAAGAGAACACGGAGTCCAGAGGAAAGACAGAGGGAAGCCACAGGTCGGCCGCACCCCCAGGCGTGGGCCCACCCTAGGCCGCGCCTGTGCAGGGTGTGGCCCCCCTGGCCGCCCTCCTGCCTCGCCTCTTCGCCTCTAAGAAGCCCCCGATGCCTAAACCCTAAGTACCCGATCAATATTCCACGAAACCGTCTGTAGCAGCCGCCACCATCATCCCTAGATCGGGGGGGGGGGGGGTCTGAAGCTCTTCCCGGTACCCTGCCGGAGGGGAGATCATCCCGGAGGCCTTCTTCTTCATCATGCCAGCCTCCAGTATGAAGCGTGAGTAGTTCCACCTTGGACTACGGGTCCATGTAGTAGCTAGATGGTTGTATTGTTGGAGATATGCCCTAGAGGTAATAATAAATATAGTTATTATTATATCTTTGTGTTTATGATAAATGTTTACATTCATGCTATAATAGTATTAACAAGGAAACATTAATACTTGTGTGATTTGTAAACTTAATTTGAAGTCCCTAGTAAAGTCTCTATATAATACTAGCTTGTTGGTTAATAGATGATTGTGGTTTCCCTATCATGAACATTGAGATGTTATTAACAACAAGATCATATCATTAGGAGAATGATATGGTGGACGTACTCCTATAGATAAGCGTAGCATAAAGATCAAGTCATTTCAATAGTTCAATTGCTATACGCTTTCTGATACATAGTAACCTAATTCCTTCGACCATGAGATCATGCATATCACCTTTACCGGATGGATGCTTTGATGACATCAAACACCACACCGTAACTGGGTGGCTATAAAGGTGGCATTGAGTGTTCGGAAAGTATTGGTCGAGACACATGGATCAAGAGTGGGATTTGTCCATCCATATGACGGATAGATATACTCTGGGCCCTCTCGGTGGAATGTCATCGAATTAGCTTGCAAGCATGTGACTGGCTCACAAGGGATCACATATCACGGGAACGAGAAAAGAGTACTTATCGGTAACGAGGTTGAACTAGGTATACAGAGATACCGACGATCATAACCTCGGATAAGTAAAGTATCGTGAGACAAAGGGAAATTGGCATCGTATGTAAGTGGTTCATTCGATCGCAAAGTAATCGTAGAAATATGTGGGAGCCATATGAATTTCCAGATTCCTCTATTGGTTATTGTTTGGAGAAGTGTCTCGATCATGTCCGCATAATTCACGAACCGTAGGGAGACACACTTAAGGATTCGATGTTGTTTGAGTAGTTATGGTATGATGAGAAAGAGACCGAATGTTGTTCGGAGTCTCGGATGGGATCCGGGATATCACGAGGAGATCCGAAATGGTCCGGAGAATAAGATTCATATAAGGAAAGTCTCGTTTCGGAGTTGGGGAATGATTCCGGTGTTTTCATCGGGAATGTTCTAGAAGGTTCCGGAATGTCCGGCACTCCGGAGGGGAAGGGGTACATGAATGTGTCCTTGCAAGTTGGAATGATTGCATCATGTACTAAGTGTCTTCGCTGTCCAAAATAAAGGGTTTATTCAAATCCTAATTTGAAAAGTCAAACGGCTAGTTTGAAAGTCAAACGGCAAGTTTTGGAAAGAGGAGGAGGAGTGGGAAACCGAGTTGGGGAGGGAATCCCTCCTCCAACCGGCGGCGCCCACCCAAGCCGAGTTGGGGAGGGACTCCCCTCCCTCCCCTTGGCCGGCCGCCCCCCTCCACCTATATAAGGAGGGGCAGGGCTCCCCTCCTTGACACACAAGATCCTCTCCTCCAAACCCTAGCCCCAAGCCGCCGCCGCCTCCAAGCCGCCGCCGGCCCCTAGGGCATCAACTCGCCACCGCCTAGCTAAACCCTAGCCGCCGGCTTGTCCCCTCCTTGGTGTCTCTAAACCCTAGAACACCGAGGGACTCTCTCATACTCCACCATACTCGCTCCGGCTTAAGGCGAAGCCCTGCAAGATCTCCCCTCTACTTCCGGTACCACGCCGTTGTCTTTGGAATCGCGAGGAGAGTGCTACAACCTCCGCCTGCTGGAACAAGGAGAGGAAGGTCTTCATCGAAATCGAACGTGTGACCGATTGCGGAGCGCTGCCGAACGCATACTTGGAAGGATCGTCTACGCGATCTTGAGATCGGGAAGAGTACGACTACATCACCCACGAGAATCCGCTCTCGTTAAACACTTTGGAATCTTCGAGGGTGAGTTATTCCATCGACTCATTGCTACAATCTAGTAGATAGATCTTGGCTTGTTTGTTTGTATGCGGTAGAAAATTTTTGTTTTCCATGCTACGAAACCCTACAGTGGTATCAGAGCCGTGTCTATATGTAGATCTGTTGCACGAGTAGAACACAATGGTCATTGTGGGCGTTGATTCTTTTATTGTCGATTGCTTCTTGTGTACTTTGCATCTTGCGGTATGTTGGGATGAAGCGGCCCGGGCTAACCTTACATGACATCGTTCATGAGACTTGCTCCACGCTTGACATGCAACTTGTATTGCATAAGTGGCTTTGCGGGTGCCTGTTTCTCCTAGCATAGTTAAGATCCAATTTACAACGGGTGATTAACAATACTAGTATCAATGTTGTGGTTCTTGTTCGTAAGTTAGAACGACACTTATTGAAAGCCCCAAACCACGTAAAACATGCAAAGAAAGTAGAGGCGTCTAACTTTGTTTTGCAGGGGTGTGCAGTGATGTGATATGGCCATGATTGTGATTATATTTGATGTATGCAATGTTCCTTATTGTAAGTTGGCAACGGCGAAAGCCATATGGTTGTCTTTAATTTATGTTAAGACCGTGTCTATTCAAAGTAGTTGTAATAGTTGAAGCCGGTGGACGACAACCATGGAGAAGCGTCATTGACCTTGATGCAATGCCGGTGATGATGGAGATCATGTTCGTGCTAGAAGATGGAGATCGGAAGCACAAAGAAGAAAGGCCATATCATATCACATATTATGAATTGCATGTGATGTTAATCCTTTATGCATCTTGTATTGCTTAGTAGACGACGGTAGCATTATAAGATGATCCCTCATGCACATGAATTTCAAGTCATAAAGTGTTCACCCTTAGTTAGCATCGTTGCTAAAGCTTGTTGTTTCGAAGCACCACGTGATGATCGGGTGTGTTAGATTCCGCAAGTGTATACAATGTGAGCAAGCCAGATTTTCTCATGCGGAAACTAAGGTTTGATCTTGACGAGCCTAGCATGTACAGACATGGTCTCGGAACACGGATCACCGAAAGGTAAAGCATGAATCATATAGTAGATATGATGAACATGTCGATTGTTCGCCATTGAAACTATATCAACTCTTGTGATGATCGGTGTTGATGTGGTGGATTTGGTTCGTGTGATCACTAAAACAATGTGAGGGATATTGTTTTGAGTGGGAGTTCACCTAGATTAATTTTATTATTAATTTGAACTCAATTTGTCATAAACTTAGTCTAAGCTATTGAAAATATGTTGTAGATCAATGGCAGCCCCTACCATCAATTTTAATGCATTCCTAGAGAAAGAAAAGTTGAAAAACAATGGAAGCAACTTCGCGGATTGGTTCCGGGATTTGAGGATTGTCCTCACAGCTGGTAATTTGACCTATGTGCTGGATGCACCGCTGGGTGACCCACCTACAGCTGATGCTCCCGATGAAGTAAAGAATGTTTACCTCACTCGGAAGACTCAGTACTCCACAGTTCAGTGTGCTATCTTGTATGGTTTAGAATCGGAGCTTCAGAAAAGGTTTGAGAATTCAGACCCATATGATATTGTCGAGGATCTCAAATTGATCTTTGAGACTCATGCGGCAATTGAAAGCTATGAGGCTTGAAAAGTTCTTTAAGCGCAAGATGGAAGAGGGACTCCGTCAGTGAGCATGTGCTTAAGATGTCTGGGCACGCAAACAAACTTCAAAGCTTGGGTATTGTGATTCCTAATGCTTTGGGGATTTACCGTGTCCTCCAATCACTACCACCAAGTTACAAGAACTTTGTGATGAACTACAACATGCAAAACATGAACAAGACGTTGCCAGAACTCTTTGCCATGTTGAAATGTGCAGAAGTGGAGATCAAGAAAGAGCACCAAGTGTTGTTGGTCAATAAGACCACCAAATTCAAGAAAGGCAAGTCTAAGCAGAAGGGACACTTCAAGAAGGGTGGTAAGAAAGTTACCACGCCTTTAAGAAGACCAAGGCTGGACCTAAGCACGATCTTGAGTGCTTTTCTTGCAAGGGAGAAGGTCATTGGGCGTAATTGCCCAAAGTACTTGGCGGATTTGAAGAATGGCAACATCAAGAAGAAAGGTATATCGATATACATGTTATTGATGTGTATCTCACTAGTACTGTAGTAGTGCACAGGTATTTGATCTTGGTTCGGTTGCTCATATTTGTAACTCAAAAGCAGTCTTTGCAGAATAAGCGGAAGCTAGCGAAGAACGAGGTGACGATGCGGCGTGGAAGCGGATCAAAGGTTGATGTGATCGCGGTCGCACGCTACCCTTCATCTACCATCGGGATTAGTTTTATACTTAAATAATTGTTATTAGGTGCCTGCGTTGAGCATGAACATTATATCGGGATCTTGTTTATTGCGAGACGGTTACTTGTTTAAGTCCGAGAATAATGGTTGTTCGATTTATATGAGTAATATGTTTTATGCACATGCACCTTTTATAGATGGTCTATTCTTGTTGAATCTCGATAGTGGAAAAACACAAATAAATAAAATAGAGGCTAAACGATTGAAATCGAGAGATAACTCGACCTATATGTAACCTTGTTGTCTTGGTCACATTGGGTGAAGCGTATGAAGAAACTCCATTCGATGGACTTCTTGAATCACTTGATTTGAATCACTTGATAGATGCGAAGCATGTCGATGGGTAAAATGACTAAGACTCCATTTTACAGTATGATGGAGCGAGCTACGCACTTATTGGAAATCATACATACCGATGTGTGTGGTCCAATGAGTGTAGCATCGGGCTGTGGTGATCGTTATGTTCTTACCTTCACGGATGACTTGAGTAGATATGGGTATATCTATTTCATGAAACATAAGTCCGAAACTTTCGAGAAGTTTAAGGAGTTTCAAAGTGAGGTAGAGAATCAACGTAACAAGAAGATTAAATTTCTACATTCTGATCGTGGAGGTGAATATCTAAGTTACGAGTTTGGCGAGCATTTGAAGAAATGCGGAATACTTTCACAGTTGACACCGCCGGGAACACCACAGCGTAATGGTGTGTCCGAACGTCGTAATCGAAATCTCTTAGATATGGTTCGTTCTATGATGTCACTTACAGATTTACCGCTATCATTTTGGGGTTATGCATTAGAAACAGCCGCATTCACTTTAAATAGGGCACCGTCTAAATCCGTTGAAACGACACCATATGAATTATGGTTTGGGAAGAAACCTAGATTGTCGTTCCTTAAAGTTTGGGGATGCGAAGCCTATGTAAAGAAGTTACAGCCAGACAAGCTTGAACCCAAAGCGGAAAAATGCGTCTTCATAGGATACCCGAAGGAAACTATTGGGTATACCTTCTATCATAGATCCGAAGGCAAAATCTTCGTTGCCAAGAATGGATCCTTTCTAGAGAAGGAATTTCTCTCGAAAGAAGTGACTGGAAGGAAAGTAGAACTCGACGAGGTTGTTGAACCTTCTCTCGAAATTGCGAGTAGCGCAGCACCGGAAGAAGTTCCTGTGGTTCCTGCACCAATAAGAGAGGAAGCTAATGATGATGATCAGGAAACTTCGGTTGAAGTTGCTATAGAGCCTCGCAGGTCAACAAGAACTCGTACCACTCCAGATTGGTATGATCTCGTTATGAGTGTCATGTTGGTGGACAACACCGATGACCCTGAGACATATGAGGAAGTGATGATGAGCCTAGATTCCAATAAATGGCAAGAAGCCATGAAATCCGAGATTGGATCCATGTAAGAAAACTAAGTATGGACTTTGGTGGACTTACCGGATGGCCGGAAGGCTGTCGGGAACAAATGGATTTTCAAGAAGAAAACAGATGCTGATGGTAATGTTACTGTCTATAAAGCTCGACTTGTCGCAAAAGGGTTTCGACAAATTAAAGGAGTTGACTACGATGAGACTTTCTCACCAGTAGCGAAGCTAAAGTCTGTGAGGATTATGTTAGCAATCGCTACATATTATGATTATGAGATATGGCAGATGGATGTCAAAACAGCATTCCTCAATGTAGACATTGATGAAGAGTTGTATATGATGCAACCCAAAGGTTTTGTCGATCCTAAAGATGCTAACAAGGTATGCAAACTTCAACGGTCCATTTATGGATTGAAGCAAGCATCCCGAAGTTGGAATCAACGTTTTGATAAGGTGATCAAAAGTTTTGGTTTATACAAACTTATGGAGAAGCTTGTATTTACAAGAAAGTGAGTGGGAGCTCTGTAGCATTCTTAATACTATATGTAGATGACATATTGTTGATTGGGAATGATGTAGACCTTCTTAATAGTGTCAAGGAATATTTGAATAATAGTTTTTCAATGAAGGATCTTGGCGAAGCAGCTTACATATTAGGCATAAAGATTTATAGAGATAGATCGAAACGCCAAATATCATTGTCAGAAAGTACATATTTGGACAAAGTTCTAAAGAGGTTTGGAATGGAAGAAAGCAAGAAAGGGTTCTTGCCCATGTTGCCCAATACGACCTTGAGTAAAACTCAAAGTCCGACATCGGCAGAAGATAGAGAAAGGATGAGTAAGACTCCCTATGCCTCAGCCATAGGATCTCTAATGTATGCCATGCTATGTACTAGACCCGACATTGCATATGCTTAGTTTAACTAGCAGATATCAAAGTGATCCAGAGTGGATCATTGGACGTGATCAAAAACATCCTTAAGTACTTAAGAAGAACTAAGGATATGGTTCTTTCTTATGGAGGTGATGAACAGCTTGTTGTTAATGGTTACACCGATGCTAGTTGGAACACCGATCCGGATGATTCTAAATCACAACTGATACGTATTTATTTTGAATGGTGCAGCTTAGTGGAGGAGTGCAAAGCAAAGCGTTGTGGCGAGATCTTCAACTGAATCGGAATACATGGCTGCTTCGGAGGCTTCACAAGAAGCGATATGGATGAAAGAGTTCATTACAGAGCTGGGTGTGGTTCCTAGTGCGCTGGACCCAATGTCTATCTACTGTGATAACATGGGCGCCATAGCCAATGCGCAAGAACCAAGGTCACACAAGAAGCTGAAGCATATCAAGCTACGTTTTCACGCTATTCGAGAACATATCCAAGATGGGGATATAAAGATTTGCAAAGTACACACAGATCTTAATGTGGCGGATCCGTTGACTAAACCTCTCCCGAGGGCAAAACATGACCAACACCAAACTGCCATGGGTGTTCGGTATATTACCATGTAATCTAGATTAGATGACTCTAGTGCAAGTGGGAGACTGTTGGAGATATGCCCTAGAGGCAATAATAAATGATTATTATTATATCTTTGTGTTTATGATAAATGTTTACATTCATGCTATAATAGTATTAACAAGGAAACATTAATACTTGTGTGATTTGTAAACTTAATTTGAAGTCCCTAGTAAAGTCTCTATATAATACTAGCTTGTTGGTTAATAGATGATTGTGGTTTCCCTATCATGAACATTGAGATGTTATTAACAACAAGATCATATCATTAGGAGAATGATATGGTGGATGTACTCCTATAGATAAGCGTAGCATAAATATCAAGTCATTTCAATAGTTCAATTGCTATACGCTTTCTGATACATAGTAACCTAATTCTTTCGACCATGAGATCATGCATATCACCTTTACCGGATGGATGCTTTGATGACATCAAACACCACACCGTAACTGGGTGGCTATAAAGGTGGCATTGAGTGTTCGGAAAGTATTGGTTGAGACACATGGATCAAGAGTGGGATTTGTCCATCCATATGACGGATAGATATACTCTGGGCCCTCTCGGTGGAATGTCATCCAATTAGCTTGCAAGCATGTGACTGGCTCACAAGGGATCACATATCACGGGAACGAGAAAAGAGTACTTATCGGTAACGAGGTTGAACTAGGTATACAGAGATACCGACGATCATAACCTCGGATAAGTAAAGTATCGTGAGACAAAGGGAAATTGGTATCGTATGTAAGTGGTTCATTAGATCGCAAAGTAATCGTAGAAATATGTGGGAGCCATATGAATTTCCAGATTCCTCTATTGGTTATTGTTCGGAGAAGTGTCTCGATCATGTCCGCATAATTCACGAACCGTAGGGAGACACACTTAAGGATTCGATGTTGTTTGAGTAGTTATGGTATGATGAGAAAGAGACCGAATGTTGTTCGGAGTCTCGGATGGGATCCGGGATATCACGAGGAGATCCGGAATGGTCCGGAGAATAAGATTCATATAAGGAAAGTCTCGTTTCGGAGTTGGGGAATGATTCCGGTGTTTTCATCGGGAATGTTCTAGAAGGTTCCGGAATGTCCGGCACTCCGGAGGGGAAGGGGTACATGAATGTGTCATTGAAAGTTGGAATGATTGCATCATGTACTAAGTGTCTTCGCTGTCCAAAATAAAGGGTTTATTCAAATCCTAATTTGAAAAGTCAAACGGCTAGTTTGAAAGTCAAACGGCAAGTTTTGGAAAGAGGAGGAGGTGGAAACCGAGTTGGGAGGAATCCTCCTCCAACGGCGCCCACCAAGCCGAGTTGGGGAGGGACTCCCCTCCCCTTGGCCGGCCGCCCCCCTCCACCTATATAAGGAGGGGCAGGGCTCCCCTCCTTGACACACAAGATCCTCTCCTCCAAACCCTAGCCCCAAGACGCCGCCGCCTCCAAGCCGCCGCCGGCCCATAGGGCATCAACTCGCCGCCGCCTAGATAAACCCTAGCCACCGGCTTGTCCCCTCCTTGGTGTCTCTAAACCCTAGAACACTGAGGGACTCTCTCATACTACACCATACTCGCTCCGGCTTAAGGCGAAGCCCTGCGAGATCTCCCCTCTACTTCCGGTACCACGCCGTTGTCTTCTTGAATCGCGAGAGTGATACAACCTTCACGTCACTGGAACAAGGGAGAGGAAGGTCTTCATCAGTACCGAGCGTGTGACCGATTGGAAGGGCCGGAACGAACCTTTGGGAAGGATCGTCTACGCGATCTTGAGATCGGGAAGAGTACGACTACATCACTGTCACATCCCAAGATTTTCCAAATCTTGTAATGTGAAAAATAAATGAATAAAATAAAACCTTGTTTGATTTTCAGGGCCAGAAGAAACTTTTTGAATCCAATTGGGAAATCAAAACCTATTTGGATCAAATAAAATCCTAAAGAAATTTAAAAGAGTAAACATTTGATAAAAGAAAATAAAATATTTTGGAACTACTATTTTGGATCTTTTAAGTAAAAAGATTTGGTTTTCAAAAGAAATAGAAGTTTTATAAATAAAGATTATTTTATAAATCCAAATTAAACCTTGGACAAACTTTTGAAAATAAAACATTTTGTTTTGATAAAAATAGCAAAGGTTTAATTAAAATAAAATAATAAGGAATTAATATCCAAATTTTATTCAAATAAAAGGTTTTGCCATTTTAATTAAAAAACATCAAAACTTATTAAATTATTTAAAATAAGTTTTCCAAAGTATTTTATATTCTCAAATAAAACCTACTGAAGTGTTTTGGTTTTAATTTTAGATTTCAAAATAAATATTTTAAATAAAATAAATCCTAGTTGATTTAAATAATGAAGGTCTATTGTATTTAATTATTAATGGACCCTAAAATAAAAGGTTATTTTGTTTTAAACAAGTTTCCAAGTATTCTTTATTAAACCTACTGATTTGGTTTTGAAAATATTTGAATTTTAAATGGAGATTTTATTAATTAAATCAAACCCTACTTTATTAAATAACAAAAGATCCATTTTATTTAATTAAGGAATGGAACCAAAAAGATTAAAGTATTATTTTATTGGTGTATGCTACTGAACAGAACCAAGTTCATGGTTGCAAAGATTGATAATGGATTGAATTGATTTGAACCTTGTTGATTGTTTTGAAATTTAAAACAGGAAATAGAATTAGAAAAGGAAAAGGATTCGTAAATGTAAAAATAAGAAAAGGGTCGATTCAACCCAAGCATAGCAGTACGTAAACAGCCCAACTTATCCCTCACCCCGAAAGAAAACGATTCGCACCTCGATTCTGAACCACACAGAGTATGACCAGTGGACCCTCCCCTCCTTTCTTTTCCCACTGACCGGTAGGCCCACTTTCCACTGTTCTTCCTCCTCACCGCGCGACCAGTTCTTTTCCCCCTCGTCGCCGTTTCCTGCAGAAATCCCGCGGCTTCAATTCGCCATAATGCCGGGCCTTTACCTCGCTTTTACCATGCTCGATAAAACGCCAGCGCCTTCTCCTCCTTTCCCCTCTACACCACACTCGACTCGCCTCGGCTGAATTTTGCCAGAGACCATCCTCTGCTCCGACGAGGTTCGTCGTCGATTCCAGCCAAGTATCACCGCCCCTTGCATCCCTGAGCACCCTGGCAGCTTCCCCACTCCCAGACGCATCTCCCCGTACCACCCATTCGACCGCGGGCTCCCCAGAGCGTCGGCAACGACCAACTTCTAAACGTCGCCGCGACTGGTTCCTCTCCGACGACGTCTCCCAGGTAAACCAGACAGCCCCGTGTCTCCTCGATCACGCAAACATCTTTGCCATGGCCTTGCGCAGCTAACCCAGTCCTCCGTTTGTCTTCTCGTGGACCACAGCACCGTCCCCGACCACGTCCAGAGCCGTCTGTCACTGTAGCAAGCTCCGGCGAGGAATTGCAGCAGACCCCGAGCACCCCCTGACCCAAGAACATCACATCGAGTTTCCCTAGTCTCCTGCGATCTCGGTGAGCACTTCCCCCTCTTTCCTCACTTCCTATTTCACCAGCCGCTTGTGTCATTGCCGCCGCCACCCGCCAGCATAGCCGCGATTAATGGCCATTTGTTTAGGTCCGTTAGATCTAGATCGGGCGAGCAGGATTAGGTCACTTAAACGCCGAAGGGGTATGCTTCCAGAACCGTGCGATATAATTAGATCCAACGCCCCACAGAGCTCGATCCGCGTGAAGCGGTACCGTCGAATGAAATCATGCCGCGTGTCACGAGTGTAGTTTAAAAACAGATTTGAAATCTGATTGAATTGTAAATTTCAAACCCCTGTATCTTTGGATCCACACGTCCAAAAATTACAAATTTTATGTCGTTGGGTTCAGGAGAGCAAGCCCTAGACAACCATGCCCTTGGTTTAGTAAATAGTATCTGTTAATTTACTTGTTTTTGCAGATTCATTTGTGTGCTTGTTAAAGTTAGAAAAATTGTTTAAAAATGATTTTAGGGTTAAAACTTTTGCAAAATGGTTTGTTGTGACCTTACTGACCCTAGGAACCAACCCATGATTTGGAAAAGTTTAGAATGGATTAATTGGTTTATTCCATTTCTAGCTAAATAAAACTATTGTTTTGTTTATGAAAATGAGTTTGAGTAAAAACTTTGGAGAAAATGGTTTAGACCAAACCTACTGACCCAAAACACCAAGTTTTGCAATAGCAACTCATTTGGTGAAAAACATAAAGTTTTGCTTTGATAAAAAATAATTTTCACCACATAAAATAATGATTAGATTTAAAAATGGTTTATAGACCAAAACCCTTTTGCAAATGACTTTGCCACTTTGGAAAATGACCACTTTTGACTTTACAAAGTTTAGAAGCCTAGTGGAGACCACCTTTGAAATTAGAACCATCTTTTGCATGCTTGCATGCATTTCTTTGACTTGTCATTTTATGTGATGTTTTGCTTGATTGGTAGATTAAGTTTGTGCCTTGCTTGATTGAATTGTAGTGACTTGAAGAGTGTGATTGTTGCAAGGACAAGGAGTGAACCTATACCCTCTACCAAAAAGGCAAGTGATGCTTCATACTTTTTGTCCCATTACTTTCACTATGCATTAGTGATTTTGCTAAGTAAAACTTGCATGGATTTTGCTAAGTATAAACCTTGCTATAGTAAAACCTAGTAGATGAAACCTTAGTGGAAATCATCCTAAGTTAAGATTCCTATTACTATCAAGCTTAGCCTAGCTAATAGAAAACCTGGGTGGAATATATATTCACACTATGGAAAAATATTCTAAGTATGAGGACTTATGTTTTGTTTAATAAAACAACTAAGTTAATGAATCACCTGGGTGGAATGGTAATTGCTTGGTGGTTTTTGGTTGAGTGGTTCACAAGGCCATGGACTTGGCTTGTGTATCTCACTTGTGGATTGCCACCCAGGCACAAAGAGATTTGAGATGTCAAATGTTGAGAAGCTTCAAGTGCAACCACTTGGCAATATGGGCTCTGCCATGATCATATAGGTTGCAAGAACTTAGCCATATGGACAGTGGGTGGTAGTGTTTGATAGGTTGGAGCGCGTCCATTTTGGTCTAAGGGAAGGCTTCTGAAAGATCTTGTCTTGGGAAACCAAGTCTTGTGGGGAAAGTGCACCACCTCTGCAGAGTGTAAAATCTAAGTACTTAGCCATGTCCCTGGTAAAGGACAATTTGAGCATCAAGACATGGAAGCAATCAAGAATCTCATCATTCAAATTTCTAAGTTAAAATCTTGAGGTTTGAACAAGGGTTGTTTGAAATCTTCAATCTTTGATTGAGAGATGCCTTGTAAAGGATCTTCAAATCTTTGATTTTGAAAAATGTTTCTTCCAAACAAAACTTAGTATTTTCAAAATGATAAGGAAAATCTATTTTGAGCAATGCAAGCCTCAACTCCACTTAGCCAAATGCATATAGAAGATAGACTCCACTATACTACCATAGTATCACTTGCCAATACAATTCAAAATGTATTGACCCTTTGTGGCTGTAACTTGTATGTTGCAGGTTTGATTGTTTTTAGTGAAGATTGATTGATTAGGATTACAAAGTCTACAACCAACATCTGCCTGTGGCACTTTGAAGATGAAGGACCCCATGACTATAGTTATTCCGCTGCAATGTATTGTAATAGCCAATGAGCTATGTAAGATGTAATAAAATTATGTTATTCCTGGTTATAAAGTTGTATTATAACCTTTGTTTCTTGATATTACATCTTAACTGTGGATGCTAGCTATTAATCCAGGGACTAGCATTGTAAACACAGGGGGCTCTATCTTATTAAAGATTGGGACCCCTACAGATGGTATCAGAGATTGTGTTGCCTGTAGGATTTGTAAACCCTAGGATTGGACAAAAACCCTTAGAAAAATAGGAGTTGTTGTTGTTCCAAAACTTATTTACAAAAACACTTGTAAACTCTTTCCTCAACCATTTTGGTTTCAACTCTACATCTCTTCTACTTCAACTTGATGGAAAACCTACCCATGGCCAAAGACTACACCATGTGCAAAGGACTTCTTTAACTTCTTCAACTCTAATGACTTCAACATCTTCAGCATGTTCTCCAAAGACTTCCAACTTGGAAACCACTAAGGACTACAAGTGAGACAAGGAAATCTTGCTCAAGATTTAGAGACTGAGGGAATGCAAAAGTTAGAAGGAGCCATCAACAACCTTGAAGTATTGTAACCAAGAGTTTTTCTCAAGGAAACCATGATCCCAAGTAAGAGGAAGAAACCAAGAAAGAAGGAAGATCACAAGTGAACCATATAGATGGACCACCATATTATAGTTAAGTCAAACACACCAACTTATGTGGTGTAACAAAAATATTTTGTTGACTAAGTATGTGCTTAAACCTTGTTTGAGTGAAATGTTTGACTTATGATTGCATGCACATTGTTTGTGTGAATTGTGATGTGTGTGATTAGAAGTATTTCCTTAGAAATATCTTGCCCATTCTAATCTCCCTTCAACCCAAAGATATGACTACCCCAAAAGAATCCAAGGTTGATGACATCAACACCAACCAAGAGGACAACATGAAAGAGCTCATAGCAACCCAGAACCAGTTAAACCAACTGACAGCTCAGTTCATAGCCAACAATAGTGATAGAGATCCAGCACTGCAAAAGTTTTTGGAGGAACAATCCCAACTGATGCTTAAGGTGACTAATCAAATGATCAACATGGAAGAAAGCTATCCCAAAAGAGTCTTTGACAACAAGGATGACAGAAATATTGTTCTAGATGGAGCACCAGCTTGCATTATTTGTGGAGACAAGGATCATACTTCCAAAGAGCATGAAGGTCAATGCCCTAACTGTGAAGAAAATCATCCAGTTGGACAATGTCCCACCTCTCAAGCCACTTGTTACCTTTGTGAAGGAAACGACCATGTCCCTATCCAATGCCCCATCTATGCCATTGTTGACCAAAGGAAACAAGAAGGATCCAAGTATGCCAAGAATGTTGATGGCAAAGGAAAAGGACCACTTATACCTCCAAACAAGACAACCCAATTCAAAGGATCAAAGAAACCCAAGAAACCAAGACCAGACATGAACCTTGTGCAATGTCGTAAATGTAAGGAAATGGGACACTACTCCAGTGAGTGCCCAGAGAACAAGAAGAATAAAGAGATTGACCAAGTGTGGTGCAACAACTGCAAGGAGTTAGGCCACTATGTAGCAACTTGTCCACAAGAGCCACGTAAAGAACTCAAGGACATCCATTGTTTCAATCAAGAATCCGTGACATTATGCAAGCAAGCTCGAGAAAAGATGAAGAACAAGTTGAACAAGCCTATGGAAAACTCAACCTTGGCCCATGAGTCAAGTATGGAAACCAAGGACACATGCAAAAGTTTGCTTAGGAAGTTTTCCCAGGATCCCAAGAAGGCCAATATGTAATTTTTGTTTGAAATTTTTAAGGGTGGTAGTACCCTAGTTGTTTTGAACATGCTTGTAACCCTAACCTTCCCAAATCTCGGGGAGATTTATTTTAAAGTGGTAACTGTCACATCCCAAGATTTTCCAAATCTTGTAATATGAAAAATAAATGAATAAAATAAAACCTTGTTTGATTTTCAGGGCCAGAAGAAACTTTTTGAATCCAATTGGGAAATCAAAACCTATTTGGATCAAATAAAATCCTAAAGAAATTTAAAAGAGTAAACATTTGATAAAAGAAAATAAAATATTTTGGAACTACTATTTTGGATCTTTTAAGTAAAAAGATTTGGTTTTCAAAAGAAATAGAAGTTTTATAAATAAAGATTATTTTATAAAGCCAAATTAAACCTTGGACAAACTTTTGAAAATAAAACATTTTGTTTTGATAAAAATAGCAAAGGTTTAATTAAAATAAAATAATAAGGAATTAATATCCAAATTTTATTCAAATAAAAGGTTTTACCATTTTAATTAAAAAACATCAAAACTTATTAAATTATTTAAAATAAGTTTTCCAAAGTATTTTATATTCTCAAATAAAACCTACTGAAGTGTTTTGGTTTTAATTTTAGATTTCAAAATAAATATTTTAAATAAAATAAATCCTAGTTGATTTAATTAATGAAGGTCTATTGTATTTAATTATTAATGGACCCTAAAATAAAAGGTTATTTTGTTTTAAACAAGTTTCCAAGTATTCTTTATTAAACCTACTGATTTGGTTTTGAAAATATTTGAATTTTAAATGGAGATTTTATTAATTAAATCAAACCTTACTTTATTAAATAACAAAAGATCCATTTTATTTAATTAAGGAATGGAACCAAAAAGATTAAAGTATTATTTTATTGGTGTATGCTACTGAACAGAACCAGGTTCATGGTTGCAAAGATTGATAATGGATTGAATTGATTTGAACCTTGTTGATTGTTTTGAAATTTAAAACAGGAAATAGAATTAGAAAAGGAAAAGGATTCAGAAACAGAAAAAAATAAGAAAAGGGTCGACCCAACCCAAAGAGCTCAACAGCCTGTAACAAACTGTTAATTTTTCTCACCAAAGAAACGATTCGCACCTCGATTCTGAACCACACAGAGTATGACCAGTGGACCCTCCCCTCCTTTCTTTTCCCACTGACCGGTAGGCCCACTTTCCACTGTTCTTCCTCCTCACCGCGCGACCAGTTCTTTTCCCCCTCGTCGCCGTTTCCTGCAGAAATCCCGCGGCTTCAATTCGCCATAATGCCGGGCCTTTACCTCGCTTTTACCATGCTCGATAAAACGCCAGCGCCTTCTCCTCCTTTCCCCTCTGTCACCACACCTCGACTCGCCCTCAGGCTGCTGAATTTTGCCAGAGACCATCCTCTGCTCCGACGAGGTTCGACGTTGATTCCAGCCAAGTATCGCCGCCCCTTGCATCCCTGAGCACCCTGGCAGCTTCCCCACTCCCAGACGCATCTCCCCGTACCACCCATTCGACCGCGGGCGCCCCAGAGCGTCGGCAACGACCAACTTCTAAACGCCGCCGCGACTGGTTCCTCTCCGACGACGTCTCCCAGGTAAACCAGACAGCCCCGTGTCTCCTCGATCACGCAAACATCTTTGCCATGGCCTTGCGCAGCTAACCCAGTCCTCCGTTTGTCTTCTCGTAGACCACAACACCGTCACCGACCACGTCCAGAGCCGTCTGTCACTGTAGCAAGCTCCGGCGAGGAATTGCAGCAGACCCCGAGCACCCCTTGACCCAAGAACATCACGTCGAGTTTCCCCAGTCTCCTGCGATCTCGGTGAGCACTTCCCCCTCTTTCCTCGCTTCCTATTTCACCAGTGCCGCCGCCGTCTGCCCGTCGCCGCCAGTTAATGGCCATTTGTTTAGGTCCGTTAGATCTAGATCGGGCGAGCAGGATTAGGTCACTTAAACGCCGAAGGAGTATGCTTCCAACTGCGATCGATCTAATTAGATCCAACGCCTACGAGCGCGATCCATGCTGCATGCCGTCGAATGGAATCATGCTGCGTGTCACGAGTGTAGTTTAAAAACAGATTTGAAATCTGATTGAATTGTAAATTTCAAACCCCTATATCTTTGGATCCACACGTCCAAAAATTACAAATTTTATGTCGTTGGATTCAGGAGAGCAAGCCCTAGCCAACCATGCCCTTGGTTTAGTAAATAGTATCTGTTAATTTACTTGTTTTTGCAGATTCATTTGTGTGCTTGTTAAAGTTAGAAAAATTGTTTAAAAATGATTTTAGGGTTAAAACTTTTGCAAAATGGTTTGTTGTGACCTTACTGACCCTAGGAACCAACCCATGATTTGGAAAAGTTTAGAATGGATTAATTGGTTTATTCCATTTCTAGCTAAATAAAACTATTGTTTTGTTTATGAAAATGAGTTTGAGTAAAAACTTTGGAGAAAATGGTTTAGACCAAACCTACTGACCCAAAACACCAAGTTTTGCAATAGCAACTCATTTGGTGAAAAACATAAAGTTTTGCTTTGATAAAAAATAATTTTCACCACATAAAATAATGATTAGATTTAAAAATGGTTTATAGACCAAAACCCTTTTGCAAATGACTTTGCCACTTTGGAAAATACCACTTTTGACTTTACAAAGTTTAGAAGCCTAGTGGAGACCACCTTTGCAATTAGAACCATCTTTTGCATGCTTGCATGCATTTCTTTGACTTGTCATTTTATGTGATGTTTTGCTTGATTGGTAGATTAAGTTTGTGCCTTGCTTGATTGAATTGTAGTGACTTGAAGAGTGTGATTGTTGCAAGGACAAGGAGTGAACCTATACCCTCTACCAAAAAGGCAAGTGATGCTTCATACTTTTTGTCCCATTACTTTCACTATGCATTAGTGATTTTGCTAAGTAAAACTTGCATGGATTTTGCTAAGTATAAACCTTGCTATAGTAAAACCTAGTAGATGAAACCTTAGTGGAAATCATCCTAAGTTAAGATTCCTATTACTATCAAGCTTAGCCTAGCTAATAGAAAACCTGGGTGGAATATATATTCACACTATGGAAAAATATTCTAAGTCTGAGGACTTATGTTTTGTTTAATAAAACAACTAAGTTAATGAATCACCTGGGTGGAATGGTAATTGCTTGGTGGTTTTTGGTTGAGTGGTTCACAAGGCCATGGACTTGGCTTGTGTATCTCACTTGTGGATTGCCACCCAGGCACAAAGAGATTTAAGATGTCAAATGTTGAGAAGCTTCAAGTGCAACCACTTGGCAATATGGGCTCTGCCATGATCATATAGGTTGCAAGAACTTAGCCATATGGACAGTGGGTGGTAGTGTTTGATAGGTTGGAGCGCGTCCATTTTGGTCTAAGGGAAGGCTTCTGAAAGATCTTGTCTTGGGAAACCAAGTCTTGTGGGGAAAGTGCACCACCTCTGCAGAGTATAAAATCTAAGTACTTAGCCATGTCCCTGGTAAAGGACAATTTGAGCATCAAGACATGGAAGCAATCAAGAATCTCATCATTCAAATTTCTAAGTTAAAATCTTGAGGTTTGAACAAGGGTTGTTTGAAATCTTCAATCTTTGATTGAGAGATGCCTTGTAAAGGATCTTCAAATCTTTGATTTTGAAAAATGTTTTTGCCAAACAAAACTTAGTATTTTCAAAATGATAAGGAAAATCTATTTTGAGCAATGCAAGCCTCAACTCCACTTAGCCAAATGCATATAGAAGATAGACTCCACTATACTACCATAGTATCACTTGCCAATACAATTCAAAATGTATTGACCCTTTGTGGCTGTAACTTGTATGTTGCAGGTTTGATTGTTTTTAGTGAAGATTGATTGATTAGGATTACAAAGTCTACAACCAACATCTGCCTGTGGCATTTTGAAGATGAAGGACCCCATGACTATAGTTATTCCGGTGCAATGTATTGTAATAGCCAATGAGCTATGTAAGATGTAATAAAATTATGTTATTCCTGGTTATAAAGTTGTATTATGACCTTTGTTTCTTGATATTACATCTTAACTGTGGATGCTAGCTATTGATCCAGGGACTAGCATTGTAAACACAGGGGGCTCTATCTTATTAAAGATTGGGACCCCTACAGATGGTATCAGAGCATTGTGTTGCCTGTAGGATTTGTAAACCCTAGGATTGGACAAAAACCCTTAGAAAAATAGGAGTTGTTGTTGTTCCAAAACTTATTTACAAAAACACTTGTAAACTCTTTCCTCAACAATTTTGGTTTCAACTCTACATCTCTTCTACTTCAACTTGATGGAAAACCTACCCATGGCCAAAGACTACACCATGTGCAAAGGACTTCTTCAACTTCTTCAACTCTAATGACTTCAACATCTTCAGCATGTTCTCCAAAGACTTCCAACTTGGAAACCACTAAGGACTACAAGTGAGACAAGGAAATCTTGCTCAAGATTTAGAGACTGAGGGAATGCAAAAGTTAGAAGGAGCCATCAACAACCTTGAAGTATTGTAACCAAGAGTTTTTCTCAAGGAAACCATGATCCCAAGTAAGAGGAAGAAACCAAGAAAGAAGGAAGATCACAAGTGAACCATATAGATGGACCACCATATTATAGTTAAGTCAAACACACCAACTTATGTGGTGTAACAAAAATATTTTGTTGACTAAGTATGTGCTTAAACCTTGTTTGAGTGAAATGTTTGACTTATGATTGCATGCACATTGTTTGTGTGAATTGTGATGTGTGTGATTAGAAGTATTTCCTTAGAAATATCTTGCCCATTCTAATCTCCCTTCAACCCAAAGAGATGACTACCCCAAAAGAATCCAAGGTTGATGACATCAACACCAACCAAGAGGACAGCATGAAAGAGCTCATAGCAACCCAGAACCAGTTAAACCAACTGACAGCTCAGTTCATAGCCAACAATAGTGATAGAGATCCAGCACTGCAAAAGTTTTTGGAGGAACAATCCCAACTGATGCTTAAGGTGACTAATCAAATGATCAACATGGAAGAAAGCTATCCCAAAAGAGTCTTTGACAACAAGGATGACAGAAATATTGTTCTAGATGGAGCACCAGCTTGCATTATTTGTGGAGACAAGGATCATACTTCCAAAGAGCATGAAGGTCAATGCCCTAACTGTGAAGAAAATCATCCAGTTGGACAATGTCCCACCTCTCAAGCCACTTGTTACCTTTGTGAAGGAAACGACCATGTCCCTATCCAATGCCCCATCTATGCCATTGTTGACCAAAGGAAACAAGAAGGATCCAAGTATGCCAAGAATGTTGATGGCAAAGGAAAAGGACCACTTATACCTCCAAACAAGACAACCCAATTCAAAGGATCAAAGAAACCCAAGAAACCAAGACCAGACATGAACCTTGTGCAATGTCGTAAATGTAAGGAAATGGGACACTACTCCAGTGAGTGCCCAAAGAACAAGAAGAATAAAGAGATTGACCAAGTGTGGTGCAACAACTGCAAGGAGTTAGGCCACTATGTAGCAACTTGTCCACAAGAGCCACGTAAAGAACTCAAGGACATCCATTGTTTCAACTGCAAGAATCCAGGACATTATGCAAGCAACTGTCCAGAAAAGATGAAGAACAAGTTGAACAAGCCTATGGAAAACTCAACCTTGGCCCATGAGTCAAGTATGGAAACCAAGGACACATGCAAAAGTTTGCTTAGGAAGTTTTCCCAGGATCCCAAGAAGGCCAATATGTAATTTTTGTTTGAAATTTTTTAAGGGTGGTAGTACCCTAGTTGTTTTGAACATGCTTGTAACCCTAACCTTCCCAAATCTCGGGACGAGATTTATTTTAAGGGTGGTAGCCTGTCACATCCCAAGATTTTCCAAATCTTGTAATATGAAAAATAAATGAATAAAATAAAACCTTGTTTGATTTTCAGGGCCAGAAGAAACTTTTTGAATCCAATTGGGAAATCAAAACCTATTTGGATCAAATAAAATCCTAAAGAAATTTAAAAGAGTAAACATTTGATAAAAGAAAATAAAATATTTTGGAACTACTATTTTGGATCTTTTAAGTAAAAAGATTTGGTTTTCAAAAGAAATAGAAGTTTTATAAATAAAGATTATTTTATAAAGCCAAATTAAACCTTGGACAAACTTTTGAAAATAAAACATTTTGTTTTGATAAAAATAGCAAAGGTTTAATTAAAATAAAATAATAAGGAATTAATATCCAAATTTTATTCAAATAAAAGGTTTTACCATTTTAATTAAAAAACATCAAAACTTATTAAATTATCTAAAATAAGTTTTCCAAAGTATTTTATATTCTCAAATAAAACCTACTGAAGTGTTTTGGTTTTAATTTTAGATTTCAAAATAAATATTTTAAATAAAATAAATCCTAGTTGATTTAAATAATGAAGGTCTATTGTATTTAATTATTAATGGACCCTAAAATAAAAGGTTATTTTGTTTTAAACAAGTTTCCAAGTATTCTTTATTAAACCTACTGATTTGGTTTTGAAAATATTTGAATTTTAAATGGAGATTTTATTAATTAAATCAAACCTTACTTTATTAAATAACAAAAGATCCATTTTATTTAATTAAGGAATGGAACCAAAAAGATTAAAGTATTATTTTATTGGTGTATGCTACTGAACAGAACCAGGTTCATGGTTGCAAAGATTGATAATGGATTGAATTGATTTGAACCTTGTTGATTGTTTTGAAATTTAAAACAGGAAATAGAATTAGAAAAGGAAAAGGATTCAGAAACAGAAAAAAATAAGAAAAGGGTCGACCCAACCCAGCAGCCCAACAGGCCCAGAAACAGCCCAACTTTTCCCTCACCCCGAAAGAAAACGATTCGCACCTCGATTCTGAACCACACAGAGTATGACCAGTGGACCCTCCCCTCCTTTCTTTTCCCACTGACCGGTAGGCCCACTTTCCACTATTCTTCCTCCTCACCGCGCGACCAGTTCTTTTCCCCTCGTCCGTTTCTGCAGAAAATCGGCTTCAATTCGCCATAATGCCGGGCCTTTACCTCGCTTTTACCATGCTCGATAAAACGCCAGCGCCTTCTCCTCCTTTCCCCTCTGTCACCACACCTCGACTCGCCCTCAGGCTGCTGAATTTTGCCAGAGACCATCCTCTGCTCCGACGAGGTTCGGCGTCGATTCCAGCCAAGTATCGCCGCCCCTTGCATCCCTGAGCACCCTGGCAGCTTCCCCACTCCCAGACACATCTCCCCGTACCACCCATTCGACCGCGGGCGCCCCAGAGCGTCGGCAACGACCAACTTCTAAACGCCGCCGCGACTGGTTCCTCTCCGACGACGTCTCCCAGGTAAACCAGACAGCCCCGTGTCTCCTCGATCACGCAAACATCTTTGCCATGGCCTTGCGCAGCTAACCCAGTCCTCCGTTTGTCTTCTCGTGGACCACAACACCGTCACCGACCACGTCCAGAGCCGTCTGTCGCTGTAGCAAGCTCCGGCGAGGAATTGCAGCAGACCCCGAGCACCCCTTGACCCAAGAACATCACGTCGAGTTTCCCCAGTCTCCTGCGATCTCGGTGAGCACTTCCCCCTCTTTCCTCGCTTCCTATTTCACCAGCGCCGCCGCCGTCTGCCCGTCGCCGCCGCGCAGCGCCGCCAGTTAATGGCCATTTGTTTAGGTCCGTTAGATCTAGATCGGGCGAGCAGGATTAGGTCACTTAAACGCCGAAGGGGTATGCTTCCAGAACCGTGCGATCTAATTAGATCCAACGCCCCACAGAGCGCGATCCGCGCGAAACGGTACCGTCGAATGAAATCATGCCGCGTGTCACGAGTGTAGTTTAAAAACAGATTTGAAATCTGATTGAATTGTAAATTTCAAACCCCTGTATCTTTGGATCCACACGTCCAAAAATTACAAATTTTATGTCGTTGGATTCAAGAGAGCAAGCCCTAGCCAACTATGCCCTTGGTTTAGTAAATAGTATCTGTTAATTTACTTGTTTTTGCAGATTCATTTGTGTGCTTGTTAAAGTTAGAAAAATTGTTTAAAAATGATTTTAGGGTTAAAACTTTTGCAAAATGGTTTGTTGTGACCTTACTGACCCTAGGAACCAATCCATGATTTGGAAAAGTTTAGAATGGATTTATTGGTTTATTCCATTTCTAGCTAAATAAAACTATTGTTTTGTTTATGAAAATGAGTTTGAGTAAAAACTTTGGAGAAAATGGTTTAGACCAAACCTACTGACCCAAAACACCAAGTTTTGCAATAGCAACTCATTTGGTGAAAAACATAAAGTTTTGCTTTGATAAAAAATAATTTTCACCACATAAAATAATGATTAGATTTAACAATGGTTTATAGACCAAAACCCTTTTGCAAATGACTTTGCCACTTTGGAAAATGACCACTTTTGACTTTACAAAGTTTATAAGCCTAGTGGAGACCACCTTTGCAATTAGAACCATCTTTTGCATGCTTGCATGCATTTCTTTGACTTGTCGTTTTATGTGATGTTTTGCTTGATTGGTAGATTAAGTTTGTGCCTTGCTTGATTGAATTGTAGTGACTTGAAGAGTGTGATTGTTGCAAGGACAAGGAGTGAACCTATACCCTCTACCAAAAAGGCAAGTGATGCTTCATACTTTTTGTCCCATTACTTTCACTATGCATTAGTGATTTTGCTAAGTAAAACTTGCATGGATTTTGCTAAGTATAAACCTTGCTATAGTAAAACCTAGTAGATGAAACCTTAGTGGAAATCTTCCTAAGTTAAGATTCCTATTACTATCAAGCTTAGCCTAGCTAATAGAAAACCTGGGTGGAATATATATTCACACTATGGAAAAATATTCTAAGTCTGAGGACTTATGTTTTGTTTAATAAAACAACTAAGTTAATGAATCACCTGGGTGGAATGGTAATTGCTTGGTGGTTTTTGGTTGAGTGGTTCACAAGGCCATGGACTTGGCTTGTGTATCTCACTTGTGGATTGCCACCCAGGCACAAAGAGATTTGAGATGTCAAATGTTGAGAAGCTTCAAGTGCAACCACTTGGCAATATGGGCTCTGCCATGATCATATAGGTTGCAAGAACTTAGCCATATGGACAGTGGGTGGTAGTGTTTGATAGGTTGGAGCGCGTCCATTTTGGTCTAAAGGAAGGCTTCTGAAAGATCTTGTCTTGGGAAACCAAGTCTTGTGGGGAAAGTGCACCACCTCTGCAGAGTGTAAAATCTAAGTACTTAGCCATGTCCCTGGTAAAGGACAATTTGAGCATCAAGACATGGAAGCAATCAAGAATCTCATCATTCAAATTTCTAAGTTAAAATCTTGAGGTTTGAACAAGGGTTGTTTGAAATCTTCAATCTTTGATTGAGAGATGCCTTGTAAAGGATCTTCAAATCTTTGATTTTGAAAAATGTTTTTTCCAAACAAAACTTAGTATTTTCAAAATGATAAGGAAAATCTATTTTGAGCAATGCAAGCCTCAACTCCACTTAGCCAAATGCATATATAAGATAGACTCCACTATACTATCATAGTATCACTTGCCAATACAATTCAAAATGTATTGACCCTTTGTGGCTGTAACTTGTATGTTGCAGGTTTGATTGTTTTTAGTGAAGATTGATTGATTAGGATTACAAAGTCTACAACCAACATCTGCCTGTGGCACTTTGAAGATGAAGGACCCCATGACTATAGTTATTCCGCTGCAATGTATTGTAATAGCCAATGAGCTATGTAAGATGTAATAAAATTATGTTATTCCTGGTTATAAAGTTGTATTATGACCTTTGTTTCTTGATATTACATCTTAACTGTGGATGCTAGCTATTGATCCAGGGACTAGCATTGTAAACACAGGGGGCTCTATCTTATTAAAGATTGGGACCCCTACAATCACCCACGAGAATCCGCTCTCGTTAAACACTTTGGAATCTTCGAGGGTGAGTTATTCCATCGACTCGTTGCTACAATCTAGTAGATAGATCTTGGCTTGTTTGTTTGTATGCGGTAGAAATTTTTTGTTTTCCATGCTACGAAACCCTACATGTATATCATCCTTTGTGATTTCATGTCTAGATCTTGTGAGCTCCGTTCATGATCAAGGTCTCATCTATTTGTAATCATGCATGTTGTGTTTGCAGGGATCCGATGGATATTGAGATTACTGAGATTGATTAATGGTTTTGTATTATTGATTCTATGATGTCTGTGTTATTTGTGATCTTGCATGCTCTCCGTTGTTAGTAGCTATCTTGTCCAAGTAGGTGCTAGTGACTCCAGGAGGGGGTATTTATGCTCGATAGTGGGTTCATGCCTCTATTTAATCAATGGAAGTGACAGAAATCTCTAAGGTTGTAGATTTGCAGTTGCCATTAGGGAGAAAACAACGGTCTCTTGTTCATGGAACACGTGGATTGTTTAACTTACACACTTTGCTTAAAGCAGTTGTCTGTTGCTTGCAACTTAATACTAGAGGGGGTTCGGATGATAACCCAAAGGTGGACTTCTAGTCATAGATGCAGTTGGATGGCGGTCTATGTATCTTGTTGTATTGCTCAATTGAATCTCATAGGATCGTGATGTCTAGTATTGCATTGTTATGCCTTGCTCAGTCCTGTCAATTGCCCTACTGTAATTTGTTTATCCAGCATGCCATGTTTGTTTATCTAAAGAGAACACCTCTATTGAACTATGGACCCCGGTCCAATCTTTACCATTGATACATCTTCCACTGTTTACTTGCTGCAAACCACTGTTTCCTTCCACACCATATAGTTAATCCTTTGTTACAACAAACCGGTGGGATTGACAACCTCAATGTTCATTGGGGAAAAATCTTGAGTTTGTGTTGTGAGGTTTCCAAGTTGCTTGCAACACCTTTGAGACGTTTCCTTCCTCCTACTGGTTCGATAACCTTGGTTTCTTACTAAGGGAAAACTTGCTGCTGTGCTGCATCACACCTTGCTCTTGGGGTTTCCCGACGAAGCACTCCCACATCAACACAGTGCACCATCACTGTGTTCTTAACTTAATAATCGTTTGTAGCCCGTGGCTTTGGTGTGCACTCAGTTGGATTAAAAGGCTATTGCTATGCTCGCTGCATCACATGGGCTTTAGTATATTAGGATGTGTTTCCCACAAGATGATTTTCTCCATTCAAATATTACACATGACTATGTTTATTATTATCTTTTATCCCATATGATGTGCAGTGGCAGGTGGATCTTCAACCCTGGCATATCTCCATCCATTGATTCAACCCACTATAAAAAAGTAAACTAGATTGGTTCGGTATACTAAGGTAAAACAAAGAAACAAAGTCTTGTAGACGTGTCCTTTTTATTTCCTTTTAGCGTTGCTTCCCAATGTTAGAATAAACCAAGGTCTTCTAGGGAAAAAGCTATTATACTACATCTGTGAATCCGAAGGTATCAACCCATTTTCTGGCGCTGTTGCCGGGAAAGCAATTTTGCTATCCTGGTGAGGTCACTAGAGACCTTGTTTTTAGTTTTATTATTAGTTTACTTTCTTGTTATCTGTTTGAAAACCCAAAAAATTAGGTATTTGTTGTTTTTTCATTACTTAAAAATTACCAAAAATATAAGAGCCATGGATCAAAAGAGACTTGGGGAGTATGCTACTCCCACTAATGAATTTATTCATGCACCTATCACTCAGCCCGCCGTTGATGCGAAGACTTATGAAATTAGGCCTAACCTTTTAAGCTGGGTTAAAAAACAGGGTTGGGGGCTCATCCTCTTGAGTGCTAGCTATTGATCCAGTGACTAGCATGTAAATCATAGAGACTTAGGATCTTTAACGATCCGAGGTCACAACAAATCAATTATCTCATTTCATTCATTTGGCACATTCACTATCACCATGAACCATTTCTCTCCATGCCTAACTTATCATCTATGGGAACTCCAAACACTTTCATCATCTTTTTACTTTTATGTTATTTACTTTTAGCATCTACATTTACTCAAGTTTACTCTATTATTCACTCACCACTTTTCACCTCCAACACTTGCAGTCAATTCACTCAAGACACATGACACTTTGGGTGCGACAGAAACGCAACATAAAAACATTTACCGAAGCTCCATATTGGGATCGAGATAAAAATTAGAATTAATACTTTTGTGAAAACATGCTCAGACAAACCTGTGCACTTGCAGGCCATCATGGTGAGGGAATAGCTACTTTCCTTATGGCTAGCTCTTTCTCCACTCCAGAGATGGAAGCTCCAAAACCACTTCACAAATCCCACGAAAGGGGAAGCCTGGGCCTCTTCACAATCTTCCATAAAGAGGGCACCATGACACCAATCGCCAAGCCAACTAGGAGGTCACCCTCCAAGGGAAACAAGCTCAAGGTCTCTCACTCGAACAAATCGTAATGATGATCTCAACACTTATGAAAGAATGTAAAACAAGAACACCTAGGGTGCTCAAATCATTCACTTTCAAATCCCAACAGACAAATAAGTGCCAGGGAGGAATTAGAGAGGAAGAACAATGGTGGAAATCAACCAATGACTCCAAGATCTAGATCTAATGGGTTCCCCTCACTTAGAGGAGGAATTGATTGGTGGGGATTGTAGATCTACATCTCCTCTTCCAAATCCCTCAAAAAGATGCAAGAATCATAGGAGGGAAGGGAGAGGAAGCAAGATCAAAGGGGTAAACAATGGAGGTCAAAAACATTCTAAAGAACCTTGGAACTTTGGGGAAGAAGATACCCTTTTATACCCCTTCAAGGGGGCTGACCGTTGGGGTCAAAACGAGCAGTACATGCACGTTCCGGTTGGCAAACCGGTATTACCGGATCTGTGGCCGGAATTTCTGGCCGACCGAAATAGTCCCGGTTTACCAGAACACTATACTAAAAGAATTTTTTATGGGAAAACTGGTCCGCCGGACCTGGGGTCAGAAGTTTTAGCCCCAATTTTGGCCTAGCCGAAACTGCCGCTACAATCAAACAGGGCAGGCAGAAACATTGATAAATTTTGAGTCCGGGATTCAGATTTTAGCAGACTTGGACTATTTGAAAATCTAAGAACAAGATCTATCTAGTAGATGCTATAAAACCCAAGAAAAGTTAAGAGGTAAAATACCAAAAGAGGAGACGTATGAGACCTCCCTAAAGAAAAACGGTAAAACCTCCAAATCAAAAACACAATAGAAGATGCATATGAATTCCATTTTCAATGCACCTGGGCTTGTTGAAGAGCTAGCAACAAGCTCAAGAACATCACACATAGAAACACCAATAAGAAACAAAATAGGGAGATGAAAAGCATGAAAAAAATACAAAGAGTATAGATAAAAATCAATACACTTGTCAAGACAAGCTTAAGTCCGCTAGAAACCAATTATGAGATATGAGTACACAAATATGAAATAAAGAGGAAACAAGAAATCATAAATCATGTTCTTACCAACAACAAACATAATCAAGAAGATAAGAAAGATGGTCGGCAAAGAACGAGATATCAGGGCGAGAGATTAACACTATCGCGTATATAAGTTTCTAAGTGGACAAGTAATTCACAAAGAAACATCCGCACACAAAAGGAACATAAAAAAACTGATATCCAAGAAGAAGTCATAAGATATACCAAAATTATTTTTTGCTTAGAAGCATATATAGCCCATGGCTCCATTTTATCTCTTATGGTATATCAATGATCTTCAACAAAAAAACAAACCTCAAAAACATCACAAATAACACTAAGGGAACTAATGCTAGTTGGAATGTTTTGATAAAGGAAACACGTATCAAAAGGAAGGATTCATTGCAATTTAAACAATACTACACATGAGAGTACCTCGAGGAATTGATATGAAATAAATTGCTAGAAGGCATATTTGTGATTGGTGAATCATGATTTTATACACTCCCCATTATATGCATCATCTCAAATTACCTCCATAAGAAATAAGGATATAGATGTCTTTCAAATATCCTTGCAAGAACCACAACATTTACAAACAAAGATATTCATGCCAAGATGCATGTCACATCCCAAGATTTTCCAAATCTTGTAATGTGAAAAATAAATAAACAAAATAAATAATTGTTGAAAATTAGGGTGAAAAGAAACTTTTGTTTCTAAATGGAAACCTAAAATTTTATCTTGAACAAACTTTGGTTAATGTTTGAATCCAACTAAATTCAAATCAAGTGGAATGCATTCCTCTTAAAATGCATCTTGAAATTTAAACACTTGGTGAATAAACCAAAACTCTAAAACCCTAATGGAAGAAAATCATTTTCAAGTTATATCTAAGACCATGGATTTGATCCATATAAAAAGTTGTCAAGCAAACATTTCAAAATGATCAAGAATGACAAATGGAAATAATATAAAACCATATAAATTGGTTTCACTTAATTTGGAGCCATAGATAAAATCTTATGAATTTAATAAGATAAGGAAATTGAATTCCCAAAACTAATAAAGCAACCATCTATAAATCCATACCAAATGGTGAGCAAATAATCCTAAAGATATTTAAAAGGATAAATAAATATTAAATAAGATTTTACAAATTGGAATCACCAAGTTTGGATCTATAAATAAAAAGATTTGGATTTTATAAGATAAGGAAAGAATTATATAATGAGGAATATTTAAAGGCCAAATCAAATCTTGACCTAGTCCATAAGCAAATGGAATGAATATAATCCCAATCCAAATAAAATAAATGGATAAAGAATATTCCAAATAAAATAAAATGACTTTGACCAAATCCTATTCTATTGGAATAAAGATAAAAATCCCTATTAGAAATAATTGATTAAATCATGGGAAAATAGTATTTTGGAATTTACCCAAGTGGAATAAAAGTTGTTTAATTTAACTTAAATAAGATTAAAGAAATCTTCCAAATAAACTTTAGGGAATTAAAACTATATTTAATTCCTTTGGAATTAAAACAAATACCCAATTCAAATGATTTATAAATCATATTAAATTTTTTCCAAATAATCAAGGTGAATATTTTGACACCCTATTAAATAAATAAAACCTACTGAAATGATTTGGAGAGATTTAGATTTCAAATAGAGTTTGAAAAACATTATTTAAATCTTATTTGAATTATTACAAGGACCTATTTTAAATAATTATTATGCCCTAAGAAGAATAAAAGATTTATTCCAAAATTGACTTCAGAATGTATAAGTAATCAGTGTTTGAATCCACACAAAATTTGAGAGAAGTTTGAATTCAAATAGATGTTTGAATAGACAAAACAAAATCAAAACAGAAAATCAAATTGGAAAAAGAAAAATAACAGGAGAAGAAAAAAAAGTATGAAACAAGCAACCCAACTAACCTAGCCTACTAAGCCCATCAGCAGCCCACCTCACCCTCTCACCCCGAGCAAACAGTTTTCTCACCACTACTCTCACCCGCTCACTCACTGACTGCCAGACCCCACCACTTCTTTTTCTCTCTCGCTGACAGCACAACCCCACCCGCCAGACCTTTCTTCCTCACCCCGCTGACCCCGCCCCTCACCTCTTGCCCGTTGATCGATTAAGGCTCGAAGTTAATTCATTAACGCCAAGATAAAACCACCCCTGTGCGTGCCCTCTTAAGCGCCTCGACGCCCTCTCTCTCTTTCCCCTCTGTCACCACACCCTCCCCGCCACCAGGCTGCCTCTAATTTGCTTTGCACCGCCGCTGTCTCCGACGTATTCCGACGACGATTCCGGACACACCTCGCCTCCCCTTGCCTCCTCAACCACGCGAGCCTGCTCCCCTCTTCCATACGCATCTCCCAGTGGCCTCAGCTCACTCGCGCATGCCCCTATCATCGGCAACCACCTCGACTGACCGTGCCACCGTCTACTCCAACTCCGTCGAGCTCTCCAGGTGAACTCCGACCGTGCCGCCCCCTCTCCTTGATGCTCCCGTACTCCCTACCCTTCTACGCGTCTAACAGCACCCTCTGTTCCCTCTCCCGTGCTCTGTAGCAACGTCCCCGACAACGGCCGAGCGAACCCGACGCCAGGCAGACCTCCGACGAGCGATTGCCCTCACCACCGTGCGCCCCTCGACGAGCTACCCCCACCTTGAGCATCCCCACGCCACGGCGAACTCGGTGAGAATCTCCCTTCGCTCTCTCGCTTCCTGTAGCGTCGACACCGCCATCGTCTGACCGCGCGCCGCCACCTGCCGCCGCCAGCGCCGCCACTCGATGGCTAGCGTCTTCGAAATCAGAGATCTTGATCGCGTGGCCACGATAGACTGACTAAGCGAAGAGGTATCTTTTGATCAGAGCCACACGATCTGTTTAACATCTAACGCTCCTCGTTGCACGATCCGCACGAAGCGGTACAGACGAATAGGAACACGCCACGTGGCCCTGCCTGTTTATAAAAACCAGAATTTGATCTATTTGATGTTCCAATTTGAAAAATTCATAACTTCCAAACCACAAGTCCAAATTTTGCAAATTTTATATCAATGGATTCAGCAAAACAAGTACTTTCTGACCATGCACTTTGTTTAGTAAAATGTTTCTGTTAAATTGATTGTTTTTGCAGAAACTTATGTATGCATATTTAGAATATAAAATTTGTTCTAAAATGATTTTTGAGATAAAACCTTTGGCAAATGGTTTGTTTTGAACCTACTGACCATAGAAATCAATTTGTGGTTTCAAAAATATATTTGGTGAAGCAAAAGAATAAATCTTTGATTTAAACCATTTCTAGTCAAATAAAAATATTGTTTATTTGTTAAAAATACTTTTTGGAGAAAACCTTTGGGAAATGTTTTGATTTAAACTCTCTGACCCTAAACACCAAGTTTTATGATTTGAAAATGTATTTGGTGAAATCTATAAAGATTATTACTTTGCTAAAAGCATTTTCAATCACATAAAATGTTGATTTGATTTAAAAATGGTTTATAGGTAAAATCTTTTGCTAATAGTTTTGCCACTTTTATAAAGTGACCAATAGGTATTTTAGAATGTTTATAACCCATTAGGAACCACTTTTCCAAATAAAACAATCTTTTTAATGCTTGCATGCATTGTTTTGTTTCTATTATTTTATGTGATGTTTGCTTGAATGGTAGATTGAAATATTGTTTGCTTGATTGAATTGTAGTGAATTGAAGAGTGTGAATATTGCAATATCAAGGAGTGAACTTATATTCTCTACCAAAAAGGCAAGTGATGCTTCATACTTTGTCCCAATATTTTCACTATGCATTAGTGATATTTCTAAGTAGGACCTGCATGGAATTTTTGCTAAGTATAACTATGCCATGGGAAATCCTATTAGATGAAACTTTAGTAGAAATTTCCTAAATTAAGATTCCTACTACTATCATGCTTAGCTTATCTAGTAGAAAACAAGGGTGGAATATATATTCATACTATGGAATATTTCTAAGTCAAGGACTTGTGTTTTGATTAATAAAACAACTAAGTTAATGAATCACCTAGGTGGAATGGAAGGAATGGTTTGTGTTGAGTGGTTCACAAGGCCTATTTCTATGGTTTACCTTGTGTATCTCACTTGTGGATGGCCACCCAGGAACAAAGAGATTTGAGATGTAAAATGTTGAGAAGCTTCAAGTGCAGCCACTTGGCATTATGGGCTCTGCCTGGATCATATAGGTTGCAATAACTTAGCCATTTGGACAGTTGGTGGTAGTGGGATGATAGGTTGGAGCGCGTCCATTTGGTCTAAGGGAAGGCTTCTGAAAGATCTTGTCTTGGTGAAACCAAGTCTTGTGGGGAAAGTGCACCACCTCTGCAGAGTGTAAAAATCTAAGTATTTAGACATGTCCCTGGTAAAGGACAATTTGAGCATCAAGACATGGAAGCTATCAAGAATCTCCTCATACAAATTTCTAAGTAAAAACTTGTGGTTGAACAAGGGTTGAAGGATCACCAATTTCTATTGGGAGATGCCTTGGGTGATTTTGTCAAGCAAAAACTTAGTGTTTTCAAATGATAAGGAAAATCTATTTTGAGCAAAGCAAGCCTAAGCTCCACTTAACCAAATGCATATAGATGATAGACTCCACTATACTACCATAGTATCACTTGCCAATACAAATCAAATGTATTGACCCTTGTGGCTGTAACTTATTATGTTGCAGGTTTGTTTGATGTTAGTGAAGTTTATTGATTAGGATTACAAGTCTACAACGAACATGTCTGCATGTGGCACTTTGAAGATGAAGGACCCCATGCTATTGTTATATTCTGCTGCATTGTAATGAGATAGCCAAATTAGCTATGTAAGATGTAATGAATTATTTTATTCCTGGTTATAAAGTTGTATTATGACCTTTGTTTCTTGATATTACATCTTAACTATGGATGCTAGCTATTGATCCAGGGACTAGCATTGTAAACACAGGGATCTCTACCTTATTAAAGGTTGGGAACCTTATAGATGGTATTAGAGCACTGTGTTGCCTGTAGGATTGTAAACCTAGGATTGGACAAAACCCCTTAGAAAAATAGGAGTTATATTTGTTCCAAAACTTATCTACAAACAATCTTGTAAACTCTTTCCTCAACCTTTTGGTTTTAACTCTACCTCTCTTCTATTTCAACTTGATGGATAAAGCCTTCTCCATGACCAAGACTTCAACTATATTTTCACCAAGGACTTCACCAACTCAAGTGATTTCAACCTTATTCTCAACAAGGACTTCAACCTTGGATATCACTAAGGACTACAAGTGAGAGAAGAAATGTTACTCAAGACTTGAGGACTAAGGAAACACAACTTAGAAAGAATCATCATCACCTTTGAAGTTTTGTGACCAAGATTCAAGAAATTCTCCAAGGATACAAAGATCTTGTTCAAGAAGAATCAACCAAGAAGGATGGAAAGATCTCAAGTGAACCATATAGATGGACCACCATATTTAGTTTAAGTCAAACCCACCAACTTATGTGGTGTAACAAAAATATTTTTGGTTGCCTAAAAATATGCTTGAAACTTGTTGTTTGAGTGGAATGATTGTTTGAGATTGCTTGCAATTGCTTGTGTGAAATGTGTTGTGTGTGATTAGAACTATTCCCTTAGAAATCTTTTGCCTATTCTAATCCCAATCCAACCCAAATAGATGACTACTCCAAGGAACTCCAACATCAAGGATGGTGACAACAACAACCAAGAGGACAACATGAGAGAAATCATAGTAACCCAAACCCAGTTGAACCAAGTGACAGCTCAATTTTTAGCCAACACCAGTGAGTTAGATCCAACCATGCAAAGGTTTTTGGAAACCCAAACCCAATTGTTGCACAAGGTGACAGATCAACTGATCAACATGGGAGACAACTCTTCCCAAGGAGATTATGACAACAAGGATGTCAAGGATGATATTCTAGAAGGAACCCAAGCTTTCAATATTTGTGGAGACAAGGATCACACTTCCAAAGAGCATGAGGATCAATGCCCCAATTGTGAAGAGAAACATCCAGCTAATCAATGCCCCACAACCCAAGCTACTTGTTTCCTATGTGAAGGAAATAATCATGTCCCTATTCAATGCCCCATCTATTCCATAGTTCAACAAAGGAAACAAGGTGGAGTGCAACAACAGTTTGTAAACCCTTATGAAGGAAGAACTTCTACCAAGAAGGATGAAGACAAAGGAAAATCTCAGCTTGCACCTCCATGCAATATGACTCAATTTAAAGGACCAAAGAGGAGACATATGTATTATCCAAGGAAAAGGTCAAGGATACCAGGAAACTTTCCCACCTTTGAGATAAGATATGAAGAACATGAACTAGAAGCACTCCTAGCTTTGGAGAAACCCAAGAAGAAGAAAGACAAAAGCCAAGTGCAATGTTGTCATTGCAAAGAGATGGGACACTATGCCAATGAATGTCCAGAGAAGAAGAAAAAGTATAAGGAGATTAGCCAAGTATGGTGCAACAACTGCAAAGAGTTAGGCCATTATGTGTCAACTTGTCCACAGAAGATACGTGAAGAACTCAATCTTATCACATGTTACAATTGTGGTAACCAAGGACATTATGCAAGCAATTGTCCAGAAAAGATGAAGCACAAGATAAAGCCTATGAAGGATCTCAGCCTTATCACATGTTTCAAGTGTGGAAACAAAGGACACTATGAAGATGTTTGCCCAGAGAGGTTTCAACAAGATCCCAAGCAAGCCAAGAAGTAATCTAGTTGGAAATTTTTTAAGGGTGGTAGTACCCTAGCTGCTTTGAGCCAACTTGTAACCCCTAGCCTCCCCAAATCTCGGGACGAGATTTATTTTAAGGATGGTAGCCTGTCACATCCCAAGATTTTCCAAATCTTGTAATGTGAAAAATAAATAAACAAAATAAATAATTGTTGAAAATTAGGGTGAAAAGAAACTTTTGTTTCTAAATGGAAACCTAAAATTTTATCTTGAACAAACTTTGGTTAATGTTTGAATCCAACTAAATTCAAATCAAGTGGAATGCATTCCTCTTAAAATGCATCTTGAAATTTAAACACTTGGTGAATAAACCAAAACTCTAAAACCCTAATGGAAGAAAATCATTTTCAAGTTATCTCTAAGACCATGGATTTGATCCATATAAAAAGTTGTCAAGAAAACATTTCAAAATGATCAAGAATGACAAATGGAAATAATATAAAACCATATAAATTGGTTTCACTAAATTTGGAGCCATAGATAAAATCTTATGAATTTAATAAGATAAGGAAATTGAATTCCCAAAACTAATAAAGCAACCATCTAGAAATCCATACCAAATGGTGAGCAAATAATCCTAAAGACATTTAAAAGGATAAATAAATATTAAATAAGATTTTACAAATTGCAATCACCAAGTTTGGATCTATAAATAAAATAAATGGATTTTATAAGATAAGGAAAGAATTATATAATGAGGAATATTTAAAGGCCAAATCAAATCTTGACCTAGTCCATAAGAAAATGGAATGAATATAATCCCAATCCAAATAAAATAAATGGATAAATAATATTCCAAATAAAATAAAATGACTTTGACCAAATCCTATTCTATTGGAATAAAGATAAAAATCCCTATTAGAAATAATTAATTAAATCATGGGAAAATAGTATTTTGGAATTTACCCAAGTGGAATAAAAGTTGTTTAATTTAACTTAAATAAGATTAAAGAAGTCTTCCAAATAAACTTTAGGGAATTAAAACTATATTTAATTCCTTTGGAATTAAAACAAATACCCAATTCAAATGATTTATAAATCATATTAATTTTTTTCCAAATAATCAAGGTGAATATTTTGACACCCTATTAAATAAATAAAACCTACTGAAATGATTTGGAGAGATTTAGATTTCAAATAGAGTTTGAAAAACATTATTTAAATCTTATAATTATTACAAGGACCTATTTTAAATAATTATTATGCCCTAAGAAGAATAAAAGATTTATTCCAAAATTGACTTCAGAATGTATAAGTAATCAGTGTTTGAATCCACACAAAATTGGAGAGAAGTTTGAATTCAAATAGATGTTTGAATAGACAAAACAAAATCAAAATAGAAAATCAAATTGGAAAAAGAAAAATAACAGGAGAAGAAAAAAAAGTATGAAACAAAGCAACCCAACTAACCTAGCCCACTAAGCCCATCAGCAGCCCACCTCTCCCTCTCACCCCGAGCGAACAGTTTTATCACCACTACTCTCAACCGCTCACTCACTGACTGCCGGACCTCACCACTTCTTTTTCTCTCTCGCTGACAGCACAACCCCACCCGCCAGACCTTTCTTCCTCACCCCGACCCGCCTCACCTCATGGCCGTTTCTGATCGATTAAGGCTCGAGTTAATTCGCGTTAACGCCGCAGTAAAACCACCCCGCGACCATGCCCTCTTAAGCGCCTCGACGCCCTCTCTCTTTCCCCTCCGTCGCCACACCCTCCCCGCCACCAGGCTGCCTCTAATTTGCTTTGCACCGCCGCTGTCTCCGACGTCTTCCGGCGACGATTTCGGCCACACCTCGCCGCCCCTTGCCTCCTCGACCACACGAGCCTGCTCCCCTCTTCCATACGCATCTCCTAGTGGCCTCAGCTCGCTCGCGCATGCCCCTATCGTCGGCAACCACCTCGACTGACCGCGCCACCGTCTACTCCAAGTCCGTCGAGCTCTCCAGGTGAACTCTGACCGCGCCGCCCCCTCTCCTTGATGCTCCCGTACTCCCTACCCTTGTACGCATCTAACAACACCCTCTGTTCCCTCTCCCGTGCTCTGTAGCAACGTCCCCGACAACGGCCGAGCGAACCCGACGCCAGGCAGACCTCCGACGAGCGATTGCCGTCACCACCGTGCGCCCCTCGACGAGCTACCCCCACCTTGAGCATCCCCACGCCACGGCAAACTCGGTGAGCATATCCCTTCTCTCTCTCGCTTCCTGTAGCATCGACACTGCCACCGTCTGACCGCGCGCCGCCACCTACCGCCGCCAGCGCCGCCACTCGATGGCTAGCGTGCTGAGCACCGTAGGATCTTGATCGCGTGGCCACGATAGACTGACTAAGAGAAGAGGTATCTTTTGATCAGAGCCACACGATCTGTTTAACATCTAACGCTCCTCGTTGCACGAAGCGGTACAAACGAATAGGGACATGCCACGTGGCCCTGCCTGTTTATAAAAACCAGAATTTGATCTATTTGATGTTCCAATTTGAAAAATTCATAACTTCCAAACCACATGTCCAAATTTTGCACATTTTATATCAATGGATTCAGCAAAACAAGTACTTTCTGACCATGCACTTTGTTTAGTAAAATGTTTCTGTTAAATTGATTGGTTTTGCAGAAACTTATGTAGGCATATTTAGAATATAAAATTTGTTCTAAAATGATTTTTGAGATAAAACCTTTGGCAAATGGTTTGTTTTGAACCTACTGACCATATAAATCAATTTTTGGTTTCAAAAATATATTTGGTGAAGCAAAATAATAAATCTTTGATTTAAACCATTTCTAGTCAAATAAAAATATTGTTTATTTGTTAAAAATACTTTTTGGAGAAAACCTTTGGGAAATGTTTTGATTTAAACTCTCTGACCCTAAACACCAAGTTTTATGATTTGAAAATGTATTTGGTGAAATCTATAAAGATTATTACTTTGCTAAAAGCATTTTCAATCACATAAAATGTTGATTTGATTTAAAAATGGTTTATAGGTAAAATCTTTTGCTAATAGTTTTGCCACTTTTATAAAGTGACCAATAGGTGTTTTAGAATGTTTATAACCCATTATGAACCACTTTTCCAAATAAAACAATCTTTTTCATGCTTGCATGCATTGTTTTGTTTCTATTATTTTATGTGATGTTTGCTTGAATGGTAGATTGAAATATTGTTTGCTTGATTGAATTGTAGTTAATTGAAGAGTGTGAATATTGCAATATCAAGGAGTGAACTTATATTCTCTACCAAAAAGGCAAGTGATGCTTCATACTTTGTCCCAATATTTTCACTATGCATTAGTGATATTTCTAAGTAGGACCTGCATGGAATTTTTGCTAAGTATAACTATGCCATGGGAAATCCTATTAGATGAAACTTTAGTAGAAATTTCCTAAACTAAGATTCCTACTACTATCATGCTTAGCTTAGCTAGTAGAAAACAAGGGTGGAATATATATTCATACTATGGAATATTTCTAAGTCAAGGACTTGTGTTTTGATTAATAAGACAACTAAGTTAATGAATCACCTAGGTGGAATGGAAGGAATGGTTTGTGTTGAGTGGTTCACAAGGCCCATTTCTATGGTTTACCTTGTGTATCTCACTTGTGGATGGCCACCCAGGAACAAAGAGATTTGAGATGTCAAATGTTGAGAAGCTTCAAGTGCAGCCACTTGGCATTATGGGCTCTGCCTGGATCATATAGGTTGCAATAACTTAGCCATTTGGATAGTTGGTGGTAGTGGGATGATAGGTTGGAGCGTATCCATTTGGTCTAAGGGAAGGCTTCTGAAAGATCTTGTCTTGGTGAAACCAAGTCTTGTGGGGAAAGTGCACCACCTCTGCAGAGTGTAAAAATCTAAGTACTTAGCCATGTCCCTGGTAAAGGACAATTTGAGCATCAAGACATGGAAGCTATCAAGAATCTCCTCATCCAAATTTCTAAGTAAAAACTTGTGGTTGAACAAGGGTTGAAGGATCACCAATTTCTATTGGGAGATGCCTTGGGTGATTTTGTCAAGAAAAAACTTAGTGTTTTCAAATGATAAGGAAAATCTATTTTGAGCAAAGCAAGCCTAAGCTCCACTTAGCCAAATGCATATAGATGATAGACTCCACTATACTACCATAGTATCACTTGCCAATACAAATCAAATGTATTGACCCTTGTGGCTGTAACTTATTATGTTGCAGGTTTGTTTGATGTTAGTGAAGTTTATTGATTAGGATTACAAGTCTACAACGAACATGTCTGCCTGTGGCACTTTGAAGATGAAGGACCCCATGCTATTGTTATATTCTGTTGCATTGTAATGAGATAGCCAAGTGAGCTATGTAAGATGTAATGAATTGTTTTATTACTGGTTATAAAGTTGTATTATGACCTTTGTTTCTTGATATTACATCTTAACTGTGGATGCTAGCTATTGATCCAGGGACTAGCATTGTAAACACAGGGATCTCTACCTTATTAAAGGTTGGGAACCTTACAATGCAACCTACAAGATATTGGATGGACGAATAGTATGCGTGAATAAGATATTTGTAACCGATATAGCAATGGTATGATGTAGTAGATAAGAATTTTTCGATCATCTTAGCTTGGATCCAAACATCATGTGGTGACAACACCTTCCTTATACACAAGACAAGCATCCATTGCATCTTGAATGTACCTTAAACAACATTCAAGTACATCTTGGTCCCCAAACTTATTAGACCTAACATTCTCTTTTGGTTGGTTACTTAATTGAAATAGACTAACTCCTGGCTAACATGAACCATTCAAAAATGACTTATTGGGTTGGGAAACCAACACGTGAAATCGATGTCCTTCCTTGAATTCATTGTTTAGGTTTACTTAGACAATATTTATACTCCCTAATAGAAACATTACGGCTAAAGCTATAATCACGGTCTCCTGACATCCAAGGTAAGGTTCTTGAAATTCCACTCTAGCTATTCTCAAGCCCACTCCAAAGTGGCTAGACTAACCACAATACACAGGATACACTCCATAAAAATATGTGCATATTTAGAGATGAAATTTAAATTTCATGCACATCTTAGACATTAAGGATTTTATGGAGTATGCCCTATATATTGGATCAAAGAAAGCAAACACATGATACAAAATATACATTTAGTAAACATGCATTCACAAGACTTTCAATATCCAAAAAAGATATAATTTGGAAAAAACACCAAGAGATTCAAGAAGGCAAAAAAGTTGTGACAAAACATATTTGTTGCCCAAAATATATCAAAGAATAAAATAAACACATGATATATTCAACAAAGTTCAACAAATGAACTAAGCCAAAACTATTGAGCATAAGAGATGAAATAAAACGCACATGCTCAAAGATTTATCTCATTCAAGCAAATAAATCATTGAAGAAAGAATGACATAACAAACTTCCAAAATAACAAGGTTTCAACAAATAAACCAAACCCTTAACACTTTTCACAATGGCACAAAGTACCGAGAAGAAAAGTTTTGTCTTCCACTAAAACATATTTGATAATAATCAAAAACAACATCAAAGATATTTTCAAAAGGCAAGGAAGACAATGGGAGGAACAACAAATTTCTTGGAAAGAAAATAAGGCAATAAGAGGCGAAATCCAAGGTGAACATGATCCACAAATGCTACCACGCATAAGTATATCAATTGACGATGACAATGAGTTTATTGGAATTGATTTACGGTGGTATATTGCAAGGATATTAAAGGTAAATATTCACAATAAGAAAGCATATGATATAAATATAAATGTTAAGCACTATCAAAGTTAGATATTCTTGATAGCTTCAACTAGTCACACAATCATGCAAAGCAATGATTAGAATAACTTCAAGCAAATGGTCTCCCAAATAGGATATAGAGATATGAATTTGATTAAGGACGCACCAAGAATTTCTTACTCAAACAAGGACCAAAAGATATGAGCAAAAAACTTCTAACAAAATAGAATCTTGTTTGAGCTAACATTCCAACCTAGGAACAAGATAATTAACAATATCAACTCTAAGTGGCACTACCACATATGTTCATAGAGAACCCCCAACGGGGTACCCCTTGCACATGCTACAAGAGCTATCCCATAACCAAAATGACAAGGCAAGCAGACAATGAGCATTTCAACGATCTTTTTATTTACTATGTGCATAGATTTTTATTGAGGATGCTTCACAAGATGCTCATTATGGTGATGCTGCAAGTTTCCACAATAATTAGGCATGGCTTAGGCTAGCGTCCCAGGCGTTTCTCTAATACAAAATACATAACTCCATGGACTTATAAGCTCCCTCTTTATTTCACACCAGTGACATCCATAGACAAAAGAGCATGATATCAATTGTGTACAAAGTACAAGTGCAATGTTGAAAACGTTCCCCGTGACAGCACGGTTCTGCTAATTCCAAGGTATAAGTGCAAGCATATACAACATAGATGACACACTGGTTCAAGTTTATTAGGGGCAAGGAATATAAAGTGTGCCATCAAGTTCGTGAGATCTTTAATCACTAAGTTTTCACATAACAAAATACTTTTTAATTGAAAGATAGCTGAAAACAAGAATATACTTGGAATGGTGTAACACACCATGCATAGGAATTTATAGTGAACACTTTGGAATAACTTGGTTTCTTGGGAGTTGGAAGCATGAGTAGAACTTACTCATACAAGTGGAGGCTAGCAAAATACTGGGAGCAACCAACTAACAGAGCAATAATGGCCATAATCATGCAGAGCAACAAAACATTACTAATCAAAGCATAGAGTGGTACTACAAGTCAAGGCCTAAATTATTATAGAGGCTATGGTGACTTGTTCATAGTCACAACATGGTGTAAGGATGTGCCAAGTCAACCCAAACAAAGCATCAAAGGAAAATACCATAATACTATGCTTTTGTATGCTAAAACAACACATGATTTATTCAAGGCACACTAAGCAATCCCAATTGTTTGGAACAAGACATGCTACAGAAATAATCACTAATCATAAGGTCAAAACAACACCTAGCATGTCATACTAAAGTCTAAGTCACAGTCAATGCAAGCTCCTCTTGCACTTATCAAGCAAGAACTTTCTACTCCTTTCCAACACCAAGCAACTTATTTGAAACAACACAACGAGAACGGGGTCCCAAACTACTTTACTCAAGAAAACTAAACAAACTAAGAAAACCAAATAAAAACTAAGACACTCCAAGAACAACACAACAGTGCATGAAACAATAAAAATGAAGTGTCTAGATAAACCTGAGCTTTTTATTGATGAAGAAGGGGATGCCTTGAGCATCCCCAAGCTTTAACGCTTGTACCTCTTGGATATTTCTTGGGGTGACACCGGGGTGGAATCCCCAAGCTTGAGATTTTTTCCATTCTTTATCTCATTACATCATCCTCTCTCTACACCTGAAATTTTTCCTTCATACAAAACTTTACACAATATTCATTAACAACATTAGTGTATTCAAAAGATAATAGACCTTTGAGTTTAGCTTTGGAACAGCAAAACTTTTCACTAAAAACACATGCTACTGTATCAAATCCTTCAAAAATCTCTATTCCCCAAAAGATAACTCAAAAAAGAATCAATAAGAAGCAAATGCAAATAATGGCAGAAATCTGTCAAAACAGACCAATAGGTAGAAATCGATTTTTTCGAAAATCTTCTGTTGCCCAAATAAAAAAGTGTTGAACTAATGAAAGTTATCTAACATACTGGGGGATGTATTCGTAAATTTTCAGCTCAATACAGCTTACAGAGACTCCTCACGAATTTTTATGGTGGAGGACAGAAATCTGTTTCGAGACAGCAACTTCCCAAATCTTACTTCCCTCTCATTAGAGGTCATTCTTGGCACAAAAAGAAAACAAAAAGTATAAGTAGAAGCCATTACTAAAGTAATAACTTCCAATACTCAAGGAAAGTATTGGGTTATCTCCCAACAAGTACTTTTCTTTAACGCATTTAAGTTAGGCACAAGAAGCAAGAAATCAAATATTTTCAAATGAAGAAGCATTAACCTTCCTTTCAAAGGAGGAGAAAAAAGCAACTTATCTTTCCTCATAGGTAAGTGTTCAATACCTTTCTTGAATGTAAATTGATATTTAATGGTGCTGTCGTGGTATTGCACGGCAGATGCTACTGGGGGTAGCTTACGTAGAGGGAGCAAGGCAACGTAGGAGAATCCGAGAGCGAGATTGGCACACGATGTACCCAGGTTCACGTCCCATCGGTGGAGGATCTCTACGTCCTGCTATCAATCCAGTATATGATCATAGATTGGTTTACATGGGAGCCGCCGTAGGCGGAGGGAGAGACTAGATCTAATCTAATGTAGGAGAAGATACCCCGTGGGGGTGCCCCTGGTGGCTTTATATATGCAGCCACCTAGGGTTTACAAGTGCACTAATGGGCTTTGTATTGGAGTCGCCGTCTTGGGCCTCCAGTCGGCGCCACTCGTCTGGGTCCAGCATGCACCAGTCGCCGAATTGGGCGAGTCGACCCGCTCAGGGCTAGGTTTCAGTCGGCTCGATCCAGCTGGCGAATCCGCTTCGTGGGTATACCCCGATTGGTATTCCCCCATCAGTAGTCTCCGAGCGCGTTGTTGATTCGACGCGGGCTTGAGGCAGGGCACGGAGAGTCTTGACGATGGGTCGTGGCAAATCGGCGATGAGATCCTGAACAGAGAAAAGAACCGTGAAGCGGGAGGCGGTCGGCGCGAGCCAGTCGGTGATGGCCAGTTGGCGAAAGACGCAGGGTGTCGGTGAAGCCGCCAGTTGCGGCGAGTCCCCGAACGTGGAGCGTGCCGAGTCCCCGAGCGTGGCGAGTGGCGAGGTCGAGCGACCGGCGAGTGGCGCTGTCTGTAGCACGCCGAGTCCCCGAGCGCGTTGAGTACGCGAGGGCGAGTCCGCGGTGGAGAGTCCCCGAGCGTGTTGAGTACGCGAGGGAGAGTCCGCGGTAGAGAGTCCCCGAGCGTGTTGAGTACGCGAGTGGAGATTCCGCGGTGGCGAGTCGACGAGGGCGAGCCACGGTCGTGGAACCACGCGTACACGCAGCATGCCTAGGAGTAGTCCCCGAGGCTCGAGTTGACTTGTAGAGGCGACTTGAGGCTCATATTTTTGAAAATAGTAGTGGTTGTTGCCGAGCGTGGCGAGTGGCGAGGTCGAGCGACCGGCGGGCGCTGATTCCCCGAGCGCGGCGAGTTCGCGATGATTGCGAGTTCGCGAGGGGAGAGTCCCCGAGCGCGGCGAGTCCGCGATGATTGCGAGTCCGCGAGGGGAGAGTCCCCGAGCTTGGCGAGTCCGCGATGATTGCAAGTCCGCGAGGGGAGAGTCCCCGAGCGTGGCGAGTCCGCGATGATTGCGAGTCCGCGAGGGGAGAGTCCCCGAGCATGGCGAGTCCGCGATGGTTGCGAGTCCGCGAGGGGAAATTCCTCGAGCGTGGCGAGTCCGCGATGAAGCTTATCGCGTTGTTTCTGTTAGCGAGTCTCTCGTCTTGGCCCGGGGGGCCAGTCGCATGGCGACTCCAAAGATGGCTCTCGGCTTGGCGTTCTTCCTGGACGATCCGAGGCTCGGTTTGCGAGTCCTCGTCCGCAATACTTTGCCGTGCGAGTCGCACTGTCTAAGGTTGAGGAGGACATGGTGCTGTTTGTGTAGCACTACCATTTGTCTTGGCCCAGAAGGCCAGTCGAGCAAGGCGACTCCAATGATGGCTCTCGGTTAGCGTTTTTCGTGGACGATCCGAGGCTCGGTTTGCGAGTCCTCGTCCGCACTACTTGGCCATTGCGAGTCGCTCTTTCAAAGGTTGACAAAGGCGAATTGATTTTTCCCGAGGGGAAGAGAAGCCCAGTGGTGAGTCCATGCAGCGTGGCATGTGACCCTCTCTGGCGACTTGGACGATGAAGGTCCCTTGGTAGGCACGGCGTATGCATTCGACGTAGCCGGAAAGGGTCGGCGCGGCGGACACAGGGTCGACGTGGCGGATGGAGGCCGCGCTATGGCGAAGTCGACGCGGTGGATAGAGGTCGCGTTATGGCGATGTCGACATGGCGGACACGGGATCGACGCGGCGGACAGGGGTCGCGCTATGGCGAAGTCAACGCGGCGGACACGGGGTCGACGCGGCAGACAGAGGTCGCGCTATGGCGAAGTCGACGCGGCGGACACGGGGTCGACGCGGCGGACAGAGGTCGCGCTATGGCGAAATCGACGCGGCGGACACGGGGTTGACGCCGCGGACGGAGGTCGCGTTATGGCGAAATCAACGCGGCAGGCAAGTCCGCAACGGGAGAGTCCCCGATCCTAGCGAGTCTGCGTTTAAACGTGTCCGCGTTTAGGCGAGCTTCGGAGCATGACGAGTTGACGACGGCGAGTCCATGACTGTGAGACCGCGACAGGCGAATACCCAAGCCTAGCGAGTCCGCGTCTAAGCGTGTCCGAGTTTAGGCAAGATCCGAAGCATGGAGAGTCGGCGGGGCGAGTCCATGACGGGTGAGACCGCGGCGGGAAAATACCCGAGTGTGACAAGTCTGCAAGAGACGAATCGCGAGAGGCCTAGGCAAGTCTCCCGAGCTAGAAGAGTCCACGAGAGCGACGATCCCGCTAGGAGCGAGTCGTGAGTCCCGAGTATGGCGTTTAGCCGAAAAAAGTAGACGTGGCTGACTTGATCAGGTAGACACGCCGCACGTATCTGGGCCTCGAGAGTGCGGAGTCGTGGCGACGGAGTCAATTGCGGCAGGATCATGTGACGTTTAGCCCAAAGGAGGTGACACGCAGGTTTTCCTTGCCTTCATAGCTTAAATCTCACGCGGTATGTGCAGAGGAAACAACATTCAAAGAATTAGTAAGAATAATGTAATTGGCCAACAGATTAAGCAATGCATGAGACTGAATAGAGAAACTCATTAATCGGGCAGGTTTGCGTGCTAGAAGGTCTTCATTATGGATAGACCAACGGGCTTTCCTCAAGCTTTATGTACGTACACGTCGAATACTTGCCCATGCGTGTAGATTTTGCAAGGCAAACGAGATTCAGCCAAATCCTTCTCTGGTTGGCTCCGTGAAGGTACGCGCATGTGACCTTGATCACCTTCATCTCTTCTCTTCTTGATGAGCATGGCACATGTTTATGTGATTTCAACGCTCGGTGTATAGGACTTCCGTCTGGAATTGGAGTCAGCTCTGTAGATGGCACCCGGTTGCGGGAGTCGCGCTTTACGGAGGGCATGGTTTCCGCATGCAGTAAATCAAGAGAGCCTTCTACGAGTGCTACAAAACAGCTCTGGTGTATTAACTAAATAAATAATTGACTGAATAAATAATTGAGTAGTAAGGAAGAACATCACCAGTCCATCAACGCATCTAGATTTTGATGCTCGCGTCAGGCCTGCCCAATCCAGGCACTGCCAGATCGCCGCGACCAGATGTCTCCAGCCCGATATGGCACCGCACAAGCATAGGCAGAGCCGACCGCCCAGTATCTTCATAGCAAGATCATCCGCGGCGAGGGAGCCTCGTTGACGAAGAATTTGAAGGGATCTCGTTCAGATTATCACCCTCCAAGCACCGCTTGCCCCACGGTGGGTGCCAACTGTCGTGGTATTGCACGGCAGATGCTACTGGGGGTAGCTTACATAGAGGGAGCAAGGCGATGTAGGAGAATCCGGAAGCGAGATTGGCACACGATGTACCCAGGTTCACGTCCCCTCGGTGGAGGATCGCTACGTCCTGCTATCAATCCAGTATATGATCATAGATTGGTTTACATGGGAGCCGCCGTAGGCGGAGGAAGAGACTAGATCTAATCTAATGTAGGAGAAGATACCCCGTGGGGGTGCCACTGGTGGCTTTATATATGCAGCCACCTAGGGTTTACAAGTGCACTAATGGGCTTTGTATTGGAGTCGCCGTCTTGGGCCTCCAGTCGGCGCCACTCGTCTGGGTCCATCATGCACCAGTCGCCGAATTGGGCGAGTCGACCCGCTCAGGGCTAGGTTTCAGTCGGCTCGATCCAGCTGGCGAATCCTCTTCGTGGGTATACCCCGATTGGTATTCCCCCATCAGTGAATGATGTCACCAACAGTTCTAAAAAAAGGTCTTCCCAAAGTAATAGGACAAGAAGCATTGTATTTGTAAGACCCCACCTTTATAAAGGTAAAGGTCTCTGTGTTGCAATGCTAGTCCCTGGATCAATAGCTAGCATCCACAGTTTAAGATGTAATATCAAGAAACAAAGGTCATAATACAACTTTATAACCAGGAATAAAATAATTCATTACATCTTACATAGCTCATATGAATATCTCATTACAATGCAGCAGATATAACTATAGCATGGAGTCCTTCATCTTCAAAGTGCCACAGGCAATCATGTTGGTTTTAGACTTGTAATCCTAATCAACTCACTTCACTAACATCAAACAAACCTGCAACATAATAAGTTACAGCCACAAGGGTCAATACATTTGAATTGTATTGGCAAGTGATACTATGGTAGAATAGTGGTATCTATCATCTATATGCATTTGTCTAAGTGAAGCTTAGCCTTGGTTTGCTCAAAATAGGTTTTACTTATCCTTTGAAAATACTAAGTTTTTATTTGTCAAAATCACCCAAGGCATCTACCAATCAAAGATTGAAGATCCTTTAACCCTTGTTCAACCATAAGATTTTAACTTAGAAATTGGGATGAGGAGATCCTTGATAGCTTCCATGTCTTGATGCTCAAATTGTCCATTTTTGGGGACACGGCTAAGTACTTAGATTTTACTCTCGAGAGAGGTGGTGCACTTTCCCCACAAAACTCGACATGCATCGAGACAAGATCTTTTAGAAGCCTTCCCTTAGACCAAAATGGATGCGTTCCCAAACCTATCACCCCCTACCACCAACTGTCCATCTGGCTAAGTTATTGCAACCTATATGATCCAGGCAGAGCCCATATTGCCATGTGGCTGCACTTGAAGCTTCTCAATATTTGACATCTCAAATCTCTTTGTTCCTGGGTGGCTTTCCACAAGTGATATACACTAGGGTAGGCCATAAATATGGGGCCCTGTGTAACCACTCAACATAACCCATTCACACCATTCCACCCAGGTGATTCATTCATATAGTTGTTTTATTAAACAAAACACAAGTCATAGACTTAGAAATATTTCATAGCATGAATATAATCCACCCTTGTTTTCTACTAGCTAAGTTAAGCATGATAGTAGTAGGGATCTTAACTTAGGAAAATTCTACTAAGGCATCATCTACTAGGATTTCCCAAGGCATAACATACTTAGTAAAAATTCCATGCAAGTCCTACTCAAAATATCACTAATGCATAGTGAAAATAATAGGACAAAGTATGAAGCACCACCTGCCTTTTTAGTAGAGAATATAGATTCACTCCTTGATCTTGCAATTGTCACACTCTTCAAATTATACTACAATTCAATAAAGGCACAAATTCAATCTAGCATTCAAATAATTCACCACATAAAATAAAGAAAACAAAACAATGCATGCAAGCATGCAAAATATTGTTTTATTGGAATAGTGGTTTCTAATAGGCTATAAACATTTTAAACACAAATTGGTCATTTATAAAAGTGGCAAAACCATTTAAAATTAAGTTAGTGAAGATGGGCCATTTAAATCATTTTGTTTTGCTAGAAATGATTTAAATCAAAGTAATAATTTCTAGTGTTAGCCAAATGTTTTTTAAACACAAATGTCAGTGTTTATGGTCAAAGTATTTAAAAACAAATCTATTTACAAAAGGTTTTCACCCAAAATCATTTTTAAATCAAAGCAACATTTTATTTTTTCTAGAAATGCCTTTAATCAAAGAAATAATTTTCTAGGGTTTAATCAAATACATTTTTAAATCCAAAACTTATTGTTTAGGGTCAAAGAGTTTAATTCAACCCATTTACAAAAGTTTTTACTCAAAAATCATTCTTAAATCAAGCACCATTTTTATTTTACTAGAAAAGCTTTTTATTCAAAGGAATAATTCCTTAGTGTCACAAAATATACTTTTAAATCCAAAGGTTAGTTTTTATGGTCAGTGGGTTCAAAAGAAATCATTTACAAAAGATTTTACCCTAAAATCATTTTTAGAATAAATTTTATACACAAAATAAACCTAATACTTTTTCTGCAAAAACATCTACATTTACAGAAGCAAAACACTAAACAAAGGGCATGGTTGCAAAGCTTTTATTTTTATTAATCCAGTAATATAAAATTTGTAAATTTTGGACGTGTAGATTAAAAGTTATGAATTTTATAAAATCATACATCTAATAGAAAAGTTTCTGTTTAAAAAAAAAACCTGTGCCACGCGTCTTTGTCCTATTGGTTAGTACCGGTTCGGTGGGATCGCGTAGCATGGATCGTAAGATCTAAATACAATCATGAGGCACAGATGAATTCGTACCCCTTCGTTAAGTCATCTAATCCTATGCGTCGGATCTAGATCTAACGCTTCTGAGCACCCTAACCATGATCTGGCGGTGTTGCGACGGTGGACGGCGGTGGCGTGCTCGGGAAGATGCGTTCCGGTGAAACCAGGAAGCGCGGGAGAGGGAGGAGGAGCTCACAGTGTTCGCAGGGGTGTGGCGAAGCTCGATGTGGTTGTTGTAGATGGATGGGTGCATGGAGATGATGGCGATTCCTCGCCGGAGTAGCTTCTGTCGATGGTGCGCTCGGGCTGTCATTGTTGGCGATGTTACGGACCGCGCTAAGACAAACAGAAGGTTGCGTTAGATGCGTACGGGGTCGGGGATCACACACGTATCACCGCAAGGAAGAGGGGAAGCCGGGGCTTACGGGGAAAGGTCGCCAGAGTGGACGCGGTCGTCGGTGGTGCTCTGACGTTGACGTTGCTGACGCTGTGGGGCATGCGCGGGCTAGCTAGGGATGCTGGTAGATGCGTACGGGTTCGCTGGTCATACTCGTGGAAGATAGGGGCAGGGAGGTGGTCGAGGTTGGCCGGAATCGTCGGAGGAGCTCACCGGAGCAGTGGAGCTTGCCGCGAGAAATTCGGGCAGCCTATGGGCGACGAGTGTGTGGCGTCTGGGGGGAAAGGTAGAGTGGACGATGGCGTTTAAGAGAGCGTGGTCGCTGGCGAGAATTGATCAACCATTGATGGGAATTAATGCCGCGAAATCAACATAGATAACAGCCGGCGTGATTTGGGGATGAATGGTTCTCGCGGGGACGATGATGACGAGGCAGTGGGGCTGCGTTGTCAGCGAGAGAGTGAGGGTTACGCGTGGGATCCTCTGGCCAGTGACGGCGCGGGTCTGAGTTTGAGTAAGAAAACGCTTCGCGGGGGAGGAGAGAGTGGCTGACTGTTGGGCCTGATGGGCTGGGGTTTCTGGGCTGGGTTTGTTTCATTTTTTCTTTTCTGTTTCTTTTTCCTTTTTCTATTTTGATTTTCTATTTTGTTTTGATTCAAATGATTTAAACTCAATTTGAATTCAGGTTTTTGACAAACCTTTTCTAAATCCTTTCAGTAAGTTTTATCTGTTTAATAATGTATTTTAAAGACCATTTTGGAATAATTCTTTTATTCATTTATGGTTTATTATTTATTTATAATAGGCACTTGCCTTTATTCAAATAAGATTTTAATTATATTTTCAAACTCTTATTTGAATTCTAATTTTCACCAAACCTTTTTCAGTAGGTCTTATTTATTCAATAGTGTGTTAAATAATTCATTTTGAATTATTTAAAATATTTTAATATGATTTATTAATCATTTAAATTGGGCAATTGTATTTATTCAAATAAAATCAAATATGGTTTTAATCCCATATAAATTTTATTCAAATAATTCTTTTATTCCTTTTAAGTTAATTAGATAACTTTTATTCCCTTTAGGCAAATTCCAATTTATTATTTTCTCGTGATTTAATTAATCATTTCTATTTAGGGATTTTGTCTTCATTCAAATGGAATTTAATTTGGTTAATGCCATATAATTTTATTTGAATATTCTTTATCCCTTTAGGCAAATTCCATATAACTTCCATTTGTTTATGGATTTGGCAAAGATTTAATTTGACTTTTAAATATTCCTTATTTATTTATTTATTTAATCTTTGTCTTATAAAATCCATATCTTTTTATTTATAGATCCAAAATTGGTGATTCCAATTCGTAGCATGGAAAACAAAAATTTCTACCGCATACAAACAAACAAGCCAAGATCTATCTACTAGATTGTAGCAACGAGTCGATAGAATAACTCACCCTCGAAGATTCCAAAGTGTTTAACAAGAGCAGATTCCCGTGGGTGATGTAGTCGTACTCTTGCCGATCTCAAGATCGGGTAGACGATCCTTCCAAGGCCATGTTCCCAAGCGCTCCCTGATGGTCACATCGCGGTACTCGATGAAGACCTTCCTCTCCTTGTTCCAAAGAAAATGGAGGTTGTTGCACTCTCCTCGCGATTCCGGCAGCACGACGGCGTGGTACCGAAAGTAGAGGGGAGATCTCGCAGGGCTTCGCCTTAAGCCGGAGCGAGTATGGTGGACTATGAGAGAGGCCTTGGTGATCTAGGGTTTAGAGGCACCAAGTAGAGAGGGCTAGGCCGGCGGCTAGGGCAAGGGGAGAGCGCCAAGTCGGCGGCTAGGGCAAACCCTAGGGCGCGGCGGCTGCAGGAGGGCCGACGGCTAGGGTTAGTGTTTTGGTGGAGCAAGGTGTGTATCTAGAGGGGCACCCCTGCCCCTCCTTTTATAGGTGGGAGGGTGCCAGCCAGGGGAGGAGAGTCCTCCCCCAAGTCGGCCTCCTTGGCCGGCGGGTTGAGGGAGCGGAACTCCTCCCAAGTAGGTTTCCTACTCTCCCTCCACCAAGCAAAACTGTCGTTTGACTTTTCAAATTGGCGTTTGACTTTTCAAACTAGGATTTGATTTATCCCTTTATTTTGCCCAGCGATGACACCTAGTACATGATGCAACTATTCCAACTTGTTATGACACATTCATGTACCCTTCCCCTCCAGAGTGCCGGACCTTCCGGAACCTTCTAGAACATTCCCCATGAAAACACCTGAATCATTCTCCAACTCCAAAACAGAACTTTCCTTATATGAATCTAATTCTCCGGACCATTCCGGATCTCCTCGTGATATCCCGGATCCCATCCGAGACTCCAAACAACATTCGGTCTCTTACTCATCATTCCATAACTACTCAACAACATCGAATCCTTAAGTGTGTCTCCCTACGGTTCGTGAATTATGCGGACATGATCGAGACACTTCTCCGAACAATAACCAATAGAGGAATCTGGAAATTCATATGGCTCCCACATATTTCTACGATTACTTTGCAATCGAATGAACCACTTACATACAATACCAATTTCCCTTTGTCTCACGATAGTTTACTTATCCGAGGTTTTGATCGTCGGTATCTCTGCATACCTAGTTCAACCTCGTTACCGATAAGTACTCTTTTCTCGTTCCCGTGATATGTGATCCCTTGTGAGCCAGTCACATGCTTGCAAGCTAATTGGATGACATTCCACCGAGACGGCCCAGAGTATATCTATCCATCATATGGATGGACAAATCCCATTCTTGATCCATGTGTCTCAACCCATACTTTCCAAACACTCAATGTCACCTTTATAGCCACCCAGTTACGGTGTGGTGTTTGATGTCATCAAAGCATCCTTCCGGTGATGGTGATAAGCATGATCTCATGGTCGAAAGAATTAGGTTACTATGTATCAGAAAGCTTATAGCAATTGAACTATTAAAATGATTTGATCTTTATGCTACGCTTATCTATAGGAGTATGTCCATCATACCATTCTCCTAATGATATGATCTTGTTGTTAATAACATCTCAATGTTCATGATAGGGAAACCACAATCATTTATTAACCAACAAGCTAGCATTATGAAGAGGCTTTACTAGGGACTCTAATTTAGTTTACAAATCACACAAGTATTAATGTTTCCTGGTTAATACTATTATAGCATGAATGTAAACATTTATCATAAACACAAAGATATAATAATAACTATATTTATTATTGCCTCTAGGGCATATCTCCAACAGTCTCCCACTTGCACTAGAGTCAACTAATCTAGATTACATGGTAATATACCGAACACCCATGGCAGTTTGGTGTTGGTCATGTTTTGCCCTCGGGAGAGGTTTAGTCAACGGATCCGCCACATTCAGATCTGTGTGTACTTTGCAAATCTTTATGTCACCATCTTGGACATGTTCTCGAATAGCGTGAAAACGTAGCTTGATGTGCTTCAGCTTCTTGTGTGACCTTGGTTCTTGCGCATTGGCTATGGCGCCCATGTTATCACAGTAGATAGACATTGGGTCCAGCGCACTTGGAACCACACCGAGATCTATAATGAACTCCTTCATCCATATCGCTTCTTGTGAAGCCTCCGAAGCAGCTATGTATTCCGATTCAGTTGAAGATCTCGCCACAACGCTTTGCTTTGCACTCCTCCAGCTAACTGCTGCACCATTCAAAGTAAATACGTATCCAGATTGTGATTTAGAATCATCCGGATCGATGTTCCAACTAGCATTGGTGTAACCATTAACAACGAGTTGTTCATCACCTCCATAAGAAAGAACCATATCCTTAGTTCTTCTTAAGTACTTAAGGATGTTTTTGACCGCTGTCCAATGATCCACTCCTGGATCACTTTGATATCTGCTAGTTAAACTAACAGCATATGCAATGTCGGGTCTAGTACATAGCATAGCATACATTAGAGATCCTATGGCTGAGGCATAGGGAGTCTTACTCATCCTTTCTCTATCTTCTGCCGTTGCTGGACTTTGAGTTTTACTCAACGTCGTATTGGGCAACATGGGCAAGAAACCTTTCTTGCTATCTTCCATTCCAAATCTCTTTAGAACTTTGTCCAAATATTTACTTTGTGACAATGATATTAGGCATCTCGATCTATCTCTATAAATATTTATGCCTAATATGTAAGCTGCTTCGCCAAGATCTTTCATTGAAAAACTATTATTCAAATATTCCTTGACACTATTAAGAAGGTCTACATCAATCCCAATCAACAATATGTCATCTACATATAGTATTAAGAATGCTACAGAGCTCCCACTCACTTTCTTGTAAATACAAGCTTCTCCATAAGTTTGTATAAAACCAAAAATTTTGATTACCTTATCAAAACGTTGATTCCAACTTCGGGATGCTTGCTTCAATCCATATATGGACCGTTGAAGTTTGCATACCTTGTTAGCATCTTTAGGATCGACAAAACCTTTGGGTTGCATCATATACAACTCTTCATCAATGTCTCCATTGAGGAATGCTGTTTTGACATCCATCTGCCATATCTCATAATCGTAATATGCAGCGATTGCTAACAAAATCCTCACAAACTTTAGCTTCGCTACTGGTGAGAAAGTCTCATCGTAGTCAACTCCTTGAATTTGTCGAAACCCTTTTGCGACAAGTCGAGCTTTATAGACAGTTACATTGCCATCAGCATCTGTTTTCTTCCTGAAAATCCATTTGTTCTCGACAGCCTTTCGGCCATCCGGTAAGTCCACCAATGTCCATACTTGGTTTTCGTACATGGATCCAATCTCGGATTTCATGGCTTCTTGCCATTTATTGAAATCTGGGCTCATCATCGCTTCCTCATATGTCGCAGGGTCATCAGTGTTGTCCACCAACATGACACTCATAACAGGATCATACCAATCAGGAGTGGTACGAGTTCTCGTTGACCTGCGAGGCTCTGTAGCAACTTCAACCAAAGTTTCATGATCATCATCATTAGCTTCCTCTCTTATTGGTGCAGGCACCACAGGAACTTCTTCCGGTGCTGCGCTACTCGCAAGTTTGAGAGAAGGTTCAACAACCTCGTCGAGTTCTACTTTCCTTCCAATCACTTCTTTCGAGAGAAATTCCTTCTCTAGAAAGGATCCATTCTTGGCAACGAAGATTTTGCCTTCGGATCTATGATAGAAGGTATACCAATAGTTTCCTTTGGGTATCCTATGAACACGCATTTTTCCGCTTTGGGTTCAAGCTTGGCCAGCTGTAACTTCTTTACATAGGCTTCGCAACCCCAAACTTTAAGGAACGACAATTTAGGTTTCTTCCCAAACCATAATTCATACGGTGCCGTTTCAAAGGATTTAGATGGTGCCCTATTTAAAGTGAATGTGGTTGTTTCTAATGCATAACCCCAAAATGATAGCGGTAAATCTGTAAGTGACATCATAGAACGAACCATATCTAAGAGAGTTCGATTACGACGTTCGAACACACCATTACGCTGTGGTGTTCCCGGTGGTGTCAATTGTGAAAGTATTCCGCATTTCTTTAAATGCTCGCCAAACTCGTAACTTAGATATTCACCTCCACGATCAGAACGTAGAAATTTAATCTTCTTGTTATGTTGATTCTCCACCTCACTTTGAAATTCCTTAAACTTCTCGAAAGTTTCGGACTTATGTTTCATGAAATATATATACCCATATCTACTCAAGTAATCCGTGAAGGTAAGAACATAACGATAACCACCGCGCGATGCTACACTCATTGGACCACACACATCGGTATGTATGATTTCCAATAAGTCCGTAGCTCGCTCCATCATACCAGAAAATGGAGTCTTAGTCATTTTACCCATCAAACATGCTTCGCATCTTTCAAGTGATTCGAAATCAAGCGATTCAAGAAGTCCATTGGAATGGAGTTTCTTCATACGCTTCACTCCAATGTGACCAAGACGACAGTGCCACATATAGGTCGAGTTATCGCTCAATTTCAAACGATTAGCTTCAATGTTATTAATATGTGTATTTCCACTATCGAGATTCAATAAGAATAGACCATCTATCAAAGGTGCATGTGCATAAAACATATTACTCATATAAATCGAACAACCATTCTCGGACTTAAACAAGTAACCGTCTCACAATAAACAAGATCCCGATATAATGTTCATGCTTAACGCAGGCACCAAATAACAATTATTTAAGTATAAAACTAATCCCGATGGTAGATGAAGAGGTAGCGTGCCGACCGCGATGACATCAACCTTTGATCCATTTCCAACGCGCATCGTCACCTCGTTCTTCGCTAGCTTCCTTTTATTTTGCAGCACCTGTTTCGAGTTACAAATATGAGCAACCGAACCAGTATCAAATACCCAGGCACTACTACGAGTACTAGTGAGATACACATCAATAACAAGTATATCGGATATACCTTTCTTCTTGATGTTGCCGTTCTTCAAATCCGCCAAGTACTTTGGGCAATTCCGCTTCCAGTGACCTTCTCCCTTGCAGTAAAAGCACTCAGTAGCAGGCTTAGGTCCAGCCTTGGTCTTCTTCGCCGGTGCGGCAACTTTCTTACCGCCCTTCTTGAAGTTTCCCTTTTGCTTAGACTTGCCTTTCTTGAATTTGATGGTCTTATTGACCATAAACACTTGGTGCTCTTTCTTGATCTCCACTTCTGCAGATTTCAACATGGAGAAGAGTTCTGGCAACTGCTTGTTCATGCTTTGCATATTGTAGTTCATCACAAAGTTCTTGTAACTTGGTGGCAGTGATTGGAGGACACGGTAAATCACCAAAGCATTAGGAATCACTATACCCAAGCTTTGGAGTTTGTTTGCGTGCCTAGACATCTTAAACACATGCTCACTAACGGAGCTGCCCTCTTCCATCTTGCAGTTAAAGAACTTTTCAGAAGCCTCATAACTCTCAACTGCCGCGTGAGTCTCAAATATCAATTTGAGTTCACGGACAATATCATGTGGGTCATGGTTCTCAAACATTTTCTAAAGCTCCGATTCCAAACCATATAAGATAGCACACTGAACTGTGGAGTACTGATTCTTCCGAGTGAGGTAAACATTCTTTACTTCATCGGTAGCATCAGCTGCAGGCGGGTCACCCAGCGATGCATCCAGCATTGAGGACAATCCTCAAATTGCGGAACCAATCCGTGAAGTTGCTTCCATTGTTTTTCAACTTTTCTTTCTCTAGGAACGCATTAAAATTGATGGTAGGGGCCGCCATTGATCTACAACATATTTGCAATAATTTAGACTAAGTTTATGACAAATTGAGTTCTAATTAATAGTTAAATTAATCTAGGTGAACTCCCACTCAAAACAATATCCCTCTCATTGTTTTAGTGATCACATGAACCAAATCCACCACATCAAAACCGATCATCATGAGAGTTGATGTAGCTTCAATGGCGAACAATCGACATGTTCATCATATCTTCTATAAGATTCATGCTTTACCTTTCGGCGATCCGTGTTCCGAGACCATGTCTGTACATGCTAGGCTCGTCAAGATCAAACCTTAGCTTCCACATGAGCAAATCTGGCTTGCTCACATTGTATACACTTGCAGAATCTAACACACCCGATCATCACGTGGTGCTTCGAAACAACAAGCTTTAGCAACGGTGCTTACTAAGGATGAACACTTTAAAACTTGAAATTTATGTGCATGAGGGATCATATTATAATGCTACCATCGTTAACTAAGCAATACAAGATGCAGAAAGGATTAACATCACATGCAATTCATAATATGTGATATGATATGGCCTTTCTTCTTTGTGCTTCCTATCTCCATCTTCAAGCACGAACATGATCTCCATCATCATCGGCATTGCATCAAGGTCAATGACGCCATTCCATGGTTGTCGTCCACCAGCTCCAACTATTACAACTACTTTGAATAGACACGCGGGTCTTAACAGAAATTAAAGACAACCATATGGCTCCCGCAGGTTGCCAACTTACAATAAGTAACATTGCATACATCAAATATAATCACAATCATGGCCATATCACATCACAGCACACCCCTGCAAAACAAAGTTAGACGCCTCTAATTTTCTTTGCATATTTTACGTGGTTTGGGGCTTTCAATAAGTGTCGCTCTAACTTACGAACAAGAACCACAACGTTGATGTTTGAACTATCAAGTGCCTGTTGTAAATTGGATCTATACTATAATGGGAGAGACAGACACCCGCAAAGCCACTTATGCAATACAAGTTGCATGTTGAGCATGGAGCAAGTCTCATGAACGATGTCATGTAAGGTTAGCCCGGGCCGCTTCATCCCATCATATCGCAAGATGCGAAGTACACAAGAAGCAATTGATAATAAAAGCACCACCGCCCATAATGACCATTGTGTTCTACTCGTGCAACAGATCTACATATAGACACGGCTCTGATACCACTGTAGGGGTTCGTAGCATGGAAAACAAAAAATTTCTACCGCATACAAACAAACAAGCCAAGATCTATCTACTAGATTGTAGCAACGAGTCGATAGAATAACTCACCCTCGAAGATTCCAAAGTGTTTAACGAGAGCAGATTCTCGTGGGTGATGTAGTCGTACTCTTGGCGATCTCAAGATCGGGTAGACGATCCTTCCGGCGCTGCATTCCGGCAGTGCTCCCATGATCAGTCACACGTCGATTACTCGATGAAGACCTTCCTCTCCCTTGTTCCAGCAATGGAGGTTGTAGCACTCTCCTCGCGATTCCGGCAGCACGACGGCGTGGTACCGGAAGTAGAGGGGAGATCTCGTAGGGCTTCGCCTTAAGCCGGAGCGAGTATGGTGGACTATGAGAGAGGCCTTGGTGATCTAGGGTTTAGAGGCACCAAGGATAGAGGGCTAGGCCGGCGGCTAGGGCAAGGGGAGAGCCCCAAGTCGGCGGCTAGGGCAAACCCTAGGGCGGCGGCGGCGGCTGCAGGAGGGCCGGCGGCTAGGGTTAGGGTTTTGGTGGAGCAAGGTGTGTATCTAGAGGGGCACCCCTGCCCCTCCTTTTATAGGTGGGAGGGCGCCGGCCAGGGGAGGAGATTCCTCCCCAAGTCGTCCTCCTTGGCCGGCGGGTGTAGGGAGAGGAACTCCTCCCCAAGTAGGTTTCCTACTCTCCCTCCACCAAGCAAAACTGTCGTTTGACTTTTCAAATTAGCGTTTGACTTTTCAAACTATGATTTGATTTAACCCTTTATTTTGCCTAGCGATGGCACCTAGTACATGATGCAAACATTCCAACTTGTTATGACACATTCATGTACCCTTCCCCTCCGGAGTGCCGGACCTTCCGGAACCTTCTAGAACATTCCCGATGAAAACACCTGAATCATTCTCCAACTCCGAAACAGAACTTTCCTTATATGAATCTTATTCTCCGGACCATTCCGGATCTCCTCGTGATATCCCGGATCCCATCCGAGACTCCGAACAACATTCGGTCTCTTACTCATCATTCCATAACTACTGGATTGGTAGCAGGACGTAGCGATCCTCCACCGAGGGGACGTGAACCTGGGTACATCGTGTGCCAATCTCGCTCCCGGATTCTCCTACGTCGCCTTGCTCCATCTACGTAAGCTACCCCTAGTAGCATCTGCCGTGCAATACCACGACAGTTGGCGCCCACCGTGGGGCTAGCGGTGCTTGGAGGGTGATAATCCGGGCGGGATCCTCAAGTTCTTCATCAACAAATCTGCAACGACGTATCGTCTCTACACCGCGAGCCACGCGCGGCTGACTCGCCACTGAGAATACCCAGATCGAATCAGCAGATCGATTTGTGGTGCCATGCAATTAACAAAGACGTCTCTTCGTCTACGCGCGCCAAGGAGATCGACGTGATGGTTCCTACCAGCGATAAAGCGGTGAAAGCTATTCTTGATCCCTTATTTATCTTTCTCATTGATCACTTCTTTTGATTATTTTATAAAGCGACCTGATGCCCTGCGTGCGTGTTGTTGCCACATAAACTCGTTTGGAGAATCGCTGGATCGGAGCACGTGTCCATATACGCAAGGACTCTCCGCACATGCCAGTAACTTCCACCGTCTGCACCCGTGTATGATCTGATCGCGGCTCACTGAAAAACAAGTAGCCAAAGTGCTGCCACTGTTTTACAAGCACGCCACCATAGCACTGTTTTACAAGCACGCCACCATATCAGCAAAGGCCTCAGACCCTGATGTCGAATCAAAAAGCAAGGATGTGAAGCGAAGCCGTGCTCATGCCCGAAGATCAAACGCACATGGACATATTAATTTAAGATTAGACTAATCGCTCTGTACGTGATTTTTCATATGCACCGTTTGGAGAATTGCGCCCTGGACCTTCAACTACGGCCATCGCCATTATTAGCAGCGGCGTGGTCGGCTTCGCCCTCATCACGACCGAGCGCCTACAAGACCAAAACCAGACCAGCACCGCGGCGCACGAATAATGGTGCAATGTGCCATCCGTGTCTCGGAGACAGTCTACTTCTGGGCGTGCAGTCCACTCGCCGTTTCCGTCCGCAGCGGCTCCGATGATTTCTCCGCGCTCGGGGGAATCGCTGCGCCCGCCTCGGACTTGCCCCTCACGGATACGCCATGCTCCAGAATTCGCATAAACGCAGACTCGCTAGGCTCGCGAACTCGCCATGTTCGGTGACTCGCCCATCGCCGGCTCGTCGCGCCCATGCCGGCTCGCCATGCTCGGGAACTTGTCTGACGCGGATTCGCCATCGCCAAAATGGTCTGGCGTCTTTCTCGCCTCTCGCCGCGCTCGGAAACTCGGCATCTGCCGTTGCCTGACCTCGGCACTCGCCATGCTCTGGACCTTGCCTAAACTAGCGGACACTTAGCGGACTTCGCTTTTAGGCGGCGTCGACTTCGCCATAGCGCGACCTCTGTCCGCCGCGTCGACTTCGCCATAGCGCGACCCCCGTCCGCCGCGTCGACCCCGCGTCCGCCGCGTCGACTTCGCCATAGCGCGACCTCCGTCCGCCGCGTCGACCCCGCGTCCGCCGCGTCGACTTCGCCATAGCGCGACCTCCGTCCGCCGCGTCGACCCCGCGTCCGCCGCGTCCACTTCGCCATAGCGCGACCTCCATCCGCCGCGTTGACCCCGTGTCCGCCGTGTCGACTTCGCCACAGCGCGACCTCCGTCCGCCGCGTCAACCCCGTGTCCGCCGCGTCGACTTCGCCATAGTGCGATCACTGTTCGCCGCGTCGACTTTTTCCGGTTAAACGCCGTGCGACCCCGTCCGCTGTGTCGAATACGTACGTCACGCCTACTAAGGGACCTTCATCGTCCGAGTCGCCAGAGAGGGTCGCATGCCATGCTGCATGGACTCACCACTGGGCTTCTCTTCCCTCCGGGAAAAATCAATTCGCCTTTTTCAACCTTTGAAAGAGCGACTCGCAATGGCCAAGTAGTGCGGACGAGGACTCGCAGACCGAGCCTCGGATCGTCCACAAAAAACGCTAACCGAGAGCCATCATTGGAGTCGCCTTGCTCGATTGACCTTCCGGACCAAGACAAATGGTAGTGCTACACAAACGGCACCATGTCCTCTTCAACCTTAGACAAAGGCGACTAAATGCGGCTAAATCATGGACGAGGACTCGCAAACCGAGCCTCGGATCGTCCAGAAAGAACGCCAAGCCGAGAGCCATCTTTGGAGTCGCCATGCGACTGGCCCCCCCGGGCCAAGACGAGAGACTCGCTAACAGAAACAACGCAATCGACGTCATCGCGGATTCGCCACACTCGGGGACTCTCCCCTCGCGGACTCGCAATCATCACGGACTCGTCACACTCGAGGACTCTCCCCTCGCGGACTCGCAATCATCACGGACTCGCCGTGCTCGGGGACTCGGCGCCCGCCGGTCGCTGGACCTCGCCACTCGCCGCGCTCGGGGACCCGGCGCCCGCCGGTCGCTCGACCTCGCCACCCGCCACGCTCGGCAACAACCACTACTATTTTCAAAATATGAGCCTCAAGTCGCCTCTACGACCCAACTCGAGCCTCGGGGACTACTCCTAGGCATGTTGCGTGTACGCGTGGTTCCGCGACCGAGGCTCGCCCTCGTCGACTCGCCACCGCGGACTGTCCATGCTCGGGGACTCTCCACCGCGGACTCGCCCTCGTGTACTCGACACGCTCGGGGACTTGCCACTGCGGACTCACCCTCGCGTACTCAACACGCTCCGGGACTCTCCACCGCAGACTCGCCCTCGCGTACTCGACACGCTCAGGGCCTCGCCACCACGGACTCGCCCTCGCGTACTCAATATGCTCGGGGACTCGCCACCGCGTACTCAACACGCTCCGGGACTCTCCACCGCGGACTCGCCCTCGCGTACTCAACAAGCGCGAGGACTCTCCACCGCGGACTTGCCCTCGCGTACTCAACGCGCTCGGGGACTCGCCACCGCAGACTCGCCCTCGCGTACTCGACACGCTCGGGGACTCGGCGCGCTACAGACAGCGCCACTCGCCGGTCGCCCAGCCTCGCCACTCGGTGCGCTCGGGGACTCAGCACTTGTCAGTCGCTCGACATCGCCACTCGCCACGCTCAGGGACTCGGCACGCTCCACATTCGGGGACTCGCCGTAACTGGCGGCTTCACCGACACCCTGCGTCTTTTGCCAACTGGCCATCACCGACTGGCTCACGCCGACCGCCTCCTGCTTCACGGTTCTTTTCTTCGTTTCAGAGCTCGCCGATTCGCCACGACCCATCGTCAAGACTCTCCGCGCCCTGCCTCAAGCCCGCGTCGAATCGACAACGCGCTCGGGGACTACTGATGGGGGAATACCAATCGGGGTATACCCACAAAGCGGATTCGCCAGATGGACCGAGCCGACCGAACTCGCCTCGAGCGGTCGATACTTAATACGGCGACTGGCGCATGCTGGACCCAGACGAGTGGCGTCGACTGGAGGCCCAAGACGACGAGATCAATACAAAGCCCACCAAATACTTGTAAACCCTAGCTGGCTGCATATATAAAGCCACCAGGGGCACCCCCACGGGGCAGGCTCGACCACATTAGATTAGATCTAGTTTCCCTCCGTCTACGACGGCTCCATTGTAAACCAATCTATGATCATATACTGGATTGATAGCAGGACATAGCGATCCTCCACCGAGGGGACGTGAACCTGGGTACATCGTGTGCCAATCTCGCTCCCGGATTCTCCTACGTCGCCTTGCTCCCTCTACGTAAGCTACCCCCAGTAGCATCTGCCGTGCAATACCACGACAGGTAAAATACCAAAATAAGAGATGTAGAATACCTCCTAAAGATGAACCGGTAAAACCTCCAAACTCAAAAATGCAATAGATCGAAGATGCATATGAATTTCGTTTTTGATGCACCTAGGCTTGTTGAAGAGCTAGCAACAAGCTCAAAAACATAACATAGAGAAACACCAACAAGAGACAACATAGAAAGATTCAAAGCATGCAAAGGATTGAGCTCCCTAAGACGTTGTGATCAAGTTACCCAACCGAAAGACCCTCTTGATATTGCGGGTATCTATCCTATAACCCGGTATCCCAACAACCACCTTGAGACCAGCAAAACAAAATACTAGCAAGGTCATACCTTTGTCTTATGCATACCTCTTGAACTTCATGACAACGCTTCAAGATCCATCCAAGCCAAAATGCTTCACTTGATAATTGTTACTTCATGAAGACTCATAATTTGCCCCCCCACATGACTATGGGATAGCTTCATTAAGGCATATCTTCGCATGTCCATTATCACCAATATGGACAAAAAGATTCAACCATATGACCTTCTTGAGATACTTATATTGAACTTGTACTTCTCAACCTTGATGACCATCACCACATGATGTCATCTGCTCATGGGCTATATAAAATCTTCACTTTTGAATCATGTCCATGGAAAGATACCTATCCCATATAGAAAATAGAAAGGCACATATATAATGGGTTAATTCATTAAGCATAATTGACCAGGTTTACCATACCACAAGATCCATGTGATCATTCTTCATGCTTCATGTGTTGACCAACTTGAATTCACTCTTCACTCTTTGTATTGGTCAATCATGTATTTTGTTATGATCTGTCTCAATATTTTGAGGTACATAAGGAACTCTTGATTTGATTACATGATATAAATGTTAGTCAACCATAACTCAAATCATGAGGCTATCATGGCACCGACTTAGAGACATAACTTGAATTCTTCTATTAAGATCAAACTCTCAAGATCTTGATCATATCTTCTTCTCTTCAGCTCGATGATCTTGTTGCCAGTATTCAAGGTATATCTTTATCTTCATGGCATCCATACTCAAATCCAACACATGGACTACAAGAATGACCTATGAAATTTTCCTACATATAAAACTCAAATGAAACATTAGACCATAGGGATTGTCATTAATTACCAAAAACACACACATGGACAATTAACCGTACACCAATCTATATGTAGTTTATGCTTGTATGGTTAGAACACATGTTGAATTTGGGCATTGATCCGATAGTTTTTACCTTCTCACGTGCACTTGTTCATACCGCAATACTGTTTGATGAAGCATTCCGAACCAACCTTACACGTAATCTTACGTGAGACTGGTTCCACACTTGACATATGGGTTGTACCATATATGCGGCTGGCGGGTGTCTGTCTCTCTTACAATAGTTAGTATGATATTTGCAACAAAGGGCCTCGAGAGGGGTGTCATAGAGACAACTATTTGATTAATATTATGGTTGGAAGTTCGTAGGTAAGAAATGGTTCTTCCGTAAAAGCCCTAGCAACCACGTAAAATATGTAAGATATAAAGTAGAGGCATCAAACTTTATTTTGTAGGGGCATGTGATGTGATATGGTCATTTGGTTGTTTATTGATTTGATGGCCTGCGTGCCAAATCATGATGTAAAGTAGCATTTGAAGGTAATATGTCCTATAGGAAAATAATAAAAGTTTTATTATTTTCATATCCCAATAAGTTCATAATAGTTTCATGTTGTGCTATAACTGTATCAAGTGAAAACATTGATACAGGTGTGATATGAAACATAAAGTCCCTAGTAGCCTCTATTGATACTAGTTCATTGGACAACTGAAGATCAAGGTTTCCCGATCATGAGTGATAGGGTTGGTTGACAACGAGGTCATATCATTGGTGAATAATGTGATGAACATTCCTCAAATATTGCGACACAATCAAGTCACAAAGTTCATCATTGCAATAGTGAGAAAAAAGTCTCCTTCTCCTTAGACCGTGAGACCATATCAAATCACTGTCTCCTGAGGTTACTTTCATGGCACTTAAAGTTACTCAGTGAAATGGTGATCAAAACGGTATTGTTGGGTATCTAGAGGAACAGGTTGAGGAGAATGTGTCAAGAGCGGGATTTGTTCAACCAATGACGGGTAAGATACAGTTAGGACGACTTGGTGAGATTACATCCATAAATGTTACAACATGTGACTAGGTCACGGAATGTAATATCGTGGTAACAAGTAAACAGTACTTGTCGGTAACGAGATTGAACAAGGTATGGAGATACTAACGATCGGATCTTAGACAAGTAGTATCGAAGAAACAAAGGGAAATGGACTCGACGTTTACGGTTCAAACGACATCGTCAATCTGAAATGCACAGGGGGTCATTATGGGCATCCCGGTCCCGCTGTTGATCGTTGATGCAAGAGGAGTCTTGGTCATGTCTGTGCCATTCTCGAGCCGTGAGGGGATCCACTTAAGGGTGCGATGACCTAGAGATTATCCGTAAGTTGGAATCATATTAGAGAAAGAGAAAGTCGAAATTGTTCCATGTAGAGAGATCTGAAGTTTTTCGGAGAAAGAAAGGAAACCAGAAAAGTTCCAGTGAGAGAACGGGAATCATTCTGGAAGTTCTGAAGTTGTTCGGAGGATATAGAAGGGGAACCGAAAGGTGTTTCGGATCGAATCATATTTTTTAATATGTATTTACATATTAATTAATGTAATTAATATTAAATATAATATTAAAATCTCATTTGAAGGGGTATTCCACTAATAGGACAACTTCCCTATGGAAAAGGGCCCATGAGGGAAATCGGAAAGGAGAGGGCCTTGGAGCCTAGGGTTTTGGTGCCTAGGGCTGCCCCCTCCCTGGCCGGTGGCTAGGGTTAGGATTTGGGGCGCCCTAGGGCTGTCCCCCCTTGGCCGCCATCTCTCTCCCCCTTGGGATGCTGCCTGGTTAGCCTGGGGGAGGGACAAGGCTTCCCCTCCCCCCTATATAAAGAGGCACCCTCTCCCCTTGGAAAAACACACAAATACGATTGATCCCATGAGTTGGGATCTCTCCTCCTCCCCAATCTCTCTCTCTAGTTGTCTCCATCGTTGGCACGGCCCAGGGCTGTTCGCGCAAGAGACGATGCAACTGCAGCAGGCCGTTGCACTACAAGGATTCCATAGCCGGATATCTAACTTCCGCATGTACTCCCGGTGAGATCGGGGAGACGGAGGTTCTCGTTGTACACCGTATGTGTATGAAGCCACGATATGCAACACTTGGGAACTTTGGATGTCGTAAGTCGGACTGTTGCATGGTGATGGAGCAAGGGGTGACCCGCGAGGAGCTCCGTGACCTTGAGGTCAGCTACGAGCATGAGTACTTCAACCACTTTCCTCTCGGAATGTTAACCGTTTTTGGACTACAAGGATATGCATCCGAAACCTCTCAGTCGTTATTGCATTACTAATAGATAGATCTTGGGCATCGGGGCGATCCTTCGTAGTAATTTTTGATTTTTTACACCGGAACCCCAACATCATTACTTTCTGTTACTAAGTTACAGTAGTAGTCATCATCATGATGGCCGACCAAGTGGTGGCATCGTGGACTTGGCACCGAACTTGTGGCCAAGATGGAGATCATGCCGGAATTCTCGATAGAGATTAATGCGCATTAATGAAGGACCATATTATTTCATATATTATAAAGTGCATGTGATGTTAATCCTTTAAATTTAATACCAATAAAAGTGTTCTCCCTTAGTGTGCGCCACCAAGAAAGTTCTACGCTATGAAGCACGTTGTGCGATCGGGTGCTACACATCTCGGCGTTCTTGGTGTAAGCCATGTTGCACAAAAATACACTTAGGTTAAATTGATGAGCCTAGCATGTACAGACATGGCCTCAGAACACAAGTGAAAGAGCATTTTCCTATCCCTCTGATTTTGATGTTTGATAACAATACACTTATCATTTTAACTGTGTGCTAAGTTTATCACAGGATTGATAAGAGGAGGCACAATTAATGGCATATTAATTCCCCTTGCAAAAAACCTCTGTGTCAACCAGAAATACAACCGGTACTACCGCTTGACACCGGTACTACCGATTCCAGTACCAGTTGGCACTGATCAAAGGTGATAGAGGTGCGTGCTAGTCAGTACCCTCCGGTACCACGGAGCGGCACTACCGGTCCAACCGGTAGTACCGCTTGGTACAAGCGGTACTACCGCTTGAGGCGGTCGTACCGCTCGGCAGTACCGTGGCATACTGACTAGCACTCACCCCTCTCCATTTTGGTCAGTACCAAGCGGTACTTGGGACCGGTACTACCGCCCCAACCGGTAGTACCGCTTCCTACGACCGGTACTACCGCTTGGGGGTAGTACCGCAAGGACGATACTGCCCAAGACTGAAGAATCCTGAAGATCTGGAGCACCTCCGGTACCTGGTCTGGTACTTGACCGGTAGTACCGCTTGAGTACCGGTACTACCGGTACATTAAATGCTCCAACGGCCATATTTCGTGGAGGGGTATAAATACCCCTCCACCTACCTTGGGACAAATGGCTCAGTACATTAAAGTCATTCCCCACCATTGGAGTCCATTGGAGCCACCCAAATCTTCAAGATCTCCTCATCCCACCACCCAAAGTCAGTGATCTTTGGGGAATCGAAGGAGGAGTCCCCGATCTACTACTTCACCAAAAGAGATCTTCATTTCCCCCTCATTTCATTGAGGCCCCCTTTGCTGTAGTGTTTTGTTGGAAACCCTAGTTCTTGTTTTTGTTCTTACAAGCTTGTCTTTGATTGATTTGACAGCTTGCTTGTATTTGGGAGCCTCCGATTAAGTTGTGGATGTGTGCCCCAAACTTGTAACGGTGCCGGCTTCCACCTTGAAGGTTGCCGATATAGTGGAAGGTGAATCGATCCCGTTGGGGTGAGATTCATCGGAGAACAAGGGAGGCCTTTCGTGGCGTTGGTGGTTTGAAACCACCCCCTCTCCAAACGTAGACGTACTTCCCCTCAAAAGGAAGGAACTACGGGAAACAAATCCTTGTGTCTCCGCGTCCACTCTTCGGTTACTTCTATCCTTTACCGCACCTTACTTACTTGTTACTACTTTGTGTTGTGGTAGCTCTTGCATAATTGTCATATAGGTAAATTCACCATAGTTGCATTATCTAGAGAATTTACCTTATTGTCAAACCTTAATTTGAAAAAAGAATAAAATTTGAAGTAGCACCTATTCACCCCCCCCTCTAGGTGCCCATACGATCCTTTCAATTGGTATCAGAGCATCGGCTCTTTATTTGGGCTTTACCGCCTAAGAGAATATGGGTAGCCGCGAAGGGGATGGTGATGGTGAGCCGACCATGGTGACCATGGAAGATCTCAAAAACTTGGAAACAAGATTGAGCTCTTCCTTGGTCAATGAAGTCAAGAAGATGCTTGAGCAACTTATTAAATACAAAGAAGGCTCACCACCCCCATCTCCTCAAGAGGATCAACCATCCATTTTACCTAAAGGGAATACGTCAGTATCCCCCGAGGGTGCATTGGTAGGGGGTAAACCAGACAACGCTAATTCCTCCACACACAATAATGGTGGGAAGGGTGAGCACCGTGACTCATGGTACTCTCCCGACCCTCCAATCCCTCACCCTCATGTATACAATAGAGGTGACCCACCTAAGCTTGAAGAATCCGCTACTTTTGCTCAATGGCAATCACTAATGAGAACTCATATGCGCAGCTCTTGCATTGAACTATGGAACATCATCGAGCATGGACTCTTTATTTGGGATCCAAACAACTTGACAATAAGAGAGATTGTCAATAGTCAACTCAATGCCACTGCTTTGCATATGATTCAACAAGGATTGGGAACAAAGGATTACCCACACATTGAGCATTTTAGCATTGCCAAGGAAGCTTGGGATGCTCTCACTGTGTTGTTTGTTGGCAATGAGAGTATGAGGAGGAATCGATATGATGCACTAAGCAATGAAGACGAAGGCTTCTACATGAAAGAAGGTGAAGATCATGAAGACATGTATCGAAGGCTCAAGACCACCGCCAACGCCTTTAGAAATGTGGGTGCCTCCCATGTGGATGATGCATGGATAAAAAGGAATTATGTGAGTTCACTCATGCCTTTTGAGCCCACCGACTTGAAGAGTCTACAAGGAAGACACAATTACCATCTCATGACCTCAAATGAAGTTATGCAAGAGATGGCCGCTTTCAAGGTTGCCGCCAAGAATGCCAAAGATGCCCGTGCTCGTGCCCTTGGTATGAGTAATGTTGTCAATGTTGCTTTGAAGGCCAAAGTTGTGGACCATGGGGATGAAGATGATAGTGATGAAGGGCTTTCCATGGACCATCCCGATGAAGTGAATATTGCTCATGGTCAATATATGGATTTCTATGCAAAGAACTTTTGGAAGAACCCTGCCAAGGCCAAGATGGAAATGGAACGGAGAAGCAATCCAAATGGGAAAAGAGAGAATACCACAAGATTGAGAACTTGCTTCAATTGTGGTGACCGCTACCACTTTGTGGCTAGTTGCCCCTATGAGAAGAGAGAAGATCATGGTGGAAAGCTTGTGTTGAAGAAGACTCTCAAGGGACCGTACAAGAAAACTTTCATCAAAAAGAATCCCATCAACAAGAAGCCGAGAGAAATTGTCTTGATCACTCATGAAGAGTACTCCTCCGACAATGAAGATGATGAAGATGACGAAGAGGAAACTTCTCATGGTGTGGCTGCTCTTGCCACCACATCTACTACGACTTTCTCACTCTTCGATTCTCCAAATGAGAACTCCTCCACCAAGAACGCCACTTGCCTTATGGCAAGAGGAACGGAGGTATCTTCATCATCCCGCTCTACTCACTTAGATAATGATGAAATTGATGATGAGATGTCTCTTGATGTTAAAAAAGGAATTAATTGCCTTTGATGAGTTTATGACTAACCTATAAGGTGATGCTAAGCTACATTTTGGAAACATCTTAGATCAACTATCACATACTCAAGAGCTTCTAGATGTAAGATGTAAACTTGGGCATGAACATATGATTGAGCTAGAGGCCCTAAACAATGCTCTAGAAGAAGAACACGAAACTAGGTTGTCACTTGAATTAAAACTTGAAGGGCTCGATGAGGCCAATGACATTATTGTTAACAAACTCATCAAAGAGCGTTATCATGCTATTGCTAAATATAAAAGAGCTAAAAGGACAAGATTGAGTTTGGTGTGGTTCATGAAAAACTTGCCGAGGACTTTAGCGTGCTTAACAAGGCCCACAAAGCCTTGGAGAGTGAACTGTTGTCTCTCACAAAGTCCCATGAAACGCTTCAAACTCAATTGGCCAATATTCCTTCACCTAGTAACTTCATTCCATCTAGTAGCACAACTATTCTTGAAGAGAATGCTAGGTTGAAGGGGGAGCTTGCTAAGGCCACATTTCCACAAGGCAACAAGTCTATTGATGATCTTTTAAGCAAGCAAAGGCGTAGTGGTGATAAAGGGGGCATTGGTTTTGTCTCCAAAACAAAGAAGAAGAACAAGAAGAAGAAGAAGAAGAAGAAGAAGAAGGGCAAGCCCGCACAAGAGACCAACAAGACCATTGTGGAGAGTAAGACCACAAATGGTAAAACTATGTCTCATGATGATTTTGTGGGAAGTGCTAACCCTCACTATGTTCTAATGCGTGATTATTATGGTGATGTGTATGCACAATATGTTGGCCCTTATTATGGTTATATTGCTTGGTATATTTGGGTTCCCAAGACCCTTGTTGCTAACAAAAGAGGACCCATTGAAAAATGGGTACCTAAAAACTAGCTTGATCTTTTGTAGACTTATGCTTCCGGAGGGTCAAAATGGGTGATAGATAGAGGTTGCACAAGTCATATGACCGGAAGCTCGTCTATTGTCAAGGACTTGGTGTCAAATGAAGATCAAATCACCGTCACATATGCCGACAAGTCAAAGTCTAAGGTAATGGGTTTCGGCAAGGTAGTGGTGGCTCACGACATTACACTCGTGAACGTCATGCTTGTTGAAACCCTTGGATACAATTTACTTCCTGTCCGTGCTCTTGGAAAGATGGGCTTTGCCGTCTTTATTGATGATGATATTGTGGTTCGCATGTGGAGCGAGTCTCTCAAGGTCGCTTTCGTTGGGTACGTCGAAAATGACTTGTATGTGGTGGACTTTCTGGGGCAAGCCACTGCAGGTCCGATGTGCTTATACGGAAAGGCCGATGTGGGTTGGATATGGCACCGCCGACTAGCCCATGTCAATATGAGAACTTTGCAAAGTCTCCATAAAGAGGGCCATATTGCTGGACTAAAATAAAATGTTTCCTTTGCCAAAGATCGTGTTTGCAGGGCATGTGTTCTAGGGAAGATGCATGCCGCTCCACACAAGCCCACGAACCTAATCAAGTCTAACAAGATCTTGGAACTCCTTCATGTGGACCTATTTGGTCCTCCATCTCATGCAAGTCTTGGAGGGAAGAAATATTGTTTGGTGATTGTTGACGATTTTTCAAGATACTCTTGGGTTTATTTCTTCAAGTTGAAGAGTGAAACTCAAAAGACTTTTATTGACTTCATCAACTTGGTTTAACGGCAACACAATGTTCCCGTATTGATTATAAGAAGTGACAACGGCACCGAGTTCAAGAACTACACCTTGAATGATTTCCTTAGTGATGAGGGGATTAAACATCAATATTCCGCTGCATACACCCCTCAACAAAATGGTGTGGCCGAAAGGAAGAATAGGACTCTTATTGAGATGGCTAGGACCATGTTGGCGGAGTTTAAATCTCCATACAACTTCTGGGCCTAAGCCGTCTCCACCGCTTGCCATGCTTCAAACCGACTCTACCTCCGCAAGAAAATCAACAAGACTCCATATGAGATACTTACCGGTAACAAGCCCAACATATCTTATTTCCGGGTGTTCGGTTGTAAGTGTTTCTATCTCATCAAAGGTGTTCGTTTGTCTAAATTCGAGTCTAAAGCATTAGAGGGTATTTTTGTTGGCTATGGTCTCGAATCTCACACTTATAGAATCTATGACAAGCTCTCCGGAGCCATCATAGAATCTTGTAGTGTGACCTTCGAAGAATATGATGGTCCCCAAGGGGGGCGTGTTGATGCTTGTGATGCAGATGATGAAATGCCTCAGGATGCCATAGGAAGAATGGGTGTGGGTTATATCCGCCCTGTTGAGGAACCCCTTATGGCGGATCGAGAAGAACTATGCTCTACTCGAGTGGAGCCCTCATCTTCACAGCCTCAACATGCTCCATCTACCGAAGAGGACATTGACTCAAGCCAAAGACAAGATGTGGACCCTCAACATAGTGATCAATGTGTGAACTCTAGTCAAAGGGAGCTTGGTCCATTCGATGGGTTGTCAAGTGGTGCCAAGTCAATTTGTCAAGGAAGATCCATCCAAACTATTTTGAGATGAGCTCAAATTGATGCTAGAAGAGCACTTGATCAAGACCAAGGTCAATCCTTGCCTCCCAATGTAGAGGATGAATCCAATGATGATCAAGGTCAAGGTGATGGTCAAGACGAGGATCAAAATGATGAAGAGGGTCCTCCAAGAAACAATGAGGAGATCCACACTCGTCGCGAAGCTATAAAGGAAAGAATGTTGGAGATAAGAGACCACACCCTCCAAAATGTTGTTGGAGATCTAAGGAAAGGTATTTCCACAAGAGCACAATTGAAGAGGTTCAGTGAACATCAAGCTCACATTTCCATGATTGAACCAAAGAAAGTGTGGGAAGCTCTTGAAGATTCGTATTGGTTAGAAGCTATGCACAAAGAGCTCAACAACTTTGAGAGAAACAAAGTGTGGAAGTTAGTTGAGAAGCCAAAAGATTGCCGCAATGTTATTGGAACAAAGTGGATATTCAAGAACAAGCAAGATGAGCATGGAATTATAGTAAGGAACAAGGCTAGATTGGTTGCACAAGGGTACTCTCAAATTGAAGGCATTGATTATGGAGAGACTTATGCACCCGTCTGGCCTTTGAGTCCATCCGTATCCTTCTTGCTTATGCGGCACATCATAACTTTAAGTTGCAACAAATGGATGTAGAAAGTGCATTCCTTTATGGTCCTTTAAATGAATTGGTATATGTTAAGCAACCCCCGGGATTTGAGGACCCCAACTTCCCAAACCATGTATACAAACTTGATAAGGCGCTCTATGGGCTCAAGCAAGCCCCACGCACGTGGTATGAGCACCTTAGAGAGTTATTGTTTGACCGTGGATTTGAGGTTGGGAAAATTGATCCCACTCTTTTTACTAAGAGGGTCAATGGGGAGCTTTTTGTATGCCAAATATATGTTGATGATATTATATTTGGCTCATCTAACAAAGTTTTTAATGATGAATTCTCAAAGCTTATGACTAGTAGGTTCCGGATGTCTTTGATGGGGGAGTTGAAGGTATTTCTTGGCTTTGAGATCAAGCAAGTTAGAGGAGGAACATTCTTCAACCAAGCCAAGTATACTCAAGATATGCTCAAGAGATTCAAAATGCAAGATTTGAATGGAGCTCCTACTCCCATGGCTACAAAGACTCATCTAGAACAAAATCCAAATGGTAAAGATGTGGATCAAAAGGTATATAGGTCTATGATTGGTTCTTTGCTTTACCTTTGTGCATCTAGACCCGATATTGTGTTGAGTGTAGGTGTGTGTGCAAGATATCAAGCGGCTCCTAAGGAAAGCCATTTAATGGTGGTCAAGAGAATCTTTCGATATTTAGTTCATACCCCTTTTTATGGTCTTTGGTACCCTCAAGGCTCAACATTAGCTCTTTGTGGATACACGAATTCGGATTGGGCGGGAGACAAGGATGATAGGGAATCAACATCCGGGGCTTGCCAATTCCTTGGTAGGTCCTTGGTATGTTGGTCTTCTAAGAAGCAAAATTGTATATCTCTCTCCACCACCGAAGCCGAGTATGTTGCTGCTGCTAGTGCTTGCACCCAATTGCTATGGATGAGGCAAACTTTAAAGGAATACGGTGTCCATTGTGACAAAGTGCCTCTTCTATGTGACAATGAAAGTGCCATCAAAATTGCATACAACCCGGTGGATCACACAAGGACAAAGCATATTGAGATTCGACATCGCTTCATTAGAGATCATGTTGCTAGAGGTGATATTGATCTATCCTATGTATCAACCAAAGATCAACTTGCCGATATCTTCACGAAGCCACTTGATGAAGCAAGGTTTTGCTACTTGAGGAATGAACTAAATATCGTAGATTCAAGGAGTTTGACTTGATTATCTTGCACTCTCACCTAATACTCGACCCATGATTAGGTTTAGGTGTAGGCATGGACATAGGGGGAGTGCGGTCCTAATTGATTGGACTATCCCTCCCCCCATTATGCGCAAAGTAAACAAAATCATTCCTCTTAATATCATTTTGTGATATGTGAGCTCAATGATGAGTTTCGGTAATGGACCCAAGATATATCTTCGTGGTGCCAAGCCGAGTATACTCAAATATGGTGGCCTAGGCCACCGCCCCCTCTCAATAGAGAGGTTGATGTGCTTACTCGTGTTTGTCACCTAGTTGAATTGGTTTTCACTCATGATTGTCATCTATTTGAATTGTCATCATCGTTCTTAGTCTCATGCACTCTAGTTTGGTATTTATTTATTTCTTCAATTTTTTAGAGTGCATGTGCTTCTCAGCTCACTTATCTTATCCCAAGCCTCCGTACTCCCTCACGAAAACCCTCTCTCTATCCGCACAAGAATAATCCTTGATCCCTGGCTTTGGAATCAGATGGGACCGGTACTACCGGATGTGCGAGCGGTACTACCGGACCTGGGAAGTTCCCAGATCGTCTCCTGGAAGAACTGCTCCAGGAACGGTACTACCGCCCACATGTCCGGTCCTACCGGCCACCGGTACTACCGGTTGTGGAACCGGTACTACCGCTTACAAGCGGTAGTACCGCTCCAACAACCGGTACTACCGGTTGACGGTTTCCAGGTATATATTGGACGCGTGGGGAGAGGCACCTCGTGCCTCATTATTTCCCACGCCCACTCAAACTCCGCGCCGCCACCGGAGATCTTGAAGCCACCGAGCTCCGCGCCCTCCTCCCTCCGGATTCTCCTTGGATTCGGCCTCTTGGCGGGCTCCCACTCCTTTCCACCGCCATGGATCCCTGTACAACCGCCCTTTCTCTCTCCCCGTTTGATTTCCCCATTAGATCTAGGTTTTGGCTTAGATTTGTGGAGAAATTGACTATGTACAAGGTTGTACTGCCATCTGATTCCTTGATACCGAGTAGAATCCTCGATTGTGCAGTTTTATGCCGTCATGTTGGGCCGTTACCATCAGATCTGACGCGTGTATGCCGCTCAACCGGTAGTACCGGAACTTGTTCCGGTACTACCGCTTGCAAGCGGTACTACCGGTCGTCAGGTCCGGTAGTACCGGTCCACTCTGACCACTTTTTTCTGCCCAACTTGTAGATTCTCTCGTTTGTTCCTTTGTGATTCTTGTGCCCTTATCTCCTTGCTATCCTCCCTCGTGCTTTCACAGATGCATGTGGTTCTCGGGGTGCACGCAAGCGCTCCAAGTCTGACCGTGAGATTGTTGAGGAAGAGACGGAGTCTGAGGAAGAAGTTATGCCACAGCCAAGACACCGTTCCAAGCTGCCTGCCACTCGAGGTGGTCGTGGGGGTCGTAAAGGGGTTATGAAGCGCTCAGCTGGGCGTGGCAGCGCCCCTCCCTCTCGCCCCCTTCCACTGTGTGTACCAAAAGTCTCAGCTCTGGGCCATCTGGACCAAAGAAACTGTCAGATATCTCTGAGTCAGATTTTAGGGCTCTCCGGATTGAAAATGCATACTCCCGCAACCAGAGCGAAGCAAGGGAAGACAGTCTCTTCTATGATGATTTCCAAGAGCGTGTTTATCATGAGGTTCTTTTGACCAACATCTAGATGGTGGTGCCTCAGCAGTGGATTGACATGGGACACATCGACAAGAACCTTGACTACTTTGCTGAAGCTAAGGAAATCTGCTCTCGCCTTGGCTTGTTCCCCATTATGGAGTTTCAGCATGACTATGATCCCCTCCTTATCTGCCAGTTTTATGCCACTGCACATTTTCACACTGGCCGCACTCGGAAGATTACCTGGATGACTCAAGGTGCTGTCAAGGAAGCTACACTTGCGGAGTTTGCTGCCATCTTGGGGTATGAAGATCGCGGCCAGGACGTTCCTTGTGGTTTTCGCTGTCACATGCGGGAGCATCCCTCCAAAAAGGATGTTCTTACACCTTTGTATATTCGAGGCCGTGGGGTTGCTGGCAAGATCAAGGATCTACTCCCCACATATGACATTCTCCATCGCATTTTCCGTGAGACTGTTGCTCCTCGTGCGGGCAACAAGGATGAGATACATGGGTTCTCTGTTGACTTGTTGTTCAACACCTTCCTCAACCAAGAATCAGGCAATCCTCTTGATGTGACAGACTTCATATGGAATGAAATGGTTGCTGCTGCATACACTCGGAGGGTCCCACCATTTTCTCCTTACATTATGGCCCTCATTGTGTCAAAGTGCCCCGTCATTGCTAGGACTCTCTCCACTCGCTCTCTCGTTGTGCACAGGCCAAAGGCACTCAAGATCAAGAAACATGCTAAACCTCGTGTTGAGGCAGGTGAGGAGGATGAGGATGACTCTGAGGATGCTGACAGTGGTCATGACACTGATTATGTTGTCTCTTGTCGCAAGAATGCCAAGCCCTCTTGGGCCAAAAGGATGGAGGTCAAGCTCAAGAAGATCTTCTGCTTCTAGGTTGACAACCAGAAGCGCATGTATGAGGCGCATGTGTATGCAAAGAAAGCCTATGCTCGGCAGAAGGAAATGATGTCTGCTCAAGGTTTGACCATCTCCGAGGGATCCGAGAACAACATCACCTGTAAGATCAAGGATTTCTCAAAGACAGTTGGGACGATGATGTCTCTTCCTCGCACCGCTCCCCACCCACTTACGAGGATGAGGAGGACCTTGAGGATGAGGAGGAGGAGGAGGAGGATGATTGACCTTTGGGACGGTAGCTTTGCACTTGTCCCTTTTTGGCCTCTTGATGCCAAAGGGGGAGAAGTTGCACTCTAGGCACGGGTGTTGCATGGGAAGTCACAAGCTCGTTTTTCTCTTTGATCCTTTTATTGCTTGTGAACTTCGATTTCCCACTATTTATGTGTGAGACTATGTGTTTATGTCGTGTGAGACTATGTGGTTGTGGATCCATCTTATGAGACTATGTGGTTTATTTCATTGGATCCATCTTGTGATGTTATGCGGTATCTATTGTCTATATATTCCTCATCACATGTTTTGTGCAAAGGTATGTTCAAATGCTAGTATCCATATTTTTGCACCATGTTGGGCTTGTAAAATAGAGGGGGAGGTTTGTTTCTACACATCTAGGGGAAGTCGTGTCTCTATTTTACAAATATCATATGCTTACTATTAAAATCATCTTGTAGAAGTGTATTGTCATCAAACACCAAAAAGGGGGAGATTGAAAGAGCATTTTCCTATCCCTCTGATTTTGATGTTTGATAACAATACACTTATCATTTTAACTGTGTGCTAAGTTTATCACAGGATTGATAAGAGGAGGCACAATTAATGGCATATCAATTCCCCTTGCAAAAAACCTCTGTGTCAACCGGTAGTACCGGAAATACAACCGGTACTACCGCTTGACACCGGTACTACCGGTTCCAGTACCGGTTGGCACTGATCAAAGGTGATAGAGGTGCGTGCTAGTCAGTACCCTCCGGTACCACGGAGCGGCACTACCGGTCCAACCGGTACAAGCGGTACTACCGCTTGAGGCGGTCATACCGCTCGGCAGTACCGTGGCATACTGACTAGCACTCACCCCTCTCCATTTTGGTCGAGACTAAGCGGTTGGGACTACCGCTTCAACCGGTAGTACCGCTTCTCGACCGTACTACCGCTTGGGGGTAGTACCGCAAGGACGATACCGCCCAAGACCGAAGAATCTCAAGATCCGAGCACCTCCGGTACCTGGTCCGGTACTTGACCGGTAGTACTGCTTGCAAGCGGTACTACCGCTTGAGTACCGGTACTACCGGTACATTAAATGCTCCAACGGCCATATTTCGTGGAGGGGTATAACATTAAAGTCATTCCCCACCATTGGAGTCCATTGGAGCCACCCAAATCTTCAAGATCTCCTCATCCCACCACCCAAAGTCATTGATCTTTGGGGAATCGAAGGAGGAGTCCCCGATCTACTACTTCACCAAAAGGGATCTTCATTTCCCCCTCATTTCATTGAGGCCCCCTTTGCTCTAGTGTTTTGTTGGAAACCCTAGTTCTTGTTTTTGTTCTTACAAGCTTGTCTTTGATTGCTTTGACAGCTTGCTTGTATTTGGGAGCCTCCGATTAAGTTGTGGATGTGTGCCCCAAACTTGTAACGGTGCCGGCTTCCACCTTGAAGGTTGTCGATATAGTGGAAGGTGAATCGATCCCGTTGGGGTGAGATTCATCGGAGAACAAGGGAGGCCTTTCGTGGCGTTGGTGGTTTGAAACCACCCCCTCTCCAAACGTAGACGTACTTCCCCTCAAAAGGAAGGAACTACGGGAAACAAATCCTTGTGTCTCCGCGTCCACTCTTCGGTTACTTCTATCCTTTACCGCACCTTACTTACTTGTTACTATTTTGTGTTGTGGTAGCTCTTGCATAATTGTCATATAGGTAAATTCACCATAGTTGCATTATCTAGAGAATTTACCTTATTGTCAAACCTTAATTTGAAAAAAGAAGAAAATTTGAAGTAGCACCTATTCACCCGCCCTCTAGGTGCCCATACGATCCTTTCAACAAGTAATCGAAAGATAAAGCATGATTCACATGATTGATGTGATCGATATTTTGATGTCCACTTTTACAGCTATATGCCGCCGACCGTGACGATCGAGGGTGGTATAGTGAATCAGGGTTGTGTAATCACTAAGACCTTTTAGGGATGATTTTTAGTGGGATCTCATTTAATAATGTGATTATCATTTGAACTCGTATTATAAATCTTTGCAAACATACTTCTAGATCATGTCATACCCCAACGTGTATTTCGACTATGGTTCTTTCTTGCGCGATGAGGAACGTAAAGTAGATGGGTCTAACTTCATCGATTGATACCAACACCCGAGGGATATACTCAAAGTAAATGACTTGTTCTATGTGATACAAGAACCGTTAGGAGATTTCCCCGAGGACTCCGCAAGTGAGGAAGATGATGATGATTATCGTACTCGCCGTGACATTTCTATTGTCGTCCAATGTGCCATGCTTTATTTCATGGAGTCTGAATTGCGATTGCGTTTCTTCAACACCGACCCATATGATGGTCGATGAACTGAAGGCGCTCTTCATATCGCAAATCAGAGTGATGAAGTATGAGTTTTTGGATTCTTTCAACTAGGATGGAAGAAAACACCTGTTTAGAGAGTCACTTGGCAATCATGCATGCGATTCATGGACGCCTTGTGTATGAGGGATGCGTCGATGATGCCGGTCGAGTTCATTGAGATATTCAGGATTAGACCGACAGTGTGTCACCTCAATAAAGACAATGGGTCAAAGCAAGCTGGTGGCTCCTTCAGAAGAAAGGCGGATACTCTATTACAAACTTTTGCCATGAGCGTCGCGAAACAAACGGAGAAGCACATCGTCTAGCCAGATCGTCTCGGCATCCCTAGATGTTGGTAGACATGTGTGGTTTTTGAACCCTCCTATAGTGGTTTAAACATTCCTGTAAACATTCTAAACTTTTTTTTTATATTCTAAACTTGAGTTAATAAAGCTTCGCCGTTCTGCTAAAAAAAAGCTATTAACCTGATGATTTGTGTTTTGCACAACTAAATGCGACGAAATATGGTGGTCTGTGAAAAAAGTTCTGTGGTCATTTGTTTTGCGTGAAAATTTTCACACCATGGGTTGTTTTGTGCAATTTACTCGGTTGGTAACTGCCAACCCGTGAATGTTTTGGCTTGAGATGAATTCCCCACCGTGGGATGTCGATTGGAGAGAGATAGATGGCACCGGAATCGGGCTATAAATATAGCCCAAAGCAACTAGCCGTGGAAGAACCTTCCCGGTTTCTTGTGCCCCCAATTCCTCAACCAAGAACCAAGAGCAAGCACGCTACCATGGAGTCCTCGCCGTCCTGCGCCGCAAGCGCGAAGGCCGCGCCGGATAGTACGCCCCTTCCCGGCGCCCCCTTCCGCGCCCCTGCTCCCGCCTCCGCCCCCGCGCCGGCGACCCGCCTGACATCACGCTTCGGCGCTCCCACCGCCTCCTCCTCCTCTCGGGCTGGTGCCACCGCCTCCTCCCGATCATCTGCGGGAAAGGGTAGGGGCTCCAGAGGCTATTCAGGCCATTCGGCGAACAAGGGCGGACCGAGAGGCTACAGCGAGGCCACCACTCAGCAGTGGCGGCGCAAGACAGCGGAAGATCCGGGGGTATGCTCCTCATCTGCCACGCCCACCATGACTTCCGGATCCCCTGCGGGCCAGGGAAGGGGATCCAGCCGCTCTACCCGCGCTTACGCCACCAAGGGTAGATCCGGAGGCTTCAGCGCGAGCCCTCGGTGCTTCTGGCGCCCCAAGACGGCGGAAGAGCCCAAGGTCTCCATCCCGGCGTCAACATCAACCTCCGCCGCGCCTCTGTCCTCCCCGTCTTCCGCATTCGGGACCGTGTCTACGGGGGGCGCGCTCCCGTCCTCCGCCTCCGTGAGCACGCCCTCGGTGGCGCCTTCTTCGGCCACGTGCTCCGCGTCCACGCCCACTCCCTGCTCTTCGGCCGCAACCTCTTCGTCAGCATCGGAGCCGATGACTTCCTCCAGCTCTTCCCCGGCCCTCGAGACCACCTTCTCGGGGATCTCCGCCCCCAACTTGGTGGAAGCATCGGCAACCGCTTCAGCGACCCTCTCCCCCTCCCTTCAGGCCATCTTCGATCGGATGATCGCGAACGTTTTCAATGCCTCAGGTTTGTACCAAGCCCTGCGTGCGACTGGACTGGATCAGTTATTGGATGGATTACATAGCGATGCGTTCTTGTTTTCGGTTCTTGCTTTATTGGCTGATAGCTCGATGCGTTCTTCTTTGGACTTTGGATGCATGGTGAACTGAGCTTGAGCGACCGATTTTCCCTGCAGGTGATCAAAGGGAGGAATCCACGGACTGTGCTCTACCTGCTGTGCAGGCTTTCGGAGGGTACGCTTATGGCTACACAATGGAGAACCTGCGCGAAGACATCGCCGCAATGGGCGATCCGGCCTATCCCGGCGACGGACTGGTGATCGTCGATCAGGGGATGATTGACACGACATGGGGACAGCTTGACAACCTCATGGCCGAGAACGCCCAGCTTAGGCGACTTCTCGAGTCCGGCGTCCCAGTTCATCCTCCTCCATGGGCCCAAGCGCAGGGCATGCCGGGCGGTCTACTCTGCTGGGACTGCCGGACGAGGCCGGCGGCGGTGCAGCTGACACCCTGCAACCACACCTGCCTGTGCTTCAGCTGCAACCAAAGCCGCAGGTCATGTCCTTGCTGTGGAAGTCATTTCCAGTAGAGCTTTTGGGCGTTAGTTACTTTCTCTTATCTCCTTGCGAAGCCTATCTAGTAACACAGCAGAAATTGGATTTGGCTTTGCACTACATGTGCAGATGAGAAATGTCTGGACTCGTTTCAGTGCATCAGTTTCCCTATAGAAAATGTCTGAACTCGTTTCATAGTATATGTGACAAATGTTTGAACTCAATTCAGAGCGTCTGTTTTGTGTGATCCACAGCATTCAGTTACTAATGTTTTGTCCACAACATTCTTCAGATAAGGCCCCAAAAGGCGCTGAAATCACCTGTGGTATTTAAGTTTAACGGAAAATTTTCGCATTTCCTTTTATTTCTCTTCTAAAATGAGTGGAGGGGTATGGATCTGCATCCTCTGTTTTTACATCGTCTGGTTACATTTTGTTTAGTTTCTCTTCATCAAATAGGTCGCCAAAATGATAGACCAAGACTATGTACAGTAAAGCTAATTCAAAATCCTGGAAACAAGAGTGTACTGTATATAGGAACTCTAAGACGACCTATAAATTGTACTGCTACTTATTTGCATCAGATCCTACTGATCCATTCAACAAGTTTCTTCAAAGAAGTATCTCATCTGTTATTTCTGCATATTTTTACAGAACTGTTATTCCGACAAGTCCCATATATGCACAAGCAGAAATTGTCATAACAATGAATCCCCACATCAGCATCAGTGATCTCTGGAACTGTTGCCATAACAAAAAAAAAATTGCATTTCACACCAACAACCTAACTCAGTTTATTCCAGTTAGATCTGATAAAGAGAAACTGCAAAACCACTAGTGCTCACTCAGAGAGAGCAATTAAATTTTTGGAAACGAGGCCAACAGGCCATTTTTTACATTGAAACCTCGATAAACAAAAAACACAGTTTAGGTTTCGCTGGGGGATCAAACCAGGTACAGATCCAGCAGAAAAGAAAACTAACAAATGATTTGCCAGCTACCGACAACAGAAGTTCCGATATACACAGCCAGCAGAGAAAAGTAAGCATCAGCAGGCTAGCTGATCCCATGACGATGGCTGCTAGGAAGCAGTTGAAGCTCACCGGCGACGATCAGTGACATCCATTGGCAACATCTCCACTTTGTTCTCCATGTCACTTGCTTTTCGGATTGTAGAACCATCCACTGCGATAAGAAGGCAGCAGTTCTAAAATTGTTGTTAAGCGGATAAGAGCAAAATCTTGTACAGTAATAAAAAACAAAATCAATGTGGGTTCTCCAGATAGCCCAAACCAGAGCCCCAAACAGCTCCCACCGAAACACGTTGTCCAGCTTTACCCAAGGCGATCTAACGCAGCAGCATGCAAAACTAGCCACGGCACACTGAAAGATTAAGTGATTCATCAACTCAACTTGCCCACAAAATCTGCATCCCAACTCACCAAGCCAACCTTTCTTGTGCAATTCCCCCGTTGACTGGAAGCGTCCCCTACAAAACATCCATACAGAGATCATTTGCTTAAAAGGCAGCCCGGCCTCCTATTATCAGAAGTAATGACTGGTTGAAATAGCATTTGGCAGACTAAGAGAATGAATCACAGGTTGAAACAGAATCAAAGTTAGATCATTTTAGTAGAGAGGAACATAAAGTCAAAATACAAACCCAATCCAACATTCCACCAGAATGTTAATTGGAAAAATCATCATAGTGTTTCTATACTACTAGCTTTCCCCAACCAGAAGCAATAAGTAGTAAGTAGATGAATTCCTTTGAAAAACTCTAATCGACAATACTTTCTACATAAAACTTCAACCTAACAACACTCTGAACCTGCAATATGTTGGGGGGGAGCTACGGGCAGCAGCCGAACTGAAGCCGCTACTGCCTGTGGTTCATGCGGTCATGAGAGGCAGAACCGCAGGAGGTGGTTGCAGCGGAGAGGGGCAGGGGAAGGACGCCGCAACAGAGTGGGGGCTGGGGGAGGTCGTGACGTCGATGTCCAGGGGAGGAGGCGTCATCGAACTTGAGCAGGGGCAGCACGCGACGCCGTAGTGGGGCAGGAGGGGCTCGCGGTGGATATGGCTAGGGGAAGGAGAAGGCGGCGGCGGACTGGGCCAGGGACACGGCGGCGGTCTTGGCCAGAGTTGCGGTCACGGTAGGAAGAGGAGCGAAGAAGGGGAGGAGAAAGCGATGGGGCGCAGGCAGGAGATCGCTGGATTCTCGGAAAGGGACGGTATTCCTCCCGTTCGTCGTCGATTAGGGTGCTCGTTTCCTATGTGGCAGAGCTATTTTTTTTGGCAGCAGGATTCTTAATTTTTTATTTTTTGCGGATAAGCACGATTCTTAAATTCTTTTAGGAAGTATAAAATATATTAGTCATGCAAGCCGTGTTTATTAAAATCTTTCAGTCCCCTTAGGTATTTTGGTAAGAAAAAAAGAATACATCTGAAACAATAATTACATTATCGAAAAGAGTTTGTAGAAGAAATCTAGTGGGTTCATCAACCCAATTACATGGAAACTTCAAAGTAAAACATTTCCTAACTATATTATATACAACTTGATTTAATTCTCTCCCGTAGTGAGTGAACTCGACCTTCCCAGTTGTTCCCGCTTTAGTCATGATATCAGCGTATATAGCTGTGGCATCATTCCAGATACGATTTTCTCATGAGCAAAGTTGGATTACTTCCATGGAATCAGATTATGCTTCAATAGCCGAGAGACCAAGGGAAACTGCCAGGTTTAGTCCATGCAACATTGCATGAGCCTCAGCCATGGTCGCTGATGACACACTTGGTAACAATTTACTTGCGGCTGCCATGAAAGCCCCCTGGCTATCCCTGATAACAGCTCCTGTCGCACCACTTCCCTCCTCCAGCGAGAAAGCAACATCTACATTGAGTTTGAACATACCGCTTCTTGGTTTCAACCATACTTTTTTGGTTTGCACTAAGCTTTGTGAGTTTGCTCTAGCGGCATTAGCTGTGATGGCATGGATAGAAGCAACGCAGTTCCGTGTAGGTGGAACCCATTCTCCGTGGGTTTGCCGTCTGCGCAACCACTAAATATATCAACTCGTAACTGAATAGAATTAGAACCGGGAGCATTTAATTCGTGAGTTTTTAGAAAATATTCAAGAGCCGTTGCGCCTGAGCGGTCATCCCTCATAGCATCAGTTATCATATGTTCAAGTTGTGGTATTTGTTGGAACCATCTAGCGCTCAAGGTGACAGTGTGTGGTTATCTAGATAGGGAAAAGCAGACTTTGAGATGTGTTGTTATAGCCCTACCATGGATTAGGGTATCCAACCAGAGAGTAGTTAAGAATAGTATCATGAAGAGAATATATTTATTGAGAGTGTTTACTAGTAAAAGTATGATCCATAGGCCTTGTTTCTAAACATTGAAACACCGTTTGCATCTAGATCTGTTGCATATTTGCTTGCTTCCATCTTTATTTCAGTTTGTTTTTAGTCTCTTCCACGTCAACAAGTCAGAAGCTCTTTTCTGACACCGTTACCACTTGTATTTTACCATCTCTTCGCTGAACTAGTGCACCTATACACTTGCCAAGTGCATTGAGTGTGTTGGGACATAAAAGACTTCTTGTATCTTGATTGCAGGGTTGCTTCAGAGGGATATTTTTGACCACTTCCTCCCTGAGTTCGATAAACCTTGGTAATCCACTTAAGAGAAACTTGCTGCTGTTCTACAAACCTCTGCACTTGGAGGCCCAACTACTGTCTACAAGAATATAAGTGCGTAGACATCACCGGCTTCAGCAAAAGCATTGCCAGACCGGAGCTCTACCAGCCATCCTCCCTCCCTGACACATCCCGCCTCCAGCTCCACCCAACTACCCGGTCGGTAAACGACCTCGCCTTGGAATGTGCTGCCGCACCGGTGGCGGTTGTTGACGACGCGTGAGTTGTGTTGGTGGTGTTGCAGTAGCTGCTCTAGCTACACGAAACACACTGGCGTTGCTAACAAAGGCCACCGACGCTGCTACTGAAGGCCACTAATGTAGCTACTTACTGCCATCGTCGATGCTACCTATGGCGTCAAGGGTTGCTACATGGGGTTTGCGAGGATGCTACGTGTGGCCGGCGGCGATTGCAAGTGGCGTGGGGTTTTGCTACAAATGCTTTGTTGTTTTGCTGTCAGGCGAGGTCTCAGATGAGATCGGATTTGCTATAATAGGGCAGTATGTTTTGCCGTTTTTCTACAAAAACTTGTATATTGGAGGGAAAACAGAAATCGCCTAACTATATATTGCCTGTCTGTAGGCAACATCATTGGACTAGCTAGGGTACAAACCAACTAGGCTTAGTTGAGCACTCGTGACTGTTGTCTGGTGATGTATACAAGCACTCAAACTTGTTATCCTGCATGCTGTAGCAGTAGGCCTGAGTGGTAGCAGCAACCGAGCACTTGTCATGAACATAATAGATTCGAGTTCCGTCCTTAGCTTTGTTCTCCATAAAGGTGGCTTTGTATCCGTCCAGGAAGAGTTCGTAGTTTCCAGCATCGGCTACCTTGAGCCATGCGAGCCCGTCAGCGTCAGGCGCAGACCCTATCTCGAAGATGGTGAAGGCCACCGGCTGTGACGACTTGACGGTTGTCCTGACCAAAACCAGCTTTGCTGGCAGCGCAACAAGATGGACATAATCGAACTCGTCATTGTCCGTGAGGGTGCCGTGCATCTTGTTGGCAAGGTTGGGCGTGTCCGGTGGACGCTTCAGTCGGTGGACGAACTCGAGCGTCGTGGCGTCGAACACCTCCGTGACGCCGTTGGTCTGCAGGCCGTACATCTTGCCGCCGTGATAGGCAAAGTCGAAGTAGCCGTGGTTGTGGTTCACCACCGCCCCCGCGGGCTTCTCTACCATGGTCCAGGCCGCGTCTCCGGGGCGGCAGAAAACCATGCCCATTCTCCCCTGCAGCGGGTGGTACATCATGATGATCACCGCTGCTGCCGCCGCAGTTCCGGCGGGCGGGAGCGGGACATGGACGGCGAAGCGTAAGTGGTCTGCGAAATCGATGTACCTTGTGAAGACCCAACGGTGCGGCCGAAGCTCGGTCCAGATCTTTTCACGCGGACCCCAGCGGGCACCCTCGTCGTCGGTGTAGTGCGAGTATTTCCGATGCGCGATGTCGCGGCCTTCGTAGACGGCCACGAGCTTGGGCAGGGCGGCCGTCGCGCCCGTGGCCAGGTGCGACAGGTGGCAGGACGTGTCGCGGGCATCGACGATGATAGACCAGCCGCTCGACAGGGCGATGACTAGGGCGTGCTCTGAATCCGAACGAGCACGGGGAGGGGCAGGAACCAGGAGGCGCGGCGCTGGCCCTACCGCAGCGCGCCATGTCCGGCACACGGAGCGGAACGCGACGAGCCCGGTGACGGAATCGCGGCACTTCCGAGCAATGAGCTCAACGAGATCGGTGGGGAGACCCAACCAGTTCGGTTGTTCCTGGGTAGCCATTGTGGTGGATCTGATGCGCTCGAGAGACGGAAGTTTATATATCTGCTGCCGTTGCTAATATATAAAGGCGTCCTCGATCCCGAATCGATCCTGGTTGCCTTCGGATAGCAAATACTGTACGAATTAGTTATGATCTCAACCTCCGAGTGCGTGTTTCCGGTGCGAGCGAGCGGAGAGAAGGCACATACGGATACGGAGACTACAGATTTAATCACTCCCAGATCAGAAACTTGTTGACTGTACCATAGCCATCCCTCCTTCATTCCCCTCCATAGCCATAGTCATCTACTTGTAATCTTGATCTCATCGTGATTAGCAACATTGTAAGACTATTGGTATTTCTCTTAAGAATTTCTATACAATATTTGTGATTGTTGATCTCATCATGAGTAAGTAGTCCTCACGGCTACGAGCTAAGGCATAGCCTAGCAACACTATGTGCACCATCTAACATGGGAATATTGTGTTGTGATTGAATATTGGATTTGGCTTTTGTATCATTGTCTCTTGCCTCAATCTTAGGAGTTGCCAGGTACCTAAGACTGCGAGGATTGATGAAGGCAATAAGGTGAGATGAGTGATAATCTGCTTCTACGTATGAAACTCAGTGACAAAAAGGAAAGTACATAAGTTGATTTGAGATCCATTTGGGAATCATGGTAACATCATAGGTCATAAGGCTTTGGTCAATTTGTAGCTAGCAAATGTTATAGTAGTTATGGGAGTACAACCCATAATACTTATCTAGACTACATCATAATTCATGAATGATCTTATTATTATCTTTGTCCCATATGTGTGCTCAGTTGTAGGTAAATCCTTAGCCATAGCCTATCTTCATCCATCAATATATAAAAAGAAGTAAACGTGAAAGGTTCGGTAAACAAATATATTATGAGTTTTTAAGGTCTTCTTGGATATAATCTTACACCAAGTAAATTCTTCCTAAGGTTTGGTAAACCTAGGTCTTCTAGAGAAAAAACAATCTACAATATACCCATAATCTGAATCAAAGGTATCACCCATTTTTCTAACGCTGTTGTCGGGGAAGAAATTCTCGCTACCTAGTGAGGTTATTAGAGACCTTGCTAGTTAGTTTTATTTTTTATTTTATTTACTATTATTAGTTTACTTTTGTTATCAATTGAAAACCTCAAAATTTTAGTTAATCTTTTTATTACTAGTCTTGTTATTTGTCTTAATCTAAAAATCAAAAAGGTAGAAACTATGGCACAAAAGAATCTTGAAGATTATGCTACTCCCAATAATGATTATTTACGTGCACCTATTACTTAGCCCACTTTCACGGGGAGAACTACCAAATTAGGCCTTACTATTTAAGTTTGCTTCAACAGAACAAATTTAGAGGCTCCACTACTAAGGACGCGGGTGCATTTAATCACTTTTACTTGGATATGCGACGTAATGCGCATAAAGGATGTTAACCCCGATGCGGTCAAGCTACGCTTATTTCCTTTCTCACTTAGAGGAAAAGGAAAAAATTGTTGCTAGCATTTCCTAAAGGAACTATCACTTCATGAGTGGAATGCACTAATATTTTTAGGGCCAAGTTTTTTCCTCCTGCTAAGACTATGAACTACGATCTAACATTACAAGTTTTAGACAAAAAGGCCGCGAGCTAGTAGCGCTTGCATGGAAAAGTATGAAAGAGTCTATAGAAAACGGTTCCAACCATAGGATGGAAGAGTGGTTAATCATCCATTTTATTTTATATAATACTCTTAATCCCGTGTCTAAGTGTATGCTTGACACCGCAATTGAAGGCATATTCATGGGCAGCAGTTCTAAAATTGTTGTTAAGCGGATAAGAGCAAAATCTTGTACAGTAATAAAAAACAAAATCAATGTGGGTTCTCCAGATAGCCCAAACCAGAGCCCCAAACAGCTCCCACCGAAACACGTTGTCCAGCTTTACCCAAGGCGATCTAACGCAGCAGCATGCAAAACTAGCCACAGCACACTGAAAGATTAAGTGATTCATCAACTCAACTTGCCCACAAAATCTGCATCCCAACTCACCAAGCCAACCTTTCTTGTGCAATTCCCCCGTTGACTGGAAGCGTCCCCTACAAAACATCCATACAGAGATCATTTGCTTAAAAGGCAGCCCGGCCTCCTATTATCAGAAGTAATGACTGGTTGAAATAGCATTTGGCAGACTAAGAGAATGAATCACAGGTTGAAACAGAATCAAAGTTAGATCATTTTAGTAGAGAGGAACATAAAGTCAAAATACAAACCCAATCCAACATTCCACCAGAATGTTAATTGGAAAAATCATCATAGTGTTTCTATACTACTAGCTTTCCCCAACCAGAAGCAATAAGTAGTAAGTAGATGAATTCCTTTGAAAAACTCTAATCGACAATACTTTCTACATAAAACTTCAACCTAACAACACTCTGAACCTGCAATATGTTGGGGGGGGAGCTACGGGCAGCAGCCGAACTGAAGCCGCTACTGCCTGTGGTTCATGCGGTCATGAGAGGCAGAACCGCAGGAGGTGGTTGCAGCGGAGAGGGGCAGGGGAAGGACGCCGCAACAGAGTAGGGGCTGGGGGAGGTCGTGACGTCGATGTCCAGGGGAGGAGGCGTCATCGAACTTGAGCAGGGGCAGCACGCGACGCCGTAGTGGGACAGGAGGGGCTCGCGGTGGATATGGCTAGGGGAAGGAGGAGGCGGCGGCGGACTGGGGCAGGGACACGGCGGCGGTCTTGGCCAGAGTTGCGGTCGCGGTAGGAAGAGGAGCGAAGAAGGGGAGGAGAAAGCGATGGGGCGCAGGCAGGAGATCGCTGGATTCTCGGAAAGGGACGATTCCTCCCATTCGTCGTCGATTAGGGTGCTCGTTTCCTATGTGGCAGAGCTAAAAAATTTTGGCAGCAGGATTCTTAATTTTTTATTTTTGCGGATAAGCATGATTCTTAAATTCCTTTAGAAAGTATAAAATACTAGATGAATAGGCGAGCTTCGCCTCGCCGTCTACATGGCGTTGTTGCAGTGTGGACATTTTCATTTATGATGGGCCTATGTTTTTATTGTCATGACCATGACGACATTCTAGCCACCAAGCTTTCTCGATCACCTCCTGCTTCTTACAGATAAGTCCTGCTGCACATCCAAATAAAGGATAAAATACAGCCCACCTAGGGTAATCAATAAACAAAACACATCACTACTTGCTCTTGTTCATAGATCTGATAAAAGTAGCGTTTTTTCGATAAAAACTCTTAAGTAAAACTTAGATACCCCAATAGCTGCACCTGTTCATCGGTATGCTCCCGTCTCTACCCTCCAACTTTGATAGCCTAGAATCGCCTCTAAAATGATCAGCAAATAGCTCTACCTAGAATTTATTATTGAGCTCCACCAGCCCATTAGCTTGATTCATCCTCGATTTGTTTTACCATTTACCAAGTTCATGAATATTCCGAGCTAAATTCTCTAGCCTACGGATTCCAGGTTTAGTGAGCCCACTAAGGACACCCGAATCAAATTAGAAGTTTAGAACTGTGAATAATGTTGATCGCTTTGACTTGTTACCCCATGGGCATAGAATGGAACATTTTCTATGGGTCACCTTCTTTTCTTCGAGATGGCATCTTCAAGCTTCTTCATCTTTTCTTGTTGTTGAAAATAATAGCTTGGAGAACATTGGGTTACGCATTTCTCTTGCCAAGAACTCCATCATCTGGGCGTGCTTCTGTTCAGCTCTTAGCCTCCCTTCCATGTGTTGCACATGATCTTTAGTAGCCTGTTGCTCCTGCCTTAGATTCACTACCTCTAGAATCAAGATGTCCTTGTCGTGCTTCAGCTGACAATTTCTTCCTCAAATCCAGGACGCAGGACCAAACGTTGGCACCGCCTCCTAGTAGCAGCAGCGCAGTCCACAACAGAACACGCCGGCCCGCTGATACGTCCAAAACGTATCTACTTTCTCGAACACTTTGCTACTGTTTCTCCTCTAAACTTGTGTGATTCGGATACAACTAACAAGAACTGACGCTGTTTTCGGCAGAATTACCTTGGTGTCTTGTTTTTGTGCAGAAAATCAACTATCAGGAAAAATCCCGGAAAATATGCCAAAAATTATATTTCACCAGAAGATCCACGGAGCCAGAAGGGAAGACGGAGAGGAGGCCTGGGGGGGCCACACCCACCCCAGGCACGGGCCCACCTGACCCCGTGCCTGGAGGGGGTGCAGCCACCCCAGGCACCCCCTCGGCCTCCCTCTACGCCTATAAGTTGCCTTTCGGTCTAAAAACTGAGGGGGGTTGGATAGTTTTCTAAAAAGAGTTCCGCTCCGCCGCCGCCACCGAAAACCAAGATTCGGATCCAAAAACTCCGTTATGGCACCCTACCAGGACGGGAAATTTGGAGAGGATCATCGTCATCACCAACGCATCTCCATCAACCACCGATGTTTCCCTCATCCATGAGTGAGTAATTCCCCGCTGTAGGCTTGGGGATGGTAGAGATTGGATGAGTTCTATCATGTAATCGAATAAGATCTGTTAGGGCATAGTGCCTAGTATCTCTATTAGTGATATTTGACTTTGTTGCAACTTGTTGTGCTTAATGCTTGTCACTAGGACTCGAGTGCCATGATCTCAGATCTGAACTTATTATTGAATCATTATGATAGTATTGTTTATGATCTTATCTGCAAGTTGTGTACACATATCATTGTCCGGATTCAAAGGCCCCAAAGTGACAATAATTGGGACAACCGGAGGGGATGACTGTGGTGTGAAGATCACATGTGTTCACGGAGTGTTAATGCTTTGCTTCGGTTCTCTATTAAAAGGAGCACCTTAATTGCCAGTAGTTTCCTAGAGACCCCGCTGCCACGGGCTGGTTGGACAGAAGATGTTGTGCAAGTTCTCATTGCGAGCACGTATGACTATATTTGGAGCACATGCCTAGGATTGTTTAGTACTTGGATGCTTGTTATTATTTATCTGCAATGTCCTAGATCTTGAAGTTACATGTTTAGACTCGTCTATGCAACGCCCGTCCATCCATCCCTATGCCTACCGCACTCGAATCCTATTGTTACCGTTACTGTTATTATTACTACTGTTGTTGTTGTTGTTGTTGTTGCTACTATCAAACTGTTGCTATAAACTTCTGTGAATAAGAACTATTTCGAGGTGCAGCTGAACTGACAACTCAGTTGTTAAGGCTTGCAAGTATTATTTGGCTCCCCTTGTGTCGAATCAATAAATTGGATAATACTATCCGCGAAGACTGTTGTGACCCCCTATACTTGTGGGTCATCACCCGCCCGCACACTATAGAAGATCACTCGGCTGTCACCCAAAACGGAAGCACTGCACAACGCCACCAAGAAAACCCATGGCCATAATTAAGAATGGAGAAAAGACCTCACCGGCAGAGGAAATATCTAAGAGCATCTCTAGTAGACCCCTTAAAACGTGGGTCTCTATAAGATATATAAGAGTCGTGAAACACCCGATTTTAAGGGTTGGGAGAGCTCCAGCAGAACAGACACACTAAAAATGAACTGTAAAATCGAATCTTTACGTAGGGCCCATGGAAAAAGATTCCCCCCTCTTCTTCTACCTCAGTCCTCCAAGACCTTCCCATCCGCGCCCAGGCTGCTCACACCTGCGCCACCGTCCAACCGACGGGGCTAGCAAGCACCACCCCTCGCCAACGGGGCTAGCCAGTGCAAAGGCGCCCATGTCCTCGCCGCCCTCGCCTCAGGCCGTGCCTAGGCCACCCATGTTCGACACCTCCCATCCGCCTCGCGTCCAGCGTCGCTCGCCTGCCCAGCGTCTAGGGTCGGCCTGCCGGATTCCGCACCGTGCTCGGCCAATTTTTGTTGACTACGCGCCCGTGCCCGCCCGCTCGCCTGCCACGTGTGCTTCCTCGCCTCGCGCCCGGCCAAATTTTGGTTGTATTTTGCGCGTATTTCGCCCAAGCTCAAGCGGCGGAGAAGCATTGTACCAAACTTCGAGCCGAAACTTCATTCTCGCCAACGCCCGCGCGAGTATAAGGGGCACCATCAGGTCGGCCTCCCAACCCTTAGTTCTAAAGATCAGAGGTGTGTTTTAACTGACCCCCTTATAAAAAAATTTAAGGGCCATCCTGTGTGTCTGGTCTAACCAATTTTTTTTTTAACCAAAATTACAAACTGATAATTATTTTAAGGTTTCAAGACTTTTAAAGGTCTGCTAGAGATTCTCTAATCTATGGCTGATAAAAGGTAGACCTAGAGAAATTGCTTACATCCCATGAAAAGTAGCACCGGCCAACTGTTCGCTGATCGGCCAAACCAATGACACACGAGCCGTACTACACGAAGGGCCATCAATTATATAGTCAAACATGGACACATGGACACCCGGCAGCCCAAACCATCGACGCGTGCTATTACAGGGAAACTGGATATGAGTATTTCACGTTCTGACGCATAACACCAGGCCCACACGGCAGCAACACAATCTATGGAGAAGGCGTTGCAAGTGTCCTGAAAATGCTCCGATTTTACTACGCTTAAGTTTATAGATTATATTAGTCATACAAGACGTGTTTATTAAAATCTTTCAGTCTCCTTAGGTATTTTGGTAAGGAAAAAAGAATTCATCTGAAACTTGCAGCCCGTCAAACAATAATTACATTATCGAAAAGAGTTTGTAGGAGAAATCTGGTGGGTTCATCGACCCAATTACATGGAAACTTCAAAGTAAAACATTTTCTAACTATATTATATACAACTTGATTTAATTCTCTCCCGTAGTGAGTGAACTCGACCTTCCCAATTGTTTCCGCTTTAGTCATGATATCAGCGTATATAGCTGTGGCATCATTCCAGATACGATTTTCTCCTGAGCAAAGTTGGATTACTTCCATGGAATCAGATTATGCTTCAATAGCCGAGAGACCAAGGGAAATTGCCAGGTTTAGTCCATGCAACATTGCATGAGCCTCAGCCATGGTCGCTGATGAAACACTTGGTAACAATTTACTTGCGGCTGCCATGAAAGCCCCCTGGCTATCCCTGATAACAGCTCCTGTCGCACCACTTCCCTCCTCCAGCGAGAAAGCAACATCTACATTGAGTTTGAACATACCGCTTCTTGGTTTCAACCATACTTTTTTGGTTTGCATTAAGCTTTGTGAGTTTGCTCTAGCGGCATTAGCTGTGATTACGGGTGGCACCCGCCGGGTATGGAGGGGGGTTTGCGACCTCCATACCCGCCTCCGCCACCTCTCCCCGCCACCTCCACCCGCCTCCATACCCGCTGGCGGGTCCTAAACTCCACCAGACCCGGCCCGTGACGGGTACCCGTGACCCGATGGGTACCCGTCAAGGTAAATGAGAGCACAGAAATTTGACAGCAAATCGTATATTATGTACAAAATTTTGACAGCACCTTGTTGCTTTTAACAAGTCCATCACAATTTACAATAACAAGTAAAAATATTACAATAACATGTACAAATATTACAATAACAAGTATTTGTCCAACAAGTTCACCACGATTAAAAGGTCAAACAAACACATGACAGGTGGGCTCTCTACCTGTCTGTGGTGGGTCTATGGGTTAACGGGTATGGGTTTCATACCTCCATACCCGCATCCGCCAGACCCGTTGGGTCAGAGATTTTACCATTAAGAGACCCGTGGTTTTTTTTTCCAACCAAACCCTCCTCCATTTGATGCGGGTACCCGGCGGGTTAACGGGTGACGAGTACCCATTGCCATCCGGAGCTGTGATGGCATGGATAGAAGCAACGCAGTTCCGTGTAGGTGGAACCCATTCTCCGTGGGTTTGCCGTCAGCGCAACCACCAAATATATCAAACAGCAACAACAATCATATCTCAATTATATCTCGTAACTGAATAGAATTAGAACCGGGAGCATTTAATTCGTGAGTTTTTAGAAAATATTCAAGAGCTGCTGCGCCTGAGCGGTCATCCCTCATAGCATCAGTTATCATATGTTCAAGTTCTAGCGCTCTCCAGATGTTCTCGGTTCCAGGGCATTTAAACAACATGTGTCGTGTATCTTCTATCTCCACCGTACAGAGGGGGCAGGAACTATCAGTTTCAATATGTCTACTCAACACAACAGCTTTCACCGGTATGACCCCATGCAGAATTCTCCAGCAGAAAATCTTCACCTTGCTTGGAACGTTTAATTTCCACAATATTTTTCAAGTGGTATTATTCAAAGGGGTGCCTCTAATCAAAGATCTGCAGGTCAAGCCATTGAACTGGTGACGCCATTCTATATGGTATGCCGACCGTACCATGAAATCCCTCGACCTGGTTCCATGCCAAGCAATGAAGTCTTCAAAACCATTTGGATTTAGAGGTATTTGAAGAATTCTGGTAACATCAATTGGATGAAAAATTGTCCTTATAATATCTTTATCCTAATATCCTATGTTAGGATCAATCAATTCAATTACACTTGTTAAGATACAGCCACCTCTTGGGGTAACAATCTTTCGATCAAGGCTAGTGCGAATCCATGGATCCTTCCATATTTCAATCTGTTCTCCACTACCAACTCGCCATATACACCCTCGTTTAAACATTTGAATTCCCGCCACAATACTTTTCCAAGTGAAAGAGGAGCCCGCCTTTGGACCAGCCTTTAAGATGTCGCCACTTGGGTAGTATTTAGCACTTGGGACTTTTGCACATAGGGAATTAGGCTCATCAATCAACCTCCACACTTGTTTGGCTAGCATGGCAAGATTCAAAGATTGCAGATCACGGAAACCGAAGCCCCCTTATTCCTATGAGGACGTTGGTCGCGCACCTAAAGTTTTCCTATGAGATCAAAGGAAAAGTTCCCCTTGTGCCCGCGTTCAATCGTCCCCGGTATTTGCGTCTGTGTGTGTGGCCCACCACATACACCTCTCCTTCCTCATCCACCTCTCCTTTCTCGATTTCCCATACATCCCCGCAAAAAAATCCCCATACGCTGCCCCTCCTAGGAAAACACAGCTACGCCGCCACCGGACCAGGCCAGCCGGAGCAGGCACTCGCCACCGCCGGAGCGCCCACCCAAACCGCTGTCAGAGATGCACCCGCCGCCACCGGAGCGCCCACCCAACCGCCGCCAGAGCTCGTGTCCTCACACCGCCACCGCCATAACTGCGCATGCCATGGAGGAGCTTTGAGCTCCACTGCGCCGGCTCCGACAAAAGCGTCGCCAGACTGGAGATCCACCAGCCATCCTCCCTCCCTGACACATCCCGCCTCCAGCTCCGCCGGACTACCCGGTCGGTTAACGACCTCGCCCTGGAATGTGCTGCCGCGCCAGTGGCGGTTGTTCACGATGCGTGAGTTGTGTTGGTGGTGTTGCAGCAGCTGCTATAGCTACACGAAGCCCACCGGCGTTGCTAACGAAGGCCACCGATGCTGCTACTGAAGGCCACTAACATTGCTACCTACTGCCATCGTCGCTACTACCTATGGCGTCGAGGGTTGCTACATGGGGTTTGCGAGGATGCTACGTGCGGCCGATGGCGATACTACAAGTGGCATGGGGCTTTGCTACAAATGCTTTGTTGTTTTGCTGTTAGATCTTCGGCGAGGTCTCCGACGAGATCGGATTTGCTACAATAGAATATTCTTTTTGCTACATATGTTTTGCCGTTTTGCTACAAAAACTTGTATATTGGAGGGAAAACAGAAATCGCCTAACTATATATAGCCTGTCTGCAGACAACATCATTGGACTAGCTTAGGGTACAAACCAACTAGGCTTAGTTGAGCACTCGTGACTGTTGTCCGTTGATGTATACAAGCACTCAGACTTGTTATCCTGCATGCTGTAGCAGTAGGCCTGAGTGGTAGCAACCGAGTACTTGTCATGAACATAATAGAATCGAGTTCCGTCATTATCTTTGTTCTGCATAAAGGTGGCTTGTATCCGTCCAGGAAGAGTTCGTTTTTTTTCGAAATGGGGATTTACCCCGGCCTCTGCATCCAAAAGATACACACGACCATTATTAAACGTTCGGAATCTAAAAAAGTGCCATTACAAAACTCGGATCAGCTACCTTGAGCCACCTTTATGCATCGGCTACCTTGAGCCATGCGATCCTGTCAGCGTCAGCGTCAGGCGCAGACCCTATCTCGAAGTTTTTCTATGAGATCAAAGGAAAAGATCCCCTTGTGCTCGCGTTCAATCGTCCCCGGTATTTGCGCATGTGTGTGTGTGGCCCACCACATACGCCTCTCCTTCCTCATCCACCTCTCCTTTCTCGATTTCCCATACGTCCCCACAAAATAATTCCCCATATGCTGCCTCTGGGAAAACACAGCTACGTCGCCATCGGACGAGGCCTGCTGGAGCAGGCACTCGCCACCGCTGGAGCGCCCACCCAAACCGCTGTCGGAGATGCACCCGCCGCCGGAGCTCGCGTCCTTGCGCCGCCGCCACAATCGAGCATGCCATGGAGGAGCTTTGAGCTTCGCCGCGTCGGCTGATACGTTGAAAACGTATCTATAATTTTTTATGTTCCATGCTTGTTTAGTATCCACGTTATTGTGTTTTGTCTACACTTTGAGGTATTTTTATACACTTTCTGGAACTAACCTATTGACAAGATGCTACAGTGCCAGTTGCCTGTTTTCTGCTGTTTTTTATTTCAGAAAGCTAAAAAATAAATATTTTCGAAATTGGACAGGATAAAAACAAAAGTTCATATTTTCCCTAAACAAAACGGAAAATCGAAGACGAGACGGAGGAGGACACCAGGGTGCGGGGCCCACCCTGGCCACGCCCATAGGGGGTGTGGCCCCCCTGGACCTCCACCGACCTTGCCTCCTTCGCCTATAAGAAGCCCCCGACTCAGGATAAAGAATCGACCAAAAAGCTACAAAAAGTTCCGTAGCGCCGCCGCCATCGAAGGAGAGATACGGGGGACAGAAAGTCTCTGTTCCGGCACCCTTCCAGGACGGGGAAGTTCCCCCGGAGCCATCTCCATCGATCTCCATCGCCATCTTCATCACCGTTGCTGATTCCCATGATGAGGGAGTAGTTCTGTAGGGTTCGCAGCATAGAAAATAAAAAAAATCTACGATGGGAACAACTATGTACCAAGATCTATCTACTAGATACAATCAATGGGCGGATATACATCCGTAGAGAACATACCCTTGAAGACCGACAAAGCTTAACGAGGTTGAACTCGTGGTTAATGTAGACGATCTCTTGTCGGTCTCAAGATCGAGAGGAAGTCCTAGCACCGCAAATCAGCGGCGCATCTGTGCTCGCACACACGGCCGAGGCACCGAGCAACCTCTGCATCCTCGCTCCAGTGATGCAGCGGAAGCACAACTCTTTCTTGTCGAATAGCCACCGGGAACATGTATCTCGCTAGTCCGAGACCATGAGGGATAAATACTAGAGGGGGAGAGAGATCCTTCACGAGGAGGTGTGAGTGAGAGAGAGGAAGGGGGCTCCTTTTATAGGAGGAGGGGCACCCCAAGGGGGTGGCCGGCGCATGGGGCTGCCCCTTTGCCCTCCCTCCATTGATGTGGGTGGACACTCCACTCACAAAAATGCCTTTCAATTTCCTCCACTTAAAAATCCACTCAAATTCCCATTAAATTTCACCAAATTTAATACAAACTCTCATTAAATAAAACTCCTTTTATTTATTCAGAATTTTTTCAATTACTTTAATGACAAACATTCACAAATAACCCCTTGTTAGTATTTCATTTCACATAAAAAAACACTTTCTGCAATTTCACCCGAAAATCCGTTTCGGTATCTAGTGAAATAAATTACCGCGCTTGTTATTCTTTCCGGCATGAAACCTTTGATCCAAATGGTGTCGGTGTCTCTTAAGTGTGTCACCCTACGGTTCGCGAATAATGCGGACATGATCGTTACCCCTCTCAGATCAATAATCAGAAGCGGGACCTGGAGATCCATACTGACTCCCACACATTCAACGATGACTTTCTTGTGATCGTGAGAACCTTTTACGCTAGTATCTTAATCCTTTTATTTCGCGATATATTACATGTCCGGGATTCGATCATTGGTATGTCCATACCTAGTTTGATCTCGTTACTGATATGTACTCTTTTCTCGTTCCCGTGATATAACATTCTAGTGATCAAATCACTTGCTTGCATGCTAATCAATGTGATATCACCGAGAGGGCCAGAGCATATCTATCCGTCATCGGGATGAACAAATTCCACTCTCTATTCATGGGCCTCAACATAACACTTTAGTAGTACTATACCCATCTTTATAATCACCCTATAACGGTGTGACGTTTGATGTTATCAAGATACTCTTCCGGTGTTAGTGATTGACATGATCTCATGGTCTAAGGATTATGATCACTTAGTATGATGTTGTAGCAATATAAACTCAATGACTTTGCTCATAATACTATACTTCGAATGAATGTTCATCACACCATTACACTAATGTTGTGACCTCGTTATTAACAACATCCAATGTCCATGATCAGAAAATCTTGATCATCTTGTTAATCAACGAGCTAGTTTAAGAGAGAGGCATAACTAGGAACTTTCTGTTTGTTTATTAAACACACATGTATTAACGTTTCCGTATTAATACAATTATAGAATGTAAAATAAACATCTATTATATACTTGGAATACACATAATAACCACTTTATTATTGCCTCCCAGGGCATATTCCCTTCAAGTTCTTCCTTGAGGCTAAGGGCTCTACCGGTAGCTATGTGTTCATCTCTCTCTATGCATGATCTTGTTGTGGTCATGAGCTTTGTAATCAAGTAGATCTACCTTGCTACTCAAGTGCTTCAATAGATCTCTGCTCTTCTCATGTGTATGAAAGTGACAGCGTGCACACCATGGTGGCACTTAGGCTAGAGTATACATAAATACTTATCGTGCTTTAATAGATCTATGTTTTCCCCACGTGTGTGAAAGTGACATCGTGCACGCCATGTGTGGCACTTAAGCTAGACTACATATATATTTGTTATGAGTTATATTTTGAGTTGGATGTCTTTATAAAATTGTGGTATTTGTTGAAACTATCTAGCGCTCAAGGTGACAGTGTATGGTTATCTAGATAGGGAAAAGCGGACTTTGAGGTGTGTTGTTATAGCCCTACCATGGATTAGGGTATCCAACCGGAGAGTAGTTAAGAGTAGTATCATGAAGAGAATATATTTATTGAGAGTGTTTACTAGTAAAAGTATGATCCATAGGTCTTGTTTCTAAACATTGAAACACCATTTGCATCTAGATCTGTTGCATATTTTCTTGCTTCCATCTTTATTTCAGTTTGTCTTTAGTCTCTTTCACGTCAACAACAAGTCAGAAGCTCTTTTCTAACACCGTTACCACTTGTATTTTACCATCTTTTCGCCGAATTAGTGCACCTATACACCTGACAAATATATTAAGTGTGTTGGGACACAAAAGACTTCTTGTATCTTGATTGCAGGGTTGCTTGAGAGGGATATTTTTTATCACTTTCTCCCCGAGTTCGATAAACCTTGGGTAATCCACTTAAGAGAAACTTGCTGCTGTTCTACAAACCTCTGCACTTGGAGGCCCAACAACTGTCTACAAGAATAGAAGTGCGTAGACATCACTGGCTTCGGCAAAAGCATTGCCAGACCGGAGCTCCACCAGCCATCCTCCCTCCCTGACACATCCCGCCTCCAGTTCCGCTCGACTACCCGGTCTGTAAACGACCTCGCCTTGGAATGTGCTGCCGCACCGGTGGCGGTTGTTGACGACGCGTGAGTTGTGTTGGTGGTGTTGCAGTAGCTGCTCTAGCTACACGAAACACACTGGCGTTGCTAACAAAGGCCACCGACGCTGCTACTGAAGGCCACTAATGTAGCTACTTACTGCCATCGTCGCTGCTACCTATGGCGTCAAGGGTTGCTACATGGGGTTTGCGAGGATGCTACGTGTGGCCGGCGGCGATTACAAGTGGCGTGGGGTTTTACTACAAATGCTTTGTTGTTTTGCTGTCAGATCTTCGGCGAGGTCTCAGATGAGATCGGATTTGCTACAATATAGGGCAGTATGTTTTGCCGTTTTGCTACAAAAACTTGTATATTGGAGGGAAAACAGAAATCGCCTAACTATATATAGCATGTCTGTAGGCGACATTATTGGACTAGCTTAGGGTACAAACCAACTAGGCTTAGTTGAGCACTCATGACTGTTGTCCGTTGATGTATACAAGCACTCAGACTTGTTATCCTGCATGCTGTAGCAGTAGGCCTGAGTGGTAGCAACCGAGTACTTGTCATGAACATAATAGATTCGAGTTCCGTCCTTAGCTTTGTTCTCCATAAAGGTGGCTTTGTATCCGTCCAGGAAGAGTTCGTAGTTTCCAGCATCGGCTACCTTGAGCCATGCGAGCCCGTCAGCGTCAGGCGCAGACCCTATCTCGAAGATGGTGAAGGCCACCGGCTGTGACGACTTGACGGTTGTCCTGACCAAAACCAGCTTTGCTGGCAGCGCAACAAGATGGACATAATCGAACTCGTCATTGTCCGTGAGGGTGCCGTGCATCTTGTTGGCAAGGTTGGGCGTGTCCGGTGGACGCTTCAGTCGGTGGACGAACTCGAGCGTCGTGGCGTCGAACACCTCCGTGACGCCGTTGGTCTGCAGGCCGTACATCTTGCCGCCGTGATAGGCAAAGTCGAAGTAGCCGTGGTTGTGGTTCACCACCGCCCCCGCGGGCTTCTCTACCATGGTCCAGGCCGCGTCTCCGGGGCGGCAGAAAACCATGCCCATTCTCCCCTGCAGCGGGTGGTACATCATGATGATCACCGCTGCTGCCGCCGCAGTTCCGGCGGGCGGGAGCGGGACATGGACGGCGAAGCGTAAGTGGTCTGCGAAATCGATGTACCTTGTGAAGACCCAACGGTGCGGCCGAAGCTCGGTCCAGATCTTTTCACGCGGACCCCAGCGGGCACCCTCGTCGTCGGTGTAGTGCGAGTATTTCCGATGCGCGATGTCGCGGCCTTCGTAGACGGCCACGAGCTTGGGCAGGGCGGCCGTCGCGCCCGTGGCCAGGTGCGACAGGTGGCAGGACGTGTCGCGGGCATCGACGATGATAGACCAGCCGCTCGACAGGGCGATGACTAGGGCGTGCTCTGAATCCGAACGAGCACGGGGAGGGGCAGGAACCAGGAGGCGCGGCGCTGGCCCTACCGCAGCGCGCCATGTCCGGCACACGGAGCGGAACGCGACGAGCCCGGTGACGGAATCGCGGCACTTCCGAGCAATGAGCTCAACGAGATCGGTGGGGAGACCCAACCAGTTCGGTTGTTCCTGGGTAGCCATTGTGGTGGATCTGATGCGCTCGAGAGACGGAAGTTTATATATCTGCTGCCGTTGCTAATATATAAAGGCGTCCTCGATCCCGAATCGATCCTGGTTGCCTTCGGATAGCAAATACTGTACGAATTAGTTATGATCTCAACCTCCGAGTGCGTGTTTCCGGTGCGAGCGAGCGGAGAGAAGGCACATACGGATACGGAGACTACAGATTTAATCACTCCCAGATCAGAAACTTGTTGACTGTACCAGTGCACCTGTTGTGCCGATCTAAATTTTATTTAGTAGATCGGACTGATCATGTCTATTTTATTGAATAGATCGGATCGAATCTACAGATTTTGTAACTTTTTTTAGGCTTCTCACAGCGAGCACGCGCGCAGCCATAGCCGCTCACAGCGAGCACGCGCGCAGCCCCGCGTCGTGCGGCCCCGCTGGCCGCCGCCGCCGCACGCCGCTGCCGCCGCCGGGGCCGCCTGCTGCGCCGCCACCGCCGCTGCCTGTTGCCGCGGCGTCGCGGCCGGAGCCAACCGCCAGACAGCCTGCACGTCAGCTGGCCATACGCTGGCCTGGCTCACGGCCCCGACGGTGCTGAGCGCCGCCATTGGCGCCATAGGCTGCTCGTGACACAAGACGCTTCGCATGCCGCCGCCGCCGCTGCTGCGCCACACTGGGCCACGCCGCACGGCCTCGCTTCGTAGGGCGCGCCGACAAGCTCCCTCCTGTCACGCCCACCCGCCCGCCACGCGCCCGCCTGGCTGGCCGACGCTACAAGAAAGTGGCGCCGCCACCCCCTCGAGCGCCATTCGCGTCGTCCCCCTACTCGTGGGCAGGGACTGTGGGGGTGGGCCTGCCACAGGCTAGCATCCCAGTGAGGCAAACAGTGGCACGGTGTATTGGCCTGATTTGTCACAGATTTGGCCCGTTTTTTTTCTTTCTGTACATGCTTCCGTATTATGTTTTCTACAGTAATTAAATGTTTTTAATTCTTGTGATTACATAGTTAGCATGCAACCGTTTTTACATTAAATTTTGGAACGCCGTCATATTTGAATTATTGTATCGATTATCGCATTTATGCAACCGATTACCTGTTGTAATCTTACACACTTTGCATAAATTGCAGATGAACGGAATCGTCACCATGAGTTCGGAGTTGACCCAGGATGGGCTTAACTACCTGACTTGGGCCTCGGACGTTGAGATCGTCCTCGAGGGCCGATGCATCAAGGATGTGTTGATTGAGGGGACCCCGACGACCCCCAGCAAAACCTTCCCGGCGGATAACGCCAAAGCCCTGCACTTCCTCCGCCACCACATGTGTGAGACTCTCAAGAATGAGTACATGGCAGAACGGAGTGCTTCTGCCCTTTGGACCGCCCTCAACAAGCGGTTCTCTAGGCTGAAGTACACCATTCAGCCACAGGCGGAGGCAGATTGGATACGTCTGAGGTTTGCAGACTTCAAGACGGTGGGAGAGTACAACTCAAGGTTGCACCGGATTTGTACTATTCTTCAGCTGTGTGGGACCAGTACCACCGATCAGCAGAAGATAGACAAAACCCTCTCCACATTCCATCCGGACAACATCCAGTCCTCGCGAAACTTTCGCCAGGAAGGATTCACGGAATATGCAGCGCTTATTGATGCTCTCCAGTGGCGAGCGCAGGATAATGTTCTGAAAAGAACTTCTCCGCGCAACCCTTCGCGGGGGGCCCAAGTCATGAGGCCAATGCCGGTACCTACAAGGTGCGCAAGCCCATCCACAAGAAGAGAGGCAAGAAGGGCAAGAAGGGCCCCAACTCCTCCAACCCGGCCAAGCAACGCAAGGCGGGCAAGGGGAAGGCGAGGCCCAGATCGCTTCACTGTGGCTCCAAGACTCACTTCGAGATGTTTGGCCCCTAAACACGCCGTGGACGCGCGTTCAAGGCCAACAAAAAGGCGCGAGGCGAGGCGATCTTGTCCAGGTTGAGGCACCACCGGGCGCCCAGAGGCGCTGCAGCGTAACGTCGCGCACGTAGTGGCGCCAGACGAAGCACAAGTGGCAGCACCCTCGACGGTCCCCACGGACGCCGTTGTGCCCATGGAGGTTGAGCACGTTGTGCCCCCACCGCCTCAGCTAGGCCCCTTGTCCATGATGATGGCCAATGAAGAGCCGCCCACTGATCTTGAGATACTGGCTGAGCTTGGTGATTTCCTCGCAGAATCCACCTGAGCTCCTTTTGTTGTGATGATTTCTTTTCCGTAATAATCAGATACATTTCTTTCGATATGGTTGTAAGCTCTATGAGAGCATAACATTTATTTGTTTTTCGGCGATTGGATGACATTTATTTCATTCATTTATTCCATTATTTGATTATGTGATGTTCTGAAATGTTTATGTGTTTTACTTACTTGATGTAGCAACTTCCTCGCTCCATTATATTAATTAGGCACTATATTTTAGAACGCGTGTGGCGCCCAAATGGAGAAAACGTGCCTTGCCGATAGCGGCACCACCAATACCATCTTGAGAGAAACAAAGTATTTTGAGTCCATTACCAAAAACCCTGGTAACATAATAACGATCGCCGGCTGCGGTCCGAATATAGTTGGCTCCGAAAGAGCAACTATCATACTCCCAAATGGAACAACTCTGATAATTGAAGAGGCATTGTTGTATCCGGAATCGACTCGTACTCTCTTAAGTTTTAGAGACATCCGCGCAAATGGTTTCCATGTCGAAACCGATGATGATGAGAATGGAAAGGAGTTCCTACTCATTACCAAGCGCGACGAAAATGGTAAACATGTTATCGAAAGACTCCCTTCATTAGCTACTGGGCTGTACTACACTAAGATAGTAGCACCACCTATTTACACTATCCTTAAGACTGTCTTTATAAGCTCCGAACTATTCTGCCTTTGGCATGATAGGTTAGGCCACCCCGGTCTTAGGATGATGAGAAATATAATTAACAACTCGAACGGTCATAATGTTAATTTGAAAATTTTCCCGAATCCCGATGATTTCGTGTGCTACGCATGCGCTACGGGGAAATTGGTCATTAGACCGTCCCCCCTAAAGGTGAAGGATGAACTCCCCGCGTTCTTGGAACGCATTCAAGGGGATATATGTGGTCCAATTCAGCCCTCTCGTACGTTTCAGACTTCATGGTGCTCATCGATGCTTCCTCTAAATGGTCCAATGTTTGCCTGCTGTCAACAAGGAACCATGCTTTTGCAAAGTTGATCTCCCAGATCATACAAATAAGGAATAAATTCCCTGATTATCGTTTAAAGTCTATTCGAATGGACAATGCCGGAGAATTTACTTCAAAAGCATTCAATGATTATTGCATGGCAACTGGAATCAAACTTGAGCACTCCGTACCGCATGTCCACACTCAAAATGGACTTGCGGAGGCATTGATTAAAAGAATTAAATTCATTGCCAGACCACTCCTTCAGGGTTGTAATTTACCAACTACATGTTGGGGACACGCGGTGTTACACGCCGCTAATCTCATCAACTTTCGACCATCGGCCTACGACATCCACTCTCCCATCCAACTTGCGCAAGGGTCGGCACCGAAAATTTCCCACCTACGTAGGTTCGGCTGCCAGGTATATGTTGTTGGAGATATGCCCTAGAGGCAATAATAAATGTAGTTATTATTATATCTTTGTGTTTATGATAAATGTTTACATTCATGCTATAATAGTATTAACAAGGAAACATTGATACTTGTGTGATTTGTAAACTTAATTTGAAGTCCCTAGTAAAGTCTCTATATAATACTAGCTTGTTGGTTAATAGATGATTGTGGTTTCCCTATCATGAACATTGAGATGTTATTAACAACAAGACCATATCGTTAGGAGAATGATATGATGGACATACTCGTATAGATAAGCGTAGCATAAAGATCAAGTCATTTTAATAGTTCAATTGCTATATGCTTTCTGATACATAGTAATCTAATTCCTTCGACCATGAGATCATGCATATCACCTTTACCGGATGGATGCTTTGATGACATCAAACACCACACCGTAACTGGGTGGCTATAAAGGTGGCATTGAGTGTTCGGAAAGTATTGGTTGAAACACATGGATCAAGAGTGGGATTTGTCCATCCATATGACGGATAGATATACTCTGGGCCCTCTCGGTGAAATGTCATCCAATTAGCTTGCAAGCATGTGACTGGCTCACAAGGGATCACATATCACGGGAACGAGAAAAGAGTACTTATCGGTAACGAGGTTGAACTAGGTATGCAGAGATACCGACGATCATAACCTCGGATAAGTAAACTATCGTGAGACAAAGGGAAATTGATATCGTATGTAAGTGGTTCATTCGATCGCAAAGTAATCGTAGAAATATGTGGGAGCCATATGAATTTCTAGATTCCTCTATTGGTTATTGTTCGGAGAAGTGTCTCGATCATGTCCGCATAATTCACGAACCGTAGGGAGACACACTTAAGGATTCGACGTTGTTTGAGTAGTTATGGAATGATGAGAAAGAGACCGAATGTTGTTCGGAATCCCGGATGGGATCCGGGATATCACGAGGAGATCCGGAATGGTCCGGAGAATAAGATTCATATAAGGAAAGTCCCATTTCGGAGTTGGGGAATGGTTCCGGTGTTTTCATCGGGAATGTTCTAAAAGGTTCTGGAATGTCCCAGACTGAGGAAGGGTACATGAATGTGTTGTATCAAGTTGGTATGATTGCATCATGTACTAAGTGTCATCGCTGAACCAAATAAAGGATTAATTCAAATCCTAGTTTGAAAAGTCAAACAGCTAGTTTGAAAAGTCAAACGGTAAATTTGGAAAGAGGAAAAGAGGAGGAGGGAAACCGAGTTGAGGAGTTCCTCCTCCAACCGCCCACCTCCAAGCCGAGTTGGGAGGGACTCCTCCTCCCTAGGCCGCCTCCCACCTATAAAGGGAGGGGCAGGGCTGCCCCTCCTAGCACACAAGATCCTCTCCTCCAAACCCTAGCCGCCGGTGCCGCCACCTCCACTACCGCCGCCGCCGACCTAGGTCAAGCCGCCGCTGCCGCCTAGCAACCCTAGCCGCCGGCCAAGCTTCCTCCTTGGCGTGTCTAAACCCTAGATCGTCGAGGGCCTCTCTCATACTCCACCATACTCGCTCCGGCTTAAGGCGAAGCCTCGAGATCTCCTCTACTTAGGTACACGCCGTTGTCTTTGGGAATCGCGAGGAGAGTGCTACAACCTCCGCTCTGCTGGAACAAGGGAGAGGAAGGTCTTCGCCAATCACCGAACGCAGTGATCGATTTGGAGCGCTGCCGGAACGCAGCGCCGGAAGGATCGTCTACGCGATCTTGAGATCGGGAAGAGTACGACTACATCACCCACGAGAATCCGCTCTCGTTAAACACTTTGGAATCTTCGAGGGTGAGTTATTCCATCGACTCGTTGCTACAATCTAGTAGATAGATCTTGGCTTGTTTGTTTGTATGCGATAGAATTTTTTTGTTTTCCATGCTACGAAACCCTACAAAACTTTCGATGCAAGTTCTAGCCCAAGTTCCGTCAAATAGTACACTTCCAAACAGAAGTGTGCTTAACCTAAGCAGAACTTGGAGCGGAACAAGGGGCCGAACAACTGGGTCACAAACAATGTCTGATCGGAAGTTCCGGCGCCTGGGCGGAAGTTCCGCTCAGGGTCTCAGTGGAAGAAGCGACGAAAATTCCTGACCGGAACTTCATGTGCAATTTCTGGTGGAAGTTCCACCAAATAGAACATATCAAAACAGAAGGTTCTGGGAGCTGGTCGGAACTTCCATCAGAAGTTGAATCGGAACTTAGTCCTAGATCCAACCCCACAGAGAGCACCGAGCGGAACTTCTGGCGCCTGGACGGAAGTTCTGATCAGACAGAAATTGTACCAACAGATCAGAACCTCACTCTCTCAGATGAGTAGGATGGCTGTGGCGGTGCATATAAGGTTTGTGCAAAAACAGATGATTCCCCATAGCCTTCTGAGGTGGACCCCCTCTTGATAGTACGACGATCTAAAGCAATAAAAAGAGAGAAATAGAAAGAACACAAAAGACCGCCACCTTCATGAGATCCCAAAGAGAGTGATGCAGCGCTAGTCCAAGTGGGAGCGATTCGTTGGGAAACCCCAAGAGCAAGGTGTGAAGCAGCACAACAGCAAGTTTTCCCTCAGTAAGAAACCGAGGTTATCGAACCCGTATGAGGAAGGAAACTTCACACAGGTGTTGCAAGCAACGCGGAGACCTGCACAACACAAATTGAAGACTTTTCCCCAACAAATCAGTGAGGTTGTCAAGCTCACCGGTTTGCTGTAGCAAAGGATTAAACGTATGGTGTGGAAGGTAATGGTTTGCAGCAAGTAAACAAGTAACAGTGGAAGATGTGTCAATGGTAAATATTGGACCGGGATCCATAGTTCACTAGAGGTGCTCTCCTTAGATAAACAACATGGCATGAAGGGTAAACAAATTACAGCAGGGCAATTGACAGGAACTGAGCAAGGCGTAACAATGCAATTACTAGTTAGAAAGATCCTATGAGATTCGATTGGGCAATACAAAAAGATACATAGACCGCCATCCAACTGCATCTATGACTAGAAGTCCACCTTCAGGTTATCATCCACACCCCCTCTAGTATTAAGTTGCAAGAAACAAACAACTGCTTTAAGCAAAGTGTGTAAGGTAAACAGTCCACATGTTCCATGAACAAGAGACCGTTGTTTTCTCCCTAGTGGCAACAACACATCTACAACCGAAGAGATTTCTGTCACTTCCCTTGGAAACTAGAGGCATGAACCCACTATCGAGCATAAATACCCCCTCTTGGAGTCACTAGCAACTACTTGGCCAAGATAGCTACTAACAACGGAGAGCATGCAAGATCACAAACAACACAGACATGATAGAATCATAAAGACAAAACCATTAATCAAACCAACATAATAATCTCAATATCCATCGGATCCCCGCAAACACAACATGCATGATTACAAATAGATTATATCTTGATCATGAACGGAGCTCACAAGATCTATACATGAAAGCCCAAAGGAGGAGATACAACCATCTAGCTACTACATGGACCCATATTCCAAGGTGGAACTACTCACGCATCATACCGGAGAGAAGGCCTCCGGGATGATCTCCCCTCGGGTCTGGGAGAACTTGATTCCCCCGATCTAGGGACGATGGTGGCGGTGGCTACAGACAGTTTCGTGGATTTCTAATTGGGTACTCAGGGTTTATACATCGGGGGCTTTTTATAGGCGAAGGGGGAGACCGAGGCGGCCGCCAGGGCTGGCAAACCCTAGCCAGGCGTCAGCCCACCTCTGGTCGCGCCTAGGGTGGGTCTGCCCCCCCTGGCTGGCCCCTCCAGCTCCCTTCTAGACTTCTTGTTCCCCACGGAAAGTAATTGACTTTGACGTTTGTCCCGTCCAATTCTGAGAATATTTCTTTACTAACTTTTCTGAAACCAAAAATAGCAAAAAACAGGCATCAGCATCATGTTGCAACTGGTTAAGAGGTTAGTACCAGAAAACATGTAAAAAGCACCTCAAAGTGTAGACAAGTAAAGCAAAGTAGATACAAAACAAGCATGGAGCATCAAAAATTATAGATACGTTTCCAACGTATCAGCATCCCCAAGCTTAACTCCTGCTCGTCCTCTAGTAGGTAAGTGATAAAAAAGAATAATTTTTAAGGTGACATGCACCCTCACAATAAAGATCTAACCATTTGCAAGCATTGAAAGCTGGGATCAAAGAACTCTAAACATGTGCATGAAAGATGGAGTTCTAACAATAGGACATAGTAACTATGCATGCAACATGACAAGCTACAAACAAAGATCATGAATAACATGCATTGAAAAACGTTTGTTTGTTTCACATACAGAAAACATAGCATAGTGGCAATCAGCTTGTCCCTCATAGAGTAGCAAATAGATGCATGGGACACCTTCAAAGTTCATAAGGGTGACTAGAAACAAATAGCACAAGAACAAGTAATAACACAATATGCATCAATTAATAAGCTTTGGAACACTGCACACAGAATGACAACTATGATCTCTTAATGGTGCCTAAAGGTAGAAGGTGGAGACACAAATAATGGTGGAAGAAAGGCCTTTTTCAAAGGAAGCAGGGATTACAAGTTTCAAAAGAGCTTCCAAAAATTATGGTACTTTTAGCTTTTAGCCCTCATTGCCCCTATTATAAGCATCTTGAAGTGGTTAAGGTTAAATTGGCAAAGCTGGAGAATATGCTTGACGAAGTATAAGTTGGCAATCTCAAGTCCCTTGAATACAAGGGCCACACCTCATGCATACTCAACTTTGGGTCTAGGTAAGTTCTTGTCATTGTAAGTATTTGCATATCATTGAGAACCACCAACGGGGTATCCCTTGCACATGGTACGTGAGCTTTCCCATAACCAAAATAACAAGGCAAGCAGACAATGAGCATCTCAGCAATCTTTTTATTTACCATATGCATATCTTTTTATTGAGGATGCTTCATAGATAGCTCATTATGGTGATGCTGCAAGTTTCCACCATGATTAGGCATGGATTAGGCTAGCGGCCCAGGCGTTTCTCTAACATGGGATACAAACTCCATGGACTTACAAGTTCCCTCTTTATTTCACACCGGTGACATCCATAGACAAAATAGCATGATATCAACTGAGTACAAAGTACACGTGCAATGTTGAAAACGTTCCCCGTGATGACGCAGTTCTGCTAATTCCAACTTATAAGTGCAAGCATATACAACAAAGTTGTCACAATGGTTCAAGTTTATTAGGGGCAAAGAATATAAAGTGTGCCATCAAGTTCGTGAGGGATTTAATCACTAAGTTTTCACATAACAAAATAATTTTTAATTGGAAGATAGATGAAAACAAGAATATACTTGGAATGGTGTAACACACCATGCATAGGAGTTTATAGTGGACACTTTGGAATAACTTGGTTTCTTGGGAGTTGGAGGCATGAGTAGAACTTACTCATACAAGTGGAGGCTAGCAAAAGACTGGGAGCAACCAACTAAGAGAGGGATTATGGCCATAATCATGCAGTGCAACAAAGCATACTAATCAAAGCAAAGAGTGGTACTACAACTCAAGGACTAAATGATCATAAAGGCTAATGGTGACTTGTCATAGTGATAACATGGTGTGAGCATGTGCCAAGTCAACCCAAGCAAAGCATCATAGGAGAATACCACAATACTATGCTTTTGCATGCTAAAACAACGCATAATTTCTTCAAGGCACACTAAGCAATCCCAATTGTTTGGAACAGTACATGCTATAGCAATAATCACTAAGCATAATGCTAAAACAACACCTAGCATGTTATGCTAAAGTCTAAGTCACAGTCAATGCAAGCTCCTCTTGCACTTCAAGCAAGAACTTACTACTCCTTTCCAACACCAAGCAACTTATTTGCAAAACAACACAGCGAGAACAGGGGTCCAAACTACTTAATTCAAGCAAACTAAACAACCTAAGCAAAGCAAAATAAAACTAAGATGCTCCAAGAACAACACAACTGTGCATGAAACAATAAAAACGAAGTGTCTAGACAGACATGAGCTTTTTACTGATGAAGAAGGGGATCCTTGGGCATCCCCAAGCTTTGACGCTTATACCTCTTGGATATTTCTTGGGATGACACCATGGTGGCATCCCCAAGATTGAGCTTTTGTCCATTCTCCATCTCATTGCATCATTCTCTCTCTACACCTGAAATTTTTCCTTCATACAAAACTTCACACAATCTTCATTAGCAACATTAGTGTATTCAAAAGATATTAGACCACTAGCAAAGCTTTGGAATAGAAAGGCTTTTCACTAAAAAACAAGCTACTGTAGTAACTCCTTCAAATAGCTCAATTTACCTGAAGAGAACTCAAAAAGGAATCAATAAGAAGCAAATGCAAATAATGGTAGAAATCTGTCAAAACACACCAGTAGATAGAAACCAATTTTTTCTAACATCTTATGTTGCTCAAATCAAAAAGTGTTGAACTAATGAAAGTTAGCTAACATACTGGGGGATTTATTCGTAAATTTTGAGCTCAATCTGAGTTACAGAGACTCACGAATGTTTTTGGTGGAGGACAAAAATCTATTTCGGGACAGCAACTCCTCAAATCTTACTTCCCTCTCATTAGAGGTCATTCTTGGCACAAAAAGTAAAAGGAGAGGTCATTACATAAGTAATAACTTCCAAGACTCAAGGAAACTCTCGGGTTATCTCCCAACAAGTACTTTTATTTAACGCCTTTAAGTTAGGCACAAGAAGCAAGAAGAATCAAGTATTTTCAAATAAAGAATTGCCCCTCTTGTTCCTTCTTTTCTTACCTTTCTTTTTCTCTTTTGGAAAGATATGATTGCTTACCGGAGGAGCAAAGTGCATAATGCCTTTTCCCACATCTATTACTGCTCCAAGGTGCTTCAGTAGGGATTTTCCAAGTGTGATATATCCTCTGCCTACACATTCAATAACAAGATAGTCAGTAGAAACCCTTGACCCTGAAATTTTTGTAAACACACCTTTAGCTATTCCAATGGGAAATATAGTGGCATTGTTGGCAAGAGAGATTTCCTCTCCTTCTTCAGTAAGCCCCCAAAGACTCAGGGAATCATAAATATCATAGTGAGCATCAAAAAGTGTAGTATTTATAGAGACTTTGATTGTGGGAAACCACTTTGAAGGCTCAGAATTTATGGGAACATAATCATGGTAAGCCCTAAGCGTGTGATAGTAGCTATTCATAGCAGCAATACTAGTCTCAAGAGTGTTCAACCTAGCAAAAATATTTGTGAAAGAAGAATCAGACTTGCCAGGTGTACCATAAATCATGATTAATTTCTTTATGGCATCAAAAGCTTCATCCTCAGTACATAGCAAAAAATCTTTCTTAGCCACATCATCCAAAGCATATCTATAACGAAGAGCAATACCGCGGTAGAAACTATCAATAACCAAGATAAGGCTTACCTCAGGCTCAGTTTCCCTCTGAAAAGCGGAGATTCTAGACCAAGCTTCTTTAAAACTTTCTTCACCTTTTTGCTTAAAATGGAGATTTCTATCATAGGGGAAATAAAGGTTGGTCCAAAACCAGACATGGTAGCAACTAGAGCAGGAACTAATTTTTTTTGTTTTTTTAGGAAAGAGGCAAACAAAACCAAGCAAAGCAAACTAAAAACAAAGTAAAGAGAAAGGAAGTGAAGGACTCCCCTTGTGAAGACATCCTTAGCCTCCCCGGCAACGACGCCAAAAAAGCTTGATGCAGCACTAGTCCAAGTGGGAGCTTCGGGAAACCCAAGAGCAAGGTGTGAAGCAAGACAGCAAGTTTTCCTCGAAGAAACCGAGGTTATCGAACCAGTAGGAGGAAGGAAACGTCACACAGGTGTTGCAAGCAACACGGAGACCTGCACAACACAAACTCAAGACTTTTCCCCAACGAATCAGTGAGGTTGTCAAGCTCACCGGTTTGCTGTAACAAAGGATTAAACGTATGGTGAGGAAGGTAATGGTTTGCAGCAAGTAAACAAGTAACAGTGGAAGATGTGTCAATGGTAAATATTGGACCGGGGTCCATAGTTCACTAGAGGTGCTCTCCTTAGATAAACAACATGGCATGAAGGGTAAACAAATTACATCAGGGCAATTTATAGGAACTGAGCAAGGCATAACAATGCAATTACTAGTCAGAAAGATCCTATGAGATTCGATTGGGCAATACAACAAGATACATAGACCGCCATCCAACTGCATCTATGACTAGAAGTCCACCTTCAGGTTATCATCCGAACCCCCTCCAGTATTAAGTTGCAAGCAACAGACAACTACTTTAAGCAAAGTGTGTAAGGTAAACAGTCCACATGTTCCATGAACAAGAGACCACTGTTTTCTCCCTAGTGGCAACAACACATCTACAACCGAAGAGATTTCTGTCACTTCCCTTGGAAACTAGAGGCATGAACCCACTATCGAGCATAAATACCCCCTCTTGGAGTCACTAGCAACTACTTGGCCAAGATAGCTACTAACAACGGAGAGCATGCAAGATCACAAACAACACAGACATGATAGAATCATAAAGACAAAGCCATTAATCAAACCAACATAATAATCTCAATATCCATCGGATCCCCGCACACAACATGCATGATTACAAATAGATTAGATCTTAATCATGAACGAAGCTCACAAGATCTATACATGAAAGCACAAAGCAGGAGATATAACCATCTAGCTACTACATGGACCCATAGTCCAAGGTGGAACTACTCATGCATCATACCGGAGAGAAGGCCTCCGGGATGATCTCCCCTCCGGCAGGGTGCCGGGAAGAACTTCAAATCCCCCCGATCTAGGGACGATGGTGGCGGTGGCTACAAACGGTTTCATGGAGATTTGATCGGGTGCTTAGGGTTTCTACGTCGGGGGCTTCTTATAGGCGAAGGGGGAGACCGAGGCGGCGGCCAGGGGCCCCAAACCCTAGCCAGGCGTGGGCCTACCTGTGGCCGCGCCTGGGGTGGGTCTAGCCCCCCTGGCTGGCCCCTCCGGCTCCCTTCTGGACTTCTTGTTCCCCATGAGAAGTAATTGACTTTGACGTTTGTCCCGTCCAATTCCGAGAATATTTCTTTACTAAATTTTCTGAAACCAAAAACAGCGTAAAACAGCAATCGCTGCAACTTGTTAATAGGTTAGTATCAGAAAACATGTAAAAAGCACCTCAAAGTGTAGACAAGTAAAGCAAAGTAGATACTAAACAAGCATGGAGCATCAAAAATTATAGATACGTTTCCAACGTATCTGAGAGCATATAAATTCCATCACAAGCAATTAACCTAGAACTCAAGCACACAGTTAGATCACAAGTGGGATTGTCATCATGACCAAAATAGCAAGGGAAAATATAGTCCTTTCACTCTTTGTTGCCGATGAGTTGTAGATTGCTCCGGATGGAACCGCCACGACCGCATGATCAACGTCCCCGCTTCCCACAGACGGCGCCAATTGACGAGGTTCGATCTCGTCAATGCCCATTGTTATGGACTTGGGTTTTGGAGAAGATGGGGATGCTGGAAGTCGCGGAACGGTTAACAGACAAGCAATACAAGGACACAAGATTTACCCAGGTTTAGGCCCCCGGTGGGAAACCCTACTCCTGCTTGTCTGCTCTTGATTACGGCGGAACCTAAAATTACAGGGGTGCGCAGATGCAATCTGGCGTGAGGTGCGTATGCGGTGAGTTGAGAGAGATGTGATCTATAGATCTATTGTGGCATCTATTGTATCGTGTCCTCCTCGTTGGACCCTCCTAGCCTTTATATATGGGGAGGCTAGGTCTCAGGTACCGATACGAGTAGGTTACAAGTTGTATTCCAACTCTAGTCTTGAGCTTTTCTTGTCTTGTGCGCTTGGGAGTCCGTATCCATATGGGCTTCATAGTAGCCGAAACGTTATAGGTGTCATGGACCCTGGCAGGTCGTCGACCGGGCCTTCCGTCGGGCTGGACCAGGTAGGCTAACATCGCGTACCCGTAGGGCATATCCATGTCATTATCCACCAGGTGAGAGAGACTTTTTTACCACTTGTGGAATCTATTCCAAACAGGCAGAATATGAACAGGCTATCGGTATATTTGTACCCCTTTTTTGCTAAACCTATTTGTGCCATGTTCTGTTTGCGGTTAGAAAGCCGTGCTTAAAGTGAATAGATCGAGGTGTTTTGCCGTACATAGTTTTACCTGCTGCTCAGAGATAAATGAACAAGAGCATTTACTACGCAATTCTGGTTCTTACTAGCATCTGCAGTGCTTGTACCATGACTCGAACAAGGACTGTGGATCAAATTGTTGGCTATATATCTTGTAGTTGTAGAAAGCCTCGCAAGCAATTGCATTTGCCAATGAATAGTACTTACGGCTATCCCCCGGTGAGATAAGAAAGTGAATGTCCCGAAATGCTTAATGGTGTTGGTATAGGAGGGAAGTTCTCGTTTCTCACATACACACTTCTTCCTCATCCATACGAGCCCTTAAAAAGAGTATAAGAAAACGCTTCTACCACTGATGGTGTCTGTCGTATTATTTTGTGTCTTTATGAAGACAAGTTTGCTATCGCCCGATTCACATTTCATCACATCTAAAAAATCAATGTTGAGTCATTTTATCCCTCAAGCATCATCTACTGAGTTGTGATCTGCCAAAGACTAGTGATTTCGCTTTGTTATATGGCCACATAACCAATCAGAAGTGATTCTTCTCATGATAGTAAGATCAAACAGGCTTAAATAAGAGATTGGGTTTAAGGAACCTGATATTGCTTCTTTAGCTTGATTGCCAACCTCTTTTAATGTCTTTCTTCGTTCACTACCTTCCTTTACCTTATTCCATATATTGTACCAACCTCCACGAAAGTGAAGAAAAACACTTTCCACAAGCAACTTATGATCCTACGAAACTACTAATAGGTTTGCAGAAGCAGACCTTGAACGACAGCCCCTCCAACCACCAATCATGCACTCTAGTCTTCCTGCAGAATCGTACCTCTCAAGAAAGCAAGTCAAGTAAGAATTGGGTACTTTTCCACCAGTTGAGTACATTTTCTTTATTACCGTTGGAGTACCCAACTTACTTATTTAGTATCGTGATAACTCATCACTTATTAGATAGGGGCTTCTAGTGTCCTTCGATTGAATGATCAAGAGTTAGTATTTTACCGCCATTTCCACTATCTGACCTTTACTTTACCGTTGACTCGGCTCTTGGTTAGCACGCGGCAAAGAAAACCAGAAGCTAGAAGTGACCTGGTTATTTAATGGAGTCGAATCAATGATCTCATGTTGATGACAACTCCTCTTCCTCTAGCCCATCACATAAACAGGATATCCCATGATTGCTTTCCTTTCGGCAAGGATTCCCTTCGGCGGGTAAAGGTGGATCAGGGCTCGGGACCAATAACTAAAGGCCTAGACTCTAGAAGGCTGACCCACAATTCCTAAGTTCCGAATTGACCTAGAGTCTAGTCTAAGTTACTAACTTCATAGTGGGTAGTAACTTATATCTAAAATCATGCAAGCTCTTATTAATTAGGTTGTAGACTCATCTTGTATTGGGTGTGTGATGTTATGGTAACATAGCTAGTTACCATAACCCTCTATTTCTTCATTTAATGACATGTCATGTCACCAAAATGCCTATTTGACACTGCATGTACATGCATATTACTATATATGTTACTAACCCTATGACTAGCCTTATGTGTGGCTTCTTTGCCGAGAAAAACAAAATGTAATCACTGCTAACAGATTCTTGCTTCCATTTTCTGTAAAACCATCACGGTGTGCGAGATGTCTTCTGGAACGAGAGTTTTTACACACACACACACATATATATATATATGGGAAATAGCCAGCTAAACACAGGCATAGCTGCGCATAGATCCACCGTTGATTCTCTCCCCTTTTGATATAGGGAGCACATGTATCTAGACCCAGGATGTTGGCTCAATAGTAACGCTGTTAGTGTTCCTTTGATGCATGCATGAAGTCCTAGCAAAACAAAGCTTATCAAATTTCATTTAGGTGAGGCAAACCCTAATATACAACATGCGGTAAACCCTAACCCTAATATACTACACGGTAAACCCTAATATACTACATGCATGAAGCCCTAGAAAAACAAAGCTTATCAAATTTCATTTAGGTGAGGCAAACCCTAATAGTATACAACATGCGGTAAACCCTAACCCTAATATACTACATGGTAAACCCTAATATACTACATGCATGAAGCCCTAGCAAAACAAAGCTTATCAAATTTCATTTAGGTGAGGCAAAACAACCTTTGTTTCGTTTTCTTCACATTCTCATGGATGCATGCGGCCACCAAACACATACCAAAACAACCTTTGTTATGGCACTCTTTTGCATGGCACATAGTCTAAAGCTTCTGCATGCAAAACCTGTTTTAATCCTTGTTCTCAATCCCTTCTCATTTTAGATGCTAAAACTTTTGTATCCAAAACAGTGTGCTAAATTGGAACCCATGCCAAACCCTAGATTCTTGCATGCATGCACAAAACTAACACCGTAGCTGCGCATAGGCGTAGCTACGCGTAGGCAGAGCACCGTTGGATTTAGGGATCAAATGCATGCAACCTCTAGATGGAAGTGGGGTGGAACATGGCTGAGATAACGGTGTTAGTTTTGTGCATGCATGCAAGAATCTAGGGTTTGGCATGGGTTCCAATTTAGCACACTGTTTTGGATACAAAAGTTTTAGCATCTAAAATGAGAAGGGATTGAGAACAAGGATTAAAACAGGTTTTGCATGCAGAAGCTTTAGACTATGTGCCATGCAAAAGAGTGCCCTAACAAAGGTTGTTTTGGTATGTGTTTGGTGGCCGCATGCATCCATGTGAATGTGAAGAAAACGAAATAAAGGTTGTTTTGCCTCACCTAAATGAAATTTGATAAGCTTTGTTTTGCTAGGGCTTCATGCATGTAGTATATTAGGGTTTACCATGTAGTATATTAGGGTTAGGGTTTACCGCATGTTGTATACTCCCTCTATCCCAAGGATTAAGGCGCTAAATTTTTTTCTGGTTTTTACTCAAGGCATAAGGCGCAGGGTATGTTTTACCCAAGTCCTCCCAAAACTGCCCCTCACAGCCATTTAAAGCTATCTTAATTATCGACGGTGCATGCGTTTCGTTACACGGGAAATTAGGAGAGCAGAAGTTATTGGTGCGCACCTATTGGCCATGTAAGTCCATGCGGGAAGCCAGGGGTAGTTATTGCTTTGCATGCATGAGAGAATCAAGGAAGCATCTCACGGTGAGAAAAACTTGAAGAAAAATTCACAGGATTTAATAGGGGTAAGACTGGAAGAATTTGCCATCGCTAGAGTCACCTTAATTACTGTGCCAGAAAATTTACACCTTAATCCTTGGAATGGAGGGAGTATTAGGGTTTGCCTCACCTAAATGAAATTTGATAAGCTTTGTTTTACTAGGGCTTCATGCATGTAGTATATTAGGGTTTACCGTGTAGTATATTAGGGTTAGGGTTTACCGCATGTTGTATATTAGGATTTGCCTCACCTAAATGAAATTTGATAAGCTTTGTTTTGCTAGGGCTTCATGCATGCATCAAAGGAACACTAACGGCGTTACTATTGAGCAAACATCCTGGGTCTGGATACATGTGCTCCCTATATCAAAAGGGGAGAGAATCAACGGTGGATAGGCTATGCGCAGCTATGCCTATGTTTAGCTGGCTATTTTCCATATATATATATATATATATATATATATATATATATATATATATATATATCGCCGATTTGCTACTCACAAAGTAGCATAAGCACCGTTGGATTTAGGGATCAAATGCATGCAACCTCTAGATAGAAGTGGGGTGTAACATGGATGAGCTAACGGTGTTAGTTTGTGCATGCATGCAAGAATCTAGGGTTTGGCATGGGTTCCAAATTAACATACTGTTTTGGCTACAAAAATTTTACCATCTAAAATGAGAAGGGATTGAGAACAAGGATTAAATAAGTTAGGCTTTCTCAGCATGTTGTCCGGGTTTGCCTCACCTAAACGGAATTAGATAAGCTTTGTTTTGCATGTTGCTCGTTAGGGTTTGCCTCATGCAAACGAAATTAGACAAGCTTTGTTTTGCTAGGGCTTCATGCATGTAGTATATTAGGGTTAGGGTTTACCTCATGTTGTATATTAGGGTTTGCCTAACCAAAACGAAATTAGATAAGCTTTGTTTTGTTAGGGCTTCATGTAGTATATTACGGTTTACCGTGTAGTATATTCGGTTTAGTGTTTACCGCATGTTGCTCGTTAGGGTTTGCCTCATGCAAACGAAATTAGATAAGGTTTGTTTTGCTAGAGCTTCATGCATGCATGTCAAATGAACACTAACAGCGTTAGTTCTTAGACAAATTCTGGGTCTGGATACATGTGCTCCCTATATCAAAAGAGGATAGAATCAACCGTGGATAGGCTATGCGCAGCTATGCCCGTGTTTAGCAGGCTATTTCCCATATGCGTGCGTGCGTGCGTGTGTGTGCGTGACTGGTGCACCTTGGTGCCCAGGCATCAAGCATGATACGTGTAAATTCTCTTTAAACTAGACAAACCTAGGTATCACATACCTAAGGTATGCACACCTAATATATATATATATATATATATATATATACTTAAGGTATTACATACCTAATGTATACGCTACCCTGCATACGTGAATATATATGTAACTTAGATACGTACGCTTTAGGTATGTAATATCTTGGGTATATATAACTTAGGTATGTATATATTAGGTATGTAAAATTTGCGTACGTACATCATTAGGTATGTAAGAATTTGAGTAAAATACAGGTATAGTGCTCGGACACCATGATGTGCTATATAAGCTTCCGGTATATAATATATATGAAAGAGAGCATCATATCATGACGGCAAAGACCGCAATAATTAAAAGTTAAACCGCTGAAGAATCTGATTTGTTTTGGGGCAGTTACCAATATACGAGAGCTCAGATGTATCCCTGAAGATCTCAGAAAAAATAAAATAAATATCTGACTAAAGCAGCAACATGATGATATTTTTTCCTAGATTGATTATGTCTAGAATAATTTTCAGATATTTTTGGAACCCGTAAAATATGGTTTTTATTTTTTAAAATGAAGAGAGCACAGGTGCTCGGGAGGCAAAGATACTTTCCGCTAATCATAGAGTTTCATTAGCAACAATTCATAAGAAGTTTTTAGAAACTCCGACATGAGGCGAAAATACCATTTGCGTCTTGCAGAATTTGTAAGAAGCACCAAAAGAGCTACCTTTACAAATGCTTTGTTTGTTGTTTCAAAACTTAGCAAACCATGGCATTTTCAATCCTTGTTGTTACTTCTACTTCTGAGTTCTTAAAATCATCACGCTCCAAATGGAGTATACAAAAAAAAAAGGAAATTAGCTTTCGCAACGCGAGTAAGTATTGTACTGTACTCCGTACTTAATAAAAGAGGCGATTGATTCGCGCTGTCTGTCTTTGGGGAGCCTCGCAGGTCAACGAGAACTCGTACCACTCCAGATTGGTATGATCCCGTTATGAGTGTCATGTTGGTGGACAACACCGATGACCCTGAGACATATGAGGAAGCGATGATGAGACCAGATTCCAATAAATGGCAAAAGCCATGAAATCCGAGATTGGATCCATGTACGAAAACCAAGTATGGACTTTGGTGGACTTACCGGATGGCCAAAAGGCTGTCGAGAACAAATGGATCTTCAAGAAGAAAACAAATGCTGATGGTAATGTTACTGTCTATAAAGCTCGACTTGTCGCAAAAGGGTTTCAACAAATTCAAGGAGTTGACTACGATGAGACTTTCTCACCAGTAGCGAAGTTAAAGTCTGTGAGGATTATGTTAGCAATCACTGTATATTATGATTATGAGGTATGGCAGATGGATGTCAAAACAGCATTTCTCAATGGAGACATTGATGAAGAGTTGTATATGATGCAACCCAAAGGTTTTGTCGATCCTAAAGATGCTAACAAGGTATGCAAACTTCAACGGTCCATCAATGGATTGAAGCAAGCATCCCCAAGTTGGAATCAACATTTTGATAAGGTGATCAAAAGTTTTGGTTTTATACAAACTTATGGAGAAGCTTGTATTTACAAGAAAGTGAGTGGGAGCTCTGTAGCACTCTTAATACTATATGTAGATGACATATTGTTGATTGGGAATGATGTAGACCTTCTTAATAGTGTCAAAGAATATTTGAATAATAGTTTTCCAATGAAGGATCTTAGCGAAGTAGCTTACATATTAGGCATAAAGATTTATAGAGATAGATCGAAACGCCAAATATCATTGTCACAGAGTACATATTTGGACAAAGTTCTAAAGAAGTTTGGAATGGAAGATAGCAAGAAAGGGTTCTTGCCCATGTTGCTAATCGACCTTGAGTAAAACTCAAAGTCCGACATCGGCGAAGATAGAGAAAGGATGAGTAAGACTCCTATGCCTCGCCATAGGATCTCTAATGTATGCCATGCTATGTACTAGACCCGACATTGCATATGCTGTTAGTTTAACTAGCAGATATCAAAGTGATCCGAGTGGATCATTGGACATGATCAAAAACATCCTTAAATACTTGAGAAGAACTAAGGATATGGTTCTTTCTTATGGAGGTGATGAACAGCTCGTTGTTAATGGTTACACCGATGCTAGTTGGAACCGATCCGGATGATTCTAAATCACAACTGGATATGTATTTATTTTGAATGGTGCAGCGATTAGTCGGAGGAGTGCAAAGCAAAGCATTGTGGCGACATCTTCAACTGAATCGGAATACATGGTGCCTTGGAGGCTTCACAAGAAGCGATATGGATGAAAGAGTTCATTACAGAGCTAGGTGTGGTTCCTAGTGCGCTGGACCCAATGTCTATCTACTGTGATAACATGGGCGCCATAGCCAATGCGCAAGAACCAAGGTCACACAAGAAGCTGAAGCACATTAAGCTACGTTTTCACGCTATTCGAGAACATATCCAAGATGGGGATATAAAGATTTGCAAAGTACACACAGATCTGAATGTGGCGGATCCGTTGACTAAACCTCTCCCGAGGGCAAAACATGACCAGCACCAAACCGCCATGGGTGTTCGGTATATTACCATGTAATCTAGATTAGATGACTCTAGTGCAAGTGGGAGACTGTTGGAGATATGCCCTAGAGGCAATAATAAATGTAGTTATTATTATATCTTTGTGTTTATGATAAATGTTTACATTCATGCTATAATAGTATTAACAAGGAAACGTTGATACTTGTGTGATTTGTAAACTTAATTTGAAGTCCCTAGTAAAGCCTCTATATAATACTAGTTTGTTGGTTAATAGATGATTGTGGTTTCCCTATCATGAACATTGAGATGTTATTAACAACAAGATCATATCGTTAGGAGAATGATATGATGGACATACTCCTATAGATAAGCGTAGCATAAAGATCAAGTCATTTTAATAGTTCAATTGCTATATGATTTCTAATACATAGTAATCTAATTCCTTCAACCATGAGATCATGCATATCACCTTTACCGGATGGATGCTTTGATGACATCAAACACCACACCGTAACTGGGTGGCTATAAAGGTGGCATTGAGTGTTCGGAAAGTATTGGTTGAAACACATGGATCAAGAGTGGGATTTGTCCATCCATATGACAGATAGATATACTCTGGGCCCTCTCGGTGAAATGTCATCCAATTAGCTTGCAAGCATGTGACTGGCTCACAAGGGATCACATATCACGGGAACGAGAAAAGAGTACTTATCGATACGAGGTTGAACTAGGTATGAAGATCTGAAGCGATCATAACCTCGGATAAGTAAACTATCGTGAGACAAAGGGAAATTGATATCATATGTAAGTGGTTCATTCGATCATAAGTAATCGAGAAATATGTAGAGCCATATGAATTTCAGATTTCTCTATTGGTTATTGTTCGAGAAGTGTCTCGATCATGTCGCATAATTCACGAACCGTAGGGAGACACATAAGGATTGACGTTGTTTTGAGTAGTTATGGAATGATGAGAAAGACCGAATGTTGTTGAGTCCGGATGGGATC